>CM057458.1:109129375-110515000 GCA_016271365.2 Neoceratodus forsteri
GTGCTAAAGGGTATGGGCTGTTGGGGGGTGGGGAGGGACCTGGGAGGACAGTAGTCTCTATGACAAGGACAGACTACACTTGAGTGAGGAGGGAAAGAAAGTGTTGAAACAGAGGATGGAGGAGTACATAGAGGAAGTTGGGAATTTAAACTAGGAGTGGGGGGTGGCAGTTGGGGAAGAGATATGCAGAGACCACAGGTTGGGAACTCATATGAGCTTACCCACCATAACAGTGACAAAGGACAAATTGGCAAGTACTGTTGGTGATGCTAGGAAAGGAGGGCAGGATGGGAGGGGAAAGGGTGGAAGGTGGTTACCCTTGATGCTAGGAGCCTTGGGAGGAAAACTGCAGAGTTACAGGTTCTCATGGCAGAGGGAGAGGTGGACATTGCAGCCATCATGGAAACATGGGCCACCAAATACAATGACTGGGACCTGTCTGTACCAGGGTACAGGTTATTTCGTAGGGACAGGGTGATTGGGAAAGGAGGGAGGTGGGCACTATATGTGAAGGAAGGACTGAAGTGTGTAAGGGAGGAAGGGGAGGAGGGTAGTATGGAGTCACTTTGGATGCAAATCCAGGATTCCAAGAATAGATTCTTAGAATGGGAGTGGTGTACAGGCCACCATCTCAGACAGAGGAGTTAGTCAGGGAACTAGCGGGACAGATCAGGAGGACCTGCGAAAAGGGTAGTGTGGTGATTGTGGGGGACTTCAACATGCCAGGAGTGGACTGGAGCACCCCAACAACCAGGGACAGAAGGGAGCAGGTACTGCTGGATGCCTTCCAGGACAGCTTCCTGCTGCAAATGGTCAGTGAACCAACCAGATTAGGGAATACCCTTGACCTTGTGCTGGCAAATGGGGACTTTGTGAGAGAACTTACAGTGGAGGAACCGCTGTCAGGGAGTGATCACCACTCAGTATGGCTCACATTGGATATGGGCAAGGAAAGAGTGGAATCTGGCACAGTGGTGCTGGACTTCAGAAGGGCCGACATTGGGAGGATGGATGGGGAAGAAAGGGTACCTGGCCAGAATTCAATCTAGTATGGACACTAACCAGAGGTGCGAGCTATAAAGCTGGGGATAGTGGAGGCAACCAAAACCTGCTGCAAAGCCCAGAGCAAGAAGGCTAGGGCTAAGAAACCGATCTGGTTGAGCAAGGAGGTCATGGAAAAGGTAAGGAGGAAAAGAGCTGCCTTTAGGAAGTACAAGAAAACAGGGAGGGGGGAGGACAGGGAGGAGTACTTGACAGAATTGAAGGAGGTGACAAGGGCAAAAATGGGAGCCAAAGCATCTACGGAACTCAGGCTGGCACAAGGTGTTAAGAGGGGGGAGAAGGACTTCATTAAGTACATCAGGGAGAAAAGGAGCTGTAAGGACCACATAGTAAGGATTAGGAAGGGGAGGGTTGGGTGGAAGCAGGGTGCGATAAGTCGGAAGCACTAAATGAGTACTTCTGCTCAGTATTTACTAAAGAGAAAAGGGGGGTGACACCCAAGGTGGGAGAAATGGCAGAAGCAGGGTGGGAAGTGGTGACAGATGGGGAAATCATGGAGAGCAGAGTTCAAGAGGGTTTGAAGGCACGGAGGTTGGACAAGGCGCCAGGCCCAGATGGCATCTACCCATGGGTACTGAAGGATGGGCAGAGGTCCTTGCAGGACCTTGGCAGACCCATTTAATGCCTCACTACATCTGAGGTGTGTACCCTCAGACTGGAGGATGGCTCATGTGGTGCCCTCCACAAGAGTGGCCCCAAGGATGAACCGAGAAACTACAGACCAGTGAGCCTCACATCCATTGTGGGTAAGCTAATGGAGACTATCCTGAAGGAGGCTGGTGGCCCTCCTAGAGGCCAAAGGACTACAGGACAGCAGACAGCATGGCTTCATACTTGGTATATCCTGCCAAACCAACCTGGTCGAGTTCTATGACTGGGTAACTAGGTAACTGGACAGGGGCCTTGAAGTGGATGTCCTGTATCTGGACTTCAGTAAGGCATTCGACTCAGTGCCACATGGAAGGCTGGGAATGAAGTTAGTAGGCACAGGAGTGGGTGCAAAGCTGGTGAGATGGGTAGGAAACTGGCTGCAGGGAAGGCAACAGAGGGTGGTGGTGGGTGGGCTCTCACACCCAAGGGCAGTGACGAGTGGTGTTCCACAGGGCTCGGTGTTGGGACCAGTGTTGTTTGGGGTATTCATTGCAGACATATCATGGGACATCAAGAGCAAGATCAGTCTGTTTTGCTGATGATACCAAGGTAGGCGCTGTGGTGGATAACCTAGGGGGATGGCAGGGGTTGCAGGATGATCTGGCAAAGCTTGAAACCTGGTCAGACACCTGGCAACTGGGCTTTAATGCCAAAAAGTGCAAGGTGCTGCATTTTGGGATGAAAACCCAAGGAGGAGTTACCAGCTAGGGAGTGCAGCTAGCCCAGACAGAGGAGAGAAGGATCTGGGTGTACCATTACAGGGTCAATGAACAACTCGCACAATGTAGGAAGGCAGCTGCAAAGGCCAACAAAATGCTGGGTTGTATTGCAAGGGTATATCTTCGAGGAGGGAGGGTGATTCTGCCACTGTATGGGTCATTAGTTAGACCACACCTGGAGTACTGCGTGAAGTACTGGCGTCCGTATCTGAAGAGGGACATTAAGTTACTGGAGGGGGTGCAGCGCAAAGCGACAAAGATGATCAAGGGGTTGGGGGACTTATCATACGAGAGGAGATTGAAGGAGTTGAACATGTACTCACTGGAGGAGAGGAGAGACAGGGGTGACATGATTGAAACCTTTAAATACATGAAAGGAATAAACAAGACAAATACAGAGGGGTTGTTCAAAGTAAGGGAGGTAAGGGACACCAGGGGCCATGATATGCGACTGGAGAGAGGAAGGTTCAGGAGGGAGATAAGGAGACACTTTTTTACAAAGAGGGTGGTGGCTGGGTGGAATGCGTTACCTCCTGAAGTGGTATGCAGTAGAACAGTGGACTGCTTCACATGAGGATGGGACAGGACAAGGGGAGGGTTAATGAAGGGGAAGGGTGGAAGGAAGGGGCAGCTGCAGAATAAGGGGTGCTAGCTGCACATTCGAGCAGACTTGATAGACCTCTAGGCCTTTATCTGCTGGCAAATTTCGTATGTTCGTATGTCAACTATCAAACAAGGGTGGAAGGGATAATACACACCCACCAGGTGTGACAGAAATGAGAAGGAAATAGTTAATGGTGTGAATTCTGTAGGTACCTTATTTTTTTAGCAGTTTGGAAAAAATACACTCTGGTTAAAATCCTCTGTCCAGCAGCATCCAGCTTGTAGAATTCCAAGCTGGTAGATAAGAGCTGGGTCATAAATGTTGAGTGGACATTCCACACACACACACAGACCTGCAGACACCTACACAGGTCAGTTTGAACAGATTGGGTCTTTCAAATATAAACTGAAGGTTAAAATGGAATATAATTGGTCACTGATAGGTGTTCAGTCTGGTTGGGACAATTAAATACATACATGTTAGATTGTTGGTGCATTCAAAGGGGGGATAGGCATTATCTATTCCCAGGAGAATATATAAGAGGCTGAAAGACAATGAAGCTCTCTCTTGCTTTGGGAAGCTGGAAGGGGAAACATAAGTTTGGAGCCTATCCTTGTAGCTATGTCCGTGGAAGTTGGCAGTTAGAATAGGGTCTAGTGTCTTTTAGAAGGACAGGAAAGGGTACGTTTAGTGCTAGCATATTTCAGTAATAGCCTTCTTTTGCCATCTGTTATTTAAAAACATTTGTTTACTTTTCCTGTATGAGTGTTATTCTCTTGTGTTGTAAATGTATATCCTGTAAATGCTTAGTGCACTTTCTGTTAAGTGAAACACTATTTATTTGCTCAACAGTTGTGACTGTGATGTCATTTTTCTAAGATAATATTTGGTTTCCACTGGCTGAGGTAAACTCTGTGTAGCATCCTCCACCTGAGAGAGACACACTACCAGACTTTAACTAGTGCAATTGCTCATTTAATTATTCAAGTTTGTACACTTGAAAGAGGTGCCGGAAGGAAAGTCTGGCTGGTGGCAGCAAATAACCCAGGACAGACACCTCTCTAAAAGCTGTTTCAGCCCAAAGGGAGAGGTGGGTTGTCACACCAAGTATGTGCCAGTTAAGTCTGAGTTATCTGAGGTAGATGGAGTACTACTCAGAGGTGATGGGATTGTGGTGCCTATTAGTTTAAGGAAAGAACTGCTACACAAAATTCACGAAGGACACAGGCATGGAAAAATGCAAACACAGAGTCAGGCAGGTAGTATACTGGCCAGGAATCTCAAAAGATATAGAAAACACAGTATTGGCCCATCAGACTTGTCAGACATACAGGCCTGCTTTTCAGATGGAACCATTAATCTCTGACTCAGAAAACTCAACTGTATAGGAAAAAGTGGGTGTTGATTTGTTTACCCTAGGAGGCAGAGTACCTGGCTGTATTTGACACATTTTCCTGTTACCCTGAAGTTGTTAACTTAAAAACAACAACATCAAACCAAGTGATAAAGGAACTAAAAGTAACCTTTGCTAGATTTGGGATACCACAGATCCTAAGAACAGACAATGGGCCCCAGTTTACAAGTACAGAATTCAAAACTTTTGCACAATCCTATGACTTCAGTCATGTCACTTAGAGCCCCACCTACCCTCAAGAAAATGGACTGGCAGAGTCAGGGGTTAAAGTCATAAAGACACTCCTAAGAAAAGCCATAGAGGACAGAATGGACCCCTCTATTGCATTATTGAATTACAGAACCACACCACTAGCATGTGGCAAGTCCCCAGCAGAACTGCTATTGGGGCGCTGGCTTAGAATCCATTTGCCTGGCATTAAACTGGAATGTTACACAAAAAATGACGAAGCCATGAAAGAAAGGGCAAGACAATTCAGGAAACAATGTGAGCTCTTTTAACAAAACTGCAAAGCAGCATAGAATGCTACATGCAGGTGAATATGTTCAGGTTAGAAGTGAGGGATGCTGAGGGGATCTGGCAGTCATCCAGAAGCTTGTGGCACCAAGATCATACCTAGTACTCACTGGAAGCGGGCAGGTGTTAAGACAGAATAGAAGTCACTTGATGCCAGTGATGACTGGACAAGCTTCTGCAAAACTAAGGACAGTTCCTATGGAGTCAGAGTGCATTCCTCAAGAACACAGAAACAGGCCAGGGCAACAGGATGTGGAAGGCAGACAACCCATAATGCAGAACTCTGACCAAGAACCAAACCTGGCAGCTCCACACATTAAGCCACCAGACTCTCTAGCCAAAGTACCAGACAAGAGGGAATCAAGCATTGCTACATGAATGAACACTAAGACTGGTACTCAAGGGGCTTCCCAGCTTGCAGGCAAGTCGAGATTTGGAAGGCTAATTAAACAGCCGCAAAGACTTATTGAAACTTGTCAACAGCCCACTGCTAATACCTATCTGTTATATACTTAAACCTAGAGTAAACCTATTTACAGTGCATGAATAACATAGTCTACAAGTAGAGGAGATTGTGCATGCCACTGGTTGAGACATAGTTATAGGATTTCAAAAAACCTCAAGTTAGTATGTACTGCTCACTCTTCAGTTTTTTTTTTGAAAACGAGGTGTCCTGAGAGTTAAGACAGTGACCTTGATGCATGCATTCCTCAGGAAGGGGAGATATACACTCCCTAGCTGATGCAGTGAGTTCAAGAGGCAGACTATACCAGATGCAGGCTGAAAAGACTGTCTTATGCTAAATGGCTTCTGATTAATTTTGTATACCATTATTACTATAATAAAGATGACTACTATCTTTTAGCAAGTCTGTGTGCCTGAATTACAAACAAGACAGAAGTAGTCGTTGAACAATTCTGCATTTTTGGCCCCTTTTTCAACCTATTCTTCCTCTTTCTTAATCCTTACTATTTAGTTCTTGCAAACCCTTTTCTGCCTGATGTACCTCAAGAAGTCTTTTTCCTCCTCCTTAATTTCCTTTGCCTGCCCGAGCTCCCTTGATGCAGTTGCTGCCTTAACTTCCCTGGTCACCTCCTTTTCTTCCTTCTGGTACCTCTCCCTGTCCTCCCTCCCCCTCCCAGCCCTCCTGTATTTCCTATAGGTGACTCTTTTCCTCCTCACCCTGTCTATGACACCCTTGCTCAACCAGCTAGGTTTCTTCACCCTGGCCTTTTTACTATGGGTCTTGCTGCAGGGATTTGTTGCCTCCACTGTCTCTATCTTAATGAGTTTCCACCTCTGATTCATCTCCATATTAGGCTGAATTCTGTCCAAGAACCCTTGCACCACTTCACCCATCTTTTTGAAGTCAGCCTTTCTAAAGTCTTGCACCTTTGTGCCAGGTGCCCCTTTCCCTGATTAGCTGCAACTGGAACCATACTGTCCAGTGGTCATTCACCGCTAGTGGTTCATCTACTTTCAGATCCCTCACCCACTCCCCATAGGACAGTACGAGGTCAAGGGTATGCCCTTCCCGAGTTGTTTCACTGACCAGCTGCATCAGGAAGTTTTCCAGGAAGGCATCTAGCATTATCTGTCCTCTACTACACTTGGTGGCAGGTGTCCCCCACTCCACTTCCAGCAGGTTGAAGTCACCTACTATCACCACCCCACCCTTTCCACAGTTCCACTGTATTTGTTCTGCCAATACCCTATCTGTCTCTTCTGATTGGGAGGGCAGACAGTATACCACCCCAGCCATAGGTGTCCTAATTTTTGAATTTTGGATTTGCATCCATAAAGCCTCTATATATTCCTCCTCCCCACCACTTCCCTAATACACTTTAGCCCCGCCCTCATGTAGAGTGTTGACCCTCCCCCCTCCTTTTCCCTTAACTTTATCCTAGTGGAATAGTCTCTAACCTGGAACCGCCAGGTCCCAGTCATGGTTTTGGTGGCCCATGTCTTGGTGATGACTGCCATGTCCACACACACACACCCCTCCTCCATGAGAGCCTGTAGTTCCAAATTTTTATTCTCCAGTCTTCTAGCACACCATCCTCCATCTCCTTTCTTTCTCTCCTCTCCTTCCTCCTCTTCCTTTATGGCACTCCACTCACCTTATCTCACTTTTATGGGGGGGGGTAAGACCATGTGGTTTCCCATCCCAAAGCCTCTGATCACCTTGATCCCTTCTGCCACCCCCCTCTCCTAGTTTAAATTCTCCTGAATATACTTCCCAAGCTTTTGCTTCAGTACTTTCAACCCCTCTTCATTTAAGTTCAGTCTATCTTTATCATATTGACTGCTGTCCTCCCAGGTCACTCCCAGCCTCCTACCAGCCCATACCCTTTTTCCTGACACCAGGTAACCAGCCATACATTAAACTCTTGCTGTACTTGCCCTTGGGACTGGAAGTACCTTCAAGAAGGTAACTGATTTTCCTGCCACCTCCCAAAATGGACCCAAATCCTCAAACCTCCTCTTCACATCATCTACCATCTCAGTCAGGTCATTTTTCCCTAGGTGCAGAATTAGATGTGTTTTTTCTCTTCCCTTTCTGGCATATTTTAGTACTGATTTCCCCACCCTTTCTGCCTTCATTCCTGGAATGGCTTCCACCCTGACCCAAATATGCCTCTCTCCCTTGCTACCCCACCTGACCCCTCTCAGTATTGAGTCCCCTAACAGTAAGATCCTACCTCTTTCTCCCTTGTCACCCCTCTGGTCCTCATTCCCCTCCCTGTTCTAACTCCTTTCTCCTGCACACTGTCCCCCACTTTTGTCCCTGTTATACTATCCTTGTCAGTACTCCCTCCTGTGCTCATTCTATCTTGACACACAATAGGTTTTTTTTCCTTCTCACACCTCATCCCATTTCTATTACCCTGGACTGTTCTTCCACAGCACATTCTCCCCCATCCATAATTCCCATCAATGGCCAGTATCTGTCTGAATCCACTGTATTCCTATGTGCAGTAACTCTGGCCCCCATTCCTTTGGCCCCCCCCATCTGCTTTACTTGTATCTTGACCCTTTGTCCCAAATGTGGATTGTTTGCACCATCTCCAGTCCCCACCTGTCCCCTCTTCTGTTTACCCAGTTACAGTCTGTGCTTCCCATTTCCTCTTCTCTTTCTGTCCAAGGCACTTCCATCTTTCATCTTTAAAAACTCATCCTCCAGCCTGCCCAGCCTTTGACAAACTGGACATTCCCCCATAACCATGGGGTGCCTATGAATATGGCTGCTGCACAGTTATTACACCTCATGATCCTCCCTCTTCCGTATCCACTACTTCCTCCCTGTCACTGATTCCACCCTCCCCTTATGCTACCACTGTCCCTCTTGCTGGTGCATCACCCTTCCATGTCCTTTTCCCCAACTTCCACCATCATTTTCCCCTATCCATTCTCTCCTGTATCCTCTGTGCTCCCCCTGCACCTTGCCCACAGCTATTCTACCCGTGTTTGCCCTCCAGGTTTTCTGCTGCCCCCTGGCCCACCTACCATTCAGCTGTCCTCAACCACCCCACAAGTTGCCATACCCCCCTCTAGTATGTTCTTTCCTATCCTGCTCCATTTTCCTTCTGCAGTGCTGTCCTAGCTATCTTTATTATTACAATGGTATGAGTCACAGTTATTACCCAATCAGCTTCAAATTTCTGGATTTCACTTCTCACAGTACTAGATTCCCTGTACCTTGATTATGCTTACTCAGTCCCAAGTCCCCAAAGTCATAGTTCCTTGATCCCACATTAATCTGCCTCAGATTCCCAGAGTTATGAACATCGTACCCTAGTAACAATTCTAGAATTACATTACCTTGATTTCATTTGACCAACCCCAAAATCACAGAGCCGCATTTCCTCGATTTCTCCCCAAAGATCCAGTATTTTCCTACACTGTTCAAAAGATACAGTTCCTTGATCCCAGAAGGAGTCCAGACAAATTTGTTGATCACAGATCCTTTATGATTTGTTCTTTCTTTTATGCACACCTTCCTTGCACCCATGGTTATCAAGCAGTACCATAATATATTTCATGACCTCACCTATTCAGTAGTTCACAGTAAAGTCTCTACTCAATTTATGTCAGGGTGTGGTGTTTGGTTGTGTTGTGTACTGAAATAAGATGGCTAACAGTGTGTGTATGCTGTTAGCAGGTACCATATGATGTCACAGGCTAATGGTATAAAGGAAGTGATGCACTGGGGGTGTGGGTGTGGGGTGGAGGGTTGGGCTCCTCTGACATCCAGAGACAATCAGATACACCTGCAACCACCCCCTCCCAGAAACACTCAGCTACACCACAAAACTCCCCAAACAGGTACCTTTCCAAATGAAGCCAGAAAAGTAACCGGGTACCAATTGAAATCCACACTAAGCTGGAAAAGCAACAATAAAAAGAGTAACAAAATCAGCAAAAATCACAGTCACTTCCCTGAAATGAGACTGATTTAATTCCCTTTCCATGGGTTCTTAAGATCTCTCCTCATAGGCTAATACACAAAAGAATTCAAAATTCAAAATCCGATCTGTCTCCTCCATCTTTGCTCCGAGAATCCTCAGTACGATATCTTCCAGAGCTTAAACTGATCCTGAAAATGACTTGTAACCAGAAGTAACAGCTCTAGCATACACACCATGGGTGCTGCTGAGAAATAATTTACTTGACATTGTGTTTCTTTTTTTAAAGTTAAACATTTTATACTTTATAACAGATAGTGCATACATGAATAGAACAGATGTATACAGTAGTTGCATCAGTTAAATACAAACAATACCAACATAACAGGTAACAGTGGAGAGTGTTCATATAGACGTATCAAATGGGAGAGGGTGTGTGGCCCTAGAGGGCCCACTGGGGTTGGTTAGGTCTCTGTTCCAAAGTATGTGGACCTGTACCCTTAGTAACCTGTTCATCCATTTGGGTCAAGTGGTGGAGAAACGGGGACCAGATGTCATTATACACTTTCAATTTGCTCATGGCTGTGTGTGATAGACGTTCCATAATTGCTATTTGACTGGTTGCTTCAGACCATGCATGGAATGAAGTATAGTTGGGGTGTACCAATTCCTTAACAGAAGCCTTTTTGCAGCTATTATGGCACTTGTGCACCACTGGATCATATGCTCATTGGATGGGTACACTGGGCTGGGTTTATCTAGTATGGCAAATGCTTCATCTATAATTAAGTTTTCTGGAAGGAGTTTATGACAAAAGTTGGTCACTTGGGCCCAATAGGGCTGAATAAGTGGGCATGACCATACTATGAGGGAGAGGGATTCCTGGTGCTGTAGCATCTCCGGCACCTGTCATCATGGAGGATACCTCTTTGGTGTAGGAACTGAGGAGTTCTATACCAGCAATGTCAAATCTTTAGTTGAATGAGCTGGGCTTTGGTATGTCTGCATTCAGTATGAGCCCTAGTCCAGCATTTTCACCATTCTTCATCCCTAATTTCTATGTTAAGTTCTTGTTACCATTTCTTCTTATATTGTAGAGTGGGGCTTGGTTCTGTGTCACATAAGGCTTTATATATCTATCCTGCCCACCCTTTCTTGGTACTGAGCCAGGTTCTGATGATAGGTGTGGTAGTTGAACTATGTAGACCAGTGATCTTGAAGGTTTGTGTTTGAATTGCTGCCCTAGTCTGGAGGTATTTCTAAAAATCAGTGGAGGGCAGGTGGCATTCTCTTTGTAGGTCCTGGAATGTCTTTAAGACCGTGCTTTGTGGGAGACATAGGCCATGCACTTCAGTATACCCTCATTTTGACAAGTAGGCCATAGTATGAGGTGATTGTCTATCATGATCAGATGGTTGTCCTACAAAGGTAGGTGTGGGGGGGTATTGTGATGTCAAGAACCTTTTTTATCCTAAGCCAATAAATCAGAGAGATATGCAGCATAGGGAGTTTCCACTGTTTAGGGGACATGGTGGTGTATAGCAGGAACCACTGAGAAGCTGCCCCCACTGTGTGGCCTTCAATTTGTACCCATTGTGAAGATGTGATAGCTTTGTGTGGGCACCATTACAGCACTTGGGCCATGATGAAGGCTTTGTGATACTTATTAAAGCCTGGTAGCCAACAACCCCCCTCTTTCCAGTATATTCACAGTTTAAGGTGACTAATCAGTGCATGCTTCCCTTCCCATGTAAAGTTCCCCAGTGTCTTATTTAGGATGGAGAACCATTTATCAGGGATATGTACAGGGAGGTGGGCCAATACACACAGAATATTGAGTGCTAACAACATTTTAAGTGCTGCAATATGGCCTGTAAAGGAAAGGTGAAACTCCTTCCATCTATCTATTTCTGTTTCAGTTCTTCTATAAAAGGGTGACAGGTTGACTTTCTCTGGATCGGGCTTATTAGGTGTAATACAGATTCCTAGAAAAGTGATGCCTGTTGCAGCACATTTCCAGCTTCTATTCTGAAAATGGCTGGCTTGGCAAAGGGCTTTGAGAGGGAGAACCTCCGACTTGGTATGGTTCACCCAAAGCCCTGACATGCTCTTGAAATCTCCTAGGGCTTCGCATAGTGGGACAATGACCTTTGGGGCATCACATAGGATCAGTAGCAGATCAGATCATTAGCATATGACAGGGTTTTGTACTTGTATTTGTAAGAGGTTCGATGGCTAGGAGGAACAGGAGCGGGGAGAGGGGGAAACCTTGCCTGGTGTCCCCGGGCTAGTGGAATGGGGGAGACAAGGCACTATTTGTAAGACCACTAGCCATAGGGGTACTCTATAGGGTTTGTATCCATTTAATAAAGTAGGGCCCTAATTCTCATTGGTGTAGGAAATATTCCCATTCAACTGAGTCAAAGGCTTTTTCAAAGTCTATTGTGAGGGCTGCCACTGGGGTCTTTAAAGCTTTGGCTATATGGGTAAGCTCGAAGAGTGCTCTAAGATGATCTGAACTAAGTCTTCCTTTGAGGATGGGCTTTGGGTGGATAATGTTAGGAAGGATCAGTTCCATATGGTTTGCTAGAATTTTGGCCAGTGTTTTGGTGTTTGCGTTTATAAGTGAAATAGGGTGGTGACTGGCCGGTTGGATATGATCTTTGCCCTTCTTAGGAAGGATTGTTTTTATGGCTTTCTTCATAGTGGGTGGTAGGGTTCGATCTGCTAGGGCATGAGAAAACACTCTCTGAAGCAGTGGGGTAATGTCTTGCAATACATGCTGGTAAAAATCTATTGGTAGGCCCCCCCCCCCAGAAGACTTGTTTTTGTTGAGCCCTAATATAGCTTTAGTGATCTCTTCTATGAATATGGGATGGTCTAAATCTGTAGTTTGTTGTGGAGTGACCTGCAATAAGTTAAGAGTGGCTAGGGATAAGGGATACTGCTGCTATTGGGGGGTTGGTTGACTGGTATAATTTCTCATAGAAGACTGACATAATGAGGCATATGTCCTTTGGGAGGTGCATATCTTCCCCATGGGGTCTTTTAGGCCTGGGATATGTAATTTGACCTGTTGCTTCCTATACTGATATGCAAGTGTTTGCTAGACTTCTCACCCCCTTCCCAAAAATTATGCTTTAGCCTCAACAGTGCAAGTCCGGCCTAACTGGCATACATAACATTAAGTTTTGCTCTGGTGTCGAGCAGCCCGGTAGGATCTGCCTGTTTGTTAGTTTTGTGTTTGCACTCAAGGTGTTGGAGTTTAGTTTCTAGGTTGGCCATCTCTAATTACCTAGCTCAGCTTCTGTGCACTGCAAAGCTAATGATTCTGCCTTTCAGGTAGGCTTTTAGGGTTTCTCACAGGGTACAGTCACTGACACAATTGTCATTAAACATGAGGAATTCTGCAATCTCCTGCTATGCCAATGCTGTAAAAGCAGCTTTTTTTTTAGCAACAAAGGGTCCAGTCTTCGGTTGGCTGATTGTTGTGGTGGTCCCCAGTTTAAATTATTAGTAGTTGAGGAACGATCAGATATGATTATTGGATGTATATGGGAGTCTAGAATGGACAGGGTAATGTGAGGGTTCGATAGCCAAAAGTGTAGTCAACTATGGGTGAGATGGACACCAGACTGATAGGTATAGTCCTTGATCCATGGGTTAAGTAGACACCAAATATCTCTGAGGCCATGTTTGGCTTTAAGGTGGTACACTGCTGCTGCTGCCCTCCGATGTGACTCATGCACACTGAGTGATCTGTCAGGTGTGGGATCTTGAGTTAGATTGAAATCACCCGCTACCAGAATGGGCATATGGGATGATGTGTGGTCTGTCAAGACATCTGAAATCTGTACAAAGAAGTCTGGGTCATCTGTATTGTGGACATATAGGTTCTGCAGTAATAGGAGGCCTTCTGTGGTAGTTGCTTTTGTCATAACCCATCTACCAGCTTTGTCTGGTTGTGCATCAGACAGGACCTAGGATAGAGATTTTTGAATCACAATAGAGACCCTCTCTTCTATACATTATGGGTGCTGTACACTTTTGCTCCTTCCCAATCCCTTATACATTTCTTCACCTCAGGGTGTGATAGTTTTGTCTCCTGGAGGAAGGCCACCTAGTGTGTAATTTTTTAAGATGTGTTAGCACCTGTTTACATTTTACAGGAGAATTATGGCCTCTTACATTCCACAAGGTAAGGATTATGTCAGCCATTTAACATGTTTTCAAGGTAATAGGCCAGTTTTGTGATTCTAAGATTGGCAGATTTCCTCCAAGGGCACCCTCTCATCATTGAGGGGGTAACATATCCACTCAGATTGATGTAGTACACACCTGTATTTGTAAAACACTCATACAACAACCTGTGATTTTTGCCCGACATGGGCAACTATTTACGTAAATTTTTGCAGACATGGAGTGTTTGTCTGTTTGGCACACCCTAAGTACCATCACCTTTGTCATTTCTAAGAACTGGTTCTGGGGTTCACAGTGCAACATGGCACAATGCACACAGTACCTGTTCTGTCATGGCTTCCTTTCTTCTTCAGCCCTTCTAAAAGGGGATATGAAGGTATAGAGATGTAGTCCCTCTTATGATTAGTGGGCTGGATAACAACACATCTATGCGTCACTCATCCCACCCTGTTTGTGTACCACCTCTTGCATGTGGCTTTTGGGGGAGGAGGGAGGCAAAAAACAGACACACCTCTGCCATCATGGCTTCTGGATGGAGACTAAGCATAGCCCAACTGATATGGCAGTAGGCTTATGACAGTCTTAATGTGTCTTCTTCTTGGTGCATGGATAATATCCCCTTGCTGAATCTCACATGGTTGTCAACAGCAGGTGGGCCCAAGTTTGTATGTGGGACTGCTCCATACAGTCATAAAGTCCCTAGATTAGGGGACTTATAAATGAAATTAACCAAGTATGATGCCTTAGCATACTGGCCATAGTAAGGCATGAAACAACAGTGCCCTTGGCCCACTATTGGGTCTATACAAAGCACCCCTTTAACATCCTCATTTAACAAGAACCAGCAATCCTTGTATCATTAAGTCTTTAAAGGATAAATTCAAACTGTAATACAGGCATTGCACCTGTGAACATTAGCCCCTGAATGTGCCATTTTCTGAAATGGCAGTTCCCCTATCCCTTTAACATCAACCTTGGTGTATGTGTGTGTGGGGGGGGCACTTCAAAGTCTGTGGGGCAGGCATTGTGCAAACGAGTTCCCCTAATGCCTTTTTCAATGTGATGGGTTCATCCTATGTACAGAGCAGGGTATCTCCCCTGCACTCTGTGATGCAGCAGAGGAGTCTCTATGCTGCAAGCCCCGAGTGTCATTATAACCCTGTGCCTCCCTTTTCTTTCATGTAGCTATTTGGCAAGCTATGTCTGTTAATCATTGTAACCCAGGCAAGTCGTGCTTGGTTTAAGTGCACTCCCGATGATCTGCAAGAGATTGGAGATATAACTTCCCCCCCACACCACTGAGGGGGCACCTGGTGTGCAAATTGGGCTGAGGTTCATGACGGCATGGCATGGGGAGGGGCAGTGTTCCCCGTTCCTCAGGAGGATTAAACTTTGCCTGTTCAGTGCTGGATGGCATCTTTAGTACAGTTTTTATTTGCAGTAAGCCTGCCAGTTGGGCTTTGAACCCCCATTTCACCCTTGGGGAATGTCAGGTTAAACTTTATGAATACCTTGGCAATGCTTATAGGAAGGGAAGAATTAAGCTGACACAGAGAAATAAAGTGTGACTGTCCCTTTAAGGTTGGTTTGGTGGGAATGGCCAGCTTCCAGTGTCAACAAATGGGCCTTGCTGAGCTCTGCATATATCAGAGCTTATTTTTGCAGTTTAGAGAATTCAGCATTCTATGTCCTGGAAATGAGTCATCTCAGATCTTGCAATGGGGTTGAGCCTGTCACAGAGGATGGGAGGAGACCACACCCGCAGACATGAAGGATTTGGTAAGTCCATTAAGCCACTTCTCAAACTCCTTTGGATACTCACATTGGGTCGTTGGGTCTCTGGGGAGGAGGGAGGCCTAGCTCTTTTGATCGGCTCCCCTTGCCTCGCATTCTGGTATGCCCATGGCACCTTTTCCTGGATGATATCTGCCAGCCCTCATCAGGGGAGGTTGGTGCTGCAATTGGGTCATGATTTGTGGGCGACCTGGATAGTTTTTTCCCATCAGATGAGCGGAGCTAGGAATATGCTCCATGAGGGAGGACTCCTCATAACTGACCCAGTCAGGCAGGTTTGAATCCGGCCAGGATCTTTTTATGAACTCTTCAGCACTCTGCAAATCCTGGAAGGGGTGCTTGACTCAATTCCTCAATATTCATAAGGTGGCTGGGTACCGCAAGCTGTATGGGATTTTCAGGGCCATTAAAGGATGCCGTGCAGGGGTGTATTATTTATAGCACTGCAAGAGTGCAGGGGAGTAGTATGGAAAGATAAAGATACACTGGCCCTGCCATTACAAGGGACTGCGTTCTCTGGCCAGGGTTAAAATCCTTTCTTTAACTTGGAATGTCAGCATTTTAATGCTAATTGGATGGGGTCTTTGCCCTTGCTTGGGAGGGGGTCAGGAGTTTAATGAGCCCTCTCTTATTCCAGTGTGGCTGGCCATTGATTTTTAAGAAGGTTTGGCACAAATTGTTGCATAAAAAAAGGTAGCATCTCTGTCCTCGGCCCCTTCAGGGATCCCCACAAAATGGAGGTTGTTTCTCCTGCCCCTACTGTCCAGGTCATCTGTTTTATCCATCATGAGCTCAAATCTGGTATCCTGGTCCCTAAGAAAATTTTCCATGTGGACTGTAGTATTGCTTTGGATATTGATTTGTTTTTCATTTTCAGAGACCCTTTGTAAGATGAAGATAATGTCCTGTTTTGTTATAGAGTTTTGCTCTGTTAGGTCTCCAGTGTCCAGTATCAATTGAACAAACATGCCTCTTAATTCTTTTAGATCCTCTGAGGTTGCACTGTGAGGTTGTTCCATACCTGAAGCCATGCTACTGTGTCTCCTCTGTCTCTTTTGCTGCTGAAGGCCCACCTCTAACTCTTTGCAGTGAGGTAAGTGAGCTTGCTTATTTTCATGAATTGAGTAGTCTCACCGGTATAGTTGGAGAGTAGATTTTAAAGCATTTGGTTTAGTCTATACCTGTAGGATGCTGAAGGATAGGCAATGAAGATAGGGAGAAGAAGATTTAACCTGTCTCCATCTTGGCTGCTAGGCCACACCCCGGCATTGTATTTTTTTTTTTCAACAGTAACATTCTCTTTAATGAATACCAACTGCTATGTTAAAGGCCATATTTGATTTTTTTTTGCATGAATATCTTGACATTTACATAACAACTATCAGAAACACTTGGCACAATAGTGTGTGGTCAAAGACCTTCCCCATTGTCCCATTGTCCTTTACTCCTCCTCCAAAGGGTGGGATACAGAGTGCTGTAAAAAGGTGCTCCTATACTCTCTTTTACCAGGTGAGTAAACTTCCATTATGTATTGCACCTTTTTACAGCACTCCGAGTCTCAACACATGGGAGATTGTACAGCAGTATTAGCTTCTTATTGAGTGAGAGTGGGAAGAGGACTGAATGCTACCTGGAGAAGTTTACAACCAAATTCTGACTGACTGGTTTGACCTGTGTCTAACTGGTAAAATCTTGTAAAGGTGTGATGCGATGACAAAGTACAGTAGCTGTCTGGCAGATTTCTGCTATTGATGCAAAATTGCATTCCACCCAGGTGGTAACAACTGCCCTAGTGGGACGGGTCTTAATCTGTGATGGGAAGGTGTTTCCTCCAGCTTGTAAGCATTAGCTATAGTATGTCACAACCACCTTGCTATCATGGATTTCAAGTCTGGCAATCCCTGTTTTGGTCCCTGTGGAATAATGAACAATATATCTGAACTCCTGAATCTGGCTGTTCATGTGAGATAAGTTTTAAGGGCCTGTCCCAGGTCTAGGCAAACAGTGGTATCCCTGTGGGTATCCTCTTCCCCTGAATTGAATGTAGGGACTGAGATCTCCTCTACCAGGTGGAACGTAGAGATGATTTTAGTAATAAAGAATGGTATTGTTCTGAGAATTACTCTATCTGGAAATATATTAATAAATGGTTCCCTATATGACAGGGCCTGAATCTCACTGGTTCTCTTGGCTGATGATAAGGCCAACAGAAACACAGTTTTCATGATGAGGATTGGTATAGTTACCAATTCTAGTGGTTCAAAGGGTGCTTTGGCCAAGACATCCACCACCAGGTTGAGGTGCCAAGGAGATGTAGTTGGTTGATGGGTACGATTAATATTGGTTGCAGCTTTTAAAAACATTTGGACCTAGGGATGTGCCCCTGGCAGGTGTCCATCCTTCTCATCTTGGACTGGTTTGAGAGTTGACACTTGAACCTGTAAGGGTGATGAAGTTAGTCCCTTGCCTAGCCCATTCTGCAGAAACTCAATAATATGGATGATGGTAGAGTCTGACCCTTCAAATTCCCTTGCCTTGCACCAGGATGTGAATACAAACCAATGTGTGCCATAAGTTCTGTTAGTGGAATCTCTCTTGGCCTGTAACATTGTATAGATCACCCTACCCAATACCCCTAATTTCAGCAGTCTAACCCTCTGAGTTGTGATGCCGTTAGTATCAGAGCCTGTGGATCCTTCTGCCAGAAACCAGGAGTCGAAATCTCTCCTAAAGAGCTTCTAACAATCTACCATTTTCTCCTTGCTCCAGTTAAGTCACCATGGTTTACTTTTACCTGAAAAGGGGAAAAGATGGGAAATGCTCCACTAAGCATAGTAATTTTCATTTAAATCAGTATACTGAAACTCCCCTTCCCCAGGCACTAATGGAATACCTTTAGATAAAGCATATATTGTTTATCAGCAGCATACAGAGTCGCTTGTTCCCTGTCCGCCACTCTCAGGCCATCTCATCTTCCAGGACACAGCAGTGTAGAGAGGAATGCAACAAACAGTATCGGCTAGCTGCACAACTTTCTATTCCATATAAAGACCAGCAGATTCATTACACAACGTGCTTCTGAATGCATTTGCCACTCAATAAACTTTCCCAAAAAGTTGGCATAGACCAGTGTTAGCAGTCCTCACATTAATCTCGGAGCAATTCACCCGCATTGTATCTGTACCTAATTGGAAATGGGCAGCACAACCTGAAATCACTCCATTCCAAGCCTTTGTCCGAAACACTAGCAGACTTAGCCGTCAATAAATATGGCCATAAAAAGGGTGAGGCCCCTGCACTTATGCCTTTTAGGTTACCTCGAAAGGCCCATTTTAATCAATCTTAGGCAAAAAAAGCAAAAGTTTTGTTCATCAAGTTTAGGTCTGTGAGCAAATAAAACTTTTGAATTGTAGCGCTCGGATGTATTGAAACACTAGCACAAAGTCTTTACTGATCAGATGCTGGTTCTTAATAGAGCATTTCAAAATTATTATGGTGAAAAAACAAAGGCAATGCTGCATCGACTAGAAATAGCAAATTTAACAGTTTCGCTCCTCAGCTAGAAAAAAGATTAGAAACAATAGAAACAAAGTAAAAAAACACTCAAGCATGTTGAGGGCTATGAGGAGCAGAGCAGCGCTACGGCCATCTTGCCACTCTGCCCCCCCCCCCCACTGTTCCAGCTGGGAGTCTTATAAATTTGCAGACAAACTTGAGATCTAGAATGGGCCTTAGGTCCCCTGTCTTTTTTGGGACCAGAAAGAACATTTAGTAAATATCTAAACATTGCTCTTGCTTCAGAACTGGAAATATGGCCTTGCTGTGAATTAATTGTTTCAAGATGGCTGTGACTTGGTTTACTGTTCCCCATCCCCTGGAGTATGAGACTGTATAAATCTTTCCCTTCTTGGTGTGACGTTGAACTCTATAGCATATCCCTGAAATACTATCTCCTTGACCCAGTTATATGAGATTGAATTGGCCCAAGATGTTGTAAATTGCTGCAGTCTGCCTCCCACACCGTCCGCTGCCTTCTGGACCCATGGGTTCCCATTGGCAGAATTCTAGATTGGAACCATTCCATTTGTACCCCTGCTTGTTGTTGTAGTGGCCTCCACACCCTCTGTTGTTCTGGTTGTGTGGTTTATGTTTACAAAAGTTTGGTTTAAACCCAAACAAGCATGTGTCTTGACCGTGTAGACCCTGCCCCCCTTTTCCTCTGTTGGCACAGTTGCACACCTGGCCTGCCTAACTTGGTTATCCTTGACATCCCCCTTCTTGAGGGCAGATTCTTCTATTCCAGATTATCCTTAGCTGGCATTGGGAGCTGACTGTTCAGCATTTGCTGTGGTGGTTTAGCTTCTGAATCTCTGCACATTTATTTTACCAGGCTTTACGCTGATATTTGGAGAGAGATATTCTGCCATTGGATCTACTGAGTTTGAATGCATATGTACCTGATGCAGTCCAATCTGGGACTTTGTGGTTGTTTAATTGAATTTAAAGTGGATGATAGGCCCGCAAGGATACAAGAAAGATACCCGGTCTAGAGCTTCTGTCGATCAAGGAGTTATTTCTCTGAGGAAGAAAGTTTTATTTAAAAGGGTAGACTTTGGCTACTGAGCTAAATCGCTGGATTTAATTGCTCAGTAACTCGATCTTGTTGCTGTCGACCACTTTCTTTTTTAGATGAACTATTGCTGGAGGTAGCTATCTTAAAGATTTTAGAATATTATTGTGGCAGTTATATCAAGTATTCAACCAGAGAATATATAGTCTGAAGAGTAAATACTCTTTTTCCTGTACTGTACTGACTGAGCTTTTATTGCACATTGTTTTGATTGTATCGGGTCAGAAAGGGTTGAGAATGGTTACAAGAGCGGCAAAAAAAAAAAAAAAAACCGCTAACCAGGTTACCTACAAAATTAAGAGTTTCCTTATAAAGGGGAAATATGCTGAAAAGATAAAAAAAAAATGAGAAAAAAATAACTAGTTACATATTGGCTCTAGGAAGCCATTTGGATTTGGTAGGAAATAAGAAGGTGTTAAGAATAGAGAGTGCTTCTTTCCCTCCTACATTCTCTCCCTCCGTTGGCTTCTTCCCCAGTAGTGGGTCAACAGAGAAGTATGCTCAGCAAGAGGAACATACAATTCGACAATTAGAGAATGAACCTGATGGTCAAGTAAACTTACTTAGTCTCAGTGCTTTGTCTTCTGAGACTGCGGAGAAAGGAAAGAGAAGTAGTACGATAAATTGTAGGGGGGAGAGGTAGATGAAAATGGGGATAATGAACAACTTGGAGTAGATATGAATAAAAAGGATTTAAATGAGGCTGGGGAAGGGAAAATGATGATTGATGCCTCACACCAGTGCCCAAGTAGATCTTTCTTGGGAGAATCTGAGGCTTTTCTGACACAATATATCTTAAGAACTAAATTAGACCCTCCTTCAGAATCCCCCCCCCCCCGGATATTCCTCATATAATTCAGGAGAGCTTTTTTCATAACATAACCCCGGATGTTTCTCCTCATATCGGGGTAAATAAAAGCATTTTGGAAATATTGACTGGGAAAAGGTCATATAGCTAGTATTTTCCTTTCTCTCTGTGATATGGAAGAAATCCAAGAGGACGGATGTGGTGAAAGAACTATGGGAAGGCAGAAAAGAAATGAAACAACTAGCATAGCTGAGTATATGAAATCATTACGCCACAAGTTAGTCCAGTATGTACAGAAGGCCCATGACAACAGTGTGCAGGCACAACAGGTACAGAAACAAGTTTATGATCAAAGAACAAAGGGAGAAAAACAGTTCCAGAGTGGTAAAAAAAGTACTATTGTTATTACCCTCTTCAAATAACAAATTATTAATAAAATGGCAAGGACCTTACCAGGTTTTGAGACAAACTGGTCCTGTAAATTATGAAATTGCCACCCCTGACATTAGGCCTGGAAAAAAATCTATCATATGAATTTGTAGAAAAAGAGGTATGACAGACCAAAAGAAGAGAGTAGTCTGATGGTACTCCCCGAAATTGAGTAAACTGATTACGAACTAGCCTGTGGACGACAAGAAGATTCAAAGGGTCCTCTGGATATATTTATTAATCTTGCTTTAAGTCAGGCACAATGGAATGAGATATATAAACTAATACAGTTATGTGAAAGCACATTTACTAGTACACCAGGCAAAGCCAAAGATGTAGAACATCACATTCATACACATTCCAGTCCAATAAGAAAGAGACCTTATAGGCTCCCAGAAAGAGTTAGGGATGAGGTACAAAGGAGGTAAAGAAATTGCTCTCTCTTGGCATTGTAGAACCCTCCAACAGTGCATTGGGTTCCCCAGTGGTGGTGGTGGTGCCAAAAAAGGTGGGGGGCATTCAACTGTGCCTTGATTTTAGGGGTTTTAATCAAGTTGCTCAGTTTGATGCCTACCCCATGCCACGGGTTGATGACATCATTGATAGGATAGGGAATGCTAAGTATATATCAACCTTAGATTTTACAAAAGGATATTGGCAGATTCCCTTGGCAAAGACAGATAGAGAAAAAAACACCTTTAGCACCCCCAAGGGACTCTACCAATTCTGTGCAATACTTTTCGGTCTTCACGGGGCTCAAGCTACCTTCCAGCGTAATATGGACCAGATCTTGGCACCATACACTACATTTTTCGCAGCCTATCTGGACAATGTGGTTATTTTTAGTAAGGATTGGGGGTCCCACATGACACATCTTCAGGCTGTTATTGAGGCAATCAAAGCAGCAGGGATGACAATAAATCCAACAAAATGTGCCCTGGCAATGTATGAAACTAAATATTTAGGATTCCTGCTGGGTAATGGGCTTATTAGACCCCAGGTTGATAAAGCAGAGGCAGTAGCTTGTAGTCCTAGACCAACCACAAAAAGCAAGTCAGAGCATTTCTAGGCCTGGCTGGATACTATAGGTGCTTCATTCCTAACTTTTCCACAATGGCAACACCACTGACAGATCATACGAAAAAGAAATGTGGAAATAGAATTAAATGGTCTGAGGAATGTGAGCAAGCCTTCATATGCATTAAAGCAGCTCTATGCTCTTCACCAGTCCTTAAAAGCCCTGACTTGAGTACCTCTTTGAGGTACACACGGATGCCTCAGGTACAGGCCTAGGAGCAGAACTGAGTCCAACAATTAAAGCTGAGGAGCATCCGGTGGTTTACGTATCGAGGAAATTACATGCTAGAGTACAAAAATATAGTACAGTGGAGCTAGAATGTTTAGCAGCCAAATAGGCAATTGAATCCCTACATTTTTATCTTTGGGGTACCCCTTTACTCTAATTACACATCATAATCCTTTGTGCTTTCTGTCTCAAATGAAAGACAAAAACAATAGCATAATGCAATGGTATCTGGCACTTCAACCATTTGATTTCACTGTACAGCATAGGGCAGGTACCGCTCATGCAAATGCAGATTATCTGTCCAGACATTAGAATATTAAGGATGATTCTTGGGACAGTAGACACCCCAGGGTAATGAGAGTAACACTGTATGGAATGTATTATATATATATATATGTTTTTTTAGGGACCCTGGAGTGGAGTTCCATGGTGAGGGAGGGCCGGAACTCCATCCTACCTTATGGGTTAAGGTAGGTTGTCTTAGAAACCTAAATCAGGTTTCTGCTTAACCATGGGGGTATATAGTAGTATTGCCCCTTGAATGTTATTTAGGAGAAATCTTGAGGCTTGTCCTGCTTTTTCTTAAAACCCTTATTTCAAATAAATCTACTGTGCTGCAGCAGTCTTCTCTACTCTATTGTTTCCTTTTCACACTATGATAGGGTGGCCTCCTATCATAGTTCCTTGCTATAACTTTCCCCACTGCATTTCTTTTCTTGCCTCGAGATCCTGGGTGAGAGAAAGAAAGTTGTCCCTCTGAAAGTTCGGGGTACAGTAAAATAGTAAGATGTAGCCCCTTTAAGAAAATGGTGGTATTCCTCCATTTAGGTTTTGAGCAAGATGGCAGCTATTTCCATTTTCGGCACACAGTAGTAGAGGAAAATAATGACCACGCTTTAAATTCTATAAAACGCCAGATGTTATTTCTCCATGAAAAACAATTTGGCAAAACACCAAAAACTGTACACTTAAAGTCCGTGTAAATGTTTAAGCTCCTGTGTTAATACACAGGTTGGTAAAGTGCTTGTTTTTTTTTTTTTTTGTATTCCTCCCGAAATGGGAAAGGAAGTCCTCTGAGTGCCATCTTTGCGCCCCCTCATAGTTGATCTCTGCCCCCTTTTATGTCTTGTCAGGGTAGGGAGTGAGAGAGAATTAGATTTATGCCGACATGGGTATCATGCAACCGTTATTCAGAGTTGCGCCTAGTCTCAGGATAATACTGGCTATAGGAACAGCCAAGGAGTTGGCAGGGTGGCTGTCTTCCCGAAGACCAAGTTAGTGAAGGATAAACGCGGGGAGTTACCTTTGCCTCAAAACAACTGCAGAGCTCCTCAACTGAAGGTTAATTTAGACAGAGAAAATGTTTAGATGAAACATAACCCTCCTACTTCTTTCATACATATTTAAACTCACAATGCACATTTTCTGTTATATTATTTAGTCAAAACAAATGTGTATGTTGTTAACCCCTTACCTAAAGCCAAGAGCCAAGTTGCAGACAGGTCTGATATTAGGAGGGCAGCGGCCCAACATGGACCTTATTTATAGGGTACAAGCTTAGTCTGGCTCCACCTTGTGGGTGGAACCCTTCCAGGATAATGAGCTATTATGCATGTACGCTTTATTATAGGCTTTTATGGACATGATTTGGGAATACTATAAGGCTGTTTTTATAAAAACTTTATTATGCAAGTGAGTGGCTGAGTTTGATCCCCCAACAGAGGAAGGGTGGTGGTGTTGGGGGACTTAAACATGCCAGGAACAGACTGGGAAACTATGACATCCTCTGTGACCAGGGAACAGAGGTTGTTGGATGTCTTTCAAGACTCATTACAAACTCAGCAGGTGGGGGAACCGATCAGGGAGGCACAGGTACTGGATGTGGTCCTGGCAGACAGTGACCAGATTGGAGGCCTGGAGGTAAGGGACCCATTGGTGGGGAGTGACCATGCCACGGTCTGGTTCTGCCTGGACCTAGGAGGGGTAGAAGGCTGCACAAAGATGGAGGTAACTGACTTCAGGGGGACAGATTTTAAGGAAATGGGAAGGATCCTTAAGGAGCATTTGGATGGGATTGGGTCAGACATGGACGCTGATAGCAGGTGGGAAATCATCAGGAAAGGGTGCAGGATGCTACCAGCACCTGTGCAAGAGTAAGATGAAAATGCGGTAGGGCCTGAAAACCCTGCTGGTGGACCAGGGAGGTCCAGGAGGTGGTGCGGGAAAGAAGGCAGCCTATAGGCAATTCAAGTGCTCAAGGAGTGAAAGGATCAAGGAGAGTATGAGCTGATGGCTAGAAGGGCCACTAGGGTGGTGAGGGTGGCTAAGGCAAGGAAGGAGCAGAACCCGGCCAGGGAAATTAGGAGAGGGAACAAGGGTCCTTTAGATACATTGGGGAAAAAACGAAGGTGAAGGGCAGATTAGCAGGATTAAAACAGGGAGATGGGCACAAGACCCAGGGGCAGGCTGAGGTACTAATGAGTACTTCACCCCAGTTTTCACCAAGGAAATGAGGGTGCTGTATCATACATGGGAGGAGACAGAGATACTGAGGAGGGGGGACCCTTACCGATCGGCGGGTCTGGGGAGAGGGGGAGGCATCACTGGAAGGAAGGGGGAAGGCAAAGTAGGGAGAAGAGGTAGTGGAAGTGGAAATCACAGCAGAGAGAGTGAGGGAAGCCCTCAGGTCCCTTAAGACATAGAAAGCACTAGGGCCGGATAAATTACATCCCAGAGTGCTGAAGGAACTTGTGGATATCCTGGCGAAACCCCTGGTGGAGCTTTTCACCATCTCTCTGAGGGCAGGGTGGGTGCCCCAGGACTGGAAGGTGGCGATAGTGCCTATCCACAAGAGGGATCAAGGAAGTGGCAGGGAACTACAGGTCTGTCAGCCTGACATCAGTGGTGGGCAAGGTGATGGAGGGCATTGTCAAGGAGAGGCTGGGGGGGACCTGGAAAAGTCAGGGTGCCTGGACGATAGACAGCATGGATTTGTCCTGGGGAAATCATGTCAGACAAACCTTGTGGAGTTCTATGACTGGGTGACAAGTGCCTTGGACCTGGGTAGACCAGTGGATGTCCTCTTTCTAGACTTCAGCAAGGCATTTGACTCTGTCCCTCATGTGGGCCTGTTGGATAGGCTGGGAGAAATGGGGGTGGGGAACCAGATGATCAGATGGATAGGCAATTGGCTCCAGGACTGCACCCAGAGGGTTGTAGTTGGCAGGATAGTCTCATCCCCAAGGACGGTCATTAGTGGGGTCCCACAGGGATCAGTCCTTGGGCCCCTCCTGTTCAACGCCTACATCTCTGACATAAGGACAGGAATCAGGAGTGAGATGAGTCTCTTTGTGGATGACTCAAAACTGGGGGCGGTGGTGGATGGGGAGAAGGGGAGGTGGCCCTACAGGGGGACCTGGAGGCTCTGGAAAGATTGTCAAGAAAGTGGAAGCTGAGGTTCAATGCAGGGAAATGCAAGGTACTCCACCTGGGGGCCAGAAACCCAGGCCAAGCGTACACCCTGGGGGGAGGAATGCTACAAGTCTTGATGGCTGAAAGGGACCTGGGGGTGGTGGTGGATGTCAAGATGAACAACTCAGATACTTGTAGGAGGGCAGCAGCCAAGGCCAACAGGATGCTGGGGTGCATCATTAGGGGGATCACCTCCAGAAGGAGGGAAGTGATACTCCCTCTGTATAACTGCTTGGTGAGGCCGCACCTTGAGTACTGCGTGCAGTTTTGGAGGCCACACTTAAAGAGGGACATTAAAATCCTGGAGAGGGTCCAGAGGAGGGCAACCAAAATGATTTGGGGCTTGGAGGACAGGACCTATGAGGAGAGGCTCAAAGAGCTAAATATGTACACATTGGCAGAGAGAAGGGATCGGGGACATGATAGAGGTCTTCAGGTACATGAAGAGGGTAAATAGGGGAGGAACAGTCAGGGTGCATCGAAGGAAGAAGAAGGGGGCCACTAGAGGGCATGGGGGAAGCTGGAGGGGGGAGATTCAGGGGAGAAAGGAGGAGGTGCTACTTCACTGAGAGGGTGGTGGAGCCATGGAATGCGCTGCCTAGGGGGCTGGTGGAGGCAGAGACAGTGGAGGGGAAGGGTTCTGGAAGCAAAATCCAATGCAGTGAGAATATCCGGAACTGGGAAGGGAGAAGCCAGAGAAGGCGAGGGGGGGCAGCAAGGTCAGCATAATAACAACTTAGAGTAATTATGAATAAAAAGGATTTAAATTAGGTTGGGGAAGGGAAAATGATGTTTGATGCCTCACAACAGTGCCCAAGTAGAAGTTTCTTGGGAGAATTTGAGGCTTTTCTGACACCATATATCTTAAGACCTAGATTAAACCCTCCTTCTGAATTCCCCCAGGATATTCCTCATATAATTCAGGAGAGCTCCTTTCATAACATAACCCTGGATGTTTCCCCTCACATCAGGGTAAATAAAACTATTTTGGAAATATTGACTGAGATTAGAAATGGCATTATGACGAATAATGAGCTTCTTATTAATCTTATTACTGCGATTAGGACACAAACTTCTAATAAGGAAGTTTCATTAACAGATAAGACACAACAGATGGAAGTAGTTAATCATACTAAAAGAAAGGAAACACATTTGATTAAAGATAATGGAGAAAGAATTAGACAAATTACAAAGGAAATAGGTAGAAAAGAAATAGAAGAAATTCAAGTGCTGGTTTCTGACCTTCATGTGAAGGATACAAATAAAAAGAAACAGCAAAGGAAAAAAGGAGTACAGAGATTACGAGATCCTAAAGGGAAGGAGATTAATGGACAGGAAGAATTGATTAAAAAAATAGTCAAAACAGGTTAGGACAAAAAAATTTAACTGAAAATGGAGAAAGTAGGAAGTATAGACTTATAGAAGACGCTACAGAACAACAAAATTAAAATAATGGAGGAGAATTATGAAAAGAAGAAAAACGGTATAAATGTGATAGGGAGAAAATAAAAGAACAGCAGATCGAAGCTGGAGAAAGACTTCCAACAATTTTCTTCAGAGGAATACCAAAGGCTAAGAATGAAAACCACATGACTTTGAAATTGGTGGTTTACATTTTATGTGAAGGGATTCTGGGAAATAGAATAAATTGGAATGATCTAGGATCAACCTATAGATACCACGGGGAATAGAAAAAGGATGGATCTGTTTGGTTCTTTTTTTTTTTTTCCATTTAAAATTTATTAGTTTTAAATCATACAAGACAGTCAGTCAAGAGAAATATCTTTATACAATGACAGAGTACAATAGACTAAGACTGTCCCCTCCCACCCTACCTTCCCACCCCTATGGCCTTCCCCTCCGGTACAGCAATATTATACATCTTAATCACCACGGTTCCTACAATTCCAACATTTCCATTGTGTCAGTACACCTGACTTACAGAGTTCTTACCAGTGAATTCTTTTAAATTGTGAACAGAGTGTAAAAGGGGTCCCATATTTCTTTAAACCTTCCTAATCTATTGGATAGGCTTGTGATGGCCTTTTCCGTTCTTAGACTCGCCAGCAGCTCTGTTAACCATTCTCCATACTTGATTTCTGATTGATCTTTCCAGTGCCTTAATAATACTTTCTTGAGAGTCATAGAAATCAAGGCCATATTGTATTTCCTATTATGAAATCTGATGTCAGAGAAGTCACCCAGAATATATATTTCCAGTTTAAATAGGTCTGCAAGCCCCAGGATTGGGTCGGTTTTGCTCCGAATAGTCGCCCAAAGAGGGACTATTTTGGGGCAAGACCAGAAGATGTGATACAGGGTGCCTTCATTATTAGAACATCTCACACACATAGAGGAGGAACGTAGGCCGAATCGTGCCAATTTCTTGGGGGAATAATAGAGGTTATGCAGAATGTACATCTGCATCAGCCTTAATCTATCTTGTGATATGAACCTATGGCAATTAGACCAGAGTTCGTCCCAATTAAAGCTATAACCTGGAAAATGGGGGGACCAATAGTGGGTTGGTCCAAAACAATCTGGGTGCAACCAGTTTTACAAAGTACCATAAATTTTGGACACTGCTTTCTGTGATCCCACCAAGCATTTCATCTCCTCTATGAGGGAGGGACTGTTATGTGAATCTAATTTATGCCCCAGAATTTTGACCAATAAATGTCTTAATTGGATAATTCTGAAAAAATATTTGGCTGGGACCTTAAACTTTTGCTTTATATCTTGGGCTGATAGCCAGGTATCCCCCTTTCCCTTTAAAGCATACAGTGGGATACCTTTCAACTGGGGTAACCAGGTTACAGAGATGCATTTGCCATCAATCTTGAAATTAGGTTATTGAACAGGTGTTGACTCAAACCCTGTATTGTTATATTTGAGGGAACGGCAGAATTGAGTGTGAATCCTGATAGACAATGCTATGGGGGTATTCTTTAATGTATTAGGAAGAAGGCTCTCCTTGATGTGCAATAGTGATTCTGGGTCTATACCATTATTTCTGATCTTTACTTGCTCTATAATAAGCCATCCCGGGGTGTACTCAGTTGTTACAGGCTCTAACCATCTCAGGTATTTATTAATATGACTAGCCCAGAAGTAAAGCCCTACATTAGGCAAGCATAGGCCACCCCTTCATTTTGGAGCCCCCAATTTGTAAAATGCTATCCTAGGGGCTTTATTGGCCCAGATAAACTTTATAAAAAGACTGTTAACCCTTTTGAACCATGGTATCTGGAGCCAAATGTTAAGCAAAACCAGGGGGTAATAGAGCCTTGGAAATACATTCATCTTTAACAAATTGATTCTCCCCCAAATGGAAATTGGTAGTGAGGCCCATCTATTCAGATCTTGGGTTATCACTTGCCATAACGAGTCCAGATTTAATTTGATGATATTACCCAGTTGCCTTGTTAGTTCAATACCTAGATATCTCAGAGAGTCCTACTTCCAGGCAAGTCCTAATTGGACTATATCTGCTTTATACAATTTGTGATTGAGAGGGAAGACAACTGTTTAACTTACATTTAATTTGTAATTTGAAACCGTACTGAAAGACTTTATGATATTTAACATTGGGGGAAGAGAAGAGACTGGATTAGCCAATTGAAGGAGTAGATCGTCTGCGTAAGCTGAGACCTTAACCTCACATGGATGTATCGGAATCCCTTGCACTTCTGGGCAGGCCTCCAATTTACAGATCAACGGCTCTAAATAAATGTTAAACAGTAAAGGGGACAGGGGGCAACCTTGTCTAGTACCTGAATAGAGTGTAAACGGGTCAGAGATTACTCCGTTTCCTGTTATTCTTGCCCTGGGGGAGCTATAAAGGGATCCAATCCATGTCAGGAAGGTCTCGGGGAATTTAAACGCCTTTAAAGGTCGAAGTAAGTACTGCCAGTTAACCCTGTCAAATGCCTTCTTGGCATCCAGGGAGACCAGTGCGGCAGGGTAGGGAGCATCCCTGGCTGCCGAGAAGACATGAGACAGGGTACGAAGGTGGTCCGATGATGATCTACCCCTCATAAAACCCACTTGTTCTGATCCAATAATAGTAGGAAGAATTGTATTGAGATGGCACGCTATTAATTTGGACAGAATTTTAACATCCTGATTTAGGAGGGAAATTGGCTGATAATTAGTAACCAGCTCGGGCTCTTTTCCGGGCTTAGGAATAAGTACTACTAATGCTTCAAATAATGAGGCATCAACTGGGGCTCCTGACAGTATGTATTGAAACAAAGAAAGCATCATAGGGATGATGGAAGCCCTAAATCTTGGTAAAAATAAGCTGAGAATCCATCTATTCCTGTGGTTTTGTTTAAAGGTAAGCTGCTTATTACATTGGATATCTCCTGACATGTAATAGGTAATGTCAACTCCCTTTGTTGTTCTTCGGTGAGGTTAGGCAGGTTGGCCTCTTGTAAATAATCATCTAGTTGGGACTGGGTTGGAGGGTCTATCATCGGGCCATAGAGTTCTTTGTAGTAATTAAGAAATTCAGATATGATTTCTTCTGGGGAGGTTTTCACTAGCCCATCCGACCAGGATTGAATTGATGCTATGTATCTCAAGGACTCGATTTGTTTAATCCTTTGAGCTAAAAGCCTTCCCGCCTTCTCCCCTTGGTCAGTAAAAGATGCCTGAGTTTTAATAATAGCGTGTTCTGCTTTTTCCCAAAGCAGATCAAGGTAGACTGCCCTTAATTTAATGAGCTCTTGTACTATGGTTTCGGAAGTGCCAGGAGATAAATCTTTTTCTATGGAGCTTATCTCAGATAATAGAAGAGACATTTGTCTTTCCCTTTCTTTCTTCCTATTAGAGGCTAAACTTATGAATACTGCTCTTAAATAAGCTTTAAGAGCACACCACTCTATATCCGGTCTCTGGGTGGTACCTTGATTGTGTGCTATAAACAGATCTATATGGTCCTGAACCATACAGGCTAGCTTAGGGTCTTTTAATATTTGGTCGTTAAGTTTCCATCTACCTCCACCTCTAGCCGAGGGTTCAATAGATAGGTGACAGTGGACAAGGGAATGATCTGACGGGGGGCCGGGTTGCATCAAAATGTCAATGACTTGAGGAATGTATGCTCGGGAGATAAGCATGTAATCTATTCTGGATGATGTTTTGTGGACTGGGGAAGTAAAGGTATATTCCCTGTCTGTTGGGTGAAATACCCTCCAACTGTCGTAGAGCCCAAGCTGATCCATAAGGTCCCTGAGGGCACGTTGGGCCGGGGTTAACCCCTTCCTGTTGTGACCATTCTTATCCATTATTGGATCATACACCAAATTGAGGTTGCACCCCAGAATCATCGGGATCGAAAGAAAAGGGAGTAAGGTTGTTATGATCTGCACAAAAAAGTTAAGAGAGTCTTGGTTTGGCCCATAGATGGTCCCTAAAAGTAATTCCTTCCCATTCAAGAGACCTACCATGAACACAAATCTACCTTTTGGGTCTTTGACTATTTTTGATGGGGTAAAAGGGAGCTTTCTGTGCACCAAAACCATTGTACCTCCTCTATTCATGAAGCATTCAGCCGCAAAGACCTGCCCTACCTGTTGCCTTCGCATTTTGGTGGCCTCAATGTCTAGTAAATGTGTCTCTTGTAGAAAAATTATCTCCGCCCTGATCAGATTGAGGTGCTTCAGGATCGAGTATTGCTTAACTTTGTGTCTAACTTCTTTTACATTCCATGACACTGCATTCAATATTTTAGCCATTAATCTTTTTCTGACGGCGGTATGTCCATAGCGATACCGTGTTATTACTGTAACTGGAGCTATATGTACTTTGCTGTACTTTCTTCCCATTTTCTACCTCATCCCTACTACCCCACTTCCTCCATATTTCCCTCGTGCTTAACCCTCTTGGAGTAAAACCTCCTGCTAATCCTAACTGCTTACTAGCTATCCCCCCCACACTGCTTTCCCCACTGTCTGCAAAATCACTTCTTGCTACTCCCCTGTCTGTTCCCTCCCTCCGCTGGTTGTCTATTTCCCTGGATAAAATCAGTCTAATAGGTCTCATGATAGATTGGGTTATTACCGCCTTAACTGTCCGATCCTTACCTATAACTCTGGAATGGAAAAGTACCTACATAAGGAAAACCGAATGAAAGAGAAAGCAATTGCTTGTCTAACCCGTGTGATAGTACCTTTAACCAAACATCTTTTACTACTTCTTTTTTCTCTACTTAGCCCCACACTGATTCGTGTCCCCCCCAGTATGAAGGTCATACGGGGATCTTTGAGTATTTACACAAGCATTTTTGCACCCCTCAATTCTTGTCTGATTGTCCCACAACTGTACGTAATCAGGTCCCAGAGATACTTTCAACCATATCAGGGGAGCCTCTTTGCTTTCTGTTTTGCAGAGTGCATCCAGTCATACAACATAAACTAACCTAACCCGTCATAGCTCACTGTGATTTACCGTATACATTACTGCTAATGATAGGATTCCTAACCCCTAAATTATAAAACTGACCCAAGCACTGCTTTGACTGAGTAGCACTACAGGTCACACAGTAATACAATGCAAATCAAAACTATGATTGACTTATACCTCTATACTTGAGGCTTCCACCTGGAATAACAATCTTGTTAAATCTCAAAACCCATTAGGACTGCAATATTAAAACTGCCACAGTCTTATTCAGAGTGCATATTGTCCCGCTTTTCACCCTGGTGAAAAGCCTCATTCCCTGGCATCAGGAGTATTTTACGGCCATAACTCTTACTCTTACTTCTTTCATATTGAGCAAACAAACATCAGGGAGCCCCTCCGGTAACGAGATTCAGTCCCACTAGAGTCCAATGCTTCGTGTTCTTGGTTATCATTCACTCTTCTTCTGTTTGCATTCCTTTAACATAGAAGACGACTAATTCCCTTGCTTGAATTGTTAAAACCAGGACGGTTACTTTCACATCGGGATATAAGCAAAACCACCCGACTCATCTTTTTCTACTATCATTCACACTAGTTTAAAGACACAACTTCTCAGCATTCCACCCTTATCCTCAGCGATTTTTAAACAGTTCCGGTATGGACTTCTGTAGTGTATTTTTGGCTACTTCCACTTCTTCAAAGGTAGCCCATGATCCCTCCAACAGTACCTGGAGTTTGGCCAGATACCCCATTCTGAACTTTATTCTGGCTGCAATTAACTTCGACACTATGAGGTGGAATTGAGTGTGACGGTGCCAGACAGATGCAGGGAGATCTTGCGTTATTCTCAATTTCACTCCTTCCCAGCTAATTTCCTGCAGTTCTTTAATTTTCCCTAATAGGTATTGCCTCTCTTGAAAGTTCAGGAATCTGCAGATGATCGGGCGAGGAAGGGCCCCTGGTGGAGGCATAGGCCATAGAGCTCTATGAGCTCTTTCGATCATATAGACTTTTCCGAAAGGCGATGGACCGGCTAGTTTTACTACAAGCTTCTCAACAAAAGTGATAGTATTATTTCCTTCCTCTTTTTCTGGTATTCCCAGAATGACCACGTTATTTCTGCGGCTTCTTCCTTCTAGGTCTTCTAGCTTAGCTTCCAACTTCTTGATTCTATGCCGCATATCTGTTGCTTCCTCACTAGCGTGGTCTGTTTTCTTCTCCAGGGTGGTTGTACGGGCATCATTATCTGCAATTTTTGTGGATAGATCATCCAGTGTCATGGTTATATTTTTAATATCTGTTGCCAGAGATTTAACCTCATCCCTAAACGGAGTGAATTCAGCAAGGAACCTCTCCAACGTTAGGGGAGCCTCTTCGTGCTCTTTCATCCCCATAGCGCTGATAGCCACTAATTTTCCTCTGTGACTTTGTTGGGCCTTAGGCCTCTTGCTTTGCTTCTCCGGAGAGACCGCCGGGGTATGTTTAGAAAGTGCTAAACGCATCTCTGCTTCCATTCCTTTAGATCAGATTCTGCCCCAAGCCTTTATCAATGCCGTAGCTACCAGGTAAATTGTTTTTAACTGTTTTAATGTGCAAATTTGAAGTATCGAAGTGTTGAGCGGCGGGAGCTAGACTGGAGAGCTGCTACTCAGCGTTTTGCATCATGTGATCCCTCTGTTTGGTTCTTAGAAGTAATAGTATTAGGAGGAAGTTGTTGGAGGCAAAAGAACAACTATAAGAATGGGGAATAAGAGCTGATGTATCTATCCCACCCCAGAAAGAATCTCCCCCAGAAATGTCCAAGTGAACTCAAATATTTCCTGAGACTCAAAAAAAAAATTACATCGAAGTCAGTGGGTAGTAAGAAACAGCAGAAAATCTCAGATTTTATTAAACCAGTGGTGATTACAGAGCGTAATATCCCACAAGAAGAGATCTTTGGAAAAGTAATTAAAATTAGACAGCAGAGAAGTGTTAGAATAAATAATAGTGTTATATTAGAGGACACATTACAGAGTTCCCCACCGATAGAATTAGCATCTACTGGTATGGAAGAATTGGGGCTTAATTTAGTTCAAACATTGACGGGTGAACTGGTTACTGTAGAGCTGGAAGATTCAAACTGTCATATAGAATCCAAAGAGGTTACAAATTATATGAGAATTCTGAGTTGGAATATAGCAGGAGTGTCCTGCAAATTGGGAATTAATATGATATCTGCTATTTTTCAACAAATGCAGATTGTGCTGTTGCAAGAAACCTGGATTGATAAAGATGGATTCCATCCAGATGGGTATCAGGCTTGAAATACATATGCTAAAAGGAGGACAAAATTTGGGAGACCTGCGGGAGGTATTAGTGCCTTTGTTAGAATAAATGATGAATCAATATGTACATGTATATGGAGTGATACCAATTTTTTTATTCAAGCTTTTGAGATGCAGATAAAGCAAAACGTTGAGTGTATTTTGATAAATATATATTTGCCACCAGATACCTAGGCATCTCCCATAAATCAGAGCATGAATACCTTAGCTAAATTATTGGAAGAATTACAAAATAAGTTATTGGTAAAATCTTCCTCCTTGCAGGTGACTGTAATGCAAGGGTGGGGACAGGGATAGAAGAGATGTGTACAAATTGGGATTTAGACTATATTTTCTCACTTCCTTTAAGAAATTCTATGGGGAAAAAAAAATAAAGCTGGTGAAAGATTACTGCAAATTCTGAATAGAACAAATATGCGCATTTTGAATGGTAGATATCATGGCGATACCCAAAGCAAATGTACCTTTGTATATAAACAGGGACTAAGTGTCTTGGATTATGCAATAACAGATGTATATTCATATAGCAAAATACAAAGAATGGAAGTGTTGGATATTTGGGACAGTGATTATAGACCAATTCACATTTGGGTAGAGACTGAATCACGGATGTGGTAGCAGGGAGGAGGCAGGGAACTACAGACCAGTCAGTCTTACCACAGTAGTGGGCAAGATTATGGAGGCACTCCTTAAGGAAAGGATAGTGCAACATCTGGAATCCATAGGGGCACAGGATCCAAGACAGCATGGGTTTACAAAAGGAAGGTCCTGTCAAACTAATCTCATAGATTTCTTTGACTGGCTAACCAGAGTGGTGGACCAAAGGGGAGCAGTTGATGTTGCCTACCTTGACTTCAGCAAAGCTTTCAACACTGTTCCACATAGAAGATTTATAAATAAGCTGGGTAGGCTTGGGGTGGGTCAGAAGTTGGTCACCTGGTTGGCAAACTGGTTGACGGGCAGAAAACAGAGAGTGGTGGTAACTGGTATACAGTCAGAAGAGATGCAAGTCACAAGTGGGGTACCTCAGGGATCAGTCCTTGGGCCAGTCCTCTTCAATATCTTCATTAGTGACATTGCAGATGGACTAGAGGGTAAGGCTTGTCTGTTTGCAGATGGCACCAAGATCTGCAACGGAGTAGATGATCCAGATGGGGTGGGTAGAATGAGAAGAGATCTGAATAAATTAGCAAAATGGTCAGAAGAGTGACAACTGGGATTTAATGCAAAGAAGTCCAAGATCATGCACATAGGGAAGAGAAACCCTGAAGCCACTTATAGGCTGGGAGGAGTTGCTGGAACTCACAAAGGAAGAAAGAGACTTGGGCATCATTATCACCAACGACCTGAAATCATCCAAGCAGACCTCTAAAGCAGTAGGTAAGGCTAGAGGGATGTTAGGGTATATTAGTAGGGGTATCACAAATCATAAGAGGGAGGTAATAATCCCTCTTTACAAGACACTGGTTAGGCCCCATCTGGAGTACTGCTTGCAGTACTGGAGGCCACACCTTCACAAGGACATTGGTGAAATTGAGGCAGTCCAGATAAGAGCAACCAAAATGGTGCAGGGACTGCATCAGAAGACATATGAGGACAGATTAATGGAGCTCAATATGTATACCCTTGAACAAAGGAGGGAGAGAGGTGATATGATCGAAACATTCAAACACCTTAAGGGCATTAACAAGGTGAAAGAGTCCATGTTTAAATATAAGACAAATAGCAGGACAAGAGGACACAGCATGAGATTAGAGGGAGGCCGATTAAGGGGGAATGTGAGGAAATTCTTTTTCACAGAAAGAGTGGTGGATGCATGGAATGGCCTACCTCAGGAAGTGGTGGCTATGAATATAGTGCAGGGCTTCAAGCAGGAATGGGTTAGGTATAAGGGAACAATATAGATGAGTATGAATAGATAGGCCACTGCCAGAGCAAAGGCTGATGGCACATTTATAAGGTAGAAAAAGAAATGGTCAGACTGGATAGGCCTTGTGGTCCTTCTCTGCCATTAACCTCTCTGTTTCTATGTTTCTATAAATAAAGCCTGGAAGGATAAATTTGTTGAAATTAGGAATAGTAAACAAATAATATGGCAAAAAGTAAGTCAAGAATTATTAAGAAATTATATTACATCTAATGAAATGGAGGTACTGAAATATAAATGTATAAATGATTTAAGAGATGCCCTAGGAGAAGCAAGAACTGGGGACCAGCTGAATGTAATGTTTAGAAAGTACCAAGCAATAGAACAGAAGATTGTGAAAGAGCTGGCTAGGAAACCCCCTAGAAGGGGTATAAATCAATATGTGAATGGGAAAGATTGGTTTGACAGAGAATGTATGCAAAAAAGGAGATTAATATAAAAAGTAGGTAGAGAAATATTGAAAAATAATAATATGGAGGCCAGGAAAGCATTCACATATTTAAAAGTAGAATATAGACATCTGATTGTTAAAAAGAAAAAAATGCCATCAGGAAGCTTTATGGAGTATGTTACAAAACTCTATAAAGCAAAAAGATGGGGCAACATTCTGGGGGATAGTTGCATATGGTACCAAAGGTTCTAGAAATAAATACTAGCGGTGATTCTACCCGAGGACTGAATTAGTTATTATGAGAGATACTTTTCTAGAAAAGGGACCCAGAGTTTTGAACAAATAAAGAAGAAGGGAAATTACAGTCTTTGGTTAGACTTTACAAAGGAAGAAATTATACATGCAATAAAAGCACAGAAGAAAAATAAAGCTGCAGGCACTGATAATGTGGGTGTTGAATTGTATCATGGTGACCCAAGTTGGTGGGCAGATATACTTCTGGGCCTCTATAAGAATATTGTTAAATATATGAAGGTGCCACCAGGTTGGCAAGAGGGAATTATAAGTCCTATATATAAAAAGGGTCATATGGAGAATCTAGAGCATTATAGACCAATTACTCTATTAAAGGTTAGTCAGAAAATATTTTCTAGATTGATATAATCAAGAGTAATTTATTAGATAGAGATGGAGGGTATCTTGTCAGATGTACTGTAGATAAGATTTTTGTATTAAGGCACCTATTGGAAAAGTATATAGTTATGAAAGAAACACGTACATATGCAGCCTTTTTTGACATCAAGGCAGCTTTCGATTCGATAAATCAAGATACATGATGGGCACTTTTGGAATCTAAAGGTATGAATGAGACACTGTTGGAGGTGATTAAACTACTGCATATTGATAATGAGATTGTAGTTAAATATATTAAAGACGGACATATGACACCTCCTATTAAGGTAAATGGTGGGGGTGAAACAGGGTTGCATTTTAGCGCCCACTTTATTTAACCTGTTCATTGAAGTTCTGGTGGAAGAATTAAAACAGGTGGAAATATTTCCACCAAGGATTAGTGGGGAAGTGGTTCTGTTGCTGCTGTATGCAGACGACGCTATACTCTTTTCACAAAAAAAAAAAATAGGTTTAAAGTGGGCTATTGCCAAGTCGGTAGAAATCCTTGGGAGTTTAGATCTTACAATAAATCAAATAAAGGCTAAGATAATGACATTTCAAAAAGGAAAGGCAAGAAATTTAACTCAATGGAAGATAGGAAATTTGAAAATTGAAGAAGTAAGTAGCTTTTGTTATCTGGGAAGTCACTTTTAGTAGCGACCTAAGTTGGAAAAGGCAAAGAGAACAAGTATACAATAAGTCAGTGAAGGTATTAAATGGCATTAGGCACTTTTCAAATACAATAGCTAGTAATTCATTTTTGGCACAATTAAGATGTCTGAAAGTAAAAATGGAGGCTCAAATGTTTTATGGAGTAGAATTTTGGGGATTAGCAAATAATAATTCGAAAGAGTTAGAAATGATACAAAATAACTACCTAAGAAATAGTTTGGGCGTACCTAAATATACAACAGTGGCGGGGGTAAGACTGAAAACTTGAATATGCCCAATATATATGCAGGCCATAAAGAGAGCTTTGCTGTATTGGCAAAAAATAGTGACAGCCGAAGAAAGAAATTTAATAAAAACATGCTGGGAAGAAGCAAAGACATGGAATAGGAAGAGACAATGGACGTGGCTGGGGATATTAAATCAAGAATTAAATAGGAATGGACTGGAGTACAATTTTGTATAGGATATTCAGTATAACCTGATAGGATTTGTAAAAGAAGCCATACAACGTATGGAGAACATATCAAAAAAGTATGGATCTTATTAGAATGAAAGATCTTTATTTAACTGATCCATTAAAATATGTTAAATTAGACTTTGGATTGGAAAACTACTTACTTAAATGTGAGGAGGTAAAACAAAGGAAGGCGATAACCAGACTAAGATTTGGAATTCTTGACAGTTGGTAATTATGGAGAAGAAATGCTCAGTCATCAGTATGTGCAGGGTGTCAAAAAGCAGTATTGTCTAGCAAACATTTATTATGTGAATGTGAAGCTTTTGAACAAGAAAGAATTATGTATATTGGTCAGCATTTTAGAACAAATGAATAATAACCAAAATATGATTTTAATATTAAGTTGTGAAAGTAGCAAACATATTTTTGCTCTTGCAAATTTTGCACTGAAGATTGCTAAGAGGCTAAAATGGAATTTATAGCCAATATTAGAATGTTCACAATGTAACAATGATTGTGGTTGTATGTCACATTTTAAATATTTTGTATGTGGTGAATCATTTTTATATACATACAATAAATTTTTATTCTGATTCTGATTCTATTCCAGGACCAACAACTGTGTCCCATGAGAATCTGAGTTTCATGACTCTGCTCTTTGAGTCCTGATCTGCATTCCATAGTTTAAGCCAGATGGGCCTCCTGACTCTGTTAATTGATGCTACTGACCTAGATGGCATTGTAAGTTATCAGTTGTGGCATCCGCTATCATTTAATGGCTTGTATGGCATTGTCCACAGTAGCGGCATGCGTGCTGGAGGTAGGAATGTCCTGTCGAGTGGCTTCCAGCCATCTAAGGACTGCCCTGAATGAATATGTGGTTGCCATGGAGTCATTGTCATCATATCATGGACTTTTATAATAATGTCATCTACTTTTCTGTCCATCAGTTCCTTCAAAGCTGAGGTTGATTCTTAGGGCAGCACAGTTTCATTTCTGAGAGAGGAGACTTCTGAACTTTCCTTAGGGGTTGCTGACTATATTTTCTCTTTTTCATGTGCCAAGGGGTACCTTCTTTAAATGATCCCTTTTTCTCTGGGTTTAAGGGGCTTGAGTGGTTCACATACCTTAGCCAGGATACTTTCCAGTGCCTTACAGACCAGAAAGAATGTTGATAACTCTTTGTGTTCCCTTACTAGGGGATCCAGTCTACTGTCCGGTTGTTCAATAGGTTTGTCTATGCGTGCTTTCACAGACCATGCTAATTAGTTTGGGTATGAGGTCAGAAGAACATAGTCTGGCTGACATGTCTTCACTAACCTCCTCTTCCTAGTCAGAGTTATAATTATCAGATGCCTCCGATAAGTCATCTGGGTTGGGGTTCTCTGCACCCCTAGGCATCTTAGGATTGTGCACTCCCTTGTCTATGTTTCTGGGTCTTTTGTCCATCCACAGAGAATTTGTTCTATCTAGCAGCTTTTGGAATCATTTCACCATGACACTGTATGAAGAGGTGAAAGCGCTATTGGCGATGGGGCCCTTCTCTGTGGACCCTGATTCCTGCATGATGTTTTGTGGCTCTGAGTCCACCATACGTAGGGAGAATAGATCCCCTTTTTCTTTGGGCAATAAAAAGTTGGGGCATTTCCCACTGTTCTCCTAGTTTTGCTCACAATAACTCTGTAAAACATAAGGTTGAAAACTCATTTTAGGTTATGTGTGCACTCAGGGTAGCTTATGTATTAAATCAGTAGAGTTGTTATTACCCATTTTATGCAGCTTCTATTTCCATCTAATATGCAATTTTATATAATGGCAGAATAAGTGACTTGTCCAAAGTCACACAGCATGCCTCAAGTTTACTGCATGCATCAAGATCATCCCCCTGTCTACTAGGGTGTACTGCAGTCTTATCATGTCAGGGGCTTCAAAATGTTTTGCAATGAGATTATTGTAAAAAAAAAGAAAAACTGTAATACTCCTTTAAAAAGCTTATAAAGGGCCTTTCTTTCCCCCTGTGTCCTCATCATGACCGGCATCTAGCATTGCTAATGCCATCTTGTGAAAGGATGTCCTTCTGGGTTATGGGTGCCATCTTACAGTGAAGGGAGTCATGTGGGAAGACAGTTCCAAAGAAGCAAGACTCCCAAGATGGTGGTGCCACTTCCTGTAATGGAGACTTCTAGTGACACTCTATTCAAATGCCAGAGGCTTCAGAGGGAGGGAATGGATAAAACCTCCCATGGTTTAACATTTTGCAACATCTCAGCCCTCATCCACAAGTCACAAAAAATGGCCAATACATTCCCAAACTCAGGAGACACCCCAGATATCCCTGAAGCTGGGCACATGTGTGGGGGTGAGCCACAAGTACTCTGATTCTCTAATGAGAAAGTAAGCGACTGCTGCAGAAATGCTGATGGGCCATGTACAAAAAGCTAGATGGGGGGTGTAGAATCTGGAGAGACAGGATTACTGTGCACTGTGCCCTACAACACTTGTGGTTGAGCAAGGTAAACCACAACATGTAGCAGACACTTTGAGCCTTAATCTGAAAGTGGATCTTCACAAAACAGTGCTAGCCACCCCAGGATGAGCACGATGAGACCTCAGGGAGTGCATTAGGCTGGCATACCATCATAATGTTTCTCACTCCTTCCCTCAGCAGAACAAGGTGAAACTGAGGGAGGAGATTCTCTTTAATACCATAAACAATATTTAACTGTAATAGCTAATTAGTCCTGATTAGTGTTGCTCAGATAGTGCTTTTGTGGATCCTACCACTATCAGATAGTGCTGGTATCCTGACTTGGATCCCACCAGATATCCTGCCAAAGATAGATGCAGGATCCAGTGTCAGAGAGTGATGGAGCCTAGTTGAATAAATTTAATTTGATCAGTCATAAACCATTACAATAAAGTAATGACAGACAATAACACGTATCGATATATGATACAATAATTAGTTACAAAAATACATTAGCATAGGGACATCTTAATATAGACACATATAAACAGACATAGTTTTCTAAAATCAGTGCAAACAGTGCAATCCTAAACCAGAGTTAGCAAAATCTGTAATAATAATTAAACTTTAAAAGTGGATTAATCTATGCATACAGATCCAGAATCTTAGCTTTATAAGAAAACTGGAAAAGTTGATTACACATATTTCATTCTAATTATTACTACAGCCTCAAGATACCCTGCCAGTTTCTAAATAATATTTTCATAGTATTTGTAGTGAAAGACTATTCAGTAACAAAATCTGGTCCATTGTTGCAATTTCCATCCATAATGGTTTTAACCAAGCCTCTCTGGGTTTGTTATACCAGGGACACAATATAATAATGTGAAATAAATCCTCAACACTCTCGCTAGTAGAGGAGCAATAAGTAGAGCTTAGTTCCATTTTCTTACTATACCAAGCTGACAAAACTTTACTGGGGGAACATTTCCATTCTAAACTTCTTGAAAAGTTGTATTTGTTATGAATTAGTTAAAACATCTAGATATTCTCTAAACTGAAATATAATGTCATTTTGACAAATCCATGGGGCTAATTTTAGATTTGAAATGGTAAGCAAAGCTAGTGTTTTGAAGAAATGTGTTATCTTTTTTTTTAAATGTGTGGTTTATATATTTAGGACTAATTTAGATCTTTTTATTCAAATACTTTTTCAAAAACGACAAAGCTACTGTTTCCAAAATTGCATATAGTCTAACCAGCCAATTTGACTTTTTGCGGCCAATATCTTCCCAGGTGCACTTTTCTTTTAGTGCAAGTGCTTGCAATCTGTTATGACTTAGTGTTAACAGCTTCACCCAATAGTTCACTATCCTAGATTGGGCATATGCCAATGGGGTGACTAAGCCTACTTCAGCCCTTAATAGGCAGCAGGAACAGGGTTATTTAGACCAAGAGACAATCTCAATAATTTAAGTGGAACTTCCAGTGCTCACTGATTTACAAATTTCCCAGATTTCAAAATGAAATTAAGCTTTACATAATACTTTGACTTAATTGTTGTAATTAATGGTTTAACATAACTTCCCCCATACTTATAATTAAAAGATTTCATGGAATTTGTAGTTTGTTTTAACTTAGGAAGAAGTGAATTAAAGCGCTTAGCCCATTTCCCATTCTTTGAAAAATGAAGACCTAGGTAAACATGCCATTTTTCTGTGCTAAGTCCTTTTCCACCTAGCCTCCAGGATTTGGTCATTTTGTTCAAGCCAATTATCATAATCTGGCCTATATTCTCATTAACAGTCAGTTTGTGTCTGATGGTATTGTCATTTAAAAGAACACATTTCCCTTGTAGTTCCCTCTGTGATAGTGAAAGTAAAACAAGATCATCAGCCTATGCAAATGCTGGACATGATTTTCCTATGATTCTTGATGAATCAGTTATGGAATTATCCACGGAGATTAGCAAATTATTTATATAAATATAAAACAAGGTGGGGGCCAAAACTACATGGTTCATCAAAAAAGTAGTTGAAAATTGCCCAAGTATCCTTGATTTAACCTGTGCCCAAGTGTTGTGATACAAATCTCTCCTTCATTATTGTCCATAAAGTACAATGCAAGACAGAGTCGAAGGCAGAGCTGAAATCTATAAATGCCAAATACACTTTCTGTTTATGTAATTTAGCATATGTTTCATAGAGATGTGACAGAATAATCCACAGTACCATGTCCTGCTTGGAAGCCTGCCTGAAACTCCAACAAAACCCCCAGGGATTTTATTTCTTCTTGTAGTTGAACTAGTACTATTTTGGAAAAGATTTTACAACAGCTATCTAAAAAAGATATAGGGCAATACATCTTAGGGTCAGATGTATCCCCTTGTTTGTGAATTGAAATTATAAAGGCCCCTTTCTTTGAATTAGGAAAGTTTAATTGAGAAACAAATTTATTTAAAAGGAGCATCAAAATGAAGGTCAAGTATATAGGAAAGTCCAGAAAAACCTTGGCAGGAATTTGATCTGGCCCTGGAGCTTTATGTTTTCTCATACACGTGATAGCAGCTCACACATTCGATTGTCTACAGAACACAACATGAAACAAATCAGTTCTTAATTCAAACAGGTAATCATCCTGTCTTGAGTCATACAAAATGTCTGAAGAATACTTTTGCCAAGTGTACAAATAAATGTACAAATCTATTCCAGATTTAAAATGATATGTTCCATGAGCAACCATCTGCCAATAGACACGGTGCTCATTACAGTTGATTGCTTTCAACATTGTGTCCCACTGTGAATACTGAAACTCAAGCTTGTTTTTCTTTCATTAGGTTTTCATATATAGTTCTGGCTTGATTTAGTAATTTGAATTGTCCTATCTGTTTGCTAACTCTAACTTTCCTGGTTAGTTAATTTAGCTGTTTTTTTAACAAGGCAGCACTCCTTGTCAAACCAGTTATGCCCCCAGTCCCTATTACTATTTGTAGTTACAATAAATTATTCCCATAATGCTTCAAGACACAGCTCCAGCTGGTTAACCGATCTGGAAGCATCCCATGAAGCATAATCCATTTCAGGGAAAAACCTACACAAAAGAGGGCCAATCTCATAGCTACGAGAGTAATTCCACTTGACTCTCACATTGTTCCTTATTTCCAGATTGTTATAGCATACGGAGAAATGCAATATCAAAGGGAAATGGTCACTGTCTACCCTAGGGGAAATCGCACAAGTATCACAAAAATTCATACTATCATTCCAAAATACATAGTCAATAACTGAGGGCCCAAGTTTACTATAATATGTAAAATTCCATATGGCATCTCCCTTGTCTTCCATTAAGTGGTACTTAGTTATAAGGTATTAGAATTTCCAAGAGCTTATAACCTCTAGCATTGACTCTTAAGTCCAGCGAAGATCTAGGAAATTGGATGGCATTTTCAAACACGCAAGTTTTATATTTCATTATCAGCAAATCCATCATAATTACCTAGTCTAGCATTGAAATCACCACACAAGACCTTCTCACATGCTGTAGTTGCCCTTGTCCTATGTATAAGGTCATCTAGATCCTCCCACGTGCTATTATTGAAAAAATTTGAATTACAAAGAGGTACAGAAACATTAATTAAAATGAATACCAGTGAGCCCAATTTAACAAGAAAAGACTGTGAGAAGGAGTTGGAAAATATTAGACTGGATGATAGATCTTATAGATCTTCCATAACTTTGAATCATGTGTGTAAATCACCCAAAGGTCTATCAAGTCTAGCCTGCTGAATACCTGGAATTTGATAAGTAGAATAACCATTTAGTGCAACATCATTAGTTGCCTGATGCCAAGTTTCTTGTAAACATAAAATTTGAGCTAGATTCATAAAATGTATACACTCAAAGTCTGCAAATGTAGTTAACAAGCCAGCTATATTCCAAGAAATAAGCATTAAGTTATTTTTTGACTCTAAGTTGTCAGTCTCAGTTTTAAGAGGAGGATCCTGTAGTCAGTCACTTTGCTCCCTGAGAAAATTAAACCGATTAGTAACTGAAATATTATAAACAGTTTCTGTTACCACTTGCTGTTGAGAAAATATGTTCTGCTCGTTAATTGCAGTGTACTCAGAATTCTGGCAAGTTACAGGGGAAACGGGCACATTGCTGTCTGCAGCATGATCCGTATCTGTAGTAATAATGTGCAACCCCATAGCATCAAGTCTGAAAAGATTTTGCAGAATGTTATCATGCAGGCTAGTATATTTCACCTGTGTTAAAATTTGGTCAGTTTCTACGTCATTACCCAATCTCTGGACTATTAAAGCAATATGATCAGTAATGGCAATATTCAGTAGTTGTTCAAGTATATCAGCTACAATTAATTTAAGTTTTTTGTCAGTCTCACTTTTCATTCGACACAGACCACATAGGAACAGCTTCCTAAGCAGAAAAAGCTCACTGTATTCCTGCTGTTTTGATTGGCTTCCTTTACACCTTGGGCTTAAAACTTTATTATTTACAATATGCACCTCAGCTGGATCCAGCCATGGAGCCCTATGCGTATTCATGTCCAAAGACCCCTTACCTGATACTACAACATCAACCTGCCCTGAACCAGTCTGTGTCTTATGCCTACATATTTTAGAGATTTTAATATCTGACACTGGGATTTTCAGAGCATGTATAAACAGATTAAAAACAACATTTTTCAGCCTGCCTAGGTTTTCATTTGGAATAGACTTTAAACCAAAAATGCTAACATTTTATTTATTATTTATTTATTAAACTCTAAGAGTACAAGTACCTTTGCGCAGGAACTGCTTGTTTACAAAGGTTCCACATCAAAGGATGGGGAAACATACAACAATGGTAAACAATGCTAACAATAATAACAAAATAGATTACTTGTACACAAAGTGTTCAGACAAATACCCTGCAGTAGAACCAACCAAGCTAGCTTCTATCAGAGTTCATGGTAAAAACAGTATACTTGGTAGGAAAAGGTCAGGTGGGAGTTGGCAGATAGGTGCCATTGTCAGATAAGGATGAGAGGAGCAAGGGGGGTTATGCACCAGATAGCCATTGATATGAATGAGTCCATACAGAGGGTGGGGGAAGGGGGACAAAGGGTGAAAGGGAGGGGGCTGGTGCCAAGGATGCAAGGCTGGAATTGCAGGTTACAGTTGCATCTAGGGTAGATAGTGATGACCATGGCTTAAGGGCCTGTATTGCCTTACATTGCCTGTAACAATCCCAGTTTGAGATTGATTCAGAAGTTTCCTATTAATAAAGTCCACTGAAAAACCCTGAGATTGCAAGCTTCTGTTGTTAAGTCATATGTGGCTGGCAACCCTAGCACTGAAGCAAAACAGAAATACAAACCTAAAACTATCATAATCTTTGTCATCCCATGTTCGACTATGTCACTATCAACAATATCCATACCAGTGGCTGCCCTTAATAGGTGCACAATCTGTTTTTTATTTTGTTCAAATAAATCAATTTATTCCAGTGATAGCCACACAGACTTAATAATGCAGTCTGATAGGTCCACCAGCTCTTTCTCAGCTGTTAGGTGTGTACCAGGAGAATCCATTCTACACCCTTCTTTTTTATCTAAACTCTCTCTGTAGTGTGAGGTTCTTTAAGGAGTCCAATATACCACTTCTTCCTTAAATTTCCTAGATCTTCATAAAGAGATTCATTGGCTGAATAATTGCCTATATATTACACAGTAGTGCTTTATTGAGTGCCCTGTAGCCTTGGAAGGCATCCTTCTTGTCAGGTACTATGCAATGTGCAGACTGTTGGATTTTATATACTTCTGTAAGGCAAATACTGTTGCTATCTGCACTAGCACAGGGCAATGGAGCATCCTTAGCAGTTTCAACTGCCAAGCTGTTATCTTTACGTAAAACTCTGTGTACGCTGGTGTCCATGGCACAAGTTTGATTTCTTGTAACATTCCTAACTGTCCTAGCCCATGTTTTGCTTTTCCTGGTTAGCTTGGCAGGGAACTCAGGAATACAAATTATAGAAATGTCCAGTTTCACTTGAATATTATCAGAAAGCAGGGTAGCTTGTGCAGTATCAGACACATATGAGCATATGAACAAGCGAATGTGCCAGCAGAAACAGATCACCCCGTCTATCTAAGTCTGCTCAAGTGTGCAGCTAGCACCCCATCCTCATTGTCATCCAAATACTGCCCCCTACCTCCCCCACTCTCACTCTTTCCCCTGTTCTCTGTCCTATGCTCTTTTGTTTATTTGTTTAGTTTTTGTTGACCGGGTAAGTGCACTAGACAAATCCTGCTTATTTTCAGGCACGACCTGGGAGAGGTGGATACAGATGAATGCCAACTGACCTTCAACCAGATTAAGCTGTTGGTGGTATTTTTAGTCAATGAGGGAAATTTGGCCAGAACACTAGGGAAATTCCCCTACTCTTTTCGATAAGTGCCATGGGATCTTTAACATCCACCTGAACTACCACCAATCCAGGCAGATGGGACCTCGGTTTAACGTCTCATCTGAAAGACGGCACCTCAGAAGTGCAGCACCCCTCTCATGCTGCACTACAGTGTCAGTACTGGGATATTAACCCAAGTGCCAGATGTGGGAACTGAACCCACAGCCCTCTGATCTCCCAGCCTTAGAGGCGAGTGTGCTACCTATTGAGCCACTGACACTGCTAACTAGATAAAGCTGTTTACAGATTTACATGATACCACCCATTCTGGTAGTGCATTCCATTTTGCTACCACCCTCTCCATGAAATAGTGTCTCCTCATGTCCCTTCTGAATCTTCCCCCTTCTATTCTTAGCCTGTGCCCCCTGGTGTCCCTCTCCCTCCTTAGCTTGAAGACTCCATCTGCCCCATCCTTATTTATTCCCCTCACATACTTGAATGTCTCTATCATGTCCCCTCTGTCCCTTCTATCCTCCAGGGTGTATATATTCAGGTCTCCCAGTCTGCTCTCATAGTCTCTCCCTTCCATTCCACATATCATCTTCATTGCCATCCTCTACACTCCCTCCAGTAGCCTGATTTTACGCTTTAGGTATCACCTCTAAAACTGCACAAAATACTCCAAGTGTGGCCTTACCAGCCTTCTGTAAAGGAGCAAGATCACCTCTCTTCACCTGGATGAAAACCCCTCACTACATACCCCAGCATTTTGTTCACTTTTGCAGTTGATCTCCTGCACTGGGCAGTGTCATTCACGGTCCCTGTTACCATTACCCCTAGGTCCTTCTCCTCTTCAGTGATCCCCAGCTTAACCCCTCCCAGCCAGTATTCTTTCCTTGGGTTCTTTACCCTGAAGTGCATAACCTTACACTTCTTTACATTGAACCCCAGCTGCCACCTCTCTGACCGCTCCTCTAGCTTGCTTAGGTCCCTATGCAGCCACTTCCATCCACCACTGCTCCCATTTTGGTGTCATCTACAAACAGACTTACCTTGATCACCATCCCATGCACAATGTCTGAAATGAAGAGACCAAATAACACTTGTCTGAGCATAGGGCCCTGTGGCACTCCACTCATTTTCAGCCTTGGAGTTGAGAGTTCCCCTCCCACTAGCACCCATTACAGCATCCCACTCAGCCAACTTATAATCCAGCTAGTCATTTTTTCCCCTACCCATACACCAGTTAACTTCCCCCCAAGTAACCTGTGAGGCACTGAATTGAAGGCCTTGTTGAAGTCCCAGTAAATAATATCCACTGCATGACCTTTATCCAGCTCACCTGTCATCCAGTCATAGTATTGTATCAAGTTGGTTTGACAAGACTTTCCTGAAATAAACCCATGCTGATTCACATACTGCAGGCTGTTGCCCTCCAGGTACTAAACCAGTTTTCCATTAATATTGTTTCCATGAGTTTGCACACTATGGAGATGAGACTTACCGGGTGATAATTACCCAGTTCATGTCATGGTCTGCTCTTGTGTAATTGTACTGCATGTGCCATCATCCAGTCAAGTGGCACACATTCCAACTCCAGTGAGGTGCTGTACAGATCCACCAGTGGCTATGCCAACACCTCCACCATCACTTTCAGCACCCTGAGGTTGATATCATCTGGCCCTGGTGCCTTGTTTACTCTCTGGCCCTCTGGCCCCCTAGGAGTCTACCTCCCTCAATTCTTCCATCTGTTCCCTCCTCTCCCTCCATCCCCAAGTTCCCAGCCCATGGTGGTAGCTGTCCCCCTTTTCTTCTGTGAACACTGAATGAAAGTATTCATTCATTGCTTCCACCTCCCCCTTTTCCATCCACTCCCCACCCTTTTTTATCCTCACTATTGTCTCCTAGCACTTCCTTTTCTCCCTGATGTATCTGAAAAAGTCTTTCCCCCCACCCCCATTAATTCCCTGTGCTAATCTCAGCTCCCTCTGGGTCTTGGCTTCTCTCACTTTTCTGGTCACCTCCCTGGACCATGTTGCGTACTCCTCCCTATCCCCTTCCTTCCATGTCCTCCTATACCTCTGGTGCACCTCTCATTTTGCCCTCACCACCTCCACTACCTTGCTATTCAATCAGCATGGCATCCTTGCTCTGCTCCTCTTACTCTGTGTCTTGGCACAGGCTTGGTGGGATAGAAGGTGACCCAACTATGGGAAGTCATTTATCCAGCTTGCTAAGTACATCATCTAATCTGGAACCATTTATAGCAATATTACATTTAAGGGTTTTAGTTCATTACAAACTCCCACTAGCTGGTCCAAAAGCATAAGGTGGGCTGCATACATATCTTTTATAAATTTTTAAGGTCATCATCTGATCCAAAAGGGTAGGAGGCAATATTTTCCCCAGTCCCAGAATTCCTAAGTCTACAGCAACAATGCGATCCCTGAGGTGTTTGATTACTTATTTTAGTATCAATCTTTTTTAGCTCAACAATGGCCTCCTGCATGCCTTCAGTGATACCCTACAGATCAGTAGACCAATTAGAGTATATCCTCACTAAATTGGATTCAGGTTCAGCTCATGTGAAAATTCCATAGACTTTGATAGATCCGATAAAGAATCATAATATAAGTCAATAGAAACATCCCTAGCTGCCTTTGTGACCTGAGAGTTCTCTTCCAAGTTTTATTTACTGTTAAAACTGATAAGTTGGTCAAATTACTGTACTCACTGCTATATTGTTTACTGCATTTACTGAGGTGGGAACCAAAGTCATCTTCTGTAAAGATTTTTGGAGAAGAAGAAAGCCTGGAAATATCCTATCTAAATTCAGGCTCTCCAGCTTGAACACTATTTCATTCAATTAGTGGCACATCCGAGATGTAGTTTATTTCAGTTAACATGCCCTGAACATTACAACCTTCAGTAGTTTCCTTAGCTAAGGTAGTTTTTAACAAATATTTATTGATTTACATTTGTTTAGGTGTTGATGTAGGCTCTTTGCTTTTATTAACACTAGATTTTATGTTGTGGTGTCTTTTAGATTTTGCAAATTTATTGCCTTTCTTAGGTTTATTTATAACAGGTTTAATTTCCCTTTCACTCTTCTTTGGGGGTATTTTAACCTGAGTGTCAGTGCCTTTCCCAATGACAGTCTCCTGATTAGTGATAACAATTAAGGAATCTAGACTGCCCCTCTGCTCCTTACAGTTGTCAACATTATTGTTACCCCTTACAGGGCAAGTCTGCTGATTTCCCAGATGAGATTTCAGTAGTTCTAAATTAGCCTCCATGGTGGCTTGTTTCCTAAAATAAACTGTAAGACAATGAATTACAAATTGACTAGTGCAAAAGCTAAAAAGAAAATTAGAGAAAAGGAAAACTATATTGCACAGTCCCAAGCAATATTTTGTGATTTCTTTAAGTTTCTTCTCTGCAGAACTAAAGATGTAATATTCTGTCAATGTCCTCCTTGCAAACATTCTGTGTCCAATACCAATTTCTGGATTGAAATAAGTCTAATCAAACTATATATTTAATAAAATGAAAGCTATCCAGAGATAAGCAGGAAGGTCTTTGCAAAGTAGGAAGTAGCACCGTAAAGTGCTTCAGTTTCAAATTTGCGTAACTTAACTTTTCCCAAAATAATAAACAGATCCAGAAACAAATGATTTGATACCTTTTATTGGACCAACATGGATGTTACAGAAAAAAACAAAGTGCTTTAGCTTTCGAACCAACCAGGTCCTTCTTCAGAAGCGTGTGCACAAAGCTTCTGAAGAAGGACCTGGTGGGTTCGGAAGCTAAAGCACTTTGTTTTTTTCTGTAACATCCATGTTGGTCCAATAAAAGGTATCAAATCATTTGTTTCTGGATCTGTTTTTAAAAGGACCAATACGGCACCTACAACACTTTTTTTCCAAAATAATAAAGGAATTCCAAACAGTCCTTGTATGTAATAAGTCCTTGTATTTTCTGTTTCTTTTTTGGGGAACTGAGTAAGTTGCAGTTCAGAGGAAGATGCCTTAATAATTTCCAGCCCAAATGCACTAGGAAAAACTAAAATCAGAAAAATAAAATAATTCTTAAATTCTTGCAGTCAATAGCTGTATAGTTTAAAACACAGCTCAAAATGCACAATTTCTAATATCTAGATATGTCTTAAAAACTTTAAAATATGTACAGAGATAATATATTAAAACATTAACTAGATTTGTACAGCATAGTAAGTAGTAAAAAACGGACTTACTTCTAGATCTTGGAGGGGTTTAACATTATATTTGCTAGTCCATAAGGAAAATATCAGCCACTGCTACTGAGTACTCGCTTCTACTCAGCTTCTACTCAGCCAAGATGTTAAGAAGTTTAGCCAGAAAACGTGACCAAGAGCATTAATACAAAATTGAAATTTGATTTAGATGGAACAAAACCACACAAGCACCTTCAGTGCTAGCTGGTCGGGATCATGCGAGATGGGGAAAATGGTGAATGCTGACTCCGAGATGCTAAGCACTGTCATACACATTAAATCCCAAAGTACGATCACACGATCAGCACAGTCAAATAGCAGGAAAACCAAACCAGTAAAACTAATAAAAAAATAAATAAAACAAGAGAAAATAAAATGAAAAAATACAATACAGACACTACAGACATACAAGCACTATTGCACTAGTTAGTGTTCGTTCATATGTCCCAAGTTGATAAAACTCCCTAAAGCTCTTTAAGGCTTCTAAAGCTTCTAAATAATAACAGACAAATTCTCATCATACAGTTTCCTATTTAAATTGCATCAAAACACTTCAAATAAAAATATACTATCAGTAAAAGCAGTCTATATGAGTTCATACAAAACCATATGAGGGAGAAAAAAAGCTCAATGAGTCATTAGTCAAAATATGCTCCTTTTTTCAGCTGTGTTTTCTGGGCCGCCTAGTGACTGCATTCATTCTCCTTGTGCCAACAAAAGGCATCCTTGAGTAAATCATTCACTCTAGCTCACAGTTTATAGTAATTTTTGAGGCCATTTTCCTACAAGAACGACAGAAACCAGCAGGCAGAGGACACAAAAAGATGGACTGGTAAGGTCACACTCTAATTAGGCAATGCAACTATAACTGCCATAAAATAAAACATGCAGTGTGACCCTGCTTCCAAATACTATTCCACAGTATTTGGGAGTCCATAGTGCCGAAAGCCTTCCACAATGATCAACCTCTCCAAATCCAAGTGCTCGTTACTCTTACCTCTAGGCTCCTAGTTAGAATCCGAGTATCCTGGTTAGGATCCATGGATTCTAGGGCAGATAGTTATGATCCAGGGCCAGATAGTGATGGATCTTGGTAAGGATCCAGGTATCCTAGCTGGCTGGATCCATGGTCAGATAGCACTACTATCCTACCACAGCAACTAGCTGGCCAAACTGGAGGTATCTGTTGGTATCCTTATTTCTAGGATACTATCTAAAAAATATTACTCCTGATGCCATTTAAAGTAATCTGTCTAAACAGCTTAAACCCTAATGCAAGGCCATTTAAAATTATGCTGTGACTGACAAAACATCAGCCTTATTTTTTTATTACAGTATAAGGGAGGTGAATCTTTAGCTCAAAATATCTTCTTATCATAGAGTTTGTTTTGCATAAAGCCAGGTAGAAATGTAACCAGCCTGGTGAGGTGTACAAATTAAACTGAGCATTCTGGGGCAAAGTGGAAGGAGACAGATCAAATTTCAAATTTGGGATTCTTTTGTGTATCAGCCTTTGAGGAGAGCTCTTAAGAACCCATGTGTTAAGACTTGGAGTGCTGTAAAAAGGTACAATAGATAATTCTCTTTAACAACATTCTTCAAACAAAAATACTTCTGCTCAGTATTGGCAAAAGATGACGAGGGGGAGGTACATAAACCAAACAATAGAAACACTCTTTATGGGTGGAGTAGATGCTAGTCCATTCGCAGAAGAAAGGGTTCTGAAAGAACTCTTAAACTGAATCTGGCCAAACCAATGAGGCCTGACTGTATTTACCCCAGAATTCTAAAAGAACTAAGGATAGAACTAGTGACACCACTGACTACCCTTTTTAACAAATCATAGAAGGATGGAGTGGTACCTGAGGACTAGAGGAAGGCAGATATGATTCTACTTTACAAATGTGGGAGCAAAGCAGAGGCAGGAAACTACAGATCTGTTAGTTTGACCAAAGTGGAAGGGAAAATGATGGAGTCACTTCTGAAGGAAAGAATTGTTGAGTACCTAGAGGCCTGTGGGGCACAAGACCCAGGGCAGCATGGATTCACAGCAGGATGTTCATCCCAGACAAATCTAATATATTTCTTTGACTGGGTGACCAAAGTAGTAGATCAGGGAGGGGCTATGGACATGGCCTACCTAGACTTTAGCAAGGCATTTGACACAGTCCCACACAAAAGATGAATGTACAGCTTAGCCAGCCTTAGAGTGGGTCCCAAGGTGGTAGCCTGGGTAAACAATTAGCTGGACAACAGGACACAGAGGGTGATAGTAAACAGAGTCCACGCTGAAGAAAGGGGGGTTACTAATGGAGTACCACAGGGTTCAGAACTGGGACCAGTCCTCTTTAATGTCTTTCTAATCAACATTGCAGAGGGATTAGAGGGAAAAGCATGTCTCTTGGCAGAACACAAAGATCTGCAACAGGGTTGATACACAAGGTGGGGTGGAAAGGATGAGAAGAGACTTGGCAAGGTTGGAGGAACAGTCAAAAGTATTGCAGCTGAGATTCAGTGCAAAGAAGTGCAAAGTAATGCACCTGTGAAACAAAAAAAAGGGGAAGAGTACACAGTGGGGGGTGAGATACTAACAACAACAAAAATGGAACGGGACATGGGGGTAGTCATATCAGATGACCTAAATGTGTTCAGGCAATGTGAGAGGGCAGTAAGGAGGGCTGGGGGATATTAGGATACACAGGGAGAGGCATCACCAGCAGAAAACTAGAAGCTGTTATCCCTCTGTACAGAAAATTGGTGAGACCCCCATCGGGAGTAATGCATACAGTTCTGGAGACCACATTTCAGCAAGGAAATAGACAGAATGAAGGCTATGCTGAGGAAGATAACTAAAATGGTGCAGGGTCTGCACCAGAAGACATATGAAGAGAGTCTAAAGGGGCTTAATATGTATACCCTTGAGGAAAGGAGGGAGAGGGGAACATGATAGAAACTTTCAAGTACCTCAAGGGAATCAACAAAGTCCAAGAGGGTAGTATCTTTCAGAAAAAGAGATGTGCAAAAACAAGGGGGCATAATAAGAAAATAGAGGTGGGATGGCTCAGAGGCAATATGAGGAGGTATTTTTTCACAGAGAGGGTTGTGAATGAATGGAACAGCCTTCCCGAGGAGGCTGTGGAGTCAAAAACAATGGGGGAATTCAAGAATGCATGGGACAGACATAAGGCAATTCTAGTGGGGGGGTAGCAAGAAGTAGATTGTTGGTTAACTAGAATCTGCAGTTTATTCATTAGGTAGGGATAAGGGCAGACTAAGTGGGCTAAGCGGTCCTTATCTGCCATCACATTTTATGTTTCTAGCAGCAAGAGCAGTGGCCCAGTTTGGACTGAACTTTAGCAGGGTTCGTCAGTGATGCTGCACCTTTTTGGGACCGATTCCAACAAGGACTTTAGCTCTCTCCTCCAGGCATATTTGCCTCTTTCACATGACCGAGCAGGATGACTGAAACCCCTCCTTGCTTGTGGGATGATTCCAGTACAGATCCTGAGCTTTTTGTCTCCTAACTTGACTATATCTGCAGTCAGTCAATTGTAGCAGCCATATTCAACACAGGATTGTTGCAGGAAAGGGTGCAAAGCAGGCTGTCACTCTGAATCCCAGAGTATTTCAGGCATTTCCTACTGTGATTCTCTGGCTTGTGAATGGTAATTACCTGAGGTCAAGGGTCTTCAGGATGGTTATGCCTATGCTATTTCATACATTAAATGTGCAAAGTTATTTATTTCATGGGGCTTCACAACTGTGATGTCGGAGATCAGTTTATTAAGGTTAGCATTAGGCAGATTGCACAGCTAAGGAAGAAGGTGGGATGGCTGAGATGGGCACAAATCTGAGAAAGGGAGAGCACCAGACGAGGGGACATCAGGTGTCCTGCCTAGGGAGCTACAGCAATATTTTTTTTTGTTTCCTTTTTACCAAGAGAGACACACACTAAGCTGAAGCTTGTTTACAGCTGAGACCTGGGATTAAAAGGAAGTTAGGTGACTTGCTCAGGGTCACACAGTATGCAAGTGAGGGCTATGGGATTCAATCCCAGGTCTCCAGCTTAGCAGCTCAAAGCCTTAAACCACTGCACTATACTACCCCGGAAGTGGGGGGACTGTGGGAGGACAAGGAACAGTCAAAAGAGGAGCTGCACGGGGATGTAGAGCAAATTCAGCTGCAGGAAGGGGAAGATGGGATGGGGACTGGAGGAAAGTTGAAGAGCATGAATACAAGGTGCAGGGGTAAGGGAAAGCACCAGAGGAGATACAGGAATCCCAGATAAGGGCAGCAATGTGCACAAGAGAATCCTGGAGAAATGGCAGATGATACAGTATAAATGTACAAAGCCTGCTCAGAGGACAAGAGAGGAGGGAGCAAGGGTAAAACTATCGACCAGAGGGGTACAGGCAGTGGGTTTAGAACTGAAGAATAGATTTGTCTCACTACAGGTGCTAAATGGGGGTGATCAGGAAAAGGGAGATGAAAAGCACAAGGGAAGAAGGAGAGGCCAATAGGAAGGAAGATGCAGAACAATTGGAAAAGGGGGAGGCCCTATTAGGTAAGACCAACAGGCAAGTCCAGAAAGGGGGGGCAGTATGCTTAGGTTCAGAGGAGCAAAAGCTGGATGGGGAGGAAGAGTCCCATGGAAAAATCAGACAGGGCACAGGTAGGGACATATAATCAGGCAGGGGAAAAGTAAGAAAATGGAGGCATAGAGAGGGGCAGCCTGACAGATAGAGCCGGGGGGGAGGTCTCAAAGCTGGGGGGATCTCAGAGCAAAGAAGCTGGGGAGCACAGAATGAGGACAGTGCTTCAGGAAGCAAAATTGTCAAAGGGGGATTGATAATAAGGTAGGAAATAGGATGCAGGGAGTTGGGGAAGGATGGTACCATGATGTGATCAGAAGGAGATGAAGAGCAAGGTCCTACTGGTTGGGGACTCTATAACAAAAAGGGATTAGGTGGGTGGAAAGGGGAGACAAAAACAGTGCAGTGTGGGTGGAGTGTGTGCTGGGCATGATAGCAACAAAGGTCATCCATTGTATATCCTAAAGGGGGAGGCAGCAGGATGAGAAAACGCACCTGCTGTTCCACCTGGGAATGAATGACTGACAGGAAATAGCATGATGGAGATGCAGGCTAGATTCAGAGCTTTAGCTAGATACTATAGCAGTCTGGGGATTGCGTCAGTGCCATTCTCAGAGATGTTATTAGTACAAAGGGCAAGCACTGATAGAAAGTCAAGGATTAGGGAGTTCAACAAGTGGTTGGTGGGGTGTTGTGAGCAAATTTGATATGGCTTGGTAGGGGACTGGGGATCTACATGGGAGAATGAGAGCCTAGTTGCACCAGACAGACTGCACCTGAATAGGGAGGGGGTAGCAGTACTAAAATGTAAGATAGGAGAATACATAGCAGAGACCTACAATTTAAACTAGGTTGGCAGGGTGGTAGGAACAAATCTGCTTTACAAGGAGGGAAGCTTTGAAGGCTACCAGCCACCCCCAGGATAGCACTACATGGCTGGGCAAGAGGGTGATGGGTGCAAGGGGAAGACTGGTGAAAGGGATTGTCAGCAAATGCCAGGAGTTTAGGAAATAAGAAGGTGGACCAGAAGGCCATCATGCAGGACAAAATATTAGATTTAATCGCCATAGGTGAGATCTGGTAGACAGAGCATCACACCTGGGGAAACAACCATTCCAGGTTATGTTCAGTAGGGACAGGGAAGGCAAGAAGGAGGAAGGGGTTGCCTTATAAGTCAGGGGAGGCATCAGTGTTACTAAAGAGCCAGAAGGGGAAGGGGAGACTGAGCTGTTGTGGGTAACACTAAGTTGGAAGACAGGTGAATCCCTGTAGCTGGGGGTGGCATACAGGCCACCTGCACAAGTAGAGAAAGATGATAGATGGCTAACTCAGGCAATCACAAGGCTGGCACAGAAAGGTGAACTGCTACTGGTGGGTGATCTGAACCTCCCAGATGTTAACTGGGAAATCCCAGATGCAGCATCAGCAAGGAGCAGGGAGGTATTAGCCAAGCTGAAGGGGGTATTCCTTCAACAGCTGGTCAGGGAGCCAAAGAGGGGAAGCAACAAGACATGGTCCTGACAAATGGGGAGAGTGTGGAGGAGGTGTGGGTGGGAGAAGCCTTGGGTACCAGTGACCACAGCATGGTATGTTTCAAGGTCAGGGCAGGGAAGGAGACAAGTAAGATTAACACAACAGTCATGGACTACAGACACACAGACTTTAATGAGATGAGAAAGATAGTTGGGGAAAAAATTCAAGGTACGGAGAAGATAGGGGCAGTGGAGTAACTCTGGGAAACTGTCAGGGGAGGCATTCAGGAAGCAGTATAAATGTGCATAAAAAAGGTCAGGAAGAGCAATGGGTAGGAGACTACTTTCGTTCACCACGGAGGTGGCGGGGGCAGTTAGGGAAAGGAGGAGGGCTTTCAGAAAATTTAAGATGACATTTAGAGAGGATGATAGCTAGGGGTATAGGGAGAAGAAAACTCTGGTAGGGAGGGAGATCAGAAGGACAAAAGCAGCCACTGAGGAGAAAATAACCAAAAGGTCCTGGAAGTGGAGGGATAAAACATTTTCTAGATATGTGAGGGAGAGGAAAACAGCAGTGCAGGGGATTGCAACTTTGCAAGACTGAGGGAGGAGGAGGAAGGATAAATTTGGAGCAGGATTATGAAGAGGCTCTAAATAAGTATTTTAGCTCGACGTTCATGGAGGAGGTGGAAGGCAGGGATTTGGTACCAGCACCTAAGGGGAAGGAGGGCAAAAGGGTGGATCAGAGCCCATTCACTGTAGATAGGGTCAGGGCTAAGCTGTATAGACTAAGGGTAGACAAGGCAATGGGGCCTGATGGGTTGGTCCCCAGAGTGACCAAGGAACTGAGGGAGGAGCTGGCCACACACTTGCAAGCCCCTTCAACCTGTCCCTGGATACAGGGAGGGTGTTGGAGGACTGGAGAGGGGCTGATGTAGTGCCCTTGCACAAGGGAGGTAGCAGGGAGCTGAAGAAGAAATACGACCTAGTCAGCATCACCTTTGTGGTGGGGAATATAATGGAGGCATTTACCAAGGAGAGGATGGTGAATTACCTTGAGAAGTGTAGCTTGCAGGACAGTGGATAGCATGGCATCACCAAGGGGAAATCATGCCAGACCAACCTAATTGCGTTCTTTGATTGGGTGACTCAGTTAATCGACTAGGGAGGGGGTGGTGGATGTGGCCTATCTTGACTTCAGCAAGGCCTTCAACACCATCCCTCATAGGAGGTTGGTGAGCAAGATGGAAAGCATGGGGTTGGGAGGGAAAATAGCAGGCTGGGTGGAGGCATGGCTAGTAGGGAAAACTCAGAGGGTAGTGTTTAACAGGGCGCACTCCGAGATGGCAAAGGTGAGGAGTGGAGTGTCACAGGGGTCAGTTCTGGGTCCACATTGTGAAAAATGATGGTCTTAAAAATATCCAAAAAAACTTAAAGTTGTATATTTCATCCTTGAAATAAGCAAAATTATTTGCCAATGGGGTAAAATAATTATCTTAATAAGACTTTCAAAAAATAACATAATATGGCTTAATGTCTCGATGTTGCTTAAAATCTTTGTTTTCTTAAAACTAGACTATGAATCTTAAAACAAGACTGCTTAGCTAAAAACAAGAGTTATTAGACATACTGAAGTGAGTCAAAAAATCTTAAATTAAGATCGTTTAGCCAAAAAAATAAGATTTCTTTGCTTAATTCAAGCATGACACATCTTGCGAATGTCTTGAAACAAGAGTTTTTAGACATACTGAAACATCCAGAAATCTTAAATTTAGACTGCTCACCCCAAATACAGATATTTCATTGCTTAATTTAAGTATGGCATATCTTGCAGATGTCTTGAAACAAGACTTCTCACACATAAAGAAATGTCAAATTAAGACTACTCACCCCAAATTAAGACATATATTTGCTTAATTTAAGTATGACAAATCTTGCAAATGTCTTGAAACAAGAGTTTTTAGACATACCGAAACATCCTGAAAATCTCAAATTGGGAATGCTTTCCCAAAAATCAAGACATTTGCTTAATTTAAGTGTGACAAATCTCACAAATGTCTTGAAACAAGATTTTCCATCTCAGCGATCAAGGCTATAAATAAGAATATTTACAACTAAACTGTGCTCATTTAGTCAATATATAAGTTAACTGCTCCGGAAAATATAGCAGAATTAATTTATACAATATATGAATATGAATAGTGCCCCTCAATTAATATTTAATCCTGTTTACTAATCTGAAACCATGATTCTATATTTTGGCACTGTCTCTTTAAATTACATTATGTTCCCAGCAATGAACTCTGAAAAAATGTACCAATATTAACTGTTCATGATTAAAAACAGTATTTAATGTGAGAAAGATTTTCCCCACGAGTTTACCTCAAGGTAAGCCATTAGAATTATTTAAGAGGTTATCCAGTTTAACAAAATTTAAATATACCTTTCGTGAGTATACTGAAAGTCTTCTATTATAAAAAAAAACACAAAATTGTTTTTAGGTCTCTTGATGCAATACCTCATCCAAAATTCTTTCTATACAATTTTTTTTTGTTAACCAATACTGTCATGTGAGCTTAGAATTGATTCCTTTCCCTGCCTCTGACTTCATATGCCAATATCATCCCCTGTGGCACTAGACTACCTGCTTGATGATGCTTAGAGCACTAAACATAGAACCAGAATGCAGTTTGGTTCAATGCTCACAAGCATATCCAAATATTCCTTTTTTAATTTGATAGTGAATCAATATCTCAGATATTTGCATGCCAACCTGCATTACAGCATATACCACCAAAAACACAGTATCTTTGAATCCCACCCTATCTGACCTGTATTAAGTCCCCCAACATCCTTGTTGCTTTATGTCAACTTTCAGTGCAGTGTTCCATTTATGGCTCCCAATATTATGCACTGCTGTGTTTCATGACAAATACACTACTGTATACATGCCAAAATAAATGAGCAAATAACAGAATATCATTTAAAGTTTTATTGAATAGGTTCCAATTTTGTATGAAGTTTCATTTGTTATACATTGACAGTCAATATGTATTCTTGGTCAGTTGTTAGCGACAGACATAATTTAACTCTGAAAATGTTCAATTTATTAAAACTATTGGTTTTCGGGAAGCAAGAGACAAAGACTGAAATTAAACAACTTTGTGGTTAGACGCAGGAAAAGAGTACCGTATGGTAAAGGCATGTTAAATCATGTAGCATGTGCTATTTTATACCCTGATTCAGATTTGTAAGTGCAATAACACGATCCAGGCCATGGCTGTATAGGGGCATTAATGCAGTTGCCTGGTGGTTGGAGATCATTTTGCCTTTAGCCTTACAATGCACAGGGAGCATAAATTAATGACTCCAAATACACCATTACAAGTTGTGGGTTATAGGTTATGTATTTTAAGGCAAATTACTGCAGTATTTAATAAGCACACCCTTTTGGCAGCATATTCACTGGAAGGTTTTGGGACAGGAAAGAAACAGAACCCCTGTTTACAATCATTGAAATGTGAAGGCAGAAAAGGAGAAAAGGACCGTCTCGGCCCAGCTAGTCTTCTGTTCAGCTCCCCCCAGAGATCCCCCACTCTGCCCCCTGGTCCAACCCTTGCATCTGGCAGATGGTTCTGGGGCTCCACCACACGCTCAGTGAATTAATATCCCATCAAATTCCCCCATACCTAACTCCCTCCATCCATAGACCATGACCCCTAGTCCTAGCTACTACCTTTCCTGTGAATAAGCTCCCTCCCGGGCCTACTAGTGCAGAGGACTGAGGTGCTAAATGCCTTAGTCTGTGCTACGCCAGCAACCCAGGTTTGGGAATGACCTAGGGTCATCGGGGTGCCAGCATGGGGGGAGCAGGATCGAGCAGCTTATGGTAGCTCTCCTCTCCTGGGGAGGTGGTCGCCCTCTTATATACCCACCACCACCGGTCCAGTGTTGACACAGTCGGAGGGGTGACATGAAGGGAAAGTGTCTCAACATGCCAGAGATGGGGGTAGGGAGAAAACAGGGGTAAAAGCTTATAATATAAAAAATAAGCTGCCTCCCATTTTATTTATCCCCTTAAGGTACCTAAGCATTTCTATCATTTATTTATTTGTTTTTGTTAACCGGGTAAGCATACTAGACAGCCAAGTGCCTATTTTCAGGTGCGACCTGGGAGATTACAAGGTACATTCATGAAACATTACACAAAACAAGTGAATGTTACAGTATAAGTGCACCAGGCAACAAGGTTAATACGTGAAACAGCAGAGGTTTACATAGCTGGCAGCTGGCAGTTAGTAATATCGATATGGTACTCTCATGATGAAAAGTTTGGCACTCTCATAATGGACATCGTTCAGCATGGCAGGCAATAAATCTGTTAAGCTAGTAGGTATCAGAGAAGAAAACACATTGGGATAGAGGAGGCCCATAGCAAGATAGAGCAGTATCTGTGTACACACTGCTTGAGCAGTTTGGTCAAAAGTGGATTACTCCTACTAGTGAAACTGCACGCTCAGGTAGTGGATAGCTGTCGAGGTCCACTGCCTTAGATAGATAGCGACTCAGCCAGTCGGAGCAGCCTAGGTCAAGGAGGTTCTCATGTCTCCCCTTCTCCCTTCTGGTCTCCAGTGAGAACAAGCCCAACTCCCTCAACCTCTCCTCATAGGGCTTCCTATTCAACCCATGCAGCATCTTAATGGCCTTCTCTGTACCCTTTGAGTTCCATCTATGTCCCTCCATTGATGAGGTTTCCAGAACTGAACCCCACACTCCAGGTGAGGCCTCACCATGGACTTGTAAAGATGCATCAGCACCTCCCTCTTTCTACTTGATATAACTCTTCCTATACATGCCAGCATTCTATTTGCTTTTCCCACCACGTTCCTGCATTATGATCCCCAGATCCCTCGCCTACTCAGTTGCCTTCATTACCCCCCATGTGTAAGTTACTTGTAGGTTTTTCCACCCCATGTACAGTACTATGCATTTTTTGGCACTGAATTTTAGTTGTCCTGTATTTGACAACACCCCCACACCCAACACATCCACTAGCCCCATAATTTTCTTCCAGCTCAGGTATTACCTGTAGTATTTTGTAACTTAGGGAGTCAATAGTCAGTTGCTGCAATGTTTATGATTTTATTCTAAGCCAGTATTGGCTGGACAGAATCGAAATTTTTCCTTGGCAAGCTAGGCAGCTGGTCCCTTCCACTTCCTAGTTATCTGTACACAAACATGTTCAGATAACTAATGACGTGGAGAAAGGGAAAGTAGGGTGGGGTGACCCCTTATTAGGCCCTTGTTAGTAGAGTGGTGGCTTTCATTAATCTCCAACTAATCTTTAACTGGCCAACAAAATGTTTTAAACTGAAATCAAATCTGCCACACCCCCTTGACTTCAATGGAACTTGCCCCCTACCATGCTCTCCTATGCTCCAGATTATTACATGACTAAATGGTGGGGTATTCTGATGTACTGGGAAGTAGGTGGGACTGGATGGTCATCATATCAGGACAAAACTATGATCTGTTCTAGCTAACTACATGCAAAGGAAAAAAAAAGAAGTATCAGCCGACTTTCAATGCCCTAAGCTATCAAATAATGCATTACATACATGAATCTTGGGGAAACAAATAACCAAATTACAGTGCATAGATCAATAGTAATATCATCATTTAACTAACTACAGTATATATGCCACTGACCAATGGCAAGAAATTAACAAGGACAAGAACGAATATTACGTATAAAAGTGTTCTAATAAGTGTTTTTTCCAAGTTGTGAGTGCAGTTTTTTCTGTGACATACCATACACCAATATTTAACTTGGATTTTATTTGTTTGGTGAAATTTACTTTTTGAGCTCTGCAACTGCATTTTTATGTTGATTGTGCACAGCGCAAGAAACATATTGGCACAGCTTGCTGAGAAGCATGCTGCGGAGGCACGGCACTGTTGTGGGCAATACCCCCACAGCCTGCAAAGACTTGTCCTGCTTCCCACAATGCCATTGCAGGCTGCTGGTGACACAAGTTTGCAACATTCACACCAACTTGTGACAAATCAGCTGCTGCAATCAGGGGCTGCCTCATCATTGCAGCGCAAGCCATCCGCTGCAATAAGGGAGCGACCAGTCATTGCAGGGCAGATCTAGCAAACCTGATATTGTTTGTGAACATGGTGGCAGGTTGCCGCACTGTTCACAAATAATATAACCCCCCACCCACAATGTTTATCTGTCGATGGGGATCCCACTCCCAGTTGGCATAATGTGCCCCCTCATTTCATTGTCTGCCGGCAGGGTGCCCAATCTCCGTCGGCAAAAAAGAATTATCCCCCCTTTGTTACTTGCTGATGGGGTACCCAATCCACGTGGCAGAAAGGACCCCCCCCCTTTTGTTGTTTGCTGACAGGTGCCCAATCCCCCATTGGCTACAGAGCCCCCACAAAAGCGAGACTCCAAATTCCCCAGTGAAGTTAAAAACTCTCCCGCGTTGTCTTTTTTTTTACATGTAAAGAAAAAATGGTCCCTCACGGTCTCCCAGACCCACTCCCACAACCCACGCCAACCCACTGCACATCCTGCCTCCCTACACCCACCCTCACCCCATTTACCTCCGGAGTCCGGCGCAACGATCTTCGGTGGACCAGGAACACGTCTGTACTCTTCAAAACCGATCGCGAACTGAGGAAATGCCAGTAAGCTGTATAATGGAGTAAATAGTTTTTTTTTTAACTTTGCTGCATATCTCAGGCATTTTTTGTAATTTGTTCACCAAATTTTCAACGTGGGGTTTTTGGGACCCCGCCTCATGAATACTTCAACTGTCATGGCATTCAGTCTTTAAAAGGTGATTTACTGGTCACTCGCAGAATCACCTTTGGGGCCACGCACGAAACAGTGTCAGTGTTCATGGCACGCCTCAAGCAGTTTGCGTTGCAAATTTCAGGGGAAAAACTCAAAATGACTGTTTTACGAGCGTGCGCTGCACAGTTGCTACGCACGCTTGTAACTTCGTGAATTTGCAATATTTTGACACCATATTTTCAACATTGGCATTTTATCACACCTCCTTGTGAACAGTACAGCTGTCATTGTTCACATCCTCACAGAAATGTGTTTTTGCACTTCTGGCATAGAATAGTGCAATCGTTGTTGGAAATCAGTGTTCGGGACAGATTAAGAAAATGAAGTGACACTGTTCATGAGTAGAGGTCCTGAAATGGCAATGTTGAAAATTTGGTAATGATAATCCATAAAATGACTGTGTTACGAGAGTGCATTGCGCAGTTTGCATGCACACACATAACTTCACAAATGTATAATATTTTCACTCCAGATTTTCAACATTGACATTTTCCCACACCTACTTATGAACAGTGCAGCTGTAATTTTTCCCATCCTGGCCAAAATGTGTTTTCACAGATCAGGCGCAGAATAGAGCGGTTGCTGTGGGAAATCACTGTCTGGGACAGAGTAATAAAATGACAGTGATACTGTTCATGAGCAGAGGTCCTAAAATCACTGTATTGGAAATCTGGTGTCAAAACTCCATAACATGACTGTGTTACAAGTGTGCGTTCAACTGTTTCCACGCATCCTTGTAACTTCGCAAATTTGTAATATTTTCACGCCACATTTTCAACAGTGCCATTCTTTCACAGCTCCTTATAAACAGTACAGCTGTCATTTTTCACATCCTGGCTAAAATTTATTTTTGCACTCCTGATGGAAAATAGCACGGTCGCTGTTGGACATCAGTGTTTGGGATAGATTAAGATGGAGCGAGTGAGAGGGGGAGTGACCGAGCTCAACTGAGCTCTGTCAGGACTGCTCCAGATTTGTTTGTGGGCAGAAAAAGGCCCCAACGCAAGAGGCCAATACAAAAGGACAGCCTGCAGCACTGGGAGAAACGGAACGAGAGAGTGAGGGAGGGAGGGAGGGGGAGTGAGCGAACTCACCAGAGAGCTGTCAGGACTGCTGCGGATTTCTTTTTGGGCAGAAAAAGGCATGATTGCAGGCAGGGGCCCAGTAGAAAGGCCAGTCTGCAGTGGTGGGAGAAACAGAATGAGTGAGTGAGAGAGGGGGAGTGAGCCACCTCAACGCAGCTCTGTCAGGACAGCTGCGGATTTCTTAGTGGGCAGAACAAGGTGCCAATGCAGGCAGGAGCCCAGTACAAAACAGCAGCCTGCAGCACTGGGAGAAACAGACTGAGCGAGTGACAGAGTGGCAGTGAGCGAGCTCAACACACCAGCACAATCAGCATTCGGCATTGACAAATGCTTGTTGAATGATGCAACTTGTCACCAAGCACTTCGCTTTGAATCACTGAGGGTGCTGTTGCTAGGAATCAGGAAACAATTGCTAGGAATTTGTGGTAGGCCATATAAAGACTGTAATGAATATGATACACATTCTGGTAACGTGTCCCTTGGAAATGTGGTTATAGTGTTTCACCAATGGCAATAAGGTGGCTGTTTCTCTCAGGTATTACAACAGAGAAGCATTGAGTCTCTTTCGGATGTAGGTTAATGGACCTTCATTTCCCTGCAACTGTAAAATAAGCAACAAACAATAATTAAACAGTAATTTAGCAGTCACACCAAAACTATCATCAGCAATGCAAACAAATATAAACTTTGTCTCGTGTAACACTGAAAATCCATAAATACCTGCTCATTCAGTCAGTCGATAATCAGAAAAGAACATTACATGAGAAGAAACTTATGTAATAGGAAATGTCCAAATGTAAATGGGCCACACAGCAGTGAGTGCGAGGCAGGGCCTGATTAGCATTTTTGCAAATATTCAAATTTTTTAACTTACTGATGTTTCAGTCATGTCAATTTTATCTGTTATCCTGCAGTCCCTTCCACTGGTGTTTTAAAAGAATTACCCCATTTGTGCACCCACAACCTCATTTGGAGGACCCGAGACAGACAGAGCCAGTAAGCGGCCACAGAAGCATATACTAAAAGTTCTGGTTTGTGATCTACATGTCCCACTAGACTCAGACCTGGTAAAGACTCTGTAATGTCAAGTGAGATATTGCAAAGCCATAATGACTATTAGCATTCTAAATGAGCCATGAGAACAACAGATGGATAGTTGTAGAAGCCACATGGTGCCACTTCGGGGAGATAGGGAAGAGGTTGGAGGCAAGTTAGCCTGGGCTGTTGCAGCAACAGGAGTCTGGGTTCCACATATTCCATTACACTTATAAACACCTTCCAAGCATGTGGCAGCCAAGTTCATGTCAGTCTGCACTTTCTTGTCTTACCAATGAAGATATAACAGTACCATTTTAGTAGAAAGTTTGTTGGGGAAAAATGTAGTGTTTTATTATTCACTGTTCATCTTATGTCTATAAAATGTCATGGACAGATCTTCAAATCTCTGGCCCACATTTTCAAAGGAGATACGCAAAGTAAATTTAAGATGTGCTGCTCTTCTCAAAAAAATGCACCAAAGCATGATATCCGAAAGACACCTGATGCATCATTGCATGAAAATAATGAATGCAACACAAATGGGGGGAGGGGGGCATGAATATGCTGTGCATCATGGAAATGAACTGCCTAAAGTTAGGCATACAAAAGGATGGCCTAAATTGGCCAGCCATCCACAGGCAGGCCGCAGCACTGCATGGTGGCCATCCAGAGAGACCTTGGAGGTGCACAAGAACATGCTCCAGGCACCCACATACAGCAGCCATGCCAGGATGGATGAACCCTGAGCCATAGCTGCCATGTCATCACCAGCAACATCCAGGGAGCAACACCCCACATCACACCCTGGACGCAGAGACCCAGCAGCCACATGCTTGTGTTGCCAGGATGGGGAACAGAAGGAGTGGGGCAGATAGCATGCCAAGGGAGGGAGCATTAGGATTCACTTGTGCTGCTGGGACAGGGAACAGAGGAAGTGGGGCCTACAGCATACAGAGGGAGGAAGTGGCAGCACAGCAGGGTCCCCCAAGCCCCACCAGAGGCAATGGACATCTGCCTGGATAGATGGGTACAGGGCCTGCAGGAGACAGATGTTATCCTCCCATTAAGCCACAATCTTCCCTTGTTGTCCTATCCCCTGGTATACAGTAGTCAGTGTTCAATGACACCAATGGCCAAGCTGTGCACCCTTAATGCATGAATGATTCTGGGCATCTGTCCTGCCTGTGCTTCTCCTGTCATTTTTTTGAAGTAATTCAAATTGACTTCAATTTTAATGGAAACACCACTTTTTATCCACTGAAAAACATCTCAATGTGTTCTCAAATGCCCTTCAAAGGGTGCACGAAAAATGCTAATTAGCCTTCAAAAAGAAGGGAAAGAGAGAGATAAACGGTTTGGAACAAACCCTTCAATTGTACCGGCAATACCCTTCTTTTCCACCTAAAATGAAAGCCTTCAAATTCAAGTTTTCAGTTTTTGCATTTGGTTTTGAAGTACTTCAAATTGCCTTCTGTTTTACTTGGAACACCAGTTTTTATCCAGTGAAAAACATCCAAATTCGTTCTCAAATGCTTTTCAGAAATTGCACAAAAAATGCAAATTAGCCTTCAAAAACCCAGAAATACTGGTAATAAACTGATATTTCCTTACATGTGCTTTAGGAGGTTATGTAAATGAGTATGTTTTTGATTTGGGTGTCTTTTTAGAAACATTCTGTTTACAATGTAAATAGAATCTTCTAAAAAGAAATTCAATACCAAAACCTGCTCATTTACATATTTTAATGCATGTGCAGCCTAATGTAAGGCATAAACAATCCATTAGGGATTCTTTTTGACTTAAAAACAAATTTACCTGTACCTTCTCATGTGCCCTTTCTTTGTGCAACAGTACTCAGCTAATTATCATATGAATCTCTGATATTTTGGAGGCATTTCAGGTATACCAGATGGTAAACACCACATGAAAAATCAACGTGTTCAAAGGCACTGTATATTAGAAGGAAACTGTATTTAGTTACTGTACTGGTAAAACACATTTTGTGTATGCTATTCCTCAAAAGTTATGCAACCATAATCATCCTCTGTTACAGTCACTGCACTGTTACATCTCACTCATTTAGTATAGATACTAAGCAGGGGATCACTTACCTGGATCCTAAGAAGCCTGGGATGGGGTCTCGGGGTGATGTCCAGTTGTACCTGTAAAATAACAGTATTATGGTCAAAATGTCTGGGGAGGTACACATTGGGAGGAACAAGAGTTAAAGTGCAAGCCCAGAAATTAAGTAAAAGTTAATTTAGAGAAGTGTTTAAGTCAAAAGTGAGGGAGACAATGAAAAACAAAGAGCTAGAGGTAAAACACAACAAGAAAAAGAGACAAAGAAATGAAGCTAGCGCTGTGGGGTGGTGTTATTTAAATATGATTTAGCCAGTGGTTCAGTAAGCTAGTCTAGGCTTTGGGCTATAAGCCCATTCCTTTAAAATGGAGTATCCCTGGCATCTGGTGGGTCCAACAAAGGCTTCTTTCCCCAGACTGCTGGCTTCCTGTTGTCCTACTCCATGGTGTCGGAAGTTACCAAAGCCTGATAAGAAACGAAGGAGTCAAAAATGATCGCATGTGAGCGGCCAATCCCAGGACAATAAAGGCTACTGATAGTGGCATGGTAGGAAACCAGAGCAGCAGGCAATTAAGTAACAGTCATTGGCAGCATAGAAGTAAACTATGGGGGGGGAGGGAAGAGATACTGTGCTGGAGGAATGCCATATAGCAGAGGGCTAATTAAGGGTAGGCACTCAAAACCTAGGGAGAGGAATTACCTATTACTTTTTACTTGGAAGCCAGACAGGCAGGGATCAGAGGATAGCATAAAAAGGAAAAAAAAGGGACTTGTTAAACAATGTCTGTGGGAAAAGCCCCACTCAGGAACCCAAGGCTGGGACGAGGGAGTATGGGATGGTCCTCCAGGATAAGGCCCCAGGGAAGGGAAGCAAGGAACCCAGGTGGAGGGAAAAGCTTCTCTTAGTGGTGGACTATTGTCTGGGGAGCGGAGTTAGGTTAATCTAACAGCAGGGAGACAGGGAGGTCACGTGCATCCCAGAAAGCGCTGCATGGAAGGATGGTAAGCCGATCTGTAGGATCACTAGGGCAATAGCTAGGAGGGTGCAGCTGGATGTCATTGTCCACCAGGGGACCAATGACCTGGCCAGGGCAAGGGGAGAGTTTGAGTCCAGAATGATTTCAGGAAGCTGGGGGAAACCTGAAATGGATAACGTGCTCCATCTCATTCTTGGAGGTGCTACCTGTCCAGGGCACAGGGGAAGCTAGGGTACTCCACATCTATACCTTCAACTTCTGGTTGAAGGATTGGTGTGGAAGGGAGAGGGTTCTGGCTTCATAGGGGACTGGGGCTTGACCTGGTCAGATGCTGGCTTATATAAGGAGAACAGTCTGCATCTGTCCGAGAAGGGGACCTTGGTCCTTTGTAAGAAGTTTAAATGCTTCAGCAGGGAGCATTTAAACTGGCCACAGGGGGAGAACCAGGAGACTTAGGAACACCCTCCATGGGAAAATGCACGGAACATAAGTTGACTATGGGTACAGTTAAAGCAGGCAGGGAGGGGCAGGCAGGTGAAGAATGTATAACAAATGATATGGGGGGGGCAAGAGCACAAGAAAGGAAACCGGAGGGAGGGGGGAGATTCTAGAGAAGGAGAACAAGAGCAGAGGGTGGGCAGAATGTAAAACATGGAAGATCATGCCAATGAATGTCCGTAACCTAGGAAATAAGGTTCCAGAACTGGGAGGCCTAGTTGGCAGATGCAGACGTTGATATAGTAGCAATAATAGAAACATGATACTCTGCTAATCATGGCTGGGAAGTCAATGTACCAGGCTATATGTTGTTCAAGAGGAACAGGGAGGATAAAAAGGGTGTGGGAGTAGCCCTGTACATCAGAGACAGTATAAAGGCTACAGAAGTTCAGTGAAGACAGGGGGAGGCCAATGCAATGTGGGTCATCTTAGAGCAAGAGCATGAAACAGCAACGTGCACAGAGGTGATCTACAGGCCTCTGGCACAGAGGGAGAAGTAGACAGGGAACTAATGGAGAACATACACAACATGACTGCTAAAGGCAAAATCCTGCTACTGAGGCATTTTAATATGCTGGACATGGATTGGGCCACCCAAGTGGCCATTTCAGCCAGAAGTACAGCCATCTTTGAATCACTGTGGGGGTTTGGACTCAGGCAACTGGCGAATGAGCCAACCAGGGACAAGTCAATTCTGGACATGGTATGGACCAATGGAAACAGAGTCAAAGAATTACAAGTGGAAGGGAAGCTGGAGTCCATTGACCACCACATGGTGTGGTTCAGCATGGAGACATGGACTCAATTGAGCCACAAAAGGGCAAGGATATTAGATTTCAAGAGGGTGCATTTAGTGAAATAGGTAGATGTATACAAGCAGTCCTGGGGAAGGGAGAAGTAGTAGAGTGGGTGGAAGAACAATGGGAGAAACTGAAAGGAACCATAGTGGATATATCAAAACAATAGGTTATGATAGTGGCCAAAGGGGAAAAGGAGGAAACCATTATGGTTCTCCAGTGAGGTGCAGGACAAAGTCAGGGCTTAAAGGCAGAGTTTCAGGAAATATAAGGGGAGTCAAAGGGAGGAGGACAGGGAGGTGCGTATCTTGAATGTCTAAGGGAAGCAGAGAAGGCTGTTAGGAGGGTGAAAGTGCAGACAGAAGAGGGCTTAGCAGAGTCTGTAAGCAAAGGGGATAAAGTATTTTATAGGTACATCAGTGAAAGAAGAAAACCGGGGGGGGAATGTGAGGCTCAAAGGGAGAGTGTAAGGATGGGGATCTGGACAAGGCAAAAATACTGAACAAATACTTCTGCTCGGTATTCACTAAGGAGGGGGAGGATCAAGGATCACAGTTGGGTTGCAGAGGTGACGGGGTGGGGTGGGTGAAAAGAGGTGAACATCAGTACATTCATAGTGGCGAGAGTTCTGGAAGAACTCACAAGGCTGAAAGTGGATATGGCCATGGGGCCAAATTGCATCAACCTGAGGATATTAAAGGAGCTGTGAAGGGAACTAGCAGCACCTCTGGTAGCCCTGTTCAGAGTCACTCAACATGAGTGTTGTTCCAGAGGACTGGAAGAGGGCACATGTTGTCCCACTGCACAAAAGCAGCAGTAGGGAGGAGGTGGGGAACTACATGCCAGTCAGTCTCACCTCAGTGGTGGGAAAGATCATGGAGACACTGCTGAAAGAAAGGATAGTTGCATTGGTGCTCAGAATCAGAGGCAACATGGATTTACAGCAGGAAGGTCATGTCAAATGAATAAAATTTTTTTTTTATTGGGTGACTAGAGAACTTAATCAGGGAGGGGTGGCAGAGGTCACCTACCTAGATTTCAACAAAGCCTTTGACACCATCCCACATAGAAGGCTGATTAACAAGATGGGTAGTCTGGGCATGGGAGACAAGGTGATCAGCTGGGTTAGGAACTGGTTAACAGACAGGAAACAGACGGTGGTAAATGGAGTACAATCTGGGGAAAAGGCGGTGACCATTGGGGTACCTCAGGGATCAGCACTAGAATCAGTCTTATTCAATGTCTTCATTAGTGACATTTCAGAGGGGCTAGAAGAAAAGGTTTGCCTGTTTACCGATGACACCAAGATCTGCAACATACTGGATATTCCAGAAGGGGTGCAGAAAATGAAGAGGGACCTGAAGAAGCTTGAAAGATAGTCGGAGATGTGGCAACTGAGGTTCAATGCAAAGAAGTACAAAATAATGCATATGGGCACAAAAACTCTGGAGCAACATATCAGTAGGGGGTGAGGATAGAGCATGCACCATGCAGGAAAGGGACCTTTGGGTTATCATCTCTAATGACCTTAAGGTAGGAAAACAGTGCAACAAGGCAGCAGGCAAATCAAATAGGATACTGGGATGGCAGGGGCATCACCAGCAGGAAAATGGAGGTCATAATTCCACTATACAAGACACTAGTTAGGCCCCATCTGGAGTACAGTGTACATTTCTGGAGACAAAACCTAAGTAAGCACTTAGACAGGGTGGAGAAGGTTCAGAGGAGGGCAACAAAATGGTACAGGGATTGCATTACAAGTCCTATGAGGACAGGCTGAAGGACTTATATATGTACTCCCTGGAGGAGATGAGGGATGGAGAGAGGGTATATGCTAGACACATACAAGTACCTTACAGGGATGAACAGGGTGCAGGAATGCACTAGTTCCCAGCAAAAAAGATGTTCAAGGACTAGAGGGCATGGGATGGAGTTGGAGGGAGGGCAATTCAGAGAAAACGTGAGGAAGAATTTCTTCACAGAAAGGGTAGTGGATAAGTGGAACACCCTGCCAGAAGAAGTGGTGGGGGCTGAAACAATGACAAGATTTATGAATGCATGGGATAGACATGAGAATCCTGGAGGTCAGGGGTTAAAGGACAACAGACTTCTAGAAAAATGTAAAGGGAACTTACAAGCTCAAAGACTGGGTGGGTCACAGACCCTTATCTGCCAACAGAATCAATGTAATAAAAAGAAAACATTAAGGGCTTTCTCTGTTTGGCAAGTCTATCGCTAACCAGCCACCTACAATTCTTTTTTTTTTAAGCTAATTTGTTTCTCTTCGGGCCCCCATCAGTCAGCTACCTTCTTTCAGCCACCCACCAAGCCCTGCACTCTACATCAGACAGCTGTCCCCTTCTTTGCCCATAGTTTACCCTCCATGGCAGGGTGGTGAGGAGACCTCTCCCCACAGCTCGACTCACCTTGAACAGGATCCAGTTCCAGGGAAGTGCCATTCAGAGTCGGGGCCTGCAGAGGGTGGCTGCTTACATCCTGCTCTACCTGGGACCTCTGCGTTCCTTGTTCAGTTCCCTTGAGTGGAGCGTGCAATGCCAGCAATGGCCATACTGTGTGCCCTTCTGCCCACAGCACACCGACTGACTGTGCCACCACCCCCTTGCGCGTGACAAGCTCATGGCGTGCCTGCACCCTGCCACTGCCAGGTGTCAGGGAAGCACTAAGCCTATACTTCCCTCCACTCAACAACAGGAAAGCTGTCCTTTGGATGCTCAGTCCTCTCCCTCCCCAGCTGACCCACTTGCACCACAAACACAAGTCACCGGCATATCAGGAGGTAAGGCACAGATACCTCAGCCTTCCATGCCACTGTGCCTACTAGCCGCCTACAATTCTAAAAGTAAACATTAATAAGAACAAGATGCAGACATACTTACTGTGAACACACCGCAGCACCTTCACTAGAAGCCAGCAAACTCCACCAGCAGGATCCAGGTAGAGCCCACACTGCAAAACAAAAACAAATGGATGTTTAACCCACACTGGACTAACAACGTTAAAGCAAAGTACAGTATTAAGAATAACCACTCCAAGGAACCAGCAAAGTCAAGAACAACATGAAGATGATGGAACACCAGAGACCCACTCAGTGGTGTTTTTTTTTTAAAGCTGTTTCTTATTCCTCAGACAGTGATACCCTCCTTCAAGACTCATGCTGCCCATTCAATATGTGTGTCTGTTTGCATACCACTACCACCCAACTATGACCCAGCTTGATCAGACAACTTCCTCCCACTGCAACACTTTCCATCTACCTCCTAAAACTCCTGACCTAGTGCCATTCACTTTCCTGTGTCTAGTGGAAACTCTGACCCCTCCCTAATTTGTACAGTCCCTAGTGCCCAAGAGTAGGCACACTCACTCTCCCAGACTGACAAACAGCAGGCATTGGCATCCACGAGTCCACCCTCTATGTCCCTGACCTATTCCAAGCAGTCCCTGGTGTTAAACATAAAAACAGAGTTTGATGGCAGATAAGTACCACTTGGACCACCTAGTCTGACCATTTCCCTACCAAATGGATAAGCTGCAGATCCTAGTTAACCAACAGTCTACTTCCTCCTACCCCCCACTAGAATTGCCTTATGTCTGTCCAATGCATTGTTAAATTCCCTCACTGTTTTTGACTCCACAACCTCCACAGGAAGCCTCTTCCATGTATCTACAACGTTCTCTGTGAAGAAATACTTCCTCACGTTACCTGTGAGCCATCCTCCCTCTTTCTTCAAATTGTGCCCCCTTGTTCTTCCACATCTCTTTTCCTGAAAGATGCTACTCTCTTGGACTTTGTTGATTTCCTTGAGGTACTTGAAAGATTCTGCCATATCCCCCTCTCTCCCTTCTTTCAGTGGTACCCCTCTGACTGATACCAAACAATACCTCCCCTTTCTTACCGACCTGCATTAAGCAGTCTTCCGGTGTCCAGTTGTGCCACCTCCTTCTCCTAGGAACTGCTGCACCACCCTGTGCTATCTCTGGTGCTGTTTGGGTAGAAGGGTCATGACAGACCATTCCTTCCTGTGAGTCCCCATTTGGAGACTTCTGCAGCTTGTAACGGTAATAAAATTGTGTACGAATATATGTGTATGTATGTACAGAGTGTGTGTGTGTGTGTCTATGTATCTCTGTGACACCACTGTTCTATGCATGAGACTGCGGTACTAAGTAGTGGTGTATGTGCATGTCTATGTGCATGTATCTGTGCATCGTGTCTAGAGAGTAATCTGAGCATATATGTGTGTGTGTAAACATGCATTTGTCAACTGTGCATATGTTATGTCTGTGTCTGTCTCTACTTGTGTGTGTGTGACTGTTTGTGCATCTTTTTAGATGCGAGGATCCATGTGCATGTGTTTCTAACACTTTATTAACTCAGGATAGACTCTGTGATACAATATCTGTCCCGCTTTTACCCATTTGACTGGTTTGACTATCTGTCAGTCCACTTGAATGGTTACACCATCCATGTGTATTAGGTGGGGTTGGTTGTGTATGTGTACTGCTTTGTAGTCTGTGTGTGACAGTAAGTGAATGCTTCTGTCTACTGTTGTATGTGCAATGGTGTGCGTGTGTCTCCATACAGTGCTTTGCATGTCAACCACCAGACCATGATAAATATTAGTTTAAGAAAGGTACCACTGGGATAAGATGTGGTCTAAAGTCGATATTGCCCCCCTAACTGCACCTTCTGTCTTATCTCTTAACCTCTTCTTACCAGTATGAATTTCCTTCGATTACAGTGGTTTGTAGTGTCATGTTCCTTCTTAAGTCATGTTTTGACACTACTGCTTAGATGCCAAGTGATGACCATGACTGGCAGCATTTTTTTTTTCTCCAATTGTTTAACCAGGGGAGACGCACTAAGTTGAAAGCTTGTTTACAGGAGCAACCTGGGAGCACAGGGAAGATAAGTGACTTGCTCAGGGTCACAGTATGCATGTGGGGGCTGTGGGACTCAAACCCAAGTCTCCAGATTTGCAGCTCAGAGCCTTAAACCACTGCACTATACTGCCTCCCTAGCCTAGAGGTTAGGGTAACTAGCTATGAATGAGTTTGGTACAGCACATCCACCAGACCTGGGTCTGATCCCCACAACCTCAAATAGACGCTGTCCATTCCAAGGTGGCAAAGGCTAGTCCCTAGGCCAAACCCTCCACACTCCTGTGATTTACCACCCTCTGTCCTTCCCTGTTCTTCCACGTGGATTAAATATGCATACTCCTGGCATTTTTAAAAGCCCTCCTCCTTAGCCGGACTCCCATCCTCAAATAGTCATTATTTAGATGTTGGGCTCCCCTCCTGACCTCCAAGGCAAGATATACCGGATAGCATGGTCCCTTCCCCTCCTGAACCTGCAGCACAGACTGCCACTAGCTCTGTCAGTCCACAAGCTGAATGACAAAGAGTGTCAGTGTGCATGAGTGGGGGAGGAGGCAGATCAGAGTATGTCATTCATGACGTTTTGCAGAAATCAATCTTTCCTAGCATTATCAATGACACACCATTCTGGGCACTCCCTCTCAAGGACTGGCAGTTTCATGCTATATTGAGCAGCTGACTGATAGAGAAGGTGGTCATGCTGTGTGTGGGGTTGGGGGGGGCAATTAGGCTATCCTAAATATCAATACAAAGCCAGTTTCTGCATTGTTTTCTAAACCCAGTAATTCATGGGGGGTGGGGTGGCAATTGAGCTATCCTGGATATCAATACAAAGCCAGTTTCTGTGGTGGTTTCTACACCCAGCAATTCACCTTGTAGAATGTTTGGAGACACATTTCTCTGAATGGCTGCGTCAATCATAGTCATACTCCTGCAAACCTGACACACAGCATGGAGTGCAATCTGATTATGACTGGCAAAATCCTTCAAAAGTGCCAATTTCAAAATAGTACCAAGAGAAACAGCAGTACTGGGTGCTGTTTTATAATCATCACACATGAGGGGGTTTGTCAGTCATTTTTATGTTTTAGAAACATAGATACATAGATACAGAGACAGTGTCGGCAGATGAGGGCCTATGGCCCACCCAGTCTGCCCATTCAGTTTGTTTTTGTAGAAGTCTGTTGCCCCTTACCCCTGACCTCCAGAATTCCTTTATGTCTATCCCATGCATTCTTAAATCCCGTGATTGTTTCAGCCCCCACCACTTCCTCTGGCAGGGTGTTCCACTTGTTCACCACCTGTTCTGTGAAGAAATTCTTTCTCATGTTTCCTCTGAATCGTCCCTCCTCCAACTTCATCTCATGCCCTCTAGTCCTGGAACATCTTTTTCACTTAAAATAGTGTTTTCCTGCCCTGTTCCTCCCTGTAAGATACTTGTATGTCTCTATCATATCCCTCTCCCTCCTCTCCCCAGGAGTACATGTTCAGTTCCTTCAACCTGTCTTCATAGGACTTGTAATGCAATCCATGCACCATCTTTGTTGCCCTCCTCTGAACCTTCTCTACCCTGTCTATGTCCTTACGTGGGTATGGTCTCCAGAACTGTTCACTGTACTCCAGGTGGGGCCTCACTAGTGTCTTGTATAGCGGAATTATGACCTCCCTTTTCCTGCTGGTGATGCCCCTGCCTATACATCCCAGCATCCTTTGCTTTACCTGCTGCCTTGTCCTGTTTCCCTACCTTGAGGTCATCAGAGATGACAACCCCAAGATCCCTTTCCTGCTTGGTGCATGCTATATCTTCACCCCCCAACTGATATATTGTGCCAGGGTTTTTGTGCCCCATATCAATTATCTTGCACTTCTTTGCATTGAATTTCAACTGCCAAACCCCTGACCATTCTTCACGTTTATGCAGGTCCCTTCTCATTCTGTCTACACCCTCTGGTGTGTCTACTCTGTTACAGTGCTTTGTGTCATCAGCGAACAGTGAAATTCTGCCTTCTAGGTCCTGCACAATGTCACTGATGAAGATGTTGAATAGGACGGTCCCAGCACTGATCCTGTGGTACCCTGGTCACTCTTCCCTCTGTGAGTGACAGCCATTTACCACCACCCTCTGTGTCTGCCACCCAGCCAGTTACCTACCCACCACACTACTGTCACTACCCACACCCATATTCCTCAGTTTGTGTAATAGTCTTCTATGTGGCACAGTGTCAAAGGCCTCTGTTGAAGTCCAGATAGGCCATGTCCACTGCCTCCCCTGATCCACCTCCCAGTCATCCAGTCAAAAATTCAATGAGGTTGGTCTGACATGACCTCCCCTGTGAAACCATGCTGCCTTGGGTCCTGTAGTCCATTGACAACTAGATGTTCCACCAATCTCTCCTTCAGTAGTGCTTCTATGGTCTTCCCCAGTACCGAGGTGAGGGCTGACTGGTCCTGTCAGTTTCCTGCTTCCTCTTTGTTCCCACTTTTGTATAAGGGACTACATCTGCTGTCCTCAGTCTTTGGGTACCTCCTGTTTAGTGATCGGCTAAACAGGATAGCCAGAGGTTCAGCCACCACCTCTCTTAGTTCTTTAAGGACCCTGGGGTGCACCCATCTGGCCCCATTGCTTTATCAACTCTTATTACTTCCAATTCCTTCAGGACCCTTTCTTGTGTAAAGGGACTTGTGTCCATTTCTGCACCATTCTCACCCTGTACTCCTTCAGACCCATTACCCTCCTCTTCCTCAGTAAAGACTGAGCAAATACCTGTTCAATATGTCAGCTTTACTGTTGTCATCTCCACACACCCCATCCTCCCCTTCAGTCTCACTATCCCTCCCTTTGTCTTTCTTTTTCACTTATGTACCTGTAAAAGGTTTTGTCCCTCTACCCACTGATTTTGCAATGTGTTCTTCTGTCTGAGCTTTGGCCTCCTTACTGACCTCCTGCCTCCTTTGCTTCTCCTGGTACTTCTCCTATCCCCTTCTGCCTGTGTCTTTTGTATTGCCTGAATGCAATGGTTTTGGCTTTCACTTTCTTTGCTACACCTCTTTGGAAAACCATAATGGTCTCCTCTTCCGTTTCCTCTTGCTAACCTGCTTAATGCATAATTCTGTTGTTCTGTAATCCCCATTTAAATACTGCCCACTGTTCCTCAACCCCTGATTCCTGTCCCATTCCCTTAATGCCTCTTTCAAGTATCTCCCCATTTTCCCAAAGTCTGCCCCTAAAATCCAGGATACGTGTTTTTGTGTGGTTTGGTTCTGCTCTTTCTGTGATTTCAAACCACAATGACTGGTGGTCACTGTTTCCCAGGTGCTCCCCACTGTTACCCCCATCACACTGTCCCTGTTTGTGAGCACAAGGTCCAGTATTGCCTTCTGCCGAGTTGGTTCCATGACCAGTTGCTTGAGGAAGGCACCCTGAAGGGAGTCAGGATAAATCTGCTCCTAGTTGATGCTGCTGCTGGGATGCTCCAGTCCATGTCTGGAATATTGAAGTCTCCAACCAGTACTACCTCACCCTTGTCTGCCATCCTTTGGATGGCTAGCATCAACTCCCTATCGGTTTCTTCCTCCTGGGCTGGTGGTCTATAGACCACACCTGTGTGGATAGCTGTCCCTTTTTCCTTTCCAGCAACCCACAGTATCTCTCCCCATTTTGTTCCTCCTGGATCTCTGTGGCCCTTATGTCATTTTTCACATACAGTGCCACTCCTCCTCCCTTCCTGCCTGCTCTGTCTCTTCCTGAATATGTTGTAGCCAGGTATGCCATCTCCCAGTCGTGGTTATCATTACACCAGGTTTCAGTGATGGCCACAATGTCCAGGTCTGACTGTACCATGACAGCCTCCAGATCTTCCATTTTGTTGCTAAGGCTCCTGGCATTTGCACACATGGCTTTCCATGATTTGACCTCCCTAGACTGTTTCACTGTGTTCTACTCCAGCCCCTTCCTTGGTTGTCATTTATCCCTGATTCTCCTTGCTGTCTGCCCTTCTGCTGAATTGTGCCCCTTTTCTGCTTATCCACCTCTTGGGCACTAATCTCCATCTTTTGAAACAGCCTGCTCATTTCATTATATATAATGAACCCGTCTCCTTGAAGGATGCACTAGTAACCTCACAATTTGTGAGGTTAGTGACATCATGAGGGCACTTGAGCTTTGCACTCATACCCATGATGTCACCAGCCTCAGTCAGTGTGACTTGTTTTACATGGAGGGGGTTCATTATTCCCTGTATGAGCCTGCTATCAAATCTCAAATGCAAGGTTGGACCTGGTCAGTGGAGACCTCCAACAAATGACGGGTAGGTTCAAGTCTGAAAATATCTCTCATTTCCAGGCTAAAATAAATACCCACCATGTCCCTTAACTGTTGCTCCTACTAAACAGTTCCTCATGGTGTACCTGGTTTATCCCTTTCAAGGGATTCACTAGTGAGGGGGTACAGGAAGGGAATTGGGTCTACTACCACATAGCCAAGAGGTGATATATTGCATTCTAGGGGTAGTAGAGGCTTTTCATCGGTGTCTCAAACCTCTATTCACTGATACTTTTGGGGTTTGATCTTCCTCACAGTTAAGTCATGCCAGTTTTTAAATACTAATTAAAAAATGTATTTTGCTACAGTTTGATATTTGAAATGGTGCCCTGAGACTCAGAGGAAGAGAGCCACATAAAATAAAGGCAACAACACATACTACTACAACACTACAAAGCACCATTACCACTGGCCCAGACATTAGCCCCTAGTACCACAGTCTTCAACACCCTGAGTTACCCCATCTTCCACAACCTCAGATACTAGCTCCCCCCAGACACTAGATTCTTCTCCTCCCTCAACCACCCCAATACTATTCCCCCTCCAGCCAACACTAGCCCCCTTCTCCAACAGGGTTTACTCGCTCCCTTCAATGCCACCCTACACCGGTCCACCTCCCTCCAAAAGCACCTTACACTAGCCCCACCCCTACCCGAACAATACTCAAGAAGTATGCCATCTGCCTCCAGACTATCCATCACTAGCCTCCTCTCTGTGGCTCAACACTAGCTCCCTCCTTCCCTCTACAGTATCCTGCAGCAGCCCACCTCAGTCTGCAGCACCCTATATGAACATACGAAGAAGCCAGCAGAAGAAAGCTATTTAGTCTATCAAGTCTGCTTGTATTGCAAGGTCCACAGCTTGAACTAATGTCCCTGCCTTCCCTCCCCACTCCTCTCTACCCATGATTCTTATCTTCCCCATGCCTATCCCAGCCACTCTTAAAGCTGCTCACTGTCTTTAATGAGATGACCTCTTCTGGCAGCGCATTCCAAGTGTCCACCACCCTTTCTGTGAGGAAGTGCTTCCTGACATCCCCCCTAAACCTCCCACCCTCCAGCTTAAGACTATGCCCCCTCGTGATATGGTTGCCGCTCAGCTTAAAGAGACTTTCCTTATCAACATTATGTATCCCTTTCAAGTACTTGAATGTCCCAATCTCTTCCCCCTCTCTCCCTCTCCCTCTCTCCCTCCCTCTCTCGGAGTACATGTTCAGTGCCCCTAACCTCTCCTCATATGCTTTGCCCTGCTGACCGGCTATCATTTTTGTAGCCTTCCTCTGTACCTTCTCCAGCAGGTTAATGCCCTTTTTGAGGTGTGGGCACCAGTACTGAACTCCATACTCTAGATGCGGCCTTACCAGTGACCTGTACAAGAGCAATATAACTTCCTATCTCCTATTACTGATCCCCCTAGCTATGCATCCCAGCATCTTGTTTGCCTTTGCTGCTGCTTTCTTGCACTGCGTGGAGTGCTTCAGGTCACTAGTGATCATCACTCCCAGGTCCTTCTCCTCCTCTGATGCAGCTTCTCTGGTCTTATACCAGACTTTTCTGTCCAGAGCACCCAACACCAGTCACTTCCATTCATAGCAGCCACCACCCTCAATGGCCCCACAATACTAGCCCCCTCCATCCATAGCCCCAATACGAACACCTCTCCCTCCACAGCACTGGACCTTAGTTTCTCTCCCATGTTACATGAGGTCCCTACACCCTTATTGGTACCCTCAGAGGTACACCATAGACAGCTAGTGCGTAGGCATATGTTATACTAACATATAGGGCTAAGGGCATCTACCGTACAAGAGTAGATGTCAGGATATGTACGAATATTGTTGTTATACACTTTGCTTTCTAATACATATATATTCTTCTATGTATTTTCTGTATATTTCTTATTTATAAGATGTTAGGACACCTGTGTCCTTAGAATAATTATGATATATAAGTCAGCATTGCCACCTTTTGGTGATTTGTACTAATACTCTGAGTTATGTAAGACTCTGTATAAGAACTCTTTTGTTTCACAAACTAATGACTACTACAAAATTGTATAATGTTATCTTGGACTGTGGAGCCTCCTCTAATTTAGCCAATAGGGCTCATCTCTGTAACTAGAAATGTTTCTATCTTACAGTTACCATAGTAATAATCATAGGTACATAATGTGATACACAAGTCTTGTACCTCGGAGTTCCCAAGAGACACAAAGAAACCTTGAGGTACAGGGAATGCTTAGCACTGGCTCCCAGTTCGTATTGGTAAGAACTGCTTAGGGCAGATTTTATCCTTTTTGGTAGTAATAAACAAGTTTATTACTCTTATGCAATGTGTCTGTGATTACTTGCATTCCCAATATTGCCAAGAACCTGAAAGTGAGGTTTAGTCCTCCTGACAATTGGCAACCGCATGCAGGTGATATTTGGTGTTTGTAAGTTCTCACTAGTTGCTAAAACGTTTCTCTTTCCCACGGGGACAGTAGGTGTACATTCCCGTATCACCTCTCCCATTTTAAAACCAGTTTGTAGTCACTTACAAAGTCAGGCTGTTTTATTTTCGGGTGTGGTCGATGCCGACTCTACTCACTCCATTACAGCTTTGAATTGTAAGCCTACAACTCTTATAGTAGCCCGACTGTGTATGAAGTGCTCCTGCTGTGGATTGATACATAGCACGGTGACTTTTTCACAGTTTGATATTTCGTTCCCTTCCACACAATGGCCACCGTATTAAATATCTGTGCAGAACTGAGACTCAATGTCTCGAACTTCCTTGTCTCCCATGGAGGATGTGCTGACTTCGCAGGGGACGCAAGTCAATCCGACAACCCTATACTGGGGGATTTCAACCCAGCATACAGAGATGAGACAATCAACCAATAAGCATCAAGCTAAAGGGCTGATGGTCGCGACTCTCTACACTGCTCTGGAAGCCTCTGAAGTGAGGTTTCGAACCCTTGATCTGCAAATTTCATCTCTTAAGCAACGGATGGGTTTGCAGGAAATGGAATGTGTTAGACTGCAGCAGAACTTGGAGTCTGAACTTCAAACTCTGTGGAATGAAAAGGATTCACTTTTGCATCATTCAGCTCAAACTGGAGAACAGAAAGTTTGCATGTTGAAGCCGGGGTGTGAAAGTTTGAGACAGGATAAGGGACAGGCATTGCATATGAATGACTTGTTAAGTACCGTGAATGCACAGTTGAGTGAGGAGATGGGAGAGCTACAGGACGAGATAAACCAGGTATGTAATGACTTAGAAGTGGCTACTAGGGACAATTGCGAACTGAAGCCACATATAGAGTGCTGCAGAAGCAAATGCAGGATGAGGTTGATATGGATGTTGCAACAGTGAGTCATGCTGAATTTAAAACTAAGATGGTGAAACTACGCCATCAGTAGGAGGTTCTGGATGGACATGTTAAGGCAATGGGAGGTGTAGCCCATGCCTTACATACGTCATCTGAAGGGGAGATATCAGATGATGACATCTCTCAGTACAACGCCCAGTCACACCCTTACTATGGCCTAGAAATCCCACCCAGCCATCCACAACATGGCTGGTCCCCACTCCACTCGCACCATGTCATACGTCATCGGCGTTGTGACACCCATCATGGAAGATGCCACCATGATGGCCCCCATGATGGGGGGGAAGCAGGCCCAGGCCTGATCCTCATGGCACCACTGATAGCTGTAATTAATGTGGAAGACAGGCAAGAGATAGAAATGATGATTGAAACTGCAATAGGCAATGTACCTCTTCCTGAGAGGAGTAAACGGGCCATTAAAACCCAAATTAGGCAGCTTCTACAAGAGGCTGACACTCAGAATGGTATTGTTCATACTGCAGCTGAGGCTGCAGCTTGGACCACCCTAGATAGCACCCGAGACAATCTACCTCTGCCTGATAAACCCAGTAGTCCCCTACAAATGGCCTACTCTGTTCAGCAAATAGCTGACAGTATCAGTCGGATAAACCCGTCCGATAATCTCAGCTGTCACATAGAAAAGGTGCATTCTAAATGCAAGATGCTTAGCCTTGCTGCAGAATATCAGGTCCAGATACTATGCCAAACTATCGATCCTAGTTTGTGGGCCAAACTCCCCGATGCCATCCGCCAGGATGGGATTGCCACCTTTGATGAGGTTGCAGCTGAGCTCATTTCTGCTCATAGCCCAGGTGTAGTCGGAGTGATGCTTGCATACCCTGTAAAACAGAATGTAAAGGAAAGTCTAGTGACTTACCACCACAGACTTTGGATGGCCTACTGAGCAACAGAGCACCTGGCACAAGAAGCTGCAGATGTAGATCTTATTGAGTATAAGACCCTGTTCCTTAGGAACATGATTCCTGCAGTATGAGAAAAGGTAGAGCCAACCACTTACCCCAACATGGACAGGTTTGCCGATATCCTTTAGAAAACCAAAAGGGTTTACCAGCTCTACATCCATGATCTGGGCTCCGGTTCCAAGAAAGTAGCCACCGCAGAGCCCATTTCAGAGGCATCATGCACTACACTGTGGAAGAACAGGCCCAAAACCAACAGGCTCAACACTAGCAGAACCTTTCAGCTGATAACCAACACCCCAACACCAACAACAACAACGACAACAGCAACAGCAGCAATGGGGTGGGAACCGGAATTGGCATAAGAATAAAAAGCACAAGAATAAGGGTAAACAACAACAACAAAGAATGGACCCTTCATATAGGGAGATAGCTGAAGAAAACCATAGATTCTGAGAGCTCCTGGGGAAAGTGCACTCTGTGCCAGATGCTGATCCCACTCAGGCCCTTGAGGCTGTACAAGCAGTGACTCAGACCTCAACGGGCCATGGTGACACCGGAAGTACAGGCCTTCAGGCCCATACAGGCCTGAACCTGGAAGCTCCTCCCTATATAGAATTTGTGCAGCATGGTGAAGTGATTCAAAGAAGCCAGGCCCAACCTCTCCATGCTCCCAGCAATACAGACTGGCAATTACAGGCCCCAGTCCGGATTGTAAACAAGCTGGTCTTGGATACAAATGGAAGGTCCTGCACCTTGGCCGAGGTCTGGAGCCGCCCACTTGTAGTCTGACTGGATACAGGTGTGGCTGTGTCTGCATTACATGATGAACATACAGACACATCTCCTTGGTCCACTGGATGAAGGACCAACATGTCAGGAGTAGATGGTACTAGGTTGCCTGCATACCGGTCTCTATCCTTGCCGGTAGAGATAGGCCATTTAAAGGCCTCACATACCTTCCAACCGATGGTAATGTATGACCATCCTAGCATCATAGGAATTGATTTTCTTGCACTACACGGCTGTGTGGTAGATTTAGCTAACATTTATTTATTTAGTTTTTGTTGACCGGGTTAGTGCACTAGACAAATCTTGCCTATTTTCAGGCACGACACGGGGAAGGGGGATACAGATGAATGCCAACTGACCTTGAACCAGATTAAGCTGTTGGTGGTATTTTTAGTGAATGAAGGAAATTTGGCCAGGACACTGGGGAAATTCCCCTACTCTTTTCAATAAGTGCCATGGGATCTTTAACATCCACCTGAACTACCACCAATCCAGGCAGATGGGACCTCGGTTTAACGTCTCATCTGAAAGACAGCACCTCAGAAGTGCAACACCCCTCTCATGCTGCAATACAGTGTCAGTACTGGGATATTAACCCAAGTGCCAGAGCCCTCTGATCTCCCGGCCTCAGAGGTGAGTGTGCTACCTACTGAGCCACTGACACTGTGTACATGCTACTGATACAGATTCAGGGTCAATACTACACCATTTTGATGCCCAATTCACATGTTGTGGTGACAATTTCTGCTAACAACAAAGAGTATGACGTCATAGATTTGTTCAAAGACCACAAGCTTTTTCCAAAGCTTCTCCCCATTTTGCAGTGACATTTGGAAGCATTAGTAATCAACAAACATGACTGTGGCAGAATGCACACTGTCATTGAAGTGCCAGGCCCTGCACATGAGAGGCAAAGGCAGTATCCTTTCTCAACTGAGGCCTTGCCTTCTCTCAGAGAAATAATCAAGTCACTTCTCAAGCAAGGAGTAATCAGAACTCCCCAGTGTGGGCCATTGAAAAAATCCACAGGCACCTGGAGACTTACTATTGACTACAGGAAACTGAAGCAGGTCACCCCCAGTTGTTCCCCAACTGTAGCATCAGCACCCAATGCGCTACAGATTTTGACCCCTGATCTGAAATGGTTGAGTGCCCTGGATATCTCCAATGGTTTTTGGTCATTACCATTGGCCCCCAAGAGTCAATATAAGTTTGCCTTCACCTTTGAAGGAAGACAGTACACATGGACTTGCTTACCACAGGGATTCCACAACAGCCCATCCCTGTTCCATCTGCATATGATGGACACCCTTGAAGGTTTCTCTACTCCCCAATGTCTCTTGCAGTATGTGGATGACCTGTTTCTGGCAACTGCCACACAGGAACAAAACCTGGATCTCTTGGACAAGCTACTGACTCTCATTCAGACAGCAGGCCTGAAATGCAACTCAGCAAAAGCTCAACTATGTCAGAAAGAAGTACTCTTTCTGGGTCTAAAAATAACTGACCAAGGTTGAAGCCCTACCTGGAAGAAGAAGATACAGGGATTGCAAGACTTGCCATTGCCCACCAGCATGGCCACTCTTCGTTGGTTTCTAGGTATGGTAAACTATTCGAGAGATTTTATCTGTGATTTTGCTCAGAAAGCTGCTCCTCTGTATGAGCTTCTGAAAAAGGACATCCCATGGACTTGGGGCCCCATACATACCCAGGCTGTGATGTCACTGAAGCAGGCCTTGGTCTCTGCCCCAGCTCTGGTCAACCCCAATCCAGCACTACCATTCCATCTGGAATGTGCCACCTCTGACATTGCCATGTCAGCAGTACTGGCCCAGAAGGTTCATGGCACCCTGAGACCTATTGCATATGTATCACAGCTCTTGACCCCAGTGGAACAGAAGTACAGCCTTTGTGAAAGGAACCTTCTGGCCACCTACTGGGCTGTCAAACACTTTCTGTATATCATTGGGTACTCATCACTGATCATCAACACTAACCACACACCAACTACCTTTCTGCTCTCAGATAGAGTGAAGGATGGTTCAGTCTCCAACACCAGGCTGACACACTGGTCACTTCTTCTCCAGGATAGAGACATACAGGTACACCCAACAAAAATTCTATCTATGCTGGCTCATGGACTCCTTTTCCAAGGAGATCCCCATGACTGTACACTGCAGTAACCTGATCTTCCAGATCCAGGTCCTTTCCTCCCTGCCATGCCACAAATGCTTGACAACACCTCTTTGTGTTGTGTCTTTACTAATGGTTCAGCATCTTGCTATCAGGGAGAACAAACTGCAGGGATGGGTATTCCAGTGATTTACCCTTATGGGAACACTGTTAAAATATCTAAGTATTGCAGTGTAGCATCATCTCAGTATGCAGAGATGGCAGCAGTGACCTGTGCCCTCGAGTTCATCCAGCATGGGACCGAGGATACCATCATTTTTACAGACTCTAATTGGGTTTGTTGTTCTCTTACACAATTTCTTCCTTTCTGGCAGAATAACTCCTTCCTCTCTTCTGATGGCAGCCTAGTGAAGTACAAGGAATTAGTAATATACATACATTCACTAGCACTTTGCACAAAAACTCTATGTGCACAAAGTCAAAGCTCATTCTCTCCATGATCCCTATCATGCCTTCAATGACACAGCAGATGCCCTTGCGAAGGAAGGTGCCCGAGGGGGGGACACATGGATGATGGACAATCCAGAGGCCACTGCGGCGGTACATATTGCAGCACTCAGGAAAAAAACTGAACTTTTTTCCCCCTTGAACCTCTCAGCAGCCCAACATGTTGATACTGAACTCAAAGAAGTGTTCAGATTCCTTGACAAGAGTACCGAAGAGAAACTTCCCACACATAACCCCTACCGGAGGCATGAAGGTAAATTACACTTGCCACCAGATGACAAGCTCATCTGGTATCAGCCAGATGACTCCACCACTACATTGTGGGTGGTCCCCAGACACCTCAGGTCTGAATTTTTGCACCAAGTGCATGATACACCCACTGATGGACACCAGGGAGTGCAAAACACCCTCCAAAGGCTTAAGACCACCACCTGGTGGCCTGGTGTCACCAAAGATGTTAAACAGCACAAAGATAACTGCCTTGTTTGTGTGCAAAACAACCCCATCCCTACCAAGCAAAATGGAAAACTCTTACCACAAATCTGGCCCTTGGCATGCCATACAGATTGATTTTATTGCCTCTTTGACCAATACAAGCAGAAATAACAAATATGCTCTTGTGGTAACTGACCTCTTCTCTAAGTGGGTTGAAACTTTCCCCACTAAGACATACACTGCTAAAACCACTGCCAAAATCCTGGTGGAACAGATTTTCTCCAGGTGGGGTCTACCTCTTAAGGTAGACTCTGACAAAAGAACCAGTTTTACAGGTGAGTTAATGAAAGAATCTTGTGAACTCCTTGGAGTTCAACAGAAGTCCCACATACCCTACCACCCACAATCTTCTAGTCAAGTAGAGAGAGGCAACAGATGGATTAAGCAAATGCTTTCCAAATTCATTGAGGAAAATTCCCAAACCTGGGATTCCCTACTACTGTTACTCCTTATGGCAATTAGGGGCTCACCCTTAGTCACCACCAGCTCACACTTTTTGAAGTGATGACTGGAAGACAGATGAGATTACCTGAACACCTGCTGTTTGACCTGCGCACTCCCACTGCAGACCATGTGTCTGTAGATCAATATGTGGAAAAACTCAGAAAAGACCTCATACACACACATTTGTATGCTGCTAATTGCATGGGCAAGGCCCAGCAACAATCCAAAATACAGTTTGACAAACACGCACAAGAAGTGGATTGGCAGGTTGGAGATCAGGTAATGGTACTCTGATTTTCACATCCCACCCATTCCTTCTCCAATAAATGGGAAGGCCCATACCCCACTGTCAACAAACTCAGTCTGGCAGTCTATCAAGTTAGTCTCCTGCATAACAATAAACTGACTGACAATTGGTTACATGCAAACCAACTGAATCTATATAAAGGAGCTTAATTACTTTTCCTCACCCCATTGGGTGGAATAGTACTGACTTACTAATGTTTGATTTTGCTTTTCAGATACACTGACAAGATGGCTATCTTGTTCCATTATCTCCTCATCTCAGGAGTCATCCCCTGCATCCAAGGTACAGTACCGGACCTCCTACCACACCTTGATCATCCAGCATCTCCTTCAGAGGGAGTATCCATCAATATACCCGATAGTCTGATTACTGTCCAGGAAGGTTCCGATGTTTACCTCACTACCTCGGTTGCTGCTCCTGATAAATATACTCTACAAATTGAGTGGCAAACCACATTGCAAGGACAAATTATCCCTGTAGCCAAACTCTCCAAAGGAACTTTCCAGGGTTGGCCCAATGCTAAATTATCCCCAAATGGTTCTCTGTCCTTGTTGCAAACTGCTCCCAGACATTCTGGTTTGTACAACATTACTGCTTTAATTGATCCTTTGTACTGTAATTACTAACATAATAATTACCAGCAGATTAGGCCTTATGGTCTATTGAGTCTGCTCGAACCTCAGATCCCTAGTTGAGTGCCGAGGCCGTCCCTCCCTTGTGTTTCAGAAACCCCTATCATCCATCCCCACCCCCCAGGCCAGGCCATCATCAGATAGTTCCACTTTCTGTGTCTGTCCCACCCTCTCTTGAAGCCCTCCACTGTGGATCTCTGAACCAGCATGCCAGGCAGTGCATTCCAAGGGTCCACCACCCTCTCAGTGAAAAACCTCCTCTTCTTTTCCCCCCTCACTCTTCCACCTTCCAACTTCAAACCATGCCCTCTGGTGATACCTCCCTGCTTTAGTCTAAAGATCCCCTCTATGTTTACCCTATTTATTCCCTTGAGGTACTTGAAGACCTCAATCATGTCCCCCCATCTCTCCTCTCCTCCAATGAAAACAGGCAGAGCTCCTCAAGTCCGTCCTCATACGTCAAATCCCCTAGTCCTCATATCATCTTAGTCACCCTCCTCTGTACCCACTCCAGGAGCTGTATGTCCCTCTTCAAGTGTGGTCTCCAGTACTGTACACAGTACTCAAGGTGTGGTCTAACCAGTCCATTGTACAGTGGCAGAATCACTTCCCTGCTCCTAGAGGTGATCCCTCTTATGATGCATCCCAACATCCTGTTTGCCTTGCTAGCCACTCTCCTGCACTGCTCAGAGTTATTCATACATGCATCCACCATGACCCCTAGGTCTTTTTCCCCTGTTGAGGCCTCTAGCGCCTCCCCTCACAGGGTGTACCTGTGTTTAGGGTTTCCCCACCCAAGATGTAACACCTTGCACTTGGTGATATTGAAATTTATTTTCCATGTGTGAGCCCAGCTTTCAAGGGTGTCCAGGTCCCCTTGCAGGGCCAACCTCCCCTCTTCCCCCTCAACTACTGCTCCCATCTTGGAGTCATCAGCGAAGAGACTCATTTCACACCTTATATCCTCCCTGATGTCCGATATGTATGCATTAAACAGTTTTAATTCTTTGTCTAAGGATTCTGCTAGAAAATTTTGTGCTGTACACCACATGGCTTCTGCTGCCATGTATCTCTCTGTGTTACCACCCACTGATAAACAGCTTTTGGAATGTCCAAAGCACACCCCTGGTCCCCATAGTGATCTAACAGCCACTGCCTTCCCTGGTTCATTGATTAATAATTTACAATTTATGCATATGCCTGTGTTGTTTAATCTTACTTACTGGAATATGAAAGAATTTGGTTTGTGTCACAATACTAACAACGTCAACATTTTATAGTACGTTATTGCTTGATAATCTAGCTGCATTTCAGATTCGTACTCAAGACCCTATTGCCAGGGTCCATACTACTGAACATAGAGGCAACTTCAGGAGAAAACCCAATCCTGATGATCAAAGTCATAAACGTAATACACGTGAAGTTGACAGTTCTGATGTCACAGGTGCAACAGGAACAGTCACAGGCTTTTTTGGTATGGCTATGTCTATTTGGAATAAAGCAGACATTGCTGCTATCAAATCTCATACTGCCAAATTTTTTGACTAGTTTGGTTAATAATATACTACCCCCATTATTGCATGGTGTGGATGGCCTTAGTCAGGAAAAAAGATACACTGTATACAAAATGCACAACATTGCTAAGGCATTTACAGACTCTAAAAACAAGATTAATGCACTCATTGCACAGAACAACAAAGAAGCAGATAAACAATACATTGCTAGAGAAATCCTCTGCTCTGCCTATGGCTCATACAGTATCACTACCATAGAAACATAGAAACATAGAAGTTGACGGCAGATAAGGACCGCAAGGCCCATCCAGTCTGCCCATTTCTTTTTCTACCTTATAAATGTGCCATCGGCCTTTGCTCTGTCAGTGACCTATCTATTCATAGTCATTTGTATTGCTCCCTTATGCCTATCCCATGCCTGTTTGAAGCCCTGCACTGTATTCATACCACCACTTCTTGTGGTAAGCCATTCCATGCATCTACCACCTTTCTGTGAAAAAGAATTTCCTCACATTCCCCTTAATCGGCCTCCTCTAATCTCATGCTGTGTCCTCTTGTCCTGCTATTTTCTTATATTTAAACATGTTAGACTCTTTCACCTTGTTTATGCCCTTAAGGTGTTTAAATGTCTCGATCATATCACCTCTCTCCTCCTTTGCTCAAGGGTATACATATTGAGCTCCGTTAATCTGTCCTCATATGTCTTCTGATGCAGTCCCTGCACCATTTGGTTGCCCTTCTCTGGACTGCCTCAATTTGGTTAATGTCCTTGTGAAGGTGTGGCCTCCAATACTGCACGCAGTACTCCAGATGGGGCCTAACCAATGTCTTGTACAGAGGGATTAACCTCCCTCTTACGACTTGTAATACCCTACTAATACATCCTAACACCCCCTAGCTTACCTACTGCTTTAGAGGTCTGCTTGGATGATTTTAGGTCATCAGTGATGATGATGCCCAAGTCTCTTTCTTCCTTTGTGACTGCTAGCAACTCCCTCCCAGCCTATAAGTGGCTTCAGGGTTTCTCTTCCCTATGTGCATGATTTTGCACTTCTTTGCATTAAATCCCAGTTGCCACTCTTCTGACCATTCTGCTAGTTTATCCAGATCTCTTCTCATTCTGCCCACCCCATCTGGATCATCTACTCTGTTGCAGATCTTGGTGTCATCTGCAAACAGACAAGCCTTACCCTCTAGTCCATCTCAGAGGTCACTAATGAAGATGTTGAATAGGACTGGCCCCAGGACTGATCCCTGAGTACCCCACTTGTGACTTGCATCTCTTCTGACTGTATACCATTTACCACCACTCTCTGTTTTCTGCCAGTCAACCAGTTTGCCACCCAGTTGACCAACTTCTGACCCACCCGAGCCTACCTAGCTTATTTATCAATCTTCTATGTGGAACAGTGTCAAAGCTTTGCTGAAGTCAAGGTGGCGACATCAACTGCTCCCCTTGGTCCACCACTCTGGTTACCCAGTCAAAGAAATCTATGAGATTAGTTTGACAGGACCTTCCTTTTGTAAACCCATGCTGTCTTGCATCCTGTGCCCCTATGGATTCCAGGTGTTGCACTATCCTTTCCTTAAGGAGTGCCTCCATAATCTTGCCCACTACTGAGGTAAGACTGACTGGTCTGTAGTTCCCGCCTCCTCCCTGCTACCACTCTTGTGGAGTGGGATCATGAGCCCTTCTCCAGTCTTCTGGGACCTCTCCTGTGCTCAGAGACTCACTAAACAATTCTGCTAAAAGGCTCTGCTAGTTCCTCCTTTAGCTCCTTAAGTACCCTGGGATGTATGCCATCAGGTCCATTGCCTTATCCACCCTGAGCTTAGCAAGCTCTTGTAGGACCCTTTCTTTTGTGAAGGGAGTAGTGCTCACCTCCTCCCGCTGTGTCCATGATGCTGAGCTGTGGGCCCTGCCCTACCTTCTCTTCAGTAAATACTGAGCAAAGTATCTATTTAGGATAGATGCCTTTACAGGGTCCTCCTCCTCATGCTCCCTTTTCTCCATTAAGCTTAGCATACCCCTCTGGACTTTCTCCTTTCACTAATGTATCTATAGAAAGTCTTGTCACCTTCTTTTACTGTTCGTGCTAGTGTTTCCTCAGTTTGGGACTTTGCCTGCCTTACTGCCTTACCTGCTTCCCTTAGGGCAGTTTGGTATGCCTCCCTATCTTCATCCCGCTGTGTTCCCTTATATTTCCTGAAGGCCAGCCTTTTGGCTCTGACCTTTTCTGCTACTGTATTTGAGAACCAAAGTGGTTTCCTTCTTTTTCACTTCCTTTTCTGTCTAACACAATGGGATGTTGCTTCAAGTATTGCATCCTTAATGCTTGCCCACTTTGCCTGTACCCCCTCACCTGTGTTTCTTTTTGCCAGGGCTAGCTTAACTCTGTTGGCCATCTTATCAAAGTCAGCTCCTCTGAAGTCCCATATTTTTGCCTTGGAATGGGATGATTTAGATGTAGTAGCCAAATTGAACCATACCATGTGATGGTCACTGGCCCCCAGGTGACCTTCTACCTGAGATCTGTGATCCCTTCTTTGTTAGTCAGTACTAGATCTAGGATAGCCCTGTCTCTTGTGGGTTGCTGTACCAGTTGTTTGAGGCCCTCCCCTGCAGGAATCCACTGTGTCTAGTTCTGGCCGATGTTCCTGCTGGTATTGACCAATCTGTATCTGGCATGTTGAAGTCTCCCATTATCAGAACCTCCCCTTTAGCTGTCATGTTTTGTATATCTTCTAACAGTAATGTGTCTATGTCCTCCCTCTGGTCTGGGGCCTGTAGACAACCCCAGTTCTTATGGCTGTCCCATTTCCTGTTTCCAGGGTGACCACAGTTCTTCTGGCTCATTATGTGTATTCTGAATTTCTGTAGCTTTGATATTTTCATTAACATACAGGGCCCTCCCTCCCCCTTTTGCACCTCGTCTCTTCTGAACAATACATAGCCAGGTACTGAAGTCTCCCAAGTGTGGTTACTGGTAAACCACGTCTCACTAATTGCTACTATGTCCAGTTTAGCCTCTGACATTGTGCCTGCAGGTCTGGGATCTTATTTCCCAGGCTGTGAGCATTGTGTACATGATTTTCCATTGGCCAGATTTTGGTGTGTTAGTTGTTGGGTGAAGTTTGGCATTACCCCTGTGCATCGTATGGGGAACAAACCTTTTTCTTACCTGGTGATGCAAATGAGCAGCAAACACGCTGAATTCCTGTTTGACCACTAGCTGAGGGGAGGGTGTTCTTTCCATTCGACGTATGAGGCTGCACCCTCTCCCCATTTGCTAGTTTAAATATTCTGCAAAGACGTCAAACTTCTGCCCCAATGCACTGACTCCTCCTTAGTCAGATGCAGTCCATCAAATTTAAAGAACTTTCGCTCCCAGAACTGTTGCCAGTTCCTACAAATCTGTGTCCTTTTTCTGGCACCAGTCCTTGAGCCACGTGTTTAGCTCCCTATCTCCTTCTGACCTTCCGTCCATCTGCTCCCTTCTCCCAGACTGGCAGGATCTCAGAGAAGGAGATGCAGACGAAATAGATGATAGTTTGTCACCCAGCCTAGTCAGGTGTTCCTTGGTCTCCACAACTGACCGGCTGGCGAGATCATAGTCCCTATGTGTACTAGGACATCAATGTTTTCTCCTGCTTTGGAACAATTTTAGCAATGCGGTCAGTGTCTTCCATGCTGATGTACCCGAGACATCTGACCATCACCCTGGCTGGAGATGGTATCAACTCCCGAATCATGGAGTCTCCTATGATCAGAAGTTTTTGGATTTCCTTTGTGCTTGTTTAGTTTTGGTTCCTGATTTGGGTGAGTATTGTTGTGCTAGCTCCTGTGCTGAGTGTCCTGCTCTGCAGTGTCTTCTGCCTCTTTATTTGATTTCAGAGATAGAGGCAGATACCTGTTTGTAGTGTTTATATGGTTTTGGAGGTAATGTGTTGGAGAGCAGAGAGTGATGGGGCACCTGATTTGCTCCTCCTAACACCTGCCAACCTCCTGGACCAACTACCCTCTGCGGTCGAGGTTTTTCTGTTGGATGCTGGGGAAATGGCGGGTGGTTCTTATAATGTATTTCCTCTTCAATATGAAATTTGAGGCGTGCAATCTCTGCCCATGCTGCCCGGAGCTGAGACATAAGATCTCCAAAGGCCCAGCATGTAGGACAGTGTCCTAAATCCTGTAAGACTGTCCTTCTGAAAATTGTTCCACAGTACCTGCAGTTAATGAAATCCATTACAAATAAGTTGCTGGGTTTGTAACCTAGTCAGAGTAATTAGAAGAAAAAAAAAATGCAAGTAATGGTTTAATTGTGCTTTGTTTAACTTGTTATAACAAGTTAAATTACTAGTGCCTTGTAAATGAGATCACCTTGTGGAGGCCCCACTGATCCGCCTTTCTGCTCTGTCACAGGAAATGTCACAACTGTGGTACCTATAAAAGGAGTGTAGCGTGGGGTGGTTGGGATGGGGTGGGTGGCTGGGCCCTTTCCTGCCTAAAAGAAGAACCACGGACGAAAGAACAAGGAGGTAAGAGCAGAAACAATCAGTCAACAACAAATGCAGTAACCCTGAAAGCTTATCCTAATGTTAGATAAAACTGTAAAACCTGTAAAGCACCACCTGTAATAATTTCAGAGAAGATATACCCTGTAAGAAACACTTTGCTCCAGAGAAAAATAAAGCAGTAACAGAAGATATACCTTGCAAAAGTCAATTTGAATCAGAAGATTACAGCAGTAATCTGTTAGCACACACCTGTAGGCACACCTTGTAATAATGCAGAAGAAGGTATACCAGCAACAACAATTTGAATCAGAGAAAAAATAAAGCAATGAAATGTTAACAACAAACAGTAGCAATCCCTGTGAGTAAAAAATAAAAACACCACCACACAGTAAATCTGCTTAGCCAAACTAAGTCTTAATCCTTCTCCCTTGCTCTGGTAAGTTTCTCTACTCTGCCTTTCAAGCAGTCTTAGAAGGAAAGAGCTCAGGTGAAGCTAGGTGCCTTGGCCAGCAAACCAAGTCTACCATCAGCAATCTCTTCCGTGATCTAGAATCTGGAAGAATCCCTGATATCATATATGATAGATGCATTTCCAAATGGTATTGTCCACGATGTAAAACCCCCTAGCTGTATTGCTATGTGTATGCAACAATCTCTAACCATTCCTCTTTCCACAGCTAGGAACCTGGGGTTTGTGACCAGACACCCTACACTGGTCCTTGTTTCACTGCTAAGAAATGTTCCATAAGAGATACAATGTGTGTTTCATTTACTGTCTCTTTACCACGTTTTGATCCCACTACAGCCTTGTTCGACAAGCTTGCACTGGTACATTCCATTGTGCACCTGGATGAAGACATCTACAGAGAGCGCCTGAATCTACTGCCTCTACTGGTTTTCCATCCTTTCCTGGATGCCTGGGTGGCTCCACACACGGACTGCAGTGCAAAGAAGCAATACATTTACTTGTGCCCATGTGATGTATTTAAGCAATAAGGCACGGCAGGGTGTGTGTTATCATGTAATAACGTCACTCCTAGGGTGGGTTCAAGCATGAGGTGAAGCCGAGTGCTTCCTCCACCCCAGGAGTGACGTTATTAGATGATAACACACATCCCTGGAGTGCCTTATTACTATTATACAATGGCTCGTTGTTATACAAAATAAAAAAAAATGATTTTAAGGAATCCAAATAGTCAGGATCTATAGCAAGATGGTAGGATCCATAGTATCCAAAAGCAATACAGTGATGTTATTGTGTAATAACATCACTGTCTCAGGCACACATTGACCAATCAGAGTCCAGGAAATGTTCTTGCCATTGTATAATTGATGTTATTCAACCTGTTTGTGGTTATTCTCCAGATAGCATTGATTGGACTTTTACCATGGATGATGACATCACCACTAATGGCACAGATTTCTCAGATTCTACTTTAGCTCCGGATAAGCTCTATAAATCATATCGTGAGGAGGTTCATCTCCATTTCGAAGAGGACCTACACCTGCCCAGTACTGTTGCAAAAGTGGAGACTCCCTACTGTTTGCTCTCAGTACAATTCTGATAGGGAGTACTGTGTGGTAACTAACTTTAAAAGCTATACTTATGGATCTGTGACATATGTTATTGAGAACTCCAATTTTTGTTTTGTCCCCCACCAGAAGACTGTTATTGGACATACTGTTATAACCCCCGAACCCCTGATGGATACAGACATCATTGATGGTAACCCCAATTATCTGCTCACACTTTCTGAATACTTACCATATTTTAATGTACACATAGACCCACTCACATTTACATTAAAATCACATTTAGACAGGAAAGACACACACCTCATCCACATCAGCAATAATATAACCATGGCCAATGAAGCTATCCTTTCATTAATTAATGATGGTGATATGAATAATGCATTGACTAACACCTGGTTAGAAATTACTTTCAAAGGTTTTGTGATTATACAAGCATTTTTGATATTTTTCTTGGTAATTATGCTATGCTGCCTATGGCACACACTTCGCCAACATCGTGAGCAGCTCGAGTTCCTTTAAAAAGCTTGCGTGTTGGGTTTGTAATCGACCACTGCTGTCTGACCTTTCCCTAGATTTGCCTGTGTTGCCCTTGGAGGCAACAAGGGGGGATGTTACACGAGGTCCCTGCACCCTTATTGGTACCCTCAGAGGTACACCGTAGACAGCAAGCACTTAGGCATCTGTTATACTAACATATAGGGCTAAGGGCATCTACCATATAAGAGTAGATGTCAGGATATCTATGCATATTGTTGTAATACACTTTGCTTTCTAATACATATATATTCTTCTATGTATTTTCTGTGTATTTCTTAATTATAAGATGTTAGGACACCTGTGTACTTGGAATAATTATGATATATAAGTCGGCATTGCCACCTTTGGGTGATCTGTACTACTACACTGAGTTACGTAAGACTCTGCATAAGAACTCTTTTGTTTCACAACCTGATGACTACTACAAAATTGTATAATGTTATCTTGAACCGTGGAGCCTCCTCTAATTTAGCCAATAGGGCTCATCTCTGTAACTAGAAATGTTTCTATCTTACAGTAACCATAGTAATTATCATAGGTACATAATGTGATACACAAGTCTTGTACCTCGGAGTTCCCAAGAGACACAAAGAAACCTTGAGGTATAGGGAACACTTAGCACTGGCTCCTGGTTTGTATTGGTAAGAACTGCTTAGGGCAACTGTGATTTTATCCTTTTTGGTAGTAATAAACAAGTTTATTACTCTGATGCAATATGTCTGTGATTACTTGCATTCCCAATACTGCCAAGAATCTGAAAGTGAGGTTTAGACCTCCTGACACCCACCATGCCCTAACACTAGCCCACTACCTCTACAGCACAAGACAGTTGCCCATTACAGCCCAAACACTAGCCCCACACTCCAAAGCACCCTAAACTAGCCACCTAACTCCACTCCTACCATGCCCTAACACTAGCCCCATTTCTCCACAGCACAAGACAGTTGCCCCTCACAGTCCAGACCAGCCTTCACCCTCTAAAGCACCCTAAACTAGCTCCCTAACTCCACTGTCCCAGACAGTACCATCCCTCCAAGACCACCACAAATATCCCCACCTCCACAGTTCCCCAAACTGCCCTGTTTTCTCCAACACTGCATTATTAACTCTCTCTCTCCAAGGCCGGACACATACACACACACCCCTCCCTCCTACATGCCCAGCTCCAACATACACTGTAACAGCTGCGGCAACAGCATTACAGCCAGTCCATGTATAGGCAGAAGTTGACTCTCTTACCAGAGTAATAGGGAGCCAGAGGAAGGTCTTTAAAGGATGATGTCCACAGGACCTATAAAATAAAATACAAAAAAGGGGTCACAAAGGATCCACAGTTCTTAAGAAAGTAAATAGGGTGGAAACAACAAGCTAGGGATAGAATGATACTTATCTGATGAGGAAATAAGGAGTCAGTGTCCTCTCAGACCGGTGAAATAAAGAAAATTGGGTTAATATGGAGAAAATACAAAATAAAGAAAATTGGGTTAATATGGAGAAAATACAGTAACAAGAGCAGAAATGGAGAACCGCGAGAAATGCAAGAGGTATAGAACAGCACAGAAGTAAGGAAAAGGATGAATTCAGAATTAAAGGGAAGCTCTCACCATGCTAGCCTCCCACGCCCACAAGGCTTACCCTCCGATTAAGCCTTTTAAGTATATTGCAGTGTTTTTCTTACGTCACAACATAGTTTATTTTAATTGCAAAAAGTCTGCTACCCAGAAGTATGGCGGACAATAGTGGGGCACCATTATACGTTTGTATTGAAGTGAACGGTGCGGCGCCGTGCCTTTACACATAATGGAGCTTCACTAGCGTCCACCATACTTCGGTGTAGCAGACTTTTTGCAATTAAAATAAAGTATGTTGCTGTGGGAGAAAAATGCCACAACATACTTAAAAGGCTTAACCAGAGGGTAAGCATTGTGGGGTGGGAGGCTGGCATGATGAAAGCTTCCCTTTAAAGGTTACAGTTTGGTCAAAGTAGAAAAAAAGACACAGAGAAAGGAAATACATGGGGATGGTCAATATGGGCATAGAAACATAGACTTTGATGGCAGATAAGGACTGCTTGGCCCACCTAGTCTGCCCATTTCCGTAACTACAGGATAAGCTGCAGAACCTAGTTAACCAACAGCCTATTTCTTCCTACCCCTCACAAGAATTGCCTTATGTCTGTCCCATCTATTCTAGAAGTCTCGACCACAGTTTTAGACCCCACAACCTCCTCAGGAAGGCTGTTCCATGTGTCCACCACCCTCTCTGTGAAAAACATACTTCCTCACATTGTCCCTGAACCACCCCCCTCTGTCTTTAAATTGTGCACAAAAGACTAATAATTAAGTTAGCCAGTCTGGGAGTGGGTTCCAGGTGGTAATCTGGGTAGCAAACTAGCTGCACAACAGGACACAGAAGGTAATAGTGAATGGAGCACATTCCGAGGAAAGGGGGGTTACTAGTGTTGTACCTCAGGGCTCAGTACTGGGTCTGGTCCTCGTTAACATTTTTATAGGTGACATTGCAGAGGGTCTGAAGGGAAAGGTATACCTCTTTTCAGATGACACAAAGATCTGTAACAGAGTTGATACACAAGGGGGGTAGAAAGGATGAGAAGGGACTTGGTAAGGGTGGAGGAATGGTCAGACATATGGCAACTTAGATTCAACACAAAGAAGTGGAAAGTAATGCACCTGGGAAACAATAACCCAGGAGAAGAGTACACAATAGCAGGGGAGGTACTAACAACAAGAAAAATGGAAAAGGACTTGAGGTAGTCATATCAGATGACCTAAAGGTGGGTAAGCAATGTGAGAAGTCAGTAAGGAGAGCCAGGGGGATACTGGGATGCATAGGAAGGGGCATCACAAGTAGAAAAAGGGAAGAGGTTATCCCTTTGTACAGACAGTTGGTGAGACCCCATCTGGAATACTGTGTGCGGTTTTGGAGACCCCATCTACGCAAGGACATAGACAGGATGGAAGCAGTCCAGAGGAGGGCAACTAAAATGGTGCAGGGTCTGCATCAGAAATCATATGAAGAGAGACTGAGGAGAGCTTAATGTGTATACCCTAGATGAAAGGAGGGACAGGGGGGACATGATAAAAACTTTCAAGTACCTCAAGGGAATCAGCAAAGTCCAGGAGGGTAGCATCTTTCAGAAAAAGAGATGTGTAAGAACAAGGGGACATGATAGGGTATATGACATCATGGCTGTTGGGGGCTCAAGTGCTAGTTGCCCCACCTACCTTGTCACTGGTCCACCTACCCTTACCCTGTTCCAGTCCCATCAGCTTACCTTCCTCCTTACAATTGAAATTCTCTTCCCACCCACAGACCCACCTTGTCCCCCTCCCAGCATTGTGCTGATCATGGAAAAGGTGTTGCCACACACGTGCTGTGAGCACATAGATAGTTTTTGGCTGTGGGAGTCCAGCAACACAGAAGGAGGGGGTCCAGCTGCAGAGGGACCAGATCTGGAGGGGCTGAACACACCTCACAACTGTCCCTCGTGAGGCTAGGTTCATGGCACCCACTCCTTTACTCCTTCATTGCATGGCAACATGTCAATTCATTCCAATCTATCTGCACCGTGACAACTCATTCTGTACTATTTGCTTTGATGCCAATCATCCCTCTGTACAAATCATTCCCTGACAATTCACCCCCAGCATAAATGTTATATATTAAACTCTGGGGGGCAATTTGGGAACAAAATGAGCATGGAGCCAATTGACACTGGAAGTAATAGTGTGGAGCAAATTTTCACACAGCAGATTAACTGTTGGCATGACATGCAATCTCAGTGGACTCCAGCTGTAACAGATGCAGACTCACCATTATGGCTCACATTTCCCACCTCTCAATCAAGTAACTAAATCACGTGTACTGGTCCAGGTGAGGGAACATGTGTGTAGATTTCAATTCTGGATGATGGTACACCTCATCCTCCCTTGATTTGTTAAAGAGGGTAGCCAGTGGTGTCACTAGTTCTACCCTTAGATCTTTTAGAATTCTGGGATGAATCCTGTCAGGTTCCATTGCTTTGTCCACCTTCAGTTTTAAGAGTTCTTTCAAAACCCTTTCTTCTGTGAATGGCAGAACAGAGAAATGGTGTCTGGGTGTTGTGCGGATGAACCCATGGACACCAGGGAATATTTTTTTTTTAAATCATATCAGGTGGCAATCAATGGGAGGTGGACCACTAGTACTAGGGGATCCTTTGGGCTGGTGGGCAGCCGGGAAGGGGTAACACTATACACCAGGGGCACATTCATACTTAACTTTGGGACATATGTTGGCAGGGGTGGGACCACTGGACACCAGGGATCTTTAAGTTTTACCTTTGGGATGGTGTTTGGGGGGGATCACTAGCAATAGAGAAACACTGATGGCAGATCCTCAAAATTGGTACAATCTGGAAAATAAAATGTATTCAGTGGATCGAACAGTTCACAGTTCATCCTGTAGAATGCAGTGTCAGCACTTTAAATGAAAAACATGCAGTGTGGTGCTTGAAAAAACAGCATCAAAAGGTGGAAAGATGTCACAAAAAAAACTGCAGAGGACAACTGTAACATGGAAAAAAACATGAAATGAGAAATGGCAAATGAAGGGCATGCACTTGGGCTTGTGAGGGGAATAGGCAGGTTTTTGCTTCACAGTGCAGTGACATACACAGGACACAATACTGTAAAAGCAGCAGAAAATACTTGCTAGTGTGGCTCACCTGGTAGTACATCTGTCTCAGAGTCAGAAGAGCATATGTTGACTGTTAATGGACTGTGGGTCTGGATTCATTTCACTTTTCAGTGGCACTTGAGTGCTGCACAGAGACAGAAGTGCACGCAACACTCTGAGGTGTTAGCAGCACAGTTGTGGTGGTTACAGGCAACATGTCAGCACTGCACAAGTCACAGCGCATAGGCTGCTACATACTAGGAACTACACAGACAGCAGTGCATGTGGCAACAAACACTGTTAGCGTGCATATGGCACGGTGTCACTGGTGGTGCATGTAGTATTGGGCAGAGTTGGCAGTACAGATAGCACTGTGGAGTGCTGGTAGTGCAGTGGGGTGTGGGGTCAGTGGTGCACATGGCAGTGCAGAGGTAGCAGAATATGTGACAAAGTATAGTGTCCATAGTGCATGACAGGGCCATTGGCACAACTTAGGGGTAGCAGCGCACGTAGCAATCACACTTGACTAACTTCTGCAGCTGGCCAACATCCCACACAAGCAGAGCTTGCACTAACTCTCTATTGGGATTTTTGAGGATTTTGAAGCACAAAAATAAGTGCTGCAGCACTGCCACTGAAAATTGAAAGGCTTGCACCAATATTGTTACCAAAAAAAAAGTATCCAATAATGCTGTACTAAGCCACTCAAATTTCTGACCCCAAAATGTTATGGTCTGACCCCTAACATTTGAAGCACAGGGTCAAGCTGACACCAGCTTTACTAATGCTAAGGAAAGCCCTGCACAAGTATGGTCACTTGTGTTATACCTGGAGTGGCTACAATATGAACAAAGTTATCTGTATAAAGTAATTTCTTGCCTGAGACAGAGGCTGAAGCACAGGGTAAGTGTTTGATGCTGCCTTTGGGAGAAGGCCATGTTTGTCAACAACGGTGGTCAGTACTGCTTTGAGCTTCACTGAATTATGTCCCTACCATGGGTTGGCTAACAACTGACTAGATTTCTATGGGCAATCATTAACACTTGCATAAGGAAATTTAAATTTAGGAAACCTGCGACCCCAGCTGCCAAACCCAGTTCAAACAAACAACTAGTAGTGCTTCCTTTTTGGGTGAAAGTATCCTGAAAACCTCACTGCATCTCCCACCTGGCAGCTCAATACCAATGGGTCAGCCTCAACCCTTCCCTGCACATCAAAACCATCCTCCCTACTACTGGACCACCAACAGCCTACCAGTCAACCTATATCTGGGCTACCACCTCAGACCAGCCTGTCTGTCCAATCAATCACACTCCATCATTGAGCTGCTTTTCAAGCACTGCTGTCAAAGTGCAGTGCCACATGTGGCAACTGGACCACCCTTCCTGACTCATGAACTTGCCATCCTGAACACTCCACCCATGTCCCCAAGAGCCAGGCTCCCCAAGTCCCATAAACAATCACCCCCTCCCATTCACAGGAGCCAGGCTCCCCCCTGTTCCCTGAACACACACCCCCAGTCCACTGGAGTTGGGCTCATCCTAGTCTCCTGAACACTCACACCCTCATCCCCAGGCTCTAACCAGTCCCCAGAACACTTCCCTTTCAGTGACCAGAACACCCCTCCATCCTCAAGCACCCCTTAGTGACCAGAACACTCCCCTTGCCCCAACACAGGCACGGAGATCTCCACCGTCACCTTCCCAACACAGGCACAGGGCTCTCCACTGTCCCCCTCCCAACACAGGCATGGGGCTCTCCACTGTCTCCCTCCCAACACAGGCATGGGGCTCTCCACCATTCCACCATCCCCCAACACAGGCATCGGGTTCTGCACTGTCCCCCATAACACAAGCACAGGGCTCTCCACCATCCCCCCAACACAGGCACAAGACTGTATTCTTCCCACACTGGCAGGGAGCTGTCCACAGTCCTAGCACAGGCAGAAGGGCTCTCCACCACTGCCGCCAAAACAAGCAGGGGGCTCTCCACTGTCCCCCACCCAACACAGGCAGGAGGCTCCCCATAACCCCTCCCAAACACAGACATAAGACTCCCCACCATCCCCTCCAAATCAGGTGCCAGGATCACTACTTTCCCTTGAACACTGGTGCTGGGGCTCCCACAAACACAGGGGGCATGCTCTCCCCCTCACCCAAACACAAGAGACACACTCTCCCCCTCTCCTGAATACAGGTGCCACACTTTCCCCTAAAATCAGGAGCAATGATCTCCCTCTCCCCCAACTCAAGAGTAGCACCCCCTCCCAACATGCACACAAGAGATTTGAATTCAACTCTTTTGAGAAACCTCCTTGTGGATAAAATAAAAGCATCAGGGTCATTTCTTCCAGGAATAAACTCCCCATTAATTTTAGACAGCAAGAGCACTTTCCTGAACTCTTAAGGACTGTGTGTACAATCTGAGCAGCTACCCGCCAAGATAAGGAAGGCATCAGTTTGCACATATAAAGTAAATAAGGTAGAACCATCAATGACAAAAATAAATGAACAGGGAGATTGTAAAGGGATAAACTGGCAATTGTTTTTGCTCCACATTCATGCTCTGCTCTCAGATCTTGAGCTGGAGTCTGTAGTGCAATATCTAGGTTACTACATTCAAACACATTTTTCGAGAGAGTACTCCTAGAATCTTGCATTTTTTTCTGCCAGCCCATTTTTTATAAGGGCCCCCCTCCCCTGTTCTAATTATAATCAACTCTGAGCTGGAGTTGATTTGGGGAGGGAGTGCAGGACTGGGAGACAGTGTGCACCTGTCTTTGGTGCACCATTACATCAACCTGTCAGTTTTGTTGGCAGCAATGTAGGTCACTGTACTGGTGTCACTGTCAGAGAGGAGGGGATACCACCCTGGTTCACTGAAGCTCAGACTGTGCCCATTAATTTGATGTCATTGCTAAATATTTATTTATCTTTTCTGATGCAGTAGTGTGGGACCCAATTTTATCAACTAAGTTTATTTATGTATTTGAAATTACTTTAGCCAACATAACTCCATGAGATGCAACATCTTGTTTTCATCGGGGTGCCAGGGAGAAAAGACACATTTGAAAGGTTAGCATATTCCAGTAGGAATACATAAAGATATATATATATATAGAGAGAGAGAGAGATATGTACAGTATATATATATATATATATATATATACTGTATATGTATTTTTTTATTATTATTTTGCTTGCTAAAAACATAAAGCCATTTTTGGAGGAAGTAGTAAGGCACACAAAACTGAGATGATGCCAGGATTGATTCCTAACTGAAAGGAACTTGGCACACATAGAAAAAGGAGGAGAGTTATGGCCATATTGATATTGTGTGAAAATGGAATATAAGGTTGGAGAGTAGAGGCTTAAACTCATTCACAATGTAGATGATGGGAGCACACAGAGAAGTGCCATTTTCTTTTTCATTTTAAAGCTTAGATTTGTCGAAACAACTGCCGTTTTTAGTCCTAATGATGTAGCCGGTGCTACTTTGCTACATAGCCAGTTCTGCTATACTGTACCTATACTGTACATACCCTTCAGTGGTTCCATTGGTTTGCTCTTTTCTTCAGTTGAGTCTCCCTCCCAATTATTTATTTAATGTAGGTGCATGTGTGAAACAGTGATGCTAACTAATTTAGAATCAGTTAGTACTGTTAACATAAAATAAATTTGCACATTGTAATTTACACAGATTTGCAGATTGGTACAAGATTACATTTTCTCTAAAGGTTGAAACAAGGCTTGTTGATTTGAATACTGACTTCATAAATACTATTTCTTAGGCATTTAAAAAAAATGTTTGCTGTATCACAAGCATGATCCCAATGATGCCTTGTGACACTATGTAGGAGTGTTTCCAACCCTGATGGGGTAACACCAGATAATACAATTATTCCATTCACAGTATCTTCATCATTGTGAGTACCTTTTTCTGTCTTTTTAGTGTTACATTTTACAAAAGGCAGCACCATTAGTTGCACAGAGTGTGTGTGTTTCTTTTCATAACTTCACTTCACAGTATCACAGGGTACAGTAGATGATGGCTATCAGCATAAGTAGTGGGGATTCCTGTGTGGAATTAATCCTGGCTACTTATCCTATTTCAGTCCCACTCACCTCACACCCACATCTCCTGTCCAGCTACCCAGGTTGGAGGTCCCATAGCTTGCACTCTATGGCAGAGTTCCCTAAGGGGAGATCATGATCCACCCAAAGCTGACCCAGGACGTACACTTCCTAGTATCATTCAGCAAAGGTTGAGCTTCATTCAGTAGACATTTAGGGTCATTCAGCAGAGGTTAAGAGTCATTCAGCAGAGATTGAGGGTTATCATGAAACACTGCTGCACAGAGTGTTTATCTTTGGTTGGTTTCCATAAAGTGTGGATGTGCGATGATGTCAGCATACTGCACACATGCTCCCCCATGTGTGCCCTGCAGACACCCACTCCTTCTCTTGTGGTCCTTGCATGGTGTATACCCAGACTCTGCAATGTATTGCTCAAGTGCTGGGTGCCACCATCCTTCCCCACCAGAGGTAGAGAGCAGTCTATGGGATGCTGATTCAATCACCCCCCCCACCAGCCCTCTGATGCATGGTGCTCATTCCTGAACATTGGTCATCTGTGTCACAAGCAGTAGTGCTACTGCTGTGTCAGAGGGCCGGCCCACCTCATGTTGTTTTTACACATGAAATGGAAACAAGCAACAATGATAGAGGGGAATTGTGAAATTGGGAAAGGGGATATAAGAGGGAGAGAAGGAGATGGAGTGTAAGGGAGTGTGATAGGGAGAAAAGAAAAAGGAATGTGAAAGGGACATACTTGAGACATGGAATGTGAATGGGAAACTGGGAACACACAGAAAGTGAAAGAGATAGAGGGGACACTAAATGTGACAGTGAAAACTAAACACAGACTGTGGAAGAGGGATCCAGAGAAAGAGAGAATATGACGTGTATGAAATCGAGATAGAAAAGACCTGGAGTATGAAAGAGAGAGACGGTATACAGGAGTCAAAGTGGAAAAGGACAATGGGGGCTTTGTGAAATCTTTGCTTGCTTGTCCGAAGTCCATACTGCTACTTGAGAACTCAACTGCTGTCCATGCTGGATTCAGGTACATGGGGCTGACAGCCCTGTTCTTTCCAGCCCTGCTGTGAGGGAAATATTTGTAGGGGTAACAGAGATTTTAACTGAGTCCTGACCATGGAACCCTCTGGAGATGCTCAGGGTTCATTGGAGGTGGTGGTGTAAGAGGAATCACACCTGAATCTTTGTACAGATCTGCTTTCTTGCTGTTCCCCCTATGACTTGCATAGGGCCCCAGATGGGGGAAGGAGAAGTGCTAAGGACATTGCTCAGCTGCAGAGGCTGGTCAAGGGGCTGTTAGTTGTGGTTTGTGAAGGGTGGTCAGGTGGGGAGGAGTCCCAATTGCAGGGAAGATGGTATACTAGGGGGATGCAGATTTGAAGATTTTTCAGATGCCTTCCTTCTGATGAGATGTTAAACTGAGATTTCTTCAGCCCATCTCTGGTCACTGTTTAGGTAGAAGTAAATGACAACAGTAATAACTTTATTTATATAACACTCTTCACAATGTATCAGAGCACTGTACACTAAAACAATAATTAAAAAACATAAAATATTAAAATGCTGTTCCATAATTCCATAATCCCTATTACTCATAAAACAATCAGTTACAGGATAGCACCAAATGCTACTTGAAATAAGTGGGTCTTAAGGGCAGTCTTGAAGATCTCCACTGTCAGGCACTCACGTACTCAGCGAGGCAGAGAATTCCACAGGGTTGGTGCCACAAATGAAAATGTTCTTGAACCTGATGTTTTTAGTCATTTGTTTTATTTATTTAGCTTTTGTTGACCAGGTAGGTACTCGAGACAAGTTATATGCCTATTTTCAGGTATGACCCAGCAGAGTACAATGAAAATGCAGGTTTAAACATGGTACATAACAACAATTATAAAAAGGGTCTCAGAAATGCTGCAATATGATTGGCTGTTAGAATTCCTACAGCCTTACATTAATCCATGTTATACTATCATGTACAGCCTGATCACTATGGCACATGAATTCTTTCTGTCAGAATTTCATCCTCTAGTCCTGCTGAATCTGTGGAATGAAGCATTCTGATTTTGAACAGGCATTCTTAAACTGTTGGTGGAAGAACTATTTTATTAAAAATCTCCCTCTAAATGAGGAAAACATTGAAAAAGTATACTTTAAACTCTTTTCTTTTGGTGTGCTTTTTATAATAGCAATAAGACACTCCCAGAAGTTAGATTAACAGTCAGTTAATCACCCCATAGGGGCAATATGTCACTCGACTACACATCGTGTCACATTACGCCCCCTATGGGTGATTAACAGACTGTTAATCTAACCCCTGGTCATGCCTTATTGGCATTGCTTAAGTAGAGCAATGTACAGAGTCACAAAAGAACCAGATGAACATAGATAGTCTACAGTAAGCAGTAATCAGTATCATATATATATCTATCTATATATATATATATATATATATATGTATGTATATATATATATATATATATATATATACACAGAATAAATAGACTAAGTCATTCAATGACAAGAGCAGTAATTACAGTGTATGTGTGACCCTTTGTCAGAGCCATAGAAACAGATAATTCCTGAGCAGATAAGCAAGTAAATCACATGCATTTCAGAGTAAAAAGGACAGTAGGCAGCATCATAAGAGCCTGCAAGAGGGACCCCATGGCTAGGTGAGTCCAATTTAGAGACCTGGTTAAGGTGGCTTGGGACACCCACACACGGAGGCCAGCTTCAAGTGCTCCCACAGGGAGTTCCGGAGGCGCAAGTGGGAGGGGGAGGAATGAACATGGGCAGGAAGGGAGTTCTATAGCCTCAGAGCACACGTAGCACAGTCCCTATCCCCATTAGGGTACAAGTATAAGGAACTTTGAACACCCTAGGACTCTGAGACCTAAGGGAGTAGGGGGAGGAGTCAGCTGGCTTGAGAAGCTGCACCAGCCCCAGAGGGTTGCTCATTCTGATCACCTTGTCCACAAAGTGGCCCAACCAAAAGTTCAAGTAATTGGCTGGGGAAAGCAAGCCAAGTTTGTCATATAATTCATAATGATGGGTGAGGCGAGGGACAGCCAGGGCAAAGTGACAGATGTTTTTGTAGGTCATGTTCTACCGAATGAGGTGGACCTTGGAGGTGTGAGCAAATAGGAGAAGGCCATAGCTAGGCAAAGGGAGCAGCACACCTCTGGCCAATGCCAAGTGAGCAGCAGATATCAGATTTTTCTTTGCCCTGTAGGCAAAACCCAGTTTACAGTTTATGGCTTGGCAAACATTTATAATGTGACACCCCAGGCTGAGTTGGGTGTCAAGTGTCATCCTAAGGTATTTAATGGAAACTGTGGTTAGGAGGGGAGCACCACCCACACCACTGACACACAGAGGGGCAGGGGAGGCCTTGATCTTGGCCAATGACTCAAAAAGCATGGGCAGAGGTTTTTTAGGCTGAGGACCAGCTTGTGAGACATTATCAAGGACTGAATATTCATAAAGTCCTCACTCAGCTGAAGGTTGAGAACCCCAATGTCCCGGGAAAGTGCATGGATGACCAGATCATCCACATGAAGGGTGGCCCTATAGTTGGTAGCAGCAGCAGGGAGGTTGTTAACAAATACAGAGAAGAGATGGGGCCCCAGAGCTGATCCCTGCAGGATACCAGAGGTCACCGGTGTGGCGTCACAGAGGGCCTTGTTGAATATGATCAGTTGCAGTCTGCCCTGGAGGTAATTTCTAAGCCAGCTCAGGGCAGGAGGGGACAGGCCAAGGGACTGCATCTTTGAGCAAAGTAATGCATGGTCCACAAGGTTGAAGGCCTTGGATAGGTCAGTGAAATTGGCCACAGACACTTTGCCCTGGTCTATGGCTACCCTGATGCTAGGTTAGACAGAGACAAGGGTCTCCAGCAATCCCTCACTGATCAAGTGGAGCAGCTGGAGGGGTAGTAAGGATGCAGGAGATCTTGCAGTTAGCCCAGTCCCAGTCCATGTAGAGATTTATAGGTCAGCAAGCTGACCTTGAAGTTGATCCACCACTCAACTGCCAGCTACTGTAATTTGCACAGCACAGGCATTGTCTGACTGAACCAAGATGATCTAGACAGAAGTTTTGCAGCAGCATTCTGCACCAGCTGCAGGTGGCGGATATCATCTAGGTAAAGGAAGTAACAGTAGTCAAGGTGTGAAGTCACAAAGGCATGAATCAGGGTTGAGAAGCCACCAGATGGAAATTAGTGCTTAATCTGGGGAATATTCCTCAGATGGAAAAGAAGAAGACTTAATTACAACAGACACCTGAGAACTAAGTGTCAACCATCATCAAGAATTACCCCAAGATTTGGTATCCATTCAGAGGTCAGTAACAGGGACCCTCCAAGCCAAAGTTCTGAGGGGCGCCCCATCCCCGACCTCTCTATCTGATGACCAGGATCCACCACCAGCACCTTGGTCTTGTCAGAATTGAACTTCAACCAACTGGAATTCATCCTATCCTGGATTTCTACCAGGCAGCTATTACAGACTGAGAGTGCACTGTCCTGGTTGGGTGCAAAGGACAGGTAGAGCAGTGTATCATCTGCATAACATTGAAACCTCAGCCCATACCGTCGCTCAGTGTCTCCCAATGGCAGGATATACACCTGCGAACAACATGGGGACAGCACAGAGCCCTGCAGCACCCCACAAGATGCTTTTTCCCTGAAAGCGTCAGAGGAATAAACCCCCAAGACCACCCACTGTGATCTACCAGTGAGGAATGAATGAATGAAACCATCTGAGGACTGTACCAGACAGGCCGCAGATGGTATGCAGGTGATACAGAACACATGGCTCTAATCAAAGAATAGTCAGGGAGGTTCCACAGTGTCATGGCCAACAAAGGTGTCTATAATAAAAATCTTCATTTAACAAAAATCATGTTTAAGAAACCTGATGTACATACAACAATCTCAGTTACTTTAAAATGGTATAGATTGCAGGATGGTTATAACGAACAATAAAAGGGGAAAAAAGCTTTCCAAACATAAATCATTAAACCACACTGAGAGAAAAAATAAAACTCCAAAAACTTGTACTGTAGTCTAAAAACAGGATAATGCCATGAAACTATAAAACAATATTTTTAAACATTGACATTACAAATGATTAAAATAGGAAAAATATACCATGAAATCATCCCTTTTTTCTAAACTAGATAGATCAAGATAATTTGTTTTGATGTAAGCATTTTTTTCTTACAGAATAAGAAAAAATGGTGCAACACAGCAGCTACCAGACATGGGTGACCACCCACCCACCCAGAACGTTACCAGGCACACATACCACCTGGTGGTCCAGTGGACCCCCCCACCCACCCGTATGCCCAATCATGGGCTTTATTAAATAGTAAATATCTCTGGTGGTATAGCGGTCCCCCCCACTCCCGATCGTGGGCTGTAGTAAAATGTTAATTTCCCTGGTGATCTAGCGGCAACCTCCCCATACACCCGATCATGGGTTGTAGTGAAATGTTAATATTCCTGGTAGTCTTGCAGTAACCACCCCATATGCCTGATCGTAAGCTGTAGTAAATAGTTAGTATCCTTGGTGATCCCCCTTGTATACCTGATCGTGGGCAATTGTGGAAAGAAGGATCATCTGGTGGTCCAGTGGTACCCCCCTCCCACCCATCCACAGAGGTCCCCCAGCCACCCACTACCCCTCATCATCGGCGGGTTGCAGCACCCCACCCGCATACCACCCAGCCGCCTGCTGAATGACAGCACACAGTATGAGCTGTATGCCTAATGGTCCACAGTGTGGACCAATGGGCATGCAGACCATATAATACTACACAGGACCAGATATGTGAAATGAATGCGTTCATTCTATATCTAGGTCCTGTCTATGTCAATATATCTACGCGCCCATTGGTCCACACTGTGGACCAATAGAGCTACAACTCTCACAGTACACTGTCATTCGGTGGGTGGCTGGGTGGTGTGTGGTGGGGTGCTGCCACCACCCGATGACAGGGGTGCTGGGTGGCTGGGGGACTCTGTGGTGGGTGGGGGAGTTGGGTACCACCTGACCACCAGGCGATCCTTCTTTCCATAACAGCCCGAGATCGGGTGTACGGGGGGGTTACCACTAGACTACCAGGGATATTAACATTTCACTACAGCCTACAATCAGGCATATGGGGGGGTTACCACTAGACCACCAGGTATATTAGCATTTCACTAAAGCCAGCAATTGGGCATGGGGGCAACCGCTAGATCACCAGGGATATCTTTCTGTATGCAGATGCCCATGATCAGGCGTATGGGGAGTGGGGGGGTTGCAATAACCCACCAGGGTTCCGACCCCCAACAGGGGCAGCCAGGCAGGGCACCAGGCACAATTCACGGGGAGCCAGTGCATGCAAATGGGGAAAAAATGACATGCAAATGGCTCCATTTGCACCTTGCATACATTATGGCCTCATTTGCATGCCCTGGCTGAATATCGCAGGTGATGCACTTAGCACAACTGCGCTTGCGCTGGCTTATCCCCATGCTCCCTTTCTGTGTTTTGTGCAGGTGCAATGCCACTGCACCATGCGCAGTGTGTGCACCCTCCTTGCCATAGTCAATGGTGCTGAGCCATGGTGCATCACTGTTGAATATTGCCTGGTCCTGGCCCTGGCACAGCCCAGTTGTGCTGCACCTAGGCTTGCACCACTACCCATGCAGTCTGAATATATAGCCCCAAGTATTTTCTATAATGCCAGAATACCCTGTTGTAAAAAAAAAGATTGAAATCATTCTTGCAACTTACCTAAAATAAAGGTTTTGTTTAATGGCAACAAGCAGTGTCCATCTACCCTTCTGAGAGGCATGGTCAGCCCCATGAGCTGATCTTTTTTCATATAGCCAGTTTCTTATCAGCCATGACAGTGGGCAAAACAACTTGGCTGAGATGTAACATGCACATCATGATGCATGTGTAACTTAATTGACACGTCTATTTTTTGCTTGCTGTAAGGTAGGTATATTGCCATAGATGTGCCAGAATGTTTGAAAATATTAACTGCACCAGTATCAAGGCCTTTACCCCCTTGGCCTCTGAGGTCTATTTTTGGCTTAGGCCTCCCTACTCTACTCTGGCAACACTGAGCCTCACTGAGCTCAGAAAGATGTCTACATTTTCTGGCAATTCTTTTCTTTTTCCAATTGTTTAACCAGGAGTGGCACACTAAGCTGAAAGATTGTTTACAGGTGTGACCTGGGAGCCACAGGGAAGTTAAGTGACTTACTCAGGGTCACACAATATGCAAGTGGGGGTTTTGGTATTCCAACCCAGGTCTTCAGATTTGTAGCTCAGAGCCTTAAACCGCTGTGCTATACTGCCTCCCTGCTTCCACAGTAATATATATCAAGAAGAACTTCAGACAAATGATGTATCTCATCTTTTTTCTAATCTCACTAGATACACTTCAGGAGCATCCCTGCCTAGTACCTACAGATCTGGTCTTCCTAGAGTATTATGAGCAGATGTCTGCAGCATCACCACCTGAGAGAAACCCTGCTTGACAACAATGTTAAGGATGGTGTTTTGGGAGTCATAATTTACTTGGGATCTCTACACCTGTCATGAAGTCATCTGGTTTGCTGATTTTGTTTCAACAAAAAGCAGCCTCTGCTATCTCTTGCATCTGCAGCTGTTCAGTGTGTTCCACAACATGGGACTGAAAGTGTGTTGTCACTGGTTATGGTGAGACTGAGCAGTACTGGTGGTTTAAAATGTTCAGTACTGTGGTGCAGTACTATTGAATAAGCCTTTGATAACATAACATTCCATAAGGTAAACAATTGGATTGACTATACAGAAAGAGGCAACTCTTGGTCTAGCAACATTTGAGAAGCCCATCTCTTCAAGTTGTGTAACTGGGTATGCTTTGAAACAACTGAGAAGCTGCATGGGATATACTCTACTGGACTAGAAATCTGCAACAAAACTCTCTTACTTACATCTGAGGGAAGTTTTCCTTACTTTACAGTCTTACATTGGTATTGCTTTGTGTTTAATTATTTTCATTTTTAAATCAGGAAGGGAGTTTTCAAAACTGCTTTCCTTGAGAGCAACTTCAGAAGGGTTGAAATAACTGCATATTTGATTTTATTTTGTGGGTATCTGGACAAACTACTAGTATTCTGTGACAGTTTGCATCAATATATTTTGAAATAATTTACTGGTGGTGGCTGTGTACTTCTAATAGCAAAGGCTGCAGTTTGTAATTTGATGCCAGACAGAGCCTCAGGTGGTGGAAAATGTCTTCACCAGTCAGTGAGACCTTGCATCATATCCAATTGTTTTGTGTGGAACATTTCTGCATTGATCAATTACTATAAACTAGTGGTGTGACCCTGTTTCAGACAGAAGCCCATCTCTTCAAGTTGTGTAACAGGGTGTGCTTTGAAACAACTGAGAAGCTGCCTGGGATATACTATATTGGACTAGAAAGCTGCAACAAATCTCTCTTACTTTCATCTGAGGGAAGTTTTCCTTACTTTACAGTCTTACATTGGTATTGCTTAGTTTTTAATTATTTTTGTTTTTAAAACAGGAAGGAGGTTTTCAAAACTGCTTGTCTTGTGAGCAACTTCAGAAGGGTTGAAATAACTGCATATTTGATTTTACTTTGTGGGTAACTGGACTGTCTACTAGTATTCTGTAATAGTTTGCATTAAATTACTTTTAAATAGTTGACAAATCAGTTACTGGAAGTTAGTTAAATTACTATAAAGGGCAGTACTCACCAGGGTGGTGGAGCAGTGGTGTATTTGATTGTTTCTAACAGTCACCAGTGGTTGTGGACTACCCACCCACCCTTCCCCACACCACACCCCAGGCGTGACATTTCCTTTATAGCCAATGTTCTGACATCACTTCCTTAACAGGTCTTGGGCAGAACTGTCATATTCTTAATAACCCAGCACAGTACATAAAGGGTAAGTACACACCACAAAAGGAAGAAAAAACATTTATATATATTATATTACATATTGTATATTATAAGGCAGAGGGACATGTGGGGAGTGGTGCAATGCACTGGCTGTGGGGCAGCAGTTTTCTGGGAGACATTCTGGAAACTGCGTTGCGTGTCCTATTTGCAGGCAACTGTCAGCTCTGAGGGAGGAGGTTGCCTACTCCAGGCTGAACTGGCAAGGACTAAGAGGCCTCCCATCCAAAGAGCACCACTGCCACAGAGGCTGCCAAATATGAAGAGCAGTTGGACCACAGTGGGTTCTGGGAGGGTGCGGGTGGTGGAAAAGATGTGAAGCCCCATAGTTGTACCTCTACACAAACCATGCGCCAGTCTGGCAGAGTATGGTTCCTCTATGATGGCACCCTCAGTGGAGACCAAGAAAAATGCTGAGGACACCCACAAGGGAGACCCACAGATGGGTGGCAAGGGACACCACAGAGGTAGGAAACAGCTTCTGATAGGGGACTCAGTGGTTAGAGGGGTAGACCTGGGAAAGGGAGAGGAGAGAGGAGAGGGAAGTAAGGTGCCTGCCTGGTGCCATGGCTTGGAGGGACAAGAAGCGAATCCTCAGGATTGTAGAAGCAGCATCACAGGAGAGGGAACTAGATATCATTGTCCACCTTGGGACAAATGACCTAGCTAGGCATGGGATCAGAGCAGTGCAGGATGAAACTTTGGAGTTGGGGAGGGGCCTCAGACAGGTAGCAAGCATGGTTACCTTCTCAGAGGTGCTGCCAGTCCATGGCAGGGGTGAGGCTAGGGTACTGCACACTATGCAGTTTAATGAATGGTTGGAAAACTGGTGCAGAACAGAGGCTTTCGGCTTCATTGGGGACTGGGGTACACCTGAGAGATGAAGGTCTATACCGCATGATGGTCTGCATTTGTCTATGAAGGGAACCAAGATCCAAAGTGACAGGTTTAAATGCTTCCTTGGCAAGCTTTCAAACTAGCCATGGGGGGAGGTACTAATAAGAGGCAGGAAATTTCAAGCCTCCCCCCAAAAAACATGATGGGTAGTAAGGTAAACACTGAGGAACAGTGCTCAATAGAGGGCAGGGCAGGGGTAAATGGAAAAATAGACAAGGGCAAAAAGAGCAGACATGGGGAAAAAAGGATAAAGCCAACATTAGCTGGAGGACAATGAGTACCAATGCCCGTAGTCTGGGAAACAAGCTTCCTGAGCTAGTAGCCTTAATGGAAGATGAACAATTGGATATTATGGCAGTCACAGAAACATGGTACATGGAGAACCATGACTGGGATGTCAACATACCTGGGTACACAGTCTACAGAAGGGATGGGAGGGGAAAGAGGAGGTGAGGTAGCTCTGTACATAAGGAAAGGGATCAAAGCTACAGAACTAAAAAGAAAGGGGAGAACAAGAGGCACTCTGGGTCACCTTGGAGACAGGGAATGGCATCACAATCCGCATGGGGTTGTATACAGACCACCATCTCAAGGGAGGAAATGGACAAGAAAATGATAGAGGACATTCTCAAAATGGCTGAAAAAGGGAGATACTGTTGATGGGGGACCTGAATATGCCAGATGTTAACTGGATGACATGTACTGCAGCCACATCCAAGAGCAGGGTCATTCTCGATGCCCTGCAGGGGGCAGGCCTTAGACAGCTAGTGTTGGAACCCACTCGGGAGGGAACAATACTAGACCTGGTACTTGCAAATGGAGAGAGGATCACAAATTTAGAATTCAGTAGACATCTGGGAACAAGTGACCACTGCACAGTGTGCTTCACAATAAGAACATCAATGGAGACAAGCCATACAAAAACTAGCATACTGGACTTTAGAAGGGCTGACTTTGGCAAAATGAGTGAATACCTGAGGAATACACTAGCAAATGGCCAAAAAGAAGGGGTGGAAGAACTATGGAGAAAAGTCAAAACTGCCATCATAGAGGCAACAAGCCTTTGTGTGAAACAGATAAAAAAAAAGCGAGTAAAAAACCACTATGGTTCTCAAAAGAGGTGGCAGGGAAGGTTAAGGATAAAAAGGCTGCATTCAAAAAGTATAAGGGATCACAGAAGGAGCACGACAAGGAACTTTATCAATTAAAGCAGAAAGAAGTGGGGAAGGCAGTCAGACTAGCAAAAGCCCAAACTGAGGAAAAAATAGCTAATTCAGTTAAGAATAGGGAAAAAAACTTTTATAGGTACAATAGGGAGCATTGAAAGGTTATGGGAGGAATAGTGATGATTAATAAGGGAGAGGGGAAGTGGGCAGAGGGAGACAGTGAAAAGGCAGAGGTACTGAATGAATACTTTTGCTCAGTATTCACAAAAGAAGATGAGGAGGAGTTACCAAAGCCAGACAATAGAAGCACTCTGGGTAGGGGGGTTGAAACCAGTCCATTTACAGAAGAAAGAGTCCTGAAAGAACTCCTAAAACTCAAGGTGGACTAAGGAATGGGGCCTGATGGGATTAGCCCCAGAATCCTAAAAGAACTAAGGGAGGACCCAGTGACACCACTAACCACACTTTTTAACAAATCATGGGAGGATGGGGTGGCACCTGAGGACTGGAGGAGAATAGATGTGATTCCCTTCACAAAAGTAGGAGCAAGGCAGAAGCAGGAAACTACAGCCCTCTAAGTTTGACCTCAGTGGTAGGGAAAATGATGGAATCACTTCTGAAAGAAAGAACTGTTGAGTACCTATAGGCCAGCGGGGCACAGGACCCAAAGCAGCGTGGATTTACAGCAAGAAGGTCATGTCAGATGAATTTAATTGATTTCTTTGACAGGGTGACCAAAGTAATAGACCAGGGAGGGGCTGTGGATATGGCCTACCTAGACTTTAGCAAGGCATTTTACACAGTCCCGCACAAAAGATTAATGATCAAGTTAGCCACCCTGGGAGTGGGTCCCAGGGTGGTAGCTAGGTATCAAACTGGCTGCACAACAGGACAAAGAAGGTAATAGTGAATGGGACACATTCCGAAGAAAGGGGGGGGTCACTGGTGGAGTACCTCAGGGCTCAGTACTGTGTCCAGTCCTCTTTAACATCTTTATAGGTGACATTGCAGAGGTTCTGGATGGAAAGGTATGCCTCTTTGCACATGACACAAATATCTGTAACATAGTTGATGCACAAGGGTGGGGTAGAAAGGATAAGAAGGGACTTGGCAAGGTTGGAGGAATGGTCAGACATATGGCAACTTAGATTCAAAGCAAAGAAGTGCAAAGTAATGCACCTGGGAAACAAAAACCTAAGAGAAGAGTACACAATAGCAGGAGAGGTACTAACAACAACAAAAATGGAGCGGGACCTGGGGGTACTCATATCAGATGATCTAAAGGTTGGTAAGCAATGTGAGAAGTCAGTAAGGAGAGCCAGGGGATACTGGAATGCATATGAAGGGGCATCACAAGTAGAAAAAAGGAAGTGGTTATCCCTCTGTACAGACAGTTGGTGAGACCCCATCTGGAGTACTGTGTGCAGTTTTGGAGACCTCATCCACGCAAGGACATAGACAGGATGGAAGCAATCCAGAGGGGCAACTAAAATGGTGCAGGGTCTGCATCTAAATCATGTGAAGAGAGACTGAGAGAGCTTAATATGTATACCCTTGATGAAAGGGAGGGGCAGGGGACATGATAGAAACATTCAAATACCTCAAGGGAATCAACAAAGTCCAGGAGGGTAGCATCTTTCAGAAAAAGAGATGTGTAAGAACAAGGGGCACAATTTAAAAGATAGAGGGGGATGGCTCAGGGCAATGGAGGAAGGTTTTTTTCACGGAGAGAGTGGTGGATGCATGGAATCACCTTCCTGGGAAGGTTGTTGAGTCTAAAACAGTGGGGGAATTAAAACATCCATGGGACAGACATAAGGCAATTGTAGTGGGGTGGCAGGAAGTAGGCCGTTGGTTAACTAGAATCTGCAGCTTATCCAGTAGGTAGGGAAAATGGGTAGACTGGGTGGGCCAAGTGGTCCTTATCTGCCATCAAAGTCTAAGTTTGTATGTTTCTATATCCTGTGACTCATATGCCGAAGCCTGTGAAACATCAGCATATTTGTCAAGAGTGTCAGCACCGAAGCAAAAGCATCAACTGGCTAGAATGAAATCTTTCATACTTGCCATCTGGGCTACCTGCTGCACAGTTCTTTTATCCCTTCAAGTGGTCAGAGGTAAGGTAATTTTGTTGCTCTTATTTGTTACAGGGAGGGTTTGTCTGTGCATGATTTTTGCAGCTGCTGTGGAGTGTAGTTGGTGTGTCATTTACCTAGGATAATTGGAGCAGACATACATCTGGCTTTAACTGATGCTTCTGCATTTATCTAATTGTACAGCTGGAGAACTGAAGAAGAGTCAGACCATGTTTTTTTTATTCATTTAGTTTTTGTTGAATGGTGGGTGCACTAGACACCAGAGCTGCCTATTTTCAGGTATGACCCGGAAGGTTACATACAGATGGGTAAAAGCACCAAACAATTTACATGGCTATGACAGGCAACAGCAGGCATACAAATACCAAATAAGGCACATAGAAACAATGTATACATTACAATGGCAGAAGACAAGGAATAGGTAGAACAGTGGCATCAATGAAATTCACATTCCATAGTATAGCAAAGAGTAATAAGTACAAGGGGTACCTAGGTTCAGGCAAAGAATAGCGGGAGCCCTACACAGTGACAGAACCAGGTGCCAGGACAGAATAAGTGGGGCAGGCAAAGGACATATTAGCTTCCCCCACAGGAGCAAGTGACTTGCTCAACGTTAGATAGTGACAATACAGTGTCAGTGTCAGTGGCTCAGTAGGTAGCACACTCGCCTCTGAGGCTGGGAGATCAGAGCGCTGTGGGTTCAGTTCCCACATCTGGCACTTGGGTTAATATCCCAATACTGACACTGTAGTGCAGCATAAGAGGGGTGCTGCACTTCTGAGGTGCTGTCTTTCGGATGAGACGTTAAACCGAGGTTCCATCTGCCTGGTTTGGTGGTAGTTCAGGTGGATGTTAAAGATCCCATGGCACTTATCGAAAAGAGTAGGGGAATTTCCCCGGTGTCCTGGCCAAATTTCCCTCATTCACTAAAAATACCCCCAACAGCTTAATCTGGTTCAAATTTAATTACTTACCATCTGTATCCCCTCCCCCCCGGTCACCCCTGAAAAAGGGACTTCTAGGCCCAGTGGGCTTACCGGGTCAATAAAATTCAACAAACAACACAACTGTAATTGGATTGAAACCTAGTTCCTTGCTCCCAGCTCAGTGCTCAAACCACTAAACTGTTCTGCCTCTATGGGTAGGAAAGGATATTTGTCTATTGCTAAATTCAGGCAGATAAATGGCACTGCTCTCATTTTAGAAGAGGGCCTTCTGACAGTTCTCTGATCATGTTTTAAAGCAGTCTTTGGATCGAGTATTTGCGTTGGCTGCCTTGCTACTTTAGAACTCCTTGCCTTGACATGTGAGAGCCACCTATTGCCTTTCCATGACTAATGTGTTACCCTGTTTTAAACTAATGGATTGGCTTAAATTTATGTTAGATTCAGTTTAGACATTTGGGGTTTTCCTGTGAACTTTGCACTTCATAAGGCACTCTGTCAGAGAAATTAAATACCTACCTACCTAACTACTTACATATCTACCTCTCTGTGCTTGCCTATAATTACTGTATGTTATGCACTGTAATCCTGAAGAACTGTTAAATCCTTGACTTGTCTTTTTAAATACTGACACAGAACAAATTTACTTTTCTAGGTGCTACACGGTACAATTTTCCAAATAATATCATGTAAATTAGACAGAGCTATATTATGGTCCCAGACTACTGTGTACTCAAATTCACAGCTTAGAAATTCTTCAGCCCTTCATTTACAATCAGTTTAGCAAAAGCCATGTTTGCATGGCTGACCTCGCTCCTTCTTTGGAGAGTTGCAGAGCTGCCCTGACCCAAAAGATGCGTGGCTAATGCATCTATACAGCCCCCCTGAGTGCCCATGTAAGATGCACTTTGGAGGGGTTGAGAGTCAGGGCAGTCAGCTGATGGAAGCACCTGCAAGTGGGAGTGATCGGTGCAGCCTGTTCACACAGCCATTTAAACTGCTTGCTTCTGAACATGGCCCCAGACTTTCTGGGACTGCTGAGTGGCACAGAGGGCTGCTTACTGCACTTCAGTAAGTGTCCACATGGCGGGATTTAAACTGCAACAACCAGAGCACTCGGGTTGCTGCAGTGCAAATGCTGCTATGTAAACATGGCTATGGAGTGCAGTTGGGCACCATTCCATGGTAAGTAGTAGTGGTATGCAAAATCTTTCCCTATGAAAACAAGCCCTCAACCCCAACATGGGCAGCTTAGTTATAATGAATCTCAGAGCCAAACCTGGCTAGCTTGATTCAGATTAGGATCCTTTCCCTTTACATATTTATAGGTGTGCCAGAGAGTCAGACTCAACCAGGACTGTAACTTACTGTACCATCAGGCAGTGGATGATTGCATCCTTTAGTGTCCCAGCAGTCAATGCATGTCACATCATGCATGTTGCTCAGGTAGCAGCTCATTAGCCAGGGAAATGGGGTGCTGTGCAGAATAAGGGTGCATATGTGAAGAGTGAGCATGGCAATAAAAAATGGTGTGCACATGTCATGGCTACATTTCATCCAGCGCAACCTACAGAGAGTTCAGTGGTGTGAGAAATACGGAGTGTTGGGAGTGTGAGTGTGTGCTGGAAAGCAGGATAGTGGAGGTGAAGAGGCAGTGGCACTCATTTGTTTGAGTGACTAAGAGGGACTTCAACTACTTCAGTTAAAGAGGGACAAAGAAAAGAACTAAAGTAATCAAAAGTAGACAGCAATGCACAGAACAGGTTACTCAGCTCAAAGATGGTGAAGGGTTCAGCATCTGGCCATATAGTTTAACACAGCAGAACACAAAAAAAGCAAAAAGAAGAGCATAAATATAAAATAAATAAACACATCTGTAAGAGACTGCTGTTCTAATAATAAAGCATAAGTCAACTCTGTTGAAATTGTGTGGGAAAAAGAAAGGGGGCATCTGGGCTGCAAATAGCGCAATAATATAGCAGGCACCACTTTCAACAAATGAACAAGCAAAACAGATTGCTGTGGTCTGTGCACAAACAAAGCTTTTACAGGTAGGTGCTCATGCAGAATAAACTCTGCTACAGTTTGCAACCAAGAAATGATAAAAAGAAGCATTGCAGCTTCTCAGCTTATGACAGCCTAAAAAAGTCTGCAACATTCCAACAGTTCGGTAGCCTATATCTCTGGTATCCATATGTGATGAAGGAATATTCTTACATGGCATCATTAAAATGTGTTTTACCAGACTTGGTATAGGCTTGTAACTTAAACCATTAGCTTTTTGTTTCAGAGGGGTGCATCTCTCTGCCAGATCAGAACCTTCTAGTATGTAGGCCACTTCCGATTTACCTGCATGCAAGCAGGATTTTCTTCAAAGAACAATGGAAATACATTTTACAAGTCTTTTCCTTTTTTATTTTATTTCAGCTTTGATAACCAGGTACATGCAGTGGCAACAAGTATATTTTTCAGGCATAACCCGAGGCAATTGCACAAACAGAGTAAATTACATTATTTACTGAGTTTAGGTACAGAGGGTGCAGGATACAGTAATTGGTACATTCATTCATACATCCATTGTGATGAAATGAGTTATAGTAATTGGTACATGTAGCGTTGGGGAAAAGCTATAGTTAGTAAATTATCAATTAAAGATACTTAGAAAGGAGACGAACGGAGACAAGACTGATGGCGGAAGAATTTAATGATTATAATAATAATCACAGCGATAAATTACAAGTGGTTCATTCTTCAAAATAACAGGATATGCAGACTTACTTATATAGTAAAAGCAAGGTGTCTATTTTTAGAATCCTTTATGATTGGTCTAAAACAGCACAAACATCAACTTATAAGGCAATAAGGTACTTTTTCTTGGTATTTGTATGATCTCACATTGGTCAGCACAAATATAGATAGCGTACATTTTATTACCATATATGGCTGGTAGCTGCTGTTACCACCAGTTACCAAAGTTCAAAAGAAAGAGATAAGCTTTAGCTTATGAGTGCATAAACAAGCACTTTGGACTGTCCATCTAAGGATAAGCACTAAAATTACTCATAAGGGCAATTTGGACGCTGGTCTGTGTCTGTGCTTGCAGTCACGTAGGCCAAATATGTACTTTTACTTACATCTGTAAAGTTACCAGGTCAAAAAGGCACATTAGTATTGCAGTTGTGGCTTTTCTTTTTATATGGCTTTATAAACTTTATATAACTTAACTCTATAGGACAGCCTTTGCTATCTGTGTACAGAATGTTTTTAGGCCAAAATTAGGTTAGGCATGCAATGTAGGGACAAACTTTTTTGCCCTTTGTTACAGTACATACTGTACATACAGAGCAAAAGCAGTACAGACCGAGCTGGTTACAAATGAATGCATACAGTGTGACTGCAATGCAGGAGGTGCAGGACTTAGACTTAGTATAGGCTTGAGAATTATCATTTGTTAAAGGAAAAGTCTTTTAAAGAGGACTGGAAATCATTTGTAATTGGCTACTGTTTGTGAAGTACTTATTCTCAAAAATTATGTACATTCACCTAAAGTATCCATATTTATTTGTACCTGAATAAAAAGTGCAAAGAAAAACTGTCTGGGATATTCAAAGGGGTTGCGCCTGGCACAACAGGGTTGCACTGGCACAACCCCACAGTGTGCCCCAACAGGATATTGAGAAAGCTGCCTGGTGCAGCACAACTCCTGATGTGTGGGGTTGCACTGTAAGTGAATGCGGCGCAGATGCAGGGGCGTGCCATGCATATGCGGCACATCAATATTCAGCCTAAGATCTGTGGCGGGAGATGCCAGTGCGGCCCTGCATTGCGCCTACAGGGGGGCCCAAAGTTGAGCCTGTATACGTGGAGCAACTCCTGGAAACCCACAGGCGGGCTGCCACCAGGGCAAACAAAGCAGATGCCATCTGTGAGTGGCCATCCACCCATTCAGAACACCATCCACAAGCACACACACACATCTCTAGGAGTTTAGTGGCCCCCTTCCCTCCCATGTCCCCAGTACCCAGAATATAGCTGCCAAGTTATGCCCTGGTAGTCTAGTGGCCCCCCCCACCCATTGCTGTGAACAAGGCATGGCACCAGAACACAATTCCCTGGTGATCTAGTGGCATCCCCATGCCCTCCCAAATCCACACAGCACCCCTTGACCACCCATCTCCCCCATCATTGGCGGGCAGTTGCAACCCACCCACATACTGCCCGGCCACCCGCTAAATGACATGCATTTCATGGTCTGTAGGTCCATTGGTCCACAGTGTGTACCAATGGGCTTGCAGGGCATACTGTACTAGACAGTCCCAAATATGTGAATGACTTCATTGGCTTCCATATTCTGGAAGTCGGGGACATTGGAGGAAGAGGGGTTCCACTAGGCTACCAGGGCACGGCTACCGTTATGGTACTCATGGACTCGGGAGGGAGGGGAGGCCACTAGACTACCACGGAATGTACATCACACATTTCCATGTTTGCAGTTACAGATGGGGTTGCCCGGCATCTCCACCACACATGTCATGCTGGGCAGGGCGCCAGGCAAAAGTCACCAGGGCAGCCCTGCACGAGGCATGCAAATGGGACCATAATGATATGCTAATTGCCCCATTTGTGCCTTGCATGGTGTATGGCCTCATTTACATGCCCCTGGCTGAATATAATGGGTGCTGAACCTAGCGCAACTGCACTTGTGCTGGTGCATCCTTGTGCTCCCTCTCTGTGGCTTGAGCTGGCACAGTGCCACTGTGCCATGCACTGTCTGTGTGCTTCACAGTATCACAGGGTACAGTAGATGATGGCAGTTAGCATAAGCAGTGGGGATCCTTGTGTGGAATTAATCCTGACTACTTATCTTATTTCAATCCCACTCACCTCACAACCACATCCCCTGCCCAGCCACCCAGGTTGGAGGTCCCATAGCTTGCACTTTATGGTGGGGTTCCCTAAGAGGAGATCATGATCCACCCGAAGCTGACCCAGGACTTACACTTCCTGGTATCATTCAGCAAAGGTTGAGCTTTATTCAATAGATGTTTAGGGTCATTCAGCAGAGGTTAAGAGTCATTAAGCAGAGACTGAGGGTTATCATGAAATGCTGTTGCACAGAGTGTTTATCTTTGGTTGGTTTCCCTAAAGTGTGGATGTGCAGTGATGTCAGCATACTGCACACATGCTCCCCCATGCATGCAGACACCCACTCCTTCTCTTGTGGTCCTTGCATGATGTATACCCAGACTCTGCAATGTGTTGCTCAAGTGCTGGGTGCCACCATCCCTCCCCACCAGAGGTAGAGAGCAGTCTATGGGATGTTCATTCAATCACCCCCCGCCAGCCCTCTGATGCATGGTGCTCATTCCTGAACATTGGTCATCTGTGTCACAAGCAGTAGTGCTACTGCTGTGTCAGAGGGCCAGCCCACTTCATGTTGTTTTTACACATGAAATGGAAACAAGCAACAATGATAGAGGGGAATTGTGAAATTGGGAGAGGGGATACAAGAGGGAGAGAAGGAGATGGAGTGTAAGGGAGTGTGATAGGGAGAAAAGAAAAAGGAATGTGAAAGTGACATACTAGAGACATGGCACGTGAATGAGAAACTGGGAACATACAGAAAGTGAAAGAGATACAGGGGTCACTGAGTGTGACAGTGAAAACTAAACACAGACTGTGAAAGAGGGATCCAGAGAAAGAGATAATATGACATGTATGAAAGGGAGATAGAAAGGACCTGGAGTATGAAAGAGAGAGACGGTATACAGGAGTCAAAGTGGAAAAGGACAATGGGAGCTTTGTAAAATCTTTGCTTGCTTGTCTGAAGTCCATACTGCTACTTTGGAGCTCACCTGCTCTCCACACTGGAATCAGGTACATGGGGCTGACAGCCCTGTTCTTTCTAGCCCTGCTATGAGGGAAATATTGGTAGGGGTAACAGAGATTTTAACTGAGTCCTGACCATGGAACCCTCTGGAGATGCTCAGGGTTCATTGGGGGTGGAGGTCTAAGAGAAATTACACCTGAATCTTTGTACAGATCTGCTTTCTTGCTGTTCCCCCTATGACTTGCATAGGGCCCCAGATGGGGGAAGAAGAAGTGCTAAGGACATTTCTCAGCTGGGGAGGCTAGTCAAGGGTCTGTTAGTTGTGGTTTGTGAAGGGTGGTCAGGTGGGGAGGAGTCCCAACTGCAGGGAAGATGGTATACAAGAGGGATGCAGAGTTGAAGATTTCTGAGATGCCTTCCTTCTGATGAGATGTTAAACTGAGATTTCTTCAGCCCATCTCTGGTCACTGTCTAGGTGGAAGTAAACGATAATAACAGTAATAACTTTATTTACAGTATATAACACTCTTCACAATGTATCAGAGCACTGTACACTAAAAGAATAATTCAAAAACATAAAATATTAAAATGCTGTTCCATAATTCCATAATCCCCATTACTCATAAAACAATCAGTTACAGGATAGCACCAAATGCTACTTGAAATAAGTGGGTCTTAAGGGCAGTCTTGAAGCTCTCCACTGTCAGGCACTCACGTACTCAGCGAGGCAGAGAATTCCACAGGGTAGGGGCACAAATGAAAATGTTCTTGAACCCGATGTTTTTAGTCATTTATTTTATTTATTTATTTAGCTGTTGTTGACCAGGTAGGTACACGAGACAAATTATATGTCTATTTTCAGGTATGACCCGGCAGAGTACAATGAAAATACAGGTTTAAACATAGTACATAACAACAAGTAGATCAATGTACAGAGTCACCAAAGAACCAGATGAACATAGATAGTCTACAGTAAGCAGTAATGGGAATCATATATATATATATATATAGATATATGTATATATCTATATATATATACACAATAAATAGTCTAAGTCATTCAATGACAAGAGCAGTAATTACAGTGTATGAGTAACCCTTTATCAGAGCCATAGAAACAGATAATTCCTGAGCAGATAAGCAAGCAAATCACATGCATCTCAGAGTAGAAAGGACAGTGGGCAGCATCATTAGAGCCTGCAAGAGGGACTCCATGGCTAGGTGAGTCCAATTTAGAGGCCTGGCTAAGGTGGCTTGGGACACCCCTACACAGAGGCCAGCTTCAAATGCTCCCACAGCGAGTTCCAGAGGCACAAGTGGGAGGAGGAGGAATGAACATGGGCAGGAAGGGAGTTCCACAGCCTCAAAGCACACATAGTGAAGTCCCTATCCCCATTAGGGTACAAGTATAAGGAACTTTGAGCACTCCAGGACCCTGAGACCTGAGTGAGAGGGAGGAGGAGTCAGCAGGAATGAGAAGCTGCACCAGCCCCAGAGGGATGCCCATTCTGATCACCTTGTCCACAAAGCGGCTCAGCCCAAAGTTCAAGTAATTGGCTGGGGAAAGCAAGCCAAGTTTGTCATATAATTTATAATGATGGGTGAGGCGAGGGACAGCCAGGGCAAAGTGACAGATGTTTTTGTAGGTCATGTTCCACCTAATGAAGTAGACCTTGGAGGTGCGAGCAAATAGGAGAAGGCTATAGCTAGGCAAAGGGAGCAGCACACCTCTGGCCAATGCCAAGCGAGCAGCAGATATCAATTTTTCTTTGCCCTGTAGGCAAAACCCAGTTTACATTTTATGGCTCGGCAAACTTTTAGGATGTGAAACCCCAGGTTGAGTTGGGTGTCAAGTGTCACCCCAAGGTACTTAATGGAAACTGTGGTTAGAAGGGGAGCACCACCCAGACCACTGACACGCAGAGAGGCAGGGGAAGCCTTGATCTTGGCCAATGAACCAAAAAGCATGGGCAGAGGTTTTTTAGGCTGAGGACCAGCTTATGAGACATTATCCAGGACTGAATATTCTTAAAGTCCTCACTCAGCAGAAGGTTTAGAACCCCAATGACCAGGGAATGTGCAAGAATGACCAGATCATCCACATGAAGGGTGGCACTACAGTTGGTAGCAGCAGCAAGGAGGTTGTTAACAAATACAGAGAAGAGAAGGGGCCCGAGAACTGATCCCTGGGGGACACCAGAGGTCACCGGTGTGGGGTCAGAGAGGACCTTGTTGAATATGATCAGTTGTAGTCTGCCCTGGAGGTAATTTCTAAGCCAGCTCAGGGCAGGAGGTGGACAGGCTAAGGGACTGCATCTGTGAGCAGAGTAATGCATGGTCCACAAGGTTGAAGATCTTGGATAGGTCAATGAAAATAGTCCCAGACAATTTGCCCTGGTTCATGGCTACCCTGATGCTAGATTAGACAGAGACAAGGGTCACCTGCAATCCCTCACTGATCAAGCGGAGCAGCTGGAGGGGTAGTAAGGATGCAGGAGATCTTGCAGTTAGCCTGGTCCCAGTCCACATAGGGCTTTATAGGTCAGCAAGTTGACCTTGAAGTTGATCCGCCACTGAACTGCCAGCTACTACAGTTTGCACAGCACAGGCATAGTATGACTGAATCAAGATGATCTAGACAGAAGCTTTGCAGCAGCATTCTGCACCAGCTGCAGGTGGCGGATATCAACTAGGTAAAGAATGCTACAGTAGTCAAGGTGTGAAGCATCAAAGGCGTGAATCAGGGTTCACAAGCCACCAGATGGAACTTAGTGCTTAATCTGGGTGATATTCCTCAGATGGAAAAGAAGACTTAATGACAACAGACACCTGAGAGTTAAGTGTCAACTGTCATCAAGAATTACCCCAAGATTTGACATCTGTTCAGAGGTCAGTAACAGGGACTCTCCAAGCCAAAGTTCTGAGGGGCGCCCCATCCCTGACCTCTCTATCTGATGACCAGGATCCACCACCAGCACCTTGGTCTTGTCAGAATTGAGCTTCAACCAGCTGGAATTCATCCTATCCTGGATTTCTACCAGGCAGCTATTATACACTGAGAGCGTACTGTCCTGGTCAGGTGCAAAGGACAGGTAGAGCTGTGTATCATCTGCCTAACAGTGAAACCTCAGCCCATACCATCACGCAGTGTCTCCTAATGGCAGGATATACACTGCAAACAACATGGGGACAGCATAGAGCCCTGCAGCATCCCACAATATGCTTTCTCCCTAAAAACCTCAGAGGAATAAACCCCCAAGACCATCCACTGTGATCTACCAGTGAGGAATGAATGAATGAAACCATCTAAGGACTGTACCAGACAGGCCACAGATGGCATGCAGGTGATACAGAACACATGGCTCTAATCAGAGAATAGTCAGGGAGGTTCCACAGTGTCATGGCCAACGAAGGTGTCTGTAATAAAAATCTTCATTTAACAAAAATCACGATTAAGGAACCTGATGTACAAACAACAATCTCAGTTACTTTAAAATGGTATAGATTGCAGGATGGTTATAATGAACAATAAAAGGGGAAAAACGCTTTCCAAATATAAATCATAAAACCTGACTGAGAGAAAAAATAAAACTCTAAACTAGAACTGTAGTCTAAAAACAGGATAATGCCATGAAACTATAAAACAATATTTTTAAACATTGACTTTACAAATAATTAAAATAGGAAAAATATAACATGAAATCAGCCCTTTTTTCTAAACTAGATAAATCAAGTTAATTTATGTTGATGTAATCAATTTTTTCTTACTGAATAAGAAAAAAAGTCTAAAGATATTACTGAGGAAAAAAATGTAAGATTTTTAGTTAGTGAAATAAGATATTTAGCCATGTCAAGATATTATTTTTCGAAGTGCACTCCTCTTGAACATCTACATCAGTGATATTTCAGAGGGTTTGAGAGGGATGGAGTGCCTATTTGCCAATGATACAAAAATCTGCAATAGGGTGGACACCCCGGAGGGGGTGGAAGACATGAGGAGGGACCTCAAGACACTTGAGGAGTGTGTCAGGAAATGACAGCTGAGGTTTAGTGCCAAAAGTGTTCTGTGATGCACCTAGTATGTAAGTAAGTCAGTAAGTAATCTTTATTTATACAGTGCTTTTCAAGTATCAAAGCACTGTACAGTGCCATAATAAAACCACATAATCAATTGAATAAACAAGTAACATAAATGTAACAATTAAAATACAGCAAATGAATAAAATAGAGGATAATGTATGGTCCTCTATCATTAACCAGTCAGTTAACAGTCGAGAGGTTGCCAGGGCGACCATGTAAACCTCGAGAGCGAAGCTCGAGAGGTTTACGTCGCCATGGCAACCTCGAGACTGTTAAAATTGACCGGTTGCTGATAGAGGGACCATACATTATTTTTTATAGTGTATGGTCCCACTATCAAAAATTAAATGGCTTACGTTTTTTAAAAAGTCACCGCTGCTTGGCCCTTCATCCCTTCCGTCGGTTTCCCTTCAGTAGTTCCCGTCGGAAAAAAGTGCGCTTTGTCGCGAACCACTCGCTGTTGTTAAGCTATCGATGTAGCGTAGGATCGATAGGTTAACAACATATCTACGTCACATCGATAGGTTAACAACCTTAGGAAATGATTTCCTAAGGTTAACAGCATTCTAACATACATTATAAGATTATAATGGATGGTAAATGCCTATTAACCACCATAATCAGCAGTCTCACAGTTTTGTTATGTACTGTTTAGAATTTTAAAAGTTGTTAACCACACTTCGGAACTTTCAAACAGTGGCATAACTAAAAAGAATGCACCAGAGTTCCATAATTCTCACACACAGAATGCAAACAGTGTTTTTTTGACCATACACTATAAAAGATGATGGCTGGGGATCGTGTGACAACCACTCTGAAATCACCTCTCGTGGTTGCTAGGGCTACAGTAAACCTTTCGAGCGTTTACCATGTTGCCCTAGTAACCACTCGAGGTGATTACAGCATGGTTGTCACCTTATCCCCAGCCATTATCCTCTATATAAATCATTACATTTCTGAAACATCTAAATTCAGTCAAAGAAAAGCTTGTTGAAATAGGATTTTAAATTAGTTTTAAAACATTCGACCTTGGGAGGAAAAACGCGAATGCTGGGTATAGGGGGGGGCAAAGAATCAGAACAAGGAAAGGGATCTGGGGATCATAGTCTCCTCAAACCTTAAGGTAGGTTTTCTATGTAGTAGGACAGTGGGAAGGGCCGATGTTTTGCTAGCATGCATAGGCAGAGGCATTACTATCAGAAGGAGGGAGGTTATAGTTCCCCTCTACAAAGTCATGGAGAGGCCTCAGTTAGAGTACAGGATTCAGTTCTGGAGACCACACCTCCACAAGGATATAGATGCACTGGAGAGGATTCAGAGAAGGGCAACAAAGATGGTGCATGGTATACAGGGAAAGACATACGAGCAGAGGTGTAAGGAGCTGAATCTGTACACACTGGAAACAAGGAGGGAAAGGGGGAACATGATTGAAACCTTTAGTTATGTAAAGGGGCTCAAAAGAGCAGGTGATGGGGGTCAGCTGAGGAGGAAGGAGGGAGCCAGAACTAGAGGACACAGCCTCAGATTGCAATGAAATAGGTTTAAGGGCACTATGAGAGGGTGCTTCTTCACAGAGAGGGTGATGGATCCCAGGAACAGACTTCTGGATGGAGCAGTGGGAGCTAAAATGATGGAGGAATTGAAGACGGCATGGGACAGGCATATGGGACTGAGTACTGGGGGAAGGGGGAGGGCAGGTGGGGAGCAGAGTATGTGAAAGGGGAGGGTTGGGCAGACTAGATGGGCCAGAAGGGTAATTTTCTGTCATCAAATTTCTATGGTTTTATGATCTGCCATTCAGTATGATGATAACAGTTACAGTGGTCCAGATGGATGTCCACGAAGGATTCCTACATGGTGCAGGGTGCTCCTTTTGTTGGTGGCATGGAACACAGAGAATGGATGCTTTCTTCTCCTCCTCCACTTGACTACCTAGTCCCCACCAATTTAGTTAGAGTAGATCAAGGGCAACAATGGCAGCCCCACCTGATTATCCCATGACTTTAAGGTAACCCCACCGGGGGGGGGGGGTTACATTTAAATTTCTTATCTCATCATTCTGATAAATTATATATACAGCAAATTTACAAAGAAATTCCAGAATATCCTAGTAGGTGCACAAGTAAAATCTGATAATACCATGACTTGTTATATTATAGATTCATTGGACTCAATTTTTAAAGGTTGGCTCAGGGCGTTCCTTTAGCCCTGCATAAACCCCTTTCGTTGGCACTGCTGTGCTAAATTCCTTTTGATGCAACTGCACCAGATTTTAGTATATTGGGCATGTTTTTGACAGTTTTCACACCATATGGCAGATTGTACAAATATTTGGCACAAGCACCATAAAAATGATTCCCCAAATGGCGCAAATTAAACCAGGGAAAATCTAGTCTAACTTGTGTCATTTGGCCCTCTTTAGAGAATGTAGAATTTTTATTCCATCAGAAATTCAACATTCCACATAGCCTTATTAAAGTCTTAATAGAAATCTGACTCCATTCATTTAAAAGCAGTGAAACTGCAGTTAGCTTTTTAATCTGTACTGAAGTTAGAAAGCTTGGTATAAATAAAACACTGTAAACCAAGGCCGGGACATTTAAAAGGGTTGCGCCTGGTGCAACCCCACATTGTGCCCCGGCAGGATACTTAGAAGGCTGCAGGGCACAGTGCATGTCCTGAGGCGCCATGGCGCAATGTAATCCTAAGTGGTGCAGATGCAAGGAGTGTGCCCAAGCATATGTGGCACATCCCGACATTCAGCATGGGACGCGTGGCACATATGCCAGCACAACCCTGCACTGTGCCACACAGGGGGGCTCAAAGCTGAGCCTTGGAAAAAACAGGAGCAAGTCCTGGCCACCCATTGGCAGGCTGCTGTATTACAAGGTGCAACACAGCAGCCACCAGACATGGGTGGCCACCCACCCACCCAGAATGTTGCCAGGCACACATACCCACCTGGTGGTCCAATGGACCCCCCCACCCTGTATGCCCAATCACGGGCTGTATTAAATAGTAAATATCCCTGGTGGTATAGCATTCCCCCCCACTCCCGATCGTGGGCTGTAGTAAAATGTTAATTTCCCTGGTGATCTAGAGGTAACCCCCCCCATACACCCAATCACGGGATGTAGTGACATGTTAATATTCCTGGTAGTCTAGCAGTAACCACCCCATATGCCTGATTGCAGGCTGTAGTAAATAGTTATTATCCCTGGTGGTCCAGTGGACCCCCCTGTATGCCTGATCGTGGGCAATTGTGGAAAGAAGGATCACCTGGTGGTCAGTGGTACCCCTCCACCCACCACAGGGTCCCTAGCCCACCCAGCACCCCTTCATCATCGGTGGGTGGCAGCACTCAACCGCAAACTGCCCAGTCACCCACTGAATGACAGCGTGCAGTATGAGCTGTACACCTATTGGTCCACAGTTTGGACCAATGGGCATGTAGATTATACAGTACTACAGGACCAGATATGTAAATGAATGTGTTCATTCATATATCTGGTCCTGTGTAGACAATATAGTCTGTATGCCCATTGGTCCACACTGTGGACCAATAGGCTAACAGCTCATACTGTGCACTGTCATTTGGTGGGTGGCTGGGTGTGCGGTTGGGGTGCTGCTATCCGCCAATGACGGGGGGGTGCTGGGTGGCCGGGGGACCTCTGTGGGTGGGTGGGGAATTGGGTACCACCTGACCACCAGGTGATCCTTCTTTCCATAATGACCCGAGATCTGGCATACGGGGGGGTTAACACTAGACCACCAGGGATATTAGCATTTCACTACAGCCCACAATCGGGCACGGGAGGAACCACTAGACCACCAGGGATACTTTTCCATACGCAGATGCCCACAATCAGGAGTATGGGAGTGGGGGGGCTGCAATAGCCCACCAGGGTTCCGACCGCCGATGGAGGCAACATGGCAGGGCACCAGATTCAATTCATGGGGAGCCAGTGCATCGCATGCAACTAGAGCCATAATGACATGCAAATGGCCCTGTTTGCACCTTGCATACATTATGGGCTCATTTGCATGCCACGGCTGAATATCGCAGGTGAAGCACCTAGCACAACTGCGCTTGCACTGGCTCACCCCCATGCTCCCTTTCTGTGTTTTTCGCTGGTGCAGTGCCACTGCACCATGCCCAGTGTGTGCACCCTCCATGCCATAGTCAATGGTGCTGAGCCATGGTGCATCACTGTTGAATATTGCCTGGTCCTGGCCCTGGCACAGCCCAGTTGTGCTATGCCTAGGCTTGAACCACTGCCCGCGCAGTCTGAATATCTAGCCCCAAGTATTTTCTATAATGCCAGAATACCCTGTTGTAAAAAAAAAGATTGAAATCATTCTTTCAACTTACCTAAAATAAAGGTTTTGTTTAACGACAAAAAGGAGTGTTCGTCTTCCCTTCTGACAGGCATGGTCAGCCCCATGCACTGATCTTTTTTCATATAGCCAGTTTTCAATCAACCATGACAGTGGGCAGAACAACTTGGCTGAGATGTAGTGTGCACATCATGATGCATGTGTAACTTAATTGACACCTCTATTTTTTGTTTGCTGTAAGGTAGGTATATTGCCATAGATGTGCCAGAATGTTTAAAAATAGTAACTGCACCAGTACCAAGGACTTTACCCCCATGGCCTCTGAGGTCTATTTTTGGCCTAGGCCTCTCTATTCAACTCTGGCAACACTGAGCCTCACTGAGCTCAGAAAGATGCCTACATTTTCTGGCAATTCTTTTCTTTTTCCAATTGTTTAACCAGGAGTGGTACACTAAGCTGAAAGCTTGTTTACAGGTGTGAGCAGTGAGCCACAGGAAAGTTAAGTGACTTACTCAGGGTCACACAGTATGCAAGTGGGGGGTCTTGGGATTCCAACCCAGGTCTCCAGATTTGCAACTCAGAGCCTTAAACCACTGTGCTATACTGCCTCCCTGCTTCCACAGTAATCTTCATCAACAAGAACTTCTGACAAATGATGTATCTCATCTTTTTTCTAATCTCACTAGATACACTTCAGGAGCAGCCCTGCCTAGTACCTACAGATCTGGTCTTCCTAGAGTATTATGAGCAGATGTCTGCGGCATCACCACCTGAGAGAAACCCTGCTTGACAACAATGTTAAGGATGGTGTTTTGGGAGTCATAATTTACTTGGGATCCTTACACATGTCATGAAGTCACCTGGTTTGCTGATTTTGTTTCAACAAAAAGCAGCCTCCACTTTCTCTTGCATCTGCAGCTGTTCAGTGTGTTCCACAACCTGGGACTGAAAGTGTGTGGTCACTGGTTATGGTGAGAGTGAGCAGAACTGGTGGTTTAAAATTTTCAGTAGTGTGGTGCAGTACTATTGAATAAGCCTTTGATAACAGAACCTTCTATAAGGTAAACAGTTGGATTGACTATGCAGAAAGAGGCAGCTCTTGGTCTAGCAACATTTGAGAACCCATTTCTTCAAGTTGTGCAACAGGGTGTGCTTTGAAACAACTGAGAAGCTGCATGGGATATATTATATTGGACTACAAATCTGCAACACATCTCTCTTACTTACATCTGAGGGAAGTTTTCCTTACCTAACAGTCTTACATTGGCATTGCTTTGTGTTTAATTATTTTCATTTTTAAATCAGGAATTTTTTTTTAAAACTGCTCATCTTGTGAGCAACTTCAGAAGGGTTGAAATAACTGCATATTTGATTTTACTTTGCCTGTAACTGGACTGTCTAGTAGTATTTTGTGACAGTTTGCATCAATAAATTTTGAAATAATTTATTGGTGGTGGCTGTGTACTTCTAATAGCAAAGGCTGCAGTTTGTAATTTGATGCCAGACAGTGCATCAAGTGGTGGAATTTGTCTTCACTAGTCAGGGAGACCTTGCATCATAGCCAATTGTTTTGGGTTAAACATTCCAGCATTCATCAATTACTATAAACTAGTGGCGTGATCCTGTTTCAGACAGAAACCCATCTCTTCAAGTTGTGTAACAGGGTGTGCTTTGAAACAACTGAGAAGCTGCATGGGATATACTATATTGGACTAGAAATCTGCAACAAATCTCTCTTACTTTCATCTGAGGGAATTTTTCCTTACTTTACAGTCTTACATTGGTATTGCTTTGTGTTTAATTATTTTCATTTTTAAATCAGGAAGGGGTTTTTCAAAACTGCTTATCTTGTGAGCAACTTCAGAGGGTTGAAATAACTGCATATTTGATTTTCCTTTGTGGATAACTGGACTGTCTGCTAGTATTCTGTAACAGTTTGCATCAAATTACTTTTAAATAGTTGACAAATCAGTTACTGGAAAGTTAGTTGAATTACTGTAAAGGATGGAACTCACCAGGGTGGTGGAGCAGTGGTGTATTTAATTGTTTTTAACTGTCACCAGTGGTTGTGGACTACCCACCCACCCTTCCCACCCCACACCCCAGGCACGACATTTCCTTTATAGCCAATGTTCTGACATCACTTCCTTAACAGGTCTTGGGGCAGAACTGTCATATTCTTAATAACCCAGCACAGTACATAAAGGGTAAGTACACACCACAAAAAGGAAGAAAAAAAAATTTATATATATATATATTACAGATTGTATATTATAAGGCAGAGGGACATGTGGGGAGTGGTGCAATGCACTGGCAGTGGGGCAGCAGTTTGCTGGGAGACATTCTGGAAACTGCGTTGCTGTCCTATTTGCAGGCAACTGTCAGCTCTGAGGGAGGAGGTTGCCTACCTCCAGGTTGAACTGGCAAGGACTAAGGAGGCCTCCCCCATCCAAAGAGCACCACTGCCACAGAGGCTGCCAAATATGAAGAGCAGTTGGACCACAGTGGGTTCTGGGAGGGTGTGGGTGGTGGAACAAAGGTGAAGCCCCCTCTAGTTGTACATCTACACAAACCATACACCAGTCTGGCAGAACATGGTTCCTCTATGATGGCACCCTCAGTGGAGACCAAGAAGAATGCTGAGGACACCCACAAGGGAGACCCACAGATGGGTGGCAAGAGACACCACAGGGGAAGTAAACAGCTTCTGATAGGGGACTCAAATGTTAGAGGGGTAGCCTGGGGAAGGGAGAGGAAAGGGAAGGAAGGTGCCTGCCTGGTACCATGGCTTGAAGGGATGAGAAGAGAATCCTCAGGATTGCAGAAGCAACATCAAAGGAGAGGGAACTAGATATCATTGTCCACCTTGGGACAAATGACCTAGCCGGGCATGGTATCAGTGCAGTGCAGGATGAAATTGTAGAGTTGGGGAGGGGCCTCAGACTGGTAGCAAGTACGGCTACCTTCTCAGAGGTGCTGCCAGTCCATGGCAGGGGTGAGGCTAGGGTACTACACACCATGCAGTTTAATGAAAGGTTGGAAAACTGGTGCAGAACAGAGGGCTTCGGCTTCATTGGGGACTGGGGGTACACCTGGAGAGATGAAGGTCTATACCGGCATGATGGTCTGCATTTGTCTATGAAGGGAACCAAGATCATAAGTGACAGGTTTAAATGCTTCCTTGGCAATCTTTTAAACTAGCCATGGGGGGAGGTACTAATAAGAGGCAGGAAATGTCATGCCTCCCCCCACAAAACATAACGGGTAGTAAGGTAAACACTGAGGTACACTACTCAACAGAGGGCAGGACGGGGTAAATGGAAAAATAGACGAGGGCTAAAAGAATAGGCATGGGGGAAAAAAGGATAAAGCCAACATTAAATGGAGGACAATGAGTACCAATGCCCATAGTCTGGGAAACAAGCTTCCTGAGCTAGTAGCCTTGATGGAAGATAAACAATTGGATATTGTGGCAGTCACAGAAACATGGTACATGGAGAACTATGATTTTGATGTCAACATACCAGGGTACACAGTCTACAGAAGGGATGGGAAGGGGGGAAAGAGGAGGTGAGGTAGCTCTGTACATAAGGAAAGGGATCAAAGCTACAGAACTAAAAAGAAAGGGGGAGAACAAGAGGCACTCTGGGTCACCTTGGAGACAGGGAATGGCATCACAATCCGCACAGGGGTTGTATACAGACCACCATCTCAAGGGGAGGAAATGGACAAGAAAATGATAGAGGACATTCTCAAAATGGCTGAAAAAGGGGAGATACTGTTGATGGGGGACCTGAATATGCCAGATGTTAACTGGATGACATGTACTGCAGCCACATCCAAGAGCAGGGTCATTCTCGATGCTCTGCATTGGGCAGGCCTTAGACAGCTAGTGGTGGAACCCACTCAGGAGGGAGCAATTCTAGACCTGATACTCTCAAATGGAGAGAGGATCACAAATTTAGAAGTCAGTAGACATCTGGGAACAAGAGACAACTGCACAGTGTGCTTCACAATAAGCACGACCATGGAGACAAGCCATACAAAAACAAGCATACTGGACTTTAGAAGGGCTGACTTTGGCAAAATGGGTGAATACCTGAGGAATACACTAGCAAATGGCCAAAAAGGAGGTTTGGAAGAACAAAGGAGAAAAATCAAAACTGCCATCATAGAGGCAGCAAGCCTTTGTGTGAAACAGATAAAGAAAAAGCGGAGTAAAAAACTACTATGGTTCTCAAAAGAGGTAGCAGGGAAGGTTAAGGAGAAAAGGCTGCATTCAAAAAGTATAAGGCATCACAGAAGGAGCATGACAGGGAACTGTATCAATTAAAACAGACAGAAGCGGGGAAGGCACTCAGACTAGCAAAAGCCCAAACCGAGGAAAAAATAGCCAATTCAGTTAAGAAGGGGGATAGAACCTTTTATAGGTACATTAGGAAGCATAGAAAGGTTAAGGGAGGAATAGTGACGATTAATAAGGGAGAGGGGAGGTGGGCAGAGGGAGACAGTGAAAAGGCAGAGATACTGAATGAATACTTTTGCTCAGTATTCACAAAAGAAGATGAAGAGGAGTTTCCTAAGCCAGACAATAGAAGCACTATGGGTAGTGGGGTTGACACCAGTCCATTTACAGAAGAAAGAGTCCTGAAAGGACTCCTAAAACTCACGGTGGACTAAGCAATGGGGACTGATGGGATTCACCCCAGTATCCTAAAAGAACTAAGGGAAGACCTAGTGACACCACTGACCACACTTTTTAACAAATCATGGGAGGATGGTATGGTACCTGAGGACTGGAGGAGGGCAGATGTGATTCCCCTTCACAAAAGTGGGAGCAAGGCAGAAGCAGGAAACTACAGACCTGTAAGTTTGACCTCAGTGGTAGGGAAAATGATGGAATCACTTCTGAAAGAAAGAATTGATAAGCACCTAGAGGCCACCGGGGCACAGGACCCAAAGCAGCATGGATTTACAGCAGGAAGCTCATGTCAGACAAATTTAATAGATTTCTTTCACTGGGTGACCAAAGTAATAGACTAGGGAGGGGCTGTGGTAATGGCCTACCTAGACTTTAGCAAGGCATTTGACACAGTCCCACACAAAAGATTAATAATCAAGTTAGCCAGTCTGGGAGTGGGTCCCAGGATGGTAGCCAGGGTAGCAAACTGGCTGCACAACTGGACACAAAAGATAATAGTGAATGGAACACATTCCGAAGAAAGGGGGGGTTACTAGTGAGGTACCTCAGGGCTCAGTACTGGGTCCAATCCTCTTTAACATCTTTATAGGTGACATTGTAGAGGCTCTTAAGGGAAAGGTATGCCTCTTTGCAGATGACACAAAGATATGTAACAGAGTTGAAACACAAGGGGGGGGTAGAAAGGATGAGAAAGGACTTGACAAGGTTGGAGGAATGGTCAGACATATGGCAACTTAGATTCAATGCAAAGAAGTGCAAAGTAATGCACCTGGGAAACAAAAACCCAGGAGAAGAGTACACAACAGCAGGGGAGGTACTAACAACAACAAAAATGGAACGGGCCCAGGGGGTAGTCATATCAGATGATCTAAAGATTGGTAAGCAATGTGAGAAGTCAGAAAGGAGAGCCAGGGGGATAGCAGGATGCATAGGAAAGGGCATCACAAGTAGAAAAAGGAAAGTGGTTATCCCTCTGTACAGACAGTTGGTGAGACCTCATCTGGAGTACTGTGTGCAGTTTTGGAGACCTCATCTACGCATGGACATAGACAGGATGGAAGCACTCCAGAAGAGGGCAACTAAAATGGTGCAGGGTCTGCATCATAAATCATATGAAGAGAGACTGAGAGAGCTTAATATGTATACCCTTGATGGGGGGAGGGACGGGGGGACATGATAGAAACATTCAAATACCTCAAGGGAATCAACAAAGTCCAGGAGGGTAGCATCTTTCAGAAAAAGAGATGTGTAAGAACAAGGGGGCACAATTTAAAGATAGAGGGGGGATGGCTCAGGGCAATGTGAGGAAGGTTTTTTTTCACGGAGAGAGTGGTGGATGCATGGAATCACCTTCCTGTGGAGGTTGTTGGGTCTAAAACAGTGGGGGAATTCAAACATCCATGGGACAGACATAAGGCAATTGTAGTGGGGGGTGGCAGGGAGTAGGCTGTTGGTTAACTAGAATCTGCAGCTTATCCAGTAGGTAGGGAAATGGGCAGACCGGGTGGGCTAAGTGGTCCTTATCTGCCATCAAAGTCTATGTTTGTATGTTTCTATATCCTGTGACTCATATGCCGAAGCCTGTGAAACATCAGCATATTTGTCAAGAGTGTCAGCACCGAAGCAAAAGCATCAACTGGCTAGAATGAAATCTTTCAAACTTGCCATCTGGGCTACCTGCTGCACAGTTCTTTTATCCCTTCAAGTGGTCAGAGGTAAGGTAATTTTGTTGCTCTAATTTGTTACAGGGAGGGTTTGTCTGTGCATGATTTATGCAGCTGCTGTGGATTGTAGTTGGTATGTCATTTACCAAGGATAATTGCAGCAGACGTACATCTGGCTTTAACTGATGTTTCTGCATTTATCTAACTGTACAGCTGGAGAACTGAAGAAGAGGCAAACCATGTTTTTTTTTTATTTATTTAGTTTTTGTTGAATGGTGGGTGCACTAGACAGCGGAGCTGCCTATTTTCAGGTATGACCCAGAAGGTTACATACAGATTGGTAAAAGCACCAAATAATTTACATGGCTATGGCAGGCAACAGCAGGCATGCAAATACCAAACAAAGCACATAGAAACAATGTATACATTACAATGGCAGAAGACAAGGAATACGTGGAACAGTGGCATCAATGAAATTCACATTCTATAGTACAGCAAAGAGTAATAAGTACTAGGGTACCTAGGTTCAGGCAAAGAATGGGGGGAGCCCTACACAGTGATAGAAACAGGTTCCAGGACACAATAAGTGGGTCAGGCAAAGGACATATTAGCATCCCCCACAGGAGCAAGTGACTTGCTCAACGTTAGATAGTGACAATACAACTGTAATTGGATTGAAACCTAGTTCTTTGCTCCCAGCTCAGTGCTCTAACCATTAAGCTGTTCTGCCTCTATGGGTAGGAAAGGATGTTTGTCTATTGTTAAATTCAGGCAGATAAAGGGCACTGCTCTCGTTTTAGGAGGGGACCTTTTGACAGTTCTCTGATCATATTTTATAGCAGTCTTTGGATTGAGTCTTTGCGGTGGCTGCCTTGCTACTTTAGAACTCCTTGCCTTGACATGTGAGAGCCACCTATTGCCTTTCCACGACTAATGTGTTACCCTTCAAGAGTCAGATCTCAGTTTTGGGATTTGTGCAATGCAGTGTTATGAAGTACTTTGTAACTTTATTTTAGCTGTTTTAAACTAATGGATTGGCTTAAATTTATGTTAGATTCAGTTTAGATATTTGTGGTTTTCCTGTGAATTTTGCACTTCATAAGGCACTCTGTCAGAGAAATTAAATACCTGCCTACCTATCTACTTACATATCTACCTATCTGTGCTTGCCTATTATTACTGTATGTTATGCACTGTAATCCTGAAGAACTGTTAAATCCTTGACTTGTCTTTTTAAATACTGACACTGAACAACTTTACTTTTCTAGGTGCTGCACAGTACAATTGTCCAAATAATATCATGAAAACTAGACAGAGCTGTATTATGGTCCCAGACTACAGTGTACACAAATTCACAGCTTAGAAATTCTTCAGCCCTTCATTTACAGTCAGTTTAGCAAAAGCCATGTTTACATGGCTGACCTCGCTCCTTCTTTGGAGAGTTTCAGATTGCCCTGACCCAAAAGATGCGTGGCTGACACATCTACACAGCCCCCCTCAGTGCCCATCTAAGATGCACTGGAGAGGGGTTGAGAGTCAGGGCAGTCAACTGATGGAAGCACCTGCAAGTGGGAGTGAGCAGTGCAGCCTGTCCACACAGCCGTTTAAACCGCTTGCTTCTGAACATGTCCCCAGAATTTCTGGGATGGCTGAGTGGCACAGGGAGCTGCTTACTGCAATTCAGTAAGTGTCCACATGGTGGCATTTAAACTGCAGCAACCGGAGCACTCGGGTTGCTGCAGTGCAAATGCTGCTATATAAACATGGCTAGGGAGTGCCGTCGGGCACCATTCCATGGTAAATAGTAGTGGTATGCAAAATCTTTCCCTATGAAAACAAGCCCTCAACCTCAACATGGGCAGCTTAGTTATAATGAATCTCAGATCCAAACCTGGCTAGCTTGACTCAGATTAGGATCCTTTCCCTTTAGTTTTTTATAGGTGTGTCAGAGAGTCGGACTCAACTTGGACTGTAACTAATTATACCATCAGGCAGTGGATGATTGCATCCTTCAGTGTCCCAGAAGTCAATGCATGTCACATCATGCAAGTAGCTCAGGTAGCACCTCATTAGCCAGGGAAATGGGGTGCTGTGCAGAGTAAGGGTGCATATGTGAAGAGTGAGCATGGCAATAAAAAATGGTGTGCACATGTCATGGCTACATTTCATCCAGCGCAACCTACAGAGAGTTCAGTGGTGTGAGAAATACGGAGTGTTGGGAGTGTGAGTGTGTGCTGGAAAGCAGGATAGTGGAGGTGAAGAGGCAGTGGCACTCATTTGTTTGAGTGACTAAGAGGGACTTCAACTACTTCAGTTAAAGAGGGACAAAGAAAAGAACTAAAGTAATCAAAAGTTTAAGACAGCAATGCACAGAACAGGGCACTCAGCTCAAAGGTGGTGAACGGTTCAGCATCTGGCCATATAGTTTAACACAGTAGAAAACAAAAAAAGGAAAAAGAAGAGCATAAATATAAAATAAATAAATACATCTGTAAGAGACTGCTGTTCTAATAATAAAGCATAGGTCAACTCAGTTGAAATTGTGTGTGGGAAAAAGAAACGGGGCATCTGGGCTGCAAATAGCGCAATAATATAGCAGGCACCACTTTCAACAAATGAACAAGCAAAACAGATTGCTGTGGTCTGTAGACAAACAAAGCCTTTACAGGTAGGTGTTCATGCAGAATAAACTCTGCTGCAGTTTGCAACCAAGAAATGATAAAAAGAAGCATTGCAGCTTCTCAGCTCATGACAGCCTAAAAAAGTCTAAAACATTCCAACAGTTCGGTAGCCTATGTCTCTGGTATCCCTCTGTGATGAAAGAATATTTTTACATGACACCATTAAAATATGTTTTACCAAACTTGGTATAGGCTTGTAACTTAAACCATTAGCTTTTTGTTTCAGAGGGGTACAATTCTCTGCCAGATCAGAACCTTCTAGCATGCAGACCACTTCTGATTTACCTAAATGCAAGCAGGATGTTCTTCAAAGCACAGTGGAAATACATTTTACAAGACTGTTTATTTTTTATTTTATTTCAGCTTTGGTAACCAGGTAAGTGCAGTGGCAACAAGTACATTTTTTAGGCATGACTCGAGGCAATTGCACAAACAGAGTAAATAACATTATTTACAGAGTTTAGGTACAGAGGGTGAAGGATATAATAATTGGTACATTCTTTCGTACATCCATTATGATGAAGTGAGTTATAGTAATTGGCACATACTGTACATACAGAGCAAAAGCAGTACAGATAGAGCTGGTTACAAATCAATGAATACAGTGTGACTGCAATGCAGGAGCTGCAGGGCTTAGACTTAGTATATGATAGAGAATTGTCATTTGTTAAACGAAAAGTCTTTTAAAGAGGACAGGAAATCATTTGTAATTGACTGCTGTTTATGAAATACTTATTCTCAAAAATGATGTGCATTCACCTAAAGTATCCATATTTATTTGTACCTGAATAAAAAGTGTAAAGAAAAACTGGCTGGGATACTCAAAGGGGTTGCACCTGGTGCAACAGGGTTGCTCTGGCACAACCCCACAGTGTGCCCCAACAGGATATTGAGAAGGCTTCCTGGTGCAGCACAACTGCCAATGTGCCGGGGTGCACTGTAAGTGAATGCAGCACAGATGCTGGGTGTCGTCCCATGCATATTCGGCACATCCCGATATTTAGCCCTGGATGTGTGGCTCCGATGCCAGTGCTGGCCTGCATTGCGCCACATGGGGTGGCTCAAAGTTGAGCCCGTGTACACGTGGAGCAACTCCTGGACACCCACAGGTGGGCTGCCATATTGCAGAGCAAAACACAGCAGCTGCCAGCCGTGGGTGGCCACCCACCCATCCAGAACACCATCCACAAGTACACACACACACACATCCCTAGGAGTTTAGTTGCCCCTCTCTCTCCCATGTCTTTGGTACTTGGAATATAGCCGCCAAGTTATGCCCTGGTAATCTAGTGGCCCCTGCCCATTGCCGTGAATGCGGCATGGCACCAGAACACAATTCCCTGGTGATCTAGTGGCACTCCCCAACCCCTTCCAAAGCCATGCAGCACTCCTTGCCCACCCTGCTCCCCCCATCATTGGCGGGCAGTTGCAACCCACCCGCATACCACCCGTCCGCCTGCTAAATGACAGGTACAGTATGGGCTTGCAGGGCATACTGTACTAGACAGTCCCAAATATGTGAATGACTTCATTGGTGGCCATATTCCAGTGATCAGGGACATGGGAGGGAGGGGGGTTCCACTAGGCTACCAGGGCACAGCTACCATTATGGTACTCAGGGACTCAGGAGGAAGGGGAGGCTGCTAGACTAACAGACAGTGTACATCACACATTTCTATGTTTGCAGTTACAGACGGGGTGGCCCGGCATCCCCACCACACACGTCATGCTGGGCAGGGTGCCAGGCACAAGTCTCCAGGGCAGCCCTGCACAAGGCATGCAAATGAGGCCATAATGGCATGCTAATGACCCCGATTTGTGCCTTGCATGGCTTATGGCCTCATTTACATGCCCCTGGCTGAATATCATGGGTGCTGGGCCTAGCGCAACTGCACTTGCGCTGGTGCATCCCTGTGCTCCCTCTCTGTGGCTTGTGCCACTGTGCCATGCACTGTCTGTGTGCTGCACTTGCCATATTCAATGGTGCTGAGCCATGGCACAGCACCGTTGAATATTGCCTGGTCCTGGCCCCAGCACAGCCCAGTTGCGCTGCGTCCAGGCTTGCGCCCCTGCCTGGCGCAGTCTGAATATCTGGCCCACTGTATTTTGCATTGTTTTGTTTTTATGGGCAGCATTCTGTTACAGTTCTCTTCATGAAACCAATAATTTTGAGTTTTACTATGTCATGGTTTGTGCATAGAACCCTAAGCTCAGTTCTGATAGGTCAACAGCTCATAACTGGCATTCTGTACACAAACCGTGATATAGTAAAAACTGCAAATTATTGATTCCATGAACAGAATTGTAGCTGAATGCTGCCCATAAAAAAACAAAACAATGAAAAATGCAGTTTTTCCTATTCCTTTTTGTTCCAGTACAGTTAAATATGGATACTTTAGGGGAATGCACATACTTTCTGAGAATAAGAATTTTATAAATAGCTGCCAGCGCAAATTTTCTGTCCCCTTTAAGGCTACTTGGCATAGCAAGCAAACGTCCGGTGAGCACACAAGATGTGGTCCACAGGAAGGAAACAGAACAATTACTTAGCGAACTGAGGTCTATTTTTGTGTGACTCCACCTAACCCTGCCTTCCCCAAGAATATCATTACAGTGACTACGAATAAAGACTTTGAGGAAGTACCCCCCCATGGGCACAAAATATCAGTGTTTCAGCTATGTCCACATGTAGCACAGCTCCTAGCCAGCTCCAGGATGCTTTATATATTTTTAAATGCTTGGCATTAGAAGTCACTGTTTTGTTGTGTCAATTTTTGGAGTGATATCCTCCTTGTTTATGGTTGCTTTCAAAACATGCAAATACATGGGTTATCAGTCTGAGCTGTGAGAAGGCTATTGGGGGTGTTCACCACCTTCATCTATAACAGTTTCAGGATATTGAGTCTCCTCCCTAATTTTGGCTACTCTTCATCTTTTTCTTTTTTCCCTTTGAGGTCCTTGCTCAATCACAAAGCTGGAAAATGCATACATAAGATATATAGATGCATAGAAGCTGATGGCAGATAAGGACCTCATGGCCAACACAGTCTGCCCTATTTATCCCTACCTAGTATGAGATCTGATGCACAAACTGAACTCCAGAGCACACACCCGCCCCCACACACATGCACCTTACCTGCTGGGTATCCTTGTGTCTGTTCCACTCTATCTATCTGGCTCTGCAAATATGCAGATGACTGTAAGGTAGGGAGCATAAAAACAAATCAGAAATCAGCTGAACATTTTCAACATGATCTTTATCATCTAGAGGACTGGGCAAGAAAGAATAAATTGAGCTTTAATGAAGCTTGGGCAGAAATAATCCAGGGTACATCTATAAGCGAAACAATACTGTAATACAAACTATTGAACATGAAAAAGATCTGGGTGTAACTATTTCACAGAAACTATCTTTTGAAACTCACAAATACCATTGTTAAAAAAGTCAGAAAATACTACTTGCATTCTCAAAAACATCAAACGCAGACAGTCTGAAGTATTTATGCCACTATATGTTGGTTTTGTTAGACCCCATCTCGAGTACTGCTCCCCATTATGTGCCCCAGTCCTCAATCGAGAGGAAAAAAATGACTGTAAGGGTACAAAGAAAGGTTACAAAAAGACTCATAATTTGAAAAATCTAGACTACTCCACAAGATTGAAAACACTGGGTCTGTACTCCATGCAGTATAGGAGATTAAGGGGTGATTTATGTCTTGCCTATTTAGCCCTGCATAATGAGTCAATCTTAGAAACCAGTGGACTAGTTAAATGTAAATTGAATAACATTACTAGATTCCATAAATTAAAACTAAGGGAGATCATTACAAAACTGTTAAATGGAGTCATTGGTACTCCAAATGAATAGTATCATATTGAAACTCCCCACCAAAAGATGTAGCAGAAAGTGAAACCATGGCTGTATTTAACAAGCTCTAGCCAGAGCCGATAGGGCTGTGAAAAGCTATCAAATGACCAAAGTAATTTGCTTGTTGGTGCCACATAGTACTGTTTAGTCACAATCATCACAGTGCTCATTTTCCTGTAACAAACCCTCATTTTTCCTGTATTTTCCCTGTAGAGGCAGCATCAAATCCCTGTATAAAACCCTGCAGATTTTTCCATAAGCCACTAGTTCCTAATTTGTGACTTTGTTGTTTATTTAAATGTAATATGTTGGCAGCCTTTTATCAGGAAAAGGGCTCTGATTTGCTGTTAGGTATTAAAATTATATGTCAAGCTGACAGTGAAATCACAGTGAAATCACACGTGAATGACCAGGCAGTCACTGAATTGCTGTTCCTAAGCAGTAGTGATATCACAGTCAGTGAGGTCACAATGCTGGTGATGTAGTGGGGGCAGTATAGCTAGCTATGTCAGCTGCCACACAGAGTGCTGTTCAACACATTACACATATTAACATCAGGTAAACAGTCTTCTAGTTAAACAAAGGAAAAATATAAAGTACCTCAAATATAAAAGGTAATGGTTGATAGATTTTAAAATCTAATATTAGTTTTAGGCAGTACACAAGCTATTTAACCCACATGCCTAGTGTGGGGATAGAATCTACAGCCTTCAGATCTTCAGGCCAGTGTGCATGCTATTTTTTGCATCTTTAATTTGGTAGTTTTTGCACAAATTCTCTCAGACTTTTTTCTGACCACCTGATGGAATCTTGAATGAGTTACATAAATGTTATTATTTTCTTTAAGGCCCTGACCCTGCAACTAAATACACACTCAGTACCTTTTATTATAAAATGAGAAAAAAAAAAACAGTCTTCAGTTTCCAGAGCTTGCCTCCAGCCTGTAATACAGAAAGGAATGTAAGCTAATGAACTGGAATTCCACTGTCTGCAATCTGACACTGAGTCTGACTTTCGTTTTCACAGAAAACAAACAGAAATGAGTTAGCCCCTAGGTTGCAGAAAGAGTCGGAATAAATCTGTTAGACTGAGCTGGACAGATGATAGAAACAGCAGTTAAAAACGTTTTTTTTTTGTTAATTTCCTGAGAAGTTCTGAGGTACAATACAGTAGCATCCCCTTCCCCCCTTCAGATGTCTTTGGCATAGAACAACAAATAGCAAAAATCAGAAGGGGAGTGCACTACTTTGCAGCTGTGGAGAAATACATACAAATGTCTAAAATGGAAGTTCTAGGAAAAGCCATTTTTAGAGCTACAGAAGACATAAGGGATGTAGGCTCCGTCCACAGCCCTAACAAGAGACTAGATATATACATGGGTAATAAAAAAAAAGGTGGTGAGTTTCATAATAGGCCCCCAAGCCTCCTGAACTCATAATCTCTCTCTGTGATTCTACAGTTCTTGAAACCTGTGACCATTTTAGCCTGTACCTCCTGCTGTGGTAGGCCATTCCAAGCATCCACCACCCTCTCTGTGGAAAACCATTTTCTCATGTTACCCCTGATATTCCCCCTCCAACTTCATAAGCTCCTTTGTATTGGAACATCTCTTACTTTGGAAGATGCTTCCTTCTTGTACTTTGTTATACCAGTGAGTTATTTGTGCATCTCTGTCATGTCACCCTTCTCCCTCCTTGCCACAAGAGAATACCTATTTAATTCTTTTAGTCTTTCCTCATAGGTCTTTTCATGCAGGCCCTGCACCACTTTAGTTACCCTTCTCTGCACTGCCTCCAGCCACTTTATGTCCTTTCTCAGATGGGGCCTCCAGGACCAGATGAGTACTCCAGGTGTGGTTTCACCAGTGTCTTATAATGGGGCAAAATTACCTTCCTCCTTCTACTTGTGATACCTCTCCCTATGTATTTAAGCATCCAATTAGCCTTCCTTACCACCTTGTCACACTGCCTAGCCTCTTTAAGGTTATCTGAAATGATACCCCCCTGCCCAGATCTCGTTCCTGCTTTTTGACTGTTAGTACCTCCCTGTCACAGCATCTGGGAATAAACTTCAGACAAGGCAAATTTACACAGCTCCCCCCACCAATACCCCGCTGGTGACTGGCATGGCCCACCTCTCACCACCATGGACAGTTGCTGACTGAGCAGTCTACGGTGCATGTACAGTTAATATACATGAAACCCAGGGCCGGTATGCCATTTGAATCTGACAGCAATACCAGATGGGCTGGGTTCAGGAAGGAATAGTTCACTTGGCACAAAGGCTAGGTTTGGCTACTCTGCACAGGGGCACCCAACTAATTTCGAGCACAGGAAGCTATAACTGTAATGTCCAATACCAGAAGTGGGATTCTGAAGTGTGGCTTTTTATTCACATCCAAACAGAATAAACAAAGCATAGATGGACCCCCATGGGGCTAAACTCCTGGTAATGCAGATTAAAAGAAACAAGAACGCTTCCTCATCACTTTAGCCCTCAGGCTCTGAACCCACTGGGCACACAGCCCAGACTTGCATGCTGCTTTGGGTTATACAGCCCAAACTTGTACACTGTGCTGGGTTTTCTCTGGCTTGGCTCCCTTGTCGGCCACTCGGACACCTTCCACACTTCATGGAAACATTTTCTGGTGGCTTCCTAAACCACCTAAGAGCACCTCGGCTCCATCAGGGAATTCTTTCTTTCAATCCCACGTCTGGGTACTTTCCTCAGGAACTGGCCAAGTACCTGAGAGAAAGTAAAAGGTGTCTCAGAGCAAATCCATGGAGGTGAATTTGGTTATTACTGATGGGGGGGTCTCCCACGTCAAGCTCCCACAATTCATACCCGGCCATTTCTCTGGACAGTAAACATCTCATCCTGTAAAGCCTTGCAATGCAGATTCTTGCTAAATGTATTTCACATTCCATCTACTTGTCTTGCTTCCCATTTATGCTGGACTTGAACATACTTTTCAGTGGCATTGTCCATTTCTCTAGAACCCCCACTGAGTTAAGCAGTCCAATCCCCAATTTCCTTCACTTTTTGTGCTGGACTTGAACATACTTGAATTAAGTGGTAATGTCCATTACTCTAGACCTCCCACAAATTAAGCAGTTCAATCCCCGCTTTCCAATTGTACTTGGCTGTCTTTTCCTGACCCCACAGTAACAGTCCCTTTAGTTTCCTTCTGTTCAGGTGAAAAACACTTGACCCTTTTTCAGAGCGAACTCACCCTTTGGTTGCAGGTGCCCCACAGGCTTTTTCTCCACAAGGAATTTCTCTCTCAGAGCTTCCAGTGCCTCAGCACAACTTGAACAGGCAGCTTCTTTCCCTTAGCTGACCCAGGGGGGTTGCCCCTGGAAAACAGGCAAAAACCTTCCCCCATCCCCTCACGGATGGGGCTGCTGAACCATTGAAAGCAGTCCCCACCACTTCAATTACCAGTTCCTGTGTTCCTCTTCAGGTGGAAACACACACCTTCCAAAAATATCTCTAAAACAGAGCTTAAAGTTCTGAGAGCCTGCACACACTCAGCAGTACTACTGTCTCTCACTCAGACTGCACACAGACTGAATTCAAAATCCGCAGCGTTCTACACTAATCTCCAACTGCAACATTTCAGTGTGGCTTATGCAGCTGCGAGAGTTCCATGGTGATGTCATCCCTCAGCCTCAGCTGAGACTGAGAACAGAGTGAGACAGTATGAAATCCATTTAACTGGAGTTTTACAAACTACCTTCCCTGCCTACCACTAGATCTTACTGGGATTCTAGTAAGCCTGGGTAACAGGGGGGTTACATACATTCTCCATGAATGACAGCACTGTTAATCATGGAGCTCATTTAATAACTGTATGTGCTCACTAGACTGCTCAGTCGGCAGCTGGCCATGGTGGTGAGAGGTGGGCCATGCCAGTCACTAGTGGAGTATACGGGTAGTGGAGGGGGATCTCACTGTCAGGTGGGAGGGAGAGAGGCCATTGGAACACCAGGGTTATAAGGGGCATGATGATTGTGTATTGTACCAGTGGGGATGGGATGTGGGTGTGGGGTGCAGAAAGTGGGCATTGGGACTGGGGAGAGGGGGTGTTCAGTTAGCTCATAGGGCTTCACACCTGGCAATATTGGAATGGGGGGTGTGATAGCCCACACTGGGCATTGTACTGCCTATTGTGGGGACTGTGGGCATGGGAGGGAGCTGGATCTGGGTGGGGGGGCATGCATGGCAGGGATTCCTGGGTTTGGCTCCCTCCTGCTTGTCCCACAACTTGTTTGTGGTCACTGCACCATCTGTTTGACCTATGCCTCCAGCCACAGGGCACAGACCCCTGGACCTGGTCTGATGCCAAATCAGGTGCAGAGTCCAGGATGTAGGGATGGTTGGCGCAAGCTGCAATTGTCACAGCTTGCAACCACTCTTTGTGAATCCGACCTACAGTGTATATCTCCACAGATACTGACTTTCTATATCTCTGATCCACAGTAACTAAGCACTTTTATAACCTTATGCAGTAACAGGTTTATAGTGTGAATTTATGAAACTACCTTAAGGATTTCTTATAACTGTAGTAATCATGAAATTATTATTGTTTTTGTATGGCTTCTGAATCCTTTTTATTTACAAAAGGCCTTATTAACTGTTTATTCCTATTTAAAATAGCCTTCATGCTTTTTTGTTCACAAAATGCACTTATGAACTTTACACAACCACTTCTCCAGGTGTTTGGCATCATTCCAGGGACTGAATAGATGGAAATGGAAAAAGAATGAAAAGAGAGAACTAGTAGAAAGTTTAGTAGGGATAGTAAAGAGCTATGCTAGGTGGCCGACCTATGGTGGGGGGGGGGATAAAAGCAAAGAGAAAAGCATTAAATAATGCGCAACAGAAATGTTGGCAGCTAGGAAATAATGAGATAGAAAAGTGGTCCATCCGTCATAGCCAAGGGTGTAGCCTAACTCTGCCACACTCCTCCCTCCTTAAGAAAAAAACAGTTCTCAGAACTATACTGGTTTTTCAAGAACCCCTTCCCAGTCATAAATATTCTACCAAAACAGTAGAATGGGGGTTGGTCAAAACTTTCTCACCCACCATGAGAGCTTTACCCCAGGGTCCCTTAATCATTAACAAACTAAGGGTGTCAAAAAGTCACTAGACTGACATCCATCTTAAATACATACCCTAGGACTTAATTTGCACAGATACTGTCTAGTATCTTAAGACTAAACATAACAGGTTTCACATTTGTTTCATAACTCCACGTTCATTGCTCCATGATGGGATAGGAAATCAGCATTCTTGTGTGAGGTTCCAGATCTCTGTCGAACCACAAATCTATATGGCTAAAGGGCCAAATACCACCTAATTATTCTAGCATTCTTATCCTTCATTTGATGGATCCAACATAAAGGATTATGATCAGTAACTAAGGTGAATTTGGCTCCCCACAAAAAAATCTAGAGGCTTCTATTGCCCATTTAGCTGCCAAAGCCTCCTTTTCTATGGTGGAGTTCTTTTGCTCCCTTTCATGCAACTTTCTTGATATGTACAAAAGTGGGTGTTTGTCCCCATCAATTGTTTGTTTTAACACTGCCCCCATTCCTGTCTCTGAGTCATCCGTATGTACCTTGAAGTCCATCTCAAAATTAGGGCTCTTTTATACAGAGGATGAACAAAGGGCGGCTCTGATGGTTCAAAGGGCCTCATCCCATTGTACCTTGTTGCTACACCATTTCTTTTTCACATCTGTCAGTGGTGTAGCAATTGACACAAAGTTTGGGATAAAGCATCGGTAATATCCTACAAGCCCTTAAAATGAACTCATGTCTCTTGCAGTGGGGATGGGGCACTTCTCTACTGCATACAGCTTATCTATTTTGGGCTTGACTTGCCCATTGCCTAATAGAAAGCCTAGATAGTGGGTCTCAGTCATGGCAACTGCACATTTTGGGGGGGGGGTGATGGTTAGCCCTGCTGTTTTTATTGATTTAACCACCTCAGCCAAGTGTGCCATATATATTCTCCAGGTAGGATTGTATACTATCACATCATCTAAGTAGCCTGAACATTATCCAGTATGTGGTGCCAGTATACAGTCCATGTACCGCTAAAATGTAGTTGGAGCTCCATGCAACCCAAATGGCATTGTAACAAATTCACACAACTCCACAGGGGTACTGAAGGTGTTTTATTCCCTTGTCTGTGGGGCTAATGGAATCTTCCCTTGGTCAGATCCTATGTTGTGATGTATCCTGTGTTCCCTATGCAGTCTGTGATGTCATCAATGCAGGGCATAGGATATGCATTGAACTAGGACACTTGATTCAAACTTCAAAAATCTAAACAAAGGCAAATTCCACCCTCTTTCATTGGGACAACCACTATCAGTGACCCCCAAGCACTAGTGGATGGTGTTATGACTCCCAACTGTCTCATCTTGTCAATCTCTTTCCTGACTTCTACCCTGACTCTTTTGGGTAGCCAGTAAGGCTTCTGCCTGATGGAGAGGACTCAGTCCTAATACAATATTTTACCCCATCACTCCTACTGGCACACTTGTAAAGGTCATCGGAAAAGAATTATCACACAAGGCACAAGGCATTAAGAAGGGGGAGAAGGACTTCTTTAAGTACATCAGGGAGAAAAGGAGCTGTAAGGACCACATAGTAAGGATTAGGAAGGGGGGGGTTGGGTGGAAGCAGGGTGCGATAAGGTGGAAGCACTAAATGAGTACTTCTGCTCAGTATTTACTAAAGAGAAGAGGGGGTGACACCCAAGGTGGGAGAAACGCAGAAGCAGGGGGGGGAAGTGGTGACAGATGGGGAAATCATGGAGAGCAGAGTTCGAGAGGGTTTCAAGGCACTGAGAGTGGACAAGGCGCCAGGCCCAGATGGCATCCATCCCAGGGTACTGAAGGAGCTGGCAGAGGTCCTTGCAGGACCTTTGGCAGACCTATTTAATGCCTCATTACATTGAGGTGTGTACCTCAGGACTGGAGGATGGCTCATGGTGCCCTCCACAAGAGTGGCCCCAAGGATGAACCGGGAAACTACAGACCAGTGAGCCTCACATCCATCATGAGTAAGCTAATGGAGACTATCCTGAAGGAGAGGCTGGTGGCCCTCCTAGAGGCCAAAGGACTACAGGACAGCAGACAGCATGGCTTCATATGTGGCAGATCCTGCCAAACCAACCTGGTCAAGTTCTATGACTGGGTAACTAGGCAACTGGACAGGGGCCATGCAGTGGATGTCCTGTATCTGGACTTCAATAAGCATGCAACTCAGTGCCACATGGAAGGCTGGAAAGGAAGTTAGTAGGCACAGGGGCAGGTGCAAAGCTGGTGAGATGGGTAGAAAACTGGCTGCAGGGAAGGCAACAGAGGGGGTGGTGGTGGTGGGAGCTCACACCCAAGGGCAGTGATGAGCGGTGTTCCACAGGGCTCCAGTGTTGGGACCAGTGTTGTTTGGGATATTCATTGCAGACATATCATGGGACATCAAGAGCAAGAACGGTCTGTTTGCTGATGATAACAAGGTAGGCACGGTGGTGGATGACCTAGGGGGATGACAGGGGTTGCAGGATGATCTGGCAAAGCTTGAAACCTGGTCAGACACCTGGAAACTGGGCTTTAATGCCAAAAAGTCAAGGTGCTGCATTTTGGGATGAAGAACCCAAGGAGGAGTTATCAGCTAGGAGGAGTGCAGCTAGCCCAGACAGAGAAGGAGAAGGATCTGGGTGTGCTCATTACAAGGTCAATGAACAACTCGGCACAATGTAGGAAGGAAGCTGCAAAGGCCAACAAAATGCTAGGTTGTATTGCAAGGGGTATATCCTTGAGTAGGGAGGGAGGAGGTGATTCTGCCACTGTATAGGTCATTAGACCACTCCTGGAGTACTGCATGCAGTACTAGCATCTGTGTCTGAAGAGGGACATTAAGTTACTGGAGGGGGTGCAGCACAGAGCGACAAAGATGATCAAGGGGCTGGGGGACTTATCATATGAGAGGAGGTTGAAGGAGTTGAACATGTACTCACTGGAGGAGAGGAGAGACAGAGGTGACATGATTGAAACCTTTAAATACATGAAAGGAATAAACAAGATGGGTACAGAGGGGCTGTTTAAAGTAAGGAAGGGGAGGGCCACCAGGGGCCATGATATGAGACTGGAGCGAGGAAGGTTCAAGAGGGAGATGAGAAGACACTTTTTTACAGAGAGGGTAGTGGCTGGGTGGAATGCATTACCTGCTGAAGTGGTATGCAGTAGAACAGTGGACTGCTTCAAATGAGGATCGGACAGTACAGGACAAGGGGAAGGGTTAATGAAGGGGAAGGGTGGAAGGGAGGGGCAGCTGCAGAATAAGGGGTGCTAGCTCCACATTCAAGCAGACTTGATAGACCTCTAGGCCTTTATCTGCTGGCAAATTTTGCATGTTCGTATGTTTGTAAGAATTGATCAGACACTCTACTTCCATTCTTTGGGCATCTGACAGTGAAGGGTTTATTTTTATATCATTCACTGACCTACGCAGCCAGTATAATGTTATGCTTGTGCAACTGTGTTAGTTTGATTTTGGCCATTCGCACTCTCTATTCCAGAGGAATTATCACACTGTAGGGGTAGGAAGGCAAGAAACTCTCAGAGAGGGTTCCACCCTTAGAGGTGCCACGGGACAATTCCCGTGGCTAAAGGTACCTTAGGAATCCCTCTAAGAAGAGAGTGCTGCTGCAGGAGGAGGAGGGGAGGATGGTGGGACAAAGAAAAAATGCTTCACAGCGAGGCTGAGAGGAACTGCTTATATAGCTCAGGAAGTGGGAGTGGCTGGCTGCTTGGCCACTGAACTCCAGGCAAAGCCTTACCAATTCACTGACCTATGCAGCCAGTATAGTGTTATGCTTGTGCACTGTGTTAGTTTGGTTTTGGCCGTTTGTACTCTCTATTCCAGAGGAATTACCATCCTGTAGGGATACGAAGGCAAGGAACTCTTGGAGAGGGTTCCACCCCTAGAGGTGCCATGGGATGATTCCAGTTGCTAAAGGTACCTTAAGAATCCCCAAAAGAAAGGTAGTATCATCCCCAAAAAGGAGGCAACATGAAGCATGTGAGCAAGCAGTAACTGTGACACAGGAGCAATAACTGTACTGTAGAAGTAGGGAAGCATAGGCAGTTCAATAATGCAATGAGATGCTCAGTTGGATAACGTAATGAATGCCCAGGCTTGCATAGCAAGATACTGATGGCTTGCGTTGAGATTAGGGATTCCCTAAGGAGAGAGGGAATGGCAGAACATCCTCCACCTCCATCCAACAGCAGAACCTACCTAAAGAAACTAAGGGAAACAACTATGCTAACCAAGTGTTATGACCTGAGGCAACGGAGGAGAGAAAAAAACCTCTATGAGGAAGAAATCTCTGGGGATCCAAGGCCTAGGTCGCCTTCCCTCCAGGCTTGGGATAGTTTATTTAGTGACAGCTCTGCAGCTGCAATTTGGAAAACCAAATTAAAAGGAGGTGGAACATATTCCAATTTGGAGAAAGGCTCTCACTCAAACCCTCTAGCGGGAACGCCGTGGCAGGTTGTGAGAAAACTCGGTAACAATACCTGCATCCAAGGCATAAGAGGAGAGCAACAACTGCTGAGGCACTCACCTGGCCTACCCATCCTAATTCAGACCAGGTGAACCAGAGGCAGTCGTAGGGAGAATGCGGTGAAAGTGCCTTGCTTGGGAAGCCACTAAAACCAATGGCTAGCCATTATAGTGGAACACTAGAGCCAAAGGAGGTAACTCTTTCCACCCTTTACCGCTAGTCTTAAATTCTACACCAGGAGCTGCTGTCATGTAGCAGGTAGCTAATGCCAAGCCTGGGGTGAGAACATTCCCAGCTATGGGCCAGGTGAGAAGGATCCCACCCCAAGATGGACATGCTTGATATGTAGACTAAATGCAGAGCGAGACCGTCAGCTGCAGGAACCCTGCACCAGAATAGAATGACTGGCATGCCCCAGAAATTGATTGAGAGCTGGAAAGTTGGTGAGCTGATGAGCATGGCATACTGAGATCATAATGAGCAGTGAGTGCTGAGACCATGCAAGGTTGAATGCAGATTGAGTGCAGCAGAATCCCAGAAGCTGAAGCTGAGGGAATGGCAATAGGCATGACGCAATGGTTTGCGTAAGCAAGGTGCAACGGTTGCATAAGCAAGTGTGGACCTGCACGTAGGTCAATAAGCAGTAGTAGTGATAGGTGGACCTGCATAACATACAGTACTGTATAGCAATTAAACAGCACTGAATTGAGGGCAAGCCAGCCAGACATGAATAGCCAAACCAAGGTGACAAACACTCTGAGGATTTTCGGCAGCGAGGCAAGATTTTATAACAAGCTATATTAACAGCCTCAGCAGGAGCTTACTTGGCTGACCTCAGAGTTGTAACTGCAATGAAACATGGAGACACATTCTTTGAAAGCAGGCATAGCCAGGCAGTGCAATGAAGCTGCAAGTAGAATGAAAACAGGAATGAGCAGCACAGCTGGGGTCACAGTAAACTGTGTCAGGTGAAAAGAATTGAGTATGCAACATGGAGCAGCTATGGTTGAGCTGAAACACACAGATAATGATTGCAGTTGCATTGCAGTAGTTTGAGCATGGTGTGCACAGTGTAAAAACACAAGCACTGGGTACAATAGTAATTAAAGCAAAGAGCAGCAGTGGCTGTAGGTAACTGAAAGCAGTAGCAGGAGCTCTAAGTAGCAGTATGCTAGGAGCTTAGAACAAAGCCCCCCAAAAAGACAAAACCAAAACACAGCAAAACAGAAAACAGGGAAGGCCCAAAAACAAGAAACACAATACATAGGGAAGCACACAACCGGAGGAAAGATACAAACTAGAAGCAGGAAAACAAACACCAAACTCCATCAGAGACACACAGAAACTGCAGGTGGGGAGGGGGGTTAGGTCCCAACCAGCTCACAGGACAAACCAACATAGCCTCCGGCTGAAAAGAAAAAATGCTTCACAGTGAGGCTGAGAGGAACAGCTTATATAGCTCAGGAAGTGGGAGTGGCTGGCTGTTTGGCCACTGAACTCGAGGCAACGTCTTCCCAACTGTGTCCCTCATGACTCTTCATTCTCTTATAGGCAGTATCCAGTTCAGATTAGCTTTTTGGGATTACTGTCATACCCAGGTGTAATGCTGACTAAGGAAGGCAGCAATAATAACACTTTCTTCCCTGGGTTAAAGAGCAGCTGGTACCTTCAGGATAACTTTAAAAAAACATAATATTCAGACACAGTTCAGCTTGTGTTTCACATTAGTGCAGTATTCCTCCTGTTCCTCCTCCCCACTATTTATAACTGAGGTACACAGACAATGCCATTTCAATGTCAAGGTCATTGGTGGTAAAACAAAATCTTTGTTCCTGAAGAGTTCATCTATCCCTGTTGCTTTCTCCCTACCTAAGGTCATAATGCACTGCTTGTGACATCACAGTTACTCTCACAGCAATACATTGTGATGTCACAACAGAGGATTATGACTTGAAGTAGGGAGTAAGCTACAGAGGCAGATGAACTTCAAAGAACTCTAAGGGATAAAGATCATGTTGTAATGCAAATGTACTCATTAATAAATAATGGGGAAGAGAAATATATAGAATATATATGGCATGCAAGCTGAATTGTACTTAAGGAAAAGGAAAGATGGTGGCCACACTGGGCTAGTCGTCAGTTGCAGCAGTGCTTCAGAGTACTGAGTACTCAGAATTCTTTTTTGTTCTTTTGTGTTTATTTATTCTGTTATTTTACATTTTTTAAGGTATTTTAGTTATCTAGTGGCAGTCAGTCAGGGTCCTGAAGTGAGATAGTGAGGTAGAAATAGTGTCTTCAGGATAAATAGGTTTGGAGGATCTCCGGCATATCTCTAATGGGGTTGCTCACTGTATACTACAAAGTATTGTTTAGACTAGTATTTTTAGTCAAAATATGTTAATGTTTATCATTTAACCTGCCCTACCTGCCGGTGGTGTCCTGTGGTTTGTGGTATCGAGGGCTTGGTGGAAGTCCATGGACTTTGCTGTGGATCCATTCCCACAGGAAGAGAGACCTTAGGAATCTGAGGAGAAACTGTTAAAGGAGGGTGACTCAGTCGGAACATCGATCTAGGAGTTTTGGTGGTTGGACTTTTTTCTTGGAACATCATCGGATTATTGTTGCTGGTGGACTGTGTGCCATTGGTCTTTCCCGAGGAGTTGCAGGACAGGCAAATTGTGGAGGTCAGTGGGAGCATTTGGGAGTTCTGCTCTGGCCCATCCGAGGGTGGCTGCTGTGTGTCGGGCCCATAATGGGAGGTGCCAATTTGGATCTGCTGGAGGGTGGCTCTTGGCTGTTGGTGGCCTCTAGGTTCCGCGGGGGGTCTACTGTTGAGCGGACACTGGGCCGTGCACCACAGTTGTGGATTCAATTGATGGGGTGGCTGTTTCCCGGGGTGAGGGTTTTTGAGGGACCCCTTTTGTTTCCTATAATCAGCATTCCAGCTTGCTGTTGAGGTTTTGCCCATGGTACAGTGATCCCAGAGGGAAAGATAAAAGAATTGTGGAGAAGATACCAACAGTCCTCAGTGGGGTACATTGGAAGGAGTAGACATTAGATCTACTACTGGTCAGATCTTTTTGGGCTTGGTTATACTACATGTTTTTAGGCAGTGAGAGGGCCTTTAAATAATTCCGTCTTAAATGATTTCAAATAATTTCTGCCTGCTTATTACTAAGGTTCAAAGTGAGAGCTGAATTTTAGTTTTGGGCTTTGGTTTCACTGCCTGAAGAGGTGAGAGCTCAGATGGACTTTTATTAAAACTGCTCAAGAGATTTAGTGACTCTCGTTGATCTGCAAAGACTGACTTAATGCCATAAGACTTTATCTTATTTCATACTTAATTGTTTAATGTTTTACTTTTGTGTATTTATTGTAGAAGGGAGGGTAGAAGTTATTGTTAGTTTGATGGGGATTGTGAGGATTATATGCAAAGTATATGTAATTTGTTAGTACAATTATTGTTTAAGGGTGGGTAGTTGTAGGGGTAGAGGGTAATTGTATTTATTTGTTGTTTAATAGTTTTTTTAGTTTCTTTTTGAATTTAGTTATTTAAGTGGGGTTTTCTTGACATTTTAGGAGTGTTTTGCAGTTGTTGGGTTCTTCAGTATGTGTAGGAGGCCTAACCCCACGGTTGTGTGCTATTCGTCCTCCGCCCATCGTGCCCTCTGTCCTTTCTTCCCCCCCATTACAGTTATCTTCATACCAGCACTGTAGAGCACTGGGTATTGCTCATCGTGGGGAGGGGGGTTGGGGTGTGTGAACAGTGGAGGTAAATTAGCGGGGCCATCGTATTTTTCTAGTGAGATCCAGAAGACGCCTTGGGGTGAAATGGAATCTGGAGGGTGGTCCTCCATGCCTAGTTTCCATACCAAAGGGCACCACCAATATTGGTAGGAAGGTAGCTCAAGCTGCTCCAGAGGCCCATGTCACCCGAGTGGTGTTGTGTAATGCCAGATCCGTCAAAAATAAGACTGCAGTTATTACAGATCTTGTTGGGTCTGTGGATCTGTCTTGCATCACCGAGACCTGGCTGGATGAGAATGCAGGCCCCAAATTAGAGGCCGCTATTCTGGCGGGTACCCGTGTTGCACCACTCGAGGTTGGACTACGAGGGGGGGGGGGGTTGCTGTCTCTTTTAAGACCAAACTGGGTCTCACGAGTGTACCATTTGTAGAGACTGAGTCATTCAAGTGTACCATAGTGGCAGGTGTGGGTTGTAGGATCGCCCTCATTTACCGTCCACCAGGTGATGAGAAGCATTTCCTATAGGAAGTTGCAGATTTCATGATCAACATGGAGTTTGAGTCACCCAGGCTGATGGTCCTGGGTGACTTCAAAGCTTGGGTCAATGACAAAGTCTCACAATTTGGTCAACACTTCCTCCAAATGATGACATCTTTCGGCCTTACACAAGTTGTTACTTCTGTCACTCATAAAGGCTGTCACTCCCTCAACTTAGTCTTTCTCCTGGGGATCGATGCCTTCAGTTTGGAGGTGGAACCAGTCAGATGGGCCAATCACTACACCGTTGGGTTCAGTTTCTGTGCTCCCCTTCATAGGCCTACCCCTGTGGAGATGGTCAGGTATCATCCTTTGTGAGAAGTAAGCTCTGAGGGCCTAGCAGCAGTACTTGACCTATCAGAGTTTTCTGGAGTGAGCAATAACCCAGAAACCTTGGTGCTGACTTATAATAAGGCCATCTCCTCAGCTCTGGATATCATTGCTTCTGTCCATGTTCGTCCTGCCCCCTTCGCTCTCAGTCTCCTTGGTTTGATGGGACTTTGAGGGAGATGCGGTGACAAGGATGAAGATTAGAACGCTGTTGACGGAGATCTGCCCTTGATGCCCACCATCTTAGACTGATGGAACATTACCAAGCTTATCATTCCACACTCTCCTGTAAGAAGGCAGAGTTCCTGTCAGGGGAGATTGCAGCTGCTCAGAACCAACCAGCTCAGCTCTTTTGAACTGTAGATAGACTGCGCAACCCAGTCTGCCTGCAGGTTTAAAAAGCTTTTTCACAAGTAGATTGTAAAGAGCTTGCTCACTTCTGTGTGGCTAAGGTGGCTGACATCAGGGCGGTGCTCCAACCAGCACCTTCTATGGGAGAAGCTAGTGCCTTGTTACTAACCCCAAGTTTTCCTGGAGTTTCTTTCACCAACCAGAGCTCTTGTCACTGGTGTCAGTGTGGCTTAATTGGTAGCACATCCGCTTCTGGACCAGAAGGTCGTGGGTTCTCGTCTCACACCGGGATTGGACTTGCACCTAAAAATCGCTGGCATCTGAGTACAGTATTGGGGGGTGCTGTACTATTGGGGTGTGCCATCCTTCGGATGAGATGTTAAACTGAGGTCCTTTCTGCCCATCCTGGTGTTGTCCTGGTGGGTGTCCAGGTGGAAGTAAAAGAACCCAGGACACTCTTCGCAAAGAGCAGGGAACATTCCCGGTGTCCTGGCCAACATCCCCCTTCCCATAAACCAGTTCATGCAATTATCCAGGCTGTGTGTGGGTGATGATGTGCCATATGGCTACCACCACACATTCAGTCACTTCACTACCAGTCTAGCATTGCTTGTAAAGTGCTTTGGGATTCTGTGTATGAAAAGTGCTATATAAATGCTGATTCTTCTGATTCTTCTTCTCATTGATGTCATGTGGATTGTCCAGGGTGTGCGACCTACATGCTGCAGTTTGGACCTGGGCCTATCTTCCGTGATTATGGGTTGTTGGGTTACCATTGGCCCAGTCCTAGCATAGATAGTCTGGTGCTGCTTGGAGATGGGTGAGTTTTCTAGCTTCCTGAAGGAAGTGGTGGTAATACCCCTCTTGAAGAAAGCTTCTTTGGACCCAGACTGCCATGCTAACCACAGACCAATCTCTAACCTTCCCTTTGTGGGGAAGGTGATTGAGAAAGTAGCGGCCATGCAGCTGGAGAACCATTTGACCATCCATGACATCTATGAACCATTCCAGTATGGTTTCCAAAAGAGGCATAGTACTGAGACTGTGCTGGTTCGGGTGCTCAATGATCTCCTGAAGGCAAGAGATAGGAGGAGCCATTCCATCTTGGTTCTTCTTGATCTCTCTTCAGCATTTGACACTGTGGACCATGGGGTTCTTCTCGAATGCCTGAGGTTCATCTGTGGCCTGTCTAGTACAGTCCTTAGGTGGTTTAGATCTTTCCTCACTGACGGAACTCAGGTTGCAGCGGTGGGGATTAATTCCTCCGGCCCAGTCTCTCTGTCATGTGGGGTACCTCAGGGTTCAGTGTTGTCCCCCATGTTGTTCGCAGTGTACATGCTGCCCCACAGAGACATTGTAAGATGGTATGGGCTGAGGTTTCACTGCTATGCTGATGATACCCAGCTCTACCTATCTTTTGCACCCAACCAGGATAGAGCTCTCTCGACATTTAACAACTGCCTCACTGATATCCAGAACTGGATGGATTCAAGTTGGCTGAGGTTGAACTCAGAGAAGATGGAGGTGTTGGTTGTGGACCCAGGTTGCCAGATAGAGAGGGAAGAGCTGGTTTGTCTTCAGGACTTTTTCTTGGTGGCTAACAGCTCCCCACCTCTGAACAGGTGCAAAATCTGGGGGTGATTTTTGATGATGGGTTGACACTGCGATCGCAGGTGCCGGCGGTCATCAAATCCTTCTTTTATCATCTGAGGCACATCTCCAGAATTAGGCATCTTGTTCCATCTGGTGAGCTGCCTACTTTGGTCCACGCCTTTGTGACCTCGAGCCTTGATTATTGCAACTCCCTTTATCTAGGGCTACCAGGGTTCAATATTCACCTCTTGCAGCTAGTGCATAATACTGTGGCCCGGCTATTGATGTGTACTTCTCATGCCTGTCACATTTCCCCAGTGCTGCGTGAACTGCACTAGCTGCCAGTAGAGTGGCAGATTACCTTTAAAGTTGGATGTCTGACTTATAAAGCCCTACACAGACTTGGCCCGGACTACCTGAAAGAGCTTCTGGTACCTTACTGCCCTAGGCAATTGCTCCGCTCAGTGGATGAGGGGTTGCTACAGATTCCAAGGGTTTCTTTAAAATCCTTGGGTGCCCAAGCTTTTATGTACATGGCCCCAGCCCTTTGGAATTCTCTACCCTGTCCACTTCGGTGTTCATCCATGGAGGAATTTTAACAGGCCCTGAAGACCCATCTGTGGTATCAAGCGTATTTGACCTGATGTAATTTTATCGGATTTTATGAACCAGTATTTATACATAGATACATAGACAGTGCTGGCAGATAAGGGCCTATGGCCCACCCAGTGCCCATTTGAGCTTGTAAGTTCAGTTTATGTTTTCCTAGAAGTCTATTGCCCCTTACACCTGACCTCCAGAATTCCTTTATGTCTATCCCATGCATTCTTAAATCCTGTGATTGTTTCAGACCCTGCCACTTCCTCTGGCAGGGTGTTCCACTTGTCCACCACCCGTTCTGTGAAGAAATTCTTCCTCATGTTTCCTCTGAATCGTCCTCCCTCCAACTTCATCCCATGCCCTTTAGTGCTGGAACATCTTTTTCACTTAAAAGTAGTGTATTCCTGCACCCTGTTCCTCCCTGTAAGATACTTGTATGTCTCTATCATATCCCCTCTCTCCCTCCTCTCCTCTGGGGAGTACATATTCAGTTCCTTCAACCTGTCCTCATAGGACTTGTGAGGCAATCCATGTACCATCTTTGTTGCCCTCCTCTGAACCTTCTCTATCCTGTCTATGTCCTTACGTAGGTGAGGTCTCCAGAACTGTACACTGTACTCCAGGTGGGGCCTCACTAGTGTCTTGTATAGTGGAATTATGACCTCCTTTTCCCACTGGTGATGCCCCTGCCTATGCATCCCAGCATCCTATTTGCTTTACCTGCTGCCTTGTCACACTGTTTCCCTACCTTGAGGTCATCAGAGATGATAACCCCAAGATCCCTTTCCTGCTTGGTGCATGCTATATCCTCACCCCCCCAACTGATATATTGTGCCAGGGTTTTTGTGCCCCATATGCATTATCTTGCACTTCTTTGCACTGAATTTCAACTGGCAAACCCCTGGCCATTCCTCAAGTTTCTGCAGGTCCCTTCTCATTCTGTCTACACCCTCTGGTGTGTCTACTCTGTTACAGAGCTTTGTGTCATCAGCAAACAGTGAAATTCAAACTTCTAGGTCCTGCGCAATGTCACTGATGAAGATGTTGAATAGGGCAGGTCCCAGCACTGATCCCTGTGGTACCCCACTGGTCACTCTTCCCTCTGTGGAGTGACAGCCATTTACCACCACCCTCTGTGTCCTGCCACCCAGCCAGTTACCTACCCACCACACTACTGTCCTGCCCACACCATATTCCCAGTTTGTGTAATAGTCTTCTATGTGGCACAGTGTCAAAGGCCTTGCTGAAAGTCCAGATAGGCCATGTCCATTGCCCTCCCTGATCCACCTCCCTAGTCACCCAGTCAAAAATTCAATGAGGTTGGTCTGACAGACCTCCCTGGTGAAACCATGCTGCCTTGGGTCCTGTAGTCCATTGACAACCAGATGTTCCACAAATCTCTCCTTCAGTAGTGCTTCCATGATCTTCCCCACTACTTAGGTGAGGCTGACTGGTCTGTAGTTCCCTGCTTCCTCTTTGTTCCCACTTTTGTAAAAGGGGACTACATCTGCTGTCCTCCAGTCTTTAGGTACCTCCCCTGTTTCCGGTGATCGGCTAAACAGGATAGCCAGAGGTTCAGCCACCACATCTCTTAGTTCTTTAAGGACCCTGGGGTGCACCCCATCTGGCCCCATTGCTTTATCAACTCTTATTACTTCCAGTTCCTTCAGGACCTTTTCTCATGCAAAGGGACTTGTGTCCATTTCTGCACCATTCTCGCCCCTTGTACTCCCTTCAGACCCATTACCCTCCTTTTCCTCAGTAAAGACTGAGCAGAAATACCTGTTCAATATGTCAGCTTTACTGTTGTCATCCTCCACGCGGCCCCCATCCCCCCTTCAGTCTCACTATCCCTCCCTTTGCCTTTCTTTTTTCACTTATGTACCTATAAAAGGTTTTCTCCCCTCTACCCACTGATTTTGCAATGTGTTCTTCTGTTTGAGCTTTGGCTTCCTTTACTGATCTCCCTGCCTCCCTTTGCTTCTCCTGGTACTTCTCCCTATCCCCTTCTGCCTGTGTCTTTTTGTATTGCCTGAATGCAGTCTTTTTGGCTTTCACTTTCTTTGCTACCACTTTGGGAAAACCATAATGGTCTCCTCTTCCTTTTCCTCTTGCTAACCTGCTTAATGCATGATTCTGTTGCTCTTGTAATCCCCATTTTAAATACTGCCCACTGTTCCTCAACCCCTGATTCCTGCTCCATTCCCCTTAATGTCTCTTTCAAGTATCTCCCCATTTTCCCAAAGTCTGCCCCCTTAAAATCCAGGATACGTGCTTTTGTGTGGTTTGGTTCTGCTCTTTCTGTGATTTCAAACCACAATGACTGGTGGTCACTGTTCCCCAGGTGCTCCCCCACGGTTACCCCATCACACTATCCCTGTTATTGTATGTGTGTTATAGTATATTGTTTTTAGTTTGAATCATTTGTTAAAGCACCTTGGTTTTATAAAGGCGAGGTACAAATAAATATTATTATTATTAATAATAATTATGTTTTTTAGGTTTTCTTTGAGTTGTCAGTAGCTCTTTAAATGGCTTGTCTCCCACCTTCAGGTCATATTGTTCCTTCTGGATCTTTTGTGCCTCTGCACAGCTTTGATGGGCCTTTGTGGTATAATTGATTAACCTCTTTCACAATTGTCCCATATATTCAGCAATGTTTAAATATTGCACATCAGTCCCTTTTTCCCAAAATTCTTTAACTACATCTAATGGGCCTAGGGGATTGCATCCACATAACATCAAGAATGGGGAATAGCCTGTCAAGGCCTGGGGTACTTCCCTATAGGCAAACAAAAGAAATGGCAAAAAGGTATCCCAGTTACTCCCTTCCTTGTGCACAAATTAATGAAGCATTCACTTCAGTGTTTGATTAAACTGCTCTGTTAGGCTGTCTGATTGGGGATGATAAGAGAAGGTTCGAACACTCAATATTCCTAGTAACTTGTAGAGCTCTTTTAATTGATGTTTGTGCCCCTATCTATAAGTATCCCTTTTTGGATGCCCAGGTGACTAAACACCCTTAACCAACTCCTCGGCTATCCTTGGTGTAGTGACTGTGTGCATTGGTATGGCCTCTTGAGTATTTCATGGTGTAGTCACATATCGTCACATACAGTCACAGTCAACATGCTGGATAGAGATTGGAATACCCAGACTGTGAGTACATCAAGGAGAAGGGACCTCATGTCCACCATGTATAGGGCAAACCTAAGGCAGCTGGTGGTTGAGCCCACCAGGGATGGGGCTGTACTGGACTTAGTGCTGACAAACAGGGACAGAATCATGGATGTTGAAGTGGGCAGTCCCCTTGGTACCACTGACCACAGAACTGTGTGGTTTAGAGTCAACACATTGGCAGAAGAAAGCCATTCAAAGATTAAGATCCTAGATTTCTGGAAGGCCAGCTTCATAGAGATGGGGGAACAGCTCAAAATTGTCCTGGCACCAGAAGATATGGGAGGAGGGGTAGAGCAGTGGCTTAGGTTCAGGAGATCCATAGCAGGAGTGACAAGTCAATGTGTCAGATTACTAAGCAAAAGAAAGAAGCGGCCACTGTGTTTCTCTAAGTCAGTAGCCAAGAAAGTATGAGAAAAAAGTGAGGCATTCAGGAAATACAAAGAGACACAGAAAGAAGAAGTCAGACTGAAATATATGGAGAAGCAGAGAGAAGCTGGATAAGCTGTCAGATGGGCTGTGGCAAGAATGGAGGATGGAATAGCACAGACTATTAAGAAGGGGGACAAAACCTTCTTCAGTTATATTAGCAAGAGGAAAAAGACCAGAAATGGTATTGTTTAGCTAAAGAATGGAGAGGGTGGGGGGGGTGGAGGATGACTTTGAAAAAGCTGAGGTACAGAACAAATATTTTTGCTCAGTATTTACCAAGGAAGAAGCAGGGGAGGAGACCAGAAGGGTTCCACAGGGATTGGTGCCGCGTTCAGTTCTATTCACTGTCTTCATAAGCAACATTACAGAGGAATTGGAGGGAAAAGTATGCCTGTTCTCAGATGACACCAAGATCCATAACAGAGTTGACACACAGGAGGGGCTAGATAAAATGACAAACAACCTAAGACTACTTGAGGAATGGTCAAGGGTTTGGCAGTTGGGTTTCAATGCTAAGAAGTGCAAGATAGTGCACCTGAGACACAAAAACCAAGAGAGGAATACAACATGGGGGGGGGTAAGTTCTAGCAGCCACAAGTCAGGAGATAGACCCAGGGGGGTCATCATATCTGATGACCTGAAGTCAGCAAACAATGCGAAAAAGCAATGAGGAAGGCAAACCGAATACTAAGGTGCATAGGAAGGGGCATAACTAGTAGGAAGAGTGAAGTGGTGATGCCACTGTATAGATCACTGGTAAGGCCTCATCTGGACTACTGTGTCCAATTCTGGAGACCGCATCTAAGGAAGGACATAGACAGAATAAAAACAGTACAGAGAACAGCAACAAAAATGATACATGGACTGCACCACAAGCCTTATGAAGAAAGACTCAAGGAACTAAATATATATTCACTGGAAAAGAGAAGGGAGGTAAGCGATATGATAGATACTTTAAAATACCTCAGAGGAATAAACAGGGTACAGGAGGGGAGTATATTTCAGAGATAAAACTGCACAAGGACAAGGGGCATAACGTGAGGCTGGAGGGAGGGAGGGAGGCTTAGGTGGAATGCTAGGAAGTATTTTTTCACAGAGAAGGTGGTGGATTTGTGGAACAGCCTACCAGTGGAGGTGGTGGAAGTGAAAACAGTACATGGATTCAAAAGTGCATGGGATAAGCACAAAGGCACCCTGCTATACAGCAGATCAGGGGAAAGGCAGTCCAGTTAAGAGTAGGGATTGCCAAACCAAGTACGGCAATGGGCAGACTAGGTGGGCTGTGTGGTCCTTATCAGCCATCAGATTCTGTGTTTCTATGTTTCTATATCACTAAGATGAATTGGTTCCCTTCAGAACTTTTTAACAAGGGTCCCACAATGTCCATACCTATTCTTTCAAAAGGGTTAGTAAACATGGGTAGGGGCATAAGAGGCACCATGTTCTTTTTGCCTATTTGGGCCACTTGCTGGCACTCTTTACATGTTTGGGAATACTTGGCAATTTGATCATATAGCACTGGCCAAAAAAATCTCTGTAGAATGCGCTTCAGTGTACAATCCTGCCTTGCTGGGCCAGTCCATGGGAGATCATGCCATAAAAATATTACTGGCTCCCTAACTTCTCAGGCACCAATAACTATTTGACACTTTATCCAGTGTCTGGAGTGGTACATAACCTATACAATATATCATTTTTCAGTATAATCGCAGGGGACCCTTTTGACAATTCATGACCAACCTGCGAAAAAAAGGTTCAAAAGAAACATCACATTTTTGTTCAGCAGCTATATCGATGCTATTAAATATAGACTGCATTTTTGCTTCATGAAGTCCATTTACAGTCTAGTTCCATTGTTTTTGCTGTTTTTGTTTTGGTTCAGGGGTTTCCTATTCTTACCAGGGTCCTCAATAACATCCCCTTCAGAAGGGAAGGTATCTCCCAAAGTCCACTCTTTCCAGTATTGGGCTCTAGTAGTCACTGCTGTGACCAACCCTTGCTCAGTTATCCATGTTGGATAGTTTTGGAAATCATGACCTATAACTATAGGCACCAGTCGGTTGGGCACCAGTTCTGCTTTGACCATGTGGTTGGGTCCTTCAACATCCACCACTACTGCAGCAGTTGAGTAGTGGTATGTGTCCCCAATGGATACATACAGTTCTCATGCCTGGCCCTCCTGGTTGTGTATCAGTCACCAGTTCTGGATGAAACAAAGTATTCTTACTGCCAGTATCAATCAGGCCTACCACAGTTTGATTGTTAATAGAAACGTCTCTCACAAAGTAACCATCATTCAACAAGGACAAATGGGTGGCATCAGCTCTAGGTTGGGTACAAAACCTAGCAAGGTGTCCTTTACCCTGACAATTCCAGCACAGTGGGTCTGGATTATAAGGTCTGGCTCCTTGACTTGGTCTTCCTTCTGTCATATGAGTGGGGGCTCAATTAACAACAGGGGTTTTTACTCTTTGGTGAGAAGGTGCAATGGGGTCAGTTGTATAATCTTTTCTCAGGGGCTGCCATGCAGATAAAAAGTCTTCCACCGAAGTGATGGCAACCTCAGCTGTCTCTGGGTGATGTTCCCTCACCCATATTTGTACTTCAGTGGGCAATATTTGGAGATATAGTTCAACTATTAAAGCCTCAATAATGTCTATGACAGATTTCCCCTCTGGCTGTAGCCATTTTTAAACATAGTTCCCTCAGCCTGGTAAAGGTTTCCCTAGGGAAATCATTCTGATAGTGTTTAAGGGACCGAAACCTCTGCTCGTAAGTCTATGTATTTATATCATAACTTTTCAGAATCTCCTTTTTTACCAGGTCATAATTTTCAGCATGCCTGCTGTCCATATTGCTGTATACTAACAGTGGTTGCCCAGTAAAGTACGGAGCAAGGCATACTACCAACTGTCTCTGATCCCACTCACAGGCTTGGGCAACCTTGTTGAATGTAATTAAATATGCTTCTATATCATCAGTTGCTGCCATTTTAGTCAATTTAATGTCTTTTGGATTATTACCTGGTGGTCCTGCCCCCTGTGCTCCTTGTCCAGTCAGTTGGAGAGTTTGCAAGGTGTCCACCCATCTGTGGGCCTGGTGTTTCCATTCCCACACTCTTCATCTCTCCATAACCAGCTTCTTAACTGCCAACCATTTCAACAAGTCACTGATGTCTTCAGGTTGTGGGTCCTTATACAATTGTTCCTCCTTGTCCTCTCCAATTCCTGTGCCTATTGTTATCTCCATCGCTGTCTTCTTCTAAGTCCCTCCGAATTTCAGGCCAGGTAGAAGGTCCTTTCCAGTCCTGAACACCTGGGCTCTGGTATGCACACCTAACAGGCCTTCCTCCTCCTTCAGACCTTTGGCATCTAGTTATTTCTGGAAATCTGCCATCCTGCTCTTTTCCCCTATGTCTGGATACCAGGGCTGGTATCTGGGTACTGGTCTCCCCCTTGTTTCTCTGGACAACCAGTACTATCCCATTTCTGACACCGAGTTTGTCACAGTGTATGAGACTAAACTTCAGATGAGGCAAATTTACAGGTTTAAAACACACTGTGGTGTGATATTTATTTTTCAAAACTTAGAAAAAAAATAAATGAAACAAAAAAAATTTCAAAGAAAATCACTACTTATCATCAGTTTCTCACATAATACAGTCCTGGATCTTAGAGCTCTTGAGACCTTTCTCATCTGCATTCAACAGTTTGTCTGCAGTAACACCTCTCTCCTTTACTCTCAAGACTGAACTCTACTGAACCGAACTGAATTGAACTCAGTGAAGAGATTTTATACCTTTTGGTGGGGTCATCTGACTGAGCCCTTTCTATTTACATCTGGACATGTTGTTTCAAAATAAGGGGAGGGTGTTGTTTCAGTTAAAGGTACAGTGTATATCTCCACAGATATTGACTCTCTGTACTGTATCTCTGACCCACAGTGACTAAGCACTTTTATAACCTTATACAGTAACAGGTGTATAGTGTGAATTTATGAAAATACCTTAAGGATTTCTTATAACTGTATTAATCATTAAATTATTATTGTTTTTTATGGCTTCTGAATCATTTTTATTTAAAAAAGGGTTTGTTAACTGTATTTATTCCTATTTAAATAAGCCTTTATGCACTTTAGACAGCACCTCTCTGGGTATTTGGCATAATTCAATGGACTGAATTGATGGAAATGGAAAAAGAATGAAAAGAGAGAACTAGTAGGAAGTTTAGTAGGGATAGCAAAGACCTACGCTATGTGAACAATCTAGGTTGGGGGGAGAAAAACAAAGAGAAAAGCATTAACTGTTGTGCAATTGAAGATTTGGTAGCCTAGAAATAAGGAGATAGAAAAGTGGTCCATCAGTCACAGCCAAGGGGGTAGCATAACTCCACCATACTCCCCTTCTAGTTTGTAAGTTGCCCTATGTGCTTGATCTTGCACTTTTTTGCACTGAAGCCCAGCTTCCATGCTCCAGACCATTCCCCCAGTTTTTTAAGGTCCTCCCTCATCTTTTCAACCCACCAGCATGTCCACCCTATTACATACCTGTTTCCTCCACAAAATGGCATACCATCCCCTCCAGCCCCTCTACAATATCCCCAATATAGACATTGAAGAGAACTGGCCCATACACTGACCCCTGCAGCACCATGCTTGCTACCTCTCCCTACCTAGAGTGTTTCACTTTTACCACCACCCTCTGATTCCTGCCAGTAAGCCAGTTCTCTACCCTTAGTACTATTTTAGGATCCACATCTAGATTACATAGTTTGTTTATCAGACTTTTATGAGAAACAGTGTCAATGGCCTTTCTGAAGCCCAGGTATACTTTGTCCACTGCCCTGCCCCGGTCCACCACCATTCTCACCCAGTCAAAAAACTTTATTAGGTTATTCTGGCAGGACCTCCCTTTGGTAAAACCATGTTGTCCTGGGTCTAGTAGGACATTCATATCAAGGTCCAGTAGAAGTTGTTTAACTGGGAGAGCCTCATGGCAGCCTTTTCATCCCAATTAAGTGATCATTTCCATTATCAGAAGCTTACTTTCTCCATCTGAAATAAACTAAAATAAACCGCTGTGATATTTGTGTGACAGTACGGTAGTTACCTTTTTCTGCTTCTGTTTCTGAGGGTTGTACTGCACTGTTCAGAGTATGGGGGTGAACACAAGCATAGCAAGCAGCACAGAGCAAGACAGAAACAGCTTTATTTTTTAGTGAGAGAGTCAGCAAGAGCAACTGAGTTGGTGATCTCTGAAACCACACCACTCTTTCTCCTACCACACTGTATTAGTCCTGTGGTTGCCATCATCAAAAAAAGGCAAGCGCTTTCCTTTTTTTCCCTGAGTACTTTTCCTACGAACTTCTTACTATTCCGAATATAGGGGAGATTGGAGGTCAGAGGCTGGGAACATTGTAGCTCTGTTGGTCATACTGTGGCAGTCCTGGAGACCAACATTTACATGTAGCATCTAACATCAGGCTAGAAAAAGGTTTGGAGGAAAAAAGGCAAGCTCTCTCCTCTTTCACCTTGTGTACTTCTCCTACGAGATTCATGTTATTCTGAGTGCAATCATGCTCTGGCAGTCGGGGAGACAAACATTTACATGTGGCAGCCAGCAGCAGGCTAGAAAAGGGTTTGGGAAACAGTATAGAAGCTGCAGAGGGAGGGAGGAATGTTGGGAGGAAGGGACAGATTAACAGCTGAGTGAAAATAAATTCACACCTACAATCTGTGTAAAAGGAATGTGTAAAAGAGATTAATGAGAGACTGCCAAGGACTGTAAGGGATTATTGATGGACACAACTGGCCAAATCATCCTAATTAGGCAGCAGGGGTGTCCTATTTAAGCAACAACACCTCCCATAGGATAGGACTGCCACTTAATCAATGCCCAGTGGGATGTCCCAATTAAGCGGACGTCCCAATTATCCACTTCCCAGTTAGGTGACTTCTACTTTATTCAACTAACCTTTTCTTCAGCAAAGATTCAATTATCTTACCCACAGCTAAAGTCAGGCTGACAGGCCCGTAATATCCAACTTCATCCCTATTACTACATTTGTGGAGTGGGACCACATCCACACTTTTCCAGCCCTCAGGCACTTCCCATGTCTTTAGCGACAGATTGAACAACTCCATGAGGGGTGAAGCCAACTCTTCCTAATATTTCTTTAGCACCCTGGGGTACACTGCATCTGGGCTCATCACTTTTTGATGCTTAACTTCTTTAGCACACTCAAGACTATTTCCTCTGTAAAGGGGCTGGAGTCCACCTTTTTGTTGTTTATGGCCCTGCCCTACATCTTCAGTCCTACACCTTACCCTCCTACAAGAATACCAAGCAGAAATACCTGTTCTTTATGTCTGCTTTTTGTCAGTCCTCCTTTGCTTGAATCCCCCTCCCCTTTCAGCCTAATTATCCCTACCTTTGTTTTCCTCATTTCTCCAATGTATCTATGGAATGCCTTGTCCCATTTCTTAGTTGTCTTGGCTATAACCTCTTCCATTAATGCCTTCACTCTCCTAACTGCCCTCCTGCCTCCCTTTGCTTCTCTTGTTAACATTCCTTATCTTCCTCCTCCTCCTTTTGAGCTCTTTTGCAGTTAATGAAGGCTAGTCTTTTTACCCTTACTGCTTCTGGCACCTCACTAGTGCTGTACTTTATTGTTAATCCTCTCAGACTGCAGCTGTGGGAGTAAGGTTAGGACAGGAATGACACTTCTGAACTCTGCAGCTGGAGAGCTGCATGTCTTTGCTGCCCTGGCCCCATAGACTGGCATCATGGACAGGGAGCATATTAATAATGTGCATTCCTTTTGTCTATGCTTCTCAAAGCAGAAAAGCTACACACACTTTAAGCTGCTCCACATAGGGAGCGCTGTTTGTGAGCACCTAAAAGTGTTCCACTGCCACTTTGATCTCCTGAGCCAACTGTACAGTAGGAGAGACAGGAATGTACCCTACCAGCTAGCCCAAGGTTGCTTCAGTGGCTGGATCATGTAAAAATAAAATATAAAGCAACAGACAACAGTGTAACCATGTGTGTAGTCTTTCTGGCCCCAGAACTGCTCCGGTGGGGTCTGGGAGTACTCTCAGTCCATGAAAATCAACCAGTCCTGACCTCTGCTTTGCAGAGATAAAACCTGTAAAGGGATCAGGTTTCAAAGAACAGTGATGTTTGAAGCTGGAAAACTTTACTCTGAGAATTACTTAGCAAATTCATCGCAATTCACAAAGATAATCTGCCTCGTGAAGTCCAACTTTGTGGTTAGCTGATAACAGCACAGAATGAGAAGTTGGCAACTTCACCAGTGAAGTTTGGTGTAGAGGTGACATTTGCAATATACTATGGGACTGGAAGTCACATGTTACTGAAACAAGCTGTATGCTATGAGGAGGCTGGTGTCAATGCAGTTTTCTGAAGACATAGAAGGAGAGAGTTTGTGTGTGCTTGTCTGAGAAAACATTTTTGAAATACATCTTTTAATCCAAATTGCTCATAAATTGTTCTAGAGAGCCTTGTGCAGATAGATTTGTGTTTTGTGTTCATTTTTTCACTGATTAATGATTTCTGTTTTGTCAGTCTGTGAAGCAGTGGTGTGGTGGAGGGAAGGTGTACTGTAAAAGCAAGGCAGCTCAAAAAGATCTGGAGCTTTTTTGTCTAAGCAGGAGAGTGTTGTATTTTGCTTTTCTCACTCTTTCTTGTACTGCACATCATTTTTTGAACCATAGTGAGTAATTTCTCATTTTTATTTCTGTAGTTTAGTTTGGTGTTTAAACAACGTATTTTGTCAGTGTCTTTCTGTAGCAGTTTCAATTATTTTCTTAGTTATATTTTTTCTTAATATGACAGTGTTCTGTCACTTTTTGTTATACTTAACATTAAATTACTCATTACCTCTGCCTGTTAATTTAGTCCCTGTTCTGTGATCAGCGAAATTACCGGCAAAGCTACTGTTAAAGTCACTAAGTGAATTTCCAAGCCTATGGAAAAAAATGCAGATTGCTCCATGGAGGTGAAGTTGGTTACTTTGTTAGAACTTTGCCGGTGAAGTAAAACTTCACAGCATCTCTGACTTTCTGTGCATGCTTTGCCTGCAAGACTAACAGCAACGGAGAGAACAGGGCTTAGTATAATATTTTATGTATGAAGTGTTGGTCAACCAGAATTGATCTCCAGATTGGTACAGATGGAAAAACATGTGAATTGGATATCAGATCAGCCTTGGAGAAAGAGAGAAGGCAGGTGTGTGTGTGTGTGTGTGTGTGTGTGTGTGTGTGTGTGTGTGTGTGTGTCTGTATCAACCCCTGCACAGGCTTTTGGGATAATGGAGCAGTGAATATGTTGCTTATGCCTTGGTGATTTTGGATCCATTCAGGACCATTATAATACCTCATTTTTAAAAGAGATCGATTTAATAGTGACAATAGAAAAAAAAACTTTCACGATGATTTCATGTGATCACCCATACTATCAGTGGTAAATTCCTTGGGGATCATCTGTAACAAAGACCAAGGTGAATAGTGAGCGATTCTAATGCTGACAGCTTCTACTGATCACATGACATCATCGTGGAAGTGATTTTTGTTCTACTGTCACATTTGAATGGATCCTAGTATTAAAAATGACATATAATAATGATGTCTGTAACTCATCCTGAAATCGATCCTAATTTGGAAGAGGATTCCTTCGATCATTCTTTTGCTATAAGGATTGTTACATGAATTTTTATTTGTATTATTTTTATTTTGTTAATTAACTTTATCATACTGTCATCACTGGGGACTATCAAAGTGTTGTCCGGTATCTATGTACCCACTCCCTGATGAAGCCTTCTATGGGTGAAGTGCTGGGGTGTTGCTTTCATACAGATGACTTTCCAGTGCTCAGTCTGCTGTACTCTGTTTTACAATAAAGTATTGGATTTGTTGCTTGGAAACAATGCCAGAGCAGCCTTCTTCCTGTTGGTGTGCAGCTATTCTGTGCTTGTCATTCTTTTAAATATCTAGGCATCCTGCTAGACTCTTCTCTCTCTCTCTCTCTCTCTCTCTCTCTCTCTCTCTCTCTCTCTCTCTCTCTCTCTCTTTTAATCTGCATGTATCTCAGATTACAAAAATCTCATCCAGAAACTCAACTTGCTCTATTGCCTTCATCCCTTCCTCTCTCATGCATCCTGTCAATTGTATTAATAGATTTATAAATAAACATTTAAACTAACAAGATGGGAGCATGGGTGAATCATTTACCTGATCCACCCCTCAAAAATACTAAGAACAGTCTAAAGATATCTACGAAAAATGCACGAAGCCTACATTTAGCAAAAAGCAGTGATCTCCAAATAATCATCCATCATCAGGCTTTAGATACAATAGCTATACAGTACGTGAAATCTGGTGGGACAAAAACTCAGATTGATGCAGTACTACTCCATGTTTCACAATGTACAAAAGAAATAGGATCAACTGAAAAGGAGGGGGAGTGTGTATGGATATTAAAAATGCACTAGAGTCAGCTGAACTCACTTTAAGATCAGATATAGTGGAAGGACTATTTTCCAGATTAAATCTACAAACAATAAAAACATAATTATAGGTATATTTTATTGATCACCTTCAGTAGATAACATACAAGATCAAGTATTGTGCACCACTATTTCAGAGCTGGCAGAAAATGACAACCTGGTTAATTTAGGTGATTTCAACCTACCAGGAGTAACATGGGATTCCCTTTAAAGTTCAGCATTAAAAGAAATAATTATACTAGATGCCACAGTTGAAGCAGCACTCAAACAACTAGTTGCTGAACCTACAAGAGGAAACAATATTTTGAATATCATTCTAACTAATATCCCAATGGAACTATCAAATGTTAATATTGCTTCCTTTCTATTGAATAGTGACCATAACAGCATAACTTTCTGTATTAACCAACAACACCAAGCTCCAAATTATTCCCAATATCAATATCAGTATCACAAATGGAAGTGTAGGACTATACAGAATGTTATAAAATACATAGACTGGCAGTATGTCTTGGAAGTTATTTCAACAGAGGAATGCTGGGAGTTTATCAAAAATACAATATGCAATATGGAATAATCTTTTATTCCTAGAAGAAACATTTCAAATTCCAAGTGTAAATTTCCATTATGGCTGACACAAAAAGCAAAAAACAAATAAGAGCAAAAGAAAAAAAGCATTCACTAATAATAACAAAAAATCAAAAGTGAACAAAACAAAAATATATTTAAAATGGAATTAGAAAAATCAAAACAAGTGATTTGGGCAGAAAGAAATAAGCCTCAATTTAAATTAAGCATAAACAAAGACAACAAATCTTTCTTTGTCTACATTAGAAATAATTCCTGACATAATAATAAAATAGGACCGAACAAAACCAAAAATGAATTGGTTTCTCCAAGGGATATTGTCAATGCATTTAACAACTTCTTTAGTTCAGTATTCTCTAAAGCAGAGGACCACAATGTTGATACAGTACCCAATAATATAAGGTTTGATACTATTGCAAAAGAAGAAGTCATCACAGTTCTAAATTAATTAAAACATAAATCTTCACCAGGATCAGATGGTATTAATAGTAAATTCCTGAAAGAGACTTCAAATTAAATATCACTACCTCTGACTATACTTTTTAATAAATCATACAGATCAGGAGAGATACCAATGGAGTGGAGGAGTGCAACAGTAGTACTTATATACAACAAGCTTTTATCATTGCAGAATGTTGTCTTTTTTGCTGGCATTGGCATTGGTAGTGCATAAGTTAGAGAGCTGCCTTATAGGAATGGCAGTGAAGTATTGAACTGACGCCAACCCCATCTCCACCCTGCAGAGACTGACAGGCATTGAGGTGTGCCTTTGAGTCATCAGCCATAATGCTCATGCTACTTTACCTTACCGTACCCTGCAGATACTAACAAGTGTCGTGGTGTGCCTTGGGGACTTTGGGCCTTATGCTCACCCCATTCAATAAGTAAATATGCTGAGATGGGTGCAGTATAGGAGAATGGGGTGAACTTTGGGGCTGAAGAGTCCAAGACACACCTCAATGGCTGCAGGCTGGGGGTGGGGGTGGAATGGCATGAGCATTACAGCCGAAAATCCTAAGTCACACCACTGACACCTGTCAGTTTCTACAGGGTGTGGCATTACAGTTGGAAACCATAATGCCCCAGGCGTTTGTTGGTATTTTCACTCCAAATTTTCAACATGTGCTTTTTGTAACCCTACCTTATGTACAGTGGCACTATCAGTTCATTAGCCAAAAGGTGATTTTGCACAGTGTTTGTGTCATTTGGTGTCACAGGTGTGAAAACACATGTCAGGTAGAAAGTGAAAAATGACAGCTGTACTGTTCATGAGGAGGTGTTTAAAAAAGTTATGTTGAAAATCTGGAGTGAAAATATGAAAAACTGGTGAAGTCATGAGTGTGAAAAGAAACTTCACAACATACACCCATAATGCAATTATTTGGGAGATTTTTTAAACCAAATTTTCAACATAGGCATTTTGGGACCTCCACTCATGAACAGTGACACTGTGATTTTGTTAATCTGTCCCAAATATTGATTTCCCACAGTGATCATGCCATTCTGTGCCAGATGTGTGAAAACACATTTTGGGCAGGATGTGAAAAATGACAACTCTACCTTTCATAAGGCGGTGTGAGGAAATGAAAATGTTGAAAATCTGGAGAGAAAACAAATGCCCAGTGTGCTCCATAACATTGTGGGAGGGGCTGATGTTGGCCACATTGGGGTGGGCTGTCACTGTGGCACACAATGGGTGAAGGTCGGGGGCAGGAACATGTCGATGTGGTCGGCTTCCAAACACCATGAAGGCACACTGGGATGGGCTCTCTGTATGCAACACAATCTTGGGGGGTATTAAACATGCAGACAGGGGGACAGGGCACCACCAAAGTCAGCTTTCTAGGGATTGTGAGAGGCAGATGGCATGAGCCACCACCATGTTTATTGAAATGTTGCAACAGACAGCACAATGGGAGTGGGCCGGGGGCAGAAACACACTAATGTGGTCAGTTTCTGAACACCACAGTGGCACTCTGGGGTGGGCTCCCAGTGTGCCACACAGCTTTAGGGGTATTAAAGATGCCAACAGGGGGCTTGGACACCCCCAAAGATGGCTTTCTAGGGATTGTTAGAAGCAGACAACGTGAGCTGCCACCATGTTTATTTAAATGTTTCACCATGCCAGTAATGTTAGGGAGGCATGTCATCTGTGCCATTGCATGAGAACCTTGTCTCTGATTGCAGCAGCAAGTTTGTTTTAAGTTGGTGGCACTGCATAAAACTTGTGCCACCGCTAGCATGCTTGCTAATTGGTGAATGAGGGATGCACCTTCTAAAGAGTGCCATGCATTCTCCAAAACTGACACACCTCTGCATTTTCTTCTACTACCATCTCCTACTGCCACAAAATGTTGCATGTACGGGTGCAAGACATCATAAAAAGGAGAGAAGGAATATATAGTAGCTAATAATTACAGACAGATTAGGCATATTTCAATCGTATGTACTGTAAGTGATTGGAAAAACTTCTAAAGCAAAGATTAGACAAGGAAATTGGGGAGAGAAATCTAGAAGACCAAACACAACATGGTTTTGCAAGGGGTAGATCTTGTGCCACTAACCTGATTACCTTCTATGAGAACATTAGTAATAGCCTAGATAAGGGAGTTTCAGTGGATATGTTACTACTTGACTTTAAAAAGGCTTTTGATAAGGTCCCACATCAACAGCTCTTAAAGAAAATGGCAACACTTGGTTTAAACCCCTTTATCATTAGATGGATATCCACTTGGTTGTCAAATAGAACTCAACAAGCATGAGTGGCCAATAAATTATCTGACAGAATTAAGGTTACCTGTGGAGTCCCCCCAGGGCACAGTACTGGGCCCTGTTTTATTTTGGATCTTTATCAGAGATACCAATGATGGTCTGAAATGCAAGATGGTAAAATATGCTGACAATTGTAAGATTTGCTCAGCGGTTGATACACCACTTAAAATTAATTTCTTTAAACAGGATCTGATTAAGTTAGACAAGTGGGCAAAGGACAATAAAATGGATTACAATTCTGAAAAGTGTATAGTTATCTGTTGTGGGAAAAAAACACCACTTACAGTATTAGCATGTGCCCAATTAAAGCAGTAGAATCTGAGCATAACCTAGGCATTATTAACAAGATGTCACCCATGCAGATCACTGTAGACAGGTCTCCCAAAAAGCAAACAGTATCCTTATATCAGTTGGAAAATCATTTGTTAATAGAAGCCGAGCTTGCATTTTACTACTTTATACAACGTATGTTAGACCATATGTGGACTATGCTGCATCATTTTGATCACCATATTTCAGCAAAGATATACAAATCATTGAGTCAGTCCTAAGAAGGGCTACTAAACTAATATCACCCATAAGCACTTTAACTTATCCTGATAGACTAGACAACCATAACTTCTAAGAAAATGATAGAAGGCATCCTTAGGATAGCAGAAAAAGGGGCGATATTGTTGATGGGGGATCTGGACATGCCAGATGTTAACTGGAGTAACTTTGCTGTAGCCATATCCAAGAGCAGGGTCTTTCTTGATGCCATACAGGGGGCATTCCTCAAGCAGCTAGTGCTGGAGCCCACTCAGAAGGGAGGAATCTTACACCTGGTACTCTGAAATGGGGACAGAGAGAGGATCTCAGATGTAGAGGTTGGTAGCCATCTGGGAATAAGTGACAACCAAACAGTGTGTTCCATGATAAACACAGCTGCAGTTGTATGCCACACAAAAGTGAGGATAGTGGACTTTAGGAGGGCTGACTTTGTCAAAATGGGAGAGTGCATCAGAAAAGCACTAGCAAACAGACAAGAAGGAGGGGTGGAGGAACAATGGGGAAACATCAAAACTGCCATTACAGAGGCAACAAGCCCTTGTCTGAAGCAAATAAACAAATCAAAATGAAAGAAAAAACACTATGGTTCTTAAAAGAGGTGGCTGGGAAAGCTAGGGAGAAAAAGACAGCACTCAGGAAGAATAAGGAAACACAGAAGTAGTAGGACAGAGAACTGAACCAGTTAAAGCAGAAGAAAGCATGGCAGGCAGTCAGAATAACAGAGACCTAAAAGAGGAAAAGATAACCAACTCAGTTAAGAAGGATTAAACCTTTTATAGGTACATCAAGGAGCAAGAAAGACCAAGTGAGGGTTAGTGAAGCTTAATAAAGGGGTAGGTGGGTGGGTGGGCAGAGAGGGGCCATGAAAAAGCAGGGATACTGAATGAAAACTTCTGCTCCGTATTCACAAAAGAGGAGGAGGAGGAGGTACATAATCCAATCAATAGAAGAACTCTGAATAGGCGGGTCAATACCAGTCCTTTCACATAAGAAAGGGTTCTAAAAGAACTTCTAAAACTGAAGGTGGACCAAGCAATGGGGCCTAATGGGAATCACTTCAGAATTCTAAAAGAACTAAGGAGAGAACTTGTGACACCACTGACTACCCTTTTAAACAAATCATGGAATGGAGGTGTGGTACTTGAGGACTGGAGGAGGGTTGAAGTCATTCCCCTTCACGAAAGTGAGAGCAAAGCAGAGGCAGGAAACTACAGACCTGTTAGCTTGTCCTCAGTGGTAGGGAAAATGATGGAATCACTTCTGAAAGAAAGAATTGTTAAGCACCTAGAGTCCAGTGGGGTACAGGACTCAAGGCAGCATGGGTTCATAGTGGGAAGGTCATGTCTGATGAATCTAATAGATTTATTTGACTGGGTGACCAAAGTAGTAGATCAGGGAGGGACTGTGAACATGGCCTACCTAGACTTTAGCAAGGCATTTGACACAGTCCCACACAAAAGATTAATAAACAAATTAGCCAGCCTGGGAGTGGGTCCCAGGGTGTTAGCCTGGGTAAAAAATTAGCTGGACAACAGAACTCAGAGGGTAATAATAAATAGAGTTCAGTCTGATATAAGTAGGGTTACTAGTGGGGTACAGCAGCGTTTAGCACTGGATCTGATCCTTTTCAACATCTTTGTAAGTGACATTGCAGAGGGACTGGAAGAAAAAGTATGCCTCTTTGCAGACAACACAAAGATCTGCAACAAGGTCGATACACAAGAGGGGGGTGGAAAGGATGAGAAGGAACTTGGTAAGGTTGGAGGAATCATTAAACATATGGTAGCTTAGACTCAACACAAAGAAGTGCAAAGTAATGCACCTGCAAAACAAAAACTGAGGGGAAGTGTACACAATGGAGGGAGGGGTAGTAACAAAAACAAAAATGGAAAGGGACCTGGGGTCTCTTTTTACGATCTGAGGAATATTGCCTGGGTGAAACATCTGGTTCCTCCCGATGACCTTCCTACTTTGGTCCACGCCTTTGTAACCTCCCGCCTTGACTATTGCAATGTCCTTTACCTAGGGCTACCAGGTGTTGAAATCCATTGATTGCAGCTAGTGCTGAATGCGGCAGCCAGACTGTTGACTGGTGCTTCTAGGACCAGTCATATTATGCCTTTGCTTTGCAGACTGCACTGGCTGCTGGTACAGTGGTGGATCACCTTCAAGGTCTGGTTACTGACCTATAAGGCCCTAAGTGATCAGGGACCCCGTTACCTGCAATATCTCCTTAGCCCTTACTGCCCTTCCTGTCGGCTCCAATCTACTGATGAGGTAGTGCTAGAGATTCCCAGGGTCTATTTAAAAACATCTGGAGCCCGATCATTTACTTTTATGGCCCCGACCCTGTGGAATTCTCTACCTTATCGGGTAAGTGATTGGCTGACCATTCAGAGTTTTAAAACAGCATTAAAAGCTCATTTATTTGGCCTGGTGTATTCTGATTCTTTTTAAACTGACTAATGTTAATATCAAAATGTTGATGGATTTTAAATGGTTATTGTTATCTGTTTATTTTTGTTTTATTATAAGAGTGTTTAAATATGTTTATGATATGCAACAAGCATCTTGGTTAAAGAAAGGTGCTTTTTATAAATAAATTTGATTTGATTTGATTTAGTCATATCAGATGACCTAAAGGTAAGCAAGCAATGTGAGAAAGCAGTAAGGATGGCTGGGGGGATACTGGGATGTATAGAGACAGGCATCACCAGTAGAAAACAGGAAGTTGTTATCCCTCTGCACAGACAGTTGTTGAGACCCCATCTGGAGTACAACATGTAGTTCTGGAGACTCCCTCTCTGCATGGACAGAGGCAGGATGGAGGCAGTCCAGAGAAGGGCAACTAAAATGGTAAAATGATGCAGGGTTTGCAACAGAAGCCATATGAAGAAAGACTAAAGGAGCTTAATATGTAAACCTGTGAGGAAAGGAGGGAAAGGGGGACATGATAGAAACTATTAAGTACCTCAAAGGACTCAACAAAGTCCAAGAGGGTAGCATCTTTCAGAAAAAGAGATGTGCAAGAACAAGAGGACACAATTTGAAGATAGAGGAGCAATGTGAGGAAGTATTTTTTTCACAGAGAGGGTGGTGGATGCATGGAACAGCCTTCCTGAGGAAGTTTTGGGGTCAAAAACAGTGGGGGAATTCAAGGATGCATGGGACAGACCAGAGACAATTCTGGTGGTGGGCAGGAAAAAGTAGACTGTTGGTTAACTAGGGTCTGAAGCTTATCCAATAGGTAGGGAAATGGGCAGACTAAGCGGACCAAGTGGTTCTTATCTGCTGTCAAAGTCTATATTTCTATGTTTCTATGACCTAAAGACCCATAAAATAAGGGGAGATTTATTAATGCTCTTCAATGTTCTAAATGGCTACTACCTTATTAAGGAGTGTGGTATAGAATGGGTGACAAAACCAGAGGTCTTAATGTGCCACAACAGACAACTTAGAGTTCCTAAGTTCAAAACCAATAAAAGGGAATTTTTTTTTACTGTCAGAGTGAGCAGATTATGGAATTCATTGCCTTGTTATGTGGCTGACATAAAGTCATTTGAGTATTTCAAATGTGCTTTAGATAATAATAATATAATAATAATAATCTTTATTTTCATTGCGCCTTTCAAAAAGTCAAGGCGCAAAACAGGCATTAAAAAACATCCAAGTCCGATATCATAAAATACAGTAAAATAATTAATGACATCCACATAATTAATAATAAGATCAGGTCGACTCAGTATCCTCCCCAAATGCTATTCTCCATAAGAAGGATTTCAGAGCTTTTTTAAAATCCCCCCCCGTCGTGCACTCTCTAATCCAACGGGGTAGAGAATTCCAAAGGGTCGTCGCTGCAAATGCAAAAGCCCGGGCGCTGGATGATTTCAAAACTACCCTTGGAATCTCTAGCAACCCCTCGTTGGCTGAGCGGAGCAGTCGCTCCAGGATATAAGGCACCAGAAGCTCTTTCAGGTAGTCAGGGCCCAGATCATGCAGGGCTTCGTAAGTCAGCAAGCCGACTTTAAAGGAGATCCGCCACTGAACCGGCAGCCAGTGCAGACCCCTCAACACCGGAGTAATATGGAAAGAACGAGGCATCCCAGTTAACAATGGGGCCACGGAGTTCTGCACCAGCTGCATGCAGCGGATATCAACCCCAGGAAGCCCAAAGTAAAGGGAATTGCAGTAGTCCAGGCGCGAGGTCACAAAGGCATGGATCAATGTAGGTAGGTCTCCAGATGGAACAAGGTGCTTAATCCTAGTGATATTCCTAAAATGGTAAAAGGATAACTTAACGACCGCCGATACTTGTGCACACAGCGTCAACCGATCATCAAGAATTACCCCTAGGTTACACACCTGTTCAGAGATAGGAAGCCCAACCACCCCCAGGAATAAACCTGAGGGATGGTCTGTCCCCCATCCCCCTATCCGGCGACCTGGCTCCACAACCATCACCTCAGTCTTTCCAGAATTCAACTTCAACCCACTGGACCTCATCCATCCTTGGATTTCCTCGAGACAGTTATTAAACACCAAGAGTGCTCCATTCTGCTCGGGTGCAAAAGACAGGTAGAGCTGAGTATCATCAGCGTAACAATGAAACTCGAGCCCATACCATCTTACAATGTCTCCGAGGGGAAGCATGTACACCACAAACAACATGGGGGACAGCACCAAGCCCTGGGGAACCCCACAAGACAGAGAGATAGGGTCAGAGGAAAACACCCCCGACACCACTCTCTGTGTTCTACCAGTGAGGAAAGACGTAAACCATCTGTGGACCAAACCTGAAAGCCCACAGATGTTTTCCAGGCGATCAAGTAGAACCCCATGGTGTACAGTGTCAAATGCTGATGATAGGTCCAACAGGACCAAAATGGACCATTTTTTCTGGTCTCTTGCCATCGGAGATCATTGAGCACCCAAACCAGTGCAGTTTCGGTGCTATGCCTCTTTCTAAAACTGGATTGGAGAGGATCGTAGATGCTATGGATGGACAAATGGTTGTCCAACTGGGTAGCCACTACTTTCTCAATTACCTTCCCAACAAAGGGAAGGTTTGAGATAGGTCTGTAGTTAGCGAGGGAGTCGGGGTCCAGAGAAGCCTTCTTCAACACAGGTGTCACCGCAGCCTCCTTCAGGGAGCTTGGATATTCACCAGAATCTAAGGAGCACCAGACTATCCTCACTAATACTAGGATGATGATGATCCCCCCACAGCCCATGATCAGGGCTGTGGGGCTCGGATCTAAACTACAGGATGTAGTGTGCATACTTTGGACAATCCTCATAACATCTTTGATATCCGGCCTTTTTAAGAGATTCCAGGAACGGAGAGGGAAAGCAACCAAGGACTGGTCCACGGCCCTTCCCATAGAGAGTGTTGCATGGATCTCTGCCCTAATGTCTTCCACCTTACCTGCAAAGAACCGAGCAAGCTCGTCACATTGAGATTGTGAAGACGCTCTACGAACCTGTAGACAGGTGGGGTTGCACAGTCTGTCCACAGTTCGAAAGAGCTGAGCCGGTTGGTTCTGTGCAGCAGCAATTTCCCCAGGCGAACACTGCCTTCTTACGGGTAATTGCTGACTGGTAGAGTTGATAATGCTCTCGCAGTTTAAGATGGTCAGCATCCAAGCAGGATTTCTGCCAACATCTCTCTAACCTGTGTCCTAAACACCTCATCTCCCTCAGGTCCCCAACAAACCATGAGGACCTAGGGCAAAGGGAGAGAGGACGCACACGAAATGGGGCAATGGAATCCAAGGCAGAGGTAATGGCCTTATTATAGGCCAGAACCAAAATCTCTGGATCCATGCATATCCCAGGGATTTCTGATAGGTCAAGTGCCGCAGTTAGACCTTTGGGAGTCACATCCCGTAAAGGGCGGTACTTGACCATCTCCACAGGGGTTGGTCTACGCAGGGAGGTGCCATAATTGAATCTCACAGTGTGATGGTCAGACCATTCGATGGGTTCCACCCCCACGGCGGAGGCCTCCATCCCCAGGAGGAAGACCAGGTCAAGGGAATGGCCGCATTTGTGAGTGGCAGAGGTAACCGCCTGTGAGAGGCCCAATGAATTCATCAATTGGAGGAAGTGTTGACCAAAGTGCGAGAGTTCATCATCGATCCAGGCATTGAAGTCACCCAGCACCATCAACCTGGGGGACTCCAAAATCAGGTCAACGATGAAGTCTGCCACTTCCTTAAGGAATGGCGCCCTGTCTCTTGACTATTTGTTCAGCACCAGGAATTAAGATATGCACCACAGGTGTGGAGAAGGTGGTGTTGATGGACTCATTCTTTCTTCCACCTCTGGAAACTGAGTAATACTGAGTAAATGATTGCCACCACCTCCCCTTACTTTCCTACAGTGACCCTCTACTACTATCAGCCAACTCCACCATACTTTTCCACCTGAGAATGCTCTATTACAGGGTGAGTAGATTTGCACTTTGAGTTACACAGAAACATACAGTAGCCTTTGATGGCAGTTAAAGACTACTTGTCTCACCCAGTCTGCCCATTTCCTTACCTATTGGGTAAGCTTCAGATTCTAGTTTAGCAACAGCCTACATCTTCCTACCACTGTAAGTGCCTTATGGCTGTTCCATGCATTCTTGAATTCTCCCACTGTTTTTGATGCCACAACCTCCTCAGCAAGGCGGTTCCATGTGTCCACCACTCTCTCTGTGAAAAAATATTTCCTCATGATGCCCCTGAGCCATCCTCCCTCTATCTTTAAATTGTACCCCCTTTTTCTTGCACATCTCTTTTTCTGAAAGATGCCACCTTCTTGGACTTTGTTAATTCCCTTGAGGTACTTGAAAGTTTCTATTATGTCCCCCCTCTCCCTCCCTCCCTTCCTCAAGTGTATACATATTAAGCTCTCTTTGTCTCCCTTCATGTGACTACAGTTGCAGACCCTACACTATTTTAGTTGCCCTTCTCTGGACTTTCTCCATCCTGTCTATGTCCCTGCAGAGATGGGGTCTCTAAAACTGCACCCAGTACTCCAGATGTGGTCTCAACAACTGTCTGTACAGGGAGATAACACATTCCTGTTTTCTACTGGTGATGCCTCTCCCTATGCATCCCAGTATCCCCCCAGCTCTCCTTACTGCCTTCTCACATTGCTTGCCTACTTTAAGGTCATCTCATATGACTACCCCCAGGTCCCTTTCCATTTTTGTTGTTATTATCCCCCCCCCATTGAGTACTCTTCCCCTAGGTTTTTGTTTCTCAGGTGCACTATTTTGCACTTCCTTGCATTGAATCTAAGCTGCCATACCTTTGACCATTCCTCCAACCTTACCAAGATCCTTCTCATCTCATGCTGCCACCACGATGAGTTTTTTGAGTCAGTAGGCTTGCCTGCCTATGACCAAAGATTGCAGTTCTCCTCACTCAGCTTTATCTACAGGCTCACCTTCCTCTTCTCTTTCCCCCTGTTTAAGTGACTTACTGAAATGGAAACCATGTCCCTGTCCACTTAAGTCCTCCTCAGCCCCTCTGATGAACATTCCTTATGCCCGCCTGGTGATAGGCAAGCATTACTTTGCATGTTTTGCACCCTCCATATGGGATGCACTACCCTTTTCTTCCCTCCCCCTCTCCTCTCTTGCTTTGTTTAAGCACTCCCTCTTCGTATACCTACTGCAGCTTAAACCCTGTACTTGTTTTGCCTAATCATTAATTTAATCATACCCTAGTCATTGGATTTTGCATTGTTAGCCTGTTCTCTGCTATTTGCTTGCTATCTGTCTATACATATTAACAACCATGTACCTGTCGTGTTACATTGCCTTATGTATATTCAGCTGTTGCTTTGCCTTCTACTGCATAATCTGAAAGTCTGCATTTATCCATATGTATGGAATATTCAGTCAGTGTGGTCGTGATTTACCAATTTAAATATGCTGTACATGTTTATATTTTTTTATTTATTTATTTTATTTTATCTGCTTTTGGTAACCGGGTAACTATATGCTGTATGTATATATTTCTCTTGCCAATCTTGCACTATACTGTCTATATGCTGTAGATATCTTTTTCACACTTACTTTATACAGTTGTTGGTACATTTTCATATGTTTGTTCATTAGACCTGGGTCACTTTTGAAACAAGGACTTCATTATCTCAGTGGGCTCACCCAGTTACAAAAATTCAAATAAATAAATAAAAAGATTCTTCAGGAACAACAAGCAGTGATGATTAAAATGTGCCATGTGCTGAGTCTATTGTTAGGGCGGTATAATAAATGTGGAGGTTTTTTATACTTTTTTATAATTGATAAAAATATTAAAATTAAAAGCAGGTTCTACTTTGCTCTATTGGTTATTATTCTGTAAACTAAACCTTGGCCTGCTGCAAGTTACTGGAAAGGGAAAACAAGTGTCTCTAGGCAGGGAGTTATCACTGTGTAGAGCTGAGCTTAAGAATAATTTTTCTCAACCTTATAAATGGGAGTAAATGACAGGACAGTGGTAACGTTTTACACCAAGTTACTGTTTCTGACAAATACTTGTCCAGTTTTTGACACCTAAAAATCCTAAAACTCAAGGTGGACAAAGCAATGGGGCCTAATGCAATTCACCCCAGACTTCTAAAAGAACTAAGGAGGGACCTAATGACACCACTGACAATCCTTTTTAACAAATCATGGGAGAATGGTGTGGTACCTAGGACTGGAGGAGGGCAGATGTGAATCATCTTCACAAAAGTGGATGCAAGGCAGAGGCAGGAAACTAGAGACCTATTAACTTGACCTCAGTTGTAGGAAAAAATGATGGAATCACTTCTGAAAGGAAGAATTGTTGAGTACCTAGAGGTCAGTGGGGCACAGGACCCAAGGTAGCATGGATTCATAGCAGGAAGGTCATGTCAGATGAATCTGATAGATTTCTTTGACTGGGTAACCAAAGTAGTAGACCAGGGAGGGGCTGAGGATATAGCCTACCTAGACTTTAGCAAAGCATTTCACACAGTCCTACACAAAAGATTAATAAACAAGTTAGCCAGCCTGGGAGTGGGTCCCAGGGTGGTAGCTTGGGTAGCAAACGTTCTGGACAACAGGACCCAGAAGATAATAATAAGTGGAGTACACTCTGAAGAAAGGTGGGTTACTACTGGGGTACAACAGGGTTCAGTACTGGGTCCAGTCCTCTTTAATGTCTTTATAGGAGACATGCAAAGGGGCTGGAAGGTAAAGTATGCCTCTTTGCAGATGACACAAAGATCTGCAACAAGGTTGATACATGGTGGGGGTGCAAATGATGAGAAGGGACTTGGCAAGACTGGAAGAATGTTCAAAAATATGGCAGCTTCGATTCAATGCAAACAAGCATTTGTCAAAGCTGAATGTTTGTTTGCTGGCATTAGCATTGAAAGTGCAGGAGTTAGACGGATGCAGAATAGGAATGGCAGTGAAGTAGTGAACTGATGTCAATCTCACCCCCACCCTGCAGAGATGGACAGGCATGGGGGTGTGCCTTTGGGTCATCGCCCATAATGCTCATGCTATTTCACCTCACCCTACTGTGCAGACACTGAAAGTGTTGAGGTGTGCCTTGAGGTGTACAGGCTTTGTACTCACCCCATTCCATAAGGAAATACACTGAAATGGGTGTAGTATAGGAGAATGGGGTGAACTTTGGGGCTGAAGAGGCCTGTCACTTGCTGCAGGGTGGGGGTGGGGCTTGAATGGCATGCGCATTACTGTCGACAGTCCCAAGTCACACCTCAGACACCTGTCAGTCCTTACAGGGAAGGGTGTTATGGTCAGAACCCCTAACAGCCTGGATGTTTCTTGGTATTTTCACTCCAAGTTTTCAACATGGGCTTTTTTTACCACACTGCATGAACAGTGAGACTATCAGTTTATGAGCTAAATGTGATTTTGCACAGTGAGTGTGCCATTTGGCCCCACAGGTGTGAAAACACATTTCAAACAGGATGTGAAAATTGAAAGCTGTACTGTTCATGAGGAGGTGTAAAAAATGGTAATGTTGAAAATCTGGAATAAAAATAGAACAAAATACTGGTGAAGTCACGAGTGTACGTAGAAACTGTGCAATGCACACCTGTAATGAAATTATGTGGGGTATTTTTAACACCAGAGTATCAACATAGGCAGTCTTGGGCATCCTCGCATGAACATCAGCACTGTGATTTTCTTAATCTGTCCCGAATATTGATTTCCCACAGTGACTGCGCTATTCTGTGCTGGAAGTGCGAAAATACATTTCAGCCAGAATATAAAAAATTACAGCTGTACTGTTCATAAGGAGGTGTAAAAAATGCCAATGTTGAAAATCTGGAGTGAAAATATTACACATTTGTGAAGTTACAAGGGTTTGTGGAAACTGCACAATGCACGATCGTAACACAGTCATTTCATGGACTTTTGTCACCAAATTTTCAACATAGGCATTTTTGGACCACTGCTCATGAACAGAAAAAGGGAAAGGGAACATTGTTTAACCAAGAGTAGCACACTAAGCAGAAGCTTGTTTCCAGATGTGACCTAGGAGCAGAAAGAAGTTAAGTGACTTGCTCAGGTTCATACAGTATGCACCTAGGCGGCTATGTGATTCAAACCCAAGTCTCCATATCTGCAGCTTAGTGCCTGAATCCACTGTGATATACTGCCTCCTGAGAAGGCAGTAAGGAGGTCTGGGGGATATTGGGATGTATAGGGAGAGGCATCACCAGTAGAAAACAGAAAGTTGGAATCCCTCTGTACAAACAGTTGGTAAGATCCCATCTGGAGTACAGCATACAGTTCTGGAGACCCCATCTCTGCAGGGACATAAACAGGATGGACACAGTCCAGAGGAGGGCAACTAAAATGGTGTAGGGTCTGCAACAGAAGCCATATGAAGAGAGACTAAAAGCGCTTAATATGTATATCCTTGAGGAAAGAAGGAAGAGGGGGGGACATGATAGAAACTTTCAAATACCTCAAGGGAATCAACAAAGTCCAAGATAGGGGCATCTTTTAGTAAAAGAGATGTGCAAGACAAGAGGGCACAAATAGAAGATAGAAGAGGCGACTTTAGCGGCAATGTGGAGACTTTTTTTCACAGAGAGGGTGGTGGACACATAGAACCACCTTCCTAATGAGATTGTGGGGTCAAAAACAGTAGAGGAATTAAAAAATGCATAGAACAGACATAAAGCAATTGTAGTGAGGGGTAGGAGGAAGTAGGCTGTTGGGTAACTAGAATCTGCAGCTTATCCAATAGGTAGGAAAATGGGCAGACTTGGTGGACTAAGTGGTTCTTATCTGCTGTCAAGGTCTGTATTTCTATGTTACTTATCATTCAGAACTACAGGGTGCACCTAGTGGTGGCCTTCCTCCCTAAATTAGGCTGGACGGGTTGGAGGTATGTCTCTATAGCATTGATTTGGTCTGGGACCCTCTGCTCATGGGGATCAAGTCTTGGGAGTGGGTGAGAGGTGGCACTTCTTGAAGTTCTGGACATCTTGTGGTTTCTGCCTCTCCTTGCCCCTATAATGTGATCCCCTATTGTAGGGTCTAAGCCTTCTGATGTACAAGTTTGGACATAGACTCTGTTCCCATGGGGTCAGTGTTGGGTAAGTTACTTTTTCTATTACTTTCTTTTATGTTTGGAAACTTGTTCCAGGAAGCTCTGTGCAGTCACTAGCAAGGATGGAGACATACTAGCAAAAGTAATACACCTGACAGTTAGTTAATTATTTATTTTTATACAAAAACAATAAAAAAGTAATAAATAACTGTAACAGATGACATTTATTTGAAAGTAATTGGTTAGTTACTAGTTACTTTCAAATAAATATAACAATACATTGATTACATTACTGTAAAAAGAAATAAGTAACTGTAACTGCAGGTGTGTATTTCTACTATTTCTCCATCCTTGCTAGTGACTGCATAGAGCTTCCTAGAACAAGTCTCCAAAAGTAATAGAAAAAGTAAGTTACTCAACGCTGCATGGGGTCAGTGTTTGGAGGAGAATGGGAGGCATCACTGGTGGCACCCTTGGACCCCCGGGAATGTTTGCATTCCCTAGCTGAGTAAATTGTTTTATTTTATTTATTTTTTTATTTATTAAGATCTTGGATTAACACTTTTGAGCAAAAAGCTCTTTCATAGGTTCCACATCAGGTATGACACAAACAAGAATACAGATATGTTCCACAGAAACAGATACAGCAGGAAACAATTGAAAACTGTCTCCAGGCATACATTTTAACAATAGTTACACAATCTAAGCACATACAGATTGCAGAGTCAAAACAAACAGTAACGTTTCACTAGGAAATAGTAACATAACATGAAGACACTTGTGTAAAAAGGAGAACTGTACAGCTTACGACATAGTAAAATCATTGGATCGTGCCTGAGTCAAAGAATGAAGAAAGGTCTCGTACCAGGTGATGAAGATGTATTAAGGTGGTAGGGAGAAAAGAGGTGTGGAATGACAGAGGGGCAAAAAAGAGAAGAGGAGGTGGAGGGAGGTAGGAGGGAAAATATATAATTTAGGTAGGGGTAGAAAACCCATGAAAGTGTTAACTCAACCAGGGGCCCAAGAAATGGACATAAAGCACAACATTTTACTAATCAGCAGAGATCACAGAAATTGCAAATAGTAAGAGGAAGGTAAAGGCAAATTAGTGGTAGCAGTCACGGGATTCTAGGGAGATTAGTTGCTGCTGGAGTTTTTTCTTAAAAGAGTACAGCAAAGAAGCATTGATTATGTCAGGAAGCAGGGAGTTGTACCACTGCAGAGCTCGGTATGTGAATGCATGTTGTCCAAAGACAGTGCAGCACCATAGGATTCTGAAACCTGTTTGCCAGAGATTCTGGTACTGCATGGTTTATATGCAGAGGAAAGAAGGGCCAGAACACCGGGGTTAGCAGTCCCAAGGTGACTTTTTTTTGCAAGCAGGCACAATTGGTATTTGAGCCTGCTGTCAAATTGTAACCAGCTAATCTTGGCAAAAAGATTGCAGGTGTGTGTCAAGCATCCGGCACCAGTAAGAAGTTGGCATGCTTTAAGACCATTTTGATATGCTGGAGGGCAGTGTCTGTAGCCACACCTTAAATGACAATACCATAGCCCGTGAGAAAGACCACAGAACTGTGGATGGCCATGTTCAGTGCTTCCGGAGTGACATTATGTTTGTTCTTGTATAGAACTCCTGGATGCTGGTTAATAGCTTTGGCTGTTCAGTCAATGTACTGGGTGAAAGACAGGGGAGAGTTAATAGTTATACCCAGGTATTGGAAATGGTGAACCAGTTCAAAAGGGGAGCCAGTGTCATTAATGAAGGTAAGTGGGAAGGTTTTATGTCCGCTTTGGGAGGTCGAAAACAACATTGTCTTAGTCTTGTTGTAAATAAGTATCAGCTTATTAACCCAAAACCACTTCTCTGCAGATGTAAAGGATTGGTGAAGTTGGTCTTGGAGAAAGTGAGGGTCCATGTTGCTAGTAAAATGTACGGCATCATCAGCGTATAGAAGTTTGTGGCCACAGCAAGCTCTTGGTTGTGAGTTGAAGAAGATGCTAAAAATCAATGGACCCAAGAGTGATCTGTGCAGGACTCCAGAGCATGCAGGCCTACTATTGGACAAGGTGTTACCAATATTCTCCTGCTGCATTCAGCTGCTTAAGTAGCTGGAGAACCAGCTTGTAGTGTCAGAGGAAAGACCAGTGGAGGAGAGCTGTCTGATGAGGAGATCATGGTTGACAGTGTCAAAGGCCTAGGCAAGGTCTATGAAAGTTGCCCCTACCAAGAGGCCTTATTCTAGAAAGTTATTGACAAAGCCAGTAAACTCCAGGAGCACAGCGATGATACTATGCCCATGCCTGAACCCATGCTGTTGGGGACATTGGAGCTGGTAGTTATCCAGGTACTCTACGAGTTGGTTGGCCACGATGTGCTCCAGGGCCTTAGAGATCGGGGAGGAATTGAGATTGGGTGGTGATTTCCCAGAAGTGTGACCACTGCTGATTTCCAAAGATATAGAAATTGTGACTGGAAAAGTGACAGGTTCATTATTTTGGTAAGAGGTGTGAGGACTGTGTGGGTTATCAGTCTCCATTAGTATTAGTATTTAGTCTGCATTCACAGCTTGTGAAGCAAAGTGAATCTAAGGAAATGGGGCCCCTTCCGTGAATGTTGTATGACTGGAAGCAGGTAGAAGGAAACTTGTATTGGAGTTAAGGGAAGACTTGGTTAGCCTATTCCCTCGGCAGCTCTAAGGACTGCAGTACCCCACAGCAGTGGAAAAATGAGAATGCAGGTGAAGCTGGATGCTCACAATAGTTAAAAAGTAATCTGCAGCTGTGAATAAGAGAAGAAACTTCTTCTGTAAATTTAGTAGGATCCCCTCGTAGGTCCAGACTGCAGGGGTCCAAGATGTTTTATGCACTCCAGGTTCTGTTGCCTAGTAAAAGATCAAATGTGTGACCACCATGAAGATTGAAACTGCAAAGCTGTACCTGTGTACCCCCTTGAGCTGTTGGTACCACTCTTGCAATGTGTAGGAATGGACATTACCAATGAAATAATGCCTTTACCATCACCTCTGAGTGACTGGGATTATTAAGCTACTTTTGACCACAGAGAGGTCTACACCAGAGCTGGCCTTAGACTTTGCAGGGCCCAGGGCACAGATAAATCACGGGGCCCTCTGTAACTAACAATTAGCAGTCTGGTATTTACAAAGCACACCAACTGGCCAGATCCCCAAGACAGGGCAAGTTCTTGAATCAAAGGGCCTTGTGGGCTGGGGATTTGGATGCTCCCCAAGTCAAACATTCAGTCCTCCCAGTGCAAGTCCCACCCCAAGCCACTCCATGCGTCTCTTTGCTCCCCAAGCCACACCAGCAGAATCTTCATCCCCTGCCACTCCAAAAATGGACCAGGAGGCACATCACTTTAAATTCCCCACCTCACAGCAACTCACCAACAGGCCAGATCACCAAGGCAGGACAAGCTCTTGAATCCCCTGCCCCCCCAAGGCAAACCCAACAGACTGGATGTGGAGGTCTTGGAGACAATGGTCTACTGGTCTAGTTTGAGTGCTCCTCAAGTCAGACCCACAGACCCTTTGTTTCAAATCCTCCTCAAAGCCTCACCTGCAGACCTTTCACCCCCAAAGCCACAGCAGCAGGACCTTCATTCCCAGACAACTCACAAGATGAACCAGGAATCACACTGCTTCAAATCCCACACCCCTAAAAGCACACCAAGAGGCCAGATCCCCAAGGCAGGGCAAGTTCTTTAATCAAAGGTCCTTATGGGCTGGGGATTTGGATGATCTCCAAGCCAGACATCAGTCCTGTCAATCAAATCCCCCCAGCCCCACCAGCAAACCCTTCACTGAAAAGTTCCCCCCAGAGGCCCATGGCTCCAGCCCCTCCCATCAATCACAAAAAATAAGCTGCATTTCAACCTGTACTCTCAACTTTTCCCCATACCAGACTGCACATGAAATACAATTTTCTCCTGTCTTCAAACAAGCAGCATTTCAATTCAAACCCCCTCTTGGCTCCCCCAGACAAATGGTATGAGAATACCCATCCTTTCTGGTGACAGGAGAGGTCAGATGGTACAACTGGAAGAAATGGCCTGACAGTCTGGGTCAGCATGTAGATGTGGCTGGCATGATTTTAGTCTGTGGTAGTCTGGGTCACACCTTTGCAGGCAGTCCAAGTGGTAATCCAGTCATGAGGCAGACTCAAGAGCTCCAGCAGGTTGATCAGGTCTGGCATGGTATTTAGCAGGTCCTTTCAGGTGCTCAGACACAGAATGTTGCCACAGAAAAGGGAAAATAAAAAAATCCATGCATCCTCCATCTTCCTTTAAACTTCATTCCTTACAATGGCAGCATTTCTGACTCCAAGCTGATTGATTGAGCAAGCTGTTCACAAACTGTTGCTGAACTCTGCCCACCATTGGCTGCAAACACCTCCTCTCCTCTTCCTCTCATTGCCGAAACCTTCCCTCCTTCTGACTGGTTCCTTAATGAGCTCTTGCTGCTGTTGGATTGGTCATCTCTGTATCCTACTACATAGCTTAAAGATGGCCTGACTCCCAAGCTCTGGAAATTTATGCTCCCATCCAGGGAAGAGGTAGTCAGCAGCGTGTGTTTGTGTCATATGCAGAGGAGTGGGTGCCTCAGCCAGATTAGGGTGCTGCTGTGCCAATATGTATATTGCAGACAAAGGGGTTTACAGTCAGCAGCTCCGTGATGTAGTCAGTGGTTCAGCAATACTGGGGGGGGGTGTAGCTGAAGTGACCCCTGGGGGGAGGTGTGGTATGAGAGGGTAGCAGGAGGTGACGTGATGGCTGCCTGATTGTGAGTCACAACTTCCCATCGCTTCTCCCTAAGCCCACAATTTCTGCCTATTGTTGCTTCTCTCTGCCTACTATTTTGATTGCTTTTGCTTTGGGAAGCACTCCGGAGATAAATTTCAATGGTTTGAAATGGAAATAGATATGCCGAAGGCTCTACCATGCCACACTCCACCTCCCTCACCCGTGAAAGACAAGTCCACAAAATGGCCCAAAGCACAAGCAACTGCAGTTACTAAGCCTTTGACAGCCACCACAGCACTTTCGGATGAACGCTTCTTGGAATTCATGTAGCCCCTCCAGGATTCTATTGCTGTGATTTCAGTAGATGTGCAGCGAATCCACGTTAACCTTGACTCTTTAACTTCCTGGGTGGCAGACATAGAAGCCCGAGTGACCTCCATGGAGAAATGGTGGGAGAAAGCAGACCTAGACTCCAGCACCCTAAGACAGCGGCTCCAGAAAATGGAAGATAAGGTAGAGGATTTAGAAGGGCACAGTCAGCACAATAACCTCATCCTCTTTGGCCTGCCTGAAAATGAGGAGGGCAATACCTCTATTTTATTTATTCAAAAGCTCTGCAAGAAAATAGCTGGCCCCTCACCTAACAACTCTATCCATGTGGTGGAAAGTACACATCGATCTCTGCACCCCCAGTCCGGTGCACTTCCCAGGCCTTTAGTGTTCAAACTTCTCAACTTTCTTGACAAGTAGCACATTCTAGCTAAAATCAAGGAAGTGCATGAGATTCAGTGAGAAGGGCACAAGCTTCAACTGTCTCAAGATCTACCCCAATTGGTCAGGCTCAAGTGACAAGAATTTTATCCCCTGGTGTCTCGTCTGATAGCTGCAGGGAAAGCCTTCCAAGTGAAGTACCCTGCTGTTCTCCAAGTCAAAAACAATGAGAAATGGGTCTCCCTGGAATCACCTAAACAGGCCACAGAGGAACTCTGTACCCTCTTCCCAGACCTTTTTAAATGAAAGGATCTCTTCGATTTTGCAAAGGAAATCAGTTAGAAGGGACTGTGTGCTATCAATTTGTGGACTGTCTCTCCCGGGATTTTTCTAAGTGGATTAGCGATACGCATTGCACTGGCATGAAGCCTAGAATGTTTTCTCCTGCTGCTGCTGAATAGGAGACTCTAGTTTAGTATTGTGACTGTTGCCTGGGATTTACATCGGCTTGTGTCTGGATCGATGCATCCTCCAATGAACACTTAATCGGACTTTTTCTCCCTTCTTCTATGTTTTTGGTTCATCTTCACACCTCAAGCTCCACCTCTGCAATTGCAGGAGGATTTTTCTTTACAGGCTGAAACTTTTTCCTACACTGTCAAGCAGACAATGTGGACAGTTAAAGACTATGGCATATTAGGGGTCTTATTGTTGAGGGGATGACTTTGGCTAAACGAGGGAGCGAGCTTGAACCTGCCCGTTTGGTTTATAATTTAATTTCTCCCTTCCATGGTTATTATAACTGAGAGTGTTGCCTTTGGTGGGTATTCAATACTCCTTTGCCCAGACAATGACTGCTCCTTGAGCCATCCTGAATTGTAGTTTGTTATCTTTCACACTGCAATGGGTAGAACCACCTTCTCATTCCCTGGTGGTCATAAGGATATGATCCTCGACTGTTTTTGAGGATAATATCTAATGTTTGTACATTTGTGGATTGACGGGGGGAGGGGACAGTGATTTTGCTCAGGCAGCAAAGACCTTAATTACTTTCCGCATTGTACAGTTGGAGTTTGGTAAATTAGAACTGGGGTAGTTTAAATTGTTATATTTGTGTGGGAGGGTGGAGGAAGGGTTTTTCTTTTCCTTTTCTCAAGGTATAAGGGTGTTTTCTTCATTTCTGTCTAACAGATGTGTTCATTTTAAGCTGTTGGAGGGTTGGGTGGATCTGCACACATTTGTCTTATGGGGCACTACTTGCTGTATTATAGCTGAACGTAGCTGGTTACTAGGTTATCCCCCACTGATTGTTGCCAATGGGTGGACCCAACAAGTCTGCAGGCTGGAATATAAAGGGGGCACAATGTAAACAAAAGAGGCATATGATGCTTAAACTCTGATTGTTTGTTTGCAGGAAACCCACCTACCCAGAGATGATATTCCCCTTTTCAAATGGGGCTGGGTGGGCAAGTATTTGGCACTGGCATCTCATCTAAATGTGGAGATACTGTTATTTTGATTGCCAAAACTGTCTCATTCATTAAAATGCAGGAATGGTTTGACCCAGAGGGTGGTTATAGTATAGTACAGGGCACTTTAGAATCCTCCCCAATTCTACTCGGTTCCGTAGATGGCCCGAATGTGGACTCGCCCCATTTTTTCATACAATTACTATCCCGGGAGGTGTTAGGACCACATATTTTGACCTTCCTGGGTGGGGATTGGAACCTAGTTCCCTAGACAGAGTTGGACTGCTCAGACAGTAAAAGGGTCAGGCTCTCCCCCCTGCACAGTGTGCCCTTCGGTACCTCCTATCTGGGGCTGGTGTCGTGGGTATATGGAGGACCATAAACCCAGAAGAACTGCAATATACGTATTACTCTCCTCTGCATGCCACATTTTCCCAGATAGATTATTGGCTGATTAGTTCTTTTTGCCTCCTGGGCAGCTTTGATGCCTCTATTCACCACAGAGTACTCTCAGATAATTTTCAAGTTGGTATTTCCTTTGTACTATGGCTGGGATTCGGAGATACTTACTCTGGTGGCTTAACACACAACTGCCTAGGTACTCAGAGATGTTAACCTCCACCCAAGAATTCATAACAGGTTTCCTAGACTTCAATCTGGGATCTGTAGAGAGGATTGATACAGTCTGGGCTGCCCTCAAATGTTCTTTAAGGGGCAACTTATATGCATTGCCGATACCTGAACATGGAAAAATAGATTCATTCTAGACTACCTGTTAAACTAAATCCAGCAGTTGGAACATACGTTGCACAAGACGTCGCCACCAGAAGACTGGGCCAGGCTTCATCACCTTCAAGCATCTTACTATGACGTGATGGCACAGAAAGCTAAACTGGCCATTCTCTATGCCAAATTTAAATACCTAAAGTCTGGGGAGAAAGCAGGGAAATGTCTTGCTGTTAGATGAAAACAAGTTGAAATGTCCAAATTTATTCCAGGATTGAGATCTTTCCTAAATGGTCATATTATTTCTCACCCCCAAGATATTGTAGCAGCGTTTGGTGATTTCTATAAGGGACTATACTCTACTGATGATCCGATGGCTGTGACTGACCAAGAGATTACAGAGTATCTTCGCTCTGCCAATCTCCCCACCCTACCTTCTCACATAGCACAGCATCCCGACACTCCAATTACCCTAATTGAAATAGAGAAGGCTATTACGCAGTTGCCTCAGGACAAAACTGCTGACTCCAATGGCCTACCCAACAATTTATATAAGGCCAGTATCCCGCAAATTTCCTCTCTTCTGATGAATGTGTTTAATTTGTGGTTTCATCAGGGGATAAATGATCCTAGTTTCTTGGATGCAATCATTATCCTCATTCCTAAACCAGATAAAGACCCATTATGTCCCAGAAGTTATCATCCAATTTCCTTATTGAATTCAGATGTTAAGTTTCTGGCTTAAATTTTAGCTAACCGCTTAGCCCCAGTCCTGGGAGCACTCATTAGCAGTGATCAAGTGAGATTTATGGCAGGTCATCTATTCAGAAATCACATGAGAACGCTAATGCATCTGATCGTAGCATCAAGAGAGTCCAGGGTCCCATCAGTACTCGTCTCTTTTGATGCTGAGAAAGCTTTTGATCGTGTCTCTTGGCGTTTTTTGTTTGCTTTCCTTAAGAATTTAGGTATGCCCGACACCTTTCTTAAATGGGTTAAGGTCTTTTACACTGCCTCAACTGCTAGAATATGGTGTAATGGACATCTATCCCAGCCTTTTACCCTTGAAAGATGCACCCACCAGGGTTGTCCCCTCTCTCCTCTCCTCTTCAACTGTTACCTTGAACCATTAATCAGTAAACTTGTTTCTTCTCCCTTTCTGAAAGGCATACAAATACAAGGGGAATGGTATGTCTTGTCAGCTTACACAGATGACCTGCTTTTGCGCCTTGAGGAGCCAGAGATCTCTCTTCCCACTCTTCTCGAGGAAATTGACAGGTTCTCTGCAGTCTCAGCATATAAACTGAATCTCTCCAAAACTAAAGTTTTTCCTTTAAATCACTGCGTTACCAGGGCTAACTGTAACTCATTTGGATTGTCTTGGGAACATAAAACCCTCACCTATTTAGGGATCAAGGTCACCTGGAGCATCTCCTCTATGTTTAAAGAAAATCTAACAGCTCTGGTACAGATCCTGCAAGTGGACTTGAATAGATTGATTGCTTTACCTCTGTCACTTTGGGGCCATATCAACATTCTTAAAATGAATGTTTTGCCAAGGCTGTTATATCCACTTGGTATGCTTGGCCTTTATATTACCAAATCATGGTTTGTGAGGCTGCAAAGACTGTTCAATAACTTTCTCTGGAAGAATAAACCAGCAAGAAGGGCTTACCTTAAATTAACAGCCCCTAAATTGCAGGGAGGGCTTGCCCTCCCATCCATTTTTACTTATTATGGGGTTCCGTTCAACACATTAGTAGACCAGCTCTCTGGTACAAAGCAGACTCTCTAAGAGCAGGAGACGCCAATATCCCTCTATGGTTGAATACTGAACGCAATCTAACACGCAGTGCAGCTAGTTCCTTGGCTGCCTTGGTATACACGAAACCCTCCCAACTTCCTCACCTGCTTAAAGCCACCCTTATTGCCTGGTAGCTCAAGGCCCTACAACAAACACATCAATATCTCTCAGTGAGCTGGCTCTTATTGTCTGCTCAGCCCCTCTTCCACAATCTACATTTCCAACTCGGCCATCGTCCCATCCCACCCTCATTCCTACCTCAGCTTAAGCACAGTACTCTAGCAGATTTTCTGCAAGGTAATACTGTGGTTCCTTTTCAGACTCTACAGACTCGCTTTCAGATTAACCCCAAAGATATATTTAAAATACATGCAAATTAAGAAAGCAGTAGTATCCTTTAATAGTAAGCAGGCTTGGTCTGACCAATCCTCTAATGGGCTGTTACAAATTTTTCAGGTAGCAGATCAGTCTCACGCAGTTTCGAGAATATATAAACAGCTTCAAGCTTTAGACCCAGGCCTCCCAACTGGGATCTGCTATTATTGGGTACAGGAACTCTCCTTACCAGCAGAGACAGAAGTTTGAACTAAAGTCTGGAGTATGAACAATAAATATATTAAGCAAGACAGATTGCGTCTTGCCCAATTTCAAATTATGTACAATATTTACTACACCCCACTCAAGTTGTACAGAGCTGGACTTGTGCCCTCCTCTGATTGTTTCAGATGTAAGCAGGCTCCTGGCTCTGTATATCACATGCTTTGGGACTGTTTCTGTACTCAAAGCTTCTGGCAAGCAATTCAACAAATACTAGACCGAATCCTTGGGCTAGACACCTTGATTACCCCGCAATCCTGCCTTCTTGCTATATATCCCCCGGGGCCCCGACATTGCGTAAGGCCCACCTGACCCTGATTGCTTCCATTGCCAAATTCTTTATGCTTCGACACTGGAAGGACGATTCACTTCCCACTACTTTAGAATGGTACCCAGAAATCCTCCTTGCTATCCAGTTAGAAAAGCACATAGCAAATTTGCTACATAGACCTCATTACTACCAGTGTACTTGGGAGCCCCTTTTGACTCTGCTTTCCCTATGGAAACCATAGTGGTTTGTCAATGCCTCTGATTTAACTTCTTGGTGACCTTGGTTTGGCCTACTGTCTTAGTGTGCAGATCCGGGGATTTTTGGGGGTGTAGGGGGAATTATATATGTAATGAGTTGTTTTGTTAAGTATGGTTCTGTTTGTCTGTGTTTATTGTAGCTGTTTTTAGTTGTTTGTTTCTTCTTGTTTGTTGTAAAAATAATAAAGTATATTAAATTCAAAAAAAAAATGAGAGGGTGGCAGGCAAGAACTGGACCAAATTGAGAAAGAGGTTAGAATGAGAACAGAATGGGCCATTACTGTTGCTGCCTGCTGGACACTTTGTGTAGGCTGTTTGTTGCCATAATTTGCAGAACTGCAGACATAGTCACAAAAGTCAAGACAAGTGTGGGGACCCCCACAATCGCGGGACCTGGGGCAGCTGCCCCTACCCCCCAAGACCAGCCCTGGATTACAGATAGTTAAAGATTTCAGCCTGCCCCGTGGGGGGAAAACAATGTTCATGAGCGCCTAGTAAGTAAAAAGGATTCTGTTTTGAAGCTGTTCCTACTTTTTGGACATTATCCTTTTAGTGGGGAGTTGTTCTCTACTCTGACCCACTTTACTTGCATTCTGAATATCCTGATATGTTCCTGATGTAAAAAGGTTGCCAAGTGCCCAGAGATAAATTGAGTGCATTCAGTTCTGTCTATGCACTCCTTTCCAATCAGAACATCAGTACATACCCCTAGACACTAGGGAGAGGGGCTACGTGGAAAACAGTAGGGGGAGGGCAGCAATGAATGAATTTTAAATTCATCCATGAAGTTAGCATGAAGTAGCCCATTATGCACTTTATGTAGTGCAGAAGATTGGGCACTTCACACTATGCCAGAATTCACACAGTAATTCACCAACAACAGCTGTGAAGTGTGCAAATTAGTGTGCTTTCTGTAGCTTTGCACTCTGCAAAGTGTGAACTTTGCGCTCCTCTTAGTCATGTAGTATAAACTACATAAAGAGTGTCACTATGCAAAGTGATGAACTACACATAGCGCTATGTGAAGTGCAATGTTTTGTAACTTTGTCCACAGCTAAGGAAGGGTTGAAGAAGGATATAAGGAAGTCTTTCTTTATCGATAGGGCAGCGGACAAGTGGAATAGATTGCCCAGTAAGATGATACATTTAAAGTCTATGACTGGGTTCAAACATGGGAAGGACACACGTAATGTAAGGGAATCATTCAAACTACAAAAAAAGAAAATGAAGACTGTATTCTGGGTAAACATGTCTCAAAAAAACACTTTGGATATCACGTAATAATTTCTGACTTAGACTAGTTTAGGCATCATGTAGGCATTAGACAGGTATAATGGCCTAATCTTTCAACTTACGATGCAGGGGTTGGTATCTCTGCAGATTCATGTTCAGATAGACCTCACGTTTCAGAATTTGCTTGTTACCCCTGAGAAAATTGGTGGATGGCCCTCTTGGGGGGCCTATTTCTGATTTTGGATGTTGTGGGCCTCCGGGCCTCACAGCTCGGCCTAGGAATACTTGATTTACAATTCCAAGGTGTCATTTTCTATATTTATTTTCCATGCCAAGTTGGATGGAACAACTTAGAAAATCCAATATGGCCACCATATCACTAGTAAATACTTGATTCACTAATAATTTCCAAATCCCTAGCTTCCAAGATACCAATTTTCAATGATTCATGAACATCTATATATTGAACATTTATCCATGAATATTTATGACATCACTATATTGCTTTAAGGCTCCCTGTTAGACACAGGACCAAATGCACTCATTAATACTACATACAACAATTGAATTTGTGAGGCAATTTACTGATAAACTAGTTTGAAGTACATACAGTAAAGCTTAAAATCTAAATGTTGTATGTGCTGATTTGTTGTTTTGAATGAAGTCATTTTATCAATGATTTGACCCAACACTATGAATATTTTGGGTCAACAGTACACCTTGGTTGTAATGTCCAGTTTTGAAGTCATTATATTGGAGTCCACTCTGGATCTGAACTGCACAGTCATTCCCAAAGCTTGATGATTTGTTCACAGAAGTTTGTTCATTGGCTGCCAATATGTTGTTTTTAGTGTCATCATCTCCTGGTACAATCAGTCATTGTTGCTGTGGTTGAAGATTTTTGTTTGGTCTTCTGTGTGTGTCTTTGAGGTGTTCACTCACCTTTGTCATCTGCCTCATCGCCGTTAGCTGCGCATCGTCAGCCGGCTAACCTTCCACCCTTTCTTCTATGACATAGGAAGTCAGGTAACTGAAACCCAGTGAACCACACAGGTTTCAGTGATTCATCCTCTCATTTCCATCCTGACAAACAAGGGTCAATGTTCAGGGTTTCCAGCTCTCTGCACTGGTGCCAATAGTAGGCTATGAGATTTGCTCTCTTTATGTGCTGACATAGGCTCGCTGGGTCTGGTAGAATCATTTGCTTAGTCTTCACTTTCAGGTTATTGTATTGTGTTACTCATGTGTCTACCAGATCCTCACCTCCTGTACCATTGTAAACATAGTGTTGAATGAAGGTGTTCATGTTTTGTTCAATGTCTTGTGAAGCATGTATGCTTTCCTCAAGCCCTGAAAGGATATTTATTCTTTCTTTGACCCTGTACAAATTTTGAAAGACTAATTTCTTTAATATCTTGTAGAAGTAACTCACTGCATTGCATCCAGAGGCAGCATGGTATGCAGGCAAATTGAGACTTGCAGTGTGCCAATGTGATTGTATATAGATCCTATGTTTACAAATATGTCAGGGTCAATTTGGAGCATCCATGGTGAGTCTGGAAGGGTCTTTGTGAAAATGTAAACCATCGGGGTGAGGATGTCTGTATCTTTGGCTCAGATGACAATGGGGTTTATCGCAAGAGCACAATGAAGTATTGTTCTTGTATCTGCCTACTCATGGTTGTAGGAAAACAGGAATTCTTCTGAATCTGGGTATATAGTATAAGTGCTTCTGCCATTGTTGATAGTAAGGGGGTATCGTAAGTTTCTTCTGATATCCTCTTGTCTAACATACACATTGACTCGCTGTATGAGATCTGTTTTGTTGTTCTTGTGAAGGTATTGCTGATACACCTTTCCCTGCAGCATCTCTTGTGAATATGATCCCATGTGAAGTCACATTCCTCCTGTTCCTACCGCTCACTCTGCTCATTCTTGCTGCTTTACCGAGAACTCCTCATCATCCTTATAATTATCAAAAATGACGATGACTTCCACTGGGTTTGCTGTAGATGGATGTGTGAATGTGACAAGAAGTGTTTTCCAAAGGCTGTCCAATGTACGCTGTGAAGGAACTGCTCTGACCATCGCCATAACATTGTATATGTACACTGAGCGTAATGGAGGAGAGGAAGTATTTCGAGCTTCTGCTTCATCAATGAGATAATTTCTTAAGACATGTTTGGTATTAGGTTTGTAGAGGTTTCTGTCCAGAGTTGCTATTGCAAGAGGATATGTTGTGAGCAGATGGGAAAACACATCTTTCTTGTTGGGGCACTTTGTAACGATGATACCGAAAGTCTGACAGTCTTCTTTCAAGACTGATTCCACTTTGGGTTTCTTTTTCTTCTTGTCCATTCCTGTGGAAATTCTGCTCTATTTAATGAAATAAGAAACCAACTTTCCTTGATAGTAAGTGGTCATTTATAAATGCACTCAACATAACTTTGCCAGTAGCCCTTGCCTTCGAAAGGCACACTACTCTTGCCAGTGGTATTTCAATGCCCATTGTGATGTGTCATGCTACACCCGGACATGGATCTGGATATGCAAGAAGTTTCTTCATAAGCTCTTTCAATTGACCATCATGTCTTCCAATGAGTATGCCTGAATAAATAAAGATTCGATTGATTTATTGATTGATTGATTGTATGCAAGATGGCGTCCATGCTGGGCTAGCCACAAGAACGCTGCAGCATTAGGGAAGATTTTGTTTGTTAGTTTTACTTTGCTTTGTTAAATTGGAATTTGTTTTTACCTTTTGTTTTAGTCATAGTCAGGGGTGAAGCAGTGATTTAGTTAATGCTAGGAGCATATCAGGAGCTTAGGCTTAAAGAAATTAACCTGACTAAGCTGCACATAGTTGAAATTAAATTGCACTAAGGCATCTGTTTTTCCGAGTGGCTGTCATTTCACTGCAAGGTTATTTTATTTTATTTTACAAGCTTACAGTGTAGAATGCTAATGTTTTTCCTACCTGGTTGTTTGGCCAGGTTTTGTGATGAGGAGGAGTCAGAGAGAGCTGATTTGCCTGCCTGGAGTGTGGAGCTGTTCATGGGAGCTGGAATTCTGAAGCCACGGTTGGAGTTGTGGTTGTTGGGCACCTGATGGAATTGCATTACGGGGACTCTGTTTTGGCAGTGCCGTCAGGCCTGGGACATGAACTGAAATTGTGCCATCGGTGTTTTTTACTAACAGACAAGAGTTTTGCTGAATTATCTTATACTTCAGCCACTGCCAGCTTCTTTCCTGTTGAATTGGGGCTGGTCCTGAGCTAAACCAGGAGGAGGGATCGCTGAGCTGGTTGGCTGTGTGGGAGACTGGGTCTGGTGCCACTGGAGGCTGAGCATGATAGTACTTGGAGCTCCTTGGTCTTGGGGTGGAGAGGCAGGCTGGAGACCCTACTCCACACTGAGACTTAGCTGCAGCCTAAAGCCTCTGGTGGTGACTCCTTGGGTGATGGTTGGACTGCTGGACTGTTTGGGCAGAGAGAGGTTTTGTGGGACCCCTGAAGTCTTGACTGTGTTGGGGGAAGTTCTTGTGTGAGTATACTACATTTAAGGGATGGTCAGACTCTTTCATCTCTTTCTTTTTTCTTAACCTGGTGGGAAATGAGAGTGCCCTGTTCAAACTGAATTAATTGATAAACTGTTTATTGTCCTCCTGACCTATGTGGGAGATAGTGCTGGGAGGCAATATTTATTACATTTTTCCTCTGGAGAGGTAACAGCTCCCCAGAGGTTAACAACTATTCATTTTGGAGAGTTTTGTGCAGCTACTCTTTTTTTAATTTGAAGTCATCTTCATACTCTATTATAAAAATTATATTGTATATTATTCATTTATTTGGGGGATTTGGGGTTGATTGTTTATGGTATGTTTGATTGCTGGTATAAATGATTTGACTGAACGTGGTGTATGTGTGGTTTAATATTTTTTCATTATTTTTGGAGACTGTTTGTTGCTGCATATTGTGATGTGTTGGGGGAAAAAGACAACCAGACAATACTCCCCCTCCAGGCTTCAAGACCTCCATCCTTTTGACTGCCCCTCTTTGCCATCTGTGACATATTATAGATGTCACGCTTTGGGGATAGTTAGGAGGCATAACAGGAGGGGGTTCGAAGCCTGGAGGGGGGTTGAAGAGGGGTGGTCAGATAGAGGTGGAGGGTATATGGAGATGCCCTGGGGCAAAATGGAACCTGGAAAGGAATTTTCCCTGTCTGGTTCCCACACCCAAGGACTCTGCTTTATGTAGGCAAGTGGCACAGTCTTCCATGTCGACTCATCCGACTTGGGCGGTGTTGTGCAATGCCAGGTCTATTAAAACCAAGAGTGCTGTAATGCAGATCTTGGTTCATCAGACTTGGCATGCATCATCGAGACCTGACTGGACAAGAATGCAGGCCCAGTACTGGCTTATGCAGTTCTGGACTGGTACTTGGTGATACACCACGTGAAGATGGATCATAAGGGAAGGGGTGTAGCCATTTGGTTTAAAATCTATCTGAACCTTGTTGATGTGTCAGTGGGGTTCCCCAGATCCTTTGAGTGTATCGTGGGTGTGGGCGTGGGGTGCATGATTTTGCTCATCTACCGTCCACCAGCGGATGGGAATGAATTCCTGCAAGAGACTGTGGACTTCATTGTTGATATGGCATTGGGATTCCCCAGATAGTTAGTTCTGGGGGATTTCAGTGCCTGGATCAATGATGAACTCTCACACTTTGGTCAAGATCTCCTCCAGCTTATGATTATGCTGGGCTTCACATGGGTTATTTCCTCCACTAGTCACATTAGTGGTCACTCATTAGATCTCGTGTTCCTCAGGAGGATGGAGATCTCTGACTTGGTGGTGAACCTGTCAGTTGGTCTGACCATCACACCATAGGGTAAAGATTCATGGTTCCCCCTAATGGGCCTGTCCCTGTGGAGATGGTCCGGTACCGCCTTTGAGGGATGTTACTCCAGTTGGCCTAGCAGCGGTGCTAGACCTATTGAGTCCGACAAGTGAAATCATGGATCCAGGCAATTTTGTACTTGCCTTTAATAAGGTGGTGTTGGATGCCCTGGATTCCATAGCTCCTGTTTGTATTTGACCACTTACTCTTCACCCAAAGTCACCTTGGTTTGATGGAACCTTGAAAGAGGTGAAGAGAGTGGGTCGGAGGCTGGAGAGACTTGACAAAAGTCTGGCCTGGATGTTGACAGACTTAGTTTGATGGACCACGATGCTGTCTATCAATCGACAATCACCCGCAAGAAGGCAGAGTTCCTGTCCAGGGAGATTGCCGCTGTGGAAAATCAACCTGCTCAGCACTTCTGGACTGTTGACAGATTGTGCAATCCAATCAGTCTCCAATCTGATGTTACCTTGTCACTAGAAAGATGTGACAAGTTTGCTCAATTCTTTGCAGATAAGGTAGCCACCATTAGGTCTGGTATCCACCAGGCTCTCGTTATGGGGGTTGTGGTGGTCAGCATGAGGATGCAAGCACCCAGTTTGTCTGGCTTGAATTTGACCAGCTGGAATACATGGACATCGTGAAGATTGTCCAGGCACTGCAGCCAGCAAGCTGTAGTTTGGATCTGGGTTGAATGTGTCTCCTTGTGGGGACATTGAAGAAATTGGCCTGGTTCTAGCTGAGATAGTCTGGAGGTCATTTGAGAGGGGGTCTTTCTGGACCTCCTGAAGGAGGTGGTTGTGTGACCACTCCTGAAAAATCCCTCCCTTGACCCGGACTGTCTCGCTAACTACAGACCTACCTCTAACGTTCCCTTTGTTGGGAAGGTTATTGAGAAGGTGGTTGTGCTGCAGCTGAATGATCATTTATCTATCCACAATGTCTATGACACTCTCCAGTCTGGATTTCAAAAGAGGCATAGCACTGAGATGGCCCTTTTCTGGGTACTTAATGGTATCGTAATAGGGAGAGATCAGAAGTCCTGTTCCATCTTGGTCCTTCTTGATCTCTCGGCAGCATTTGACATGGTGGACCATGATGTGCTTTTGGAGCACTTGCAGTTCATCTGTGGACTGTCTGTTACCATCCTCAGATGGTTTTGATCATTCCTTGAGAGTAGGACTCAGAGATTGGTCTCAAGAATTTATTCCTCTGACCTTCTCCCTCTATCCTGTGTGATACTGCAGGGCTCCATTTTGGTACCCATGTTGTTCACTGTGTATATGGTGCCATTGGGAGACATTATTAGGTGGTACAGTTTGAGGTTTCACCGCTATGCAGATGATACCCAACTGTACATATCCTTTGCACCCAAACAGGGAGATGCTCTCTCAGTGTTTAACAACTGCCTATCTGAGATTCAAAACTAGATGAGTGCTAGTTGGCTGAAGTTAAATCCAGAAAAAACTGAGGTGTAGATGGTGGACCCAGATCATCAGGGGTGTGGTGTACTGGCTGGACAACCTTTGGGTCTTTGGCTCAGGGGTGTACAGCTTCCCACTGTAAACCAGATGCCAAACCTGGGTGATATTTTTGACATGTCTGACCCTGAAAACACAGGTGTCAGCCATTGTCAAGACCTCTTTTTTCCATCTGAGGAATATTGTCTGGGTGAAACACCTTGTCCCCCCTGAGGATCTTCCAACACTGATCCTTGCCTTTATGACCACCCTCCTTGACTACTGCAAAGCCCTGTACCTCGGGCTACCAGGGGTTCCTACCTGCTGCCTTCAGCTCATTCAGAATGTTGCTGCCAGGCTTTTGACTGGTACTTCAATAACCAGTCATATTAGGCCTGTGCTCCATGAACTGCACTGGCTGCCTGTGCAGTGGTGTATCACCTTCAAGGATGGTTTGCTGACCTATAAATCCCTACATGACCAGGGAACCCACTACCTGCAAGATCTCCTTTCTCCCTATCACCCCTTCCCAGTCTCTCTGATCCACCGATGAGGGATTGCTAGAGATTCCCAGGGTGCACTTACAAACATCTGGGGCCTGCTCATTTGCATTTGTGGACCCTACCCTATGGAATTCTCTACCTTGTCAGATAAAAGAACTCCTGATTATCCAAAGTTTTAAGATCGAATTAAAATCATACCTCTTTAGCCTTACTTTTAGTGATAATATTTAATGTTTTTGTCAGTTTAGCCTTCATTACTGTTATTGTTGATAATTCTTGGATTATATGTCATTATTTTATGGATGTTATGGTTTTTATGTGATTTCATGCACAAGCGCCTTGAATTTTAGAAAGGTGCCTTTCATAAATAAAATTGAATTGAATTGAATGTTTCTTCATGGCACCATATGTCAACCCATTGTGTGAGGACAATGTTTCCAGAGGCATTTTCTCTTTCAGCAACAAACAGATTTTAGTCAGTTTATGGGACTTCAAAACAAAGTCTCCAGCAGCTTCCTCAGAGATACTGTAACCTCCTCTCATGGGTCATCCCCTCACCTTGGTCTCTCTGTTGATTGAGATTTCAGTCACTTGGTCACCATGTATTGTGGAGAATGCCTCACTGGACAGACTAGCCCCAAAGTCATATTCCTGCAGTTCATTGTATGCATTCTCATTGATGGTTTTCAGATTGATAAGGTCTACATGATGCCATGTCAAATACCGAGAGTATTTCTGATGGTTAAATGCAAACAGTAAAGGTAGAATATCTCATTGAGCCTGCAGATGCAAGTTCAGATTCTTGTCTCTGTATGCGTTGACCTGAGCAAGAAGAGAGTTGGTGTCATCAATGTAGCCTGTCACCCACTGTCCCATGGTGCCAGAAATTTTCAGCATGTGTTACTACACTTCAGGGAAAGATTCATCTAAGTGGACAAGATTCAGGGATTCTGCCAATACAGTTCTTCTCATGTTGATGAGCTTTCTCATAGTCCATTGGTTAGTGAGCCATGAATCTTGAATCACATGAAACATAGGAGAGCTCAAAGGACTGTTTATGTAACCTCAATGATCTAGAATAGTGGCATCCTTCCAAGGCCTGGTCAACAGATCCATCCACTATTATCCTCGCCTGAACCCACCAGTCACAAAGTCCCATAGCATCATATTGTTTGTGGAGGATCTTCTGCCTTACCATCAGTTCATGAAGTCCTCCCATCAAATTAACTGCATTTGTATGTGTTTCTTCTTTCTACATTATTTGTGAAATCTTGTAGAAAACTGCATGATCACTATGGTTGAAGATGTGGTCAATTTGTAGGTCATCTGTTAGATCCATGAGAAAGTCAAGGTAATATCTGCAAACTGCTTTATCTGGTTCATGTGGTATAATGGGCAGGAAGTCAGTTTCAGATTTGAAGGTAGAGGTCGATGTTACTTTTTAACTGAAAGCTGTTCTTGATCCTAGGACTGGAAGAGAGTCATCTCTGGAAGATTCTATACTTGCTGCCAGTGCCCAAATACAATTTTTGCTTAAAGGAAGATCAAGCTCAGTCCTTCTTTCATCCTCATCATGGGATGGGATGATTAGTGGGGGGTTTCTCTTTCCTATTTTATAATCCCCATAGTCAATAGGTTCTGAGCTCTCAAAGGTTTCCTGAACTTCCCTTGTTAAGCTGCTTGGAATGTTCTGTTCTTGTACTGGCAAATCACAGGTAACAGCAGGACACGAAATTCAGGGTATGTGAATCATTGAGCTAGTGTCATGTGTTGTTGAGACTCCCATGGTAATGTCTGTTGCTTACCATCTGAGTTATCAATTGTGATGAGTTGGCTGTCCTGATGAAATCATGTGCTGTGCTTTTTTTACCTCAGAATTATTATCATGGGCCAATTTCTTGTTTTTTCTTCAAAAGGCTGTGTAATAAATAGCAATCCCTGAATGATGTAGAAGATTGACTGCCTCTTTACTTTCTGTGAGACGATGAATGACCATGGATAGAACTATTGGCATTGGAGAATGTTCTCTGGTAATGAGGTGTTGCCAGTCACTAGCAATGGACTCTGTCTTAGTAGCTTGAATTTCTGTTGGGATGGTCACATAACCTACAGCATTAATCTTCTTAGAAAGCCTTATAGAGAGCTATCACATTGAAGATTTCCATAATGGTTTCTAAATTATCAAGCTCAGAGAGCAAGTCTACGTATGCCATAGGAAAACTGCGGTGACTCAATTTGTCTATTGTTTAATTTCTGATTGATCATCTTTGCAAATGCCTTGGTGCTGTCAATATCTCTAAGCCCAGCTGCTCTCAAAGTTGCCAAAGAATAATCAAGTGGGTTTACTTTTATTGAGTGAAGAATGAGAGGATTCCCCTGAATCCCCTTCCCCGCAGTAAAACCTATATCATCTCCAAATTAATTGCTGATAAGATTCTTCAACTGAAATGTGTGATTTGTTCCAGCATCTTGTTCACATCTATGGAACTTGTGGAGGTTATGAAGATCCTCCAGTAACTCTGGAAGTAAATAGCAACATTTCTACTCAACAACCTTTCTTCTCACAATTTCAAGAAACTCCATTTTAGCAGTCTTTGTGTGAATGCTTTCCAATCCACCTGGTGTTTGTCTCTTTCATTTGCTGATGTAGACAAAGGTGTTGCAACAACTTTGATGGTATTTGGCATTTGCAGCAAATACATTAATATTGACAGTAGTGATCTTCAATCATTTGGCTGCACCAGACAAACAGCATCATCAGAATTTTCACTGCATAACATGCTTTCATGCAAAGTAATCTTTCCACCTTCAAGTTCAACTCTTTGGAGTTTTTTTCAGTATTTCTTCTCTTTTTCCTATTCTTATCATAGACAAAGCAGGTCTCATCCTTCTTGAATTCCAACAATTTCCTTTTACACCGAGTTACATGGACAGCTTCACTGCTACTGGGTGTGTGTGGGTCAGGTACGCCAGAGAATTCATCTTCAGAATATTGATCTGAAGAAAGTTATTTAATTGAGTTGGTGTTTAATTTCCTTTTACTGGTGAAATTTTGGTGATACCCCATATGAATAGATAGTCCTGTTTCTCCAGGTCTGGGGGGAAGCTGGTCACGGATTTTATTCCATATGAGGTTGAAGTTTCTGGCATTCTCAGAAGTTGGTTTTGTGACTGACCATTTCTCTGCAAAAGCCTTGACAGTATTCAGCTCATTCTCTCCTAATATTTGTTGCAGTTCCATATCTCTAATTTGATTCTCACAAAGAACACAGGTAGGCAAATTGGATGGATTGACAAACACAACAGGTACAGCTAGAGGGCTCTCCATGTTTCTGAAACAGAAACAGAAACTAATATTAAAAACTAGAAACTAGAAATATAAACTAATCAGGCATACAACATATATGAACAAGCCATGTAATCCTGTGAACAAACTGGCAAATTCTCACAGAGTGGACACAATTTGGGGTCCTCAGTACAGACAAGCAGATTGATGTGTTATGCATAATTTATTTATATTTTTGCTCTATTATATTAATTTAATATGTGTTTATGTTAAACATAATAATAATAAACTCCCCGTTCATGAATCATTGCTAATCGGTATCTTGAAAGCTAGCGATTTGGAAATTATTAGCGAATCAAGTATTTACTAGCAATATGGCGACCATGTTGGAGTTTGGTTGCCATTTGGGATTTTCCAAATTGTTCCATCCAACTTGGCATGGCAATAAATGCAGAAAATTACACCTTGTAATTATAAATCGTGCATTCCTAGGCTGAGCTATGGGGCCTACAGGGCCCACAACATCCAAAATCAGAAATAGGCCCCCCGAGGGGCCATCTACCAATTTTCTTGGCGGTAACAAGCAAATTCTGAAAGGTGACATCTATCTACATAGGAATCTTCAGAAATACCAACCTCTGCATTGTAAATTGAAAGATTAGGCTGGTACACCTGTCTACGTGTGGGTAAACTATAAAGGCCATTGGGTCTTCTTCTTCCCTCAGATCCTATGTATATCTTATGTACAGAATCCATCTCACTTGGGCTGGGAGATCTTGAATAAACACTATCAAATGATGAGAAAAGCAGAACCCAATAGAAAACAGTACATTACATTACAATAGCAGTATTCTTTATAAATACAGTTCAAAATAGATAAAAACCGGACCCCACGTAAAATAAAACATAGAACACTGCTGGCAGATAAAGACATAATCCATCCAGTCTGCCCATATAAGTATTAATATTTAAGTTATGGAATCTCAGCAGGGCAATCCACAGTAAAAACATTTTGCAGATTTTGAATGATTCCTATATTGTTTCAGATGTAAATGAATCCTGGCTCAGTGTGCCTTTCCTAATAAACAAACTCTGAATAAGTAAATGGGTCAAAACTGTTAGGACCACACTGAAACTAAGATGTGTAACTGTAGCTTGGTTATCATGGGTAAACTTAGTGTAAAATGAGTAAAAGCAGGACTCCACTGAAAATGAGATTTTGCATCTGAGATGGGTTATCAAGAGTAAATACACCCCAAAAATGAATAAACATAGGACTCTACTGGAAACAAGACATTACCTATTAGCTGGACTATCAAGGTTACACTGCAAAAGTGGTAAAAGCCAGACCCCACTAAAAATAAGATATTGCATCTTAGTTAGATAACCTTGGGTGCATTTGATATAACAATAAGTAGAAGTAGAACCCCTGTGAAACTTAAATGTGGCAGTTCAGCTCAGCAATCTTGGATAAACACATCTTGGAAAGTGGTAAATGCTGGATTCTAGAGAAAATGAGATACTGCATATCACCTGGGCTGGGATATTCTTGGTAAAAACAACGTAAAACTAAATGTATGTGTAACCCCCACCCGGGAGCTTACCTCACTGGGCTTGGTTTTCTGCACTTTCCCAAGCCAGTGATCCGCTCTGGTGCCTCTGGTTTTCCCCCAAACAGCACTACCTTTGCTTCCAGCCCCATTTGGGCTCCAGGGATGGAATGACCAGTTGTCAGCAATCCCTGATACTGCCAGCACTCACATCTGAGCAGGGAAGAGCTTGGTTTACCGACTGCCATTTGTGGTCAGAGTGGGGGAGCGTTTCTGTGGTGCCAACCCCCTTTCTGGCTTAAATGGGTGCCAGTGATTTAAACAAGGTGTGTCAGAAGTTACCACAATGTTTGTACCAGGAGTTTGAAATGGGGCAATGGTGAGGGCTCATGAATGAAACATGAGCACTCATGAATATTAATATAGAGCTGCCTTCCACCTGGGGCGACTATAGTTATTTATTTATTTATTATCACAATCAGAATTACAACCGATTGAGTCACAGACCCCTTTGCAAAGGCTCTACATGTTGGCACAGAGGTTAAATACATTGTAAACATTACAAAACAGTGTGGGCATAGATGAGAGCAAAACTCTAGGGTCAGACACAAATGTTCAAAACATTGTGAACATTACAATGCAGTGTGGACATAAAAGAGAACAAAACTGTAGGGTAAGATACACAGCATCAACATAAATATTCAATAATAGGTTCCTTTGCTAGGCTACATATCTTGGTACTGAGCTTTCAAAACATTGTGAATGTTCAGTACAATAAGGACATAAATGAGAGCTCTAAGTCTAGGGTCTGGTAACGCAGTGTCTGCAGATACAGATTCTATAAGACATAATAGAGAGTAATGAGCAAATAATGTAGTTCAGAGATGAATAAGGAAAGTCAGCATGAGCTGTGCTGCTTAGAAAGGTATCCAGAACTGAAACTGGGACTAGCAGGAGACTGGAATGTAAAGGTACCCTGTGGAGGAGGGCATAGACAGGGGCTAAGAGCAGTCACAGACTGCAGAATCAAGAAGCAGTTTCTTTGGGTAAGTTTTAAAGTCCATGTTTGGGTTCCAGGGAGAAAGAGACCAGGAGGCCATTCTGCCAGAGGGGAGCATGATAAAGGAAGGACCTCTGCCCCAGAGAGGTCCTATAGCAGGAAACTAAGAGAGATGCTTTGGCTGAGCTTCTGGAGACCCTTAGGGAAGGGGCCAATTGGAAAAGGGGGTGAAGTCAAGTGGAAGCTTGCTTGTGGTAAATTTTCTTGGCAAGCAAGCAAGTATGGTACTTAAGTCTCCACTCGAAGTTTAGCCACTGCGTGAGTTTGTATAGGTTAAAAGTGTGGGTCAGCCTATCACATCCCATGACTAGTTGACAGCCTGTGTTGAGGGCCGTTTTAACATGGTGTAAAGCAGTGGTGTCAGCAGTGCCATATATTATAATCCCATTGTCCACCATGGAGAGTACCGAGGAGGAAACAGCAAGGCAGATATCCTTGGGGGGGGTAGACAGTGCTTATGGTAATAGGGAAGACCAAGTCTGGAGTTGATAGAAGCAGATAGGAGCTGGATATGGGTGTGATAGGTGAGAGAGGTATTGAGGGTGATATCTAGATATTTAAAGATTGTTACCTGCTTTACGGAGGATCTTAGGAAGTTGATGTTGTTCAGCAGGAAATCTCAGTGTGGGCCTTGGTGGTACGCAAAGATTAAGGTCTTAGTTTTCTTGTTGTTCAAGATAAACTGATGGACTGTGAACCAGCCAACCAGTATTGTGGTGGCAGTGACAGGGAAGCAGTGGGGAATTATTATTTAGAAGTGGGCTCATGCTAGAGGGGACAGAAAGGGTATCAGACTATGGGGTTACTGCAAATAAAGAGTTTTTCCCTTGGCTGCACCAAAACTATTAAGGAGAGAACACAAAGAATGCTAGTGAACTGAATGGGGGCTGACATGTTGATGATACTAAGACCCTTGTCAACAGTCAATCCCCTTTCTAGATGCCCAAAACTGAGACAAAGGGCCTCTGGGAGAGGACGATTCCCTAATTTAGGTGCCTAGATCATGCTGCAATAAACAATGAGGACATATTGATCACTATGACTATTGATAATGGATTGGCTTGAACAGCCAATCAGGAGGATGGATTCCCAAGAGAAGACCCAAGGACATGCTAAGAGTTTTCAGTCCATTCCTGGGCTCTTCTCAAGCTAGTAGGATACTGTGTGAGTGGAAGTGGACTTTCAGAGGCCTTGTTCGGGTCTCAGATGAAGATTGCCATTATGGAAAAGGAGTTCCAGAGGAAAAGAGAGAGTGAGGTCCTGGACACATTACAGAACAGTTTTTGAAAACCATTTTTACAACCAGTTTAGCTAAACCATTTCAGCACAGCCACACTACTCAGTAACCATTTTTGATAACAGTTTAGTGTGGCCACACTGGTAGTGTTAAACCTGTTCTCCTTCTAACTATTTTGTGTTAAGTCCAACACACAGAACCGTGCGTGCCTGGACACACCCCAGCTAGAACTGTTTTAGTTAAACCATTACAGCTTAAAACCCTTTTACTCCTGGACAGACCCGTGAGTAAAACCATGCTAGCTCTAAAACACTTTTAAAAATGGTTTTAAGTCTAGGTATCTAGCAGGGTTTAAAAACACTTTTGTTAAAATGTTTTAAGGGGCTTGTAGTCTGTCTGCAAGCAGTGCTAAGGGGATTTAAACCATTTTAACTCATTGCCTCCTAGAAACGCCTGTAGGCGTCAACAAATCTGTTTACAGTGTGTCCCAGAACGCCTACGGAAGTCACCTACTGACTTCCTGTGTGCTCTAGAAACGTCTGGAGAAGTCACTCACTTGTTTTAATATTATGTGCCAGCCAGAATTGATTAGAATTGACTGCATAGTACCATTAGAAAGATAATGTTGTGCTGAACAACGTTGCCACTGACACTTCGTGTGTATCATGTTCACTTCAGGAGTTATTCATATTTGTTTATGACATTTTGTCCATCTAGAACCACCTAAGCACTTTGAAGAAAACACACATTCTGGGTATCTCAGCCAGTATAAAACACAAACTGAATTGAGTACAGTTGATTGTATAGAACCATTGGAAAGGCAATTTTGTGTGCAATAACTTTGCCACTGATACGTTGTGTGTGTCATGTATACTTTAGGAGTTATATGCATTTGTTTATGGTATGGTGTGTATGGTTCAGATTTGTCCCTCAAACCTCACCAACACACCTTGACTCAAATGGGGAAAAATGATGTTTAATACTACAGAAATAGCTGTTTGTTTCACAAACAAATTATTAAAATTACATCTAATGTCTGGATGCTTAATTTGGTGTTGATATGTTACATATTTCCCAACCAAAAAAAAAAGGTTTATGGTGCATTTTTTAGTGAAAAAAATATTTTGTTTTACTGTTTTGACCAGCACAGAAATAAAACTAAATTACCTGCTATTTCTTGCATACCACCATTGGAAAGGTAATTTTATGCTGAACAGTTTTGCTATTCACACTTTGTGTCTAGCACCTACGGTTTTTGTGCTATTAGCATTTGTTTGTGGCATGCCAATTATGGCTTGATTTTGCTTATAAAGGCCAAGGATTAACTGTTAACAGTATACAGGAGACAAGTGCTGCAACTTCAGAAAGCTCCTGTGGAGGCAATGAGTTAAGGCACTCAAACCATTTTAAGTTCCCCAGTGTGTCCAGGGCCTGAGAGATTGGACTGATATTGAACCTCTCCAGGTACTCTGTGCTGCCTTGAGAGGAAAAGCAGTTGATACAGAGAAACTGCACTGGTGGATTGACTGTGTTGATTTCATTTGGAAGTTGAACTCTTACTGTGGATGACTTGTTTTTACAGTTTGGGACTCTGCATAAAATCCTGAAGAGGCAAAGTGTTTCTGGTGCAGGGTACTTGCCCAGTTCTGTGACTTTGCAGTGTGGATTGAGCTGAGTGGCTGAGAGCTGTGTCCCAGCAGAAGCTGAAAGGAATCTTGTGAACAGTTAGAGTTGAAAAGCACTGATGTGAACATAGGTTTGCCTGGTCCTGAATTTCTTCTGTGGATGTCTATAGTCTGAATGCAAATTGAAGGGCTAGCACCAATTTGAACCCTAGTACTGCTGTTTATGTAGAAGCACTACCTAACTGCAAGTGACTTGCGGAGTAAGTGCAGAGACTGCAGAGGGCTCCTACTTCTTGGGACTCCTTACCCCAAGCCAGGGCGAGAACTAGATAATCCCTTCCAAATGGGACCCACAACTCAGGAGGCCACTGGTGCTTGCTGGTATGCTAGGGCACCTATGAACCTTGTAAGAGCCGGGCTGTGGAACCGTTCCCAGGTCTGGGCCTTCTGAGGCTGGTGTGGACCTGCCATTGAGCTCTGCAATGGGACAGAAGCAGCTGAAGGTGACAATCGTCAAGACCTTCAATCAAGGGGGCAAGCTGCATGACCTTCAAACAAGATTCGACCTGCTGAGGAAACCAAGATCATCCTCTTTCTGCCCCACAGCTGCATGAACTGAGGGAGCTCCACACTCCTGGACATTACAAAAATTGGTAGCCAGCACACTGCTGATAGCTGTAAACCATGAGTACCCATGATCTGGTTCCTGGACCTTGCTACAGGGAAGTATGATTCTAAATTTAAGCATTTGTTAAACCTTCCAGGGTCCCAGCAGCTGACCAACCTGCGCCAACGTCCAGACCTTCACCAACCAGGTACCCCAAGGTCCTCTTAGGGTAACACTGGTACCAGTAGGGTGGGAAGCTGGGGGTTAGACTGTCCTACTGGCCCTTAGGTTACTATTTACAAATGTTGTCACTATCCATGTTACTTCCAACAGCTAGCCCTGTTCCAGGTACCCGTTTCCTAGTCATTCCCCTTAATAAAGCTCTGAGTGAATTGCTGACATTGCTGTGTCCAAAGAGGTTCATTGCATTGACTTTCTGATGGTCTGTGATATCTGGTGGGAAAAGGTTGTTGTGGATCCTGTGTGCAGAGTGGTTGGTTGGGGAGGTGGGTAGGTGCAATTGCCCAGGGAGCTGTACCACCCAGTCACCTGACCCACTAATAATTTACTTTGGGTGGAAGCACCATGCTATTATTTATAACGGCTACTGTAGTAGGACCCAGGACCCTTAACCTGTACCAGGGACAACAGGCAGGAGTAGTATCCCACTGGCACATGACGCATGGGCTAAACATGAAACAATTAAATGACTCCATGTCTCCCTGAAAAGCAAAACCTAATAACTAGTACCATGACCTTTACTCAGTTGTAATTTTGACTGTTCTCAATTGTATGTATACTTATCTTGTAGTCTCTTGTTATATCATGTTTGCCTTGTTTAAAGACTTGTAACCACTGTTACTTGTTATGACCGTATGTTGTTTATGACATGGAGCCTTTGAAAAAGAGTCTCTGACTCAAAGGTCTGTAATTCTGATACCTTCAATAAATAAATAAATATCAGGCATCAGACTTAACACACAACCAATGTGACTTTATTCAAAAATGTCAAGTTTTGGACACAAAGGGTATGTTTTTGAAACTACTTTGCAGATGATACAAGCAGTTCTTTGTAAGAAAAGATCAGGTTATCCAAACTAACTAGGTATATCAGCAGGAATCCATTCTCTCTCTGGCACAATCGACCAAGTCTCAACTTGAAACCACTTTTCCTTAGAGCTTCAGACTCTCTTTAGCAGTGAGGTCTTTCCCTTTCCCAGACCAAAGACAGACAGACTAGCATCAGTTTCACAGGGCTTATATACACCTCTCTTCTGGGTCACATGATCTTCCTCACTTCCAGCACTTTGAAATAGAAGGAGTCATTTTGTGGCCAGCTGACTTCTAAGAAGCAGGGCTCCCATTAATGTAAGGTTTCTACTTTATTTCATAATAATTACTGGGTTCCATTTATGTCAATGGGAAAAAACGTGTATTAAATACTGTAATACCTGAGTAGGTATTACTGCATTTACGCGGTTTCTTCTCATGGAAATGTGCTCGAGGCGAGACACCAACACATCTCAAGCTTCACACTGTCTATTTTTCCTCTTAAAGCACTGCCCATAAACACTCACCTCCTCAGTGGCCTGAGTAAAGTAAAAAAAATGTTCAGTAGATTTCAAACCGCTGATGAAACCTAAAGAGAGAACTTTGTAAAAGAGCAAGAAAATCGCAACACCATGTGGAAAACACAAAGCGACCTCAAACTGTTTAGGACTTACTTGTCTGAGGTAGGGCAGCCAACTAATTTCGAAACTTTTGAACTTCCACAACTAGACAAACTACTGGCAAATTTCCTATATGTAGCTTTTTAGCTAGACGACTCAGAATATGAGCCAGGCACCATACGAGGCGATCTGAACAGGTAAAAAAATAGAAACCCTTCAATTATATACAACAAAATATGGGGTGCAGTGTGTTTCACTTGAATTTAACACATACCCTCATTGTTGGATGGCTATCATAAATCCCTCGGTCTTCGCCCTCGGGGTTTATGTGCCATCCAACAACTCGGATGTTTGTTAAATTCTCATAACACACTGCACCCCATACTTTATCCTATATTTAATATAGTGGACAATAAAATATGACATTATATCATGAAGTATTTAACGTACATTACTACAACAGTTTTTTCCATATCACCTAGTGTGTGTTTATGCTTAAACTGTGACTATATGCAGTTACATAGAAACATAGAAACAGAATTTGACTGCAGATAAGGACCGCTTGGCCCACCCAGTCTGTCCATTTCCCTACCTAATTGATATGCTGCAGATCCTAGTTAACCAACAGCCTACTTCTTCCTATCTCCACCCCCTAGAATTGTTTTATGACTGTGCCATGCATTATTGAATTCCACCACCGTTTTTGACTCCACAACCTCCTCAGGAAGGCCATTCCATGCATCCACAACTTTCTCCATGAAAAAATACTTCCTCACATTACCTCTGAGCCATCCCCCCTCTATCTTCAAATTATGCCCCCTTGTTCTTGCACACCTCTTTTTCTGAAAGATGCTACCCTCTTGGACTTTGTTGATTCCCTTGAGGTACTTGAACGTTTCTATCATGTCCCCCCCTCCCTCCTTTCCTAGAGGCTATACATATTAAGCTCCTTAAGTCTCTCTTCATATGTTTTCTGGTGCAGACACTGTTATAGTTGCCCTCCTCTGGACTGCCTCCATCCTGTCTATGTCTTTGTGGAGATTGGGTCTCCAGAACTGCACGCAGTACTCCAGATGGGGTCTCACCAGCTGTCTGTACAGAGGGTTAACAACTTCCTGTTTTCTACTGGTGATGCCTCTCCCTATGCATCCCAGTATCCCCCCCTAGCCCTTCTTACTGCCTTCTCACATTACTTGCCCAACTTTAGGTCACCTGATATGATTACCCCCAGCTCCCTTTCCATTTTTGTTGTTGTTAGTATCTCACCCCCCATTGTGTACTCTTCTACTAGGTTTTTGTTTCCCAGGTACATTACTTTGCTCTTGTTAGCATTGAATATAAGCTGCCATACATTTTCCCATTCCTCCAACCTTGCCAAGTCCCTTCTCATCCTTTCCACCCCGCCTTGTGTATCAACTCTTTTGCAGATCTTTATGTTGCCAGCAAAGAGACATACTTTTCCTACTAGTCCCTCTGTAATGTCACTTATAAAGACATTGAAGAGGACTGATCCTAGTACTGAACCATGTGGTACCCCACTAGTTACCCCCCTTTCTTCAGAGTGGCCTCCGTTTACTATTACCCTCTGTGTCCTGTTCTCCAGCCAATTCTTTACCCAGACTACAATCTTGTGACCCACTCCAAGGCTGGCTAACTTGTATATTAATCTTTTGTGTGGGACTGTGTCGAATACCTTGCTAAAGTCTAGGTAGGCCATATCCACAGCCCCTCTCTGATCTACTACTTTGGTCACCCAGTCAAAAAAATCTATTAGATTTATCTGACATGACTTTCCCGCTGTTAATTCATGCTGACTTGGGTCCTGTGCCCCTCTGGCCTCTAGGTACTCAACAACTATTTCCTTCAGAAGTGATTCCATAATTTTCCCTATCACTGAGGTTAAACTAACAGGTCTGTAGTTTCCTGCTTCTGCCCTGCTCCCACTTTTGTGAAGTGGAATAACATCTGCCCTCCTCCAGTCCTTAGGTACCACCCTATCCTCCCATGATTTGTTAAGGAGGGCAGTCACTGATGTCACTAGTTGTACCCTTAGTTCTTTTAGAATTCTGGGATGAATCTCATCAGGCCCCATTGCTTTATCCATCTTCAGTTTTTAGAGTTCTTTCAGAACTCGTTCTTCTGTGAATGGGCTAGTATCAACCCCCCTATCCAGAGTGTTTCTATTGTTTGGTTTAGGTACTTCCCCCTCTTCATTTGTGAATATTGAGCAAAAATATTTGTTTATTATCGCTGCCTTTTCACAGTCACCCTCTGACCACCCCTTCCCCTTTATTAATCCTCACTATCCCTCCACTGATCTTCCTTCACTCCCTGATGAACATATACAAGGTTTTATCCCCCTTCTTAACTGAGTTGGCTATCTTTTCCTCAGTTTTGGCCTTTGCTGTTTCTGACTGCCTTCCCTGCTTCATTTTGCTTTAACTGATACAGTTCTCTTTCCTGCTCCTTCTGTGATTCCTTTCTTTTTCTCCCTAACCTTCCCTGCCACTTCCTTTGAAAATCACAGTAGTTTCTTACATCATTTTGTTTTAATTTGCTTTGCAGAAAGGCTTGTTGCCTTTGTGATGGCAGTTTTGATTATTCCTTTTTTCTTCCACCCCTCCTTCCTGCCCATTTGCTAGTGCATTCCATAGGCACTCACCCATTTTGGCAAAATCAGCCCTCCTAAAGTCCAGTACCTTTGCATTTGTATGGCTTGACTCTTCATCATGATCCATACTGTTCGATGGTCACTAGTTCCCAGATGGCTACCCACTTATAAATCTATGATCCTCTCTCCATCTCCATTTGAGAGTACCAAGTCTAAGACTGCTCCCTCTTGAATGGGTTCCAGTACAGGTTGTATAAGGCATGCCCCTGTAGGGCATCTAGACTGACCTCACTGTTGGAAGCGGCTGCTGCAAATGCACTCCAGTTAACATCTGGCATATTCAGATCCCCCATCAACAATATCTTCCCCTTTTTCTGCCATTCAAAGGATGCCTTCCATCATTTCCTTGTCCATTTCTTCCCCCTGAGATGGGGGTCTATATACAACCCCTGTGTGGATTGTGGTGCCATTGCCTGTCTCCAAATTGACCCACAGTGCTTCCTCTCCTCCCCGTTTACCCTTTTGTACTGTTGCTTTGATTCCTTCCCTTATATAGTGAGCTACTCCTCCTCCTCTTTTACCCTCCATGTCCCTCCTCTAGATAGTGTATTCTGGTATGTTTACATCCCAATCATGGTTCTGTGTGCACCATGTTTCTGTGACTGCCACAATATCCAGATGTTCCTCTTCCATCAAGGTCACTAGTTCAGGAAGCTTGTTACCCAGACTATGGGCATTGGTACTCATTACTTCCCATTTTTTGATGGCTTTACCTCTTGTAGCACAATCCCTGTCCTCATTGACTTTGCTTTCTCCATTTACCCCTGTCCTGCTCCCTACTGACCTTTCTGCCTTGGTCCTTACCTCATTTAGTACCCTGTTTTGTAGGAGAAGGCGGGGAATTCCCTACTGCTTATCAGTGCCTCCCCCATTGACTAGTTTAAAAGCTTGCCAATGAAGCATTTAAACTGATCGCCCAGAAGACTTGTTTCCTTCCTGGGCAGATGCAGATGATCCTGCCAGTATAGGCTGGTATCCCTCCCGGTGGAACCCCAGTTCTCAATGAAGCCAAACCCCTGTGCTCTGCACCATTTTTTTCAACCATTCATTGAATTGCATGGTGCGAAGTACACTCACCTCACCCTTGCCATAGACAGGCAGCACCTCTGAGAAGGATACTGTGTATGTTACTCACCTTAGGCCCCTCCCCAACTCCACAAACTCCTTCTGCACTGCTGTATTCTCATGTTGAGCCAAGTCATTCATCCCTAGGTGGACAATGACATCCAGCGCCGTCTCACATGCAGCTGTTCTCATGATCCTGAGGATGCAATTCTTATCTCTCCAAGCCATGGTGCCAGGCAGGCACCTTACTCCACTTTTCCCTGCTCCCTCCAGTTCTATCCCCCTAATAATTAAGTCCCCCACCAGGAGCTGCTTCCTTTCTCTGTGGTGTCCTCTGCCTCCTTCCTGTGGGCCTCCCTTGCGACAGTTGTCTGAAACCTCCTTAGTCTCCTCTGTGGGTGTATCCATAGGGGAACTATGCTCCACCAGAATGGTGTATGGATTGTGGTGTGGTACAGCTGACTGGGTGTGCTGCTGTTCCACCACCTTCACCCTCCCTGAGCCCACTGTGATCCAACTGCTGTACTTTTTTGGCAATCTCTGAGGCAGTGGTGGTGGCCCTGGTGCTCCCTGGGTGTTGAAGGTTCCCCTACTAATGTCCAGTGTGGCCTGAAGATGGGCAACCACCTCCCTCAGAGCAGAGAGTTGCCTGCAAATAGGGCAGCATCTCAGCCTCCAGAAAGACTCCCGGAAGACTGATGCCCCACAGCCAGTGCATTGCACTACTCCACACATGTCTGTCTACCTTCTTGTTTATCCTGTGTACATTTTTTTTCTGCTATTGTTTTGTTATATATACAGTATATAATGTGTATGCTTATATTGTCAGTGCAGTGTGCTGGAAAGGATATGACAGTGGCATGTACCTTGCCCCCTTGAGGAAATGATTTCAGAATCCCTGGTATAAAAGAAATGGTGCCAGGGGAGGCAGAGGTGAGGGGAAGGAGGGAATTTTGGCCCAAACTGTGCCCTCTCAAGACAATCAGCTAAAAGCTCTGATCCACCACTACAATGAGTGTTGACCTTCCTGCCAGCAAGACAACCTGCACAACAATTTAACAGAGAAAAATACCCTGATAAACAAACAGAAAAATCAAGCAGCTGAGTCAAACACAGGTAAACCTCCCCAGCTCCAGTACAGCCTGGTGATTTGGGCTCTGAAAGCAATCAGCCCCCAAACAAGTCAGCTGTGCACAAGGAAAGAAACAGTAAACAATATTTCAATGCTTCTGGGTTTACACTCCCTATCTCCAAAGCAGTATTGCAAGCCCCTTCACTGAAAAGAACAATAACAATTGTAAAATGTACAGTAAGGTACACCTCTCTCTGCTGTGAGCAAGACTGTCTTTCCTGCTGATTCAAAGTTCAGTATTTCACCTTTCCAGCTTTCAGTTAGAAGTAGCTTCCACCTGAAGAATGTTTTAATCTTTTGTTTACATTCTTCTGGCTTGACCTAGAGCCTTTGACACTGTATGGCAGTTATGAATTCCATGTGGAAGGGACACCTTCACTCTTCACTTTAGACTGGCAGCTTGAGGCCTTTTAAGGCCAAGAATCCTTACATACTGGTCCCTTTTCAACCTCGGGGCTTAGTCTTTTCTGCTGGCCAGACGAAACGCTATATTTTTGAATTCTGCACTGTTCCTTGGCTCTGTCTGCAGTGCTGCCCCAGGAAGCATGCAGCACTTGTCTCCATGTTATACTCTTTCCCTGCTGGCTTCAGTGCTTGCTGCCTGGGGATGCAACTAAATGCAAAGGATGAAATTATATATGTTAGTCTGGGGTAGTGTCCTGGTATGGGGGGTCACTACCTGCACATACCTATGGGCTCTAACTTGATCCTTACCTGTGATAAGTCAACTACTGACCATTTCGCAGGGATGATATGTCTATCTGTTACATGATTACCCCCATGTCCAAGTGGAGGGGAGTGTCATGTGGGAAAGAATATGTGGTTCCTCTGGGGTATCCTTACATTGGCATGCATCTGCTCACCTGACAAATGATGTGGAGGTACCACATACCTTGGGCAGGTCCAGCAGTGGGGTTCCAAAGGAAGAGGAGGCTTACCTACCATTCCAATGGCTCCAATACCCCTTCATTGGCTTGTGCTTTAGGATCATACCATGGTGAGGAATAAGGGAAGCTTCAGTGATTACAATACACCAGAAACCCATTGGTGACTATAACTGCTCTGCCCCCTCACAATAGTATAGTCATGCTGACTCTGCCCACACTTTGCCAACACCTCCTCACAGACCATTGACCATTTGGTCAAGATCTCCTCCAGATTATGATTTCACTGGATTTCACACAGGTTATTTCCTCCATGATTCACACTGGCAGTCACTCATTGTCTCTGGTGTTCCTCCTGGGGATGGAAATCACTGATTTGGTGGTGGAACCTGTCAGTTGATCTGACTATCACACTATAAGGTACAGCTTTGTGGCTCCCCCAATAGACCTGCCCTTATGGAGATGGTCTGGTACCACCCTTTGAGGGGTGTAACTCCAGATGGTCTAATGGCAGTGCTAGACCTATCGAGTCTGGTGAGTGAAAGCATGGATCCTGATGTTCTTGTTTATGCCTATAATAAGGCAGTGTTGGATGCCTCAGATTCCATTGCTCCTGTTCGTGTTCAACCACTTACTCATTGCCCAAGGTCCCCTTAATTTGATGGGACCTTGAAAGAGTTGAAGAGAGTGGGTGGAAGGCTAAAGAAGGTTTGGCAGAAATGCAGCCTGGATGTTGACAGATTCAGATTGATAGAGCACTGCATTGTCTATCAATCGACAATCGCCTCTAAGAAGGCAGATTTCCTCTCTAGGGAGATTGCCACTGCAAAAAGCCAATCAACTCAGCTCTTCTGGACTATTGACAGATTGTGCAATCCATTCTGTCTCCGGTCTGGTGGAGCATTGTCACAAGAAAGATGTGATGAGTTAGCTCGATTTTTCATGGATAAGTTTCCCATTATCCAGCCTGGTATTCACCAAGCCCCCTCTATGGGGGATTGCGGAGGTCAGCAGGAGGTTGCAAGCACCCAGTTTGTCTGGTCTGACTTTGGATGGCCGGACATCATGAGTCTCATCCAGATGCTGTGGCTGACCAGGTGTAGTTTGGACCCAGGCCCAATGTGTCTCTTGTGGAGTGCATTGAGGAAACCAGCCTGTTCTTGGCTGAGATAGTCTTGAGGTCATTGGAAAGGGGGGGTCTTTCCTGATACCCTGAAGGAGGTGGCTGTGTGACCACTCCTAAAAAAAGCCTCCCTTGACCCGAACTGTCTTACTAACTGCAGACCTGTCTCTAACCTTCATTTGTTGGGAAGGTTATTAAGAAGGTGGTTTGCTGTCTATGACACTCTCCAGTCTGGATTTAGGAAGAGGTATAGCACCTAGATGGTCCTTGTCTGGGTGCTTAATGATCTCCTGATAGTGAGAGATTGGAGGACCCATTCTATCTTGGTCCTCCTTGATCGCGCAGAAGCATTTGACATGTTGGACCATGGTGTGCTATTGGAGCACCTGCGGTTCATCTGTGGACTGTCTGGTACTGTCCTCATATGGGTTCAACCATTCCTTAATGGTAGGACACAGACAGTGGTCTCAAGAATTTATTCTTCTTACCCTCTCCCCCTGTCTTGTGGGGTACCACAGGGCTCCATTTTGATGCCCATATAGTTCGCTGTGTACATGCTGCCTTTAGGAGACATTATTAGGTGGTACAGTTTGAGGTTTCACTGCTATGCAGATGATATCCAACTGTACATGTTCTTTGTGCCCAAACAGGGAGATGTTCTCTCAGTGTTTAACAACTGCCTATCTGAGATTCAAAACTAGATGAGTGCTAGTTGGCTGAAGTTAAATCTGGAAAAAACTGAGGTGTAGGTAGTGGACCAAAATCATCAGGGGTGTGGTGTACTGTCTGGACAACCCTTTGGTCTTTGGCTCAGGGGTGTCCAACTTCCCACCATAAACCAGGTGCTAAACCTGGGTGTTATTTTTGATGGCAGTTTGACCCTGAAAGCTCAGGTGCCAGCCGTTGTCAAGACCTCTTTTTTCCATCTGAGGAATATTGTCCGGGTGAAATATGTAGTCCTTCCCGAGGATCTTCCAACTCTGGTCCATGTCTTTGTGACCACTCCCCTTGACTACTGCAATACCCTGTACCTATGGTTAGTGGCAGTTGATATTCACCACCTTCATCTGGTGCAGAATGCAACTGGCAGGCTTCTGACTGGTACTTCTAGGACCTGCCATATTATGCCTGTGCTCCCCAGACTGCACTGGCTGCCAGTGCAGTGCCGTATCAACTCCAGGGTTGATTTGCTAAGCTACAAAGCCCAACATGACCAGGGTCCCCACTACTTGTAATATCTCCTTTCTCCCTACCGCCCCACCTGGCCTTTCTGATCCACCAACAAGGGATTGCTAGAGATTTCCAGGGTGTGCTTACAGACATCCTAGGCCTATTCATTTGCATTTGTGGCCCTTACCCTGTGAAATTCTCTACCTTGTCAGATAGGAGAATGCCTGACCATCCAAAGTTTTAAGAATGAACTAAAGACTTACCTCTTTGGCCTAGCTTTTAGTGATGAAATGTAATAGTTCCATCATTTTATTTGTCCATTGATTGTATTGCTGATGATTTATGGTTTTATATATGTTATAATTCTATGAATGGTATGGTTTTATGTGATTGTTTTATGTACAGGTGCCTTGAACTATGGAAAGGTGCTTTTTTAAAATAAATTTGATTTGATCTGATCAAATGTAGACTCTTGTTCAGGCTCATCGAATGGTGTTGGGGGGGCTACCACTCACTGGAAACAAGTTATAAGTTACAGTCATGATTCTAGGAAGGTTCCTAAGCAGAGGTTATTAGGAGGTTGGATGCTTGGTGGACTCCCATGGCATGCAGAAGAGCTTAGGCATGAAAGGACCTGAAGATGGCATAGAGTAATGGTAGTCTAAATAGAAAATATTTAAAATAGTTAAAAGCAGGACCCCTCTGAAAATGAGATGTTGCAGCTTACCTAGGCTGTCTTTGGTGTATTCACTTTAAAAGGCAGTTAAACAAGAACTATACAGGGTACATACATTGTAAAATGGGTAACAGCAAAACACCACAGGAAATTAGTTGTCATATTGCATTTCAGTTGAGCTAGGCTATCTTTGGTAAATACTGGTTAAAAATGATTACAAGTTTTGCCAGCCCAGTGGTGCAGAGGGTTGAGGCAATTTATGCCATGCCTACTGCCAGACTGGCGTTCACGTTTCAGAAACGGACCTGGGTCACTGTGGTGGCCAGGAATGGAAAGGATTGAGCATCCAGGGGATAGCTTTCCTCTCTCAGGGAGAGGATAAATAGCACTCAGTGCAAATCTGGCCCATCGGGATGGCTACGGGCAAGGCAGCCACAGACCATACTGCAGAAGGAAATTGGAAGGATGTCTGCTGATGTTCTGCACATGAGGGCATGCATGGGACCATCTTGGATGGCATTGCACACACTTCCCTAGATGTGCAAAAGTAGAGAAAAAAAGGTAGTTCCTAGTTTGTCTGGCCATCTCTGGCTGGTCACCCACAAACCCTGCATATAGTGAACACCAGTACCATGCAGCAGAAGCATGACTATAAGACTTGGCTGGAGGCTGGGGTGAAGGGGTTTGAGTGGCTGATGATGTCTGACCATGGCAGGGACAGTTGCCCGAGAAAGAAATTAACTGTAAAAAAAAAAATTGTTAAATGCAGAACCCTCTGAAAATTAAATATTGTCACTCAATTAGATTTACTTAGTATCTAAAATGTTGAAGTGGGCAAAGGGAGGCAAGACAGAGATACACATTTGGCTGCATTGAAAAACACCTTTATTGAGCAGGGACACTCTTCCAGACAAATTGACTGGATAGTAGAACGTGCAACTCAAGTACCAAGACAACTACTTCAGTATAAGGAAAGGACAGCTACCAACATAATACCTTAAGTAGTCACATATCATCCAGACCTTGAACTTCTGTGAAAACATCCATTCAGTATTTAGTGAGGATGAGACCCTTACTTGTATTTTTAAGGAACAACCACTACTGTCTTTTAAACATCCACCAAACTTAGCCATCCTAATTCTTTGGAGTAAACCTTAGCCAGGGCAGCATACCATGACACTAAATGGTACACAACCCTGTAATAAATGCAACTGTAAGACTTTTGTGAGCTCATTTTCACTTCAGACTGTGTGGTTATATGACAAAACAGACAATTCAAGGTACAGTTGAATTATATCTGTGCATCATGACATGTTATTTATTTTATTCAATGAAAGTGCTGTCCAGAAACAGGTCGTGTTGGAGAGACAAGTCAACCACTCCACACTAGAATGAACTCACATAGACAAATCTGAAGATGACTGAAAAACCAGTGGGACAGCACTTCTCTCGGCCTGACCACTCAATCTCAGTTTTAAAAGGAAATCTCAAAAGTACACAACAGAGGCAGGCTTTTGAGATCAAACTTTTACTTCTAAATATAGTAGAAGATGGCATGAACACTGATTTAGTGTTTATGGCACATTATAGGACTTCACATCCACAGACCTTTTCTTCAAAGGACAGACAATTATAGGACTTCAGCATCTCCATTTGTGTGTGTGTGTGTGGGGGGGGTTATGTGACTGGTGGGTGTGTCTGTTGCTGCTACAATGAGGTGGACTTCTGTTCAGATACATGGAGTTGCAGTGTGTTATGACTCTTAGTTCACAGACATACTAACATACTAAAATGCCAGCAGAATAGGCCTAACGGTCTTTCGCGTCTGCTCGTTTGGTCAGCCCCCACCCTGGAAGCTGAACTTGCTGCCCCCCTCGTCTTCTCTGGCTTCTTCCTTCCCAGTTCCAGACATTATTGCTGCATTGGATTTTGCTTCCAGAACCCTTCCCCTGTACCTGTCCCACCCCCTTTTGAACCTGTTCACCGTCTCTGCCTCCACCAGCCCCCTGGGCAGTGCATTCCATGGCTCCACCACCATCTCAGTGAAGTAGCACCACCTCCTTTCTCCCCTGAATCTTCCCCCCCAGCTTCCACCCATGTCCTATAGTTGCCCCTCCTTCTTCCTTTGAAGCACCCTGACTGCTCCTCTCCTATTTACCCCCTTCATGTACCTGAAGACCACTATCATGTCCCCCTGGTCCCTTCTCTCTTCCAATGTGTGCATAGTTAGCTCTTCAAGCCTCTCCCAATACGTCCTGTCCCCCAAGCCCCAAATCATTTTGGTTGCCCTCCTCTGGACCCTGTCCAGGAGTTTAATGCCCCTCTTTAAGTGTGGCCTCCAAAACTGCATGCAGTACTCGAGGTGTGGCCTCACCAAGCAGTTATACAGAGGGAGTATCACTTCCCTCCTTCTGGAGGTGATCCCCCTAGTGATGCATCCCAGCATCCTGTTGGCCTTGGCTGCTGCCCTCCTACAAGTATCCGAGTTGTTCATCTTGACATCCACCACCACCCCCAGGTCCCTCTCAGCCATCGAAACTTGTAGTATCCCACCCCAGGGAGTACACTTGGCCCAGGTTTCTGGCCCCCAGGTGCAGTACCTTGCATTTCCCTGCATTGAACCTCAGCTTCCACTTTCTAGACCATCTTTCCAGAGCCTCCAGGTCCCCCTGTAGGGCCACCCTCCCCTCCTCCCCATCCACCACCACCCCCAGTTCTGAGTCATCTGCAAAGAGACTCATCTCACTCCTGATACCTGTCCTTATGTCAGAGATGTTGGCATTGAGCAGGAGGGGCCCAAGGACTGATCCCTATGGGACCCCACTATGACCCTCCTCGGGGATGAGACTATCCCACCAACTACAACCCTCTGGGTCCGGTCCTAGAGCCAATTACCTATCCATCTGATCATCTGGTTCCCCACCCCCATTTATCCCAGCTTATCCAATAGGCCCTTGTGAGGAACAGAGTCAAATGCCTTGCTGAAGTCATACATAATGAATATTAATTCCTTCTTACTATTTATTTTCCCTTGGGGTGGGGTTAATTCCATTGGTCTCATTCAGATTCCCTAGCCTGTCACAGTACACACAGTAGTTGTATTATATACTGTCACATTTTTTAACTCTGAGCATATTGGGTGCAGGATCTCATTTGCATGGGGATCCTTGACAGATCAAATTACATTGGGCTAATACTGAAGTGATTCGTGGAAAAGAAGGTATGTTAGGACTCTTGTCTTACATACATACTGTACATTTATTTCTAGTTACTTTACCCTGGGGAGGGTCTAAGTTTTATTTCATTGTTGTTCTATTCAGAATCATTGAACTGTTCCTGCAAAGGTAGTAGTGTGGTTACATCGTGTCACATTTTTGAACTCTGTACATATTAGAATGCATGATCCCTTTTACTTGAAATTTCATGACAAGTTTAAGTACTTTGGGTAACAATTGAAGTGACTGATGTGAATGAAGGTGAATTAGGACTCGTGTGTGTGTGTGTGTGTGTGTGTGTGTGTGTGTGTGTGTGTGCATGCTCGGGCATGCGTGCGTGTATGTGTATATGTATGTATCTCCTTAAAATTGGGGGATGAGATAATTTAATTCCTATAGAAACACAGAAACATAGAAGTTGACGACAGATAAGGACCACAAGGCCAATCCAGTATGCTCATTTTTTCTAACTTATAAATGCGCCATAGGTCTTTACTCTGTCAATGGCCTGTCTACTCATAATCTTCTGTATTGCTCCCTTATGCCTATCCCATGCCTGTCTGAAGCCTTGCATTGTATTCATATCCACCACATCCTGAGGTAGGTCATTCCATGCATCCACCACCCTTTCTGTAAAGATAGAAACAAGCCACATAAATAGAACTACATAAAGTAGTTGCATGTCCATGGGGAAGATAACTACTTTTAAGGAGATATATACATATACACACTCACACATATACACACACACACACACACACACACACACACACACACACACACAGTCCTAATGCACCATCTTTTTATTGAGATTCCTTAGATATTTTCAATACATCAAGTTGTTATATTATACATTGAGAATTTATTGAAATCAGTACATATCAGGCATCATGATCTTAATTTCTTGGGGGTTCTTGACAAGCAGTTTTTTGTTTGGCACTTATACTGCCACTTTATATTATCCTTTATAATCTCCTATTACTACACTATAGGTCTTAAGGTTTATGGGGCATAGTAACTAGTTTGAGAGTAAGTTGGGTAATGGTCCCCAGCTAAGTTTTACATTCCATATAGTTTGAAACTATTGCTCACTTTAGGTAAACTTTACTGTTTGCGCTTTGTATGCCATATATAGACATATATATACTTTTTGTAGTTCTATTTTATGTGGTTTGTTTTTAATTTACAATTTTTGCACATTTTTAATTTGGATGGGTTTTGCTTTTCATTAAGTGGATTCTTATACACACTATGACACTCATAATTGGGTATACAAGCTTTCTGCTTGAGTAGTTGTTATCTTATTCTGAAAGTATCTCTAAGTCATTTTAATTTATGTGCAGTGCACTCCCTGCATGTTGTTATGCCCTAAGCACATCTGACCTTTAGGCCCTTTCAGCTAAAGGTGAACTGGTACTATTCAGCTTATCTGACATCTTCTTTTGTAATTTTTTAAATGAGTATTTTGAACCAATGGAATTTTTTTCTGTTTTTTTCTTTCTGCATGATCTGGGTGTTAAAAGTTTGAGATTTTCTAAATGATTCTCATTAAGCTTTTGAGGAAGGACTTTTTTTTTGAAAGCTAAAGCACTTTGTTCTCTTTTGTTACATCTATGTTGGTCCAATAAAAGGTATGAAATCATTTGCTTCTGGGTCTCTTCTTACAAGGACCAATGCAGCAAAGACTAAATCTGCAAGTCAAACTTTGGAATCTTGTAGCTACTGTATGTAACCCAGGTAAATGTTGTCACCAAACCAGCAAAAAAGCACATTTGTGGGGCAAGCTCTTTCCACCCTGCAATTTCAGTCCAAAAAATCTACCCTTTTTTTTTTTGCAGTGAAGTGGCAAAGAAACAACATTATTTTTAAAGTAGTTTCACAAATGTGCCTAAGTTTCAAAAAACTTGCAAAAGTTTAACAAAAAGTTTTGCAAAGTTTCAAAACAATTGCAAAAGTATCAGGAAATCTTTTACAAAGTTTCAAAACATTCACGAAAGTTTCACAAAAACGTTCACAAAATTCAGTCAGACCATACAGTATCCAACATCTACAGGTGGGATCACAGGGTCCACAGCATCTCAGGCATGGTGGAAAAGCAGACCCTGCACTTCCTAGTACAATCTGCAGCCACACAGTGCTGTACAGGTGGAAGCGAAGGGTCCAAAGATCCCTGCACTCCCTCAACATCCCAGGCACCACCGCAGTGCCCCATGGACCACACTATAACATATTTAAAAGTGACCACAAACTATGTAACACTATATATTCAACAGTGACAGTGCAGTGTCCTTTGGACTCTGCACTCACACACCACCTCAAGCACCATTGGGGACTGGGGGTCCACCTGGAGTGATGCAGGCCTATACTGGCACGATGGTCTGCATCTGTTCAGGAGGGGAACCAGAATCCTAGGTGATAGGTTTAAATGCTTCAATGGCAAGCATTTAAACTAGCCAAGGGGAAAGGCACTGGAAAGAAGCAGGGACATCCAAGCTCCCCCCCAAAAATCTGGGTAGTAAGTGAGGTAAACCCCAAGATAGAGAAGTTTATAGGGAGAAGGGCAGGGTGAAATGGAGAAAGTGACAAAGGTGATAAGGACAGGGATGGGGCAAAAAGGGATAAGGCCATCAGGAAATGGAAGGTAATGAGTACCAATGTCCATGGTCTGGGCAATACACTCCATAAATTGGTGGCCTTGATGGAAGAGGGATGCCTGGATATTGTGGCAGTCACAGAAACATCTTACTCAGAAAGCCATGACTGGGAGGTTAGCATACCAGGGTACACAACCTATAGGAGAGACAGGAAGGGGAGAAGAGGGGGTGGAGTAGCTCTTTATGTAAGGGAAGGGATAAAAGCAACTGAACAAAAGAGTAAACAGGGAGGAAAGGAGGCACTGTGGGTCACCTTAGAGACTGGAAATAGCACCACAATCCTCACAGTGGTTGTATACAGACCCCCATGTCAGGGGGGAGGGAATGGACAAGAGTATGATAGAAGGCATTCTTAGGATGGCAGAGGAAGGGGAGATACTGTTGATGGGAGACCAGAATATGCCAGATGTTAACTGGAGCACATTTGCTGCAGCTACATCCAAGAGCAGAGCCATTCTCAATGCTCTACAGGTGGCATGCCTCATGCAGCTAGTTTTGGAACCCACTCATGAGGGAGCAATCTTAGACCTCATACTCTCAAATGGGGACAGTGAGAGGATCTTAGATCTAGATGTGGGCAGCCATCTGGGAACAAGTGACCACCAAACAGAGTGGTTGACGATAAACTCAGCTTCAGAGTCAGGTCATACAAAAAGTGAGGGTACTGGACTTCAGGAGGACTGACTTTGGCAAGATGGGAGAGTGCCTCAGAAAAGCACTAGCAAACAGGCTAGAAGGAGGAGTGGAGCAACAATAGGGAAACATCAAAACTGCCATCACAGAGGCAACAAGCCTTTGCGTGAAACGAATAAACAAATCAAAATGAAAGAAAAAGCCACTATGGTTCTCAAAAGAGGTGGTGGGGAAGGTCATGGAGAAAAAGATAGCATTCAGAAAGTATAAGAAAACACAGAAGGAGCAGGGCAGAGAACTGTACCAGTTAAGGCAGAAGGAATCAGGGAGGGAAGTCAGACTAGCAAAGGCCCAAACTGAGGAAAAGATAGCCAACTCAGTTAAGAAGGGGGATAAAACCTTTTATAGGTACATCAGGGAGTGTAGAAAGACAAAGGGAGGGATAGTGAGGCTGAATAGAATGGACAGTGGGTGGGCAGAGAGTGACAGTGAAAAAACAGGGATACTGAATGAATATTTCTGCTCAGTAGTCACAGAAGAGGAGATGGGGAGGTGCCTAATCCAATTAACAGAAGCACTCTGGATGGGGGGGGGGGTGGGGGGTCGATCCCAGTCCTTTCACAGAAGAAAGGATTCTGAAAGGACTCCTAAAACTGAAGGTGGACAAAGCAATAGTGCCTGATGGAATTCACCCCAGAATTCTAAAAGAATTAAGGTGAGAACTAATGAAACCACTGACTACCCTTTTTAACAAATCATGAGAGGATGGTGTGGTACCTGAGGACTGGAGTAAGGCAGGTGTGATTCCCCTTCACAAAAGTGGGACTAAGACAGAGGCAAGAAACTACAGACTTGTCAGTTTGACCTCTGTGGTAGGAAAAGTGATGGAATCACTTCTGAAGGAAAGAATTGTTGAGTATCTAGAGGCCAGTAGGACACAGGACCGAAGGCAGCATCAGTTCACAATGGGAAGAGCTTGTCAGATGAATCTAATTGATTTCTTTGATTTAGTGACCAAAGTAGTAGACCAGGAAGGGGCTGTGGTCATGGCATACCTAGATTTTAGCAAGGCATTTGACACAGTCCTACACAAAAGGTTAATAGTCAAATTAACCAACCTTGGTGTGGGTCCCAGGGTTGTAGCCTGGCTAAAACATTGGCTGGACAACAGGACACAGAAGGTAATTATAAATGGAGTCCACTCTGAAGAAAGAGGGGTTACTAGTGGGGTACTGCAGAGTTCAGTACTGTGTCCAGTCCTTTTTAATGTCTTTATTAGTGACGCTGCAGAGAGACTAGAAGGAAAAGTATGCTTCTTTGCAGATGACACAAAGATCTGCAACAGGGTTGATACACAAGGAGGTGAGGAAAGGATGAGAAGGGACTTGGCAAGGTTGGAGTAATGGTCAGAAGTATGGCAGCTTGGATTCAATGCAAAGAAGTGCAAAATAATGCACCTGGGAAACAAATACCTAGGGGGAAGATTACACAATGGGGGGTAGGTAGTAACAACAAGAAAAATGGAAAGGGACCTGGGGATAATCATATCAGATGACCTTGAGGTTAGCAAACAATGTGAGAAGGCAGTAGGGAGGGTGGGGAGGAGTGGATACTGGGATGTATAGGGAGAGGCATCACCAGCAGAAAAGAGGAAGTTGTTATCCCTCTGTACAGAGAGTTGGTGAGACCCCATCTGGGAGTACTACATCCAGTTCTGGAGACCCCATCTCCGCAAGGACATAGACAGGATAGAGGCAGTCCAGAGGAGGGCAGTTAAAATGGTGCAGGGTCTGTAAGATAAGCCATACTAAGAGAGACTAAAGGAGCTTAATATGTATACCCTTGAGGAAAGGAGAGAGAGGAGGGACATGATAGAAACTTTTAAGTACCTCAGTGGAATCAACAAAGTCCAAGACAGTAGCATCTTTCAGAAAAAGAGATGTGCAAGAACAAGGGGACACAATCTGAAGATGGGGGGGGGAGTTCAGGGGCAATATGAGGAAGTATTTTTTCACAGAGATGGTGGTGGATGCATAGAACAGCCTTCCTGAGGAGACTGTGGGGTCTGAAACTGTGGGAGAATTCAAGAATGCATGGGACAGACATAAGACAATTTTTGTAGGGGATAGGAAGAAATAGGCTGTTTGTTAACTAGGATCTGCAGCTTATCCTGTAGGTAGGGAAATAGGAAGAATAGGTGAGCCAAGCAGTCCTTATCTGCCGTCAAAGTCTCTGTTTCTCTGTTTCTATGTTTCAACATACAGTGCCCCACAGACTCTTTGGTACAACCAAAATCTCACACACAATATAAATTTGAGAGAAAAACTACCTTTTTAACAAAATTTCTACTTCTTCACCCATCAAATGACCAAATGCCATGAATAACAGAAATTTGTCCAAAAAACTCAATTGTTTGCGAAAAAAGGAAGTCTGCTATTTTGTGAAAATGCATAACTTTAGCTCCTGACATGTACATTTTCCCATAGGAAATAATGGGGAAATGAAACTTTAATAACTTTTGAATGTATTAATATTTTTTCACTGAACCTTCAAAAGGCACATTTGTGAGGCAAAGCCTTTTTACCCTGAAAATCTCAGACCACAGCCTACAGTGGTTTCTCAGATCCATCCAGACTGACAATAACAATTGCGAAATATGCCAATTTTCTGTTTTTTTTCAGTGCTCTTTATCTCAGAAACCATACGAGAGAGTCACACAACATTTGGCACATCAACAGAGCTCCTCCCTAGACATTATGCATGCCAAATATCATGAACATCCATTGAAAAATTCTAAAGTTATTATGGTGAAAATTGTGGATTTAACATAGAAGTTCACTTTCATCCTGACTATACTGGTGATACTGCACCAGTATGATAACAGAACAAGCAGTCAGATACATTTTGCATTATTGATATAAAAAAAAAACATATATACTATTGTGGAAAAGTGAAAAGTGACAATAGTATCAATCTACACATTTTTACTAATACCTGTATAATGTTGGCACCAGTAGACATACGTCAACCAAAAAAATATTAATGCATGTGTAGTCTTATCATTTCTATTTGACTTCAAGCTTTCATTTCAACCCTTTTGATGGGATGGGAAGGCCGTTCCATGTGTTCACCACGCTCTCTGTGAAAAAATACTTTCTCAAATTACCCTTGAGCCATCCCCTCCCCCATCTTCAAATTGTGTCTCCTTGTTCTTGCACATCTCTTTTTCTGAAATATGCTACCCTCTTGGACTTTGTTGATTCCCTTGAGGTACATACAGTAGTAGCCACAGACATTGCCAGCTATTTCCTGAAATTTCTGTGATATTTCCAGAGAAATCTTGTGCTTTCTGCATTACCACAGTAGGTTCAGCAAATATATTGGAATTGTTTCTGTAAGCAAGGAGGGGTTTCAGTCAGTCCTGCTCAGTCATGTGAAAGAGGCAGACATGCCTGGAGGAGAGAGCCAATTTTCAAATAAAACTGCAAGACAACTTTTATAGTGAACAAAAGATAGGGGCAATGTTTTTGCTGGCATTTGTGTACTGCTACTATATGCCTTGTTTGACTGCAGCTAAGCTTCCCATCCCAAATAGAAACTCTTCAGAAAGTTTACAAAATATCTGGAAATTAGCTGGCAATGTCTGTGGCTACTACTATAAAAGTTTCTGTCATGTGCCCCCCTTGTCTCCGTTCCTCAAAGGTATATATGTTAAGCTCCTTTAGTCTCTCCTCATATGGCTTCTGTTGCAAACCCTGCACCATTTCAATTGCCTTCATCTATTGCCTTCATCCTGTCTATGTCCTTACGGAGATGGGGTCTCCAGAACTGGATGCAGTACTCCAGATGGGGTTTCACCAACTGTCTGCACAGAGGGATAACAACTTCTTGTTTTGTACTGGTGATGCATCCCTATACATCCCAGTATCTCCCCAGCCATCCTTATTGCCTTCTCACGTTGCTTACTTACTTTTAGGTCATCTGATATGATTAACTCCAGGTCCCTTTCCATTTTTGTTGTTGTTACTACCCCCCCCATTGTGTACTCTTCCCCAGGGTTTTTGTTTCACAGGTGCATTACTTTGCACTTCTTTGCATTGAATCAAAGCTGCCATACTTCTGACCATTCCTCCAACCTTGGCAAGTCCCTTCTCATCCTTTCCAACACCCCCTTGTGTAGCAACCCTGTTGCAGATCTTTGTGTCATCTGCAAAGAGACATATTTTTCCTTCCATCCCCTCTGCAATGTCACTTATAAAGACATTAAAAAGGACTGGACCCAGTACTGAACCCTGCGGTACCCCACTAGCAGTGTTGGGTAAGTTACTTTTTCTATTACTCTCTATTACTTTTGGAAGCTTGTTCTAGAAAGCTCTGTGTAGTCACTAGCAGGAATGGAGAAGTACTGGAAAAAGTAATACACCTTACAGTTACAATTACTTATGTCTTTTTATACAAAAGTAATACATACAGTATCTGTAATTGATTACATTTATTTGAAAGTAACTAACCTATTACTTTCAAAAAATGTAATCTGTTATAGTTATTTATTTTTGTATTGTTTTTGTATAAAAAGAAATAAGTAACTATAATTGTAAGATGTATTACTTTTTCTAGTACCTTTCCATCCTTTCTAATGACTGCACAGAGCTTCCCGGAACAAGTTTCCAAATGTAATAGAAAGTAATAGAAAAAGTAACTTACCCAGCACTGCCCACTAGTAACCCCCTTTCGTCAGAGTGGACTCTGTTTACTATTACCTTCTGTGTCTCGTTGTCCAGCCAGTGTTTTACCCAGGCTACCACCCTGGGACCCACTCCCAGGCTAGCTAATTTATTTATTAATCTTTTGAGTGGGACTGTGTCAAATGTCTTGCTAAAGTCTAGGTAGGCCATGTCCATAACCCCTCTCTGATCTACTACTTTGGTCACCAAATCAAAGAAATCAATTAGATTCATCTGACATGACCTTCCCACTGTGAATCCATGCTGCCTCGGGCCCAGTGCCCCACTGGCCTCTAGGTACTCAATAATTCTTTCCTTCAGAAGTGATTCCATCATTTTCCCTACCACTGAGGTCAAACGGAGAGGTCTGTAGTTTCCTGCCTCAGTCTTGCTCCCACTTTTGTGAAGGGGAATCACATCTGCTCTGCTCCTGTCCTCAGGTACTACACCATCCTCCCATGATTTGTTAAAAATGGTAGTCAGTGGTGTCACTAGTTCTCACCTTAATTCTTTTAGAATGCTGGGGTGAATCCCATTAGGCCCCATTGCTTTGTGCACCTTCCATTTTAGGAGTTCTTTCAGAACCCTTTCTTCTGTGAAAGGACTGGGATCGACCCCCCCTACCTAGAGTGCTTCTATTGATTGGTTTAGGTACCTCCCCCTCCTCTTCTTTTGTGAATACTGACAAAAATATTCATTCAGTAGCTCTGCTTTTTCACTGTCCCTCTCTGCCTACCCACTGTCTCCTTTATTCAGCCTTACTTTCCCTCCCTTTCTCTTTCTTTACTCTCTAATGCACCTATAAAAGTTACACCAGAATCAAGGCCTTGGAAAATCCAGTCCTTGACCTCTGAGGACAATTTCTGGCTTAGGCCCCTCGGCTCCATACCTCTCAACCTCCTGCCTCATAAATCAGGGACAAAGCTTAAAGAATTTAGTGACAAAGGACCAAAATCAGGGACACATCTTCAAAATTGGTGGTATCCACTCAGGAAGCTGATAGAATAAGGGGCTTAGTATAAACTGCATTTTCTAAGGAAGAACAAGCCTGTAACATTAATGTTTGACATTATTTTATGCTTACTTCCAACACTGTTTGGTCATGGAAACACAACTTTTAGGAGGGACAGAGTAAAATTTTGAGGCAAAATCAGGGACGTCCATGAAAATCAGGGACAGTTGAGAGGTATGCCTGGCTCTACACTGACAGTGCTGAGCCCCACAGACCCACAGAGCTCCAAAAGATGTCTACACTGCCCAGTACTCTAACCATAACCTTTAAGTAGAATTTGTGAAAAACTATGTATCTCATCTTTTTTTTCCAATCTCACATGACTCAGCTCAGGAGTGCCCTGCCTTGTACCTACAGATATGGTCTTCCTAGTGTATGATAAGCAGATATCTGCAGCATCGTTACCTGAGAGAAACCCTGCTTGATAACAATGCTAAGGGTAGTGTTTTGGAAGTCATACTGTAGACAGACTTTTCACAAATGTCATGAAGTCATCTGGTTTGCGGATTCTGTTTGAACAATAAGCAGCCTCAACTTTCTCATGCATCTGCAGCTGTTCAGTTTGTTCTACAATCTGGAACTGAAAGTGTGTGGTCTCTGGTTACCTGGTTTTGGTGAGCCTGAGCAGAACTGGTAATATGCTGCAGTACTGTTTGAAGTATTTTGATAACAGACCATCCTGCTGATGAAGTATTTTGATAACAGACCATCCTGCAAGGTAAAATATTTCATTGGCCGTACAGGAAGAGGCAGCTGTTGGTCAAGCAACACATCCTGTAACTCACAGGCTGGAGTGTATGAAACATACTGCATATTTGTCAAGAGTGGCAACACTGAAGCAAAAGCTTCAACTGGCTAGAATGAAATATTTCAAACTTGCCATCTGGGCCACCTGCTGCACTATTCTTTCAGTCCTTCCAGTGGCTAGAGGTAAGGTAATTGTGTTGCTGTTATTTGTTACACAGAGGGAGGTCTTGTCTGTGCATGATCTATGTAGCTGTTGTGGAGAGTAACTGGTATGTCATTTACCCAGGATGACTGGAAGAGACATACAGCACCTGACTTTAACTGATGTTTCTGCATGTATCTAATTGTACAGCTAGAGAACTGAAGCACAGGAAGACAAGTGATTTGCTCAATGTTAGATAGTGACAATACGACTGTAACAGGATTCAAACCTAGTTCCTCGCTCCCATCTCAGTGCTTGAACTGGTAAGTTATTCTGCCTTTATGGGTAGGAAAGGATGTTTGTTTATTGCTAAATTCAGGCAGATAAAGGGCACTGCTGTCTCTTTAGAAGAGGGCCTTCTGACAGTTCTCTGATCATCATGTTTTAAAGTAGTCCTGGGACTGGGTATTTGGGGTGACTGCCCTGATACCTTAGAACTTCTTGCCTTGACATGAGAGATCCACCTGCTCTGTAGTGCTGTTTGTTTATACTGCCTTTCCATGACTAATATGTTAACCCTTCAAGAGTCAGATCTTAGTTTTGGGATTTGTGCAGTACAGTGTTATGAAGTACTATGTAACTTTATTTTAGCTGTTTATACTAATGGATTGGTTTAAATTTATGTTAGAGTCAGTTTAGAGTTTGTGGTTCTGCTGTGAACTTTGCACTTCATAAGGCACTCTGGTTGTCAAAGAAATAAAATACCTATTTAATACCTACCCACCTATTATTACTGTATATAATGCACTATAGTCCTGAAAAACTATTAAATTATAGACTTGCCTTTTTAAGTACTGACACATAATAGCTCTACTTTTCTAGGTGCTACACAGTATAATTGTCCAAATAATATCATGAAAACTAGACAGGGCCTTATTATGATCCCAGATTACTGTGTACATAGATTCATAGTTTAGAAATTCTTCAGCCCTTCATTTGCAATCTGTGTGGTCTTGCATCATGCCGTGGTAGATAGTGGTATTTAAAATCTTTCCCTATGAGGACGGCCCACTGGCACAACAGTTGGATTTCCGCTTGCGAGGCCGGCGACCCGGGTTTGGAAACGGACTTGGATTGCTGGAGGGCCGGCCAGGGGGAGAAGGATTGAGTGTCCATTGGACAGCTCTCCTTCTCCGGGGGGGGGGAGGGTGGCATCATGATCAGTGCAACAGCAGCACCCGGTGGAGGCTAGGGCTGCCGCACTGCACCGACGCGGTATAGCTTTCATGGGCGGGGTGGATGCTGGCCGTCATTACACGTCCCCACCCCTGCACGTAAGGGAAGAAAAATCCTGCAGGGCCACCTCTATGAAGCCTTACCTCTAGCTTCAATAACCCTCCCATGGCTCGCTTCCCTGCTAGATACTAGATTTGTGGCATCCATAACAGGGAATGGGTGCAGCAACCCCACCCTCTGAGGGGTAAGTCAGCGGTGCCATAGGGAGTGCAGAGCTGATGATGGGAGGTGGGAGCCGGAGGTCCATGATCAAAGCTGATGCCGGTGCCCCCTGCAGACAAAAAGTATAAAAAAAAAAGATCTTTCCCTATGAAAGAGAGTTTCCCAAACCACCAACATCAGCAGTTTAGTTATAGTGAATCTCGGAGCCAAACCTGGCTAGCTTGACTCAGATAGGCTCCTTTCCCTTTACTTTTTTAGGTATTCCAGACAGACAGACTCAGTCAGGCATGCAACTTAGTGTACCATCATGTGGCTGCTTATGGTGTCCTCCAGTGTTCCTGTAGTCAATGCATGTCACATGATGCATGCAGCTCAGTTAGCACCTGATTAGACGGAGGTATATGGTGCTGTGCAGAGTAAGGGTGCGGATGTGAAGTGCAGGCATGGCAATAAATAATGGTGTGCACATGTTGTGGCTCCATTTCATCCAGCTCAACCGACAGGGACAGTTCAGTGGTGTGAGAAATCCACAGTGTTAGGAGTATGAGTGGGTGCTCAAACGTAGGACAGTTGAGGTGAAGAGGCAGTGGCACTAGTTTGTTTGATGGACTAAGAGAGAGAGAACAGACAACTACTAGGTGAAGGGAGGCAAAGAAAAGGACTGAAGTAATAAAAAATGTAAAACAGCAGGGCACAGCACAGGGCACTCACCTCAAAGGTAGTGAAGGGTTTACCCTCTGGCTGTAGAATTTAACAGAGGTGGCACACCAGAACACCAAAAAGCAATAAGAGCAGCACCATAAATATTAAATAAATAGATAAATACATTCTACGAGAGACTGCTGCTCTAATAATAAAGCATAGATCAATGGAATCGGATTTGAGTGGGAAGAGGAAAGGGGGCATCTAGGCTTTAAATATAGCAATAGCATGTCAGGTACCAGGTTTAGAACATGACCAAACAAAACAGCCTGTTCTGGTCTGCGGATAAAAAACTTCTACAGGCAGGTGCTTGTACAGAATGAACTGTGCTGCAGGTTGCAACCAAGATATGATAAAAAGAAGCATTGCAGCTTCTCAGCTCATGACAGCCTAAACAAATTTTGTAGCACTTCAGTTGTTTAGTAGTCTGTGTCTCTGGTATCACTCCACGAAGAGGAATATTTTTACATGACACCATTAAAATATATTTTACCAAACATTTATTTATTTTAGTCTTTGTTAACTGGATAAGGCCCACTAGGCACAACTGCCTGTTTTCAGGGGTGACCTGGGAGCACTGGGGAGTTGAGTGACTTGCTCAGAGTCACTCAGTATGCAAGTGGAGGTTGTGGGAATCCAGCCTAGGTCTGCTGAATGTACCAAGCTCATTCGCAGTTTGTTACTCTAACCTCTAGGCTATACTGTCAAACTTGGTGTAGGCTTATGACTTAAACTATTAGCCTTTTGTTTCAGAAGGTGTTTTTTAACCCGACATATCAGAAGCTTTTGGCATGTATACCGCTTCCCATTTACCTGCATGGAGGCAGGATTTTCTTCATAGCATAATCAAACTACATTTTATGTGAAATTTTAATTTTTAATTTTATTTATTTTAACTTTGGTAACTGGTAAATGCAGTGGCAACAAGTACCTTGTTCAGGCATGACCTGGGTGCAATTGCACAAACAGAGGAAATAACATTATTTACAGAATTTTGGTACAAAGGGTGTAGGTTACAATAACTGGTACATTTATTTTATTCATTCATTCAAGCTTTTCACCAGGAAGGGACACTGAGCAGAACAGCTCATTTCCAGGTGTGCCCTGGGAGTAAGGGGAATGGGAGAAGTGTAAGTACAATGTCACATGAGAGTGGACATACAAACAGGCAAACATTTCTAAATGTTACACCAACTTTTTGGAGCATATACAACAAAAATAAGTACAAAAATAAATAAATACAGGCAGTATAACTACAAAGTAGATGTACAGTAGGTATCATATTTGGACAAAATACACCATATGAAAGCCAAGAGAAAGCTAAACGATAGCTTAGGGTTACAGAAAGTGCCAACTGGAGTGGCCTAGTTAAGGTCAGCTCTTGGGAGACTAGAAAAATGAGCATTGTATAGGGTGACAAGCTAGTCCGAGTAGAGGCCCTGGTAAGCCAAAGCCTAAGGGTATGGAGCAGATGGGGAAATGATTAGGCAGTTTGTGAAGTAAGGCCAGAAGGATTTGGCAAGAGCAGGGAGGGTTTGTGCAGACATGTAGAAGGGAGGAGGGAGATGGAGAGAAATGAGAAGTGGCATTATGGACTGAAGAGGGGAGAGCATTCTGCAGTTGAGGACACCAGAAGGAGAAGGCAGATTGGACAGTGGTGGTAGCTCAGTGGAGGATAGCGAAGGATCTTAGGTCAGATTTGCAAAGGGTGTAAGTAAGTAGTTAAACATAAGTAAAATTTATTTAGATAGGTGCTTAGTCCCAGGGGCTCTGGGTGCTGTACAGTAGCAGACAGTAGCATATAAAACAAAGTAATAAAACACAATTTAAATAATCGGCAAAATAAATATATGAATATCAGCACTATTTAAAATACATCAGCAGGTTAAGCAAGGTTAGAAAGGAGGGTCTTTAGGCTTCTCCTAAACACCTCCACCATGGGTGTCTCCCTCAATGGTCTTGGGAGTGAGTTCTAGAAGACGTGCTGGCCACTCAGAATGAGCAATCACCCAAGGTTTTCAGTCCAGTCCTTAGAACCATCAGGAGGCCCTGGGTGAAGGAATGGAGGGAGCAAACTGATATTGCAGGAGTAAGGAGTTCAGACAGGTGTCCAGGGACTGAGTAATAAAGGACCTTATCAGTGAGCAAGCACTATTTTAAGAGAACCTGCCACCTGACCAGCAGCCAGTGCAGACCCCACAGGACCGTGGTCACATGACAGGACCTACATAGCCCCATCAACAGTCTGGCCACTGCATTCTGCATTAGCTGCAGCCGGTAGAAGTTACCTCTACTGATGCTGAAATAAAGATCATTATAGTAAGCGAGTCTTGATATTACAAAAGCGTGCACCAGTGATGGCAGATCGTCAGGCGGAATTAGGAATTTAATCTAGGCAAAGTTCCTTAGATGGTAGAAGTTGCTTTTGATGACTGCTGACACCCAAGTCTCAAATATCAGCTTGTCAACAAAGACCACACCCAGATTTCTCACCTTAGAGGATGCCATCAGTGGTATCAACCTCAGGACCAAACCTGTTGTCCTGGAGGCATCCTCATCATGCCCATATCAAGGCTCAATCACTAGAACCTCGGTCTTGTCCAGGTTAAGTCTCAGCCAGTAAGATTTCATCCAGTACTGCATCTTGGTGAGGCATTTATTCAGCACTTCAACAGCACTTCTTGTCCCTGGTGCAAAAGACATGTAGATCTGAGTGTCATCTCCATAGTAGTGAAGGCTCAGACTGTACTATCTGATGATCCTCCCCAGAGGCATCATGTATACCGAGAACAGCATTGGTGATAGGATCAAGCCCTGAGGAGCTCCACAGGTTAGAGGCAAGGGTGAGGAGGAGAAATTCCCCATCACTACCCTCTGACTCCTGCCCAAGAGAAAGGGACTCAACCCAGTTGATGACAACACCGGTGAGTCCACAGGACTCTCTAAGGCAATCCAACAACATGATGTGGACCACGGTATCAAATGTTGATGACAGATTAAGGAGAATAAGACTATCTCATTCTCTTTGATTTCTTGCCATGAGGAGATCATTATGCGCCTGGACTAGTGCCATCTCTATGCTGTGCCTGCCCTAAACCCTATCCTGTAGGTAGGGAAATGGGCAGACTAGATAGGCCTAGTGGTCCTTATCTGCCATCAAAGTCTATGTTTCTATGTTTCTATGTTAATGGCTATAGATGTCACAGGCCTCCAGGTGTTCCTTGAGCAGCAGAGCCTCTATCTTCTTAACAACCTTCCCTAAAAACGGGAGGTTAGAGACTGGTCCTATAATTTGCTAGGCCATCAGGGTCAAGAGAAGGATTGTTTACAAGTGGCTTCACCAGTGCCTCCTTCTAGGCATCAAGGAAGACCCCCTCCAAAAGTGAACACCTGACAATCTCAGCGAACACTGGACCAATGATAGCAATGCATCTCACTAGGAGATGTGCTGGCCAAGAACCAGTTCACAATAAGTAGGCTGCAGCTTCAAAATCACCTTGAAAACCTCAGCCACACCCACTGGTCAAAACTCTGCCCAGGCAATTGGAGTGCCCGTGCTCCACCCAGAACCCACTCTGTGGGTCTGGTATAAACCCATTGGTGTGATCCCAGCCCAAATAAAGGATACCCTGTCAGAGAAGAACAGAGCAATCTCTTTGCAAAGTGCTGCTGAGAAAGTTTTTTTTTTTCAGCTGTAGACAGACAGGGTGAAGAAACCTGTCCGCAGTCTGAACATAATCTGATCCACCACGGCTGCATAATGAAGTTAGTGAGATTGTGTTGAATTGTGAAGGATACATGGAGAAACAACACAATGCTTTTTAACTAGTAAGATTTGTTTTATATTCTGTTCTAAGAAAGGCAGACACATTATTGCCTACCTAGACTTTAGGAAGGCATTTGACACAGTTCTACACAAAAGATTAATATACAAGTTAGCCAGCCTTGGAGTGGATCCCGAGATGGTAGCCTGAGTACAGAATTGGCTGAAGAACTGGACACAGAGGGTAATAGTAAATGGAGTCCACTCTGAAGAAAGGGGGGTTATGAGTGGGGTACTGCAGGGTTCAGTGCTAGGACCGGTTCTCTTCAATGTCTTTGTAAGTGGCATTGCAGAGGGGCTGGAAAGAAAAGTATGTCTCTTTGCAGATGACACAAAGATCTGCAACAGAGTTGATACACAAGGTGGGGTGGAAAGGATGAGAATGGACTTGGCAAGGTTGGAGGAATGGTCAAATGTATGGCAGCTTAGAGAGAGTCAATGTTAAGAAGTGCAAAGTAATCCACCTGGGAAACAAAAACCCAGGGAAAGAGTACACAATGGGGGGGGTGAGATACTAACAACAACAAAAATGGAAAGGGACCTGGGGTAGTCATATCAGATGACCTAAAGGTGAGCAAGTAATGTGAGAGGGCAGTAAGGAGGGCTGAGAGATACTGGAATGCAAAGGGAGAGGCATCACCAGTAGAAAACAGGAAGTTGTTATCTCTCTGTACAGTCAACTGGTGAGACCCCATCTGGAGTACTGCATGCATTTCAGGAGAACCAATCTCTGCAAAGACATAGACAGGATGGAAGCTGTCCAGAGGAGGGCAACTAAAATGGTGCAGGGTCTGCACCAGGAGACATATGAAGAGAGACTTAGGGAGCTTAATATGTATAGCCTTGAGGAAAGTAAGTAAGTAAGTAAAGTACATAAGTAAGTAAAATTTATTTAAAGCGCATTTCAGAAACCAAAGCGCTGTACAGGTGAACAAACATTTAGTTACAAAGTATAACAATAACAATAATAATAACAATAAAATCACAGTAAAAATCACTCTCCATATGCCTTCAGAAATAAATAAGTTTTTAACTCAGACTTAAAACTCTCGACGGTCAGGCAGCTTACAGTATCCGGCCAGGTAGAGGAATCCACGGGGGGGGGCAGTGTAAGAAAATGCACGTGCCCCAGATGTTTTTAAATGAACCCTGGGAATCTCTAGCAATCCCTCATCAGCAGATCGGAGTGAACGAGAGGGACAGTAGGGAGTAAGACGATCTTGTAGGTACTGCGGTCCTTGTTCATGTAGGGCTTTGTAGGCCAGTAACCCGACCTTGAAGGTGATCCGCCACTGAACCGGCAGCCAGTGCAGTCCGCACAGCACAGGCATGATATGACTGCTTCTGGATGTCCCAGTCAAAAGCCTGGCTGCTGTGTTCTGCACCAGCTGCAAGCGTCGGATATCAACCCCCAGTACCCCTAGGTACAGGGCACTGCAGTAATCAAGGCGAGAGATCACAAAGGCATGGACCAATGTAGGAAGGTCATCCGGAGGAACTAGGTGTTTCACCTGGGCGATATTCCTAAGATGGTAAAAAGAGGATTTGACAATGGATGATACCTGCAATTTTAGGGTCAAACCGTCATCAATAATAACGCCCAGGTTACGCACCCAGTCTGAGGTTGAGAGCTGGGCACCATCGAGCCATATGCCCGAAGGAAGCTCAGCCCTACAACCCGCCTCAAGGTGACCTGGGTCCACCGCCAACACCTCAGTCTTATCCAGGTTTAACCTCAGCCAGCTGGCACTCATCCAATCCTTAATCTCAGACAGACAGCTGTTACATAGAGACCGCGCCTCCTGTCGGGATTAAAGGACAAATACAGCTGGGTATCATCTGCATAGCAGTGAAACCCAAACTGTATCGCCTAATAATGTCTCCCAATGGCAGCATATAGATAGCAAACAACATGGGTGCTAAATGGAGCTTCTGCGGTACCCACAGGACAGGAAGATGGCATCAGAGGAATAAATTCGGTGACAACCCTCTGTCTCCTTCCCGTGAGGAAAGATCGAAACCAATGCAGAACTGTACCAGACAGTCCGCAATAAAGCCGCAGGCATTCCAAAAGCACACCATGGTCCACAGTATCAAATGCAGCAGAGAGATCAAGAAGGACTAAGATAGTACGAGCCTTTTGATCTCTCGCAATCAGGAGATCATTTAAAACCCAGACAAGGGCAACCTCAGTGCTATGTCTTTTCCTAAATCCTGATTGAAGAGTATCATAGATATTGTGATTTGTAAGATGGTCATCCAGTTGTAGCACAACCACCTTTTCAATAACCTTACCCACAAAGGGTAGGTTAGAGACCGGTCTGTAGTTAGCTAGACAGTCCGGATTCAGTGAAGGTTTTTTCAGGAGTGGTCGAACGACTGCCTCCTTTAGGGATCAGGAAAGACCCCTTCTCCAAAGATTTCCAGACAATTTCAGCAAGGATCGGCAAATAGTATCTACGCAACCTAATAACAGTGACGAGGGCCCGATCCAAACTACAGCTGGTTGGGCGAGATAGTCTGACAACTCACAATATCCGTGAATTCGCCACCAAAGTCAGACCAGGTGACACAGGTGTTGTTTCTCTCGCGATCACCGCAAACCCTTAAAGAGTGAGCCTGGCTGATATCCAACCTAATGCTAGCAATCTTATCAGTGAAGAACCGAGCAAGCTCATCACACTTTATTTGTGAAAAATCTCTTCCAGACTGTAGACAGAGTGGATTGTACATTCTGTCGACAGTCCGAAAGAGTTGAGCTGGTCGGTTCCGCACAGCAGCAATCTCCTTGGACAGGAATTCTTCCTTCTTATGGGTGATTGCTGATTGACAGATACCATAATGATCCATCAACCTAAGTCTGTCAGCATCCAGGCCGGACTTCCGCCAGGCCATCTCTAACCTTCGGCCACTCTCCTCAGTTCCTTCAAGGACTCATCAAACCATGGAGTCCTTGGGTGCTGAGTGAGTGGGTGAACACGGACAGGAGCAACTAGGTCCAGGGCCTCACTCACCACCTTATTATAGGCAAGAACGAGGTGCCCTGGACCCATGCTCTCGCCTGAGATACCCGATAGGTCCAGAACCGCTAGTTGACCCTCTGGAGTAACTCCCCTTAAAGGGCAATACTGGATCATCTCCGTAGAGGCAGGCCTATTAGGGGGTGCCCCAAAGCTGAATCTTATGGTGTGATGGTCCGTCCACACATTCAGTTCCACCCCCAAATGCGTAACCTCCAAATCCAGTAGGAACACCAGATCCGATGAGTGACCCTCTATATGGGTAGCAGAGGTAACTACCTGTGATAGGCCCAACATAGTCATAAGTTGGAGGAAGTTCCTGCTAAAGTCCGAGAGTTCGTCGTCGACCCAGGCATTGAAGTCACCCAGTATTAACCATCTGGGCGACCCCCATGCCATGTCGACAACGAAGTCCGTGAACTCCTTCAGGAATTCTCCACCATCACTGGGTGTATGGTAGATGAGAAGAATCCTGAACCCTGCACCTGTGGCCAGGATACACTCAAAGGATCTAGTGTTACCCACTGGCACATCCACAAGATTCAGATCTGTTCTAAAAAACATGGCTACTCCCCGGCCCCTACAATCCAATCTAGGGCGGTGTATCACCGAGAACCCAGCCGGAGCAGCAGATTCTAATATAGGACCTGCATTCTCATCCAGCCAGGTCTCGGTGATACATGCTAGGTCAGATGTTGCAACAAGATCTGCAATAATTGCAGTCTTGTTTCTAATGGACCTGGCATTACATAACACCGCCCGGGTTGGATGGGTTTTCGGAGAGAAGCGCAGTACCTGCCCACAATCTGTGGAGCCCTTGGGTATGGGAATCAGGCATGGAGGACCTCTCTCCTGATCCCATTTCGCCCCAGGGCATCTCCTCGTCCCAGCTACCCCTATCTGCCCACTTCTTTCCAATCTCCCACTCTGTCCAGTCCAACCATCCTTCAAGTGCCTTCTCACTATCCCCACTGCACAACACCTATTAAAGACATCAGCAGACAAGTGGGGACAGTGAAAAGGACTAAGGCTCTGGAGCAGAGCGGGAGAGTAGCGGCTGACTGTCGTAAGACCCATCCGACACATCTTAAACAGTTAGTGTCTAATAAAACTATCTCAACTTAAAAACCAACCTACTCTCAAACAAAAATAATCTTATACTAAAACAAACAAAACCTATAATAATAATAAAATAAAAATAAACGGATTAATAAAAATATATTAAAATTTGACTATTAAACCAGCATCAACATTTAACTCAAATAGCATCATAAAGAGTTAACATAAAGAGGTGGATAATGAGTCTTCAAACTAAAAACCGGAGAATATAAATTTGAACTCATCAAAAACTCTCACTGAGGTATGAGACTAAGTGCAAATGGTCCAAGTCTTTTAAACTCCTCACTCAAGGTCTTTTAATCTCCATAGACTCCTGCTGCTAGGAGAGATAGGGCATATTCAGGATCAAAACATAAAGAGCTAAGGCATCCAATATTGCAGGTCTAAGAACTCCAGGCTCTCTCACAACCCAGACGATCAAAAGGAGGGAGAGGGGGGACATGATAGAAACTTTCAAGTACCTCAAGGGAATCAACAAAGTCCAAGAGGGTAGCATCTTTCAGAAAAAGAGGGGGTGCAAGAACAAGGGGGCACCATTTGAAGATAGAGGGGGGACAGCTCAGAGGTAATGGGAGGAAGTATTTTTTCACAGAGAGGGTTGTGGATTCAGGGAACAGCCTTCCTGAGGAGGTTGTGGAGTCAAAAACAGTGGCGGAATTCAAAAGTGCATGGGACAGTCATAAGGCAATTCTAGGGGTTGGGGGTAGGAGGAAGTAGGCTGTAGGTTAACTAGGATCTGCAGCTTCTCCATTAGGTAGGGAAATGGGCAGACTGGGTGGGCCAAGCAGTCCTTATCTGCTGTCAAATTCTATGGTTCTATGTTTCTATTAGGAAAAGATATGGAGGTGTCGATTTTAATGGAGGGAATGGTAAGCAATAAAGGTTTTGTGTAATGATCACATACTCATAGCAATAGAAACAGACTGATTCATAATGCTGGAGCCCCACCAACAGAATCAATTAGGAATGCACATTTCATTATTCATATTGAGGGTTCAATCAAATTAAACATCATGACTCAGTTGGCCTATACTTGCATGGCATGGCTAACCCCTGTTCTGTAGATGAAGTCCATGCTCTCTACATTAAAATGCAACATTTTATCTATGGACTACTGATTGCTACTTTTGTGATTGACATCAGGGCTGTGACTCTTTCCTCTATACGCCATTAGAACAAAAAGATCTATTTAGGATAATACATACATTTTTCCCAGATAACACATGGGTGCTCCTATTTTATATAGCAACACTTATTCCAGTTTCTGTTATACACAAACTTGTACCTAAGAATTACAGAGTTTGGATCAGTCCAATTTTAGATATTAGGCTATTGCTATTTAATATATGACAATGCATAAGTCACCTTGGGGATATTTCTGTATTATCTTTTTGTTGGAGGGGGGGATTTTGAATAGAACAAACAGTGACACTCATGATATCAATCACAAAATTAGTATTCCATACTCATTACACCAAGATGTTACATCTTATTGTAGAGAATAGGGACTGCATCTGTGAAGTGGGGGGTTGACCATACCTTGCAAAGATACCTCAACTCATCATCATGATGGTTGCCGAGGGACTGGAAGGAAAAGTATGCCTGTTTACAGACACAAAGATCTGCAATAGGGTTGATACACAGGGTAGGTGGAAAGGATGAGAAGGGTCTTGGCAAGGTTGGAGGAATGGTCAGAAGTATGGCAGCTTGAATTCAATGCAAAGAAGTGCAAAGTAATGCACCTGGGAAACAAAAACCCTGAGGAAGAGTACACAATGGTGGGGGGGGGGTTAGTAACAAAAACAAAAATGGAAAGGGACCCGAAGATAATCATATCAGATGACCTAAAAGTTAGCAAGCAATGTGAGAAGGCAGTATGGATGGCTAGAGGATACTGGGATGTCTAGGGGAAAGGCATCATCAGTAGAAAACAAGAAGTTGTTATCCCTCTGTACAGATAGTTTATGAGACCCCATCTGGAATACTGCATCCAGTTCTGGAGACCCCATCTCTGCATGGATATAGACAGGATGGAGACAGTCCAGGGGAGTGCAACTAAAATGGTGCAGGGTCTGCAACTGAAGCCTTAAGAGGAGAGACTAAAGGAGCTTAATATGCATACCCTTGAGGAAAGGAGGGAGAGGGGAGACATGATAGAAACTTTTAAGTACCTCAAGGGAATCAACAAAGTCATCCTTCAGAAAAAGAGATGTGCAAGAACAAGGGGACACAATTTGAAGATAGAGGGGGGATGGCTCAGGGGTAATGTGTGGAGGGATCTTTTTCACAGAGAGGGTGGTTGATGCATGGAATGGCCTTTGTGAGGAGGTTGTGGGGTCAACAATAGTGGGTGAATTCAAGAATGCATGGGAAAGACACAAGGCAATTATTGTGGGGGTAGGAAGAAATAGGCTGTTGATTAACTAGGATCTGCAGCTTATCCAGTATGTAGGAATATGAGTAGACTAGGTGGGCCAAGTGGTCCTTATCTGCCATCAAAGTCTATTTTTCTATGAATTTTGTGTTGCATCTTTTTTGACTATGCTTCATGAAATGTGCATTCCCTATTGATTCAAATGGTGGGGTTCCAGGGTTTCACATCTTTGTGTTTCTCTCATGCCAGTATATGACTGAATGTGAAAAGAACTTGAAAGTATTTTTGAGTTTACTTTCAGTACATTACAGGTTGTTTTACAGGTACTGTACCAACTACTGTACTTAGTAGATTACATGAATTTTAATTTTAATTTATTTATTTTTACACTTGACATTTTTTAGTCACAGTTGGAGCGCTTAGTAGCTGTGCACAAGAGTAAGATAGGCCCTAGGATTTTCATAAAATACATGCATCCTAAAATAACTCAGATCATAAAAACAAACAATGGGAATTTCTAGATACTGAACCAAGTCTGAATAATATGATAAAGCATGACCATGATTAACATTTAAACGAACTAGTACTTTGCAAGATACCCTTGTTAAATCTATATTTATAAAAGTAGCATTTAATCTGAGAACAACTTGAATGCCTGACAGTCCACATTTAAGAAATAATTTTGACAGTTTGAGAGGAGACATGGGAAGGAAATAGCTTCAGCGAGAACATTACTAGATTTACAGTGGTAGCTATAGTAAAGTTGCACACTCTTGTGGTATGCTGCTGGGTACCGCTTGGTGTGGTGCATTAGATAGATGGTAGCTTGGCACCACAGTGTGAGAATCCTGATTTTATGGGTTGATTAAATGTGATTCCTTGCTTAGCCACTAGATGGCTACCTGAGCCATCAGAGAACTTTTGTGTTCCTTAGTTGTTCACCTGTAGGTGGCATCAGCTTGTGCATACAATACAGTATGTCAGGTAGTGAATAATTGATGACCGGCATTTACACTCTCAGCAATGCTAATAATTTCTCTTTTTAAACCCAGCATGTAGATTTCCATAATACTTGCATTACATGACTAGACAATCGAGTTCCCCTCAGTTTATAAAATAATTGACATTGGAACCCATTGCTGTTCAAACTTTGTGCCGAAAATTACTGTAACTTAGATGGTGTGCTGTTGTTTATTAATCCTCACTCTAGCTAGAAAGCATGACATGGAACTGTTCTTTTGACTGTCTACTAGCATAAACTAACATTTTGTTAAGATTGATAATTTAATGCTACCATGATTCACCTCTAGTTAACACAAATAATTTAACCAAGACTTGCAGTTCCAGTAGTAAAACTGGCAAAGTAACAATAATACAATATACAGTACTATACATAGTAAGAGGATTTAGCCATCTGTCTCCATGATGTTAAAATCTGACTAACATTCGGTATTTGCCCTAATGCATATGGTACATCTTTGCTACTTTTACATTCTACCTTTGGACATATTTGTCACTTTTGTCCAAGCCCCTCCCCCCCATCAAATTAATGTATCTTACACAGATGTAAAAGATTATACATTTTACATTTTTTATTTGAATTGTACTGTTCCAAAAAACTGTTTTCTACATAAAAAAATAATAAGATTAACTGCGAAAAAAAAAGAGAGAGATTATAAAAGCATCATGGCACTTGACAGTAGACATCAATGCACTCTGTAATGCACTCTCACAGTATTTGTGGCTGCACTTTTACCTTTCATAAAAAAGTTTTTTTGTCATACTTAGTGATGTGGAATGGTAAAATATCCATTTAAACAAAACCCATAGTTCAAACTGAAATATTTGCTACCTGATTTTTGATAGGTCCCTCAAGAGGTCAGTTTAGTAGGTTTTTACATACAAATCAAGAAGAATTAGTAAGTGGAATTTCTAAAAAATCGACTTGTCGGTGCACTGGTTAGTGGCACAGTAGGGACTGCAGTGCACAACCAACAAAAGGGATTGTCTTTACTGTTAGTAGTTTGAGATTGTATCTAAAAACTAAACAGTAAAACTAAATGCCTAGTAAGGTTGGATGAGAGAAGAAAACAACTTTACGGGATAATCTTGGACATTTGGATCTGCAACAATATGATCCTCTTGTACCCAAAAGGTAAAACACAAACATGAGGGGCCTGTTCCAGCCTCGGTAATATGAACAGGTGGGCTGTCAAAACTGTGCAGAGCAAAGGAGCAACACCAGGAGTTCAAGCTGCAATTGCTCTTCATTTTCGGCAAAAACCTTTAAGGTTTCATACAGAATTCAATTCAGGGGGACTTCCTGCCAAAACAAATTCTATATTAAAAGTATTAAACATGGGAACTTTCTGCAGAAAATGAAGAGAGTTAAACTTCCGATGTCGCTCCTTTACCCTGCACGGTTTTGACAGTGTATTTTGTACTAACTTGTTTTTGGATGTTTCACTCTATCATGTCCCTTGATATCTGGCTTTTCATTAGTCATCTTCTGACCAAAACGAATGTCAAATGAGCTCTCATTCATATTCACTGTAAGTCAAATCAGGAAATCAGTTGCACACACATCAAGGCAGACTACAAAAAAAAATCGCAACTGGACACTGACTCATTCACTACATTCCTGTCTCCCTTCCCTGGACTCCCATATTGCTCTTGGGCAAGGATTGAAGGCTAGCTCACACTAGGGCGTGTATTCATATGCATAATAAACAATTAAACAATTATCACTTCCAGTCAAAGCAGGTAGTTGCGCTATTACATTATGAAAAGAAATTGATGGAGGATGGTAGGGGTTGATAAGGGTGTTATGTATGTGACCAATTGATTCAGAAGTCTCTGAAAGCTATAGTCTTGCAGTATTTAATTTTAGAAAAAAAATTAGTGGGGGGCATTTGGTTTCTGCTAGGCAACCCATTTAAAAAATACCTGGAAAGAACAAAGACTTTAAAAAATATGTTAGACTACTGCACAGTTTAAAAACACTACTCCACTCCCTTACAATATGTGTACCCACCATGTCCCACACAAAGTGCACCCACCATGCCCCACACAAAGTCTGTCACTAATCATACAACTGCACTGCATTCATCATCATGATGAAATCAGTTTACAGTACAACCCTGATCTAAAGAACCCCAACCATCTGGAACTCGCTATCTAGCAATCCCGACAAATGTAAACAGAGCTGCACTTCTGAGTTTGCCCTGCTCTCCAGTCCGGGGCGGGGGTATCGGGAGGCAGAAACAGCAAAAGAAGGAAATAAAATTATAATGAAATAAAATATTAATAAACTTTTCCTCTGTCTTCTAGTCCCATTTGCAACACTTATCCTAATTGTGTGCTTGCATTCTGTGCACATATTTAAAAAATTAAACAAGAGGAATATAGAGTGTAGTGATATCATTTTTTGTTATGTCTGATGATTTCAGTATGTAACTGCTACTAAAATAAAAGATGCGCTTCACTAAATATCAAATTTTTTTAATTGCAAAGATAACGCACTCCTTATTGCAGATTGTTTTGCCCCCCCACACACACACAAATATAAACACAGGCACCCATACACACAAACATGAAGAATAACACTCCCATATGGCAGTGATATCTCTCTTTCCATACATCCAGAATGCCAGCAGCAGTTCAGCCCATCTGGACAAATCAGAGCCCCTTCTCCCGTCTATTTCTATTGGAAACCAAAGGTGCTTGGACAAAGTTGTTGTTAATTTTTGTGTGTGTATTCAGGTGTCTGCATTAAGATTCTGGCTAGTGTCCCAAGAAAATTTTTTACTGACACATAGAAAGTCCACTCATTCAGATTTTATGTCAGCACATCATCTGTATCACAAGTTGCTTGTATTCAGGGATTGCATTAGATTATTTTACTTTTTTCTACATGATTTATATCCCGTAGGAAGCACAAAGGGAGGTCAACAGTGAAAATGCTGACCTCCCTCATAACGATGGCACAATACAGACACAGGTATTGTGCCATCGGAACAATGAGTGTTTTCTGTGGGGCCTGTACCCCCCACATCCCCATGCGGGGGGCTCTTCCCCCACAACCCCCTGACTTTAATATTATCAACTCCAGGTTGGAGATGTTCCAGGGAGGTGGCAGAATACTAGGGAATGGCTACACACAAAATCGGACCATTACAGCGACTGTCACTGTAATGGTTTGTTTTCCAGTGTAGCTGTCATGGTGTCGAGCTAAAGGGGGGCACTGATCCCATAGGTAAAAACAGTGCTTGCACTTACTAAACAAATTGCATGTGACATTCATTGTGCCTGAGTGTCTCACATTTTGGTCCACTTTATATCTGCCTACACTGCAGTCATTATCAGCTTAAGGGACAGTGTCATTACATAAGTTATATTAATTTTGAAATTTTTATGTAAGTTGTATGGGAATTGATGTGATTCAAAAATGCATGACAAGTGCTACTTCTGAGCAAGGGAACAGCAATCCATGTAGTGTTTTTTTTTTATTTGTGATTTTATATGTAATTTCCAGTCACAGCAGTTCATGTGGACTGATAACATATAAAATAAGCAGAACTACAACATGTTTATCTTTTTATATTTAATGATTATTATCAAAAGCCTGTAAGGTGAGCATACCGTTCAAGATGACACACGGAATGTGTGAATTAAAAAAACATTTAGTACATGGGTCAGTCTAAAAAGCAACAATGTCAGATAAGCTTTCATTCATAATCACTGTCAGTCAAATCAGGAAATCAGTTGCACACACATCAAGGCAGACTACAAAAAAAATATCGCAAGTGCACACTGACTCATTCACTACATTCCTTTCTCCCTTCCCTGGACTTCTGGATTGCTCTTCAGCAAGGAATGAAGGTTAGCTCAGACTAAGGAGCACATTCATATGCTTAATAAACAATTAAACAATTATCACTTCCAGTCAAAGCAGGCAGTTGCTCTATTACCTTATGAAAAGAAATTGATGGGGGTTGGTAGGGGTGTTAATGTATGTGACCAATTGTTTCAGAAGACTCTGAAGGCTATAGTCTTGCAGTATTTCTATTTTAGAAAAAAAGTTGGTGGGGGTGCATTTGGTTTCTGCTAGGGCTAGGCAACCCATTTAATCCTACCTACCTGCTCAAAAATAAACATGTAATAAGATTATCATACATTTTAGCCATTAACTATATGGATTCTTAACAATTGCTTATATATTTTTCCATGCAGTGTTATTCTAGGAAAAAAGGCACTGTATTTATTTGAAATAACAAAAAAAGATAAAGAATGACTACCAAATAACAAGAGTTGAAAAGGGAAAGATTACATACTCCATTTAAGTTGGCCCAATGTGTTTATAGATTAGGAGAAAGTCCATACAATGTGATTTGTAAGGAAAAAAGACAGCCCTGTCCCCCCAGCCAACAAAATTAAAGCACCTGAATCGGTTATCTATAAAACAGTAACACTGCAGGTTTTCCTGAAATAACACTGCATGGGAAACACATGCAGTATGTTATCAATAAGATGCCATATTGTTAATGACTGTACAACAAGTCATCTTATCAATGACATACTGTATGTTCCCATGCAGTGTTGTTACAGGAGAAATAGACGCTGATAGAATGTGAGACCTTCTGGTCATATCTGTAGCCCTCCCTACACACCCAGGTTTAAAATAGTAGAAGTGTCACTGTTTCTAAGAGTGGTGCTGTGACTTTGAAATCTGTTTATGCTTGTTTACCTGTGGTTGCACTCTATGGGAAATTAACAATGAAATTGGATAGATCAGACCAGCTTTCTACAAGTTAATTACCACTGTGGGTGAAGAAAGCAGAGGGAAGGCTGTATCTGGTGCCCAAAGGGTGAGCAGAGAAATGAGATCTCAGCAGGGATTTAACTGGGAACAGTCAGTACACATATATTTTTATACAGTAGGTCTGTTTGAGGTTAAGGAGGTCTGCGCAGACAAATCATTGCATTTGGTTAAAGTTTATACCACTAAAAGTAGCTTTATGTTTCTTATTTTCTAAATGACTATCCCATGCTTCATGTGTGTCACTGAGCAAGTCCTCTATCATCCACCTTTAGTCCATGCCACTCTCAAACATTTGGTAATGATGAATAGCTGTAAATACAAACATTGGCAGCAGAGAAACACAAGGTAACAAAACGCAACGTGTGTGTGTGTGTGTGTGTGTGTGCAATGATTTTGTATTACCCCTGTTAGGGATAAATAATAAATGAAAATAAATTACTGTAAAGCACATCAGTATAAACGATCAGCATGTGCTTCACTGGAATAACACTTGGACACGACCAGCAGTAACTGACCAGTGTTAGGAGACAGGATATTGCCAACTACTGAGGGTCAAACTGCATTCACAAAAACTCGAGAATAATATGTACTGTAAAAGGATTTGTCCAGTACAGCCAAATTCTGTGGAGAAATATATGATACAGAAATATGTTATTACTGGTAACTTTGGGAGCGCCCAAAAAACACCAGTATAAGCTGCCGCTAACTAACAAAAGGTAATGCTGGATAGTATGGGCCACTCACCCCAATAATCTACAAACACAGGTAAATGTGTACTTTAGATATATTTTTTAATAAAAGTATCTTCCAGCATCAATAAATCAGTATCGACGTTTTGGGATAAACCCTTCATCAGGAAAGCTGGATATTAGTTCATATTGTGGTCTTACACTTATTTTGCGGTCTCGCAGGCACTGTTAGAGTGGGACTCCCACTCTAACAGTGCCTGTGAGACAAAGGTGCATGAGGGAAGTGCAAGAACACAAAATAATATAGCACAAAAGTGAAACAGATGAAAATTTGAAAAGTGGCCTGTTGTGGGAGTCAAACACGAAAATGAGGTTTGAAAAGTATTGGAAGTACTATATTGAGCAATATGAAATAATGTCCAGCTTTTCTGATGAAGGGTTTATTCCAAAACATCAATACTGATTTATTTTTGTTTGTAATATGTACTGTATCAGGGATCCTGAGAGAATTATTGCCTCAAGGCATAAATAATTATCCAATCCAAAATTCATGTTTACTACAGCCCTCCTGAATCCAAATCACTTGGGATCCTAGTGAGCAGGGTTAAAAAAAAAAAATTTACAAAATGGGAAATTGGGGAAGGAAGTGGGGGTTCAAAAGTGGAAATAGACCAATAGGCTTCTGTGCCACAAACTAAGCCGCTATACTGTGCTGAAGTTAGATCATAATGCTGACAAATAACTAAAAAACTCTAATAGTGGGGCAAATACCATTCATTAAGTTTACTGAACCAAACCAGGAATGTACAGTACTTTCCAGTAACAAGCTGGGTACAAGTCATGGAACAAAATAGTTTTTTGGTGTCAGTTTTGTCAATTTCTTACTTCTGTAGTCTGTTTATAATTTCTTTTGCAGTCCCCAGTCCGAGGCACATCCGGGCTGATGTGTAGTGCTGCGTTCCTTTGTTTAGGACTCCATGGTAGTCCCAATTTGTAAATAGGAGCAATGCACCTTTGTTTTCAGTGGGCAAGCAATTTTGTACCCCAGGGGGGCCGGCTGAAATGTCCAACAACTGCCTGACTGGGTGTGTGTCTCAAGCTAGCTGTCAGCCTGTCATTCGGGATATTTCTGATGCTATTTTTTTAATCATTCATAGCTGAAATTTTAATATCAAATATGCAGTTACACATACACACACACACACACATATCACAAAGTCAGATAGTTCTATTTCAGTGTCATTTAGTGCTGTCAGTAATTATGAAATGTGCTAAATGGTGGCAAACTTTAAAACTCAACATCTGTTATATATTTCTCACCCTTAGGATGTCTGTGTTGGTGTGATGGACTGTATGACCAAAGACTGGAAACATATTTTCATTGCATCATGTCCCGGAGCAATTCTAATGCATCCTGCATTACAAATGTCTGACAGTTTGAGTGCAGTACTGAGATTTGAACCCAAGCAAATATTTGCCGTGATCAAGTTGCCAAATATAGCATGATGCTTACACTTTTTTGAGTGATCAGTGTTTTAGAATTAGAATTGCCTGAGTCAGTGATACAATTACACAATATTTCCATCCCTTCACCATATAGCCTATCATGGTGAGAAGCAGACAACAGATACCTAGTTCTGCTGTTTTGTATGCTACTATATTTAAAGCATTGTGCATAAGTGCATAGGATGATGAAACACAACGCATTAGTTTGTTTTACCGTAAAGTAAAATACAAATCAAAACTGTGTGTTTCCACAATTTGTCATCATTTACTGTAGCACATTTCATATTTACTGACACTACTGATTGCCATTGTGAAAACATTGCCTGACTTAAGCATACAGTATGTGTATTTTTTGTGTGTGTGGTGTGTGTGTATGGGGGGTGGCATGTTTGAAACTGTAACATTGCAATTGTGAATCATTAAATAAATAAATAAACAAACAAACATATAGACAGACATACAACATGCCTCACTTGACAACTTCACTGGCATTTCCCTGATTCCATACTGATGAAAACTATGGGGTTGTCACAGACACAGTTACAAATCTACTACTAAGAAACATGTAGATTTCTCTGTAGGCAAATGTCACAGTAGTGCCCAAACAGCTTTCATTAAAAACTTGCTACTAGTTGAAAAAAATACTTCAAATAATACAAACATTTCACTTCGGAGGATGTTGCGAGTTTGTGTTGTACAGCAGCCCTACCCTGCTGCTACAGACAGGTAGTGACTGCTAGCTTCCTGGTGGAGTGAATAGGTGCATACACTAATCCACAAAACCAAAGGTCAAACATTGAAGGGGGTGCACACCTTCAACAGCCCACCTCTCTGACATCAGCATCATTCCAGAGATGCCCAGGCAGCCAGGCAATCATTCAGTATTTGTGCTGGCTTGCTGCTGTACAAATTTAAATGAAAAAAAAATACAAAGAAGATAACACATACTGTACATAAAATGTTTAATTACATTTTTATATCTCAGCCTCATCCTCCAAATGTGGTTTTGACAGTATATGAAAAAAGTGATTTTTAAGACAGTCTCCCCTTAAATCTAACATCATGTCTACTCATACAATATGCTATACAAGCAGATGTTTTGCCTGCTGCTTATTGTCCTGTCCAGTAACTCCATTAAGAATATTTCTCCAGTAATACCCACACTAAGTTACAGAGACTTACAGTTTAGGCTTTTCTGTGAGATGCTTAACCAGAAAGCAGAACTGAAAAGTACAGTACAGTAATAACCAGAAGTATGAGATCTTTGGAAAACTAGCACAATGTAGGCTGCATCCCTTTAAGATATTAATTTACAGTACGTTATAGTACTTTTATTGTTTTTATATGGCTTTTCTCTATGTTTTAAACTCTATTTTTAGTAAGGATGTAAGAGTTGCAAGGTGTGCCCCAGTTTTGCTCAGTTTAAATTCAGAGATTGAGTTTAGACTAAAATTACATGTTGCAAGGTCTAATTTGTGCAGTGCCCTACACCAGCAATAGACAATAAGTTTAAGTCATGAAACTATAAATTACAACTGAAAAAGGGGAAGAAAGATATGATTATTGCATGTGAAGTCCAAAGCCTAGGTTTGTGGTGGGGGGATGGGGATGTATTCTAAGGTGCAGGCTGCATAATTTGTCATTTATTTGACATGAAGATGTGGAGTTAAATGTGGCTCCTGAAAATATAAAAATGAGAGTCCCTGTTTGTGGTTTGTGTGTGCACGTGTGTGTGTGTGTGTGTGTGTGTGTGTGTGTGTATGGTGGGTGGCTGCTGAGATTTGTTCAAAAGTGCAGACAACTTCTTATTTATTTAAATAAATCAGCATTCATATGGCACAGTAACAAAAAAAGCGACTTTCTCTCATTCATTGATACACTGATAACAGTTCACCCATAATAAAGCACATGAACGGAAATATTTGTGGGTAAAACCTTGTAAACTATTTTATTCAGTTGCCTATACAGTATGCTAAGCACCTGCTGGAGCTTCATTGCAATGTTGTTATGCCACCAAAGGTGTCCTACGGAAGGGGATTAATAATATCACAGCAAAGCCAAAGTGCTATTGATAAAGTGCTGAACAGTCACATGCAAAAAAAATATCCTTTAGTGAAACACATTGCTAAGGAAATATAAATAATGTCATAAAATGTCACCATAGTCTCCTAACCTACTGAGGTGATGTTTTTCTCATCCAAAGCATGGGGGAAACATAGACACAATAAGGAGTCAGCAGGTTTGGAGAATTTGTTGACATCTCATTTCAATATTTTGCACCGACAAGTTTATTGCATTTGAGTGTTCAACGGATTTGCTGTGGTGTTATGCAGCTCCTTCTGTAAGATGCATTTAGTGACACAGCCACATTGTGATGAAGCTCCAGCAGGTGCTCAACACATAGGCAATTGAATAAAATAACTTGGAGATGTAGAGTTCAATGCAGCTCCTGAAAATATTAAAATGAGAGTCCCTGTTTGTAGTTTGAGTGAGAGTGTGTGTATATGTGCGTGTGTGTGTGCGCATGTGTGTGTGTGTGTGTTTATTCAAAAGTGCAGACAGTTTCTTATTTATTTAAATAAAACAGTGTTTATGTGGCACAGTAATACAGAATTAAATTTAACTCCTGGGCAGACAAACACAGGTCTCACTAAAGGCAAGCATTAGAGTTAAACATAATAGCGGCAATGTTCTTTAGTTGCAGAAATGTAGGAATTCAGGAGAACAAGTTTTTAACAAAGGGGACTCCTAAGGGTTACTGGAGAAAAGAAAACTAACACCAGTTGTTAGTGCCTGAAATGAGTTACCAGTATAAAGGACTAGTAAAGGGCAACTTGTTGAACCTGGAGAAGAGAAACTAATTGAACAATGAACTGGAAACAGTTAAACTGCGCTCCAAGAAACACAGTGCTTGATCAAAGGTTAAGAAGTATAATTTGTAGATTCCCATTCATTTATTTTAGTAATATACTTTATCATATTGGAAGCATGTGTCACTGTGTTATTCAAATTTCACAGTATGCCGTCAGTCATGATTTTTTCCAAAGGCAGATTTGGAGCTTGTGGGTGTTGAGGAGGTCCACTAAACCACCAAGGAAAAATGATTAATTTTAAACAGGGGCATCTGTGTGTGCCAGTGGTGGTCCACTAAACTAGTATAGAAAAATGTTTACATTGACACTGGGGGATCAGGGCTTGCAGGCAGAGTCTACAAAACCACAAGGGAAAAATGTTTAAATTGAATATGGAGGATCAGGGCTTGCAGTCGGGGTCTACAAAAGCACAAGGGAAAAATGTTTAATTTGAAACAGGGGGACTGAGGCTTGCAGGCAGGGATCCACTAAAACAACTGGGGGAAAATGATGAATTTCAAACAGGGGGATCAGGGCTTATGAGTGCTACAGTATATGAAAAAAAAAATACAATAGCTAAAAAAAGCAAGGTCCTGACATGGAATGTAGACTGTAGGGTCACCTACAGGAAAATTGATGCAGTTAATATAAATTAAACTACAAACAGCGCCATCTGGTGCATTTAAGCTGCAGTTGACCAGGAACTAATTAAGCAGTTGACCAGAACTTACTGCATACTGAGTGATAATGAGGTATTTCTCAGTGTCTGTTGGCACAACAAGTGGCATACTGCTTCACTAAGGTATTTCTCGGCACCGCACCACTTTTATATAGCAACCACTGTATGAATGTCACAGTTTGCAGCCAAAAGGTTTAAATGAAGATGTCAGACTGCACAAATATTTATAGTTTTTGCATTTTTCAGTTGCTGTAACTTGTTTAGTGAAAAAAAATATTTTCCAGGAACTGGGAGGAATTAGTGTATATTTTCATTGGTTTTACTGTTTATATGATGTGTTTTTTATGTCGTTACTTGTAAGATATATGCTTTGCACCCTCGTTTCTATGGTTGCAAGCTTTATAAAACTATACACACAAAGAAAGACAAAGAAAACCAAGTAGTGTTTAACACCTCGTTTACAAGGGGGTCTTCAGAAATCAATGCGATCATAATAAAGAAACTGAGAAATTATAGGTATTGAACCTTGTTATTCAAAGGGCAAAAAAATTACTATTAAAAACTGATAAAGGTGTAAAGCAGGAAATAAGAGTGAAACAACCATGCTGGTAAGCACACCACCTAAAGTAGTTCTTGAAAGGATACAGATTGGGGACGGCTCAATTAAAACTGCAAGTCCAGAAAAAAATATACATTGTCACCTCTTGCTGTACTATAATGCTACAGCTGATGCAAAATACAAAGCAAGGTGGTGGGGCAAGGTTGGAGGATGGGTGTGAATAACACCATATACCCAGCAGGAGAAACTTTACATCTCTTGGAATTTATTTGTGCAAATGAGTGATCAGGATAGGAATGTAAGCTGAGCCAAGGCTGGTTAAAAGAAATAGTTGTTTAACTTGTAGACTTGAAATAATCACATGTCGTCCTTTCTGTAACATCTTTCCATGCACAAACAGGCTTTGACTTTTACTTTAGCATGTCTTCTCCACTCAGCCTCCCCTCACCCCACCATTTATCCCTATACCTTATTGCCCTTCTTCCCCCACCCTTCACCTCCACTGCATTACATACCTCTCTCTCGTACCTCCTTTCTTCACCCCACTGACAGCTATCCCCGTCCCTCTGAACTACTGGCAAGGCACTCTGTGGCTGCTTATTCTCCCTACATCCTCGTAAAGTGTTTTTCTTGTTATTTTAACTTGTACCTATGTTTTGAGTTATTCTCTAAGTTCTGAATCCAAGCTGTATCATTCATTGTAATGTACATTTGCTTTCTCCTATTGCTCTTTGTTTTGAAAACTATGAAGTGGAACCTTTGTAAAAGAGCTTGCGCTCAAAGGTCTTTTCTGAATCACTAAATAAATAAAAAGCTTATTTGCTTAACTGTGTTTGGTAGATTTTACTCCTGATTTCTGTTTGTGACAGGCAGTAAACATTCCTGCATGAAAAGGCTTCACTATTGAGGTGCCTATAAAGTGAGGAACTACACAGTGGCATAAAAAAATCACTTTATAGGAGCTTCAAAGGCAAAGTCTGTTCCAGGAATATTAACTGCCTGTCATGAAAAGAAGTCAGGAGTCATATCTACAAAAACAATTAAGTAACTCACAGTTGCACTAGCAAATATGATTTACACTTTTACAAACATTTATCAAGTAAAAAGACACACTTCAACTTATTATAAAAACAGAGAAGCAAACTCAGTAACCACACAGACTCAGTACACACTGCATTTCCAACAATACACTGGCCTGCTGTAGGGGCTATTAGACATCAAACCAAAGGACACTATGGGAAGACTATCCTGGACAAGATGCAACAAAACAAACCTAAATGGCAGCCCCTAGAGGTCGTAAAACACTCAGAGAAAACAAGGAAAGTTAGAAAAAACTCCTCTCACAGCATAGACAGGAACAAAACACCGACATGAAGTAAGAACTCAAAACTGGTAGTAACACATATATTTTCCTGTTTCTAACATGCAGTTTTCCTACTGCCACATTCAAAACACTATGTCCTACCTAGTTGCCACATATAAACTTAATTACAACACTGCTACACTTATATATAATACGTACTCTCAAGTATAAAAGACAAAATACACTTTTTCATCAAAGGCCTCTGTTTACCAAGTACTGTGCCCATGATAAAAATAATTTGAACCCCCTCCCCCAAAAAATGTGCCGTCACATGAAACTGCACGTTTCAATGTAAAGACAATTAAAAATGTATTTCTAAATGTATTACTAACACCAATGCTTTCAAAGTTTTGAAACTACTAAAACGATAAATTATATATATATATATATATATATATATATATATATATATATATATATATATATATATTATATACATATATATATATATTTATAGTAAATAAATATTGTTACTCCCAAAAGCTGAACTTTATGTTTTTAGTATATAAATGTTTAAGAAAAACCTGTGGCTCTTTCAACTTGAATCAGAATGTTGTGCCTATTATTTTCCTTGGGAGCTGTAGTTTCAGGCAATCCTTAATTGCTCTTTCCTTCTGAGTCCCCAGGTGGCTCTGATAATCATTTGTTTTGAGGGTTTTTAAGTCAAGTCTGAAGGCATTAAGTATATTCTGTTCTCCTAGTCCTTAATAAAATGCAGGGGCTCCACAACTCTATCACTCCACAGACTTGTTCTGTTGCTTGCTCCAGGTCCCAAACTAGTGTGTCTTGTTCCAGCATGACAGATCCACCCCATGCCCCTCCCATATGAATCAAAAAGAGGTGAAGGTGGGTCTTTAGGAGCTTCTTGGGTAGAGGTGGGGGTGGATCTTACTCCCCCCAAAAAATGATTGGTGCCTTCCACTACTCAGGTTCCAGTTCTTGTACCGCCATTTTAACAAAGAAAATAGTACCCTGCAACCATTGACTAACATGAAAGCATATTTTTATTATCTTTAATTTTTATTTATTTATTTGTGTCTAGGATTACAAAGTACCTTTGAGACAAGGCTCTTTTACAAAGTTTCCATGTCATGCTGATTACAGGGTAACAGACACTAAAACATAAAACAGTTACAGGTACATGGTTTTAGACAGTAACTTTCCTTGAAAAATCAGACTGAGTGATGAGTAACGCAAGAAACAATAGGAGGAAGAGGGCAAGAAGGGGAGAGGGCTGAGAGTAGGGGAAGGCATAAGGGTAGAGGGTCAGGGTGAGGCAGCCAAGGGGCCTTCTCAGGACAGACACAGGGCAAGTGCATTAGAAGTTGTATTGGACAGATAAGTGCAAGAAGAGAGGGCAGAAACTGACATCTGTAGGGTCAGAAGCAGCGTAGGGAATGAAGATGTTATGAGGTGCAAGTACAGGTGGAGGTGCCAGTTATGGAGTGACAGAGCTTTTTTTTTTAATGCTCCAAGCATTGCTGTGGATGAGGTGTCACTAGAGAACTCATTCAACCAACTCAGAGCCCAGTATGCAAACAATCTTTGGCCTTGGGATGTGTGACAGTGGGGGATTTGAAGGATTTAGGGCTTAGAGCTCCTGGTGTTGTGGTTGGTGATTTTGGGTTTGAGGAGGGTGCTGACTCCTGGTGGTGCCTTTCCAATCATAATTTTCTTAGCAGTGATGCAGGTTTGATATTTGATTCTGTTGTTCAGTTGCAACCAGCCTGTTTTGGAGTAGAGGTTGCAGGTGTTGGCAAGACGGTGAGAACCAGTAATGAGTCAGCAGGCTTTATTGAGGGAAGTCGAAAGGCGCCTGAGAGATGAGGCTGTGGCAGATCCACAGATAATTTATTTGAGGGCGGAAAATATTTCTTGGAGGAGGGTAAGGCAGAGGAAACTATTTACATCTTCAGTCAGTTCCAAGGACAGAAAACATGACATCGCTCCTTTTGTACATGCAAAATGTTTGCAGGCTCCACCTACTGCAGCCGTATAAATCTGTAGTGGTCTGTTCCTCCCTGCCAGAATCTCCCTGGATAGGAACTCTGCCTTCTTATAGCCTATTGCCCGTTGATAATCACCATAGTGATTTCACCATGGCAGTCTACCTTCCTCTAGCCAGGTCTTCCACCAGCAGTGCTCCAACCTCCAAACCCTGGTCTTCATTATCCTAAGACCACCCTCAAATCAATGGGGCCTTGTGCAAGAAGACCTGGGTTGTACAAGGATCAGTGTGATGGCATCAAATGCATTGGAAACAGCCTTATTATATGCTGCCACAGACTCACCCAAGCTCACCGCACTAACAGTGCTAACACCTGAAAAGTCAACTACTGCCATAAGCCCCTCTGGGGATGATTCCCTTAAAGGGCAGTAGCTGACCATCTCAGCAGGGGAGAGATGATCAGGGGGAGCCCATTCAAAACTTTCACTGTGCAGTGATCAGATGAAGCAACCTGATCATTATCAAGTTTAGAGACACTGAGACCCAGTGAGAATACCAGGTTCAAGGTGTAGCCATGGTGGTGAATCACAGAGAAAACTGCCTGCGCTAGACTCAGAGAGATCATCAGCTGAAAGAGGTCAGAACCAAATTGCAAGGATTCATCCTTGACTCAGGCATTGAAGTCCTCCAGAATAACTCATCTTGGTGACTCTTGTCAGCGATGAAGTCTGCAGCCTCCTGCAGAAATTCTCTGCCTGAGCCCAGAGAAGGGAAGACCAGGAGAATTCCTCAACATATACCTGGACCCTCATGCAGTGCCACACATTCAAAAAAGATGGTAGAATCCACTAGATGCAAGGAGAAGCTCAAGTCAGATCTACAACAAATGATTACACCCCCACCCCTGCAATCCCTCCTCAGCCAGTGCACCATGGAATGCCCAGCTGGGACTGACTCTTCCAGTACTGGATCCATGTTGTTCCCTAGCCAGGTCTCCGTGATGCATTGCAGGTTGACTGAGGAAACAAAGTCTGACATAGTCGCGGTCTTGTTCCTCATTGACCTGGCATTACACAACACTACCTGAAGGGGATTAGTGAAGGCTGTATACCCTCTAGCTGCCAGCCCACATGGTCTGGTGGGAACACTAGAAATGGAGACCAAATGCATCAAGCCTGTCTCAAGGTTCCATTTCATCTTAGGGCACATCCTGCTCCTTACCACTCTGATCCCTCTCACCTCCATTAAGCTTTTGGTGTACCACCTCCACCCCCATTGCCCTCTAGCAATACCTACCTCTCAGCAGTGCCTTATAGTGGCAGTGGAGAAAGGAGGATCAGAAAAAGAGTGACGATCATGAAGCAGGGTTGCTGGGTAGCTGATACGGAAGGGTTCCTAGACTCCTGCACATAACTAGGTAATTAAAATAACCAAACTAATAGTCCCAGAATAACGATATACAACCAAAATTAATAAATAACACAAACCTAACTACCCTCTTATACAACAACATGCATACAATAAATATAATAGAAAAATTCCCTACACAGCCACTCACCAATAATGTTGTGTGAAATTAACACATTTTGTTACACAGAATATTTTGTGAAATCCACACATTTTACGAAATATTTTGCAGGTGTGAAATGTAAAATTTCACCATTTTCAGTATATCATTTTAAAGAAAAAGTAATGCCTTTTCTGGCTTTTCCCCCCTCCTTACAAGTGAGCAGTAAAGTAAAAACAAAATCTATTGGACCCCCTACCCTGTCATCAGATAATGCCCCCCGCTCCCCCCAAGTACCCTGAGAGTAACAATGGCAGAACCCTCCACTCACTTCCACAATCAGCAGCCCATCTGAGATCTTCAGTGAATGATCATGTACTTGTGCTGGGGGATGGAGTGGAGGGGCACTATCTAATGATAGGAGATGGAGGGGTCTACTAGGCACCAGGGAGTTGGGAATTTATTTTTATTATTATACAATGCAGATGGGGAAATTGATGTAAATCTCAGCAAGGAAGGGGTCTTCAATTTGGACCTGTGGTCGGCCAGCAATGGGGGACCACTAGACACCAGGAATGATAAATTACCAAAAAAAGGTTAAGGGCAGTAGACCACTGAGCTGCCCATTTTCAGTTGAAAAATTTCATAATTGCACAAAATATATTGCACAGTGAAATTTCCAATTTCTTGACAATTTTGCTGGCAAAATTTTATTTCACAACATCTCTACTTACCAATCACACTCTCACAAAACCCCAAAGCTTCCACCCACAACCACTCTAATCCCACAATGTATGCTTATGTCTCAAAATGGAAAACTAAAGAGAATCCTTAAAATAGAAAACTCAGTGCAATCCCATGAGAAAAAAATTAAGTTCACACAGTCATAGTAGGGAGAAGTCTGGAATCATTAGGGAACCCCAAAACAATGCATTTATTTCCAGTTGGTTTAACAGTTCTCTCATAACTGATGTTGTAATAGTAATGATACGGTCACCTCACCACTGATTATTGATGCCGATACAGAAACTCTGTTGGGTGGCCCTCTCATTGCCACCCACAGAGACTGAAGTACTCAATCACAGTCTGGGGTCCAGAGAATCAAAGGGGGGGACAAGATATGTATTCTCAACTCCAGAAGCAGAAAATGGGCCAGCACAAAGTCAGTGGTCTGGAGTCTAGAACGGGCATTCCCTGAGAATCAGCCGCTTATGTACTTGTGGCCAAATTCTAGGCCCAGTCTCTCAGATCCAGACAGGGCCTCACAGTGGGATCATGGTGACCACTCACTGTTTCATCACTCTCAGTCACTGTCAGTTTACAGAACCACATTTCGAGCTCCACCTGAGTCAAGTCCCAGCAGGTTCCTTCAAACAGAAGATCGGAGCAAACCATGGCCGTTGGTGATGGAAAACATTGATGAACATGCTTGGCAATAATCTTCGTCACAGGATGACAACACCCTGACACAGGAATGGCCTCCAGGACACAATGGAATGGATAACCAGGCAGTCTGGCATGGACCATCCCCCCCTCACAATATCCACTCTCTGGCAAACAGTCTGACACTCACAATCAGTGCTCCCACTAACAGATCAGGCCCCAAGTGGAGCTGGATCACAGGTAAACCTCTTTTCTCTTCCTCTGGTAAATGGAACACCACCACCACCACTGAAAAGCTCTGGCAAGCAGTCAGGTCAGTGTTGCAATGAGCTGAATTTCTTGGGAAATACTGATCCTCGGTGAGAGGATTTCTAACCAGTTTATGTAAAAAAAATAAAAACACTGACTCCTAAGCTCACTTGTATCAATCTGCCTATGCTAATTTACCCTGGCTAAAACACTAACCACTACTCTCTACTCACTTACAAATTTAAACTAATAAAAGTACTTCATAGACAGCGACTTCAACAAAGTAGACTGAGTAACATTAGATCTCTCCTGAAAGCTTTACATCTGCAAATTGTGCATGGAGGAGCAATGTTTGGAGGTCTGTTCAAGCATTTACTGCAGTAGTTGCTCCACACCCAGATGGCTGCTAGTCTGATTTCCATCTTCCTCTCAAAACATGAGGCCTGAGTGGGTGCATAGGGAGGAAGCAAAGATAGAGGAGGAGAAATAGGAGGGTAGGTTACCAGTCCTGAAGTGTGCCTTAAAGTGGCAGTATGGGATAGATGTCTACACTCCAGGGATGGGAGATATAGTACTTTATACAGGTTGCAGTGATGTGTATGGGGAGCAGGATAGAAAAAAGCAGCAATAGAAGTTGTAGAGGGTGTCCAGCATGGCCAGAGTACACTAGTTTTAGGAGTGGTGCTGTAGGCTATGTCAGCATAGTCAAAGGTGGTGAGGATCATTTTCTGTTTGAGTGCCCTGCAGGCATCTCTTGGAATGCTATTCATGTTACTATAGGGAACACCAAGCTTTGGGCACAGGTTCTTTTGGATAGCATTCATACATACAGTACATACATTAGTACATCCATTGTGATGGACTGAGTTTCAACTTTGGGGTACATACATGCAGAGCAGAAGCAGTATAGATAGACGAGGTTACAAATTAATGTATACAGTGTGGCTGCAATGCAGGAGGTGCAGGACATAGGCTTAGCGTAGGCTTGTCAATGATCACTAGTTAAAGAATAAGTCTTTTAAGACTACTTGGCATAGCCAGCAGTCTTCTGGTGGGCACACATGATGTGGTCTATGGGAAGGAAGCAGAACAATTACTTACAGAAGTGAGGTCTGTTTTTGTGTAGCTCCACCTAACTCCGCCTTCCCAAGAATATTCTTATATGGACTGCATATAAAGACTTTAAGGAAGTACCCCTCATGATTGCAAAATGTCAATGTTTCTTCTATGTCCACATGTAGCACAGCTACCAACCAAATCCAGGATGCTTTATGGATTTTTAGAAACCTGGCTTTAGAATGCACTGTTTTGCTGTGTCTATTTTTGGAATGATGTCCTCCTTGCTTATGGCTGCTTTCAAAACATGCAAACATAATGGTTATCAGTCTGAGCTGTGAGAGGGCTACTGGGGGTGTGGCCCACCTCCGTCTGTCACAGTTTCAGAATAGTGCGTCTCCTCCCTAAGTCTGGCTACTCTCCACCATGTTTCTCTTTTTCCCTTTGAAGTCCTTGACCAATCATAAGGCTGTAAACTGCAAGGTAAAACTGATTTTCTTGTGCAGCTGCTAATTTCAGCTTGAAACTTTACTTGTTTATTTTATTCCTCTTGTGTGCTTCAGTTTACTGCTTCAGATGTATTACTGTTTAACACTTTTGTTTCTCAGGGAATGGCAGAGATGTTGCAAAACCCATTTCATTTTCAAACCTATGATACAGCATTTAGAATTATAGAAACGTAGAAACATAGACGTTAAAATCAGATAAAGACCATGAGACCCATCCAGTCTGCCCATTTTTTCTACCTTATGAATGTGCTATAGGCTTTTACTCTGTTAATGGCCTGTCCATTCATACTTATCTGTATTGCTCCCTTATGCCTATCCCATGCCTGTTTGAATCCCTGCACTGTATTCATATCTACCACTTCCTGAGTTAGGCTGTTCGATGCCAGTATTCTGATTCTGTGGTGAATAGCAAGTAAAACTGATGTTCCAACATGCTCCTGCATGCTTTGCTCAGTTTTACAAAAGAGGTGTTTTGCTCCACTTAACTTTGCTTTAAACATTGCAAGAAAAGCGTTTTGGTCTCTACAGTGTAAATAAACAAGGCACAACTCACATGCACCAGTTTGGCCAATTTCTTTAAGGTATGGACTTGTTCTATTTTCCTAGGATCATGATGATTATATTAAATTGCACAGCATATGACCATATTGGAACCAGCCTAAGTTGTGAGAGGACTTTGGGAAGAAACATCCTCCTCATACTGTATCACAGCATCAGAATAATGAATCTATTTTCTTATTCAGCCCAGTCTTGGCCTTTGTTTTCCATGTGAACATATGAAGTAACCAGCAGAAGAAGGCCATTCAGTCTATCAAGTCTACTCATACTGCAGTGTCCACAGCTTGAGCTATTGACCCTGCCCCCCCACTCATCCCATCCTCCCTACCCATAATCCTTACCTACCCCTTGCCTATCACCACCTCTATTGAAGCTGCCCACTGTCTTCAATGAGACCACATCTTCCATCAGTGCATTATAAGTATCCACCACCCTCTCTGTGAAGAAGTGCTTCCTGTCCTCCATTCTCCTCTTAAATGTCTTTATTGGTGACATAGAGGAGCTGGAGGGGAATGTATGCCTATTCACAAATGACACAGAATATGCAACAGGCTGAACATATTTGGGGGGTTGAAAAGATGAGGGAGGACCCCAAAAAACTAGAGGAATGGTCTTGCACATGGCAACTCAGACTTAATGCAAAAAAAAGTGCAGGATCATGCACACAGGGCAAAAGAACCTGGGATAACATACAAACTGGAAGGAGAAGAAATGATAATCATGAATCAGGAAACAGACCTGGGTGTTATTATCTCAGATGACCTAAATGTAGCTAGACAGTGTGACAAGGCAGTAGGAAAGGCTAGCCAAAGGCTTGGATGCATATCATCAGTAGAAAGAGAGAGGCAATTTTACCACTTTATAAGGCAGTGGTAAGACCCCACCTCGAATACAGTGTCCAATTCTGAAGGACCCATCTGAGAAGGGGCATAGACACAGGGGAGCTGGTGCAAAGGAAAGCTACTAAAATGCTGCAAGGCCTACAAGAGAAGACCTATACCAAAAGACTCAGGGAAATAGATATGTATTTGCTGGTATTAAAGAGTGAGAGGTAGGATATGACAGTGACATTCATATTCCTCACAGGTATAAACAGAGTGGAGGAAGGGAGTATCTTCCATAGAAGGAGGTGCTCAAGGACAAGTGGGCACTGTATGTAGTTAGAAGGGGGCCAACTAAGGGGTAACAGAAGGAATGCATCCCATCAAGTTGATGAGTACATTTGGTCAAGGCAATTTTGTAGATTTTAGATCACCCCTCACTGCTGTTGCCCTTTACCCCACTCTGTTTCTGCCCCAGAGGAGGCTATATTTAGTCCTGAATGGGTGTGGGGGTCAAAGCTGTCCTTATATGGGGTGCATGGGGCAAATCTCCCTGTGAAAAATGATAATTTTCCAGGAGGGAACTTCAATGTTCTACCTCCTGGGAGATGAAATGCCTGGCACTGTAGTGCTTGATGACATTTTACTGGCACTGTAATCAGCATCAGCAATATGTTTGTCACTGCAGCATGGGTAAACCATGTACGAAAGTGCTTTTTCATGGAGATGGTGATGGATGCTTGGAACAGCCTACAGAAGCAGGCGGTGTGGGTTGAAAAAATCATGGGATTTAAGCTTGTGTTTACAGGCGCAAGGGTATCCTGAAAGCAAAAGCACAGCTCCAGAGTCCACAGTGAGCACAGGGACTCATATCTGTGAAGGGATTCACAGGGCAGACTGGTTGGGCCAAGAAGTCTTCATCTGCTGACAACTCCTAGAGGACAGAGAACTATATCATTTAAGCAGAAGGCAGAGAGAGCAGTCAGACTAGCAAAGGCCCAAACTGCTGGAAATGATAGCCAACTCTGTTAAGAAGAGATATAAAACCTTTTATAGGTACATTAGGCAGCAAAGAAAGACCAAGGGAGGGATACTGAGGCTCAATAAAGGGGAGGGAATGTGGGCAGAGGGTGACAATGAAAAAGTAGGGATATTGAATGAATTCTGTACTTCTGCTCAGTATTCACAAAAGTAGAGAAGGGGGAGGTACCGAAACCAAACAATAGAAACACTCTGGATGGTGGTGTTGATACCAGTCCATTCACAGATGAAAGGGTTTTAAAAGAACTCTTAAAACTGAAGGTGGACAAAGCAATGAGGTCTGATGGTATTCGCCCAAAAATTCTAAAAGAACCAAGGGTAGAACTAGTGACACCACTGGCTACCCTCTTTAACAAATCATGGGAGGATAGGGTGGTACCTGTGAACTGAAGGTGGGTGGATGTGATTCTACTTCACAAAAGTGGGAGCAAGGCAGAGGCAGGAAACTATAGACCTGTTAGTTTGACCTCAGTGGTAGGGAAAATAATGGAATCACTTCTGAAAGAAAGAACTGTTGAATACCCTTGACCTTGTGCTGGCAAATGGGGACTTTGTGAGAGAACTTACAGTGGAGGAATCGCTGTCAGGGAGTGACCACCGCTCAGTATGGCTCACATTGGATATGGGCAAAGAAGGAGTGGAATCTGTCACAATAGTGCTGGACTTCAGGAGGGCCGACTTTGGGAGGATGAGGGAAGTGGTAAAAGGGTACCTGGCCAGAATTCAATCTAGTATGGACACTAACCAGAGGTGGGAGCTCATAAAGCTGGGGATAGTGGAGGCAACCAAAACTCTGCTGCAAAGCCCAGAGCAAGAAGGCTGCTAAGAAACTGATCTGGTTGAGAAAGGAGGTCATGGAAAAGGTATGGAGGAAAAGAGCTGCCTTTAGGAAGTACAAGAAAACAGGAAGGGGAGGACAGGGAGGAGTACTTGACAGAATCAAAGGAGGTGACAAGGGCAGTAAGGGGAGCCAAAGCATCTATGGAACTCAGGCTGGCACAAGGCATTAAGAAGGGGGAGAAGGACTTCTTTAAGTACATCAGGGAGAAAAGGAGCTGTAAGGACCACATAGTAAGGCTTAGGAAGGAGGGGGATTGGGTGGAAGCAGGTTGCGATAAGGTGGAAGCACTAAATGAGTACTTCTGCTCAGTATTAACTAAAGAGAAGAAGGGGGTGACACCCAAGGTGGGAGAAATGGCAGAAGCAGGGGGGGAAGTTGTGCCAGATGGGGAAATCATGGAGAGCAGAGTTCGAGAGGGCTTGAAGGCACTGAGGGTGGACAAGGTGCCAGGCCCAGATGGCATCCATCCCAGGGTACTGAAGGAGCTGGCAGAGGTCCTTCCAGGATCTTTGGCAGACCTATTTAATGCCTCACTACATTTGGGGTGTGCACCCCAGGTCTGGAGGATGACTCATGTGGTGCCCCTCCACAAGAGTGGCCCCAAGGATGAACCAGGAAACTACAGACCAGTGAGCCTCACATCCATCGTGGGTAAGCTAATGGAGACTATCCTGAAGGAGAGGCTGGTGGCCCTCCTAGAGGCCAAAGGACTACAGGACAGCAGACAGCATGGCTTCATATGTGGCAGATCCTGCTAAACCAACCTGGTTGAGTTCTATGACTGGGTAACTAGGCAACTGGACAGGGGCCATGCAATGGATGTCCTGTACATGGACTTCAGTAAGGCATTCAACTCAGTGCCACATGAAAGGCTGGGAAGGAAGTTAGTAGGCACAGGGGCAGGTGCAAAGCTGGTGAAATGGGTAGGAAACTGGCTGCAGAGTAGGCAACAGAGTGGTGGGTGGGGAGCTCTCACACCCAAGGGCAGTGATGAGCGGTGTTCCACAGGGCTCAGTGTTGGGACCAGTGTTGTTTGGGATATTCATTGCAGACATATCATGGGACATCAAGAGTAAGATCAGTCTGTTTGCTAATGATACCAAGGTAGGCACGGTGGTGGATGACCTAGGGTGATGGCAGGGTTTGCAGAATGATCAGGCAAAGCTTGAAACCTGGTCAGACACCTGGCAACTGGGCATTAATGCCAAAAAGTGCAAGGTACTGCATTTTGGGATGAAGAACCCAAGGAGGAGTTACCAGCTAGGAGGAGTGCAGCTAGCCCAGACAGAGGAGGAGAAGGATCTGGGTGTGCTCATTACAGGGTCAATGAACAACTCTGCACAATGTAGGAAGGCAGCTGCAAAGGCCAACAAAATGCTGGGTTGTATTGCAAGGGGTATATCCTCGAGGAGGGAGGAGGTGATTCTGCCACTGTATAGGTCGTTAGTTAGACCACACCTGGAGTACTGCGTGCAGTACTGGCGTCCGTATCTGAAGAGGGACATTAAGTTACTGGAGGGGGTGCAGCACAGAGTGACAAATATGATCAAGGGTCTGGGGGACTTCTCATACGAGAGGAGGTTGAAGGAGTTGAACGTGTACTCAAATGGAGGAGAGGAGAGACAGGGGTGACATGATTGAAACCTTTAAATACATGAAAGGAATAAACAAGACTGGTACAGAGGGGCTGTTCAAAGAAAGGGAGGGGAGGGCCACCAGGGGCCATGATATGAGACTGGAGCGAGGAAGGTTCAGGAGGGAAATAAGGAGACACTTTTTTATAGAGAGGGTGGTGGCTGGGTGGAATGCGTTACCTGCTGAAGTGGTATGCAGTAGAACAGTGGACTGCTTCAAATGAGGATGGGACAGGACAAGGGAGGGTTAATGAAGGGAAGGGTGGAAGGAGGGGCAGCTGCAGAATAAGGGGTGCTAGCTACACATTTGAGCAGACTTGATAGACCTCTAGGCCTTTATCTGCTGGCAAATTTTGTATGTTCGTATGTTCATACCTAGAGGCCAACGGGGCACAGGACTCAAGGCAGCATGGATTCAAAGCAGGAAGGTCATATCAGACAAATCTAATCAATTTCTTTGACTGAGTGACCAAAGTAGTAGATCAGGGAGGAGTTATGAACATGGCCTACCTAAACTTTAGCAAGGCATTTGACACAGTCTCACACTAAAGATTAATATACAAGTTAGCCAGCCTTGGAGTGGGTCCTAAGATGGTAGCCTGGGTAAAAAAATGGCTGGACAACTGGACACAGAGGGAAATAGTAAACAGAGTCCACTCTGAAAAAAGGGTGGGGGATTACTAGCATGGTACTGCAGGGTTCGGTACTGGGACTGGTTCTCTTTAATGTCTTTATATGTGACAGTATGGAGAGACTGGAAAGAAAAGCATGTCTCTTTGCAGACAACACAAAGATCTGCAACAGGGTTCATACAAAAGGTGGGGTGGGGCAGAAAGGATGAGCAGGGACTTGGCAACATTGAAGGAATGGTCAACTGTATGGCAGCTTACATTCAACACAAAGAAATGCAAAGTATTGCACCTGAGAAGCAAAAACCCAGGGGAAGAATACACAGTTGAGGGTGAGATACTAACAACAACAAAAATGGAAAGGGACCTGGGGGTAGTCATATCAGACAACCTAAAGGTGGGCAAGCAATGTGAGACGGCAGTAAGGAGGGCTGGGGGATACTGAGATGCATAGGGAGAGGCATCACCAGTAGAAAACAAGAAGTTGTTATCCATCTGTACAGACAGTTGGTGAGACCCCATCTGGAGTACTGCATGCACTTTTGGAGATGCTATCTCTGCAAGGAAATAGACAGGATGGAGTTTGTCCAGAGGAGGGCAACTAAAATGGTGCAGAGAGTACACCAGAGGACATATGAAGAGAGACTTAAGCAACTTAATATGTATACCCTTGAGGAAAGGAGGGAAAGTGGGACATGATAGAAACTTTCAAGTACCTCATGGGAATCAACAAAGTCCAAGAAGGTAGCATCTTTCAGAAAAAGAGATGTGCAAGAACAAAGGGGCACAATGTGAAGACAGAGGGGGGATGGCTCAGAGGTAATGTGAGGAAGTACTTTTTAGTGGAGTGGATTGTGGATGCATGGAGCAACCTTCCTGAGGAGGTTGTGGAGTTAAAAACAGTGAGGCAATTCAAGAATGCATGGGACAGACATAAGGCAATTCTGTTGTGGGGTAGGAAGAAGTAGGCTGTTGGTTAACTAGGACCTGCAGCTTATTCATTAGGTTGGAAAATGGGCAGCCTAGGTGGGCCAAGTGATCCTTTAACTGCTGTCAAATTCAATGTTTCTATGTATCTAAATCCCCCCCCCCAGCTTGAGACTGTCACTTTGTGTTATGGTTGCCGCTTAGCATAAAGAGACCATCTTTATCCACCTTCTTTGTCCCTTTTAATACTTGCAGTCCCAATCATTTACTCTCTTTCCTCCAGGGAGTACATGTTCAGTGGACTAAACTTTTTTACTTTCCTTTGAACTCTTTGCCCAATCACAATGAAAATTCAAGGTGAAAGTAAGTCTTCTTGTGCAACTGCTAATTCCTACTTGAAACCTTTCCCTGCTTTTCTTTCCCCCAAATCTGCCTGTTTACTGCTTTCGTATGTACTACTGTTTAATACTTTGTTTCATAATAAACGGCAGAGATGTTGCACGGTTGACAGAGCTTTTTCCTGTCTGCAGCCACCATACCAATATCCACAAACCCTTCAGTAAAACAGGAGGCTCAACCTCTCCATTAGTAGCTCCCTTTCTGCCCAACGCAACCAGTACAAAAAATGGTGCCAGGTATTTAATTCTACCTATGGTAACCCCCACCTTGCCCAGCCAGTGCAGGATACTGGCAGTGGGTGCTCAGACATGCCCGCCAGTATCCTCCACTGCCCATCTGATACATCTCTTGAATTCAGCATTGTGGCTGTCAACACACAGTGCCAGATAGCAAACCTTTGCCACTGTATGCAGCACTGGGTTGCCAACTACCAGTACCACCAAAAAGTCTGCCCACACTGGCATGCTCAGTCCCCAATGTTGGAACATTAATACAGTGTCACTTGTTCTTTTCTTTAAACTGAAAAAACAGGAAAACCCATGACCACACTCCCACTCCCTCTAAGTATCCATCCCAACCCTTACCCTAAACCCCACCACTCACTTACCTGAGAAGAATCCAATGAATTGAATCCTCTTAAGACCAGTGAAGTTCCTTTCCTATGACTTCTGGTGACAAAATGACTGAAATCAAGGTATTACACAGTAAGTCCAGGTAATAGTTTTTTTAAAGAGCTAATGGATCCAAAAAAGGTAGACAGGAAAATAATACAAATTTTAAGTAGTGGTCCATTGTTTTTATTCCTGAAGTATTTTTATTTTTAATTTTGGTCATCAGAAAGTATTCTATGTGATATTATTGTGCTGGATGTGTGGCACAGCTTTTATACTGGCAGCTGACATATTTAACTCTACTGCCTCACACTACATCATCAGCTTTATGATCTCACTGACTGTGACATCACAGGTGAATGTTTTGGCAGTCACTCACTTGTTGTTTCTCAGTAGCAGTGATGTCACCGTCAGTGAGGTCACAGTGCTGATGATGTAGTGTGGGGCAGTAGATCAAGACATGTCAGCTGCCAGGCTAAGAGCTGTTCCACACATCAAACCTACTAACATCAGGTAAATAATCTTCTAGTTAAACAAAAGGAAAAGAAAAGATACCTCAGACATAAAAGGTAATGGCTGGCTGCTTTTAAAATCTAATATTAGTTTTAGGCAGTACACTAGCTCTTTAATTTGTTTGAACTTTTTTACATAGCTTTGTCATTTTTTTAACATTACAAGTAGAAGGAGGAAGGTAATTATACCACTTTACAGAACACTGGTAAGGCCTTACCTGGAATACAGTGTGCAATTCCGAAGACCACTCCTTAAAAAGTACATAGACATACTGCAGACAGTACATAGGAAAGCTACAAAAATTATATTCAGACTCCACAACAAGACATATAAAGAATGACTGCACAACTTTAACATGTATTCCCTGGAACAACGTAGAGAAAGGGGTGACATGATCAAAACCTTCAAGTTAATTTATTTTATTTAAAAATGCTTCGCCAGGAAAGACAACATGAGCTGAGGAACAGCTAGTTTCTCCTGGGGGAAGGGGGGTACAATGACAGGGTGAGCAAATTATTCTGGAATAAACATTATTACATAATAAACAATACTAGACTATGTTTAGAATTAACAGTACTGTATACCTAGCCCTTGGGACAGGAGTAAACCTCCAGACAAACTTACATAGTGCCACCCTGGTTCGAATGCCAGGGGGCCAGAGAGTGCGAAAAGACACAGAAGTGCCTATAAAGTTGAAAAAAGGCTTTAGTAAGTGATGGTGTAATCCTAGGGAAAGAGCTGAGGGGGGAGATAGGGCACCAGGTCCATGGAACTCCCTTCAGGATGCATGGAAACATTGCAAGGAGGGCATGACCAGAAGAAAATTGAAAGGGAGAAAGGAAGAGGGGAAGGGGGACAAGGAAGGAATAGACTGGGTGACTAGTAAGGAAGGAGCACTGGGCTGGGAGGAGTGGTAAAAAAGTGACTGAGACATAGGTTCAGTGTGGAATTGGAACAAGAGGGGAGAAAACAGAATCCACTAGGCAAAGGAGGCTGATTAGAGAGTAGAGAAGGTAGGGCACAGGGGGAGCAGAAAGGGGAAAGCAGGGGTAAAGTGCTGTAAAGTGGGAACAGAGGAGTATAGGTCTTGGGAAAGAAGGGGAAGGAAAGTCAGGGAAGGGATAATGAAGAATAGCATACGAGAGAGGGGAGAAGCATGTGCAGGGAGCAATGTAATTTCGAAGGGCAAGTGCAAGGAAAAAAGGAGAGGTGGATAGGTGAAGGAAGCGAGTTCCAGGGTCTAGGGAAGTGATAGAAGAAAGCTTCCTCTTCAGCAGAAGTGTGGCAATGAGGAATAGCAAGACAGTGAGAGTTCAAGGATCTAAAAGGGTGAGAGTTGGAAGAAGGAGTAGAGAGTGAAGAGAAGAGGTAGGAGGGCAGGGACCTAAACCAGAGTTTGGAGATGAACTTGGCACAGTGGGAGAGGCACCTGCACTCAAGGGAAGGTACAGCAAGAGAGTGACGTATGGTGCAATTTTGATTGTGAGAAGGGGAGTCAAGGGCAAAGTGACAGAAGGTGTTGAAGAGTGGGTCCAGTCTGGCAATGGAACACTTGGGAGCAGCACTGTAGACTATGTCACCATAGTCGAAGAAGAGGAGGATCATTTTCTGTACAATATCATGCCTCACTAGTAGTGGTAATGCACTCCAGTTCCTGTAAATGGTGCTGAGCTTGGGGCATAGTTTTTTTCAGGATATCGTCAATATGCGAAGAAAAGTTAAGGTGGTGGTTGAGCCAGACACCTAGGTATTTAAAAAGGGTGGAGTCCTGTAGTGTAGTACCATCAAGGGTGTGAAAGGAGGGGAGAGATGGCAGCTGAGAGAGTCTCTGCCTAGTGCCAAAGGTCACAAAGACTGTTTTCTTGACATTGAAAAAGAGTTGATTAGTTCTTAGCCAGTGCTGAACATTGTTGAAGTCATGCTGTGGTCTGGTAGTCACATCAGAGTGAGAGGGACAGAGGTGAACAGGACAGTGTCATCTGCATACATATGGATAAAGGACAAGGATCATGTCAACAGAAGGTCATTAAGGAAAATTGAGAAAAGAAGTGGGCCTTTTTGAACGATCCAACTGACTTAGTCTCTGCAAGTTCATGAAGGAAATAATGAAGGTCCAGGTTCAGTACCAGTTTCAGATCAAGATACATAACAAGAACGAGGGGCCATTGCATGAAACTTGAAGGAGGCAAGTTCAAGAGTAACACAAGAGGAGGTGTGTGGCCTAGCCCTGAACAGAGATGGCAGCCTAAAACCTGAGCTTCCAGTCTGTAGGACAGAATCCTTAGTCATCCAGTATCTGGAGTCAGTGTTTTTGCTTCAGTGGGCTTTTATTTGAAGAAGGACTTACCTGGTACCATTTGCGAGTCTTAATTTTCTTCTGGGAAGAGAGACTTTCCTGAAGCTGTACTCCTCCTGGGGCCTGTGTGGCCGCTTGAGCCTGTGGCCTGCAAAATGGAGCCTCCTCTGCCAACCAAGGGGGATCCTACAAAGACAGAACACGTGGTTTGATCAGCTCATGGACCAGATGGCACAAATGACTCTTCCTATGAACCTTAACACTAAAACTCTGCAGGCAATTAAAGCAAGGATGTTCCACCCTGAGCATCAGCGTAAAGCCCATGATGCTGCCCTTTATCAGGTTGTTGCAATCACCAGGGAACAAGCTTGTCTCATTCATCTATTACAAGACAAGCTGGATGATCTTAAAAATCGCAGCTGTCGCAATTATCTGCACTTTGCAGGTTTTCCAGAGGGATCAGAGCAATGAGACTCTGTTGGCTTTCTACAAACAACACTGCCAAAAATTCTTGGTCTCACTTCTCTCCCCCTCTGCAAACTGAGAGAGCTCACCAATCCCTCACTCCCCCACCCAAGCCTGGGGAGCGTTTGTGGCCTATCCTGGTGAAATTTCTCTACTTCAAGCAAAAAGAAGCAATCACCACAGCTGCCAGGGAAAAAGACCATCTCCTAACAAATGGCCACAGGATATCAATATTTCAGGACTTCTCACAGGAGCTTTCCAAGAAGCGGAAAGTGTAAGTTCCTTACAGCAAGATCCTTCATGCCCACAAGGTCCCTTTCTCCATGAGATATCCTGCCACTGTATGGATCATTGTAAATGGTTCCCCCCTGTTGTTCTCTGCCCCAGAGAGCCTCTCTGATTACCTCAGGAAGGTTTTCCCATGGGACTTCCAGGATCCTGGTCTCTTCTCAACCCCAGAGGGCTCTCCCGACCAGAAGCCTTGAGCGGATGAATCCCCGGACCTGTCTACACTGCCTGACTGAGCAAGCATGCGCACATTTAAGGTCGCCCAACCGCCTCAATCCAGAAAGTGCTCCACAACACTCCATCATGAAAGGTGCCAGCATCCAGCCGACTAGCAGAAGGATGAGGACCAACTGGAAGATGACTTCTTGATCCTGCGTCAGTTTTACTACCCCAATCGCTTTGCTCCCCTGTCTGAAACCTCCGAGGATTCTACTCCGGAGAAGCCCTTATCAGCTACGCTGCCCTCAACACAGGATCACCCTTCTGACTAGCTCCATGCTGCAACTGCTGTTGCTGTTGCATCTCTGCAGGACGGCATGATCGATCAGCCTCTGGACCCTCAGGCTACTCACAGCCCCAGTAGAAGGATAATGCTACCACCACTGCTACTCCTCCAGACACCCCAATCTGAACTCTCCAGCTAAGTTCCTTTTTCAGTTGATTGGTACTGCTGTGGATGCAGAAACTGGGCAGGGTCTCTGGGGCTGCCTCCTGTGAGTGACTGAAACTCTAGTGTATGAGGCTTTGTCCTTGCCATGTGATCCATGTTTCTGATCCCTCTCTAGGCAGCAATTGATTTTGGGCTATATCATCTTTGCTGCCACTGTCTGAATTTATCTGGGGGCCATATTGCCTCTACATGAAGGACTATTACACTACCTTTCTTTTTTGAGGACCTTCTACCTCCCCCATGGCCACCCACTGCCTATGAAGGGTTCCAGTTTCTTGTCTTCTACTCCGCCCCTGTTGGCCTAGCATGCCTTGCGGCATACGTTTGGAGCTGCCAGCATGCGAGGCCCATCTTGGTTGAACTGGATATCCTCCTACAGCCCCCAAATGGCACCTCATATGGACTACGTGTGTCTTCAGTGACCCTTGTGTACTGTGCTAAATTGCTACTACTTATGTGCATTACTGCTGTGTCTCCAGTTATGTTTCCCTGCTCATGTTTGTTGTGCCTTCTCTAGTGGCATTGTCAATCAGGGTCCCTCCCCTGGTGATTATTTCTCTATGGGTGGTGTGGAGGTGCAGCTGCCCTCCATGCTACCAGTGGGGATTCACCTTGATTCCTTCCGGGTCCGCAGGGTGAACTTGTTTCCATGCATGGGAGGCGTTGGTGTAGGAGTGTGTCCTTCCACATTAAGTGCCAACCCCCTTCCCTCTATGCCCCTTCTTGATTGCATATACAGGGTCTCCCCCTCCAAAGCTTGCCTCCTGCCTCCACCTGCTAGACTGGGCTCCCTTCATAGCCTGCTTCCAAATGCCTCCAGCTTCTGCTGTTCACTCCCCACTGGCTGTTTTGTCCTCTGGCAGTTTAAGCCTGAGGACACTCGGTAACCCTCTGTTTTTAGCAGGGGCACACTCCCCACTCCAGACAAAGGATCACAGCAGGTCCCATTCATGTCCTATGCTCTCATCTCGGGCTTCTCATTGCCCCTTTTTCCATGTCCTAACCCTCTAACTTTATTTCCCACAGCAGTGAAGTAATGCTCGCTGCTAGGAGCCTTACAATATGGGAACTTGCCTACCTGAGTTTTTCCTTCTTCCCACCCCACAAGAAGGGTATAAATGGCCTGGCAACCTGTCTGTCAGTCTTACTATTTCCTTCCTTACAATTTGGTAATTTTGGCTCAAGTGTTGATGCAAATAGTTATGTGTTATTGGGAGCCATTTGCTCACTATGGGTAGCTTTAAACTGTTGTGACTGTTTGTTTGTTGTCATTGCTATGTGTTCTGGAGTTGTGCGGACCGAATGCTCTGGCTTTCAAGGGTATTTTTGGTGCTGTTTGCAAGGGTTGCCAGCCCCCTCCCCAGCCTTATCTTTAGTGACTTTTACTGCACCCATCAGCACTTCACACATATTTAATCATGGGTAACCTGCATGGATACTCCTGAAATGTGTGGGTCCTAAACACCCCAGTAGAATGTAAACAGGTGTTGTCACATCTATAAAGGCAGAGGGCCATGCTGGCTTTCCTTCAGGAAATTAAACTAGCAGAACAGGACCACAACAAACTGGCTAGAGATTGGGTAGGGTAAGTTTTCTCCTCTTCTGCCTGCCTCTGGAAAAGGGGAGTTGCCATACTCCTTCATAAATCATTGGTCTGGTCCCCAACCCAGACCAAATCTGACTCAAAAGGATAATGGGTTCTGGCTCTGAGCACCCCAGTGGACCCCCTGCTATAGGACTTCATATATGGGCCAAATAAGGATGCCCCCTTCTTTTTTCATGAAGTTGCCAAAGAAATCAGTGCCATGGCCTCCTCCCAGACTTCGATGGCATTACTGAAGTCTGGGGGGGGGGAAGGGGCATGGCACTGATTTCTTTGGTGCCTTCATGAAAAAAGAAGGGGACATCCTTATTTGGCCCATATATGAAGTGGGAGGGGATTTTAATCTGACCCTGGGCTCCCAACTGGATTGAAACTCCATGACATCTATGCAACACCCTGAGGCCTGCTTATGTCTATATTATTTAATGAATGACCTGGGTCTGAGTGATGTTTGGAGAACCTTTCACCCGAAGAAGAAGAATTTCACCGTCACCTCTCCAGTGCATGGCTCTTACAGCCAACTGGACTTTTGGCTGGTGTCTGCGAAGGTTTCCCAAATTACAACTGATGCTGAAATCATGCTCATAGTGCTTTCTGACCATGCTCCAGTTCACCTACACATTCTCTATGACCCACACTCCCCCAAACTTTCCTCATGGAAGCTAAACCCTCTCCTACTCTAGGACACAGACTTTGTGAAATGGATCTCTTTTGAGACGGCTTCTTTTTAAAGAGAGAATCCACCTCTGGACACCTCCCTCTGCATTACCTGGGAAGCACTTGAAGTCACACTTCGGATATATGGCCAGGAGTTGGAAATGCCAGGATCAGCTTTTGGACTCCCTAGAACTACAGTTGAAGCATCTACAGTAGAAACCCAAACCCAAGCCAAAGCCAAAGCCACTCCATGCTTACCCCCTAACCTTTACAAAACTCTGCTTAAAACCCGCATGGAAATCAATTACCTACTTTCCTACAAGGCTGAGGTTGCTGTCTTAAAGTTTTGCCAACAGTACTGGAAGGAAGGGGAAAAAAGTGGGAAACTCCTTGCCTATAGACTCCATAAACAACAGGCCAATAGACATATTCCTGGTCTTCAGGACCAGACTGGCAAAACCCAAATTAACCCACAACTAATCAACTCTATCATGGAACATAATTATATGGACCTGTACTCCTCCTCCTCCAGAAGGATGGATCCAGAAAGAGTCCAGACACACCTGTCCATCCTCCAGCTTCCAACAATCACACTCTCCCAAGCAGAGCAGCTTGACCTCCCCATCACACCGACTGAGGTGGAAGCTGCCCTACAGTCATTACATCTAGTAAGGTCCCTGGGGATGATGGCTTTCCCATCAAGTTCTGTCAGCTTCTGACTCACCAGATCTCTCCTCCCCTGTCTTCTGTTTACAACGTGGTCCTAGATAAAGGCATCTTTCCTTCTACCCTATGGGAGCCTGTCATCACAATCTTCCCGGAAAAAGGGCAAAAATCCCACTCTCCCCTCCAGTTACCATCCAATTTCACTTTTTAATGTGGACATCAAACTTTTTGCTGTGGTCCTGGCTTCCAGACTAAAGCCGGTTCTGGCCTCCCTCATTCACACCTCCTAAGTCAGCTTCATTCCCAGCCAATACAACAAAGACCATATTTTATCCCTGGTAAACCTTATGCAACAGGCAAGGACACTCCCCACCTCTTCTAGTGTAATTGCCATAGACTTTGAAAAAGCTTTTGATTCCCTTGAATGGGACTATCTCGGTGTGACTTTGCATCATTTGTGGTTTGGGGAGCGTTTCCGGCATTGGGTGCATGTCCTCTATCAGGGACCTAGAACCAGAATCAAAACCAACACCACTCTCTCGCTATCCATTTGGTGGGATAGAGGTGCCAGGCAGGACTGCCCATTATCCCTGCTTTTATTTGTCTTAGCGGTGGAACAGCTCATGGCTGCTATCAGACAGCACTCAGGAAGCTGGGGTATCTGTGTTGTACAGTCAGATTATGCCACACATAAACATAGAAACATAGACACATAGAATTTGACGGCAGATAAGGACCGCTTGGCCCACCCAGTCTACCCATTTCCCTACCTACTGGATAAGCTGCAGATCCTAGTTAACCAGCAGCCTACTTCTTCTTAGCCCAACCCCCCAGAATTCCCTTATGACTGTCCCATGCATGCTTGCATTCCACCACTGATTTTGACTCCACAACCTTCTCCGGAGGCTGTTCCATGCAACCACAACCCTCTCTGTGAAAAATACTTCCTTAAATTACCTCTGAGCCACCCCCCGTCTTCAAATTGTGCCCTCTTGTTCTTGCACCTCTTTTTGAAAGATGCTACCCTCTTGGACTTTGTTGATTCCTTGAGGTACTTGAAAGTTTCTATCATGTCCCCTCTCCCTCCTTTCCTCGAGGCTATACATATTAAGCTTCTTAAGTCTCTCTTCATATGTCTTCCAGTGCAGACCCTCACCATTTTGAGCCCTCCTCTGGACAGCTTCCATCCTGTCTATGTCTTTGTGGAGATTGGTTCTCCAGAACTGCACAGTACTCCAGATGGGAGTCTCACCAGCTGTCTGTACAGAGGATAATAACTTCCTGTTTTCTACTGGTGATGCCTCTCCTAAGCATCCCAGTATCCCCAACCCTCCTTGCTGCCCTCTCACATTGCTTGCCCACCTTTAGGTCATCTGATTTGACTACCCCAGGTCCCTTCCATTTTGTTGTTGTTAGTATCTCACCCCCCACTGTGTACTTTTCCCCTGGGTTTTTGTTTCCCAGGTGCATTACCTTGCACTTCTTAGTATTGAATCTAAGCTGCCATACATTTGACCATTCCTCTAACCTTGCCAAGTCCCTTCTCATCCTTTCCACCCCACCCTGTGCATCAACTCTGTTGCAGATCTTAGTGTCATCTGCAAAGAGACATACTTTTCCTTCCAGTCCTTCCGCAATGTCGCTTATAAAGCAACATTGCTTATAAGTATGCCGATGACTTGTTAGACTCCATGGAAGATGAGTCTGCATCCCTCATTAACCTGCTCCCCTTTTGACAGTCTTCGCAGATCTCTCGGGAATGAGGGTGAACAAGTCTAAAACTGAAGTACTTCCCCTCAACTCCTTGTGCACTCTGCCCAAGATAGCCTTGTCCAGGCTCAAGTGGACCCCCAGTAGCCTGGTATATCTTGGCATACACCTTTCCCCTGACTTTTCTAAAATCTAGGACTTCAACATGCAGCCACTTGTGGCAGAACTCAAAACTGAGCTGGACAGATGGAAAATGTTCCATCTTAAACTTGCTGGGAAAATCTCAGCCATCAAAATAGTGTCAGTTCCTACAATCCTGCATCACCTCTTCCATATTCTACTAGCTCCTGCAGCTAAATTGCTCTACATTATAGATAAATCCATTGGGCACTTTCTCTGGGAAAACCACAAGCCCTGCTTTAGTAGAGGCAAACTGCACTCTAACTGGAAAGCGGGGGTCTGGAGCTTGCCATGGCTAGAGGGCTGCACATGGGTCTTTTCATTTTTTCAGGCCCTGAAATGGTTCATCACACTATCTCAAGCCCCACCCAGCTGTTTATTAAAAAAGCAATAGCCCAAGTCCATAGCCTCCCTCTTCTAAGCAATAATCCCTTTCCCAAATGTCTGATAACGCTCCCCACGATTGCCCCAGTGGTGCACTTATAGAACAAGGTACATGCCAGGATCAAAGCAAACTGAAACCCCATTCACTCACTCCATTATATGGCAAAAACCACATTTTGATTGGAAATAAACCCATTTTCTGGCCTGGATGGGAAAGTAAAGGCATCTCTCTTCTGTTGGATATTACTGACAAATCATGTCAATGACTTGCATCATTCCAAGAGCTCTCCTTGATGAAAGGCCTAGAAATCAAGACTTCTGGAGATATTTCCAAATGTGCAGTGCATTGTCAGAATACCTTAGGCACCACCCACCTAGTGTCACTGGACCACAAAAATTGACTGACTGGCTTACACTCCCTTGAGGTCAGGTCAGCACGATATATGTGGCCATACGTGAGAGCATGCCCTCTAGCTCAAATGGAAAACTCTTTGAATCTTACTTTTATGGACACACGGTGGAGCTTATGCTGGAAGCTGGCTCATGTAAGCTACCCAGATATATGGAGAAGGCTTATCAAGAACCAAATACTTCATCATTGGTACAGAACACTGGATGTACTATGCAAGACTAAGCTCCTGGATAATAACCAATGTGGGAGGTGCATGGCTCACTCTGGGAACTTGTATCATATCCTCTGGCAGTGCCCCTTACTCACCTCCTTTTGGTCAATGGTGTTCCAGCTTGTCTCCCAGACCTTAGGATGCTCAATTCAGTTGGACTTCCAGTATGGATTCTAGGCCTTCCTCCCTCTGATATCCATCTAAACTCTTCACAATGTCACTGTATTGTGCTGCTTGGCATATCTGCTAAGTAGCTTCTGTTGAGCAGGTGGAGGTCTGCTGAAGTTCCTTCCATGTCTGAGTTCCTGCATTCATTCACTCTCATTGCTAGCTTTACTTGATCATATAACGCACACCCTTGCTAATAAACTTGACCTTTACTCCATCTGTTGGGCCCCTTCCTTACCTACTTAAAACCAAAAACAGGTATTGGATGAGCCTTGTCCCATTTCATTACTTCTCTCCCAGCCCAATAACCAATACTGCTGTGCTAGAAGTAATATGTTTGTGCAATTGCTATTGATCACCCTATTACCTTTTCTACTTCTACATACTGTAGCCAATTGATGGTTCTGTCTAGTTTATGTTTGGTTTGGTTATTGCCTTGCTGGGCAGAGAAGTCACCACAGACTTAGTGGATATGCTCATAGCTCTGAACACCTCTTTTTTCTTGTCTGCATCCCCTTTCAAGATGTGTCACCCTCAACCTGATTGGTGCTTTGTCTCCATGAAGCCTGGTTTGTCATATGTTTGTATGCATGAATGCTCCTTTCTCAATACATGGTTGTTCTTATCAGTTTACTCTCTCTCTGCTATTTCAGCCTTGAAGTCTAATGTTTGATCTGGTTTCCTGCTTGGAACCCTACATCACAATCTGTTTTTATAGTCAGTTTTGTATGCGTGTATCTGTAATACATAATAAAAATTATTAACTGAAAAAAAGAATAACACAAGAAAGTTCTTCTTTACCGAGATGGTGGTGGACATTTGGAATGGCCTTCTACCAGAGGTTGTTGAGACAAGGTCAGTTGGATCATTCAAAAAGGCATGTGTTAGGCACAAAGGTTTTATAACACTGAATGGCAGTTAAGGGAGGGGTACTAGGTTTAAGGACAGACTAGACTGACCATGCAGCCCCCTTCTGCCATCATTTTCTATGGTTCTATGGTTCTAACATTTTAGTACCACATTTTCAACATAGACATCATTTACTCCACATCTTAAACCAGCCAGGTGCATTTTTCAAATTCCATCTGAAACATGTTTTTGCAGTCACTCAGTGAAGTTACCTTTTGGATGGGATTTTAGAAATTCTCCCTTGGCTTAAAGGTGTGGAAGGATGAGGTGCAGAGCACTTTACCTGATGGCATGCTGGTAGCCTGGGTATGGCAATGGATGCTGGCTGCTTGGGATTGGCTAGAAAGGGAGGATTGAGTGCCCATATGACTGCTGTCTTCCCTTAGGGAAGCTAGATCAATGTGGCTCTCTACTTGCCTGCTACCAGGAGGTGTTCAAGTGGTATCACAAACTAGACCACACAAGAAGGGGAGGAATCCCATGCACAGAGTGACAGGGGTGTCACCACAGAGGTGGAGATCCTTCATTGTATCCATTATATGTGACTTGGGCCCCAGGGTGAAAAATGCTGGAAGAAACCACAAACTGCAGGATGACAACCAATGCCTCGCAGGCCCTGTACCAGCAAAAGTGCACCCTACCCCACAATCCTGTAGTGGAGGTCGATCAAGAGGAGGTAAGTCATTGAGAAGTTGAGTGATGGTGTGACCTGGGGAGTCAGTCAGAATGTACAAAGTGATTTTATTGTTCAGCAATTATACCATTACAAAGTAAAAGAAAAAGAAAAAAACATTTAAAATAGAAATTATTAAAATTCTACAAGAATATACAATTGTGATTACAGAATCATTACACCGAATTAGAAAGTGTCTTGTGCTTGTCAGAATGATGAAAAGACCATATACTTTATACTGTACATAAGTCAGAAATGACAAATTATAATTTGCTGTAAAACAGGATTTATCTAGTTTGTCTAATTAAACTGCACTAATATGTTAACTTGTGACTTAGTGCAATTGTTTTTATAAGTACAATGCAGCTAGAAAACTGGCCAATCTATGTAAAAGGTGGTCATCCTGTGATGCTTATAGTACAAAAATTAATAGAGAGGAAGGAAGACCAAGGGAACCCAAAATATCACCCAATCAATATTACTGTGGGTTTAGTGTAAAGGGGACATATCAATGCTATGTGTTTAAGATCATCTTCCAATTTTAAGCCACCTTTACAAAACTGAGTTTCCACCTCTGGTCCTTTCTGTTGGAAGTGGTTATAATTAGCTTTGTAAAGTTAAGAGTCAATATCTTGTAATTAGCCTTCTCTGTTTGGGGTTAGACATGGACATCAGATATGGTTCAAGACTGTGCATTTGCTTCATTTGTTTATATCAACAAAAGAATTAAAAATTATTTATTTTTTCTAGGTCCTTTGCCATAGCCATATCTCTCACCCTATTCTTTATTATTTCTTTAATTTGAATTAGGGCTGTGTGAAAACCGAATATCAGTTCCCCGTATACCACGAATAGTGGTCATTCCAAATATTTGGATTACCATTCCGAATATCTCACTATTCGGTATTTGGGAGAGCTATTCGGTGGGTGAAATTTCTAAGTTTCACAGAGCTTTCTTGGCCAATCAGAAGCTATTTCTGGGGCTCTCAGCTCCGTAGATCATGTGGTCTCACTGTGAGATGGTAGACTTCTCAGGAGAGTAAGGGCTTTTGTCTGTGTGCTTCAGAAAACTGAATATTCTTAGGCAAATAAAGTATTTTTGGCTCAGTCTTTACCTTAAATTTCTGATATAATTTGTGACTGCATTATTTTGTGTTTTTGTCCCGGCACTGGGCTCAGTTGCAGGAAGTAGCAGGAGAGAGGGAAAACTGTCTGTTTGTGTCTGCTGACATCCCTCCCCCATTGCAGTGAGCCATTCTGCTCTACAGTGTGTGTTTTTTTTGTTTTGTTTTAAAGATATTTATTTTGTGACAGAAAAAAAGGCTTTTTTTTGCTCAGTAAGGTCAAGCTTTAGTTTTCTGTCTAGTGTGACAGAATTAAACAGTATATTATATAATATATATATATATATATATATAATGGGTAGAAATTGTTGTTCTTTTATTGGATGATGAGCATCACATGACCATGTGTATTTCAAGAGCGACCACACATCTGCACTTTTACCCCCTTCAAAACAATTTTGACATTTCATAAGATAGATAAACCACTCTGAGGTGTGCAGACATGCTTTGATATACACCGCCTTGAAGTTGATTGCACTTTCGACCTCGCGGTCTTGTCGTTCAATACACCAAAGCGTCGTATATATCAGGCATGACTGCACAACTCAGAGTGGTATACAGTATCTATTACGTATATGTATATGTATATGTATATATATATACAGTGTATATATATATATATATATATTTACACACATATATACTATAGTGGCACCGTAGTGCCACTGTAGTTAGGGTTGAGTATCCCATTTAAGGTTAAATTGTGAAACTTTGCAGCTTAATAACTTTGCCACCATATGATGGATTTGCCTGAAATTGGGCAAGCACAAAGCAATACCATATGTCTCATGAGCTGCTAAGTTTCGTGCCAGTCAGATATACAGTTGTGGAGTTATAAAGCAACATTCCATAGTGCATTTATGCTTTTTTCTCATGCCTACAGGTTGCACAGTTTGTGGGATCAGTCTGAAAACTTCCAGGAACATGTGGCCAGGGTTCCCAATGTGCCTTTTGAAGATTTCATGAAAAAATATTAAACGGTTCAACAATCAAAAAACAAGTTTACCATTATAGTCAATGGGAAAAGTTAACAAAAAGTTTGACAGTGTAGCAAATGCAGATTTTAATGTCGCAAATTACCCCTGTAGTGTCATGAGTCAGCCATTTTTTTTCAGTTTGTGGTCAAAGAAATGATTGGCATTTAAATTTGGGACCCTCTAGGGACACAATTATTTTTGTGTTCACCTAGTCGAGCCCTGAGGATGCTAGCCATGTCTTTTTGGGGGAGTTAAACACCCGAGAAATATGTTTTTCAATTTTTTGTAATCTGCAGTGTCGCAAAGTAGTGTAGAACTTGCTATGCTTTCATTTTTTTTGTGAAAGTGTCGTGATTTGTAACACTACTTTGCGACACTATAGCCAAAATAACAGGAATTTTTTGCCACCCTGCTGCAAAAGTACAGTTTGTTTTTTTGGGCTGAAATTTGGAGGGACGAAAGCCAACATCCAACAAATATGTCTTTTCATGATTTGGTGACAAAATATTGCAGGGATGCAAATGTACGGCACTCTGAAGTTGATGATTTTTCCCATAGACTAACATTGTGGCATCCGCCACGCCTTTCGGGGCCGGTATCTTGGAAACGCTTAGAGATACAGACTTTTCATCAGAAAAATGCTTAGCCCCTCACTAGAGGGCTATGTGCAAAACTAGCAAGGAAAGTCATAAATCATATGAAATTGTAATTTTTTTTCTACTTCGTACTGTTCCTGAGATATAAGCAATTTAGTATTCTAAGTGCTCATTTTCTGCTCTGAGGCCCATTATTATGCATACATTGTTTGTACTCACTGTGTTTCTCTGTGCAGCCATTGGGCAAAAACAGAGTGTGCACTTCCATTACTGTTACAGTTAGCATTCCCACTTGTGTTTCCATACCCATTTGCGTTAGCGTTCCCGTGTATGCCACCGTGTGCATTTCACTTTGTGTTTTCATTTGCAGTTGTGTTTGCGTTACTGTTAACATTTGCGTTTCAACTACTGTTTCTGTTTGCGTTTCATTTTGCGTCACTATGTGCATTACCATTTCCATTTGCATATGGGCTTCCATTTGCATTTGTCTTTCCTTTGGCATCATCGCTGCTGTTACCATTACCATTTGCATTTCCAATTGCATTACAGTGACCGTGCATGTTATGGTTTGAATTTCCATACCTGCGTGCATTTGCGTTTCTGTTTCCATTACCGTTTGTGCTTGCATTTCTATTACTGTTTACGTTTGCATCACCGTGTGCATTACCATTTACGTGCACGCTTCTGTTTGCATTTGTGTTTCCTTTGGCTTCATTGTTGGTGTTACCATCAGCGTTTGCATTTCCAATTATTTTACCATAACTGTGCACATTACGATTTGCGTTTGTGTATGTGGTGCATTTGCGTTTCTGTTTTTAGTAACATTTGCACTTGCATTTCTATTACCATTTGCAATACCATTAAAGTTTGCATCACCATATGTATTACCATTTGCGCTTGCATTTACCGTTACTTCACTATTTATAGTACACATTCTCAAAAAGAAGGGAAATTCATGGCAAAAAATCCATTCATTGCATCAGTTAGTATTATTCCACAGCAACAAAAGTGAGAAAATTTAATGTTAGGGTTCCCACTTCCCTTGTACCCCACCACCACTCGCCCCCACCAACAGGCATTGAGGTGTGCATTGGGGTCATCGGTCCTAACTCTCACCCTGTTGTCCTATACTGCACCAGCTCAGCTTGTTTACACATGGATTGGGGTGAGTTAGGACCAATGACCCCAATGCACATCCCAATGCCTGTTGGTGGGGGTGGGGTGGGGTGCAAGGTGGTGGAAACCCAAACATCAAATTTCCTCACATTTGTTGCCATGGAACAACCCTAACTGATGCATTAAACAGAGTTTTTTGCCATGAATATATATATATATATGGCAAAAAAAAAACTCTATTAATGCATTAGTTAGGGTTGATAGCACAGCAACAAAAGTTTGAAAATGTGGTGCTAGGGTTACACCCCTACAACCTCACCCTCCACATACCAACAGGCATTGGGGTGTGCATTGGGGTCATCAGCCTAACTCTCACCCCATTCCATGAGTAAACAACCTGAGGTGGTGCAGTATAGGTGAATAGGGTGAGAGTTAGGCCCAATGACCCAACGCACACCCCGATGCCTGTTGGTGTGTGGAGGATGAAGGGTGGGATGGTAGGAGTGTAACCCATACACCACATTTCCAAACTTTCGTTTCTGTATTATCAACTCTAACTGATACATTAGCAGAGTTTTTTTGCAATGAATTTCCCTTCTTTTTGAGAAAGTGTAATTTAACTTGTAACTGGAATGTGTTAGTGGGAGTGCAGGGCCTCTGGGCCCTGCACTCCCTTTACATTGCTCATTTTTAACATAATGGTATGTGTATGTGGAAGTGCAGGTCCTCTGGGCCTTGTGCTCCCACTTAAACATTAGTATGGATCCTTATAGCACCATCATAGTACTCCAAAAGAACCCTTGTAACATATTTTTGCCAATATCTCCATTACCGTACTAATTAGGAAAGAAATTCTACTTCAGGTATAACCTATGACTTCCAAACTTGTTTTTTATGCTTAGATAAGCCACAAACAGTGAAAAATCCATATCTCACTTCATTTTTGAGATACGGGTGCTGAAAGGTGCCTCAAGCACCGCAGTGTTATCCTATGGAACATTTCTCAATTTTGGAACACTGTAACTATGGGCCCATTGAATGTGTTGGGACCAAACCACCTAAAGGCATATCTGTGGGACCAGGGCTTGCCACCCTGCCAATTTCAGCCTCAAGCCCCAACAGTTTTGATGCAGGGGGATGGCAAAGATTTGCAGTTTTTGGGCAAGTACTGTTGCAAATTGTGACAGTTTTACTACAGGGAAGTCCTGTCAAACTAATTTCATAGATTTCTTTGACTGGGTAATCAGAGTGGTGGACCAAGGGGGAGCAGTTGATGTCACCTACCTTGACTTCAGCAAAGCTTTCAATACTGTCCCACATAAAAGATTAATTAATAAGCTGGGTAGGCTCGGCTAGGTCAGAAGTTGATCAACTGGGTGGCAAACTGGTTGACAGGCAGAAAACAGAGAGGTGGTGGTAAATGGTATACAGTCAGAAGAGATGGAAGTCACAAGTGGGGTACCTCAGGGATCAGTCCTGGGGACAGTCCTCTTCAATATCTTCATCAGTGACATTGCAGAAGGACTGGAGGGTAAGGTTTGTCTGTTTGCAGATGACACCAAAATCTGCAACAGAGTAGATGATCCAGATGGGATGGGCAGAATGAGAAGAGATCTGGATAAACTGGTAAAATGGGTCAGAAGAGCGGCAACTGGGGTTTAACACAAAGAAGTGCAAGATCATGCACATAGGGAACAGAAACCTTGAAGCCACCTATAGGTTGGGAGGGGGAGTTGCTGGCAATCACAAGGGAAGAAAGAGACTTGGGCATAATCATCACAGATGACCTAAAATCATCCAAGCAGACCACTAAAGCAGTAGGTAAGGCTAGAAGGATGTTGGGGTGTATTAGTAGGGGTATCACAAGTTGTATGAGGGAGGTAATAATCCCTCTTTACAAGATGCTGGTTAGGCCCCATATGGAGTACTCCGTGCACTACTGGAGGCCTGCACCTTCACAAGGACATTAACAAAATAGAGGCAGACCAGAGAAGGGCAACCAAAATGGTGCAGGGACTGCATCAGAAAACATATGAATACAGGTTAACAGCACTCAATATGTATACTCTAGAGCAAAGGAGGGATAGAGGTGATATGATCAAAACATTCAAACACCTTAAGGGCATTAACAAGGTGAAAGAGTCTAACATGTTTCAATATAAGAAAACTAGCAGGAGAAGAGGACACAGCATGAGATTAGAGGGAGGCCAATTAAAGGGTAACATGAGGAATTTCTTTTTCACAGAAAGGGTGGTGGCTGCATGGAATGGCCTACCTCAGGAAGTGGTGGATGTGCATACAGTGGAGGGCTTCAAACAGGCATGGGCTAGGCATAAGTGAGCAGTACAGATGAGTATGAATAGATAGGCCATTGTAAAGTAAGGGCACATGGCAGCTTCATAAGGTAGAAAAAGAAATGGGGGAACTGGATGGGCCTTGTGGACCTTATCTGCCATCAACTTCTATGTTTCTATGTTTGCCAGAATAGCACAAAATTGTCATGATTTGCAAAAGTGTTGCGGCTGTTTCTGTCACAATTCACGACAGTACTGGGTTGCCGATTATTAAAACAGCATTTCTGAGGGGTTTTCCCCCCCTAAAAAGATAGAGCTGTCTTCTTCAGGACCTGACTAGGTAAACACAACAGTCAGTGTTTACTTAGTAGGTCCCAGATTTAAATGCCAGGCATCTCTCTCTCTCTCTTTCTCTCTCTCTCTAACTGAAAACAAGATGGCCACTGCTTGACAGTAAAAGGGCCATTTGCAACAGTAAAATGTAGTGGAGGCAGCTTTCCAGGGACACACATATTTTTTTCCCATTGACTATAATCAGGGCCCCGATTTTTCTGTGGCACATCGGAGCAAAGTTCTGTGGCAGGGTTCTCATTTGCCACAGAACTTCTCTGTTACTCAGCACACCAATTTCTGCGGCAATTCTACGGCATATTATTACCCTTAATTTTTTCCTTTTTTGTTTTTTTTTTGCTGCAATCCGACACAATGCATGCTCGTACCACAGTCATTTTAAGGGCGTTTGTCGCCAAATTTTCAACACAGCCAGTTAAAGACCTCTGCTCATGAACAGTATCACTGTGATTTTATTAATCTGTCCGTAACATTGATTTCACACACCAACCATGCCATTGTGCGCTACATGTGCGAAAACACATTTTGGGTGAAATGTGAAAAATGACAGCTATGCTGTTCATAAGGAGGTGTGGTAAAATGGCAATACTGAAAATCTGGAGTGAAAATATTAAAAATGCTTGAAGTTATGAGCGTGCATAGGAACTGCACAATGCACACTCGTAAAACAGTCATTTTGGGGAATAATTTCACCAAATTTTCAACATAGGGTTTTTAGGAGCCTACCTCATGAACTGTGACACTGTCATTTTGTTAATCATTCTGGAAAGGTGGTTCTGCGCAGTGACTGCGGAACCACCTTTTGGGACTGATTAATGAAATAACAGTGTCACAGTTCATGAGGTGGGTCCCAAAACCCCATGTTGAAAATGTGGTGAAAAAATTCCCAGAAATGGCTGAGATATGCACTAAAGTTAACAAAATCCATTTATGCCATTATACAGCTTATCGCATTTCTTCAGTTCGAGTCGGCTTTGAAGAGTGCAGATGTTTCCTGTCCACAGAAGATCATCACACTGGGCTCCGGAGGTAAGTATGGGTTGAGGCGGGGTGAGGTGGTGTGTGGGAGGTGGGCACGCAGAGGGTGGGTGCGGGTTGGGGAGGGGAAAGAATCACAGATGGAAGGTTTTTTCTTTCAGGGTGTTTGGAAGTTTCACACAAGGAGGGACTTTTGCCATGCTGGGGTGGGCTCCCAGCATGGCACCAGGCAGCTTGGGGGGGGTCGATGAAGCTGACAGGAGAATGGGCACCCCCGTTGGCAAAGGAAGTTTTGCCATGCTGGGGCGGGCTCCTAGCGTGGCAGAGAAACATTTGGGGGGGGCAGTGAAACCAATGGGGGATTGGGCACCCCCGTCGGCAAATGAAGCATTTGCCATGCTGGGGTGGGCTCCCAGCGTGGCATACTAATATTTCAGAGGGGGCACGTTTGTTCCATGGGCTGCCTCAAATTCCTCGGGTGACATCAAATTCCGCGGATATTTCCGCGGTTTACCGCACCCGCAGAATCGCGGAAAACTTGGGGCCATGACTATAATGGTAAATTTGTTTTTTGAATAACTTTTAAACAGTTTAATATTTGTTCACAAAATCTTCAAAAGGCACATCAGTGACCCACACTGCATCTTCTCTGAAGATTTCAGACCAAATGGACAAATTCTGCAGGCTATATCCACGAGCAAAGAAATTAGCAAAAACCTGTTTTTATTTTGCATTTTTGGCTGCTCTGCAGTTCTGCAACCACTTATCTTACCAGAGCCAGAGATCTATGTTACCAGACTGCACATGCAAACTTTCAGGCAAATCTGTCATATGGTGGCAAAGTTATTAAAGTGCAAAATCTGGGGTTTAACATAGAAGTGGCTATGAAGCCCTAACTATACTGCTGCAGTAGGGGCAGTATAATATATACATATACATATATACACACACACACACACATATATATATATATATATATATATATATATATATATACACACATATATTTATAAAATGGAGAGATCCTCCAAATCCAAATCCACTGTTTTGATTGTATAAAACACATCACATGACCGTGTATATATCAGATTGTGACCACACACCTGCACTTTTACCCCCCTCCAAAACAATTTTGCCATTTTATAGGATAGATAACCCATTCTACGGTGTGCTGTTGTGCTCTGCTATGTGCACGCCTTGGGTGGTTGACGCACACCAAGGCATCCGTATATCAGAATACAACCACACAACTAAGAGTGGGTTATCTATTCATATATATATATATATATATATATATATATATACATATATAACATTCGGGGGAACTGTTTATGGGCTCAGTAACAGTCATTCAGAGTGGGTTGTTTCCTAACTGTCACCCCTTAATTGCCACCCCACCAGTGCCTAAAGTTCCAATCCACACAAAATGTAGTATTGTGAGTGTGACTGGCTGCCTGTGATGTAAGTGAAATTTAAAGGCAATCTGATTTTCTTTTGAAAAAACAAAGGAGTCTGACACCTAGTCTCCCCCACCCCATTGCGTCTTACTGTAAGTACATTCAGAGTCAAACATCTGTCTGCTCTCTACAGTGTGTGATTTTCTTTGGTTTAAAGATATTTATTTTGTTGCAGAAAAGAGGGTTTTTTTGCTCAGTAAAGTCAGGCTTTAGTTTTCTGTCTAGCATGACGGAATTATATAGTATATTTTAAAATACATATATATATATATATAATTTTGGGGAACTGTTTCTGGGCTCAGTAACAGTCATTTAGAGGGTGTTGTTTGCTTGCCCCCCTCCAGTGTTTAAAGTTCAAATCCGTACAAAATCTAGTAGGGTGTGTGGCACTAGTTGCCTGTGATGTAAATGAAATTTAATGTCAATCTGATTTTCTTTTGAAAAAGAAAGGAGTCTGACACCTAGTCTCCCCTTCCCCACTGCATCTGACTGCAAGTGCATTCAGAGTTACACATCTGTTCATCAGTTTCTTCACATGATTTTCTTTAAACTGATACAGGTTTTCAGTGTGTCAGGTGTGACATTGTGAACTGTGTGTGTGTGTGTGTGTGTTGGGCCTGTTGGGTACGATTCTGTTATTGGCTTATTTTCAAGCTGCATATTACACACTCAGTTACTCATAGTCAATACTGTACTAGTACTGTATACATAAAAACATTTGCATGTGTTAATCATCATAGCAGTTCTTCTGACTATCACATAAACCTGCATCAATATCATTTATCATGTCTTTTGACCTGTAAACCTGAAAAAGGACTTGGTCTAGCTCCAAAAAGTCCACAGCCCCACCTGTACGAACCAAAAGTGATGCAGAATCAGTAGGTAGTTTACGTTCATTTGGACGAAGTCGGTGGCCCAAAATATTTGTATCACCTAGCAAGGCGCTAGGCTCGCATACCACTTTAAGTGGTGAAAGTAGCTCCAGCAGTAGTAACATAACTGATAGCATTGTCACCACCACCAGTAGCAGCCACCTGTTTGTTGCTCTGACTTTCTATGGCAGTAGTAGGAGGGCACTACAGCTTAGCAGAGCTCCACGTGAGGAAGCATCAGCCTACAACCACTGTCTTGTGTCACCCTGTAGCTTCTTCCACCCTTGATGTTACACCCCTTGCCACCCCTAGTGTACTCTTAGTCCCTATGACCACATGTAGCACTAGCACATTAGCCAGTGCCACTAGTGCCATCAGTACCAGTTTTGGTGGCCCAGTCACTATAACCCCCACTACAGCCACCACCACCACTGCTTCAACAAGTGCCTCCAGTGGCGATGTAGAACCCACGGCTGCTAGTATTGTAACCACTACCAGTGCAGTCACTGTAACTGTGTCTACTGCCATGACCCTGGGTACTGCACCACAACATATTTCCACAATCGCTGTGACAACAAGCACCCCTACCTCTAGAATGCAATCCAAACACAGCACTTGTGCTGCTCAGGTGGTGGATGTATTACATGAGGAGGATGCAGAGTTTTCAGACCAGTCTTCTGGCTCAGAATATGCTCCAGACCCTGATGAGCTAACATCATCATCAGCATTTAGCAATGACACCGACACCCACCTGAGTTACTTTGGGGATGAGTCCGAATATGCATCATATCTGACTACTAAAAATCAGCTGCAGACAAATTGAGAAAAGGTGCTAGGAGTACTGGGCATAGTCAACGGGTTTAAGCAAGGTGTTAAAGTTCCACCTGTCAAAAAAATGAAGCAACCCACACTTAGCTTTAGCAGGGTTATGTCAACTCTATCCACAAATTATAGGGACAGTTTTAATCAAGAAAATCAGACAGCTGTTGGGGAGCAAGATTATGGTGTTGGTGCAGCACCCAGTTCAGCTGGTGGTTTGGCTTACTCACATTGGAATTCCAGTCTGAAACTAAGAGGACCCTCTCCTTACATGGAGCTAAAAGTAAATGTAGCCAATATTGGCATTGGAAAGTTTAAATATGCTATGTTGTGTATGTGTGTGGGGTGGGGGTGTTGGTGTGCACTGATATTTTTGGATTGTTTGTTCTATGCCACAACCCAGCAGCACCCGTTAGCAGAAATGTGAATTCTAGTAAGTGTGAAGCAACATAAAAGGTTTCAGCATGCTAATTTTGGATTTGTTTATGCTGTGTATATGGACTGAAGACATGTCACTGCATGTCAGTTAAATTGTGACTGACAATGCAGCAAATATGATAAAGGCCTTGTGTGACAGGCACTCTGAAGGCATCCATTGTTTTGCACACAGTTTGAATCTGGAGGTGACAAAGCCCATCTGCAAGACACCAGAGGTGGGTGAAACTGTTAAGACAGGAAGACAACTTTGTGCTTATTTCCATCCCTTGGGTAAGGCCACAAACTTCAGTAGGTGAAAGAGCACATTCAGATTGCACACCACAGGTTTATACAGGATGTCTCAACACAGTGGAATTCGACATTCTATATGTTGCGAAGGTTACAGGAGCAGAAGCGGGCTCTGCACAAAATGAGAATGGAGACAGACATTGTGGACATTTTCTGCCACCAGGACTGGGCTGTTGTTGAAGGCACAGTAAAGGTGCTCGATCCTTTTGAAAGAAGCACACATGACATGAATGCAGAATTTGCACTACTCAATTGGGTCATCCCTGCAATCCAGATACTGAAGAAGTTACTGCAGAGATTTTCCACCCATGCTGATCTTGCACCTGCAGTGATGGCCCTTGTACATAATCTAACAACTGAAGTGGGAAGCAGGTTCACAGACATTTGTGGCTATAAACCACATGTTTTTGCAACGATGCTGGACCCAAGGTTTAGGTGCAAGATACTACACTTTGAAATGCCTGCACACTGTGTCATTGAGTTTAGTCAGCAGCAGTGCTCAGAGCTCACCTTTACAATGTCTGGTAAGGATGTGATGCATACCGAAGTATCTCCAGAAGAGCAAGAACAGCAGGTGGAGGATGCCTCAAATGAAATGGAGGAAGAAGACTGCTGGGCACACCTCAGTTCATCCTTGCAGGCAATGCAAAAAAGAGAAATGAGTAGCACCCATTCTCAGAAATCAATATTCTCAATTGCTTTTTGACAGAAGCTCCTGAACCTATGTCAGTTGACCCACTGGAGTACTGGAGCAAAACGTTGAGATCATCCCCTTACTCAGCACAGATGGCAATGAAATACCTGCCATCCCAACCAGTGTGCCATCAGAGAAGTTGTTTAGTATAGCAGGGGCTGTGATGGAGCCCCACATATCCTCATTAGACCCTGAACATGCTGAGCAACTTCTGTTCATCAAGTTGAATTTACCACATCTTGATTACAAGTTTTGAATTTCACAGCACTGACTAATAGTGATGCTGTTTTTGTGCCACACCCCCTGTACTTGTGCTGCTGGCCTGGCCCAACTTGTGGACTAAGTGCACTATAGAAACATAGACTTTGATGGCAGATAAGGACCACTTTGCCCACCTAGTCTGCCCAAATCCATACCCATTGTATAAGCTGCAGATCCTAGTTAAACAACAGCCTACTTCTTCCTACCCCCCACCCGAATTGCCTTATGTCTGTCCCATGCATTCTTGAATTCCCCTACTGCTCATGATTTTATGACCTCCTCAGGAAGGCCATTCCATGTGTCTATCACCATCTCTGTGAAAAAATACTTCCTCACATTGCCCTTGAGCCGTCCCCCCTCTATCTTCACATTGTATCCCCTTGTTCTTGCACATCTCTTTTTCTGAAAGATGTTACCCTCTTGGACTTTGTTGATTACCTTGAAGTACTTGAAAGTTTCTATCATGTCCCCCCTCCCTCTCTCCAATGCTCAAGGGTGTTAAGCTCCTTTAGTCTTTCTTCATATGGCTTCTGTTGCAGACCCTGCACCATTTTGGTTGCCCTCATCTGGACTGCCTCCATCATGTCTATGTCATTGCGCAGATGGGGTCTCCAGAACTGCATGCATTTTTCCATATAGGGTATCACCAACTGTCTGTACAGAGGGATAACAACTTCCCATTGTCTACTAGTGATGTCTCTCCCAATACATCCCTATACTTCCCAGTATCCACCAGCCATCCTTACTGCCTTCTCACACTGCTTGCTTACCTTTAAGACACCAACACACCATCTGGTATAACCTTAATGACACTCAGTATTATTGCTGTTTTTCCACCAACCCCATGACTGGTGATGCTGTCTCTTTGTGCAAAACCATGCTTAGCATCCACCACATCACATTTCATGGACGCTATCTGTGGTTTACAAATTCATGGGATTATTTAACAAAGTACATTGCCTGATGCATTTCGGATCATAAAAGATCATTTTTCAAAGGCAATTACAGCAAGACTGAACACTATTATATATACATAAGTGTGGTGAAATCACAGTGACAATAGATAGGCCATTGACAGAGCAAATGCCGATGGCATTTTCATAAGGCAGAAAAAGAAATGGGCAGACAGGATGGGCCTTGTGGTCCTTATCTGCCATCAACTTCTATGTTTCTATGTTTCTATGTTACATCATTAATACAAACTTTAAATTCACAGGATGTAAAACACTACATGATGTGCCTATATGAAACATCCATTACCTACCCTTAAGTGCCACATACTATTAAACAGACAATTCCTAAGGTAACACATCATTGTGTGTTACTAAGCTACATAACCATGTAAAGTGAACATGTTCAAAACATAAAAAATATCATATATACAATAGCAGAGACAAAAACTATCCTATATCATAATGTAAAAAAAACGTAGTGGAAGGAAAAGTAGGGGAATAAAATAAGTAAGGACAAAGAGACCAAAAGTAAAAAAAATAAAAAATGGGGAAAATAAAGGGGGAAGGGGAGGCGATAATTTAAGATCTTCACTCTCATAATCAAAAAGTAATGTAGCAGCAGCTGCAATCCATCAATGTGTAAGTGAGAGTTTTGGAGAGCAAGTGGGCACAGGGACAAGCAGCCACCAGGAGGAAGTGGGGGACATACCACTGAAGTCTCATGTGAGGGAGCCACTGGAGACATGGGTGAGGAGCAGAGTTTTTTTTGTTTTTTCATTTCATTGGTGGCTGAAAGGTAGGGGCAGGAGCCACTAGGATAGAGGAACAGAGGGCATTTTTCTTGCCACATCAGTGGCTGGAAGGGAGTGGCAGGAGCCGCTCAGATAGAGCAGAAAGTGAGAGAGGTTCCCAGTGCTGGAATAGAAACATAGACTTTGATGGCAGATAAGGACCGCTAGGCCCATCTTGTCTGCCCATTTCCCTACCTACAGGATAGGCCGCAGATCCTAGTTAACCAACAGCCTATATCTTCCTGCCCCCGACAAGAATTGCCTTATGTCTGTCCCATGCATTCTTGAATTTTCCCACAGTTTTAGAAACCACAACTTCCTCAGGAAGGCTGTTCCATGCATCCACTACCCTCTCTGTGAAATAATACTTCCTCACATTGCCCCTGAACCGCCCTCCTTCTATCTTTAAATAGGAATAGCTAATTAGGCAGCACTTGGGGAACCAGTCAGGTTGCAGGCCCAGCAGCCAATTAGGCAGAGCTGAGCCTGATTCAAGTAAGTGGCTTGGCTTTAAAGGGCTGTGCCTAGCAACTGCTCCAGCACAGTGAACCATTTGGGGGAGTGAGTGGGAACAGGGATGAGCAACCGGCAAGAGAGAGCAGGGGATGTGCTGCTGAAGCCTTGGGCAGGGGAGCCACTGGAGACAACATGAGGAGCAAAGGGTTTTTCCTTAATACATTGGCAGCTGGAAGGTTGTGGCAGGAGCTACTCAGGCAGAGGAACAGAGGGAGTTTTTCTTCCTGCATCAGCGACTAGAAGGGAGCAACAGGAGCCACTCAGACAGAGCGGAAAGTGAGAGATGTTCCCAGAACTAGAAGAGCCAATAGGGCAGTGCTTGTGGAACCAATCAGGTCACAGGCTCATGACCCTATTTGGAAGAGCCACACCTGATTCAAGCAAGTATCTGAGCTTTAAGGGGCTGAGCCCAGACACTGCTGTAGCATAGTGAGTGTTTGGGAGAGTGAGTGAGCGCAAGGATGAGCAGCCAGCAGGAGGGAGTGGGAGTTGTGCCCCTGAAGTCTCAGGAGGGGGTGCCATCAGCGACAGTGTGAAGAGCAGAGGGTTTTTTCTTCCCTGCCACCCACCCGGCCCTGACCTCTGTTAAATGGTCATGGTAGGAGGAATCAGCTTCAAGAAGTAGCACAAGGTAGGAGCTGAGCAGAGGAGGATGACACCCTCTAAGACGTGGCACAAACAAAGGAGAGAACCAGGAAGGAGCTGATCACTACCTTGACTTCTTGGACTCAGGCTCAGTATGGATGGTGAGTTTTTCAATTTTTTTTGTTATTCTTTTTGGGTGTTTGGAACTTTAGGCTGAAAAGGGCAAGATTATAGCATTAAGTATAGGCTAGTATAGAACACTACATTATGAAATCAAGGTTTTTTCAATCTAGAAAGTAATACTGTACATAGAACACTGTGCGTTGTGAATTCAATGTTTTTTTTCCAAGCTAGGAAATAATATTGTACACAGATTGACTAGTCAGTCAGGTGGGTTACACTGGCTTGCATTATTGGTGTTCTGGGTGGAAGAAACTGTGTAAAAGGTAGGGTACTGTAGGTGGGGACACAAATTCTTAAAGAGGACAGAAAAATTAATTAACTGTATGGGACGAGACTAGCCAAAATAAAGTTAATAACTGATAAACCCATAGGACGGCTGAACTCTGCTTGGTGGGAACCTTCTGTTAAACATGTTGGTGGTGGTTTGGATGAATATCCTGAGGGAACTTGGTGAGTGTCCAATCCGTCACAGACTAAGACGACTTGAGGAAGAAGTACAGCTGCTTGGCAGAGAGTTGGAGAATATGGGGGGGTTACTGTGGTAGGAGGGCTGCCCACTAGGGTTAATATTGGGGAGCCATAAATGGTAAGATCCTCAGATCGAGGGAAAGAAATTGGTGGGTGAGAGCAAGCCAAAGATAGTTCCTAACACTGTAGGGAAAGTCAAATTCAGGAGGGAGGAGCCATTGCATGTCAACTCAGTGGGGGTAAGTAATATGTGTGAAGCACTGGCAACTTTGGTGGAGGAAGTTGGGGGAGGATCTCCAAGAGGGGGCAGAGGGCCGCCTGGGCGCTTGAGGGTTGAGGCACTAGGACGCTACACCGTGGCTACGCCGCGGCCCGGTTCGGAATGGACCTGGCAGCTGGGGGTCATGGGGGAGGGAGGATCGAGGATCCCAACGGATGCTCTCCTCCCTCAGGGGTAGGTGACCAAGAACGCTCTGTGTTCTGCATCCCTTCCATAGTCGGTGGAAGCACCAACAGTAGGAAGGGATGGAGGCAGCTTCACTCATCGGAGCCGGGGAGTGGGGATGTCGCGGAGCATGAGGGCTGGCGTGCGCCAGCACATAGCCACTCGGGACTTACATCCCAAGCGCACGGCATCCCAGGGGGCGTGGGAGTAAGGGGAGAAAAACCGGAAAAATACCTCCGGCTGCCTAGATGAAGTCCGCCCTAAGTCTACCTGGACCACCTACAAGGACAGACCCCAATGTGCCAGAAAGAGGAGGAAGGGCACTCTAGTGGCAGATCCCTAAGGTAGGGGTCGGGGGACATGAGCGGATGGAAGGAGGTGGCACCGGGGGTAGGGAAGGAGGATAAAGATGAAAAAAAAAAAAAAGAGGGGGCAGAGGGGGGAATAGGAGGAGAAAGTACAAGATGCTTCAGGCAGCGGAAGGAGGGGGTCAAAGGTAAAAGGGAGAGGGGAACTGTTCAGGTAGGGATGACAGGAAAGAGGAGGGGCAAGGGGGTTGGTAGGGCAGCAGAGGTTAGAAACGTAACAGGGAAGGTGAGGGAGGATAGAGCAGTGGAGGGGTAAGCAATGGGGGCAGAGGTATACTGTAGCTATAAATATGGCAGACTCTAGAGTGAGGTACCTTGTAAGAGAGTGGGAGGGCAAGGAAGGATGAGGGGAAATACTAGTGTTGGGGATATCAACTTAAAGGGATAAGATGGAGCAGCAAGGGGTGAAGACATAGTCGTATATGGGAAGAATCCTTACCTGGGTTGATGTTAGGCAGGGGGGAGCAGTCTATTCTGAAGTGTACAAGATGGGGTAGGAGGAAGCTGCATCTCATGGTGCATGTGGGCATGAACAAACTGGCAGGAGAAACACTGGAATTTGTGATGGAGATGTTCGAAGAACTGAGAAGGGTGGGTAAGGAGCTGGGGTAATTGGTGGCCTTCTTGGATGTTCTTCCAGTGTCATGCACATGTACAGCAAGGAAGAGAGGATCAGAGAGTTCAACACATCGCTGGGTAATTGTGTCAATCCAAGGGGTACTGGGTAGTGGAGGGCTGGGGACAGCTGTGACAATAACGACCTATATGCAGGAAACAGGTTACACTTGAGGTAGGAGAGGAAGGCAATATTAAAGAAGGGGATTGAGAGGTACATAGCAACAAAGGTGGGCTTATACTAGGAGTGGGGGTGGTAACAAATAGGCTATTGGTAGGCAGGGTTCCTGGAGAGGAGTACCAGGCAAGATTACCCCCAAATTAATAGAGAGGAGGTTGGGGTAGGGGCACGGGGGGGAGGAATAAGGAAGACCAGGGAAGGGAAAGGGAGGAAACTGAGTGGAGGGTGGTCATGCTAAATGTGAGGTGTCTAGGTATTAAGACCACTGAGTTGCAGGCTCTGCTTGCTGGGGAGGGGTTGAGTTGACATTCTGGCCATCACAGAAATGTGGGCAACCCAGTACCATGACTGGGATATGATAATACCAGGGTATAGAATATTTAGGAAGGATAGGGCTAAGAGGAAAGGGAGAGCATGTGGCAATGTATGTATGGGGAGGGATATTGTGTATATGGGAGGAGGGGGAGGAAGGCAGAACAGAGGCCCTATGGATGCAGTTCCAGGACTGGAGGGGTAGGACGCTAAGGATGGGGGTAATATATAGACCACTGGCACAAAAGGAAGACCTAGACAGAGAGCTTGCCCAGCAAGCCAGAAGGGTTTATAGGAAGGGGGAACACCATGGCAATGGGGAACTTCAACCTACATGGGGTGGATTGGACCGCGCCCACCACCATGAGTGAAAGGGTGTAGGTATTACTAGATGCATTTTAGGACAGCTTCCTGGTGCACTTGGTATATGAACCAACTAGGTTAGACAGGGTGCTGGATCTGGTACTTTCAAATGGGGAGGCAGTAAGGGATTTGGGGTGAAGGACCCCCTGGCTGGAAGTGACCACCATTCAGTGTGGTTCACACTCAGTATGGGTAGGGAAATGGGGGGTGTGGGAACCAGAGTGATTGAATTTAAAGGGGCAGACTTTAGAAGGATGGGGGAAATACTGGATAGGTATCTGGTAGGAATTCAACCAGAAATGGATGCTAGTCAGAAATGGGAGTGTATTAAAAAAGGACTGACAGAAGCCACTTGGATGTGCACAAAGTCAAGGAACAAGAAGGGAAAAGTAAAGAAGTACAGTTTGTTGACTCACGAGGTTAGAGAGGCAGTGAAGGACAAAAATGGGCATTCTGGAAACTCAAGGAGTCAGGAGGGGGGACAACAAGAATGAGTATGCAAAGAAGTCCAGGGAGGTCACCAGGTTAGTCAGAGCAGCCAAGGCTTCAAGAGAATTGAGACTGGCACAAGGTATCAGGGAAGGTGAAAAATATTTCTTCAGATACGTTGGAGAAAGAAGGAAGGACAAAGACCAGATTGGAAGGATTAAGAAGGAAGAAGGGTGGGTGGAAAAGGGAGGGGATCAGTCAGAGGTATTAAATAAGTACTTCTGCTCTGTGTTCAAAAGGAAGAAAGGGCCAGATACCTCAAGAGAGAGGTGGGAGTGGAATGGGGGTGACTGATGTAAGGATTACAGCGGACAGGGTTCCGGAAGGACTTAAGGCATTAAGGGTGGGCAGGGCACTGGGACTGGATGGATTCACCCCAAGATACTCAGGGAGCTGGCAGAGATAATGGCAGAACCACTGGCTGACCTGTTCAACTCCACCCTGGACACAGAATGTATACCACAAGACTGGAGAATGGCCCATGTGGTGCCCATTAACAAAAGTGGACCAAGGGATGAACCAGGCAACTACAGACCTGTGAGTCACTTCAATTGTGGGGAAGCTCATGGAGACAATACTAAAGAAGAGGCTTGTAGCCTTTCTGAAGGATAATTGTCTCCTGGATGGACATCAGCACGAGTTTGTCTGGGGCAGATCCTGCCAGATGAATCTAATTGAGTACTATGACTGGGTGACCAGGGAGCTAGAAGGGGGACATTCAGTGGATGTCCTGTGTTTAGACTTCAGCAAAGCATTTGATTCTGTGCTGCATGGGAGGTTGGGTGGGGGAAGCTGGAATACATAGGGGTGGGAACAAAGATAATCAAATGTATTGTCAACTGGCTTGATGGTAGGCAGCAAAGTGTGATGGTGGGGGTGGGACTTTCAACATTGAGGGAGGTGACAAGTGGGGTAGCACAGGGATTGGTTAAGGGACCAGTGCTATTTGGGATATTTATAGCAGATGTCTCGTATGGGACATAGAATAGGATCAGTGTTCTTGTGGGTGATATGAAGATGGGAGCTGTGGTGGATGATGCCAAAAGGTGAAAGGGGCTACAGGAGGACCTGGCAAAACTACATGAATGGTCAGAAACATGGCAGTTGGGGTACAATGCTAAGAAGTACAAGGTATTGCACTTTAGAGCTAGGAATCGGAGGAAGAGCTATCAGTTGGGAGGGGTGCAGCTTAAAAGCATCAAAGAAGAAAAGTATCTGGGGGTGTTCATAATGGGCAGCATGAAAAACTCAGCCCAGTGCAGGAAGGCAGCAGCAAAAGCTAACAGGATGCTAGAGTAATAGGGAGGTGATCCTTGCTCTGTACAGCTCCCTGGTCAGGCCGCATGTGGAATACTGCATGCAGTACTGGCACACATTCCTGAAGAAGGATATAAAGTTGTTGGAGGGAGTGCAACAGAGGGCAACAAAAATTATACAGGGATTGGAGGGGAAGTCCTACGAGGAGAGATTGGGAGAGCTGAACATGTACTCCCTGGAGGAGAGGAGGGTCAGAGGGGATATGGCTGAAACCTTTAAATTCCTCAAGGGAATAAACAAAGTTAACACTAAAGGACATTTCCAGATCAGAAAGGAGAGGGATATGAGAGGGCACCCTGCTAAGACTGGAGGAGGGAGGATTCAGGAGTGAAATCAGGAGACATTATTTCACAGAATGGGTAGTGGATATGTGGAATACTCTGCCTGAGGAGGTGGTGGCCTGTTGTTCTGTGGATAGCTTTAAGAGGAGGTGGGACAGGGTAGGGGGTTAATGATGGGGGTGGGAGTAGGGCAGCTGCAAGATGAGGGGCTAGCAGCACAATCAAGCAGACCTGATAGACCACAAGGCTTGCTTCTACTGGCATGTTTGTAAGTTCGTAAAACACTTCATTTGCATTTTCTTTTCCTCAAATATGGTCCGAGATCCAGACCATAATTCAAGCCAGGAAAGTTATTAACTCCTAATGTTACAATCCAAAGGTTTTCTTTATTCAGCATCACTATGTCATCTTAGCATTAGTTAACCCCTCTCATAGGATAAAACACCTTCTCGATACCCTGAAATTTGAAACAATGCTGTAAATCATCATAGGATTGTGCTAATGTATGTGTTTCTTGTGCCATATGTTATGTCTCCTCTTTGTATGGATATAACATCTTCTCACATTCGGATTGCACAGCACAGGACAATGTGTCATGACATCTGCATCTTCCTCCTGAAGCAGCAGTGGGACAAGGTAACCTGTGGCACCAGTGCAGAAGGCAGTGTACCATGACCTCTGCATCCTCTGCATCATCCTCTTGAAGCAGTAGTGCCAAAAGACAGTCTGTGGCATAAGTGCACAAGTCAAAGTGCCATGACATCTCATCCTCCTCTTCCTGATGCCATTTTAAGGACTTCTATAGCATTTCTCTAATAAAGCAACTTTTCAGGCTGAATAATTAATATCTGGGACCTGAACTCAGAATATTCAAAAAATGGTATTCACACAGCCCTAATTTGTATCATAGGATACATGGCAGACTCCCCTAAGAGATGAAGAAGTCTAAAGGGAAAGAAATGGTTCTTGATCTTAAGTATGGATGGAGATATAGCGCCTTTAGTGGTATATTCTATTTCTTCCTCAATACAGCATATTGATAGAGATGTTTCTGGTTGTTTTAGTAGGTCTATGATGAACATGAGTTGCCATCTTATGGCCAGTATCTGTAACGAATGCTGGCCTAATTCCATCTTTAAGATATCTGCTGATACTGATTGGTGAACCATTAGAATATTCCTGTATAGCTCATTCTAAATTTTCTCTAACACATTTAAGTTTTCTGTGGCTCAGACCTCTGCTGCATATAGGGTGCTAGCATTGACTTTGGCATTCTTTATTTTTAGGTATCTCTTAATAGACCTTGTTCCTTGCTTTGCAGTAAATATCCTTAAAGCAGTGGCTATGGTCATCATCTTGACACATGTTAGAGCAGTGTGGCCCTTCCATTTTAGGTTCTGAGTAAATCTAACTCACATTTAATCACAAAAAGTAACAGTTTCTATTTTGATATTGTTAATGGAGACTCTGGGGACTGATTTAGAACACTCATCTAATATTACCAAATTGGTTTTACCTCTATTGATCACTAAACAGCTCTCTTTACAGAGGTTTGAGAAATGATTTAATTGTCATTAAAGGCCTTGTTTGGGTGTTAAAATGAGGATGATATTGTCTGCATATGTGAGACAGGGTTCTTTTTTGTCAAATATTGCTGGGGAATGGTAATTTAAGTCCCCTATTGCTTGACCTATTGAGTTTATGTATAAATTAAAGAAGATAGGGACTAGTACATTATACAGCCTTGACTTACTCCTACAAAGATAATAATTTTATCTGTGATATCCTCTTGATGGTTATACTAGACCTTTGTCCAGGTATTCTAATGAATCCTGATAAGGATATCAAAAACTGTGGGGTCTATGTTGAATTTCTTGTTTTTGCCAGCAAAAGGATCTGCTGATGCTGTCACAAGCAGAGGACAGGCCACTAAAGCTACAAGAAAGATTATTTTTCTTGATTTTGACATACTTCTATATTAAATGATAAAGCACATAACAGTGCTGGATTGTTGAAAGTCCTGTTCTAAATCCATTCTTAAAGTTACTTAATATCTGTTCTTTCTCCGGCCATTCCATAAGTCTGTGTAGTGGAGGGTCTTGGCACCCAACTAAGGATCTAAAGTTCGAGCAGACTCGATAGACCGTAAGGCCTAATCTGCTGGCAAATAGTATGTTAGTATGTTTGTATTATTTTAGAAAATATTTTCTGAGGGACATCCATCAGGCTCATCAGTCTGTACATGCTGAGATCACTGTGATTCCTTTTTTTACAGATTGGAAATATAATGCTTCCTTTCCAGCTATCTGGAAACTGTGATCCCTGAAGAAGTGAGCTGAAAATAATTTTGAAAATAGGGATCCATCAGTCAAAAAACTGTAGTAAATGTACGCCAGTATTTGGTCTGGTCCAGGGGCTTTATGGAAAGCTAAAGGTAAAACTGCAAAATAAACCTCATCCTCCTGTATGAAAATTGGTTGTAGAAATTCATTCAGTTTTCTTGCCTATTGATTTTGTTTATTACGTGTAGTCCTTATTCCAAGAAGTAAAGTAGTTTATAATAATTTTCACAAACTTTAGGAGGTATACAGTATGTGCTTCTAATCTGTTAGTGTAAAGTTTATATCTTGTGGAGACCAATGTCTAAAATGCTATAATATCATTTTAATAATTGCTTTTCTTCACTTATCCCACACTGACTTATTATATTTATTGCATTCTTGTTCTAATGTTCTTTTGTATTTTTTCATTCTTTCATTTAATATTTTAAGGTTAGCGCTAGCTCTGTTTTTTCTTAACCTTTTTTACTAGTTTTTATTTATTTATTTATTTACATTTTTGGTAACCAGGTAATTGCACTGATCCAGTGGACCATTTTTAGTCACGACCTGGGCCACAAGGTGGCAGTACATGGATACAAGCAATAGATATAATGTACAATTTACATGTACTGTACAAGTGCCAATAGATAACAATAGACAAAAGCCTACTTGTGGTAAACAGACAATGGTAAGTGAGGTACCATAGGGATACCTGCAGCAGTACAATGGGAGAAAAGTTACAGATTCACAGGGAGTAGTTTAACATAACAGACTTAACAAAATCTAGTCTGGGTAACATGCCTGTCCTGAGAAAGAGAGCAGGTTGACCTGAAAGCTTTTGGTAAAATCTGGGCATGGCTTCCAGACAGTGCACTGAGTCTAGGCACTGAGGGAGCATAGTTTAGGTAAACTGGAGAGCAGGGTAATTTGTGTTATGAAAATACAAAATCACACATGCCCCCACAATGCAAAGCATCATGGACTGCATATGCAAATCACCACAGAATGTTATGCTGGTCCAACTTTAAGCAGAATTGCATGGTGCCAAAAGGCCTCTCACACAGTTTGCAAAGGGTGCTAACAAAAGACATAGACATTTGTTTCGTCCTACCAGGACTCATCAGTATGCCTCGCCTGTTTGACACCCCAGTGGAATGGACCAGCTACCCTTAAGGCAGTGTGCCTTGGATGTATTGTGGTGAACCCATTAAAATAAAAAACTATTTAAAAGACAAAGAACCTCTGTGCGCAAACACTGAGGCAAGGGTTACCCCAAAGGGCATTTGGCTGGGAAGCCAAGTTTCAAGAAAATACAAAGTCACACATGCCTCCACAATGCAAAGCATCATGGGCTGCATATGCAAATCACCACAGAATGTTATGCTGGTCCAACTTTAAGCAGACTTGCATGGTGCTGAAAGGCCTCTTACACAGTTTGCAAAGGGTGCTAACAGAAGACTATGAACCACGTGTTCGTCCTACCAGGACTCATCAGTATGCCTCGTCTGTTTGACACCCCAGTGGAAATGGACCAGCTACCCTTAAGGCAGTGTGCCTTGGATATATTGTGTTGAACCCATTAAAATAAAAAAACTATTTAAAAGACAAAGAACCTCTGTGCGCAAACACTGAGGCAAGGGTTACCCCAAAGGGCATTTGGCTGGGAAGCCAAGTTTCAAGAAAATACAAAATCACACATGCCCCCACAATGCAAAGCAACATGGGCTGCATATGCAAATCACCACAGAATGTTATGCTGGTCCAACTTAGTCTTGGTGTAACCTAGAGCCATGGCCTGCCAGGACCAGGTACAGAGATGTGGGAGGAGGCCTCACAGGTAGGTTTGAGAGGCAGTATGAGAGTCAAGTGAGTGGGTTAGTGCTTTAGGATAGAGGTGCGGGGGGAGAGTAGGATAGGCAGAAAGTGCCTGACCATGGTAGAATTATGGTGGCTTTCGGTCTCCTGCACTGCCCTGTGTGCATTTGCAGGTGGAGCCTATCATTAGCCAGGCCTTTAGGTTAGATTTGAAAGATGCATGGAATGTAGATGTACGGATGGGCATGGGAAAACTATTCCAGAGGGAAGGGGCAGAGACAGAGAAGGCCTTACTGCCCATTATTGTGGAGAAATGGGGAACTTCCAAGGATTTGATGGAGGTTGCCCTAAGCGGCCTCATGGACACTCTGGGTATGAGTAGGGGGGGCATATGGGGACAGCTGGTTACTTCTGAGGGCTTTGTCAACTAGGCAGCCTGCGGTATAGTCAAAGTATGCCTGGAGAGGGAGCCAACCAAGGGACTGGTAGAGTGTACAGTGATGAGTTAAGGAGGAAGCTTTGAGAGCAAAGTGACAGATGGCATTGTATGTCATGTTGAGGCAGGAGTGCTGCTTTATGGACACTTGGGAGTAGATGGGGGAGCAGTAGTCAAGGAGTGGTAGGAGGTTTCCCTGTGCAATGGCAAGACTAGCTTCAGATGATAACAGGTGGTTTGCTCGGTATGCCGCTCCTATCTTCAGGTTTATCCTATTGATAGTCAGGGTAATGTGATCATTATAGGTGAGTGGTGGGTCGAGGGTAACACTGAGATAGTTGAAAGAGTTGACCTGTTGCAGTGGATGTCTGGCAGGTCTGTATACGGTGAGGGAGGAGTTTAATTTAGCTGACTTGTTTTGGAAAGGCTTTGATCCAAAGAGCATGGCCTTGGTCTTTTTCACATTTACAAGGAGTTTTCTGGATGTGAACCAGTTAACAGCTGCTCATAGCTGTCAGTGAGAGTGGAAGAGATAGCTTCTAGGGACTTGTTGCTGTGGTATAGGACTAGGTCATCCACATAGAGGAGAGTGTTGTAGATTAGGCTATATACTGGTAGCACATTGATAAACATGGAGAAAAGAAGGGGGCTGAGGACTGATCCCTGAGGAACTCCAGTGCTGGTGGGAAGGAAAGTTGAGGCTACTTTGCCTATAAGCACGGACTGGGACCTGTTTGTGAGGTAGCTATGAAACCAGGCTGCAGGTCCAGGGGCACAACCAAAATGCTGAAGTGTGGAGAGGAGAAGTTGATGGTCAACAAGGTCAAATGCCTTTGATAAATCAACAAAGACTGCACCCGTGGCCATACCCATGTCCATATTTCTGAGGACATGGTTTGAGAAGGCTGCAAGGGCAGAGAAGGTGCTGTGGTGTTTGCGGAAGCCGTGTTGAAAAGGACACAGGAGGTTATATTTATTAAAATGTTCAGTTAGTTGGGAATGGACTACTTTCTCAGTTAGTTTGCTGAGGTGTGGTAGCAGGAAGATGGGCCGATAGTTTTCTGGGCAACTGGGTTCTACGCCTTGAAGATGGGAATCACACTTGCATGTCTCCAGGTGTCAGGCACTGTTGATGTAGACAGGGTAAGGTTAAACATGTGTATTAGTGGTTTGACAAGGTCAGGGGAGATGATCCCCAGGAAAGCAGGGTACAGTCTATCACTTCCAGGGCTGCCGCTAGAAGGGAGGGTTTTCAGAAGTTTTATAATGGTATTGTGAGTAATGGCCCTGAAATAGATAGGAGAGGTGGAAGCTTCGGTGTTTCTGGGAGTGGGGGGCTATTGCTGTTGTTTGGGTTGGAGGGAGGGTAAGGAGGGAGCTTGCTAAGATAAGGGGTCAGGTTGGCAAACATACTATTGAGGAGGTCAACGATGAGAGCAAGGTCATCAATGGTGCCTGCTGGGGAGGCAAGTTTTGTTATTTGCTTACTGATCTTTGGGTTTAGGATGGACCCAACTCAGGTCAAGAAACTACGTGGATTCCTCAGGGTATTTTTTGGAGCTCAGTGAAGTATTTCATTTTTAGTGACTTTGCCAGCTGCTTACAGGCATTTCGCAGTTGCCTGTAGGTGTTCCATAGTTGTGGGGATGGAGACTGTTTGAATGCTTTCCATTTAGAGTCCCTGACCTTCATTTGCAGTAACAGTTCTTTTGTTATCCAGCATGTGCAGCCTTCCCAAACCCTTCTGGTTTTGGTGGGAAAATACTGGTCCTGAAGTTTCTGAAGGGTGCTGGTGAAGTACTGGACAGCAGCGGAGGCATTTTCAAGCTAGTATAGGGAGGACCATTTTAAGGACATTGCTTCCCTAGTCATGGGTTCATGATTCTGGCTGCTGAAATTATTGAAGGACAATAATTTTGCTGGTGGGTGAACTGACTTATTGTTTACAACGATGTAGGTGGGGGAGTGGTCACTAATTGCATCTGACATGGTGCCTGTTAGGAGGGAGTAGGTCAGACAGGTTAGTTAGAATCCAATCAAGGATAGAGTGGTTTGGTGCGTGTTGGTTGAATCTTGTTGTGGTCGAGATTACTTGGTCTAAGTTTTGTGGCTTTAGTAGGGCTGTATATTCTGGGATTGAGTTTGCTGTCCAATTGAGATTGAAATCCCCCAGTAGGAAGACATCTCTAGATGAGGTGGCACCTGCTAGACCAGACAGTAAGCTAGATAGTCCCTGGGTAGAAGCTGGAGGGGGGTTTAACAACAGCCAATGTACAGTTTTTTTTTGAAGTGCTAATGGTTAGCTCAGTAATAATCGACTCACTAAGTGAGATGGCAGTGGAGCAGGTGACTGTGGCAGCTGATATATAGTCCTGGACATACAGTGCAACGCCACCTCCTCCTCTCTTCCTGCCTGGCCTATCTAGCTGGAGGAAGGAATAGCCCTGGAGTTGGTACAAGGCATTGTTGTGGTATGGTTTTAGCCAGGTCTCCGAGATACCTAGCACATGGGGCTTGTATAGGGTCACCCAGGCATCTATCTCAGTGAACTTGGAAGGAAGGTTACATACATTTAGGTGAATGATCTTGATACCACGGCATCCAGCCCACATGGCATTAGTGTGGTCAATGTGTTCGTCTGTAGGTCCTAGGTTGGTTTCAATGTCACCTGCTAGCAGGGCTAGTAGAAGGAGGGACAGGAGGGGGCAGGTTGGGGGATGCCAGTGGTGTTTTTTGATCATGGTAGAATGAATCAGATAGCCTAGTTGTCTTTGTTCTTTGTTTGATAGGGACAACAGAAATAATGATACTAGTGGTGTGACCTTTCTTGGGGACATGTTGGGCAGGCTGAAAGTAGGGGTGCAGTGATGAAGGAATTTTTGTTCAGTAGCTAGAACTGATACAACTGAATCTGCTGTGAGCAGTAGCCCAAACAACGAGGATGTAGCCAGCAGGAAAAGACTTCCATTGATTTGGGGCATTGATGAGGAAAGGTATTCAGAGTTTGGAGGAGTTATGGGGAAGAGGACAAAACCGATAACCATATTCCTAGGGAGTAGTTCCTATGTGAGCAGAATGTGATGTTATGGGAGGTGGTGGGATGGAGAAGTGCAGAGAATTGGAACAGTGGCCACTGGTGTTGGTTTCTGATAACCTGCAAATGGGAAAAACCACTGATTGGTTTTTATGCTCACATGACACAAGGTATAAACTGCGATGTTGACCAAGGGTTGTGGTGGGGTAAAACTTTTTACACGGAGCCATTGGAGCCATTGTTACTGGTGATTACCTGTGGGCTATCTGACGAGAACTGTGCTTCTGTTTGGGGGAGTACGGGGAGGGCTCCTTGGCTATGGAACACCCTCATGACCCTTGCTTTCACATGGACAGCTGTGGAGGAAAGAACACAGATTCAATTTAAGGAAGCAGATGGAGGAGGAACTGAGAGAAACAAAGAAAAGGGGAGGATGGGGCTGACTCCAGCACAGTGCTTCAAAATACATTTCAGGTCAGTCAGGTATTAAAGTCATTTTTAACTTAACTCAAGCTGCAGAGAAAGCTCTCTTAATACATTTGCTGTCCTTTTTTTAACTTAACTCAAGCTGCAGAGAAAGGCTCCATTAATACATTTGCAGTCCTTTTTTAACTTAACTCAAGCTGTGGAGAAAGGCTCTCTTAATACATTTGCAGTCCTTTTTTTAACTTAACTCAAGCTGCAGAGAAAGGCTTCCTTAATACGTTTGCAGTCCTTTTTTTAACTTAACTCAAGCTGCGGAGAAAGGCCCTTTAATACATTTTGCAGTCCTTTTTAACTTAACTCTAGCTATGGAGAAAGGCCCCTTAAACAGTTGCTTTTTTTTTTTTAAATTAGCTCAACCTGCGGAGAAAAGTTCCCTTAATACATTTGCAGTCTTTTTTTTAACTTAACCCAAGCTGCGAAGAAAGGCTCCTTTAAAACAGCTGCATTTTTATTCTTTAAATTAGCTCAAGCTGTGGAGAAAGGCTTCTTTAATACACTTGCCGTCCTTTTTATGTTGGCTTGCGTGGATGCGCAAGCAAAACATCTTGTGACAGTTCAGGTCTTGGGGGTGCGGCTGCTTTTGGGCGAATGCAGGGCACACATCAGTAGGTGCGTCCCTCATTCCCCAATCAGCCTGCATGCCACTGCCACACCATGCATTCATAATGGGGTGAGCACATCAAAGCAAAGGTCCGCTGCAATCTGAGCAAAGCTCGTCATATGCAGCGGTCCTTTGCTTGCCGTTCTCTCCACCATTATGACCATGGTCAGTGAGTGGGTGACTGCCTCATGTTTTCCGACATTGGGGTGCCAATCCCCTGTCGGAAAGCCCCCGTGTTTGTGTGCTGACAGGGAGCCCTCCTGCCGGGCATCCCCCCGCAAATGTGGACGTTGAGGGGTGCCCAACTCGCATCTGCTTATGCCTCACTTTCTTTTGCCCACCAATGGGAAGCCCACTCCCATCAGCATCACCCCCAACTGCTGAATGCCAAGGGGTGCCCAACTCTCGAATCGCGCCCCTTTCTTTGTTTGCCGTGGGGTGCCCAACTCCCGGCCGCATTACCTCCCGTTGTGTGCCACAATGAGGGTGCCCAATCCCTGTTGGCTACTGACACCCCCACCACAAAACCCACTTAGGTGGCATGCTGGCAGTCCACCCTAGCATGCCAAATTCCCTGTAATACAAAAACTGTCCTGTGACTAGTCTAGATGCCCCACCCACACCCACCCACTGTGACCCTGCCTCCCCTCACCCCCCCTCACCCCATACTTACCTCCGGACTCTGGCGCGATGATCTTCCATGGACCGGGAACACTTCTGCGCTCTTCAAAGTCGATTGCGAACTGAGGAAATGCTGGTAAACTGTATAATGCAATGAATGGGCTTTTTCAACTTTGCTATGTATCTCAGGCATTTCTTGGAATTTTGTCACCAAATTTTCAACATGGGGTTTTTGGGGCCCCTCCTCATGAATTCTGTCGCTGTCATGGCGTTAATCGGCCTCGGAAGGTGATTTTGCAGTCACTGCATGAAATCACCTTTTGGGACATATTAACAAAATGACAGTGCCAGTGTTCATGAGGTGGCCTCTCAAAAAGCCTATGTTCCAAATTTGGTGGAAAAAATCCAACAAATGCCTGTTTTACGAGCATGCATTGTGCAGTTGCTATGCAGGCTCGTAACTTCGAGCATTCACAATATTTTAATGCCGAATTTTCACCATTGGCACTTTTGTGCACCTCCTTGTGAACAGTACAGCTGTCATTTTCCACATCTTGCCCGAAATGTGTTTATTTATTTATTTGTTTTTGTTAACCAGGTAAGCACACTAGACAACGAGTGCCTATTTTCAGGAGTGACCTGGGAGGTTACAGTACAGAGAAAACAAGATACAAATACAGGGCAGCATACAGGCCCACCACAAGTGGACGAGAGTGGAAAATAGTACCTAGGACACTGAATGGACAATAGAACAATTTTCACGCCCACGCGCAGGTGGGGCCAGGGTAAATAGCAAGTGAAGACAAAAGTACAAAGGTCAGAGCAAAAAACGAGAATACAACTACAGGCTCATTAATACATATGTACACAAATTGAGGCAGGGTGTGGAGAGCAGCAAGAACAGGGGAGGGAGGGAGAGTAAGAGGAAGGAGAGGGAGGGAAGGTGGGAGTGAATCAGCATGACTCCTCCAGGAACGCAGGGAAGAGCGAGCAAGGGGCAATATTTTGCAGAGGGCATCGAGCAAGGAGGAGGAACCCACCCTGGAAGACCACCAGGGCATGCACGAGCAGCAGGGGAGTGCACCCCCATCCCAGAAGCGGGCCCAAGTAGAGAGGTCAGGGGATAGCAAGGGGACCTACAGGAGCCCCAAGAAGGAAGCAAGAAGGGGGGGGCTCCCAGGCAGCATGGGATGGGGGGGAGGGGGGATGGTGCAGACCAGAGGGGACCGGTAAGGATCCAGAACTGCTAGAGGAGGGGAGAAGCTAACCAGAGCAAATTTAGTGCAGGGGTGGAGAGTGGTTGAGGCCGAGAACCCAAGGGGTGGGGGAGGGAGTGTTTCCGCACTTCCTGCACACAGTTGCGCAGTCGCTGTGGGAAATCAGTGTTTGGGCCAGATTATGAAAATGACAGTGACACAGTTCATGAGCAGAGCTCCTAAAATGCCTATGTTGAAAATTTGGAGCTGATATTCCATAAAATGATTGTTACAAGTGTGGGTTGTCAGATTGCAAGCATGCTCGTACTGTCGTGCATTTGTGATATTTTCACTCGGTATTTTCACCATTGCCATTTTTACACACCTCTTGATGAACAGTACAGCTGTCACTTCACATATCCTGCCAAAAATGTGTTTCTACACTTCCGGCGCAGAATAGCATGGCTGCTGTGCAAAATCACTTCTTGGGACACTTTGAGGAAATGACAGTGACACTGTACATGAGCAGAGGTGCTAAAATGTCTATGCTGAAAATTTGGTGCCAAACGCCCACAAACTGGCAGTGCTGCAAGCATTCCTTGCATATTTCCCACGCACCTTTGCAACTCCGCAAATTTCATATATTTGTATGCCACATTTTCAGCGCTGGCATTTAATTACACCTCCTTATGAACTGTGCAGCTGCCATTTTCACATCCTGCCCAGCATGTTTTCCCACACTGCACTAACAAACACCCACAGGGACACCCTAATGCCTCTCACTCTCTGTAGGGTGGAGGTGGGTTAGCATCAGTTCAATACTTGACTGCCACTCCTATGCTGCATCTCTCTAACTCCTGCACTGCCAATGGCAGCAAGACAACATTCGGCATTGACAAATGCTTGTTTTTAACTTAACTCAAGCTGCGGAGAAAGGCTCCTTTAAAACAGTTGCATTTTTTTTCTTTAAATTAGCTCAAGCTGTGGAGAAAGGCTCCTATAATACATTTGCAGTCCTTTTTTTAACTTAACTCAAGCTGCGGAGAAAGGTTCCTTTAATACATTTGCATTTTTTTTTCTTTAAATTAGTTCAAGCTGCAGAGAAAGGCTCCCTTAAGAACATATGCAGTCTTGGTTTAATAATTTAAAGTGAGAAGAAGGCTTAAAGGATACAAGTCAGGTATTAAAGTAGCTGGGGAGAAAGGCTCCCGATACAGTGTACAAGACTAAAGAAACAAACTATCAGCATTTCTGCGCCAACATAAAGGGCTGTTGTTTTTGGTGCCAAAATCCAGAATTCAAAACTTTTCACATAGAGCCATTGGTGCCGTTGTAACTGGGGATTACCTGCAGGCTATCCAAGGAGAACTGTGCTTCTGTTTGGGGGTGAGGTTCGGGGTGGGCTCCTCGGCTGTGGAACACCCTCGTGACCCTTGCTTTCACACGGACACAGATCTACAGGTACTTAGAAATGTCCTCTGGGAGGGTTGTGAAGGCTGCACCAGTGTGCCATGCCACCCCAATGCTCATTTGCATTGTAACAATCATGTTGGTGGTCTAGTGGAGCCCCTTCCCCAATCCCTGATGTTGCTCGTATATATTAATAAATTAATTCATGCTGGTCTAGCGAGCCCCCCTTCCTGATCCTCAATGTCACTCTTATATATTATAATGTAGTCCCTGGTGGTCTAGCGGACCCCCTCTCTGATCTCTGTACCTCTCTTATGTCATTTTAATAATTCCCTGGTGCTGGGTCTATGTGATAATGACGATTGTGGAAGGGCAATTGTCATTAGGGCAAATGTTCATTGTCGAAAAATCCATTTTGCCAATGTACATTCCTGGCGCATGGCAAAAGGGCACCTGGAAATTGAATTGTTTTGTTTATGCTGGAGGCTATACCTCCCACACCCCCTACTAAAGATTCTCAACTCCAGCGGGGTGCATGTCGGGGGGGTGACAAATAAAAAAATATTTTTCAGACTGGTGCAAACATCCCAATGTGCCTACCACCAAACCCGGCACCCCAGCCATAACCTGCCATGAACCCACCATGCCACACGGCCAGCTCGGCAACCCACCATCATGCTACACCTCACAAACCCTCCCTCCACTTCTTCCTATCACACAGCATGCTTGCTCCCCCCACGCATGCATATACATATAGGGAAAGAATGTCACTGTACCTACATTTGCCTCCATCCACTCACCCTGAGAACAGGTGCTGCTATTGAGTTACACTTTTTGTAAGCACTCAATAGCAGTCATCCTTCTCATGGGATACCCCTGGTTCTCTAGAGGCCCCCCACCCCAGCAGTCAGTGTCCCACTGCTTCACTCTCCCATCCTGAAAATGAGCCAGCAACTGGTACAGCCCACTACTTACCTCACTGGCCAGCTGCCAACTGAGATCTCAGAGAGCACCTACTGTATTCAGTACATGCTCACTGAACAACAGCTTAATCAATGGGCACATACTGAGTAGAACAGGTGCTCATTGAGAGCTCAGTAGATAACTGGCAGGGGTGGTGATCAGTTGACTGTGTCAGTTTCCATCACGTATATGGGATGGAGGGATCAGGGTAGTGGGATGTTGCCTTCTGGGGTGGGTGCCACTAGACCAGCAAATAATTATTAAAATGACAAAACAGGTGTTTGGGGCTGGGGGAGGATGGTCTGCATGCATCTGATTTAGCCAACACCTCCTTTTCTCACTTTGCTGGTGGAGCTATTTCCTTCCAGTATGTATCGTGCTGCAGTGGTCTTGCACAGAAGGTGTTTTTAAAATTGCTTTTCAATTTTGGATTCACCATGATACAAACAAATATGACCACAAGGCAGCTTCCTTCCTCTTTCTGTGCTGACAGAAGACCCATGTACCACAAAAGTAGTGGGTGGTGCTATTCTGAAGGGGATAGACATAAATGTCCATTACTACCACTCACTAAAACTGCTATAACCAAATGGGTTTTACTGCTTCCAGGACATCCATTCTTTTCTGTGACAGTGGCACAGCTTCATCTTCACTAATGTGGAATATTGTATTCTTTGCAGGAAGTGTGGAGCTCTTTACATCAGAGAGACTGGTAGATGCCTTGCTGACTGTTTCAGGGAACATTACAAAGCAGTCAGGAATGGAGACACTGCTAAATCCATTGCATCCCACTTTATCTCCAGGGACCACAGTGTCAATGACCTTTCTGTTTTGTCCTTCAACAGGGCTTCTGGGATTCTGACCATAGAATAACCATGGAAACCAAGCTGATCATCTACCTTGGTTCCCAGCAGCCCTCTGGTTTAAATTATAGACTTAGTTTCTACTAACATGTTTCAAACACCACTTGTTTTCCCCTAAGTCTGTTTGTACCTGTACACATTTAATTTATTTTTCATTTTCATTATAAGTCTCTATCTCTGTCTCATTCCCCCATATTTGTCACTTTTCAGCTTTCTTACTAGGTCCTGTTAATTAGTCCCCATCAGGGGACTTCTCTAGCTCTTTCACTTCTATTATGCTTTGTCTTTCCCATCATTACCTTGTTTCAAAGATTCTCTCTTAATTTTGCCCTTTATCACTTCTCCCTGAGCCAATCCCTTTTTATGTTTGCTTGCACGCATGTGCAAGAAATATAGTGCCATCATCTGAGATTTTGGAGGTGTGTCACCCCCTCTTCCATTCAGTCAGTGTGTTGGCAGGCGGCCTCTGCCACTATCGTATGTTGGAGCTGTTCATGGACAGCTCCAAAATACAGTGGCGCATAGTTGAAAGGGGAGCTATAAGCCAGTGAGCAGCGATAAGATATCGCCTGCCCGCGCAGCTCCCTACACACACACACACACACACACACACACACACACAGAAACGCACGCATACTGCGGCTTCCCTCTCCCCCCACACATATAGCCGATGGAGGTGCCCAATCCCCTGTTGGCTTGTGCTCGCTCCCCCAAAGCCTTCCACATGCCATGCTGGGTGCCCACCCCAGCGTGGCAACTCTTAGAATAGCTGACGGGGGTGCCAAATCCCCCATCAGCTCCACTGTCCTCACCCCTCCCAAGTACTGGGTGCTACGCTGGGAGCCCACCCCAGTGTGGCAACTGATCATATGGCCAATGGGGGTGCCCAATCCCCCATCGGCTCCACGGCCCCCCCAGCCATCCTTGTGCCATGCTGGGAGTTCACCCTAGTGTGGCAAACATCCCCTGTCGTCTTTTTTTTAATCCCTGTAAAGAAAAATATGGTCCCACGCAGTCTTCCTGACCCCCTCCCCACAACCTGCACCTACCCACTGTGCAATCAGCCTCCCCACACACACACCCACCCCATACTTACCTCCTGGCATGATGATCTTCGTTGGACAGGGAACACGTCTGCACTCTTCAAAGCCAACCGCAAACTGAGGAAATGCCGGTAAACTATATAATGGATTAGATAGGGTTTTGTCAGCTTTGTTGCATATCAGTCACTGCACAAAATCACCTTTCAGCCCGAATAATGCCATGACAGTGACATCATTCATGAGAAGGGGTCCTAAAAACCCCATGTTGAAAATCTGGTGCAAAAATGCCTAAAAATGACTGTTTTACGAGCCTGCATTGCGCAGTTCCTACGCAGGCTCATAAGTTCATGAATTTTCAATGTTTTCACTCCAGATTTTCAACATTGCCATTTTACCACACCTTCTTATGAGCAGTACAGCTGTCATTTTTCATGTCTCACCTAAAATGTGTTTCCGCCCATGTAGAGCACAATGGCTCAGTCGGTGTGTGAAATCAATGAACAAGACAAATTAAGAAAACCACAGTGACACTGTTCATGAGCAAGGGTCTTAAAATGGCCATGTTGAATATTTGGTGAAAAAATTCCTAAAAATGACTTTTAAGAGCGTGCGTTGCACAGTTCCTATGCACGCTCGTAAGTTCGTGAATTTTCAATATTTTCACTCCAGATTTTCAACATTGCCATTTTACCACACCTTCTTATGAGTAGTACAGCTTTCATTTTTCACATCTCACCTAAAACATGTTTCTGCCTATGTAGCATACAATGGCGCAGTTGGTGTGCAAAATCAATGTATGGGACAAATTAAGAAAATCACAGTGACACTGTTCATGAGTGAAGGTCTTAAAATGGCTATGTTGAAAATTTGGTGAAAAAATTCCAAAAAATGACTGTTTCATGAGCGTGCATTGCGCAGTTCCTATGCATGCTCATAAGTTTGTGAATTTTCAATATTTGCACTCCAGATTTTCAGCACTGTCATTTTACCACACCTTCTTATGAGATAGTATAGCTGTCATTTTTCACATATTGCCCAAAATGTGTTTTCACCCATGTAACGCACAATGGCACAGTCGATGTGCAATATCAATGTATGGGACACATTAAGAAAATCACAGTGACACTGTTCATGAGCAGAGGTTTTAAAATGGCTAAGTTGAAAATTTGGTGAAAAATTCCTAAAAATGACTGTTTCTTAAGAGCGTATCATGCAGTTCCTATGCATGCTCGTAGTTTATGAATTTAATATTTCACTCTAGATTTTCAACATTGCCATTTTATTACACTTCCTTATGTACAGTACAGCTGCCATTTTTCATATGTCACCCAAAATGTGCTTTGGCACATGTAGCGCACAATGGTGCTGTTGGTGTGCGAAAGCAATGTTTAGGACAGATTAAGAAAATCACAGTTACACTGTTCACAAGCAGAGGTCTTAAAATGGTTATGTTGAAAATTTGGTGACAAAAGTCCATAAAATGACTGTGTTATGAGTGAGCATTGCGTAGTTTCCACACACCCTCATAAGTTCATGACTTTGTAATATTTTCAGTCCAGATTTTCACCAGTGGCATTTTTCCACACTTTCTTATGAACAGTATAGCTGTCACTTTTCACAACATGGCTGAAGTGTGTTTTCACACTTTCAGCACAGAGATGCGTGGTTGCTGTGGGAAATCATTATTCGGCACAGATGAAGAAAATCACATTGACAGTGTTCATGATCGGAGGTACCAAAATGCTTGAGTTGACAATCTGCTGTAAAAAATACCCAACCTAATTATATTACGGCTGTGCATTGCACAGTTTCTATGCACACTCGTGACTTCACCATTTTTTTTTATATTTTTACTGCAGATTTGCAACATTGCCATTTTTTACACCTCCCCATGAACAGTACAGCTGTCATTTTTTACATCCTGTTCGGAATGTTTTTGCACCTGTGGTGTTAAATGCTGTAGTCACTGTGCATAAGCAGCTTTTGGCTAACAAACTGGTATTCCCCCTGCTCATGAGGTGGGGTCACAAAAAAAACATGTTGAAAATTTGGAGTGAAATTACCAATGAATGCCTGAGGTATTAGGGTTTCCAACCATAACGCCGAACCCGGTAGAGAATGACAGGCATCAGGGGTGTGACTTGGGATTCTTGTCTGTAATGCTCATACCATTCCACACCCTGCAGCCAGTGAGAGGCATCGAGGTATGCCTTGGACTCTTCGGCCCCAAAGTTCACCCCATTCTCTTATATTGCACCCATCTCACCGTATTTCCTAATGAAATGGGGTGCGCATAAGGGCCAAAGACCCCAAGGAACACCGTGACACTTGTCAGTGTCTGCAGGGTGGGGTGTGGTGAAATGGCATGGCTGTTATGCCTGACGACCCAAACATGCACCCCAATGCCTGTCACTCTCTGCAGGATGGTGGTAGGGTTGGCTTCAGTTCAATACTTCATTGCCATTCCTATTACGCAGCTCTGTAACTTCTACACTACCACTGCCAATGCCAGCAAGCAAACATTCGGCATTGACAAATGCTTGTTTATTTATATATTATATATATATAGAGAGAGAGAGAGATCCCTTATTTTGCCTCCCCTTTACAGTAACTTTATTTTGTTCTCTTTTAGATATTCCTGAAGAAGACCTATGGTCCAAATGTAGATTTTTAACTCTGTTTTCTATTTGCAGCATGCATTTAATATAACCATTTTATTTTTCTTTCAGACAACTTGTTGATGCAGCACCTTGTTTTTGTTTTCACTTAAATAGATTGCTTGTCCTGATATTGATAATATGTAGGTTGTTTCCCTATTAACATACTTTATTTGACACCATGGCATAAATGTCATGGCATAGCACCGGGTGCACAGGGCTAATGCCAGAGTTGATCCCCCACTCCACTTTGCACCATGCCTTGATGGCTGTGTGTTAATCATGCCAATCAGGGGGTTGTGGTTGGAGTTATTCTGCAGTCCACAGGGCTCTCTGTACTTTCACCCACATAAACTGCCATACACAAATGTGTATCTCTACAGGGAATAGATTCTCTACTACAGCTGCAGTGCAGTATGCTTTAATGCAAACCATCTGTCCAGATGTTAGCAGTAATAGTAGTTTTATTCATTATCAGCCTATTCCACAGGCTCAGGGCAGCTTAAAAAGGGAAGCACATAGCTGAAAATCAGCAAATACATAAGATTATTTATTCTTACACCAGACATAAATTCTATCCCATTAGTCTAGCATTTGTAAAAGAAATAAACCCTTGAATCCATTAAAACTCTTCTAATAACAATGGGAAGATGAGAATAATAAGGGCAGGTGAGGGTGAAATGATGATGTTTTAGCCCAAACTAAAAGGTCTTCACTGAGGATCTCCCTCTGATGAGCAGCACATTCCAGACCATGGGCACTGCAACTGCAAATATCCTGTCCCTAGACTGCTTCAGTCTGCATCTCTGTGTTGAAAGGGGGTTCTCATCAGAAGAGTTAAGAGGGTGGCTATAAGCATACGGACCAAGGAGCTCATTCAGGTATACTGAAACCATATTATGTTAGTCTTTAAATGTTAAAAAATATATCATGAATGTGACATACCACTTCACTGGCAGCCCAAACAACATCTATAACACCGCAATGATATGCAGGTGTGGGAAATGCTGGCAATCAACCTAGATGTGGTATTCTACACCAGCTGAAAGTAACATGTTAGCCCTCCAATAACCCAAGGTACAGGGCATTACAGTAGTCTAACCTTGACATACAGTAACAAAGACATGCACTAGTGTTTTAGGTCCTTGGAACTCAAGGTTAAATATGGATGATGTCCTGAAGGTGGAAAAAGCTACCAATGACAAACACAGACACATGATGTTCCAATTTCAGTCTGCGGTCTATGGTGATCACAGAATCACAGAAGATACTAGACAGTAGCCTTATGGCCATATGGATTCATCAATTCATATTAAGGGATATATTTCTTATTTCTCATATAGATGTCAAGGGCTTATATTACATTTTCCAGTAATGTACTGTACTATTGACAGCACTGGATAGAAGTTTACTCCAAATGTTAATAACCCTTTGATTTATCCAGTGTCCTCTCTGATTTGTTCTGTAATTTTTCTCCTCTTAGCTGTTGTTGATGGAATCTGTTGTGCCTACCATTTTTACTCATTAGACCAATATCTTCCCACAAATCGCTATTCATGGTTGCCTTAAACACTAGACATAATTCACCTCTGAGTTGGTGATATGTCATGCTATATAGTTCCTGTTCCATCAGCTTATTTGTATAGTCCACATTTTTCACTGTTGTTCTCGTTTTTGTTACTCTCTTCTGATCATTCTCTAACAAATCAATGTCCTTCTATTTATAAGGAGCCCAAATCTGGACACAGTACTCCATGTGCAGCCTAGCCAATGATACATAAAGTGGAATTATCACACTTTTATCCCTGGATGTAATATTCCTAAATATAGACCTTGTTACATTCTAAGCTTTAGTTGCTGTTGCCTTACATTTTGCTGTCACATTTAAGTCTTTAGTTATCAAGACTCCCAGATCCTTCTCTTTGTTTGTTATTTCAATTGGTTTCCCATATAAGTAATATGTTGCCCTCATATTATTATATCCAAGATGCACAATTTTGCATGTTTCTTAGTTCAGCTGTAACTTATTTGCTATAACCCATTCCACTAACATATCAATCTCATTTTTAAAATTTTGTATAGATTGATTATCATTTACAATACTAGCCCACTTTGCATCATCAGCAAACTTAGCTATCCAGCATGATCATGATGTCTGCAGTGGGGTCATATATAAACTAAAAAGTATTGGGCCCAATACCAAGCCCTGCGATACCCCACTAGTCATATTAGCCCAAGGAGATCTGATTACAGTTATTGCTACACATTGCTTCCTATCATCCAGCCAGCGTTTTTTCCATCCGACTATATTTGTTTACAAATCAAATTCCAGTAACTGTTCAATGAGTTGTTTATGAGGTAAGAAGTCATATGCTTTAGAAAAATTTAAATACAACACAACTGCTGGTAGCTTCTTATCCAAGGTACAGCTAATTGGATCAACACAATTTAGAAGGTTTGTAGGACAAGACCTGCCAGACTGAAAACCATGTTGGTATATATATATCTGAGGCCTCATTACTCTATATGTACATTTATTTTGTCCCTTATAATCCCTTAATTAAGATTAGCAAGGAGGGATATAAGGCTAATTGGATGAAAGATACTGCAGTCTGATCTAGACCCTTTTTTATGTAGTTGGGAAAGTAAAGCCATTTTCCAGTCTTGAACTACAACACCCTCTTTCAGGGGAGTATTGATTATGTGTGTCAATAGACCCAGTAGTGCCTATGTGGCAGTTTTAAGTAGTGCTGGCTGCATGTTGTCAAGGCCTGGTGATTTGTTTGTGTTTAGTTGTTTTAACCTCATTACTATATCTTGTTTGTATATATAACTCTCAGAACCTGGCTGTTTGTTACATATATGAGACCATTCTTTTCTTGCAAAATCAGACTTTGGCTTAAGTGTGCTAACAAAGAAATCATTTAGAGCAGATGCTATCTCAATGTTATACCTTACTTCAACATTGTTAACTTTAAACACTTGTAGTGCTGAGTTTTCCTTCATCATACTATTGATGTAACTATAAAAAGTTTTCTTATTGTCATTAGCTGAGTTTGCTAAGCATAGTTCGAGATCTCCCTCTGCTTTCTTGATTGCTAACTTGCAAAATTTTCTTATTGATTTATAGTTTTTGGTATTTGTAACTGATGGTTGATTTTTAGATTTAATAAATGCTCTCCTACATGCTTTAATAAGTTTCTTAATATAGTTGTTAAACCAACTAGCACCTTCCCTCTGGTATTGTATTTAGACATTACTGAAATACACTTCTGAATGCACTGTTTAACATGGTCCTTAAATAATTCCCATTTTTGCTCTATGGGTCTATTGGCAAAGTTCTGGTTCCAGTCCCATTCTTGATATTACTTAATTATCTTATTATAGTCTACCCTCTTGTACCATATTACTGATGTTTTTCCCTTTACTGGTTGCAATTAGTTTCCATTGTAGCTATTATCATGTTATGGTTAGGGATGTAAGTTTGTCATGGATGAGGTTTTAAAGACTCATTATTTGTTCATGAAATCATTAGTAAACAGTAGCAAATGCGGTGACACTGCTGTCATTGCTACATTCTGATGACACTAGTGAAAGTCATGGAAGTCCTGAATAAAGTTCAAATGTCATGGAATCAATGACGTATATGACTGCCATGACAAACTTACCTCCCTAGTTATGGTCTCTGTTACAAAATGGCTCAGATCCCCAAATTCTTTTCTCTATTCCTGACACTGAAAATTCACATAGGCATCTGTGCTGTACATCAACTGCATGTAGCTCTCAGGAGTAAATTACAGCTATAGATGAGTATCATCAGCATAGAAGTTAAACTGCACGTGGTACAGTTAAATTTCCTCTCCCAGGGGCAGTAAATAAACTAAAAATTGAATGGGTGACAGGCTCGAACCCTGAAATATCCTATAGTCAGAGGCTGCAGGTTATGAGACAAAATTTCATAGCATCACTTGATGCACCCTGCCAGAAAGGACTGAAACCACTTCAACACAGTGTCTGTAAGTCTTACAAAATTGCTGAGTTGAGCTGGATGGTCTACAATGTCAAAAGGTGATGACAAATTGAGAAGATTCATAACTGATTGTTCTCCTCTGTCTCGGCTAGGAGCTGGTCATTTTGCATTCTAATGGGTGCTGTTTCTGTGGTGTGACAATCCTAAATCAAGAATGGAACGGTTTATAGGCAAAAAATCTATCCAGGTGCATCTTCAGCTACTTTGCCACTACCTTCCTGATAATAACCTTCTATAAAATGGGAAGGTTCAAGAGAGGCCTGTATCTGAGCAAAGTATCAGGGTCCAAAGATGTTTTTTAATTAAGTATGTTTCCACTGCTGTCTTCAGTGTAGTGGGGAAAATGATCTCATTTATGGAACACTCATGACAATTTCCACAATAACAGGGCCAAGGTAGTCCTAGTAGTCTGCTATTCGCCTAGCTGATCCCTGGTCCAGCATTCAGAAAGTGGGGAATGGGTCAGCGAGCAATCAATGACTTTCTATATCTGGGGCTGGCTGAAAAAATGTCTAGATTTATGGCATGCCTTCGCATGGCTCTGAATGGCTACTGCTGGGCCATAGCAGCTTTCTTGGGAAGATCACAAAAGAAAGATGATACTTTTCATATAGATTATGCAGCCACTAATACACTGAACTGCAAAAGTCACAGCTCTTGGGCCAATATTGTATGACCCATGGCACTACCACAGAAAGGCATTCTACTCAACCCATCCCTTCATAGCTGTGCAAATATCTCTCTATCTATCTATCTATCTATCTATCTATCTATCTATCTATCTATCTATCTATCTATCTATCTACCTATCTACCTATCTACCTATCTGGCAGAAAACTATGTTATTGCATTAGTTATGGTTTTTGAAACATCAAAGGTATGGACATTTGATGTTAGAGATTTTCCAAAATCTAACTTACCCCACCTCATCCACCACTCATATGAACTCCACTGAATTATTGGCCAAAGCACAATCTAGATTCCAGTCCAATAGGACCTTGCACAAATCAAGTTAATAGCATTGCAGTACAATGCACATCATACCAAATACAGGCAAAAAGTAATTTGTGCTTAGCAACAATCTTATGGACTGGTCTAGCCTTTGTATCACATGAAGGTGGCATTCAAATGGTCCAACCCACCATTATAAATACATGTGTCTCTCCTTGCAATCTTGCCCTAGTTCAACCTCCTTGTATTCTATCCAGCCATTTTCTAACTCCAGAGCTATGTCCCACCAAGTTTTTGCCAAAGATATTTGTGCTATCGTATCTATCTAGTTCAAGACTGTTAGCATTGTATCGATCTAGTTCATAGCTGTTAGCATTCCTCCTGTTCAGTACTTCTGTATAGTCTGCTCACTTTATTGAATGTAATCAAATTGTATATCTATATTAGAAACATAGAAACCTAGACTTTGATGGCAGATAAGGACTGCTTAGCCCATCTAGTCTGCCCATTTCCCTACCTACTAGATAAGCTGCAGATCCTAGTTAACCAACAGCCTATTTCTTCCTACCCCCGCAAGAATTGCCTTATGTCTGTCCTTTGCATTCTTGAATTCTCCCACAGTTTTGGACCCCACAACCTCCTCAGGATGGCAATGCCATGCGTCCACTACCCTCTCTTTGAAATAAGACTTCCTCACATTGCCCCCAAGCTGTCCTCCCTCTATCTTCAAATTGTGTCCCCTTGTTCTTGCACATCTCTTTTTCTGAAAGATGCAACCCTCTTGGAATTTGTTGATTCTACTGAGGTACTTAAAAGATTCAATCACGTCCCCTCCCCTCCCTCCTTTCCTCACATTGAATACCACATCTCTGTATATTATTCTCATTTTCGCCAACCCCCAGGTCACACTGGGAGATGAGCAACTTGTTGCTCAGCTTGCCTTTCTGGTGATACATTTCAACAAATAAATAAAATAAAATCTCTCAAAATATCATTCATTCTGAGTTCATATTCAGTCATTCAGAAAATGTTGCTTTTTCTCCTTGTCAGATTTTCTCCCAGTCTGTCATACTGCATTCTACCAGCCATTCACTCAACGTATACAAATGGTATGAATCTATTTGGTTCCTGATGGTCTTACATACAAAGAGAATTAGGGGTGAGGGCAAAACTGATAGAATGAGGCTGAGACAGAAAAAGGCCCCTAGACATAGCATAAAAAAACAAAACTATTACAGTAAATAGATTAGGAAAGTTCGGGTAAGAGGCATGTAAGTCACTTCCCAAGTGAATGTTAAATACCTGTGCCAGACACCCAACAGGTAAGAGGAAAGGGTCAAGGGTGTCCTGTTCTTGGTGTGCGAATGCCTCTAAATGGGCATTTTCATAATATTTAAGGCATGGATAATTAATCTACTTTACTACCAAAAGTGGACTTGGCACTTGCTCCTTGCATGGCCCTTTAGGCCTTGCACAAAACAATTCTGACAATTAACTTGCTTCATGCATGATCCTTAGGTCTCTTTTTTCCCTCCTCCTAGGGTGGGCTACTTCTTCCTCTGATCCCACCCCAGGTCCATCACCCAGCAACCCAGGGACTTGCCTCCATTCCACTCTTCCCTCACAGCTTGCCCCAAATGGTGAGAGGTTGATGGCTCTGGCCTGCCAATAGAACAGGTCCAGTTTCCATGAGATGGACCTGTAGCCTGGGGGCAGAGTCTGCAAGTGATTGGTGTCATCCTGCCCACCACTGGGCATTTTCTGCTTTACTCCCTTTGAGGAGTGGATGTGCAATGCCATCCAGACATGCCTGGGCACGCTTTCATGTGTAGGACATTGATGGACGCTGCTATTCCACTTCCACATTGCAGTCCCAGCCGTCTATACCCTCAGCCACCAGATGTGATCAGGTGAATGCTGGGGCTACTGTTTCCCCTCCCCAGAGAAGGAGCTGTCCTCTTCACAGCCAACTCCCAATACCCCAAGATTGTTCCCAACCCCAAGTCGTCAGGATGGTGGCAGGTGAGGCATGGTGCCTCATCTCTTTGCATCAGTGGGCTGATCTGAAGGTCTCTTTTTAAATCAAGAAAAACACAGGACCCTTTCTGTAATAGGATCTGATTACTAAGTGGCTTCATGCATGGCCCTTAGGGTCCTTTGTGAAGCAGGCAGAACAAACAGGAATCAACACTCCAGGTCACAATAAAGCAAAAGCGTGAACTGCAGCCAACTAAAAAAAGTGTAATGCACATAGAAACAGCAGCAAAGAGGCACTCTATCTCTTCTTGGGGTACAGTGCATCAATGTTGCTGTTTGCTATGTGCAGTTAATACATTTTTTTTGTTGGCTGCAGTTCACGCTTTTGCTTTATCGTGACGTGGAGTGTTGACACCCGTTATTTCTGCACTTTGCTAGACATTGATCAGACATCTTCTTAGCACCCTTAGAAGCTCCTATTTCATGCTGTGTCTTGTATGATTGGACTCTACCTGTGTGAAGCAGGACCAGAGAACAAACTTGCTTCACGCAGGTTCAGAAAGCAGTAGTGTATGTTCAGAGGGCATTAGACTGTGTGCAAAACAACAACTGACTGCTAACTTGCCTTGCACAGGGCCCTCCTGGCCCTGTGTGAAACAGAACCCAAATCTTTACTTGCACTGGACATTGCCCTTAAGTACAGGGATCTAGATACAGAAGTTCTTTGTAATTTAATTTGATGGAGTTCTTTATGGTGGTGCATGGGGATGGGAGGAGACAGCTTTAAAAAAAACTAACTTCAGATTTCCCTATTTTTGATGCTTCAAAATACCTACCTTATTCATCAGTGTAAATGTTGTCATGAATTTTCAGTAATTTTTAGATAGCCATAGATCATTGGTGGATGCATTGTGAAGGCTCAGTGGGCAATTTGCAACATAATGAAAATTTGCAAAAGAGAACATAGATCTGAAGTTGCTTCATGCAGTGCCCTTTAGAAGATAAGTGCTAACATGCTTTGAGCAGCATCCTTTTGGGCCCTTTGCAAATCAGGAGGTAAGTCCAAGAGCTCTTTGTGAAGCAGGACATGCAGGACCCTTTGGGCCCTTCAAGCATCTGGGGTAAGCCCTAACTTGTTTTGTGCAAAGCCTGTGTAGTGCATCCTAACTATAGTGGTTTTCATAGGTCATTCATGAAGCAAGAAACCCAAGGCACAAAAGCGCTGTGATCTACCTTCATATGCCTACCTTCATGTTTTTGGTTTTTTTTAGATTTTTAAATTTTAAATAAAGTCTTTTATTCACCCCATATCATGAATGGGACAGCTGTAGAAGACTTGGTTTGCTGACCAAGGCACCTAGCTTCACCTGAGCTCTTTTCTTCTAAGACTGCTTGAAAGGCAGAGTAGAGAAACTTACCAGAGAAAGGAAAAAGGATTAAGACTTATTTTGGCTAAGCAGATTTACTGTGTGTTGTTTTTATTTTTTACTCACAGGGATTGCTACTGTTTGTTGCTAACATTCCATTGCTTTATTTTTCTCTGTAGCAAAGTGTTTCTTACAGCATATATCTTCTCTGGAATTATTACAAGTGGTGTTTTACAGGTTTTACAGTTTTATCTAACATAAGGATAAGCTTTCAGGGTTACTGCATTTGTTGTTGACTGATTGTTTCTGCTCTTACCTCCTTGTTCTTTGTCCGTGGTTCTTCTTTTTCGGCAGGGGAAGGGCCCAGCCACCCACCCCCATCCCCAACCACCCCACACTTCACTCCTTTTATAGGGTACCACAGTTGTGACATTTCCTGTGGCAGAGCAGGAAGGGGTAGATCAGTGGGGCCTCCACAAGGTGAGCTCATTTACAAGAGCACAAGTAAATTAACTTGTTATAACAAGTTAAACAAAACACAATCAAACCATTACTTGTATTTTTTTTCATTTTTTTTTCCTTCTAATTTCTCTGATAAGTTATAAACCCAGCAACTTATCTGGAATGGAAATCATTAACTGCAGGTACTGTGCAACAATTTTCAGAAGAACAGTCTTACAGGATTTAGGACACTGTCCTACATGCTGGGCCTTTGGAGATCTTAGGGCTCAGCTCCGGGCAGCATGGGCAGAGATTGCATGCCTCAAATTTCATATTCAAGAGGAAATACATTATAAGAACCACCCGCCACTTCCCCGCATCCAACAGAAAAACCTCGACTGCAGAGGGTAGTTGGTCCAGGAGGTTGGCAGGTGGTTAGAAGGGGTAAATCGGGTGCCCCACCACTCTCTGCTCTCCAACATATTACCTCCAAAAACCATATAAACACTACAAACAGGTATCTGCCTCTATCTCTGAAATCAAATAAAGAGGCAGAAGACACTGCAGAGCAGGACACTGCAGCACAGGAGCTAGCACAACAAAACTCACCCAAATCAGGAAACAAAACAAAAAAGCAAAAAGGAACTAAAAACTTGGATCATAGGAGACTCCATGATTCGGGAGTTGATACCCATCTCCAGCCAGGGGTAATGGTCAGATGTCTCCAGGTACATCAGCATGGAGGATACTGACTGCATTGCTAAAATTGTTCACAAAGCAGGAGAAAACATTGATGTCCTAGTACACATAGGGACTAATGATCTCGCCAGCCCATCAGTTGTGGAGACCAAGGAACACCTGACCAGGCTGGGTGACAAACTATCATCTATTTCACCCGGCATCTCCTTCTCTGAGATCCTGCCAGTCTGGGAGAGGGGAGCAGATGGACAGAAGGTCAGAAAAGGGGAGATAGGGGAGATAAACATGTGGCTCAAGGGCTGGTGCCAAGAAAAAGGACACAGATTTGTAGGGAACTGACAACAGTTCTGCGAGCGAAAGTTCTTTAAATTTGATGGACTGCATATGACTAAAGAGGGAGTCAGTGCATTGGGGCAGAAGTTTGATGTCTTTGCAGAACATTCAAACTAGCAAATGGGGAGAGGGGTGCAGCACCCCATACGTCGAATGGTAAGAGCACCCCTCCCCCCCTCAGCTAGTGGTCAAACAGGGATTCAGCATGTTTGCAGTTCAATTGCATCACGATGTAAGAAAAAGGTTTGTCTCCTCATACGATGCACAGGGGTAATGCCAAACCTCACCCAACAACTAACACACCAAAATCTGGCCAATGGAAAATCATGTACACAAATGCTCACAGCCTGGGAAATAAGATCCCAGACCTGTAGGCAATAATGTCAGAGGCTAAACTGGACATAGTAGCAGTTAGTGAGACGTGGTTTACCAGTAACAACAATTGGGAGACTTCAGTACCTGTTTATGTATTGTTCAGAAGAGACTGAGGTGCAAAAAGGGGGGGAGGAGTGGTACTGTATGTCAATGAAAATATCAAACCTATAGAAATTCAGAGTACACATAAGGAGCCAGAAGAACTGTGGGTCACCCTAGAAACAGGAAATGGGACTGCCATAAGAACTGGGGTTGTCTGCAGGCCCCCAGACCAGGGGGAGGACATAGACACATTACTGTTAGAAGATATACAAAACATGACAGCTAAAGGGGAGGTTCTGATAATGGGAGACGTCAACATGACGGATACAGATTGGCCAATACCAGCAGGAACATCTGCCAGAACTAAACACATAGTGGATTCCCTACAGGGAAGGGCCTCAAACAACTGGTACAGCAACCCACAAGAGACAGGGCTATCCTAGATCTAGTACTGACTAACAAGGAAGGATCACAGATCTCCAGGTAGAAGGTCACTTGGGGGCCCGTGACCATCACATGGTATGGTTCAATTTGGCTACTACATCTAAATCATCCCATTCCAAGGCAAAAATATGGGACTTTAGAGGAGCTGACTTTGATAAGATGGCCAACAGAGTTAAGCTAGCCCTGGCAAAAAGAAACACAGGTGAGGGGGTATAGGCAAAGTGGGCAAGCATTAAGGATGCAATACTTGAAGCAACATCTCATTGTGTTAGACAGAAAAGTGCAAAAGAAGAAAGACATCACTTTGGTTTTCAAATACAGTTGCAGAAAAGGTCAAAAGGCTGGCCTTCAGGAAATATAAGGGAACACAGTGGGATGAAGATAGGGAGGTATACCAAACTGCCCTAAGGGAAGCAGGGAAGGCAGTAAGGCAGGCAAAGTCCCAAACTGAGGAAACACTAGCATGAACAGTAAAAGAAGGTGACAAGACTTTCTATAGATACATTAGTGAAAGAAGAAAGTCAGAGGGGGTATTGCTAAGCTTAATGGAGAAAAGGGAGCATGTGAGGAGGAGGACCCTGTAAAGGCATCTATCCTAAATAGATACTTTTGCTCAGTATTTACTGAAGAGAAGGTAGGGCAGGGCCCACAGCTTAGCATCATGGATACAGGGGGGAGGGAGGTGAGCACTACTCCCTTCACAAAAGAAAGGGTCCTACAAGAGCTTGCTAAGCTCAGGGTTGATAAGGCAATGGGACCTGATGGCATACATCCCAGGGTACTTAAGCAGCTAAAGATGGAACTAGCAGAGCCATTAGCAGAACTGTTTAGTGAGTCTCTGAGCACAGAAGAGGTCCTAGAAGACTGGAGAAGGGCTCATGTGATCCCGCTCCACAAGAGTGGTAGCAGGGAGGAGGTGGGGAACTACAGACCAGTCAGTCTTACCTCAGTAGTGGGCAAGATTATGGAGGCACTCCTTAATGAAAGGATAGTGCAACACCTGGAATCCATAAGGGCACAGATCCAAGACAGCATGGGTTTACAAAAGGAAGGTCCTGTCAAACTAATTTCATAGATTTCTTTGACTGGGTAACCAGAGTGGTGGACCAAGGGGGAGCAGTTGATGTTGCCTACCTTGACTTCAGCAAAGCTTTTGACACTGTTCCATATAGAAGATTGATAAATAAGCTGGGTAGGTTCGGGGTGGGTCAGAAGTTGGTCAACTGCATGGTAAATTGGTTGACGGGCAGAAAACAGAGAGTAGTGGTAAATGGTATACAGTCAGAAGAGATGCAAGTCACAAGTAGAGTACCTCAGAGATCAATTCTGGGGCCAGTCCTCTTCAACATCTTCATTAGTGACCTTGCAGATGGACTAGAGGGTAAGGCTTGTCTGTTTGCAGATGACACCAAGATCTGCAACAGAGTAGATGATCCAGATGGGGTGGGCAGAATGAGAAGAGATCTGGATAAACTAGCAAAATGGTCAGAAGTGTGGCAACTGGGAATTAATGCAAAGAAGTGCAAAATCATGCACATAGGGAAGAGAAACCCTGAAGCCACCTATATGCTGGGAGGGGAGTTGCTAGCAGTCACAATGGAAGAAAGAGACTTGGGCATCATCATCAGTGATGACCTGAAATCATCCAAGCAGACCTCTAAAGCAGTAGGTAAGGCTAGGGGGGTGTTAGGGTGTATTAGTAGGGGTATCACAAGTCATAAGAGGGAGGTAATAATCCCTCTTTGCAAGACACTGGTTAGGCCCCATCTGGAGTACTGTGTGCAGTATTGGAGGCCACACCTTCACAAGGACATTAACCAAATTGAGGCAGTCCAGAGAAGGGCAACCACAATGGTGCAGGGACTGCATCAGAAGGCATATGAAGACAGATTAAAAGAGCTCAATATGTATACCCTTGAGCAAAGGAGGGAGAGAGGTGATATGATCGAGGCATTCAAACAACTTAAGGGCATTAACAAGGTGAAAGAGTCTAACATGTTTAAATATAAGGAAAAATAGCAGGACAAGAGGACACAGCATGAGATTAGAGGGGGGACGATTAAGGGGGAATGTGAGGAAATTCTTTTTCAGAGATAAGGTGGTGGATGCATGGAATGGCTTACCACAAGAAGTAGTGGCTATGAATACAGTGCAGGGCTTCAAACAGGCATGGGATAGGCATAAGGGAGCAATACAAATGACTATGAATAGATAGGCCACTGACAGAGCAAAGGCTGATGGTACATTTATAAGGTAGAAAAAGAAATGGGCAGACTGGATGGGCCTTGCGGTCCTTATCTGCCGTCAACTTCTATGTTTCTATGTATGTTTCTATATCATTCTTAAATACAAACTGAAATGTTGTTTTGATGGATGTCAACAAAACATTTTGGGTGGGATTTAAAAAATGACAGCTGTGAGGTTCATGAAGTGGGATGCAAAAAGGTAGCACTGAAAAACCTGTGACCAAAATCTAAAGAAAACAACAACACTATTGTATATCAAATTTTAGAGGTACTTTACTGTTGACTCTAATCAAATATTGTTTTTTGGGGGGAGAGCTTACTTTTGTTTTCAGATTTTGCTGATAACATTATTGTTTTTTAATATTGTTAATTGCAGTATTTCAATGGGGATATTTTGTTAACCCCCCATGAAAATGACAATGGTTGTTTTTCACTTCCCTCTCAAATAGTATTTGATGGTAAAACAGTGAAACAATTTTTCAGCAGCAAATTTATAGTGACAGATATCAGGTTCCTAAAGTGGGATGAAAAAAAAAAGCTATGTTTAAAATGTTAGGGTCAAAATATTTAAAAAAATGGCATTATGAATAAGAGAGGAAACATTAAAATAAACTAAGTCCCATGAAACAGTATTCAGCTCAGTTGGATCATTAGAGTGGTAGGGTGCACCTCTTCTGTGCCCTAGGGGATCAAAATGGTGGACTGACCATACAGGTAAGTGGGTGAATAGTAGGGCTGAGCAAAGGTTGTAAATTCTAGTTTAGCAGAACTTTTCAAAATTTTGCAACTTTCTCAGAATTTTCCAACTTCCACCTTTGTCAAAGTCAGAAATTTTCTGAATGTGTTTGACAGATTTTTGCCCTGTTCTATGGAATTTTCTCACTGAGCCATGGAATATTACACATGAGCTATAGAACTAATACATTTATTAATCTGCAGTTAGAGCGTTACTTAGTTCAGTGATCAGTTCTTCACCTTCCCCAATACATAGAAAAAACATTACCTTGTGTCCAAAGGCACCCCCCACCCCACCCTCTGATTGCTGGCCCCATATTAATTTGGAGGGTTAGGGGGTTGATAAGGGGTGCCTCTAGACACCATGGGAACATTAAATTAATATGGGGCCAGTGATACACTATTCATACATTCATTCTGCTGTTCAGTGACTCACTGAATTGCAGAATAAATCTATGAATTGTGGAGTAATGCATTAAACAGCCAAAGATATTCCAGAGAACTGACCTCTGACAGTGATAATTTCTGCATAATTTTGTCCCATAGTACAATACATTAATCTGCAGTTCATATGTTTATTCCACCATTCTAAGCTGGAATTTCTGCAAAAGTTGCAAAATGAATTCCAAACTTTTGTAGAAGTGAAAGTCCTACATTTGCACAAATTCCACTGGTGGAACTTTTTGTTCACGCAGCTCTAGTAACCATGGAGCAAGGAGTGGCAAGGTATGCTGTAAGTGAGGGGTGATCATTGGGGGGGCAGTAAGGGACTGGGGAGCTGCGACAGACAACCATTTTTTACAGGTAAAATGAGATGGAGAGACAGCAATGAACCCCTTACTTTTTAGCAGGTTTATATAGGTAATTAAGTATTACATTCTATAAATTACTGACATGGAAAAACAGACATAGTAAAGGAAAATTTGATTTGGCATCAGTCTTACTAGAATCAACATATGGAAGACAAGGAGCAGACTAAATAGGGTACTCATCTGATAGCCATAAAGTGAATTTCTGATGAAACGGCATAAGGTATTGGGGATCATAACCTAACACCTTATGCCAGTAGGAGATTATTTTTTCCTCAGATTTATTTTTTTTACTCACTCTGTCATTGTAGTCAAGGATATCATAGCTGAATCCATAGTCACCACCAGCCAGTGCCTTCCAGCTTTGTACTTGCTCTGCTCCTTCCCCATGCTCTGTGTTTTTGTGACATGTCAGCAGGGAGAGTGCAGGGGTGAACCCTATACAAGCCTATGGGGAATTTTTTTAAAGACTTTTATGAAGTTGTAAGCAACCTGAGATGGAAATGAAAGCCACTGCTCTACTAATAGGGTCCCTATTAGTATTAGTAAGGTGGTAGCTTTCATCTCCATCTCAAGCTGCTTACAGCTTCATAAAACATAATTTAGAAAATGTCCCATAGACATGTATAGGGCTTACCCTTGCATTCTCCCTGTTCACATGTCACAAAAACACAGAGCACTTTGATACCTTCACTACATCGACAGAGTGTGTAAAAAAAAAAAAAAATTTCAGGAAATATTGGCTCAAGCTGGCATAAGGTATTGTACTATGATGACCACTACCTTATACCAGAAACTTCCTTTAAAGAAAGAGAACAGTAAAGAGTTACAAAAGAACTATATTGCACAGCAGAAAAGATCCATGACCAACAGACTGAAATCATGAAGTGCACAGAGCAATCTATGTAGGCTATGATGGGGACAGGGGTTATGATTATGAATGGCATACAGCATTTCTTAGAGTCTAAGCAGACTGAGGGAATCTCAAGAAGGGAGGCAAAGGGAATGACCAGTGAGATAACACTGCACAAAGTGAAAAAGCTAATCGAATCCTTGTAAAACCAAATGGCTTCTGGTATGGATGGCCTAACTGTAGAATTCTGTAAAGAATATATACTTAACATTTACTAGAAACAGTCCTTATGGAAGTATTTAATGCTTCCATGTAGTTAAATGAAACACCTTAGGCAATTAATCAGGCTATCTAAATGTTCTTGTTTAAAATAGGTGATTATAAAGAAGCTATAAAGAAGCCAGATGTAGATTGGAATACCCAGACTGCAAGTACATCAAGGAACAGGGACCTCATATCTGCCATGAATGAGATAAACCTAAGGCATGTGGTGGTTGAGCTCACTAGGGAGGGGCTGTACTGGACTTGGTGCTGACAAATGGGGATAGAAACATAGATGTTGATGTGGGTAGTGCCCTTAGTACCAGTGACTGCTGAACTGTGTGGTTTAGAGTCAATATGTTGACAGAAGAAAGCCATTCAAAGATTAAGTTCCCAGATTTCTGGAAGGCCAACTTCATGGAGATGGGGAACAGCTCAAAATTGCCCTGGCAGCAGAAGATATGGGGGAGGGGTAAAAGAACAGTGGCTTAGGCTCAAGAGATCCATAGCAGGAGTGATAAGTCAGTGTGTCAGATTGCTTAGCAAAATCAAAAGGAAGAAGCGGCCACCATGCTTCTCTAAGTCAGTTGCTGAGAAAGAGCAGGAAAAATGTAAGGCATTCAGAAAACACAAAGACACAGAAAGAAGAAGACTGACTGAAATATCTGGAGAAGCAGAGATAAGTCAGGAAAGCTGTCAGAGAAGATAAGTTAAAAACAGAGGAAGAAATAGCACAGGCTATTAAGAAGGGGGACAAGACATTCTTCTGTTATATTAGTGAGAGGAAGAAGACCAGAAATGGTATTGTTAGGCTAAAGAAGGAAAAGGGTGGGTGGGTGGAGGATGACCTTGAAAAAGTTGAGATACTGAACAAATATTTTTGCTCAGTATTTACCAAGGAAAAAGCAGTGAAGGGGCCAAGACCCATGGAAAAAGATGTACAGGGAGAGAGGTGGACACCAGCCCATTTGTGGTGGATAGAGTCTTGGAGAAACTAGGAAAAGTAAAGACAGACAAGGCAATGGGGATAGACGGGATTCACCCTAGAGTGCTGAAGGAACTCAGGGAAGTCCTAGCATGTCCGCTGACAACCCTCTTCAACCAGTCATTAGAGACAGGGAGGTACCTGGGGACTGGAGGAGGGCAGAGGTGGTTCCCCTGCACAAGACTGGAAGAAGGTAGGCGGCAGACAATTAAAGACCTGTAAGCCTGTTCTCAGTGCTGGAGAAGCTGATGGAGTCCCTGGTTAAGGAGAATGTAGTGAAGTTCCTCAAGTCAAGGGGTGCAAAAGGCCCAAGGCAGCATGGATTCACTGATGGTAGGTCCTGTCAGGCTAATCTGATCAATTTCTTTGATTGGATGACCAGGGTGATTGATCAGGGAGGGGCTAGTGGATGTGGCCTAACTGGATTTCAGTAAGGCCTTTGACACAGTTTCTCATAGAAGGTTGCTTAACAAATAGGGGAATCTGGGTGTGAGCTCTAAACTGATAAATGGGTTGGAAACTGGCTAAAAGGCAGGTCCCAGAAGGTGGTAGTAAATGGCATAAAATCAGAAGGGGGGGAGGTGAACAGCAGGATTCTATCAGGATCAATGCTGGGTTCAGTTCTATTCAATGTCTTCATAATTGACATTGCTGAGGGACTGGAGGGGAAAGTATACCTGTTCACAGATCACACCAAGATGTGTTACAGAGTCGATACACAGGAGGGACTAGACAAAATGAGAAACAACCTAAGGCTACTTGAGGAATGGTCAAGGGTTTTAATACTAAAAGTGCAAGATAATGCACCTGGGACACAGAAACCCAAGAAAGGAATACAGGATTGGGGTGGGGCATGTTCTAGCCACCACAAGTCAGGAGAGAGACACCTGGGGGTATCATATCCAAAGCCTGAAGTCAGCCAAACAATGTGAAAAAGCAGTGGGGAAGGTAACCAGAATGCTGGTGTGAATAGGAAGGGGAATAATCAGCATGAGGAGTGAAGTGGCAATGCCACTGTATAGATCACTGGTGAGGCCTCATTTGGAAGACTGTGTCCAATTTTGGAGACTGCATCTCAGACTTGAAGTACTTGGCCTTGGCCTGCCATAAGAACCTGGTGCAGGAGTTTCGCAGTGAGCGGTAGTGTTGGAGTGCCTCCAGGGAATTGACTACCTTTTAGGATTTCCATGCTAGGTCCCTGGCATGGAGTTAATCAATAATGTTGGCGGAGACCCAGGGCAGGTGGTCTCCTCTTACTTGGGTCCTTTTTAGTGGTGCTTGGAGGTTCCATACAGTAATTCTCACAGTATGGAACCTCCATGCACCACTAAAAAGGACCTGAATAAGGGGAGACCACCTGCTGTGGGTCTCCGCCAACATTATTAATCAACTCCATGCCAGGGACCAAGCATGGAAATTCTATAAGGAAACCAGTTCCCTGAAGGCACTCCTACACTACCGCACACTGTGAAACTCCTGCATCAGGCTCTTATGGCATGCCAAGGCCAACTACTTCAAGTCCTTACTCCACTCTAGCCTAAATCACCCAGCGAAATTCTGGAAAACACTAAAATCACTACTCACCCCCCCCCCACTCAGCCACCCCACCTCAGCCTTATATGTGGATGGCTCGACCATCACCGAGCCAGGTGCAGTGGCCTCAGCTTTTAACCACCTTTTTACAAGCTGTGCAGCCTCTCTCCTCACCTCATTTCCCCAATCACACCCTCACCCATCCACGTCTAATCCACCCTCCCCCATATCTTTCGCCTTCTGTCCAGTTACCCCCACCAAAGTATTAACACAGCTGCAGACCCTAAACCCCTCTAAAGGAAAATATCCCTCGGTATGGACTCCAAAATGCTTTACTTGTCAGCTACAGCCATTGCCACCCCACTGGCCACACTATACAATCTCTTGTTCTTACTTGCTTCTGTTCCAGCCAATTGGAAGAGTACCACAGTCATACCTCTACCGAAAGGGGGTGATCCCTCATCTCCAAGTAACTACCACCCTATCTCACTACTCCCCATCCTAGCCAAAATCCAGGAACGCCTCATACTAGCCCAACTCTCTCCTTTCCTCGACTTTACCTCCTACTTCACTCCTTACCAATCTGGCTTTAGGAATGCGCACTCCACCATCACCTCCCTCCTACGGCTCACCAACACTGTGCTTATGGGTATGAATCATGGGCACATCACCTCATCGATCTTTATTGACCTTGCCAAGGCATTTGACACAGTCTCCCACACCCTACTGCTATCCAAACTCACACAGGCAGGTCTATCTATTACCAGTTCCAATTGATTCCAATCCTATTTAGCTAGAAGGTCACAAACTGTAAAAGTTGGTCAACATAATTCTGCCCCCCTCTTAGTTAATACAGGAGTCCCCCAAGGCTCAGTCCTTGGCCCCATCCTGTTCTCCATATTCCTAAATGACCAGCCCTTGGTATGTAAACACGCATCCTTACATATGTACGCAGACGACATGGATCTTTATGTGTCAGGTCCCTCCCACTCTGAGGTGGCCCCCAGACTTCAGGAAGATTTCACCGCTGTCCAGAAATGGCTTTGCTCTAACCAGTTCTTCCTAACCCCCCCCCCAAAAAAAAATCTCCATTACCTTCAGTACCAGGCAGTGACTTGCACGTCTTCCCACCACCCCTTCTTTCCACACCTTAGATGGTATACCATTGGAGCCCTCTCCTCCTTCCGGTACCTTGGGATCTGGCTCGACCAGCACCTTGACTTCAAGGGGCACATTGACTCAATCCACAAGAGACTGTACCCCTAGCTTGGTGCCTTATATCATAACAGGGTCTGTATCCCTCTGGAAACCCGCAAAGCTATTCTACGGAGAATGATTCTTCTGATACTGGACTACAGTGACGTAGTATACACAGCCACCCCCAATTCCAATCTTGCCAAACTCGACCCCCTCTTCCACTCCTTTTGCCTTAGACAGCCCCCCCATGCACCACTGCAAACTCTACAAGTCTCTTAACCTACCAGCTCTACAGGATTGGAGGCAAGACTTACTGCTAAATTCTGGTCCCAGACCCCCACCACCCACCTTGGGACCAAACTCCAAGCTCAACCACCCACAGTGTACTCCCTCAGAAACACTGACTCCCTGCTCCTCTATGTCCCATATATGGCTACTGCCAAATGGCAGGCCGTCTTCAAGTATCGCATGCCTAAATTTTGGAACTCCCTACCAGTGGCCATCAGGCACACAGACAACTCACAGCAGCCCAACCTGTTACTCAAAGCACATTTCCCACCTACCTGCTCCTCCCGACAGTCCCCTCATGACTCCTAATGCTCCGCATCTTGCTCCTGTCCCCCTAACTGCTCCCCCAGGCCTTAGGGCATTTTCCTGATTTGCATAGGCCTACCTCATCACGCTGCTACTGATTTTTTCCCTCCGTAGTAAAAGGGAGTGACACTATATGTATTAAGTAGGCTCCCTTACAACATAGCTGAGTTGCTGACTTCTGTAGTTAGACTTGTTTGTTAGCTAGCCTCCCCTCATACTCTATTGTATTAGCTCATTTCCTCATACATGTTTATCACTGATCAAGTTCTATCTTATTTTATGCTTCATTGGTACTATGCACTATCTGCTTTATATGTTTTCATCCTTTACCCCCTCCCCCAGGTCCCATCTGGAGCCGAGAAGTACTCTGCTCAGTATGCTTTCCTGGTGAAACTCAGGAAGGAAGGAAGGAAGGAAGGAAGGAAGGAGGTAGACAGAATAGAAGCAGTCCAGAAAAGAGAAACAAAAATGATAAATGGACTGCACCACAAGCCTTATGACTAAAGGAACTAAATATCTATTAACTGGAAGAGAGAAGGGAGAGAGGGGATGTGATAGAGACTTTCAAATATCTTAGAGGAATAAACTGGGTACAGGAAGGGAGCTTATTTCAGAGAAGAAAGTGCATAAGGACAAGGGGACATAACATGAGACTGGTGGGAGGTAGGCTTGGGGGAATGCTAGGAAGTATTTTTTCACAGAGAGGATGCTGGATCTGTGAAACAGCCTACCAGCAGAGGTGGTGGAAGTGAAAACATTACGAGGATTCAAAACTGCATGGGCTACGCATAAAGGCACCCTGCTGTACAGCAGATCAGGGGAAAGGCAATCCAGTTAAGAGTAGGGATTGCCAAACTATGAAGGGAAATGGGCAGAATGGATGGGCTGTGTGGTCCTTAACTGCCAACAGAGTCTATGTTTCTATATTTCTATTAAAATACATAGGCCCAGATATTCAAGAGGGTTGCGCATGGCGCAACAGTGTTGCGCCATGCATAACCCACTGATGCACCCCGATGTGATATTTGAAAGGGAAAAGTGCACCAGACAAATCTCTGCATGCACTGGGGGCGCATTAGTATTTATAGGCACAGGTGGGGGGGAGTGCCCATGCATAAACTGCACAGCCCGATATTCAGTCGGGCCATGCAGGGTTATGCAGGTGCAACCCCCCACCTGTGCCTGCACTTTCATTCATTCATTCACATATCTGGACTGCCTTGCACGGTATGGGCTGCTCATCCATTGGCTCATGCTCTGAACCAATAGGCGTGCAGCCCTACCGAGCTGTCAGTTGGTGGGCGGCAGGGCGGCAGGCAGGTGGGTGCTGCCACCTGCCAGCTGACGGGGAGCAGGGTGATGGGGCTCCATGGGTGGGAGGGGTGGGGGCCACAGATCACCAGGAAGTGTGGACATGGGGTGGTGTGGATGCTGCCAGCGATCTGGCTCGTGGTCCCCTGGACCACCAGGGATCTTGGACTTTGGGGGATGACTTCATGCCCCTTGATCGGACATCGGGGGTTCAATTCATTGCCCGATCAGGCTACTTGGGAGGATGACTTCATGCCCATGATCGGCCACTCGGGGGCTGCTTGCGCCTGATCAGGCTAATGGGGGGAAGGGATAACATTATGCCCGCGTTCAGGCTGCTGGGGGGGTGGGAAAGACTACTGTGCTGCCCATGATCGGGCTATTGGGGGGATACTGTTATGCCCGTGATCAGGCTGCAGGTGGAGTCAGTCCCCGATGGCTGCTGCCTGGTAGGGCACCAGGCACAAGTCCTCAGGGATTGGCACACCTGCATGCTAATGGCATGCAAATAGGGCTATAATCATATGCAAATGGCCCCCCTGCGCTTTGCATAGATTATGGTCCCACTTGCTCGTCACCCTTTGAATACCGCAGGTGCTGCGCATGGCGCAAAAACTTGCACCTCATCTCAATGCTCCACTCAGACCACTTGCGATGGTGCAGTTCCACTGCGCCATGCACAGTGGGTGTGGCTGGGGGCAATATTCAAAGAAGTTGCTCAATAGCACAACTCTGTTGAATGTTGCCCTGGCCACACACCTGCACAACTTTTTTGAGCAGCGCAAGGGCTTGTGCCTCACAATGGCACAGTTTGAATATCTCGGCCATAATGTATAATTATGGGGGAATGTGAACTACTAGGGCTAATAATGGGCTTATGCCTTCTCAACTGTATTCTTCCTAGTATGAATCCCATTTTGAATTAAAATTATCTAAGTCAGTTTCCTTACTGAATTCTGATATCAAAATGTTGGCAAAAAGTTTGAGTAAAAGATTGGTTAAGGTCATGGGGCATCTTAAAGTTCCAAGTCAAATTTGATTTATTCCTGGGGGAACAATACCGGATAATTTATCTGTTCAAAGATAAATCTTGGAATATTATAATAGAAATTGGAGGAGGAAATGTTACATTTTAAGCACTGATCAAGAAGAGGCATTTCATTAAGTCATTCATGCTTATCAGTGGAACATAGACCTAACAGATATGTGAATTGGGTTCAAATGCTACATATTTCAACATTCAGTAGACCCCATGTTACTAGGCAGCTAGGAAAAGTGATCTAAATCAGAAAAGGGATAAGACGGGGCTGCCACTACAAAAAGCACATTAACCTGCTGGAGAAGATACAGGGGAAGGCTACAAAGATGATGGCTAATTAGGAAGGTAAAGCATATGAGGAGAGGTTGAGGGCACTGAACATGTAGTCCCTGGAGAATAAGAAAGAGAGAGGGGACAGGACTGGGACCTTCCGGTACTTGAAAGAGATATATAAGGTGGATAAGGAGGGCCCTTTAAGCTGAGTGGCAACCATAACATGTGAGGGCTCAGTCTTATCTGGAAGGGGGAGTTCAGGATGGAGGTCAGGAAGCACTTCTTCATGGAAAGGGTGGTGGATACTTGGAATGCACTACTGGAAGAGGTGGTCTTGTTGAAGACAGTGGGCAGCTTCAAGACAGGCTGGGATAGGCATGGGGGACGGTACGGATCATGGATAGGGAGGATAGATCGAGTGGGAGAGGGGACAGGGACAGTAGCTCGAGTGTTGGACCCTACAATATGAGCAGACTAGATAGACCAAATGGCCTTCTTCTGCCGGCTTCTTTGTATGTTCACATGAAATCAGGGGGAAACTGAGGTAGATATGCTCCAGTCCTTTATGGACACATCAGAATCTAGAATTAACACTGGGAAAGTACTGGTGCATACCTCGGGGTAAGGAGGAGGTCACTGCATGACATTAGTGGATTTGCAGTGAACACAGAGCCTTCTATTGCAGGAGTGCTCTTTGGGTCAGGATGTGTGGTGGAAAAGAACTGGGAGACAAAATGAGAAACTGAGCATTATAAAGTAGCAAGGTGAACAACAGCAATGGCAAAAGGAACTGCTATAATCAAAATGTTTGTGATTGCCATATTCACCAATGTTAGATATATGTTTCCCCTGCCAACTAAGCTTGAACCCATACTACATAGAATATTTTCCAAATGTTTTGGGGAAGCAGACTGAACACTGTAAAATGAAATATGACATATCATTCAACAGAGAAATAAGGTTTAGGGATGCCTAGCCCATTGGTTGTTTTATTTTTTCATCTTGAGCATACTTTTAGGTAAACAAGACACAATTTGGAAACCATGGAAGGCAACATGGGTCAGGTTGGTTTGATGGATTGGAAAATCAATGCTTTAAAAAGCAAAGCAGTGTATGAGCTACTTACAAATGTACAACTGATTCTGAGTAAAATCAAACAATAGCTCATTTCGCCACATTAGCTCATCACGTGGGCTGGACAATCCTTCTATTATGAGTTTTAAGAATGCAGCTTCAGATCAGAAATAGATTTTCTAGGGATTCCTGCACTGCATCAGCCACTGGTACCCAAACAACTGAAAGAGGAACACATTCAAAAATGTATTTTATTTTATTTATTTTAGTCTTTGGTAACAGGGTAAAGCCCACTAGGCAGAAGTGCTTGTTTTCAGGAGTGACCTGGGAGCACTGAGCGGTTAAGTGACTTGCTCAGAGACACACGGTATGCAAGTGGAGGTTGTGAGAATCAAACTCAGGTCTGGTCTGCTGGATATATCACGCTAATTTACACCTCGTTCCTCTAACCTCTAGGCTATACTGCCAGCCAGTGGAATGTGACACATATGGTGTGCCAAGGGAAGCTTGGAGTGAGGGATAATTTTTTAAGAGCCATGGAATGCCTGCTCCTTAAAGATCAGATGCAGATATATTACAAACATATTAGAAACTTTACTCCTTTTCCCTAACAGAAGGACAACCAGGCCTTATTTATTACATATAAAATGAAGAAATTGCCATTTGTCGTGTATAGATACTCTTCTAATAACCAGAGAGTATTTTCTTCTATAGGGTAACCCGGTTATAATTTTGTTTTTGTAACCCATGGGTTATAATGGCAAACATATGCCAGGTTCCCTTCTGTGCATGCACATCACCCTTGCAATAGGCACACATTGTTTCTCATCTGTCATCACCAGGACTCCTTTCAGGATATCTCTTTCAGCTCTGCAAGTTTTAGACTCCACAAAGTTTTAAATTAGCAACCCCACAGGCTCAAATATATCTTTACCAGGATTCTGCATTATGAAAAAAAACTAAAAAAAGATGGTACAGAAAATGACAATTGGCATGACCACGTCCCGATATGGGAACACTCTTCATCAATGGAAACTGCACACAGAGTCCTCAAGAAACGAGACAAAGGTACAGAGGGGGTGCAGCAATTAGAAACAGAACACAATAAAACTTGGCTAGGGGACTTTTAACTGTAGTACCAATCCTGATGGGTGCTTTAAACTGCAGCACCATCTACTGGCCATACTGCTTTGTATAACTGCTGTGCAGTGTTTCCAAGACAAGAACATTTTTATTTTTATTTTATTTATTTATTGAAATCTAGGATTACAAATACCTTTGAGCAGATTCCATGTCAAGGAAATGGAAGGTAAATATACATACAAAGGTCGACATAATTACACATAGTTACACAATAAAAAGTGCTACCCAGCAATGGGGAGAGTAACGTTTGAATTTAATGCACACCCTCAGTGTGGGATGCTTTGATAAACCGCTCAGACTTGAACCTTGGGGTTTATGTAGCATCCCACACCTTGTATGTGCATTAAATTCTCATTATGCCCTCCCCTAGTATTATTCAATAATTAATGCTCTCCTATTTGATTGTTTCACAGAAAATCCCTCAGACATTTTAAGACCAGCTGGCAGACTCTTGAGTGAGTGCTCATTCCATTCAGGCAACCATGACATCTTTTTCCTCAAGGTCCTGGCAACGCAGTACACACCCACCCTCCAACCCATTCACCTGTAACACACACACACACACTAATGTACATCAGATTGCAAAATGGCAACAACTCATGTTTACTTAAATTGTCTGAGGATCTTTGCCTATTGAATTTTATCGATACAGCATTATAGACAAATATTTAGCTACTTGCACAGATTAGTCAGTAATTTTTAGCAGACAATACTTTAAAATAAGCAGGAAGCTGTTAGGGCTTCATTCAGGGCATAAAGAGAACAAAGGAAACAAAAATGTTCATGTGAAGAGCCTGTCATGTTGGTGATGGGTTTTTTTTGGGGGGTGGGGGTGTGATACTGAGCAATAAGTGTTGATCAGTTTAAGAAAATTGACAAATATCTACTCATGATGTTTTACTGGAATAAATTGATTAATACAGGCCACCACCAGAAAATCTGGAAGCAAAGACTGATTTTTGAATGTCAAAATATGACGTACATAGTGAGATGACAGGACCTTTAGGAAAATGATGTAATTGTTGCTTGAATGGAATCAGTACTCACTCAAGATTCTGCCAGTTGCTCTAAAGATGTCTGAGGGATTTTCTGTGAAACCTTCAAAAAAGTTAAGCAGCAAAACAACATATGAACATGATAAATGACTGTTCCTGCACACACTTGGAGTTTATACAGAGTGGTTGTTCTCATTGGGCCCTATGCATGAACGATATATGCAGCGCACAGCAGTGCAGACAGTCAGCACAGAGGGGAGGCGACAGCAGTACACACATGCAGCATGTAGGAGGCATGCACAATGGGTGTGCAGTGGCCACACATAATGCAGCGTGCACTGCTACGCAATCACACTGCACCTGCAGTGTATGGGGACATGGTTGTGTAACAGCCGAGGAGGCGTGCCATACACTCATGCACAACGGCATGTACAGTGTAAACCCACAGCATAGGTGCTGCGGACAGTATGCCATGCACAGGTTGGCGTACAGGGATGCAACAAGGCCTGTGAGCCTGCACAGATGCACATGCACCCACACATCATGCCAGCTCTGTGGCGATAGCACAAGGTCACGGCACCACAGCTATGGCAGGTACACACGGTGCACCCCAGATGCCATGCTGCAGTGCATGGTGGGCATGCAGCACCATGAGCAGCAGATGTCGCTACACACAAACTGGAGCCACAGCATTGCAGCGCCATTGGACATGATGTGCAGGGGCACCTGCATGCTCACCCATGGCACAAGCAGATGCCATGCTGGGTGCCAACATCAGCAGGGCAATGACTGTCAGTCCTCCATGCACGCACACATGGCCATGACAGACAATACACCTCACAGCAGGGCCAGGCTCATACCACGCCCCTAGATAGTGAACACACAGAGCTATGCCAAAGTACATTATTGTGATACCAGTAAATAAAAGTACAGCACACAGCATGAACAACAAACACTGAACAGTACCCAGCCCCACCCCCATGCTGCCAATAGACTTGCAGCTTCCCCGCCCAAGGTAGTCCATCAAGCCCCCCTCTTGCAGCGCACAGTGTCCATGGCATGGTCATGCAGCAACTCCATTCAGCATTCCTGACAGACAAGGCCTGTACCTACTGCTGCCTCCTGCTCCAACGGACGCCATAGTGCATACACATGTCATGCACCTTGTGCATGCTGTCCCTCCATGGCAGTCATGGGCCCCATGATAATGACATCACCCTGCTGCTGCCAGACTCTGGCCCACCCTCCAACTCTGAGTCCTCCACCGGTGTCCGTTGTCTACTGTAGTGCAGCATGATGCGCTGCACTGGTCCCCCGTAATGCTGTAAGAGACAAGGACATAAATTAGCAACACCAGCATGGGATACCACAGCCACACACAACAACACCACCCATGTGTCGCCTCACCCACTGCTGAGGGGACATAGATGCCCCAGCTATAGTAATCATTGTCCTTGTAGAAAAGGTCAGTCTCAGCACCCTTCAGGATCATGTACCCTGGTAGCCACTCACAGAAGCACATACGCCTTGCAGGCATGGAGGAATCATAGACCTTGGCCTGATCATGCTGCTCCTGGAGTGTGAACTTCTTGTGGCCTGGCATGCCCTGCCAGTCCTGCATGACAGAAAGGAACAGCAGTTAGCACACACATCACCCGCATCCCCCACCAGCTGCATACCCATGTGACACATACTAACCCTCTCATGTGCCCTGACAGCCACAGGTCATCATAGCCCCAACTGTCCTTGAGGTCCCCATCTGACACATGGAACAGATGGGCAGGGAACTGGGCCTTGTGCATCAGCAACACACCCACCATCATACAGTCCTGCATGGCACAGAACGACATGTAGCCAATGCACGTGTGTAGCACACCCGGAGAGCATGTGGTGGTGTGTTGGCACCCACCCCATGGGGATCGGCCATGTGACCAGCGATATTTGGGCCCACGGCTGATGCTGCAATGGTAAGTGTCCAGGAGCACTGCTGCACATCTACTTCCTCACTGGCCTCGCCGGGATGTGGTGCCGCCGTGCCCTTTGCCTGTGTGTATTCTACACACACCTCGATGCCACTGCACTGCGGGACTCCCACTGCATTGAATGCTTCAGACTCCCATGGCCAGCCATTGCCAGGCTATGTGACAGCATCCGGGGTGACATCGAACCCTACACATGGTGATCCAATGCCATGACCACTGAAACAAAGCTGCTGTGTGCTCTATGGTACTACACCACTGGCTTGTTCCAGCATATGATGGGTGACACCGTAGGTGTGGGCCAGTCGTTAGTACCCAGGGCAGTGTCGCAGGTTATAGATGTACTCCTACGACACCCCAGGGAGCACATCATGTTCCCATCCATGCCTGTGGATGTCCGAGTGACAAAGGAGGCCTTCTACTGCATGCATGGCATGCCCAATGTGTGCAGCATCATGGACTGCATGCACCTCACCATACTCATTCCACAGAACCATGAGGAGACATACAGGAACCACAAGGGATACCACAGCATTAACATCCTGATGATGTGCAATGTGGGTGGCCCGGTCACAGATGTGTGTACAAAGTACTCTGGGTCAACACACAATCCCTATGTTCTGGACACTTCAGGGATGGATGCGCTACTGAAGGATGGATGGTTGGATGGGTGGCTCCTTGGTGAGTAATGGTGGGTCAGCATGTAATGGCACACCAGCCACGGCTACTGCGTCATGTACTGACATGTGCCCCTTTTCTGCTGCAGGTGACAGCGGCTATCCACAGTGTATGAACCTGATGACACCATTACACACCCCGGTGACCCCAGGGGAGGTCACCTATAACACGGCACACAAGAGGATAAGGGCCGTAGTTGAGAGGACCTTCGGACAGATGAAGATAAGGTTCTGGTACCTGGACCACATGGATGGCAGGTTCAGGCTGAGCCCTGCCAAGGTGTACAAGGCATTCACCAGGTGTGCCATGCTGCACAACATCACTAGGAGGGAGAATGTGCCACTGCCGGATGCAGAGTTAGGCATGCCTGCAGACTGCGGAGGATGGGGATCCACTCGTCCATGTGGCCAGGATGGCCGGTGGCCACATGGCCTGGCAGGCACTCATGAAGGGCATGTTCAGCCTCTGATGGCACTTCATGGTCACACCCTTGGTGGATGGCATGGCCAACGTGCACCATGCAGCCACACCACCAGGGCACTGTGAGCAATGTGTCCTGCACCAGTGGTTGCGTGCTGGTGGCTGTGCAGGCATGCATGATCTGGCAGTGTCCAATGATGATGGTGCTGTCCTGAGTGCATCACACGGGGGGCCGCTGTGCCCATGCATGTGTGTGGTGGGTGGCGATGTGCCGGGTGCAGCATGCATGTCCAGCCCATGCCATACGAACCAGTATCATGTATACGTGTGTGTGTGTGCCTTGCATGGCCATGCCCATAGGTGTACTGTGCCATGGAACCATGTGTGTGTGTTTGTGGGCTACCCTGTGTCCTCAGCCATCGACCGTGCCTGTAGCCTAGTAGATTCACAGCTGCCATGCCTGCGCACTCTCTGCCTGCTGCGGGGTGCTCCCCAGGCCCTACGGCCTTCCATGGTGGAGCCAACAATGCCTCCCGCACTGGGTGCGCCATCCACTGTGGATGCCGGTGCCATTGCTCCTGTGACTGCTGTGTATTTCTGTGTTGGCTGCGCCTCCACGGGGGTGACTAATCTGGTGTGTCATGACATCATGGCTGTGTCTGGCCGGGAGACACCCCAGTGTGCTGTGTGCATTCTGCCAGTAGCATGTGCTGCATGTCCATGTCTGTGGTCAGCAGCCATGCCCATGGCCAGCGAACTCCCCTGGGTGCTGGGTGCTGCTCCTGCTCATGGACACCCTCCAACACAATGGCATGCCACAGGATGACTGTATGTGTGGGCCACTGGACTTCAGTCTGCTCCACAAGCACCGCTGTGTGTCACCACTGTGCCTCTAACCTGTCACACTTGAGCTGCTGCAACTGGCAGTACTGCCCCTCCATGAATGACTGCATCCATCCAGACCTGGTACATGTTCATGTGTGGCCCAATGGGTCCTTGTTGCTGCTGTCTGTGTGCTGTGCCATGGTGTGGTGCTGTTATGATGGCATGGGGGGTGTCCACTGGTGCCTTGTGTTACAGGGCATCTGGTGTTGGTCACACTTCCCCAGGGTGCCTGTGTGTCTGTCTCCACAATGGTGTCATGGCCTGGCCAAGAATCTTTGTCACAGGGACCATTGTTGCTGTCCTCACCGGTGGGCATCTAAGTCTGGGCCTCCATCACCATGGCGGTACCTGTGGGTACGGAGGGTACGCATTATCTGGGTGCAGGTCTGCCACCCCCCACCACACTGCCCTGTAGCAGGCATACCTACCTGCATGCTTATTTTATTTATTTTATTTTATTTTCAGAAAAATCAGAAATACTTTTGAGTCAAAGACTACTTTACAAAGGTTCCACGTCACATATAATTGGTCAGATGCACAAATACAAATACAAATTAGTACAGACACAAATACAGTGATTGATTATTACAGATTACAATTATGTTACAACTGGAAAGTTAGGCTGACATTCAGGAACTAGAGCAGTTTGAAACAGTTTAAAGTGACTGGAAACTAACATCCCTGAGCTGGCTGAGGTAAGAGCTTTAAGCAGAGGCAAGCCAGAGGCCTTTGTCAGTCTTAGATGGACAAGGCACCAGTTCACAAACAGTCGCAGTCAGTTGAGGACTGAAGATGGGTCCTAAGGTGCGTTTTGAAGCAACCAATTCTTTGATCAAAACGCAAAGAGGAGGGTAGGTTATTCATCCATAAGGGTGCCCTGTAGCAAAAGGATCTTTGGAATTGAGTTATGTGATAGGAAGGGATGGAGAGACGAAGGGTATCTAAGCTACGGGTGTGCTCAACTTTAGGGTCCAAGGTGATTAAGGAAGTGAGTGCCGCAGGGGCGAGGCCAAGAGCGATTTTATTTGCTAAGAGACATGTGTGGAATTTGATTCTATTATCAAGGTTAAGTCAGTTGGTGTCTTTATATAGCATACAGGTATGGGTAAATCTGTCACACCCTAGTAAAAGATGACAAGCCTTGTTTGGCACAAGTCTAATACTATCCAGGGCTGAGGGGCTTGCACCTCCAAAAGTCAGAAGGCCATAGTCTAGCAGGGAGAGAACCGAGGAGGAGATGGCAAGCTTCAGGACCTCAGGGGTAAGGCAATGTTTATAGCAGTTCAAAAGCCCAAGCCTAATATTTAGGGCCTTGGATAATTGGTGTATATGCTTATGGTAGGTAAGACCAGAGTCCAAAGTGATGACCGGGTACTTAAAGGAATGAACAAATTCCAGAGGGGTCTGGGATGCTGATAGTATATGAGGAAAAAATGTTTCCTGAAATTCTGAGGATGAGCAAAGAGCATACCTTTGTTTTTTTATAGTTAATAATAAGGCATTGTGAGTCGAACCAGCTTTCAACAGTGTTGAAAGAGGACTGGAGGGAGTGGTGGAGTTGAGAGGGGTCTGGACTAGAGGAGTAGATGACAGCATCATCTGCATACAGAAATAGGTTGGAGGAGCAGGATGGAGGGAGGGAGTTTAGGAAGAGGCTGAAAAGGAGGGGACCCAAAATGGACCCTTGTGGGACCCCTGAGAGGATAGGGTATTCCCAATTTTGACTTGAAGGGTCTGGTTAGCAAGATAGTCAGTGAACCATCCCATGGAATCCTGTGAGAGACAGAGGTTGAGCAAAGAGGTAAGGAGTAATGAATGATGGACAGTATCAAAGGTCTTAGTGAGGTCAATGAAGATCACACCTGTGATGTGGCCTTTATCCAATGTAGTATGGATGTGTGATGTTAGCTCAAGCAAGGCAGTAGTTGTGCTGTGACCTTTGCGGAAACCATGTTGTTGTTTGCAGAGTAGGTCATATTTATTGAGGTGGTCAGTGAGCTGATCTGAAGCTATCCTCTCCAAGGCCTTGGGGGAGTATGGAGATAGGGCGGTAATTGTTGGCTGAGGAGCGGTCGCCACCTTTAAATTAGGGAGTGATAGAGGCAGATTTCCAAATGGTAGGGAATTTATCTAGTGAGAGGGAAAGGTTTAAAATGTGGGTGAGAGGAGCAAGGACTTCCTTAAGGGAGGGCCGAAGAATTCTGAGATCAAGGGAGTCGGCATTGGAGGAGGCGTGACTAAGGGCAGCAGTAAGGTATGGTTCAGCTGATTTAGGAGAAATGCAGAAAAAATAAAAGGGGGGGACCGAGGTGAGTCGCTGGATTGCTAGGAACAGGTGGGTCATAGAAGCTCGGGGGGAGAACATGGCTAAGGTTGGAGAAAGCATCATTGAAAACAGCAGCAATTTGAGTGGGGTCAAGGTCAAGGACCCATTTGACACGACTTGGGAGGGGACCAGGTTGGGACCTTACCACATATTTCTTTAATGTTGTTCCAGAACTTGCGGCTGGAGCCCCAGGATGAGGTTGAGGCGGATTTATAATAATCTGCTTTTGCCCTGCGAATGGCCCACGTTCACTTGTTCCGGGCTATTCTATAATTCTGTCTATCAAGGGGGAGGCTGGACTCAATGGAGAGATGCCATAATGAGTCTCTGGTTCGCATTAAAAACTTGAGCCTTTCAGTGAACCATGGTACGTGATTGCCTTTGACCATTCTTTTCATGAAAGGTGCATAAAGGTCACAGATATTATTGAAGGACCTGGTAAATAGGTCCAAGGCATTGTCTAGGTTTACAGTGCTGAAAATGAAGGACCAATCCATGACCCTGAGGTGTGCTTTTACTTGTGCCAATTTACCAGGACCAAGCTTATGTTGCACAATAATTTTGAGAAGGGATCTTGGGATTTTACAGGACCAGGAGCAGAGAACAGGAGAGTGGTCACTGAGAGCATTTGGAAGTATGGAAACATTGGTGATTTTACCTGGGCGATTGGAGAAGGTGATGTCCAATAGTGAGAATGATCCGGTATGAGGGTCCAGACGTGTGTCGGAAGTGACAAGTTGTGTTAGATCTTCGGCTGTGGTGAGATCAAAGTGTGGGGTGGCATCCTTGCTTAGCCAATTGATGTTAAAGTCACCAAGTACAAGTAGTTCTGACTGAGAGGGTAGTGTGTCCAGATAAGACAGCACTGCTTAGAAGGCTGAATTTTGGTCCCTTGGGGGAATGTATACTGTAGTTATGTATAAAGGGTTTGGGGCACTTCCCAGAGCAAGTTTGATAGTGAGGGCCTGTGTGCCAGTCCCCAATTGAGGGGAGTGGAGAAGGTGACCTTGTAAGGTATCCTTAGTATAGAGGGCACAGCCACCCCCTCACTTACCATGTCAATCTGCACAGTAAAGGATAAACCCAGGCAGAGATATGGAGGAATCCGGGGTCCAAGGAGTGAGCCAGGTTTCACACACTGCTATGACATCCGGTTGGTGCTGTAGTACCCAGCCCTGGAAGGAGTCCCATTTTTATAGGATTCTACAAATATTGAGAGAAGCAATGAGCAGCTGACCCTGGGTAAGTTGGGGAGGCATCATGCCAATAGGTGGTCCAGGATTAGGATGGATATTCCCCGATAAGAGGAGGAGAAGAAGCAGAAATCTTGTGGAGGGGTACCAGGCACACTTCCTCTTACCAACGAGGGGTATCAGCGTATGTGGTATAGTGGTAGTGATGGTAGGAATGGGTAGTGAACGTTCCTTAAGGTAGGCCTGAAGGAAATAGTGAAAGTCAAGGAAGGCCGACGGTGTTACAAGTTGAGGTTTATGAGTCAGGACAGCCCCCCGGGGAGTGGCCAGGGTTGAATGACTAGACAGGCAGTCATAGTGAGTAGGAGGAGTGTAGGTTATCTGCCAGTCCCCTATAACAGGGTCCTGGGGGGGGACAAGTTTACCCAAAATATCACTAGCTGCCAAGCATTCAGACTGTGGTCAACTGCAGAGGAGGGGGGTAGGAGTGCAACAGGGTACAATAGGGAGGGGGAGTGGGTCGGGAGGAGCAAATGGAAAAGCAGCAGGATTACGGTAAACATCATGATAGTAAGAGTTGAAGCTCAGGATGTCCAGTGAAACAGGAGATCAGGCAGTAGAGCAGCCTCTAGTGGTAGAAAAATATAAGCTGCTAATGGAGAACTTGGCTGATTGGTTAAAGCAGCCTATAAAAGGGAGTACTCATCAAGGGCGGTGGTGGGGAGCCGATGCCCTGCGTCGTCGGGGCCAAACTGCAGCCCCAGCAGAGCAGAGTGAGTTCTTGGTAGAAGCAGCAGCACACAGTTCAGCTGCAAAGTTTCGCGTACCTGCAGAGCTTGAGATCGGGGCTTGGGTGGGAGGAGGGTGCCGTTTCCACTATCCCTCATGAACCTCTAGTGACGTCTGTGGAGAAGCAAGACAGGTAATGATTTATAAGTTCACTGTTGGGGAACAAAGGGGGAGGGAGGGGGGCACAGCGAGACAGCATGCATTGGTCAGTCTTTAAACAACAGTACAGTGATCAAGTATAGCCTGGCTCACAAACTCCCATAGAATAACGTTAAATAAGTCAGTAAGTACACTCTTGTTCCAAACAGTGAGAGTAGCTGTGTAAATGAGCAAGGTACTGCTTCTAATGGCGCACGCCGCAGAGCAGTTGCTAACGCTACAAAAATGTGAATCACAATGCTCACTGTAGGGCAATTGCTAACTCTCTAAATGTAGAACACAAACTAAAATTAGACAGGCAGCCAAAACATAAGTACTGGAACTATGGCACTTGTAAATTTAATTTTCAACAGATAATGCTGCTAGGGCACTCGCAGAAGCTCCAACTGTGTAAACTTAATGCGCCAGTCAAAAAGGCACCAAGAATTCAAAATTAGAGTAGGTCTTAAGGCACCCCTCAGATACTCCAGAAAGGAACAAAAGTAAAATGAGCCCCTGCAGGAGTTGGTCTTAAGGCACCCTTCCATTTAAGCAGAAGCTACTGAAAATAACAGTAAAATGCACCCGGGTCTTAAGGCACCTCTCAATTTATGCAAAACATAACCAGCAGTACAGTAAATGTGCCCCTGCAGGAGACTATCTCCATATCTGCGCTGACAATTGAGATGGCGCCAAAATTCAAAAAACTGCAGCACAGGCAGAGCAGAGTGAGTCCTTGGTAGAAGCAGCAGCATGCAGTTCGACACTGGGTTCCGATACCTGCAGAGCTTGAGATCGGGGGTTGGGTGGGGGAGGCGCCGCTTCCACTAGCCCTCATGAACCTACAATGATGTCTGCAGAGCTTAGATTGGGGTTTGGATGGGGGGGAGGGCTCTGTTTCCACTAGCCCTCATGAACCTACAACGACATCTGTGGAGAAGCAAGACAGGTAATGATTTATATATGTTCGCTGCAGAGCTTGAGATCGGGGTTTGGGTGGGGAAGGGTGCCATTTCCACTAGCCCTCACGAACCTCCAATGACATCTGAGCCTGTCGCTGTGCCTCGGGTGCCGCCTGTCTTCCTGTGCCTCCATGATTTGCTCCATTGCACCCCTGCTGGTCTATGTGCCACTTGAGGATACATGACAGCACTTTTATTAGTGCCTGTGGTTGTGCTCTTTCACTGCAGCGTGTCTGTGCGCCATACCCACCTGCCATGGCATCCACACTTTCCACCTCCTTGTGGATGGTGACCTCTGACAGTGTTTCTGCTATCAGGCATTCCAGTGGTGTTAGCTGGGTGTCTGTGCGGGGCAGGCCAACCCCTGTGCCACTGCATTCATGGCTGGTGGCTGTGAGCTTGTAATTCACGGTGGCTCTGAGGTCCCACCATTTATGTTTGATGGCCACTATGTTATGTGCCTCAGTCCCAGTGGCATTGATGGACACCTGGATGTCCAGCCATAGCCTGGTCTATATGTCGGATGGTGTGGCTGGGATCTCCGCACCATACAGGCGGCTGTAGTGCAGCTGTATGTTGGCCACCATTGCAAATACCTGGCTGCTGGGAGTCATGTGATGCAGGAAGCAGAGTAGCAGGGTCCCCGCGAGCTCCGATCGCCGTCCTCTTATTTTATTATTTTTTTAGTGATTACCAGAGGCAGCGCGAGCCACTATAAAAAGGTGAAAGAAAAACCGGAGAGGCGTGTGGATGGAGGCAGAGATGCAAGCCCCCAGGCATCGCCACAGCGACTCAGAAAGGCTGCAAAAACGAAGGCCTCGGAGCTGCAGCAGTACAAGGGCAGGCAGTGATCCAAATGCAGAAGCCCCATTAACGCTAACGCAGTTTCTAGAGGAGATTGGCCCTCTGAAGGAAATGATGCTGGGCATGGCTGGAGAGATCAAGGAGCTGAAAGGAGAGATGACAGAAATTAAACGTAAAGCCCTGGATAATGAAGTGCGTATTAAATCCCTGGAGGGTGCAAGAGAAAGGACTGAGACAGATATAACCAAATTTGCTCAGAAAATACAGAAGTTAGAGGTTAAGATAGAAGACCTGGGGTAGAGCGTCGCAACAACGTGGTGTTGTTGGCCTACCCGAAAAAACTGAAGGTCAGGAGCCCATAAAAATTTGCGCCAGAAGATGACAGAAAAAATTGTGGGGCCATCTCCTTTTGGATCTAAGTTTATGATGGAGAGAGCACACATTCCCTACGTCCTGTACATACAGATCGTCCCCAGGCCTTTCATTGTAAGATTCCTTATTATCAAGAAAGGCAACTCCTATCGACAAGGTAAAAGAAGAGAAGGAGGTTTACTGAGAGGAGTCCGAATTAGGGTGGCAGAGGATCTGTCTATCTGTTCGCCAGAAAGAGCCATCTTCCATCCCTGTGAAGCGCCTGATTGCAGCAGAGTTAAAATTTAGGATGGGGTATCCGGCACGTTTGCAGGTTCTTATAAACAAGGAATGGAAAACCTTTGAATCCTTGGACTTGGCTTCGGCAGCCCTAAAAGAAGCATTTCCAGCACTCTTTAAAGAATCATGATCTGGAACAAGGGATCCACCAAAGGCCTTGTCATGTTGTGGATTTTATTTAGACTACTGATACTATATATCGTTTATTTTGCTCCATTCTCTATATTGGACATTACTTTATAGCGACTGGTAATGAATCAAAGCGAACTGCAGTTTGGTTTGTCTCAGTTTCATGGAGCAGATATCAGATTGGCTACCTGGGAAAAGAAAACCCTGGCCAGATAAATATTTCATCTTGTATCTTGGACTTGTAATGGATAAAGGGGGTTACCCTTTTTCATAACAGTGTAGGTGTTTGTTTGGGTTTCTGTCTCAATAGCCCCTTCGGTTGAGGAAAGTTATATTTTTCCGGGGGATGTGGTAGCTTCTCAGGGTTTAAGATACAGTTTATTACATGGATGTTATCTTGCTTGACTATATCTCTGAAGGTGTCAAGGCAAGTGTTGTGATGTTGTAATATAAGTTGCCTTTGCACCAATAAGAGGGGTGAGAGGGGTACGGAGGGAATGTAGGTATCCTGGTGTCATGGGCCATAAGGTGAATTGCGTGGGGTGGGGGAGGTAAAGGATGGGGGTAGTAAGGGGAATGGGGGAGAACGATCTTAGGGGTTTGGTAATTTTTGTGGGGGGTTCGGAATGGGGAGGGCGAAAGGGGGTGGGCCACAAGGCAGTCTGGGGTTTTGACCATGAGGACATGGTACAGAGATATGCAGGCTATATTTTCATTAGGCCCGATGGAATCGGATATTGATATTAAATTTGGCACTTGGAATGTTAAAGGGCACGTCATAAGTTAAAACAATATAAGATTCTGAAGCATATTGAGGCTATGCAGATAAAGGTGGCTTTCTGCAGAAACCCATTTATTGCAGGACGAAGCGATCAGTATGAGAAGAATGCAGATAAGGGAAATATTTTCTTCCAGGGTACAACCTAATAGTAGAGGGGTAATGATTTTAGTCCATAGACAAGTGCCTTTTACTTCTATCAAAGTGGTGCACGATAGCGAAGGCAGATTCGTTCTAGTTAAAGGTAAACTCTATAGCCTGGAGATTCTATTAGGCTCGGTGTATGGCCCAAATTCCAACAGCCAGGACTTTTAGTGGTACTGCAAAATGCACTATTACCATTTGCACATCTTCCTATTATAATAGTAGGCGACTTTAATCTGGTGTTGGACCCCACGTTAGATAGATCCAAGGGCAACCATATAGCTTTTACCCCGGATGTTCTGGCTTTTAATGATTTGCTAACTCACCTAGGCCTGGCAGATGTTTGGAGGGTGCTTCACCCTAAAGCAAGGGAATATACTTTTTTTTCCCCAGATTCATGGTTCAGGATCCCGTATAGACTATATGTTGATTTCTCGGGGGTTGCTTAAGGGGTTGGCAGGAGCCAAAATTGGGATAGCACCTCTTTCTGACCATTCTATGGTGGAAATGGTTGTGGCCCTTCTTTCTGCTACCCGAAGGGGTGGCAGGTGGAAGGTAAACAACCAATTGTTGAGGTGCCCAGAGCTGGTTAAGGACTTGACCTCGAAAATAGACTAATCTCACGGAGACTAACTCAAGCGAGGAGGTAGCCCTGATATTTTCTGGCAGCCTTTAAGACATATATTAGGGGTTGCTGATCTGTCAGGTGTCTAGAGAAAGAAAGAGACCAATACCAAGATCATGGCCCTACTGAATCAAATGAAGGTCCTGGGATGCTCTGGTTGTTAACCCCAAGAAGAGACTGAAATTAAATTAACTCAGGTCAGAATGCTTATCTCAAACTGTTGGGCAATCAGGCTGAATTGCAATTATTAAAACAAAGGCCAACTATATCGACCAGGCTTATAAGCCTGGTAGGTTTTTGGCTAGAAAGCTAGCTCAAAGGGAAGCTTCTGTCTGGTTGAGGGATTATGGTCAGAACAGGACAGGTCCGTCAAGACAAACCCGGATGATATAATCCAGATTTTTAGAAGTTATTATGAGGATCTTTATGGCCCTATGAGTCTCCCCCTGAGTCAGGAAAAAATCTCGGCCTACCTAAGGGAAATGTCCCTACCGAAGTTAGGGAGTGCAGAGCAGGAGATATTGATTGCTCTCATTACTTACGGGGAAATAGAAAAGGTAATTAAAAACTTGCCAAATGATAAGACACCTGGCCCAGATGGGTTCTCACCAAACTTTTATAAGGCTTTCTCTTCTTCCTTAGTTCCCATGTTGGCCAGGCTATTTCACCATATTCTTTCTGGAGCGGTGGTTGACAAGCATATCTTTGAGGCTCTAATAGTGGTGTTGCTTAAGCCAAATAGGCCCCCAGAGAGGCCAGATAGCTATAGGCCCATTTCTCTTTTAAATTACAACATAAAGATCTTAGCCAAGATACTTGCAGACAGGATGAGGAGAGTAGTCTCTGGGTTGGTAGGGGCAGAGCAAGTTGGCTTTATGCAAGGCAGGTCATTGACAGACCACTTCAGGACTCTTGCTCATGTCTTCTCGGCGTCTGAGGGGTCAACATTACCTCAGGTGTTGATTTCCTTGGATGCCGAGAAGGCATTTGATAGGGTGCATTGGGGTTTTTTGTTTCGGTATTAAGTGCGTTTGGTTTCCCTGAAGTTTTTATTGCCTGGATCAGAGCGTTTTATACTGACCCGACAGCCAGAATTGTATGCAATGGGGTTACTTCCTCTCCCTTCCGATTACAGGTGGGCACAAGACAGGGATGCCCCTTATCCCCTCTTCTTTTTAATCTTTATCTTGAACCACTGATTAGGCGAATAATTGCCTCGAAAGAGATTAGGGGTGCCTAAATAAGGGAACATACCATTAAGGTGACAGCGTTTGCGGATGACCTGCTAATCCATGTTTCTAAACCAGCGTCTTCGATCACTGTATTATTAGAAACTATCGGGGAGTTTAGTAGGTTAGCTAACTACAAATTAAATCAAGGTAAGACTCTGGTGTATCCCCTAAATAATAGGGTCCTTAAATCGGATGTGACCAAATTTGGTTTGGAGTGGAGCCCTAAATTTCTGAAATATTTAGGCCTCACCCTAACAACTAATTCGGAAAGATTTCGTACTCTCAATCTAGATAATCTGGTGCGGGTTGTAGAGTCAGATTTGAAAAGGTGGGCACAACTACCTCTCTCTCTGTGGGGAAGAATTAATGTGATAAAAATGAATGTATTCCCTAGGTTATTTTACCCCGTGTAATCTTAACATATGGATTCCGCTAGTATGGTTTAGGAAGTTGCATGGGCTCTTGGCTGACTTCATTTGGAACCACAAGAGGGCAAGAATGGCCCACACCAAACTGGCGGTCCCAAGGACCCAGGGTGGTTTGAGGTTACCTCAGTTTGCGCTGTATTTCTGGGTGGCCCATATGAATAGATATGGTAGATGGATGCTTGCATCACCCCATGGTTCTGTAGGTGATTATCTCCCACTCTGGGTAAGTCTGGAGGTTAGTTTAATTAAGGCTTTGGGATATAATCCGGAGGCTCTAGTATATAGAAGTCTAAAATCCTTACTCCAACTCAAAAATACGCCCATTGGGGTATCTCTTAGGGTACGCGACCAAATGTGTAGTTTCCTAGGTTACAAGTACACTCTAGATAGTTCCCAACCAATTGTAGGAAACCCCCAGTGGCGCATTGCTAATCGGATGATTACTTCTAGCTGGTTACCTGAACTGGATGAGTGTAGATGGGCAGACCTTCTCAATGAAGAGGGTAATCCACACACGGTAGCTAAAATAATGCATGAGTTGAAGTTGTCGGGCAAGGTAGTATTCAAAGTATATCAACTAAGACACCTCCAGGTGCAAAAAATGAAGATAGAGAGTCTGGTGGTTTCTCGTGGGGACTATTGGTCGGAACTTAAACCAATCATAGGTTCCCCTCATGCAATCTCTAAAATTTATGAAGTGTTGCTTCATTACGGTGTTAAGGATAATATAGCTCCCACCTCCTATTGGGCTAAGGCCTTTCCCGATGTTACATTTGAATGGGCCAAGATTTGGGGAATTGTTACAAATTTTTACAGGACTGTCTAGATTAACCCAATTTAAGATTCTGCACAATACTATTATACGCCAGAAGTTAGCGGATCTGAAGATACTGCAGGAACCCAAATGTCACAGATGTGCCTCAGTGGAGGCTGACCTGTTGCATATTTTTGAACTGCCCAAGTGTCATGCGCTGTGGAGAGATAAAAATAGACTAGACCCTTTGTTGGGAATTGAGGAGCTGTTTATACCGAGGTTTGTATACTGGGGACCTGTCCTGTTCCTCGTTAAACTGAGGAAGTATTACATTACCATGATATCTATCACTGTAAAGAGATTAGTTCTCAGACATTGGAAGGATTCAAACAGTATTAGGTATACGGAATGGTTAAAGAGTTGTTAATGAACCTCAGGATCAAAGAACAATAGCAATACTCCATAATAGATTGCCTCTTTACGACCAGATTTGGTCTGGATTCGAGGTGGCCTATGCTTAATCCCATCCAGTTTTTCTTTTGTGTTCCAGACTGCCTTGTGGGGAGGTGGAATAGTTTCTTTATCTCGCTTTTTCCTGCTGTGGATTTCCATTTGTGGGGTTAGGGCTCAATTGTGAAACCTGAATGTTCAAAGGTTTATAATTGTAATTGTTTAAGATGTAACTTGAAAGCTGGCTAGTTTAAACCCTGTGCCTTGTTCTGGATTGTCTGATGTAAGATTACTCCTTACTTTGTTATTTATGGGGGGTTGGGTGGGATGGGGGTGGGGGCAGGGCTTGTGGTCTTCTTTTTGGGCTTGGTCAAATGTTGGTTGATGTGTGGTAATGGCCTGTAAGACTCTGTATCCCCATTATGGATAAAAGTCAATAAAAATTTAATGGCAAAATACCTGGCTGCTGGAGAAGTTGACCAATCTGGTCTGCCATGCCGTTCTCTGGGAGACCTGTCCTCGCTCATGTCCACCTCATCCTGCACCCCCCCTTGGGTACTGTCTCTTGCTGCGCGTCCTGCTCCATATCCCTGTGCTGGTACACCATTGCCTTCTGCACATGTGTGTCTCACGGCATTCATTACTTGCATGTGGGTGATTCATTCCCTTTTATGGTGGGGTCATGGACCATTCCTACGTCTGTCTCCCCCACCTGCTTTTGCTGTGCATTGTCTTGCACAGTCACTGCCAACATGCCCATGGTGTATTTCTCTGTTAGTGCATGCCATGTCCCTCGGCTCTCCTCCACTCCGTGTAACTGCACATCCAGCCTATGCCAGTTTCCCATGTATTTCCCATGCTTTCGTGCATAGGGACCATTCTGAGCAAACAAATTATGATTAAAGCATCTTAAAAGCACTACAATTGATCTTTAAGTAGCCTAATGTACTTCATAGTTGTGGGTCACCTGGTGGGAAGTCCAGTACAGAAAGTTAGGATCTTGCCACATAGGAGGTAAAAAACTGTGAATACATGCAATGTTTCCATGAGCATATTATTAGAGTTCTAGGAGTTAGCTGCTGTATGAGGGGTAACAATTGCCTATACCCCACATACACTGTACATACTCTATGTAGGCAGAATGCAATCAGTCAAGATCCAGGATACAATCTCTCCTCCACTCCCTGTTTCCACAGTAGTCCCACAGAGCTCGGTGCTTGAACCCATTCTCTTCTCCGTCTTCCTAAATGACTTGCCTCAGCATGCTCCTCCTCCTCCTCTACCCATATGCATGCAGATGACACCATCCTGTTCTTCTCTGGCAAATGCCCCATCACTGTAGCAACCACCCTTCAGCATGGCTTCTACCAGGTTTGCCTCAAATCAGCTATTCCTGAATGCCAAAAAGGCTGTCTCCATGACCTTTGGCACCAGGCAGTCTTTAGGCTCTACCCTTTACCATATTGCTATACCCTTGATGGTACAATACTAGATGACACCTCCTCATTCAGATACCTTGGGATTTGTTGAACCAACACCTCAACTTCTCTGGTCACATTGACATCATCCTGAAAAAATTGTGCCCCAAACTTCGCGCCTTATTCAAGAACTGTAGTTGCATTCCTCCTACGGTGCAGTGTGAACTAGTCCAGAAGATGATCCTCCCCATTTTAGACTAAATCAAATCAAATCACCTTTATTTGTAAAATAGTGCAATCCCTGAAGGATCATAGTGCTAGTACAGAGAATACTAAAACCCAGCTAAAATTACATAAACACATTTATAACAGGCTTATGTAAAATCAGAAAATGTCAAGTTAAACAATTAGTTTTTAAAGCAGATTTAAAACTCTCCACCATCTGGCACTGTCTTATCTGATGTGGTAGAGAATTCCACAGGGAACGTGATGCAAATTCAAATGCTCAGGCCTCAGATGACTTTAAAGGAACTCTGGGAATCTCTAGCAATTCTTTATAAATGGAGTAAAGTGGCCAGGAGGGGCAATAGGGCTGAAGAAGATCTTACAGATAACTCCAACCCTGTCTCCGTGTAGGACCTTCTAGGTTAGCAAACTTACCTTGAAGGTGATATAACACTGAATAGGCAGCCAGTGCAGATAGCGTAGCACCGGCATGACATGGCAGCCTCAAGGTAGCCCAGTCAACAATTTAGCTGCTGCGTTCTGCACCAGCTGCAAGTGGTGGATATCAACCCTCAGTAGCCTTAGGTAAAGGGCATTACAGTAGTCAAGGTGAGAGGTTACAAATGCATGGACCAAACCTAGCAGGTCATTGAGTGGAACTAGGTGCTTGATCCAAGCAATATTCCTTAGATGGTAAAAGGCAGTCTTGACAACAGATGACACCTAATGTTTAAGCATTCATCTGTCATCAAGAACCACACCCAGGTCTCACACCCACTCAGAGGTAATCAGCTGGCAGCCACCGAGCAAAAGCCCCAATGCTCACCTCACTGATGACCCCTCTGCCCAATAACCTGGGTCCACCACCAAAACCGCAGTCTTTTGTGGATCCAACCTCATCCAGTTTGCACTCATCCAGTCTTCAATCTCAGAAAGGCAGTTATTAAAGCTTGAGATAGCTCCCACCTGATTGGTTACAAAGGAAAGGTAGAGCTGAGTATCATCTGCACAGCAGTGAAAACCCATCCCATACTGCCTTACAATGTCTCCCAATGGCAGCATGTGCACTGTGAACAACATGGGAGATAACACAGAGCCCTATAGGTACCCACTAGGCAGGGAAAACTTGCCAAAGGAATAAACCCCCAAGACAACTCTCTGAAACCTGCTGGTGAAGAAAGAATGGAACCATCTGAGGACTATACCAGACAGTCCACAGATCAACTGCAGGTGCTCTACCAAGACACCATGGTCCACAGTGTCAAATGCCACTGAGAGATCAAGAAGAACCAAGATGGAAAGGCTCTTCCAATCTCTCACTGACAATAGATCATTAAGGACCTGAACAAGGGCCATCTTAGTACTATGCCATTTACAGAATCCTGACTGGAGAGCATCATAGATGTCATGGATGGTCAAGTGATCCTCCAGCTGCAGTGAGACCACCTTCTCAATAACCTTACTCATGAAGGAAAGGTTAGAGACAGGTCTGTAGTTGGTAAGACAGTCTGGGTCAAGAGAAGATTTCTTATAAACACACCAGAATCTAATGAGCACCAGACAATCTCAGCAAGGACTGGGCTGATGGTCTCAATGCACCCCACCAGGAGGTGCATTGGACCTGGGTCAAAACAACAACAGGTCGTCCACATAGACTGGATAATCCTCATGACATCCTCGATTGCCAGCCGAAGTCAGACCAAACAAACCGAGGAGCTGTAACCTCCCATCGACTACTGTCATTCCTATTGGAGCGAGCTGCATGGATCTCAGACCTGATGTCAGCAACCTAATCAGCAAAGTATCGAGCAAACTCATCACATTTATCTTGTGACAATGCTTTCCGAGACTGCAGACAGGTTGGATTGCATAGTCTGTTCACAGTCTGAAAGAGCTGAGCTGGTTGATTATGTGCAGCAGCAATCTCCGTGGACAGGATCTCTGCTTTCTTACAGGAGATAGCCGATTGATAGACCTTATAATCAGCCATCAAGCTAAGTCTGTCAGCACCCAGGCCCAATTTCTGCCAGCAACGCTTCATCCTTCAACCCAGTCTCCTCAGCTCCCTCAAGGTCCCTTCAAACCAAGGGGACCAAGGGTACTGGGTGAGGGAACGAACACGAACAGGAGCAAGTAGGTTCAGAGTCCTGGTCACAGAATCATTATAAGCCTGTACCAAGGTGTCAAGATCATCACTATTCCTCGGAAGCCCTGATAGGTCCAGCACTGTCATCAGGCCATCAGGGGACAAACCCCTTAAAGGGCAGTACTGGACCATCTCCGTAGGGGCAGGCCTATAAAGGGGATCCTGGAAATTGCACCTTATGGTGTGATGATCATACCAACTGATCAGCTCCACCACCAGATCAGAGGACTCCATACCCAGGAGGAAGACTAGGTCCAGGGAATGACCATGATTATGGGTCACAGCGGTAATCGCCTGTGTGAAGTTCAACTAATTCATTAGTTGGAGGAAGTTTTGACTAAACTGTGAGAGTTCATCCTCAACCCAGGCATTGAAGTCTCCCTGAACCATCCATCTGGGGGACTCTAATACCATGTCAATGATGAAGTCCACAACTTCCTGCAGCAATTGCTTCTCACTCCTGGGTGGATGGTAGACGAGGAGAATCCTGCACCTCAAACCTGCACCCATGTTTTCCCTGGCTGGGAAAGGGATCAGAGCAGAGGGGGAGAAATTTGTGGAGTTGGGGAGGGACCTTAGCCAAGCAGCACACATGGTAACATTCTTGGGGGTGTTGCCTGTCTATGGTATGGGTAAGGCTAGGGTGTTGTGCACCATGGGATTCAATGAAAGGTTGAAAAGCTGGTGCAGAGCTCAGGATTTTGGCTTCATTGGGGACTGGGGGTCCACCTAGAGGAATGCAGGCCTATACTGGCACAATGGTCTGCATTTGTCCAGGAGGGGAACCAGGATCCTAGGTGATAGGTTTGAATGCTTCATTGGCAAGCATTTAAACTATCCAAGGGGGGGAGACACTGAAAAGAAGAAGGGAAATCCTACCCCCCCTAAAAATCAGGGTAGTTAGTGAGGTAAACACCAAGATAGAGAAGTTGATGAGGAGAAGGGCGTGGTAAATGGAGAAAAAGACAAAGGCAGTAAGGACGGGAAGGGGGCAAAAAGGGATAAGACCATCAAAAATTAGAGGGTAATGAGTACCAATGCCCATAGTCTAGGTAACAAGATCCCTGAACTGGTGGCCTTGATGGAAGGGGATGCCTGGATATCATGGCAGTCATAGAAACATGGTACACAAAGAACCATGACTGGGATGTCAACATACCAGGGTATAGAATCTACAGGAGGGGCAGGGAGGGAAGAGGAGGAGGAGTAGGAGTAGCTCTCTATGTAAGAGAAGGGATCAAAGCAATGGAACTAAAGGGTAAACATGGAGGAGAGGAGGCACTGTGGGTCACCACAGAGACTGGAAATAGCACCACAATCCACATGGCAGTTGTATACAGGGGAGGAAATAGACAAGGAAATGATAGAAGGCATCCTTAGTATGGCAGAGAAAGGGGAGATATTGCTGATGGGGGACCTGAATATGCCAGATGTTAACTGGAGCACCTTTGCTGCAGCCACATCCAAAAGCAGGGCCATTCTCAATGCCTTACAGGGGCATGTCTCAGACAGCTAGTTTTGGAACCCACTCAGGAGGGAGCAGTCTTAGACCTGGTACTCTGAAACAGGGATGGAGAGAAGATCTCAGATCTAGAAGTCGGTAGTCATCTGGGAACAAGTGACCACCAAACAGTGTGGTTCATGATAAACTCAGCTGTAGAGTCAAGCCATACAAAAGTGAAGCTACTGGACTTTGGGAGGGCTGATTTTGTCAAAACAGGAGAGTGCCTCAGAAATACCCTAGCAAACAGGCAAGAAGGAAGGGTGTAGCAGCAATGGGGAAATATCAAAATTGCCAACTCAGAGGCAACGAGCCTTTGTGTGAAGCAAATAAACAAATCAAAATGAAAGAAAAAAACACTATGGTTCTAAAAAGAAGTGGTAGGGAAGGTTAGGGAGAAAAAGACAGCATTCAGGAAGTATAAGTAAACACAAACTGGTTTGCAGTCAGCCCAATCTGGACCCCCTCCCCTGAGTCAGGGCACCAGAGCTAAAGTCATTCTAAGACAGCAATGCTCCAAAGGTCTCCCTAGGGTGGAGAAAAAGCTGTACCCTCTGGTAGGCTCTCACCCGACCCCCCTACTCTGCAGAGAGTACAGGCCAGGACTTTACTGCCCAGTCCCAACCACAGGGCCCAATCAGTACATACAACGTTCTCCACTAAATAAAATGAAGACACCTGGACCAGGCAGGCTCAGCACCTCATCAATTGACTCCAGCCCAGAAAGAAAGGAGAATACAAATACTTGGCAGTTCTTCCCAGTCAAGCCAAACCAGCCAGGACACCAAGGCCAGAACCGGCTTGCAGGCTACTGTGATGTAATCTATGGTGCCACTCCCAAATCCTCCCTTACCAGATTGGACATTCTCTTTAACTCCTTCTGTCAATTTTTCCTTGATGCTCCATCGCGCACTCATCACTGTGACCTCTACCATGCCCTGTCCTTTCCCCTGCTTGCCAACAGGCACCTCACTCATTGTGACAAACTCACTTCTAAATTTTGGTTAGGAGAACTTCTCTCCTACCTCTCATGCTCACTCTCTTCCCATTTCTTCCCTCCCACTCCCTCAGATCCTCTGACATTCATACTTTGTCAATCCCCCGTTGAACCACTTTCATCAGTCAGTCAGGCTTTACCCATCATTTTCTGCAAATCTGGAACTCCCCCCCAAATATGGCACTCACCCTACTCTTACTCCCTTGCCTCTGCCTTACATAACTTTCTCTTATCTAACTGCTCCTGCTTTAACCATCCTTAACAGTCTTCCTTTGCCTCTTCTTCTCTCCATGACTCACATTCCCTATTAATCTTTCTTCCGCCAAGCCTGATTCTCAGCACACTCTCCTCTCCCTTCACTGCTTACCCCCAACTTTTTTTTTCCCATTCCCAACATGCCCTTGCTTAGTTTTGACCTCTGGCAAGGTTCTCAGCCTCCTGGAGGGGTGTAGACCTGGGCAAGCCTCCTCCTTCCCTTCCCCTCCTTTTGCTTCCCTTTCCCTTTCCTCTCACTCTCTCTCTCTCTCTCGCCTTTCTACCCAACCTGTCCTCTCCCTAATCTGCCCTCTGTCAGGATTCTTAACACCCTTAGGATGTCTACTCTCAGGTAAATTCTCTTCCCTCCCTCCTCCTTTTTCCTTTTTCTTCTATCCCCCCCCCATTCCTTCTGCCCAACTTGTCCTAGCCTAATTATATCCCCTGGTAAGATTTTATGCATCATGGAGGGGCCCAGAACTGGGCATTTACTCTTCCTTCACTCCCTTCCCCTATATTCTTTCTACCCAACTAGTCCTCACCTGATTCTGTGCTCTGGCAGAGTTCTCGGCATCCTGGAGTGGCCTAGTCTTAGGCAAGCTTCTTATTTCCCTCCTCTTCAATCCTTTCTCTCCATTTTTTCTTTTCTCTCTTCCCAACCTGTCCTTACCTTGTTCTACCCCCTGACAGGGATTTTAGCATCCTGGAAGGGACAGCACTGGGAAATGACTCCTTGAAGACATGCAGTGGTGGTGCCTATTTATGAGAAAGAGAATTGAGGATGTATTGAGAACTATAGTCCAATAAGCTTTACATCTCACTTATGCAAAGTTATGGAGTGAGTCATTAAAATAGGAATACAACAGCATTTGGAACGTTCTAAGAATTTAGATATGAAACAACAAGGCTTTCAAAAGGGAAGATCATTTATAACAAATTTGATAACCTTCTATAACTACATCAGTGAAAGTTTAGACAAAGTAGTAGAAGTAGTTGTAAAAAGTTTATTCATTGTAAACAATGAATTGGCAACTCAGCTGAGTCGAAACTCATTTCCAGTGAGATCCATAAAAAAAAAGATTTTACACATATCTTAAGTACAATTCCACTTGCATTATATATGTATTACAAAACAATCAACATGCAGACAACATTCACAATAAGTATAAATAACTTACAATATTAAAAATACAACATAATATTGCACTACCTCTCTACCTTCCAATCATTATAATGTCATTATTTATCTCTCAATAACCTATATCTTCCTTGACCCAAACCAACTCTCAATCTGTTCCACTCTTTTTTTTACCATTTTTGATCCTATTCTCTGCAGGTAATAAATTCCATAAAGATGGTCCTTGGTGGAAAAAATGGCCTTTATCTGATGTTGTACTGCTCGACTTTTCCAAGGCGTTCAACTCAACAAAGTTCCACATTCAAATTTAATCAATAAATTAACAACATTAGGATTCAGTAAAGAGTAAACTAAATGGATAGAAAATTGGCTTTCACTATGTGCGAATTAATAACATTATGTCCAAAGTGGTTAAAGTGACCAGTGGTATTCCCCAAGGATCTGTCCTGGGACCTGTGATTTTCAATGTCTATGTCCATGACATTGACATAGACATTGGGAACTGAATGGCTAAATTTGCTGATGATAGTAAGTTGAGTGAGGAAGTGGATTCATTCACCAAACATTTGTCCATAGTTAATGATTTAGGGAATTTGGAAAATTGGGCAGAAAAAAATGGTATGATTTTAAACACAGATAAATGTGCACTTACACAGAGGTAAAGATAAGCCAAAATACTCATGTATACTAAATCAAAAAATGCTTGATAGCTGTGACAAAGTTAAAGATCTGGGAATAACTATTAACACTAATATTTTTCAAGTCAAACTACCTCTGGCTGGAAGCTGCAATACTGAACATAGGATTTGCAAGAAAGCGAGTTGTGCTCACAACAGAGGGAGGTGAACCTTACAATTGTGTTTGGTTTGTAGCAGATATTCTGCAGGTGGAGGCTACTTCTAACTGAAAGGTGAAATAAGGAACTTAGAATTATCAGGAAAAGACAGTCTTTGTTACAATTCTCAAGATTTTCAGTGCAGAAAGAGTTTAAAGCACAGCTGACTTATTTTGGGACTGACTGCTTTTAGAGCACAAACCACCAGGCTGTTTTGGGGCTGGGGAGGTTTTACCAGTGTCTGACTTGGATGTCTGGATTTTTCTCTGTTTGATTAACAGGGTATTTTCTCTGTCAAATTGTTGTGCAGGGTATCTTCCTGACAGGAAGGCACTCATCGCATCGGTGGGTCAGAGATCTTAGTTGGATTGTTTTGTGAGGGCACAGTTTAGGCCCAAACTCTTCCCACTCCTGACCCCACCCACCCCTGGAAATAGTTCCTTTTATACCTGGGGTTCTGACATCATTTCCTCAAGAGTGCAAGGTGCATATCACTGTCATATCCTCTCTAGCACACTGCACTGACAATATAAGCATACACATTGTATAATATATATATTTCTATATAACAAACCAATCACACACATGAACACACACAAAAAAAGTAGATAAACATGTGGGGAGTAGTGCAATGTAATGGCTGTGGGGCAGCAGTCTTCTGGGAGTCTTTCTGGAGGCTGAGATGCTGCCCTATTTGTAGACAACTCTCTGCACTAAGGGAGGAAGTTGCCCATCTTCAGGTCACATTGGACAGTAGTAGGGAACCTTACCCCAGGCCACACTGGATGGTAGGAAGGAAACCACCCCCATCGAGAGAGCACCAGAGCCACCACCACCACTACCTCAGAGGTTGCGAAGATAGCACAGCAGTTGGACCACAGTGGGCTCAGGGAGGGTGAGGATGGTGGAACAGAGGCACACTCAGTCAGTTGTTCCACTCCACAATCCGTACACCATTCAGGGGGAGCATAGCTCCCCTATGGATGCACCCACAGAGGAGACTAAGGAGGCTGAGGACAACTATCACAAGGGAGGTCCACAGGAAGGAGGCAGAGGACACCACAAGGAAATGAAGCGGCTCCTGGTGGGGGACTCAATTATTAGGGGATAGAACTGGGGGGAGCAGGGAAAACTGGATTAAGGTGCCTGCCTGGTGCCATGGCTTGGAGGGAGAGGAAGCACATCCTCAGGATCATGAGAACAGCTGTACGGGAGTCTGAGCTGGATGTCATTGTCCACCTAGGGACAAATGACTTGGCTCAACATGAGATTAGAGCAGTGCAGAAGGACTTTGTAGAATTGGGGAGGGGCCTAAGACAAGTAGCACACACAGTATCCTTCTCAGAGGTGCTGCCTGTCAATGGCATGAGTGAGGCGAGGGTACTTTGCACCATGCAGTTTAATGAATGGTTGAAAAAATGGTGTGGAGAACAGGGGTTTGGCTTCATTGGGGACTGGGGTTCCACCTGGAGGGACACCAGCCTATACTGGCAGGATGGTCTGCATCTGTCCAGGAAGGGAACAAGTCTTTTGAGCAATCAGTTTAAATGCTTCATTGGCAAGCTTTTAAACTAGTCAAAGGGGGAGGCACTGATAAGCAGCAGGAAAGTCCCAGCCTCTCCCTACAAAACAAGGTAAATGAGAAAAAGACTGAGGTAGAAAGGTCAGTGGGGGATGCTGCAACAGAAGGTAAAGCCATCAAAAAATGGAGAGCAATGAGTACCAATGCCCATAGTCTGAGTAACAAGCTTCCTGAATTGGTGGTCTTGATGGAGGAGGAACATCTGGATATTGTGGCAGTCAAAGAAACATGTTACACACAAAACCATGAATGGGACGTAAACATACCAGGATACACTATCTACAGGAGGGATAGGGAGGGTAAAAGAGGAGGAGGAGTAGCTCTTTACATAAGGGAAGGAATCAAAGCTACAGAACAAAAGGAAAAACATGGAGGAGAAGAAGCACTGTGGGTAAATTTGGAGCCTGCAATGGTACCAATATCTGCACTGGGGTTAGGGAGCATAGACCTCAGGGGAGGAAATGGACAAGGAAATGATAGAAAGTATACATAGAATGGCAGAAAAAGGGGAGATATTGCTTATGGGTGATCTGAATATGCCAGATGTTACATAGATACATAGACAGTGTCGGTAGATAAGGGCCTATGGCCCACCCAGTCTGCCCATTTGAGCTTGTAAGTTCAGTTTGTTTTCCTAGAAGTCTGTTTCCCCTTACCCCTGACCTCTAGAATTCCTTTATGTCTATTCCATGCATTCTTAAATCCCGTGATTGTTTCAGCCCCCACCACTTCCTCTGGCAGGTGTTCCACTTGTCCACCACCCGTTCTGTGAAGAAGTTCTTTCTCATGTTTCCTCTGAATCGCCCTCCTCCAACTTCATCCCATGCCCTCTAGTCCTGGAACATCTTTTTCGCTTCAAAATAGTGTTTTCCTGCACCCTGTTTCTCCCTGTATGATACTTGTATGTCTCTATCATATCCCCTCTCTCCCTCCTCTCCTCCAGGGAGTACATGTTCAGTTCCTTCAACCTGTCTTCATAGGACTTGTGATGCAATCCATGCACCATCTTTGTTGCCCTCCTCTGAACCTTCTCTACCCTGTCTATGTCCTTACGTAGGTATGGTCTACAGAACTGTACACTGTACTCAAGGTGGGGCCTCACTAGTGTCTTGTATAGTGGAATTATGACCTCCCTTTTCCTGCTGGTGATGCCCCTGCCTATACATCCCAGCATCCTATTTGCTTTACCTGATGCCTTGTCACACTGTTTCCTACCTTGAGGTCATCAGAGATGACAACCCCAAGATCCCTTTCCTGCTTGGTGCATGCTATATCCCCCAACTGATATATTGTGCCATGGTTTTGTGCCCCATATGCATTATCTTGCACTTCTTTGCATTGAATTTCAACTGCCAAACCCTTGACCATTCTTCAAGTTTCTGCAGGTCCCTTCTCATTCTGTCTACACCCTCTGGTGTTAACTGGAGTGCAGTTGCAGCAGCAACTTCGAAGAGTGGGGTTATTCTAGATGCCCTACAGGGGTCATGCCTTAGACAACTAGTATAGGAGCCCACTTGAGAGGGAGCAATCTTAGACCTGGTTCTCTCAAATGGAGATGAAGAGAGGATCACAGATGTAGAAGTGGGTAGCCATCTGGGAACTAGCAACCATCAAACAGTATGGTTCACTATAAACACAGCAATAGAGTCAAGTCATACAAAGGCAAAAGTACTGGACTTTAGGAGGGCTGACTTTGCCAAAATGGGTGAGTGCCTAAGGAATGCACTAGCAAATGGGCAGGAAGGAGGGGTGGAAGAGCAATGGGGAATAATAAAAACTGCTATCACAGAGGTAACAAGCCTTTGTGTGAAGCAAATAAAATGAAACGATGTAAGAAACCACTATAGTTCTCAAAGGAAGTGACAGTGAAGGTTCAAGAGAAAAGAAAGCATTCAGGAAGTACAAGGACTCACAGAAGGAGCAGGACAGAGAACTGTATCCAGTTAAAGCAAATGGAAGCTGGGAAGGCAGTCAGAACAGCAAAGGCCCAAACCGAGGAAAAGATAGCCAATCGGTTCAGAAGGGGATAAAACTTTATAGGTACACCAGGTAGCAAAGGAAGACCAAGTGAGGGATAGTGAGGCTTAATAAAGGGGAGGAGGGTGGGAAGAGGGTGACTGTGAAAAGGCAGAGATACTAAACAAATATTTTTGCTCAGTATTTACAAAGGAAGAGGGGGAGGTACCTAAAACAAACAGTAGAAACACTCTGGATGCAGAAGTTGATACCAGCCCATTTACAGAAGAAAAGGTTCTGAAAGAACTCTTAAAACTGAAGGTGTACAAAGCAATGGGGCCTGATGGGATTCATCCCAGAATTCTGAAAGAACTAAGTGTAGAACTAGTGACACCACTGACTACCCTTTTTAACAAATCATGGGAGGATGGGGTGGTACCCGAGGACTGGTGGAGGGCAGATGTGATTCCCCTTCACAAAACTGAGAGCAAGGCAGAAGCAGGAAACTACAGACCTGTTAGTTTAACCTCAGTGGTAGGGAAAATGATGGAATCATTTCTGAAGGAAAGAATTGTTGATTATCTAGAGGCCAGAGGGGCACAGGACCAAAGGCAGCATGGATTCATAGCGGGAAGGTCATGCCAGATGAATCTGATAGATTTCTTTGACTGGGTGACCAAAGTAGTAGATCAGAGAGGGGCTGTGGACATAGCCTACCTAGACTTTAGCAAGGCATTTGACACAGTCCTACACAAAAGATTAATATACAAGTTAGCCAGCCTGGGAGTGAGTCCCAAGTAGACAGCCTGGGTAAAGAATTGCCTGGAGAATAGGACACAGAGAGTAATAGTAAATGGAGTCCACTGTGAAGAAAGGGGGGCTACTAGTGGGGTACCACAGGGTTCAGTATTAGGACCGGTCCTCTTCAATGTCATTATAAGCGACATTGCAGAGGGACTGGAAGGAAAAGTATGTCTCTTTGTAGATGACACAAAGATCTGCAACAGAGTTGATGCACAAGGTGGAGTGGAAAGGATGAGAAGGGACTTGCAAGGTTAGAGGAATGGTCAAATGTATGGCAGCTTATATTCAGTGCTAAGAAGTGTAAGGTAATGCACCTGGGAAACAAAAACTCAGGGGAAGAGTACACAATGGGGGGTGAGATACTAACAACAACAAAAATGAAAAGGGACCTGGGGGTAGTCATACCAGATGACCTAAAGGTGGGCAAGCAATGTGAGAGGGCAGCAAGGAGGGCTGAGGGATTCTGGGATGCATAGGGAGAGGCATCACCTGTAGAAAACAGGAAGTTATTATCCCTCTGTACAGACAGCTAGTGAGACCCCATCTGGAGTACTGCGTGCAGTTCTGGAGACCCAATCTCTGCAAAGACATAGACAGGATGGAAGCTGTCCAGAGGAGGGCAACTAAAATGGTGCAGGGTCTGCACTGGAAGACATATGAAGAGAGAGACTTAAGGAGCTTAATATGTATAGCCTCGAGGAAAGGAGGGAGGGAGAGGGGGACATGATAGAAACTTTCAAGTACCTCAAGGGAATCAACAAAGTCCAAGAGGAGTAGCATCTTTCAAAAAAAGAGATGTGCAAGAACAAGGGGGCACAATTTGAAGATAGAGGGTAGGGCGGCTCAGAGGTAATTTAAGGAAGTATTTTTTCACAGAGAGGGTTGTGGATGCATGGAACGGCCTTCCAGAGGAGGTTGTAGAGTTAGAAACAGTGGTGGAATTCAAGCATGCATGGGACAGTCATAAGGCAATTCTAGGGGGTGAGGGCAGGAAGAAGTAGGCTGCTGGTTAACTAGGATCTGCAGCTTATCCATTAGGTAGGGAAATGGGCAGACTGGGTGGGCCAAGCGGTCCTTATCTGCCGTCAAATTCTATGTTTCTATGTTTCTAACACCTTACTGACATCAGTTGACCATTGTATGACTATTGTCCATTCTGCTAGACATATGGTCACTAGAATCAAGTGATCCTTTATGTCCAGATATGTACAGCTTATCATTCCTCTTTTTAACTGGTATGTCCACCCACTATTAGATTATGGATCACATGTTTGGTCACTTGACTAAAGATATTAAATTACTAGATAGATAAAAGATAGATAAAAATGTTTATTTTTTGACAGGAGTTAATTATTAGGACTGTTTGGCCTTATTTACATGATTGTCCTGTGTAGATTATGGTTTCAAAGTACACAATCTTAACATGATTCCATACAAAGCAAAATAAACAATAATGAAACAAAACATAATACAGTGAGCTGAAGAAGGAAAACACATAACAATAATAAACAGCAAACACACACTAGCATATAATAATTACATAAAACCTCATTCAACTTTCCTATGGCCCTAAACACTGACAATTTAATTTTCACATTGGTATCAAACTTTTCCTGAACTGGCCCAAACTACTTGTGTTTCTAGCTTCCAATTTCAGTTCATTCCAGATCTTTGGTAACTAATACCTCCTTTGCATTGGACAATATTGATTTTTCACTTTTGGAATCTTCAGACCTCTATTTTGAGTTGCCCTCAGAGAAATATTTATTTGTTGGCATGAGCATATATAGTATGTCATTCCATTTCCATCCCTAAATGCCATAAATGCCCTTTGCTCCAATCTTTTCTTTCTCCATAGCTCTAATGTGTCCCAATTTAAATTATGTAATCTAATGCAATGATGAGTATTTATGTGGCATTGTGAGACATACCTTGGTATTTAATAATATACTTTAGTAGAAAGTGTTCAGAGAACAATGACTAAATATTTACCTGGACTTAAAGACTGTACATTTCAATACAAATTGTCTGAAACTGGTTTACACTCCGTAGAGTGACCAGTAGCTTATGGATGAATGCAGTATTGAATACAGTAGCACCAGGGATAGTTCAAGACCACACAATACAAAAATAATAATACCCAAAGCTGTAACAGTGAAGACATATCATTTATTTACTGTGACAGCAATAAGTGCATGGAATCGGCTCCCACAATTAGTAGTAGACAACATCATGTAAGATACTTTCAAGGCAGCCTTGGACAATCTGTTCTATTCAAACCATGTATTGGTATACTTGCCCACTTGTGTGGGAGACATTCTTGATGGGCCTTGTGCCCCCTTATGTCTAAAACATTCTAGTACATCCTAATAAAAATAATTTCCTCTACCTTTTTCTCATTCCTCTCTACCTAACTCGCCCTCGCTTGACTCTGCTTTCTGGCAGAGTTCTCAACATCCTGAAAAGGCCTAGTCTTAGGCAAGTTTCTTTCACCCCTCCTCCTCCTTCCCTTTACCATCCCCTCTACTATCTCTACTCAACTTGTCTTTGCCTACTCCTGCCCCTTACTAAGTCTTCACCTCATTCTGCCACTGGCAGCTATCTCCACACTCCAAAGGGGCCAGTTGCAGGTATGACTCATCCTTCCCTTCCCTATCCCTTACCCCCCCTTCTCATGCCCATCCACCTCTCTGCACTTAATCAAAGGAATTAGTTCACTTGAGCTAATAATTTGCACTTTTTGTTCTGTCTGAGGTGCTCCCAGATTACATTAGCACTGTGTTAACTTGCTCTTCATAACTGTTTTTCTTTTTTTTTGCTCACTTTTCTCTGGTAATGTTCCTCCCATCTTTATCCTGTACTTCTCCCAGCTTGTTTCCTCTGTCTACCCCTCTACCCTTCTTGATGTCTCCCCACTGGACTTCATTTTTTCAATATTTGCTAAATAATCTGTCTCTTAACCATGATCCATTCCTGCAAGGAGTTGGCTCCAAGGCAACATTACATTTCTGTACTATGTTCCTCAGATATGCCACTTGTAATTAAATGTATATTCCACAGGTGTAATATATTCAATTGTATTTTATGTTACACATGTGACTATATGATTATTTATGACATTTTAACTGTATATCTTGTTACAAATGTAATTGAATGTTTAATTTCTCAGATATGCTAAATGTTAAACTGTATGTCTAATTCTTCATCCAAATGTACCCCCCTCCCCCCCGGTTGCACTGGGAGATGAGTAACTTATTGTTCAGTGTGCCTTCCTGGTGAAACATTTCAATAAATAAATAAGTACAGAAGTAAATGATATGGTGCCTCACACCAATATCAAGTCAGAAGTTTAACAAGATTACGGGAACAAATACAATACTTGGGTGGGCTATCAGAGTTATAAGCTGACTTTCAAACAGGTTTTTGTACTACTGACAACTCATCTGTGCTGATGCACCCCCTTAAAAATATGTTCTTTTAAGAAAACTGAAACTATATGTTGCTTTCATAGTTTTCAGTTTCTCATTGATACTATCTCCAGAAATGCATTATGGCTACTAGTGTTTCAATGGAGAATTGAACCTGCATTAATCAATATAATAAGAGAGCTTTACACAAATACCTGGGCACAAATCAGAATTGGTAATCCTGGCCTGACTTCTGCTCCAGTGCCAATTAATAAAGGAGTCAGACAGGGATGAGTACATGCATCAGGCTTTCTCCTATTCATATTAATAAACTAAGTCTAGTAAATCTTATAGAATCTACCTCAGATTCTCCTTTGAGAGGCAGTCAGCATTGTCTGGCATTAGCATATGCCAATGATTTAGCCCTACTAGCATTATCTTATTCATGTCTGCATAAAAAACTACACTTACTCATGGTTTATACTGAGAAATATAAACTAAAGGTAAATGAATCTAAGAACCGGGTACTTATTTTTGGTTCTAATAACCTTAAACCTACAGCAGCTGGAAAGTTGGAGAGAGGAAATTTAAAGTAGTTAACTCATATATTTTTATCTAGGGGTAACTCTCTCCAAAAAATGGTTCTTGGTCAAAACATATTTAAGCAATAAAGTAGAACCAAACAAATGGCAGGTTCATTGGCAAAATGTAATAACAAATATGGTGGTAACACAATAAGACCTTTGTTGTAAGCTGCAAGGGCCAAGTATTTCTCTCAGTCTCTTTACCAAACTGAAATATGGGAGTCAGATAATATGAAATCATTAGAAATTCCTCTCAACAGACTTTATAAACAAACTTTGGGCTTAGGTAATTTTGCTCCCACTGCACTAGTGAGAGCAGAACTAAGAATGGCCAGATCAAAAGCCCTAGCTAAGGTCAGAAAGGCTAAATATGGGATTAGACTGTCTAGGATGGATTGTCATAAACTCCCGTATGTTGACTAGGATGGATTGTCATAAACTCCCGTATGTGTGCTTAAAGGAAAACACAACTTGGGAACCATTGGGTTGCAAACAGTCAAACTGGCTATGGAAAGTCAATTTCCATCTCAAAACACATAGCCTAGAATTTCTTAGAGGTTACATCTACAAGAGCATTTTAATTGGCCCAGAATACAAAGAATATGTTTGTTACCAATAGAATCATTAACATCTATAAATCTAAAGCCATGGAAATAATATAATCTTTAACAAATTTCCCCATGAGTCATTAAAAATGACAACAGACATGAATACATAGAAACATAGAAACATAGAAACATAGAAGTTGACGGCAGATAAGGACCACAAGGCCCATCCAGTCTGCCCATTTCTTTTTCTACCTTATAAATGTGCCATCGGCCTTTGCGATGTCAGTGACCTATCTATTCATAGTCATTTGTATTGCTCCCTTATGCCTATCCCATGCCTTTTTGAAGCCCTGCACTGTATTCATAGCCACTACTTCTTGTGGTAAGCCATTCCATGCATCTACCACCCTTTCTGTGAAAAAGAATTTCCTCACATTCCCCTTAATCGGCCTCCCTCTAATCTCATGCTGTGTCCTCTTGTCCTGCTATTTTCTTATATTTAAACATGTTAGACTCTTTCACCTTTGTTTATGCCCTTAAGGTGTTTAAATGTCTCGATCATATCACCTCTCTCCCTCCTTTGCTCAAGGGTATACATATTGAGCTCCGTTAATCTGTCCTCATATGTCTTCTGATGCAGTCCCTGCACCATTTTGCTGCCCTTCTCTGGACTGCCTCAATTTGTTAATGTCCTTGTGAAGGTGTGGCTCCAATACTGCACGCAGTACTCCAGATGGGCCTAACCAATGTCTTGTACAGAGGATTATTACTTCCTCTTAGACTTGTGATACCCTACTAATACACCCTAACACCCCTAGCCTTACCTACTGCTTTAGAGGTCTGCTTGATGATTTCAGGTCATCAGTGATGATGATGCCCAAGTCTCTTACTTCCTTTGTGACTGCTAGCAACTCCCTCCCAGCCTATAAGTGGCTTCAGGGTTTCTCTTCCCTATGTGCATGATTTTGCACTTCTTTGCATTAAATCCCAGTTGCCACTCTTCTGACCATTCTGCTAGTTTATCCAGATCTCTTCTCATTCTGCCCACCCCATCTGGATCATCTACTCTGTTGCAGATCTTGGTGTCATCTGCAAACAGACAAGCCTTACCCTCTAGTCCATCTGCTAGGTCACTAATGAAGATGTTGAATAGGACTGGCCCCAGGACTGATCCTGAGGTACCCCACTTGTGACTTGCATCTCTTCTGACTGTATACCATTTACCACCACTCTCTGTTTTCTGCCAGTCAACCAGTTTGCCACCCAGTTGACCAACTTCTGACCCACCCCGAGCCTACCTAGCTTATTTATCAATCTTCTATGTGGAACAGTGTCAAAGCTTTGCTGAAGTCAAGGTAGGCACATCAACTGCTCCCCTTGGTCCACCACTCTGGTTACCCAGTCAAAGAAATCTATGAGATTAGTTTGACAGGACCTTCCTTTGTAAACCCATGCTGTCTTGGATCCTGTGCCCCTATGGATTCCAGGTGTTGCACTATCCTTTCCTTAAGGGTGCTTCCATAATCTTGCCCACTACTGAGGTAAGACTGACCGGTCTGTAGTTCCCCGCCTCCTCCTGCTACCACTCTTGTGGAGTGGGATCACATGAGCCCTTCTCCAGTCTTCTGGGACCTCCTGTGCTCAGAGACTCACTAAACAATTCTGCTAATGGCTCTGCTAGTTCCTCCTTTAGCTCCTTAAGTACCCTGGGATGTATGCCATCCGGTCCCATTGCCTTATCCACCCTGAGCTTAGCAAGCTCTTGTAGGACCCTTTCTTTTGTGATGGGGAGTAGTGCTCACCTCCCTCCCCCTGTGTCCATGATGCTGAGCTGTGGGCCCTGCCCTACCTTCTCTTCAGTGAATACTGAGCAAAAGTATCTATTTAGGATAGATGCCTTTACAGGGTCCTCCTCCTCACATGCTCCCTTTTCTCCATTAAGCTTAGCATACCCTCTGGACTTTCTCCTTTCACTAATGTATCTATAGAAAGTCTTGTCACCTTTTTTTACTGTTTGTGCTAGTGTTTCCTCAGTTTGGGACTTTGCCTGCCTTACTGCCTTACCTGCTTCCCTTAGGGCAGTTTGGTATGCCCCCTATCTTCATCCCGCTGTGTTCCCTTATATTTTCTGAAGGCCAGCCTTTTGGCTCTGACCTTTTCTGCTACTGTATTTGAGAACCAAAGTGGTTTCTTCTTCTTTTGCACTTCCTTTTCTGTCTAACACAATGGGATGTTGCTTCAAGTATTGTATCCTTAATGCTTGCCCACTTTGCCTGTACCTCCTCACCTGTGTTTCTTTTGCCAGGGCTAGCTTAACTCTGTTGGCCATCTTATCAAAGTCAGCTCCTCTGAAGTCCCATATTTTGCCTTGGAATGGGATGATTTAGATGTAGTAGCCAAATTGAACCATACCATGTGATGGTCACTGCCTCCAGGTGACCTTCTACCTGGAGATCTGTGATCCCTTCTTTGTTAGTCAGTACTAGATCTAGGATAGCCCTGTCTCTTGTGGGTTGCTGTACCAGTTGTTTGAGGCCCTCCCCTGCAGGAATCCACTATGAGTCTAGTTCTGGCAGATGTTCCTGCTGGTATTGACCAATCTGTATCTGGCATGTTGAAGTCTCCATTATCAGAACCTCCCTTTAGCTGTCATGTTTTGTATATCTTCTAACAGTAATGTGTCTATGTCCTCCCTCTGGTCTGGGGGCCTGTAGACAACCCCAGTTCTTATGGCTGTCCCATTTCCTGTTTCCAGGGTGACCCACAGTTCTTCTGGCTCCTTATGTGTATTCTGAATTTCTGTAGCTTTGATATTTTCATTAACATACAGGGCCACTCCCCCCTTTGCACCTCGGTCTCTTCTGAACAATACATAGCCAGGTACTGAAGTCTCCCAAGTGTGGTTACTGGTAAACCACGTCTCACTAATTGCTACTATGTCCAGTTTAGCCTCTGACATTATTACCTGCAGGTCTGGGATCTTATTTCCCAGGCTGTGAGCATTTGTGTACATGATTTTCCATTGGCCAGATTTTGGTGTGTTAGTTGTTGGGTGAGGTTTGGCATTACCCCTGTGCATCGTATGGGAGACAAACCTTTTTTCTTACCTGGTGATGCAAATGAATGGCAAACACACTGAATTCCAGTTTGACCACTAGCTGAGGGGGGAGGGGTGTTCTTCCCATTCAACGTATGGGGTGCTGCACCCCTCTCCCCATTTGCTAGTTTAAATATTCTGCAAAGACGTCAAACTTCTGCCCCAATGCACTGACTCCCTCTTTAGTCAGATGCAGTCCATCAAATTTAAAGAACTTTCGCTCCCAGAACTGTTGCCAGTTCCCTACAAATCTGTGTCCTTTTCCTGGCACCAGTCCTTGAGCCACGGTTTAGCTCCCTATCTCCCCTTCTCTGACCTTCCGTCCATCTGCTCCCTTCTCCCAGACTGGCAGGATCTCAGAGAAGGAGATGCCGGACGAAATAGATGATAGTTTGTCACCCAGCCTAGTCAGGTGTTCCTTGGTCTCCACAACTGACCGGCTGGCGAGATCATTAGTCCCTATGTGTACTAGGACATCAATGTTTTCTCCTGCTTTGTGAACAATTTTATATGCGGTCAGTGTCTCTCCATGCTGATGTACCTGGGAGACATCTGACCATCACCCTGGCTGGAGATGGGTATCAACTCCCGAATCATGGAGTCTCCTATGATCAGAAGTTTTTGGATTTCTTTGTGCTAATTTAGTTTTGGTTCCTGATTTGGGTGAGTATTGTTGTGTTAGCTCCTGTGCCTGAGTGTCCTGCTCTGCAGTGTCTTCTGCCTCTTTATTTGATTTCAGAGATAGAGGCAGATACCTGTTTGTAGTGTTTATATGGTTTTGGAGGTAATGTGTTGGAGAGCAGAGAGTGATGAGGCACCTGATTTGCTCCTCCTAACCACCTGCCAACCTCCTGGACCAACTACCCTCTCGGTTGAGGTTTTTCTGTTGGATGCTGGGGAAATGGCGGGTGGTTCTTATAATGTATTTCCTCTTCAATATGGAAATTTGAGGCGTGCAATCTCTGCCCATGCTGCCCGGAGCTGAGACCTAAGATCTCAAAAGGCCCAGCATGTAGGACAGTGTCCTAAATCCTGTAAGAATGTCCTTCTGAAAATTGTTCCACAGTACCTGCAGTTAATGAAATCCATTCCAAATAAGTTGCTGGGTTTGTAACCTAGTCAGAGTAATTAGAAGGAAAAAAAATGCAAGTAATGGTTTAATTGTGCTTTGTTTAACTTGTTATAACAAGTTAAATTACTAGTGCCCTGTAAATGAGATCATTTTGTGGAGGCCCCACTGATCCCCCTTCCTGCTCTGCCACAGGAAATGTCACAACTGTGGTACCCTATAAAAGGAGTGTGGCTGGGGTGGTTGGGGATGGGGTGGTGGCTGGGCCCTTCCCCTGCCTAAAAGAAGAACCAATGACGAAAGAACAAGGAGGTAAGAGCAGAAACAATCAGTCAACAACAAATGCAGTAACCCTGAAAGCTTATCCTAATGTTAGATAAAACTGTAAAACCTGTAAAGCACCACCTGTAATAATTTCAGAGAAGATATACCCTGTAAGAAACACTTTGCTCCAGAGAAAATAAAGCAGTAACAGAAGATATACCTTGCAAAAGACAATTTGAATCAGAAGATTACAGCAGTAATCTGTTAGCACACACCTGTAGGCACACCTTGTAATAATGCAGAAGAAGGTATACCAGCAACAACAATTTGAATCAGAGAAAAAATAAAGCAATGAAATGTTAGCAACAAACAGTAGCAATCCCTGTGAGTAAAAAATAAAAACACCACCACACAGTAAATCTGCTTAGCCAAACTAAGTCTTAAGCCTTCTCCCTTGCTCTGGTAAGTTTCTCTACTCTGCCTTTCAAGCAGTCTTAGAAGGAAAGAGCTCAGGTGAAGCTAGGTGCCTTGGCCAGCAAACCAAGTCTTCTACAAATACAAATACTATGTAGATGTTTTAACAGATCACATTTACTATAAACATTATACTATATATTGATTGGAATTTCTTCAGAGTAATATTCTTAAAGTAAGATACTTTAGAGCATCTGAACCTTCTGTCAATTACTGTGATTATACAAAATCAGAACCTGAAGATCTTTATCATGTCTCGTTCAACTGTTTCTGGTATAACAAGCCTAGAAGATACTAGCTGACCCTATAGTGGACAAAATTCAAACTTCTGACAAGGACATCTTAATGCATATACTGTTTACCATACAAGATGAGCAAATAATAATGCAGTAGGTTATTTGAATATTTTCACAATCAGATGAAAACATGGCAAATGACAAGTACTCACTTGATTAGGCTTTAAGAATTTTAAAATCTGGTGTACCTATTATTTTTGTAATTCGTATATTCTTATCTAAATGTTATTGTCTTAGTTGTTCATTAAACATTGGGAGATGATCTCCAATGTCTATTATGTATTACACAAAAAATCTTACTCATATCCAATATTTAAATGGACAAGTTTGCATGTGATAATTCTGTTTTATTTAGATTGTACTATTGTATTCTACATACTGGTCTTTAAACAATAAAATTATTACTTACTAAGTTAGTAACCATTTGCAAAATGTTGGAATCATGGGCTAATGTTGGTTGTCCAGGCTATTTTATGACTTGGTGATCTAGTGGAAAAATTAGAGGACCAGCCTAGAGTGTGTCATGGCCCTATGCCATAGAAAAGCTAAACTGCATGCATGTAACAAAGTATTTTATTTTGCAGCCCAACAGTGTTTATTTATAAAATAGAGCAGTTACCCTCATGTATGGCAGAGCAGCAGCTGTGCAGCGCTAGGCACCTGAGAGAAGGAGCAAATGTAGCCGAGCTACTTAAGAGAAGTGCAATTGCACTGTTGGAGGGTGGGTCCAGAGTTTGATGCCAACTCAAGGATTGTGCACCACTGCCATGGTCATGAATCTGGCTGCAGTCTGCAATGGTAGACAGGAAATTGCTCTCAGTGGCCAGACCTCCAGTTCAGTCACACTGAGCTCATTGTTTCAGATTGCAGGCAGGAAATGACAGCTTGACTACTATGGCTACAAGTAAACAAATAATGAACCCAGAGGGTTTTTGGACAGGTTGCCTCAGAAATGGGGATAGACTCCTGAGAGGGGCATAGCGTTAGTCAGCAATATGCTGCATTGGAGAATACTTACGCACTAATGCATGACAGGGTGTTAGTTGTACTAGGTTTCCCAATGGTCAGGGGGGTTGTAAGGCATGAGGCTTCACCTTGTGCAGTCAGCCCCTGCCTGTGGGTAAACCTTGTACAACAAACATCCCTGAAGTGCCTTATTGCTTATTTAAAATGAGCCCATAGACAACTTTTAAAAAAACACTTTACAATTTTTAAAAGCCACAAAAATACAATAAAATGGTGTTAAATAATATAAAATAGTCTTTCCACAGATGGTTTCACCTGTCAGTCATGTGTTTTTCTACACAGTAAAAACATTGTGTGATTGTTTACCATGGAAAAGAATAATTCAAAGTTCTGCATTATTCCAGTAGTAGAATGCTCCCACCCTTACAAACACACATAAAGAGGTAACATGGAATGCATCAATTTAAAATTCTTCATAGCTCCACTGGTATACACACACAGACACACACAGGCCTCAAGTGGAGCCAGAACCTCAATTGTATGTGTTGCAGGGTAAGGAGCAGGGAGTTCTCTGGCAAATTGTTAAGGAAAGGAAGGGGATTTTTCATGGCATCAAAGAAACTCCAGCAATGGAAACTCTAAATAGACCTTGATTTTTTAACTTTGTGTATGTGCGTAAGGAGGGGCTCATGAGTGTACATAACATTAAATTCTTTAATTTGTTTAATTTAATTTACTTTTATTTTTTGGGACTAGTTGATAGTTTTTATACATGAATAAAGGTGACAGCCATGTTTGTGATGGAAATTAGGAAGTGGCTTATGAATTCTTTATGTAAGTTACCGCAGTAGCAGGGACTTGTTTTAGCCTTTGGTAGTGCTCTCTTAAGGCAATTGCTAGAACCATGTCTCAGCCATTCAGGACATGTGGGTATCCTGGTTTATTTTATACATAAAGCATCAAATACTTGAAAATACAGGAAAAACTATCTAAATGAATAAACAAATGTTACAGCATGATCGCTCACAGTGTAATAAATACAACCATATGATTATTTTACCACAGATATGCTTGTATAAAAAACATCACTAATTAAAGATAGTGGCCCGGATATTCAAGCTGCGCCCAAAATGTGTGCAACAGCAGGAGCAAGCACAAACCAATTGCGCATATGCGCAACAGGTGCGATATTCAAACATGGAGCAGAACAAATTGCGCAAGCAGCCAACGTCTGAATATCGCACTAACTGTGCCATAGCGCAACCAGGAAGTAGAAGCTGAGCAGAAATGTTGCGCTATAACGCAACCAGGGCAGCCCAGCTGAGCAGTCCAGAGATGCCATAGCGCAAGCAGAGCCCCCGAGCAATGGAACTGCACATCCAGGGAGGCGGGCTGGGGCCCACCACCAGCCATGCCACACATGGGCACAGGAACACACTGCAGAACCAACAAGACACCTGCACACCCCAAGCACAGCATCACTGGGGGTGTGACGGATGATCTACTTGCCCATGGGGACAAGCCAACAAAGCACAGCAGAGCTATGACACCCCAGCACAACCACTGGCAGGCTGAGAGTGCTATACACAGGGGGTTGACAACCACAGTGCACATCAGCCCCCCGTACACACAGCACACCCTGCACTGTGACCCCACGACACCACCCATGTGCAGTGACTGGCACTGCAGGAAACCATGCATCCCACCCAGTACACGTCAACCCCGTGCAGCACAGAAGCATACAAGCCAGACACACCCTGTGCACCCAGCAGTGGGTGGCAGCAGATGGCAAGACCAACAGAAAGTCACTGCCATGCTGGAGATACCTTCCCATGCACACACACGCACACACACACACACACACACACACACACACACACACACACACACATACCCAGGACCATACCACCCCAGATGGCATGTACACCACTGCAACTGAGCACCCATAGCCAGCTGCAAATCAGAGACCAACATAGTATTCATATCAAAATATAAATATGTATTTTCAAAATTTCAAATAGTAAATAACAAAACAATAAACAAGAACTATTTACAAGGGGCGGGCGGGTGCAAGGTGGGGTGTTCAAGGGGTAGGGGTGAACAACTTGGAGAGGGAAGGCAGGGTGGTAGGGATGGGAGAAGTGCGAAGGGTATTGTGGCCTAAGGCCCAGCTGGCTGGTCATCCTGTGCCTGGTTCCGCTGTTCCCTGCGATGCCTCCTCCACAGGCCATGTCCTCTAATGAACTCCAGGATGGCCTGGTTATCCAGGGACACCTGTGTCAGGGCCCCGTTGTCCCTATGTATCCTCAGGAGAACTTTGAGGCCTAGGAAAATGGGAACACAGTCAATTGCTGTGACTGACCACAACCCTGAACACCACCCAACCTGCAAGCCATATAGCCCAATGTCCCACACCTGTGATGGCATGCACCCACCCACAGTGAACATGCACAAGGCCATCACAAACAGGCGGCACCAGCTATGTGCACCACTGCACACACACACTGCCCATGTCCATCACAGCTCAAACAAGGCTGTCAAGTGATGTGGCAACGTGGTGCGATGCCAGTTACACAGCTATGTGCCCAGTACATGCATGGACCACCAGTGACTCATACACAGACGTGCTGTGATACTGGACAGTGATGCATGTCACCTGTGTCGTGCATACATACATACATACATAGACAGTGTCGGAAGATAAGGGCCTATGGCCCACCCAGTCTGGCCATTTGAGCTTGTAAGTTCACTTTGTTTTCCTATAAGTCTGTTGCACCTTACCCCTGACCTCCAGAATTCCTTTATGTCTATCCTGTGCATTCTTAAATCCCGTGATTGTTTCAGCCCCCACCACTTCCTCTGGCAGGGTGTTCCACTTGTCCACCACCCATTCTGTGAAGAAATTCTTTCTCATGTTTCCTCTGAATCGTCCTCCTCCAACTTCATCCCATGCCCCTAGTCCTGGAACATCTTTTCTTACAAATAGTGTTTTCCTGCACCCTGTTCCTCCCTGTAAGATACTTGTATGTCTCTATCATATCCCTCTCCTCCTCTCCTCCAGGAGTAAATGTTCAGTTCCTTCAACCTGTCTTCATTGGACTTGTGATGCAATCCATGCACCATCTTTGTTGCCCTCCTCTGAACCTTCTCTACCCAGTCTATGTCCTTACGTAGGTATGGTCTCCAGAACTGTACACTGTACTCCAGGTGGGGCCTCACTAGTGTCTTGTATAGTGGAATTATGACCTCCCCTTTCCTGCATGGTTGTGTTGTGCATGGCTGGTGGTCTTGCCCCCCCCAGCATGCAATAGCATCCATGAAGTAATGATACTCACACTCCTCAAGCAGCTGGGTCTGGCGGATGCTGCTGCTGCTGCTGGGGTGCAACACCCACCGGCACCGGGGCCCTGGCACGGCCCTTGTCATCCCGTGCCTGCATCCTCACATCCCAGCCTGTGGGAGACATATGTTGAGACAAACATCAGTGTGACTCCAAAGCAGACTGCCCCCTGCCCCAGTGAGAGTGCCTGCCCACACAGCCAGAGCCATGCATCTCACACCTGCACACACTGACAGAGCCATCACCTATGCACAGCCACCAAAACACACTCACACCCCTACAGAGAATACAGGTGCATAGATGGTACACCGACCTGGCCTAGGCACCACGCCCCGCCTGACACATGACCGTAGCCGATCAAGAAGATCCGGATCCCTCCGGTGGAGGTCACCGTACTGGTGCCAGCACTGCTCAGCTGACCGGCACTGTCCAGTGACCCCCACCAGGTCAGTGGCCACTTGCTGCCACACCTGCATCCTGGCAATGGTGAGGGGTGCCTCACCATAAAGTGCCCCATAGTGGGGCTCCACTAGGGCCACCAAGTTGGCCAGTTCGACTGGGCTCCATTGAACTGCTCTTCTGTGAGCCATGGTACCAACTTTACAGCAGGCAGTATGGCACCCCGCTGCGCCGTAACCCTACGTGGAGATGTTGTGCAATAGACCACAACAGGTTCCAATCTCGCTGTTCGAACAGCGCCGTCACTTTACATAGCGCTGTCACCAGACAGCGCAATAGGGCCGTATACATGGCAGCCGCACTGGGCCAGGGAGCAAAGGTCAGACACAAGGTCATGGGCAATGACGCAAGGCCACGCACAGTGCCATCTGACGAATATGCATCCTGCGCGACAGACCAGCTGCGTACCAGTGCCACAGTGGACTATTGCACAGTAGTGCCACAGCGCCATATAGTGCCCAGTGCTGTAGTGCCACTGGCACAATGGTGGCCATGGCCTGAATTGCCGATCACGCACAGCAAGTCAGCAGCACGGCAGACGCCTGCGTAAGCTATCTGGGCATGCGCAATAAAGTGTACCACACAGTCACAGATCTGTGCCATTGGCTCAGCCGACTCAACCGTATTGCGCAAAGTGCAAATTCGCGATATTCAGCCAACACATGCAAATCATCTGATCAGCCATTCAAAGGCGCAGTGGCGCAATTTGCATGTCATTGTAGTTGCTCCACTCCTAATTTGCATGCATTGCGCTATAAATGTGCGACATTGGGCTGCGCTGGCCAGATTCGGTTACTGCAGGTGAGAGGTGAGTTGCATGCTGTGTGATGTTCTGGACAATGGTCATGGGAAAATGCTGTAGACTGCACAGTGACAGGTGTCCACTTGCCTCATACAGATCACCATGACCGAGCAGAGCCAAGGTGAGGTGAGGACGGTGGACGAGAGGAGGCCCAACTTTACCCCAGTGGAGACAGAGGCCCTCTTCCAGGCCTACCTGGATGAGGAGCCAGTACTGAGTGGATGGAGGGGCACCCCTCAGTCCCATGCGGCTGCATGGGAGGGGGTAGCTTGTGCCGTGAACCTGCACGGAAGCCACCAGCGCTCCGTGCAGGGATGCAAAAAGAAGATGGGGACAGACTGCAGGAGGTAGAAGGAGAAGGTGGCAGCCTTCAGGGCGGCATGTGCTGGCACTGGCGGGGCCCGCCAGTGGTGTTGGAGCTGACCCCGCTGAGGAGACACTGGTTGCATCAATGCAGCAGAGCTATCGAGGGCATACCAGGAGGTGGATTCCAGACAGGTGGAAGCCCATCACTGCACGGTATGACATGGTGGTGGTGTTGGGGGTTGGGGGAAGGTTGTTCACATGCACTCACATGTACTCTCTACTGTTACAGATCCTGTTCGTCTTCAGGAGACGGTGGTGGTGGGTCCAGGCAGTGATGATGACATGGAGGAGGGTCCATCCACCTCTTTCACCAGCCAGCGGGCACTGCAGCAGCATGCACACTGGGCCGCCAACTCTGGTGTCGGTGATTCGGGTGTGGGGGGTGCACAGCCTGTGTCTCAGCAGTCTGACATGCAAGCATGCCAGCACGCTGTGACTATGGCTGTAGCACGTACCTGCACCATTGATGATGCAAGGACTGCAATGGGCAGTGATAGGTGTGTGTCCCATGATGGACACACAGCAGGCCAGCATGTGCCCCGGGCCTTTCTGGTTCCAACTTGTGTACCAGCATGCTGGCACAGTCCCAGGCTGTGCCTGTCAGCACTGGTGGGGCAGCACCGGTGGCTGTGCAGGTGTCTGGCACTGTTGCTTGCACAGCGGTGGAAATAGTGGACCCTGGGGCACAGCAGTTGGCGGGACAGCAGCAGCAGTCACCCACCAGGTCTGGGGGTACAGTGTCAAGCAGTGGCACATGTCTGCTGTCCTTTGATCTGCCCATTCCTGGTCCTGGCGAACAGCGCCCCACCCTCAAGGGGTGTTGTGCATCAGGACCTTCCACACCCTGGGGGACAGGATGCCATTGGGGCACAGTACCCATTGGATGAGCACACCCGCCTGCTGCGGGAATCAGTACAGCTGCAGAGGCGGGGTTGCAATGTCCATGGAGGCACTGTCTGTGGCTGTGGAGTGGCACAGCAGGGAGTGTGCTCTGGACCATGCAGAGCTGGTGCGTATGTGGACGGATGTGACCGCCGCCATTGACAGGCTGACCCAGGCAGTGGCCTCTGTCGTGGATGCATTGGGCACACAGTCAGGTGCCCCTGTACCGCACACCCCATACAGTTCACTCTCCACTCCCCATTCCTGGCATCATATGACACCAGGCCTGTCAATGCCGGGTTCTGCTGTGGCCATCCCGAGCACCCCTGATGCAGGTTTGTTCGGCATGCTGCAGACCCCTGTGTGGGCAAGGTTGCGTTCACACAGTGGGACACCTGGTGGTGCAACAGTGCCACCCCATGTGGCCCCTGCTCAGCCTGCCAGTGCTGTTGGGTCACGGTGGGGCTGCCCATGCATCCGCTGTGGCTGTGGGACAGTGCTATGACTGAGCTGTCTCCCAGTGCGGGCCCTGTCTGGTGCTGCCATGTGTGCAATGTGTGTCATGGTGTGCACTGCTGGGTGCTCTGCTCACCAGCCGAACATGACCACCTGCACACCCTCCCAACTGCTGTCCACAGGTGCATGTGCATGATGATGCCTGCATTGTACTGTACACCAAGGTGCAAGGGTGCCCAGCATCTGACACTCGTACTTGGACAGTACAGGTGGTGGGAGTGGTTGGTGGTGCTGTGTGTTAGCAATGTCGGTTCTGCTGTGCTGTGCATGTGCCCATGTACACTCTGTGCCTGGTGTGTGTGTGTCCATATGAGTGCTCGCCCCTCCCTGATGGTGTGTTTGTATGCCTGGACCCTTCCAATCCCCTGGCCATCATGCACCCCTGGTGTGTTACCTTGTGTGCCTGTGGTTTGCGCATGGACAGTGTTGGTTGCACATGTCCCCTTGACTTACCTGTGTTCTGCATAGTGCTCCTCTGTGATGGTGTCCCGGTGTAGCTGGGCCTGCTGGATCAGTCGGGGGTCCCGCCATCCTAGGGGGGCTGCTCATCACCATTAACACCAGCGCCACTGGCATCCCCATCACTGTCCCCCTCTTCAACCTGTACGGCTATCCCATAGTCTTTGGCCATGTTGTGCAGGATGCAACAGGCCAGGAATATCCCACAGGCCTTTTGGGGGCTGTACTGTAGGGCACCGCCGGAGGTGTCTAGGCATCGGAAGTGTGCCTTGAGCATCCCAAACACCCGCCCTATGATGTTGCGTGTGGAAACATGTGCCTCATTATAGCATTGCTGCGATGGGGTCATGGGGTGCCGGTACAGTGTGAGCAGCCAGGGATGGAGTGGGTATCCACTGTCACCTGTGTGGAGATAGTCGAGATCAGTCACATGTTCAGGTCCATATTGCCCATATGCCTGTGTGCCACTACCATGGCACCTGTGGCATTCCCACCCTTGCCCTGAGTTTGCATTCCATACATGTGTACTCACCCACTAGATGTCCTGTGAGGATTTTCCCACTCTTGAATTGATGGCACAGTGCGGACTGATACCATATGAAGGCATCATGAGCTCTTCCAGGGTGTGTGGCACAGACATTGATTATGCGCCCAGTGGCATCACACACCACCTGGCAGTTGACACTGGAGAAGCCCTTTCTGTTCCTATATGTGACCCCATCGGGGCCAGGTGGCATGCGAATGGCCACATGGGTGCAGTCTATGGCCCCTAGCACGCCATGCATACGTGCTACCCTCTGGAACTCCTGCATGTTTGCTGTATGCTCTGCCGCAGTGCTGGGGAAATGGATGTACTCCACAGCATATGGCAGCAGTGTGCTGAGGAATTGGGTGAGGATGCGTGACGTGGCCAACTGTGTGATGCCTGTGGTGTCCCCTGTCGGCCTCTGGAAGGTGCCTGTGGTGAGCAGGCACATGCAGGCTGTCACCTTGGTCTCTACCGACAGAGCGTGACTCCGTTGTGAGGGTACCTGCATCACATCACTGCACAGCTCACAGAGCCGTCTCAGTATTGCTCTGTTCAGGCGGTACTGGCCCATGATCTCTACATCTGTGTACAGCTCAAAGCTGATGCGGGCACGGTACTGCCTGTTGGGGGCATACCACCGACAGGCCCTTCCACGGCCATGTCCCCCTGCAGCATGCATTCTCACCCCCCTCATTACAGCTTCCACGTGGAAGCTGCCACTGTCCATCTCCCAGGCTTCGGCCCCCCCGGCTGGTGTTGCTGTGTTACTCCCGCTGTCCTCACTGCTACTTCCACTGCACCAGGCACCCCCAGCTGGCCTCTGCAGCCTATGGCCCACGCTTGCCTTGCCTGCCCTAGCCTGTCTCTGTCTGTCTGTCTCTCTCTCTCTCTCTCCCCACTTGGCAGCCTTGTAGCGTCTTGCGCCGCTTCCTTGAGCCTTTTTTTTTGGCTCATTTCCACTAGTGCGCAATTTCCGGCTGTGCCGCTATTGCGTATCGCTCAAGTCTTTGAATATCGCATTGCGCTCCTTATGCATGGATCAACCCCCTTCGGTTGCGCATGCCTTCATTTTCATTGCGCTGTTGCTCAGCATGTTTTCGGTGGCGCAACTGTCTCCTTCTGAATATCGCAAAATGGCACAATTTTGCACTTGCGCATGGTGTAACCCTTTTGAATATCCGGGCCCGTGTGTCTAAGTGAATGACACAGTACAACATTTAAACTGTGCAACTTTTTTACTAATGCCCGTAAAGTTTTTACCAATGCCTACAACTTTTTTTACTAATGCCCATTACTAAACCAATGTAAGTCAAAATCTCACCACACTTGGTACAAGTATAGTTAAAAATGGCCTTCTGTTCATAAGTACATTTGGTCTAGGTCATTTGGTTGCCTAGCAATAGTGTCCTCTTAAATTATGTTGCTGCTACTGATTGGTCCTCTGTCTACTATGTTCCTAACACTGAGGTGGCCCTCCAAATTTATGCTCGTCTGGGATAAGAATGACATCTTTAGAAAATCCAGCATAAAAATCTCACACCACCCCTGAATTACTCCTGACACTATTGACCAGTGTAAGTCCCATGACCAAGCATGGTCCAGTTTCAGATGCTCCTTTTACCAGTCTGACCTCTTGAATTATAGGTCACTTAAAAACTCCTATACGAAGACTGGATGCACTGCCAAAGTTCATTGCTTCAGATCAAACCTCCAAAATAACTTTAACTACCCAGCTAAATTCTGGAGTTTTATTCCCTCTTTGACCCCCCCCTCCCCACTGGGTATGATCCCTCAGTCCTCCTGGTGCATGGTTCACCAATCTTTCACTCTCTCTCTCTGTTGATATTCAGTTCAATGAGTGTTTTACCACATGTGCCCTCCCTCTCTTTCTCTCCTCCTGCTCACACTTCCCTCTCCTCCCCTCCTGCCTCATCCCTGTTTTTGACCCCCCCCACACTGCTATCACCTTCCACCCACTAGACTCCCCACACTACAGTTTTGGTGGCTCATAAAGGCTCTACCAGCACAAACAGCATCACCATACCTTTTGGACATTAAGAACTTTATCTTGCTCTTGACTAAGCTATTAGTTGTGCTGTAACAGCCCTGATAAAAGTTACCATTGATATATTCCATGCAATGGATCAAGGCTTTGCTAATGGTGCCATACTTGTTGATCTCATGAAAGCATTTGACCTGGTCAATCATGGTCTTCTCTTTCAAGAGCTACATGTCCTTTGCCTCAGCTCTGGTGCTCTAAACTGGGTTAATAACTATCTGTCCTGTCATTCTCAAAGGGTTAAATGGGCTTGATAAGTCTCTGACTTAAGGCCCATCACTCATGGTGTCCCTCAGGGATCCATTTTGGGTCCTCTATTATTCTTCCTTTTCATTAATGAACTGCCCAATTTTTGTGAAGGGGCTTCTGAACACCTCTAATCAGATGATACAATCATCTATCATTCCTCCTCCTTCTCTGATATTGATCAAATTAGCAGAGAACATGCATCTGACTTTGCTTCCCTTGAGGACTGGTTCAACTGCAATTGCCTTGTTCTTAATACAAAAAAAACACTAAAAGCATGGTATTTACTCATTGCCTCTCCATCAAGTCCCCCCCCCCAGCATTAACTTGAACAATGGTGATATGCTTGAGGGTGTCCAGAATTTCAGATATCTGGGTATCCTATTGGACACTGTTCATATCTTTAATTTGCATGTCTCCTGTGTCTCCAAATCCTTATACCACAAACTTGGTCTCCTTTCTCACATCCATCCCTTCTTTTCCTCTGCGTCCTGCCATAAGACAGCTACTGCGTCTCTCCTGCCACTCCTAATATATGGAGTTCTGTTACTACTCTGCTAATTCCTCCTCCCTGACCCTTCTCAACCAGGCTTATCATAGGGTGAGGAGGTTTGCCCTGGGGGTAAATGCCTGCTGTCACCACTGTGACTTCCTCTCCTCTCTGGGCTGGCTACCCTATGAGACAAAACTGAAGTATTGCTCCCTGAGCTTCATGTTCAAGCTTGTCCATAAATTCGTACCTCCTTGGCTCTGTGAGACTATATGACTAAGCAAGCTCCTGTGCCCTACAATCTGCCTCACTCCCACTTCTAGTTACTCCAAAACTATGTCTGGCCACTGCCTGTAGGTCTTTCTGTTTTGTGGTGACATCAGACTGGAATTCCCTCCCCACCTCTGTCCTCTCCTGCTCCTCTTTCTCCACATTTCAATCCAATCCGTATGCCTCACTCTCAGTCACTGTATCCTGCTCCTGCTTTGGCTGATTAGTCTCCCTGCCTTTCCCCCTTTATCCCTGCCCATCACTGAACTCTGTGCTTTTCCAGCAGCTACATCTATGTGTTCTGCCCTACATTCATGCATTCAGCCCTGCATCCCCCTCTTCCTCATTGTCTGTCCCCTCCCTTACCCCTCCTCCCTTCCCCCACCTCCCCATCTTTCTTTTTGCTCTTAGTTACTACTCTAAGTTTGTTGTATATACATTTGAAATGTTGATTGTTTTTAAAGTACTTATTCCTTGTTTGACTAATTTTTGTAAATATTTTGTATGCTGTATCTATCTATTTTTTGCCATTGTTTATGCTCTACCTCAATGTCTGCCATTGTACTTGCTGTAGCTCCTTATCTGCCATTGTATTTTGCACCAATATGTTCTTGCAGTTGTCTCTCTGCTATTTTACCAACACCCCGGGTCAACCCTGAAAAAGGGACTGTATTGTTTCAGTGGACTTACCCGGTCACCAAAACTCAAATAAATAAATAAAAATATAAGCTAATTTATGGTTTCTACAGTTTGCCATGCTTTTCATCAGCTGTTTACTCTGTTCTCTATGATTACACTTTTGCACAATATCATCTTAACCATATTCTGTGTCTTGCTATAATTTTGTAGTATTGTTCTCCCCTTCCACTCTCCCCAGGTCACGCCTGAAAATGAGGCTCAGCTCAGTATGTTTCTCCTGATTACCAGTTTTAAAATAAATAAATGAAATGTGTGTTATCAAATAAAAATAGTTTCACTTGTCTCAGTGACCAGAAAAAGGGGGTTGCTGACCTGTGACAGTTGAACAGTCACAGAAAATTGTCAGCAGTCCAGAAGCCATGCTGGCTGGCTGGGAGGATGAAGGAGGAGCATGGAGAGGACATCTGCTCTTGAGCAAGTACTTACTGTAACCCTTGAGACAGCCCCTGCAGGTCTTTATATCACAGATATATGAATAAATATTTGTACAGTCTCAGACAGGATGGAAAGTGTTTTTTATATCAACTCTATTCATTCTCCTCTCTTGTGGTGGGTATGGTGCCTTGTCCTCTATATCTGCCCTGTACATGGATTATCAACACTCATCAGACCTAGCCTCTGAAACAGCTGCAGGGATCGGGAGGACTGTGGCTTACCTGCCATGGAGGTGCTTCCTCAGAGGGGAATGAAGGGGAAACAGAGATCACCCTTGTGCCCCCACCCTGACTTAGGCTGGCCTTTGTTCAGGCTAGAGGGAGTGGGAGTCTATTGGGGGCTTTCATTGTGGGCACTTGAGGGGTGTTTTCTTTTTATGTCCCTAGAGGTGCAGATGTGCAATGGCATCAGCATGTGACAGGCACATTCCCGTGCCTGCTGCAGAATGTCCACAATTGCCTCAGCAGTCCCTGGCTACAGTGCCCCTGGTCTCCACCAGGAGTCACTGACTGCTGGGGATCTGCATCCCCACCCTTCTTATGAGAGGAGAGCAGTCTGCCAGATGGTCAATCCTCTCTTTCCCAGGCTAACCCCAGATGACCCAAGCTAGCTTCTGAACCCAGGTCACTTGTGTGGTGCAAGGTAAGGCATCCAGTGCCTCAGCCCTCAGTTCCACTGGGCTAGTTGGAAAATTGTATTGTTAAAGGAGAAAGTGGTGAGATTTGGCAGTTTTCTCCTCAGGAAGTAATGGCTGAAGGTTAGTATCACACATTCAGTGGTTTTTACTGAGGGAATCTCATTTCATATTGAGTCTGGGTTGTCTTTACACAGTGGACAGGATTTTCAAAGCATGGTGCTGAGCCAGCCCTGTGCCACAGCACTGGGTTTATGCAGTATGTGATAGAAATGAATTCAAGTTAACAGAGCAGAGAATGCTTAAAATGTTCAGGCAGTTGGACAGAACATTCACATTTCAAATTTGAGGAATCCACTGTAGTCCATGCTGCTAACTTCTAAGGTAGTATCACATTTGATGGGTGCCTAGGAGTGGAACCAGCTAACAGTCCACTCACGGACCAGAATCTGGGTAAAAGAGAATGCTTACTAAGTATAAAAGGAGCTGCACAGCTCAGTTCAAGGGGAGATCAAACAGGGAGACTGACCTGAAGGGACCAGTTACTGATCAAAGAGAATTCAGCCTATAGAGGCCAATAACCAGATAGGCCACAGAGGGGTGGCATCTTACACAGTAAGCCTTGCCTATAGGTGATCACTTGTATCCCAATGCCAGGATCAGTAGGGCATTAAGTGAGAACAGAAAGTATATAGCAATTGGCTGCTGCATTTTGGTACCTGTTCCTGTAAGCGGTTTCAGCGTGCATCCAGCAAGTATAGCATCTGTATTTCCAGCATCCAGGTAACCTTCAAGAATCAGCAACACCAGTAATCAGCTGCTTTCTCCAAAGGGTCCAGTTTTTTTCATCAAAATTCCAGAGCTCATTTAGGGAAAGTGGTACAGTAAATTCAATCTATTTGCAGGACAAGTGAAAGAAGGGCACTCATCTGCTGTACTGAGATTTGTGATTCCTGTTGTTACAAAAGGACTACTATCCAGCAATTAAAGAAACGTTTCTGAGAGACTGGGGGGGTATTATATTGTGATTACATAGAAGTACAGTATTTGTTAGCCAAATGTGATTGAAATGCTACGGTGAATTTACAGTATTTTGCTATAAAGTGTAAGTGACAGAGTATAAATACGCTAGAGTATTTGTAATATAGCATAAGTAAACGCTGTATAATGTATGGGAGAATGTTATTATTAACTGAATCCTGCCAGATTACATCACTGATATGTTATTTATCTGACAACAGAAAATTGTTATACCTTCTTCAGTACATAATACTGATAGGAGGTGGAAGACTAGGTTTGCTGGCAAAGGCACCTAGCTTCACCTGAGCTCTTTTTCTTCCAGGTTGCTTGAAAGGACAGAGCAAATAATCTTACCAGAGCAAAGAAAAGGATTAAGGCTTCTTTTGGCTGGGCAGATTTACTGTGTGTTGTTTTCTTTTGTACTCACAGGGATTGTTACTATTTGTTGCTAACATTTTATTGCTTTATTTTTTTTTCTGATTCAAATTGTTGTTTCTGGGTATACCTTCTGCTGCATTATTACAGGGTGTGCCTACAGGTGTGTACTTACAGATTACTGCTGTAGTCTTCTGATTCAAATTGTCTTTTGCAAGGTACATCTTCTGTTACTGCTTTTTTTTTTTCTCTGTAGCAAAGTATTTCTTACAGGGTATATCTTCTGTGAAATTATTAGAGGTGGTGCTTTACAGGTTTTATAGTTTTATCTATCATTAGGATAAGCTTTCAGGACTACTGCATTTGTTGCTGACTGATTGTTTCTGCTCGTGCCACCTTGTTTCTTTCGTATGTGGTTCATCTTTTTCGGCAGAGGAAGGCCCAGCCACCCATCCCCATCCCCAACCACCCCACACTACACTCCTTTTATTGTGTAGCACAGTTGTGACATTTTCTGTAGCAAAGCAGGAAGGAGCAGCTCAGAGGGATATCCACACAGTGACCTCATTTACAGGACCACAAGTAATTTAACTTGTTATAACAAGTTATACACAAGCAAACAAATAAAACACAAAATCAAACTTTTGCTTTCATTTTCCTCTTTCTATTTACTCTGACCAGGTTGTAAACCCAGCAACTTATATGGAATAGATATTATTAAAGGAAAACTACACCCAAAACTTGAAAAAATATATGTTGTGCAGACTGTTTTAATTTGTATGTGAAATTCTAGTGTTTCCTTCCCTCTGACTGGTATTAAGAGTTTTTCCCAAATTAGCCTGCTAGCTTTATACCAGTTTTATGACCCCTGGGGATCTTCATACCTGACAGCGTAATTGTATTTCTTGTTCCCACAGTGCATCTTGTCTCATGTGATTGTGATGTAAGAGATACCCAACATTCAGCACACACATGCCAGACAAACTAAATATCTTGGAAGCTTTACAAGCTGCACAAAAAGTACCAGCAGCAAAGTTTTTCAGGACAGTAAAACCTTTAGGATGAAGGTGGTCACCAAGCTGAATTCTACAGATTTTAAAATATAGCCATCTCTATTGTTGTGAACTGATTGTAATGCAATGCTTTCTGTTGGATTTATGGGCTCTGCTACATCACAATCACATGAAACAAGGTGCACTGTAGGACAAAGAAATGCAATAAAACTATTTGTTATGGAGATCTCCAGGGGTCATAAAACTACCCTAAAGCTAGCAGGCTAATTTAGGAAAAACTCCTAATACCAGTCAGAGGGAAGGAAACACTAGAACTTCACAAACAAATTAAAACACTCTGCACAACATATATTTTTTTCAAGTTTTGGGTGTAGTTTTCCTTTAACTGCTGGTACTGTGGGACAATTTTCAGAATGGCAGTTTTACAGGATTTAGAACACTGTCCTACATGCTGGGCCATTGGAGATCTAAGGGCTGAGCTCTAGACAGCATGGGCAGAAATTATGTGCCTCAAATTGAATATTCAAGAGGAAATATATTATAAGAACCACCCACCATTTCCCCAACATCCAACAGAAGCACCTCGACTGCAGAGGGTAATTGGTTCAGGAGGCTTACAGGTGGTTAGGAGAGGCAAACTGAGTGCCCCATCACTTGGTGACCTCCAACATATCACCTTCACAAATCATATAAAGACTACAAACAGGTACCTGCCTCTATCTCTGAAAAAAAAATAACAAAGGGGCAGAGGACACTGCAGCACAGGAGACAGCACAACAAAACTCACCCAAAACAGGAATCAAAACAAAAAGCAGAAAGGAAATCCAAAAAACTTCTGATCATAGGAGACTCCGTGATTCGGGGAGTTGATACCAGCCTCCAGCCAGGGGTAATGATCAGATGTCTCCCAGGTACATCAGTATGGAGAGACGCTGACCACAATGCTAAAATTGTAAAGAAAGCAGGAGAAAATGCTGATGTCCTGGAACACAAAGGGACTAACGATTTTGCCAGCCAGTCAGTTGTGGAGACCAAGGAACACCTGACCAGGCTGGGTGACAAACTATCATCTATTTAGTCCAGCATCTCTTTGTTTGAGATCCTGCCAGTCTGGGAGAGGGGGAAGATGGACAGAACATTAGAGAAGGAGAGACAGGGGAGCTAAACATGTGGCTGAAGGTCTGGTGCCAGGAAAAAGGACACAAATTTATAGGGAACTGGCAACAGTTTGGGGAGTGAATGTTCTTTAAATTTGATGGACTGCATCTGATTAAGGAGGGATTCAGTGTGCTGGGGCAGAAGTTTGATGTCTTTGCAGAATATTTAATCTAGCAAATGGGCAGAGGGGTGCAGCACCCTAGACATCAAATAGGAAGAACACCCTTCCCCCTCAGCTAGTGGTCAAACAGGAGTTCAGCATGTTTGTAGTTCATTTGCATCACCAGGTAAGGAAAAAGGTCCAGCTCCCCATACAACACACAGGTGAAATGCCAGACCTTGCCCAACAACTAACACACTAAAATCTGTCCAATAGAAAATCAAGTACACAAATGTTCACAGTCAGGGAAGCAAGATCCCATACCTGCAGGCAATAATGACAGAGGCTAAACTGGACATAGTAGACAATGGCGAGACATGGTTTACCAGAAACCACACCTGGGAGACTTCAGTACTTGGCTATGCACTGTTCAGAAGAGACCGTGGTGCAAAAAGAGGATGTGGAGTGGCCCTTTATGTCAATGAAATTATCAAAGCTACAGAAATTCAGAATACACACAAGGAGTCAGAAGAACTGTGGGTCACCCTGGAAACAGGAAATGGGACAGCCATATGAACTGGGCTTGTCTACAGACCTCCAGACCAGGAGGAGGACATAGACACATTACTGCTAGAAGATATACAAAACGTTACAGCTAAAGGGAAGGTTCTGATAATGGGAGACTTCAACATGCCAAATACAGATTGGTCAATACCAGCAGGAACATCTGCCAGAACTAGACACATAGTGGATTCCCTGAAGGAGGAGGGCCTCAAACAACTGGTACAACAACCCACAAGAGGCAGGGCTATCCTAGATCTAGTATTGACTAATAGGGAAAGGATCTCAGATCTCCAGGTAGAAGGTCACCTGGGAGCCAGTGACCATCACATGGTATGGTTCAATTTGGCCACTAGAACTAAATCATCTCATTCCAAGGCAAAAAATGGGACTTCAGAGGAGCTGACTTTGAGCTGTATGACAGGATAGAGGAGTTAGAGAATCGTAGCAAGTGATGCAGTGTTAGACTGCATGAACTATCAGAGAAAACAGAAACCAGCAACATGACCCTGTTCATGGAAGGCCTACTGAAGGAGATTCTCCCATTGCCACCAGACCTTCACTTAAATTTAATCTGGGCTCACAGATCACTAGTGACACCCCCAAAAAATGCCTCAGCTAGGCCACATTCCATCATAATGGCTTTTATGGATTACAAGGTGAAGGAACAAGTCCTCCATACAGCATGGGGCAAAAAAAAAATCTTTTTCGGGTACCATCGCCTTTTCCTAGAGCATGACTACACTCCCGCCACAGTACAACAGAGGAGATGGGTCCTAAATGTTCAGAAAAAATTGAAGGAGAAGGGCTTGAAAGCCTTTCTCGAATATCCAGCACTGCTACGGGTAATCACATCAGAAGGCACAGAAAGATTTGAGGAGCTTAGTGATGCAAAGGACTTCCTTACTGGTCTAGATACTTCCCTCAAGGACCTAACTCTGGGCTTTCCTGCCAGAGACCTGCAGTCCACAGAATGGCGTCAGTTTACCAACACCAGAAAGGGCTCCATGAACAAGACCAGGGATCTTTGGCGTGAGGTGCGGGAGACAAGGGGCCAGAACAACACTGCACCTTCTACATATAACCCAGAAGACTAGCTGACTACTGCAGTCATGGGGGACCAGAATTGCAATAGTTGATGGACTTACTATTGGACATTTCTATATTGTACTTTCATTTTAAAAATGGGACATGGTCTGTGGGTAAAGTATTGCTGCAAAATTAAAATGATGGAGTGCTGCATTATATTGGCCACGGGGGAGTAAAACCTAAGCATTAGCTGGGTTGCATGGTTTACTCATTCAGAGGATTTCCTTGGAAAGGTTTCCTTTTAGTTAGGATCTGGGACACTGGTTTACCGGGATTGAGAAACTGTATATTCCATTTTGCACATTGTATTGCACATTGCATAAAAAACAGCATTGTCACCAGTGTCTGCTTAGCCAAAATCTGGTTTTACTGGTATTTGATTCTGTGTACTTTATTTAACAATTTTTAACTCTGCTAACATGCATTTTAGCAATTTTAACCTCCACTATTGCACATCCTTCCATCTTTATATCAATTTAAAGTTATTTTAGGTACAAGATGTGATGGCAGCAGCATTACAGCCCCCATCCCTAAGGTGTGATGGAAGGAGCACTACGGCCCCATCCCTCAGGTGTGATGGCAGCACCAATAGCACTATGGCCACCATCTCTCTGTTAGGATGGTGATGGCAGCAGCAACAGCACTATGACCTCCCTTCCTCAGGTGTGACAGAAGCAGCAGCACTGCAGCCCTGTCTCTTAGGTGAGATGGCAGCAGTACTACATTCCCCATCCACCAGTGGTGATGGCAGAAGCATTATGGCCCCTGCCCCTCTGTTGTGATGACAGTAGCAACAATGCAGTCCACATCCCTCAGGGGTGATGGCAGTAGTGACAGCACTATGATCTCCTTTCTTCAACACCCACACCCCACATACACAAGTTACAAATAACTTGGTCTCTTTGCTTGTTAGAACTCAGATGTGAATTAATCTGAACCATCACTGCTAAGGTGGACTACCTTTGTTTTTTCCTATCTATCATTTAACTACCTGAATTGGATTTCTGCCTGTGATACCACTGACCAGGGTTAGGGAACAGACTTGGGTGTTGGAGGGCCAGCTAGTGGGTGAAGGTTTGAGTATTCAATGGCCACTCACCTTCTCCTGGGAGGGAGGGTGGGTTCACGGCTCAGCATTTACTGGCCAGAAGCATTACAACACATCGGCCCTCACTGCGGGAGGGAGCGTGACAGACATTGGATTGTGCCTTGACATCATGTGGCCTGTCACACTCCCAAGAAAATGGGAAAACATCCGCTGGCCAACTGAAGGACGGCTGCTGGTCCTTCCATGAGCTGGAAGCCCCAGACATGCATCTGTTCTGACCCCTGCCATGCCCAGGATATACAGGAAGCTCTTTGGGGCAATTCTCCTCCCCTGGTAGCCTCCCACAGGGGTAGGGGCCCACTCAATGAAGGCTTACTTTGGGTTACCTGGTAGTGCAGCAGTAAGGGACAGTGGATGGTGGTCAGGACTCAGCAGCTGTAGTAGGGTGCCTTGGCTGACCTGAAGGAGTGGATGGCCACGGGGTAGGAGGAGTAAAAAACCTGCTTGAATTTGCTTCTTTGAAATAAAGTGTATTCACCTAAAAAATCCACAAGTGATTAGTGGAGGACATTCAAATGGATTCATGCATCTCCCAGACATGTGGTTGTTTTGTTTTTTTACTTAGTGTCCATGAAAAGGGTGTCTCCCAGTTTTCATGTCTCTGTTCAGATGTGAATTGAGCAACCACTCTGCCCACCAACATCATACAGCCCCTGGGGTCTTACCTTCTGTGTGTCATTGAATATGCTTTCAAAATCCACTGGCTAAACATAAGTACACTTAAACACTTAACATTTGTTTTTTGCTGAAGCAGTCTATCGGAAAATGTTTTGTTGTCACAGAGAGTGAAACAGCAGGTGGGAGAAAAGGTGCAAATGATCTAATTCACCTAAATGGGGTGCTGACTGTGAAGTCTTTTCATAAGTAGTAAGGATTTTTTTTCCTCGTGAACATACTTTCATTCAGACTAGTTTTCATTCAAACATCTGAGGATTTTGGATTGCCCTGATGATTATAAACTTGAATAAGTTAGTTGGTAACAGTGATCCTGTGTTTAGCAATGTACAACCTAGATGCTCATATGCAAAGCATACAATGAAAACCTGACTAAAATCTAAAAACAAGCTTATAAAACACGTAAAATATATCTAAATATTTATCTTTACCTGTTCAAAATCATTGCAGCCCAAGTAAAACTCAGGTAAATTACATGGTACCCTGACTACTATTCTCAGATGTTGTAAACATATATTGGTATTTTTTCATATATTCTTTATAAACTAGGTAAGGCCTACTAGGCAGAACTGCCTGTTTTCAGGAGTGACCTAGAAGCACTGGAGAGGTTAAGTGACTTGCTTGGAGTCATACCGTATGCAAGTGGAGGTTGGGGGAATCAAATCCAAGTCTGCTGGATGTATCCAGTTCAATCACTGTTCGTTACTCAAACCACTAGGCTATACTGGCAGCCGTAATAACACCTATATATAATGTTTTAATGTATGATTTTAATAATAGTGCAACGTACCAACAGTACCAATTATGAACATGAAACACTTTACAACATTTTACTAAAACTTAACTATTTGCCACTCCATCTGCTTATTTTTTCTTACACCAAAGTGGGTGAATAGTTGACAGAGCACTGCAAATATCTTTTGATCAGGCTTCTTCTACATCTAGAAACTGATACAATTTGTTTATTCTGGATTTATTTAATATTGATTTTCTGTGGCTCACTAAATATATACTAACATTGTATGAGGCAGATGTTTTTACATTTTGGAAGAGGCAACGCATCTTATCCGTTAAGGATTCATGTTAGAAACAGAAGTTTTTTTTCATATTTAAAACATATTCAACTGTTACTGTATTCATTTAGCAGTTTACGCTGACTAATATATGATGTAAAAAACAGTAACAGATTTATTGTGAAGCACTTAGTCTCTATAGTAGAAATCCTGCAATTTCCCAGCAAGTTTTGCAAAAAAATCTCTGCAATTTCAGGTTGTTTTTCCTGCAATTTTCCAGTGTGCTGGTACTTGTTTATTTTTTTTTGTATCATACAGTGTAACATAAATAGTAAAAGATTCTTAGGCACATACTACATAAAAACTGTGGTTTCAGGAAGGAAAGCAGTCCTCAGGTGACAGAGATGATAGTGTGAAGCATGGGTGGTTAAACTGAATGGCTGATTACAACAAAGCAGTATGGATGATTTCATTACTGATTCTATAAGCAGCAAAGCAGAAAGAATGTGAAGCACAGCAGCATTCATTTTAAGATGCTGAAATCTGGGTCTGCCTGCTGGCACTGTAGTAGCATTACTGCTTGCACTGCCAGTGACCCAGGGTCGGAAGTGAACTTGGCCTGCTGGCGTTGGACAGGGGAGTAGGATCAAGCACCCAGGGGATTGCTCTCCTCCTTTGGAGAAGGTGGGCTACAGGTCCTGCTGCTTTACCACCACCTGTATGACCACGGGTCGTGGTGCAATGGTGCTGCAGAGTAATCAGGAGGGGAAGATGCTAGCCAGGATCCGAAGCAGTGGCATGTCTCTGTGTGACCTGCTTCCTTGGATCTCCTCTAGTGCTGGTGCCCTCAGAGACAGAGACCAGAAAACCAGGAACAATCACCCCCACATTGGCCACTGGCAGAAGGGACACAGGTGCCCCAGACTTCATGACCAAGCTCCATGAGGGACCCACTGGTCTGCCCAACACACACAAAGGGAGTGTGGAGGGGCGACCTGGGGTCTCCTTCCTTCCTACCTACCTGGGGAGGTACAACCCAGACAGGATAGGAGCAGGCCCACAGGAGCTCCTGAGCATTATTTGGGGGTGAAGCTAGGGGATACCCAGCTAGGGATCTCTGAAAAGTGGAGACTGATGCTGTGAGAAGGAAACATAGAAAGAGAAAAAAAAATTAAAAAGATGCTGAAATCTTAGAGATTCTATGCAGTGACATGTAATTTCCATGAGGCACCGGTTCAAGAATTCAAAATCCGCAAACCAAGCAGGATTCCATGATTGTTACTGGTGTTACCGGTAAAAATGGAAAACCAGGGTCCCTGGTTAGGATAACGCTAAACTCTTAGGGCCGATTACACTGAAATTATTGGTTATCTCATGCTTCATGGCAGGGATGGGGCTTTGGAGCTGGTGATATTTGAACACCAGAAAGCTGCCAAAGTATACTCACATGACTACCCTCTCCATCTACTTTGCACACGCTAGCCAGGAGAGAGAACATTGTTTGGTTCCATATTTACCACCCTCACTACCGTTTCTCCTCACAATGGGTTTCTTTTTTTAGTTGTTTAACCAGGAATAGCACACTAAGCTGAAAACTTTTTTACAGGAGTGACCTCGGAGCACAAGGAAGTTAAGTGACTTGCTCAGAGTCACACGGTGTGCAATGGAAGCTGTTGGATTCAAACCCAGGTCTGGTCTGCTGGATGTCACCAGATTTGCAGTTCAGAGCCTTAGACCACTGCGTTATACTTGCATTGGGGAGGGGATACAGGGGGTGTCTCATCTTGAGGATTACTAAGAGGGAAATGACACACCCTCAAAAACCTCAAATTATTCATTAAAAAATAAAATAATATTCTCTTCGTAAGGGTTAAAAACAGTTATAGAGTGAGATTTGTCATTGTATGTTTATGTTAATTATGTGTGGTATTATTCTTGTTCTACAGTTTTTGGGTACGATGTGTGCAGTCCACTATTTGGGTTCCTAGGGGCCCCCTTAAAATCAAGATATTCATCATGGGGGTATTGAAAATAATTACATATAATGTTAGGGGTATCCATAGCCCGATAAAGAAAGCTAGACTGCTGCAGGAACTTAACAGACTGTGAGCAGATGTTGTATATTTGCAGGAAACCCACCTGGGAGAGGTGGGACACAGAACATTGAAGAGATCCTGGGTTGGAGAGGTCTATGCCTCGCACTATGAAGGTCGTACTAGAAAAAGAGAAGTAGCCATTCTCTTGCAGAAGAACAGCCCATTACAGGTTCAGGAGGTACAAACAGACCCTGAGGGCAGATTTGTGACAGTGTGTGGGGAAAAACTTGATTAATACATATGCCCCAAACGATGACAGAGGGCATCTTGATTCTTTATGAAGACTCTGGCCAGAGGGAGGACATGATCCTACAGGGATAACCATCATAGGAGGTGATTTCAGCACAATACTCAACCCAACATGGGACAGATCTGGAGGGGTGGGCAGTGGGGTGAGGTCCAAATCTACCTCAACATTGCAAAAAATCATGAGAGAATTTGGTTTATTGGGCATCTGGCATCACCAAACTATGGGGGCATGAGACTATAGTTTCTTTTCACCTCAGTACCAACAGTACTCCAGATTGGATTTCTTCCTGCTTTCCACTGAATGGGCTCATGCAGTGGATAACACTAAAATTGAAATCTCGATGATTTCAGACCATGCACCAGTTAGTATGGATATCAGTTTTGATCCCCCAATAAAGGGAAAGGGATAATCATGGAGACTGAATGTCAGCCTCTTAAATAAGGAGAATTTTAAAGATTTAATAACCAGGGAGACAAAGTCATTCCTAGTACTAAATGACCATGACTTGCCTTCCCCAACTATACTATGGGATGACCTGAAGGCGTATTTGAGGGGGAAGATTATCTCCTATGCCTCATACCTTAAGAAACAGTCCACACAGTGACAGGTACAACTTCAACAACAGTTAGAGACCCTAGAAGTCCAACATAAATCAAACCCAGACCCAGAGATTGAGACCAGACTAGAGAGGCACAGAGAGAGCTAGGCAAATTGGTGGACTCAGAGCTAGAGGGACATCTATGATACACCAAGCAACGGTGTTATGAGCATGGAAATAGCACAGGCACAGTATTGGCAGCCTAGCTTAGAAGGGAGGTAGTTAGTTGGACAGTCCTCAGGCTTAGAGGTCACCCAAATTCCCCACCTGTAAGCAAACCAAAGGCTATTTCTCAGACATTTGCAGCCTATTATAAGGCACTTTATGCTTCAGAGAGAGCCCCCCCAACATATTCAAAATGTGGATACTTATTTAAGGAAGCTTAAACTACACTCAGTCAGTGTAAGGGAGGTGGAGGCCCGGGGAGCACCAGTCTCCCAAGACGAGCTAAAACAACAGGTAAAAAGCTTGAAGAATCAAAAAGCAACAGGCCTTGATGGATTTCCATCAGAATTTCATAAGAGCTTTCTGCCTGACCTCATGCTGCCCTTGCAGAGATCCTTTCATTCAGTTTTAAGGGAAGGTGATCCAGCTCCCCCATCTTGGAGCTACTCTCAAATAACAATACTGTCCAAACCGGGTAAGAACCCGATGGAATGTAGCTCATACAGACCAATAACATTGTTGAATACTGATCTTAAGGTTTTAACCGGGATCTTAGCAAATAGGCTTCAAGAAATAATTGGATTAGTGATATATCATAATCAAACTGGGTTCATTAAGGACAGACTTATTCATGACAATATTAGGAGATTTCTACTGTAAATATCATTTAATTCCAGAAAACTAAAAGCCAATTCCAAATTGCCATAGGGGTAGATGCAGAAAATGCTTTCGACTGGGTAGACTGGTACTTTCTGCAACAAACATTATTTAAATTTGGGTTGGAGGACAGGTTTATAGGAGCTGTCAATGCTCTTTACGCAAAGCCAGAGGCAGTTGTCAGGGTCAATGGCTGTTTATCAGACATATTTAGTTTAAGCAGAGGTACCAGGCATGGTTGCCTCCTCTGGCTTCTCCTCTTTGCTTTATCCCTGGAACCTCTGGCAGCCACACTCCGGGACAGTGAGTTAATCAAAGGAGTAGGGGCAGGGGGGCGTTGAACACAAAATTGCCTTGTACTCGTATGATGCATTGCTTTTGTTGCTTGACCCCTCCAGGTCTCCCCACCACTTAGAGGTTTTGAATGAGTACCAAAATCTGGCGGGCTACAAAATAAACCAAAGCAAATCGGAAGCCCTGCTTTTGAGCGGTGTCCCACCCCAGGGATTTGGGAACAGTTTTCCCTTTGCATGGGCAAAAAAGAACACATTCAGGTATCTGAGGGTCCAAATATCAGTTGATACCACTTGATTATATGCAAACAATTATAAAAAACTATTGCACACAGTACAACAGGACCTAGCGAATTGGAAAATCCTCCCCTTATTGACAAATGGCAGAGCCTAGGTGATTAAAATTAATGTCTTACCTTGGTCCTTGTTCATATTTCAAACCCTCCCAGTTATGCTCCCCAGAGACTTCTGGAGGGAGATTAATGTTTCCATTAGGAAGTCTGTCTGGGGGGGAGTAGACCAAGACACTCTCACAAATTATTGACAGCGCCCTGAGAGGCAGGTGGCCTGCGTCTCCCAGACTTTAGAAGCTACTATCTAGCAGCCCAAGGACCATGGATCCTTTCCTGGCTAAAGCAGAGGAGGGAGTCGGGGTGGTATACGATAGAAAAAGAGCAATTGGCAGGCATGCCTTTTTGGGCATTGCCGGTGGCCAAAATTACCAAGTCTATCTGGGCCAAAATACATAACCCATGGACCAAATATACAGTAGATTATTTGATAAAAATAAAAGAAAAAGTGGATGCCCTAAATGAGCTTGGCCCATGCTGACTTCATACCTCCAAATATAGATAAAGGATATGTATTTTGGGAAAGGAAGGGGTCTGTGTGCTTTTCCCATTTTTTCTCCAGGGGTATCTGTTTGAGTTTCAGCCAGCTGAAGCAGCAATATGGTTTATGAAAGAAGGATCACTTTAAATATCTCCAGGTGAGGAATTTCCTTCTTCAACGTAACCATCAGGAGTTAATTTTGAGACCTCACACAGGCCTGGAAGACCTCATCTTTTGGTGGGTTCAGTTGGCAGTCAAATTAAAACCTATCTCTCAGTCATACAGGTTCCTAATGAAGCATGTCTCTTCTCTGGCAGACAAATTTCAGTTACAATGGGAAAGTAAGGCAAATATACAAATATCACTATCCACCTGGTCCCTGAGACTAGGACAGGGATGGGCTGTCACATCATCTCCAAATTGGAGAGAGTTTAATTGGAAATTAATCAGTACGTATTTTTTGACTCCCACCAGAACCAAACAATTTGCCACCTCGAATACTGACCAGTGTTGGAGAAACTGTGGTGAGCAGGGCTCCCACTGGATTATCTTCGGGAATGCCCCAAATTAAGACTTTTTTGGCAGCAATTACACGCAGAGATTCAGACCATTCTAGATTTCCAGTACCCATGATCTTTTCAGGCATTGATACTGGGAACAGATGCACCCTTGGTGAATGCTAGGGGGAGACATAGGCTATTTCACATCTTAAGACTCGTAATCCTTAAATGTATTACTTTATGGTGGCTATCCACAGAGCCCCCCCCCCCAACACTCTCCTTGTGGTACCAGAAGATGGAGGAAGTAGAAAGAGTGGAGAGGATTACAGCTTCTATCCATTTGACCCTAGATAAATTGATATCCATCTGGTCACCATGGCTTACTAAAACCTCTGGACCAGCTGGAGCTTCAGAGAATGGGGGGCAGTCAAGGAGCTCTACCCCTGATCTAGTCTAAATATATACAATGTTTCCTATAATAAAAAGGACACTGATTGCACACATCAAGTTGACAAAAAGGTGGTTTATTTATTTATTTGTTATTATGTTATGGTAACTTGTTAACAAAGTATTGATGGGTTGACATGGCATGGAGGGGGTGGGCCTCTCTTGTTAGTGGGAGGTTTATTCAAAGGGGGCAATGGTGACTCACTCCTCGGTCCTTCTGTCACCATGGGAGGTTCACATCCGATCCTACATCCTAAATGGACAGGAAAAGAAAGATAATGTTTTAATTTTTGTCAGCCAACCATTGAGTATCACAGACATCTATAGCTGTGAAGTGATATATTACCTGTAACATGTGTTGGGCTCAAAGGAGCCATTGAATGCTTGTAACATGAGAAATAAAAATAAAGTTAAAAAAAAAACAAAAAACATCAAAAGTCTGAAAGCTGAGTGGGCTGGCCCCAGGCAAAAATGCCATACTCTGTGTCTACTGCTGCCCTGGGAGACCAAAGCAGAGGCAAAGAGAAGCACCCTTATGAGTGATCACCAGTCGGGAGGTCCACCCCCTGGCCACACATAAAGTTCCAATCTCTGCTCCTGGAGAGGTGACCCTACCAAACCAAAGTGTTGACAGTACCTGACCTGCTTGTCTTGCTAGAATCATAGGCACCTCTCTGCAAAGATAAGAAATTGCTAGTCCATGGACACATGTGTAACCTCTAGGTGGTGCTATTCCAAGGGATACTACCCCTGCATGCGTGACTAGGTGCAGATTGAGGCACCTGAGTTCTGTAAATGGGTGCTTCACCTGGAGGGTAGGTTTAAGGGTAACATAGCTGCTCTGGGTACAGCCCTCTGGGACACTGATACCCCCCTTTAATCCCTCTAGTGGCCAATGCAGGTCTACAATAATACAATCACCATAAACACAACAATGCACTGTTAGCCCCACACTTGTCGCACTTACCACCAGGACTGGGTCAGCTGGAATGGACCTGGAGACCCCCTGTAAAACAAGACTTAAAGCAGTAAACAGCAATTTTACAGTACTTTCTACACAGAGGTACATCACAACCAGTTTAAGTGCAAAAAGATTCAGATCTGATTTATTGAGGGGGGTTTGAACAAGGGAGGGGCAGTAATCTAAAGACTGATTCTGTATCAGGTTCATTCAGGGCAAGCATGCATGCCTAAGAGTCCCTCTAACACAGTCATACACCCTGGGTACCCAGATGTCTTGCAGGCTAGCCTGAAGCATTGCCTGGGGTAGTCTGGCATTGCAGCTGTTGTTGAGGCCCTTGAAAGAAAACATGGCATGCACTTTACCCACAATTCGTATTCCGGAGCTGGAAGGCTCAGTTCATGATACCAAATCAACAATTAAATCAGATGCCACACTTTGATTAAAGCTTTGTTGCAGGGAGCTACCCTGATGTTTACTCACAATGTCCAAACCAGGATACAGGATGGACAAAATGGAGAATGCAGGATGAACTGCTGGTTTGCCAAGAGAACCAGTGCCCACACAATGCATCATGGTTGTCATTCCTGTTCATTGGTGTTGAGCAGGAAGCCGAATCTCTAGGTGGGTCTCTCGTTGGGGTTTAACTCTGTGGCATGAGCGGCAATCTAGGATGAGATGGTGAGGCCCAGACCAGGTGAACGAGTCGAATACAGTCCGGTAAAGTTGCTGGACACAGTCTCCAGCTAGCGTGACACAATCAACAAGGTGGGGAATCAAATCGCTATCCACACTCCACATTCAGTACACATATAGTAAAGGCAAGTAAATACCACAGATTCAGATGACAGACCGGTTGCTATTGACGGAGTCTCTGTGCAAATCATACACACTGCAGTCGTTTGGAAGTCCTGACAGGCCCATCGCACTAAAGCAAGTCTTCGGTCCTCTTCAGGTGAAATTAGTCACAACTCAGGTTCCAATTGCAAAAGCTGTAACTTCAGATGAAGTCCGAATTCAAACTCAAGGTCTCTTCACTTGGGGAGATGGTAGCAGGCAGGCCAGACACAGCCTACCTGTCGATTTCCCCTGCACACCATGCAAAAGTAGCTGCTCAAATTACTCGAGCTGTTCACTTTCTCTTCTCCAACTACACACTGACTCACTGCTGCAGGCAACTCTGGACTTTCCCAGTGATCCAAAAGGTTTGGTTGGTCAATCCATCTGTCTTTCAAAGCTAGAGCTCCCCCTCCATGTCCATTTAGGTGCCAAAGGGTGAAAACTAAAATTCTTACTGAAATTTACTCCCACAAGACCTCTGGGGACAGCCTCCATTTTAGGATTCCCAAAGGTACTGATTGGTCCAAACTGGCAGTCCAGAACCAAGATGGTGGTGATTAACAGAAAGTCCATGCTGCAAAGGAAGGCAGGTTAGACAACACTACTATATCATTACTATTTAAGTAAATAATCAGCAAACAATCACATCTCTTGATAGAGATTCCTCTGTACAAATAGCAATGGCAGAAGGAAGCAAAAGCTCTGCAGCTCAAGTGAGACTCAAGCCTGGAAACACTCATCCCCCACCCAGATTAATTATAACCTATGAGAATAGCACTTCTTGAAGTGGCAGGCATGGAGGCTAGAAGGGCACTCGCATGCAAACCTTGGAAAATGATTTAGACACAGGACACTAGCCTGGCAGAGGGCATTAGGCATACCCAGGGAGACAATTTAGGAACCCCCATTTGTAGGGGGGCTAAACATGACTTTGAGCTGTTATATTTACACAGCCCAGACATCCAAGAGGCCTCACTCCAACCAGCAGGGAGTGCTCAGAGGCAGCCCCTCAATAACTAGCTGTATAGCACTCACTTCAAGTACTTAAACAGAGGCCCCCCTATGCCCAGAGGAAAATCAAACTGAAAGATGACTCCCCCCCAAATAGGAGGCCAGGGAGGCCAAGACAGAAACTGTCCCTCCACCCTAGCAGCCCTACCAAGTTGAGCAACCACCATAATACAAATTATTATGAGCCCTCAGGGACCAGACATCTCCTACACGAGAAGCCTACTTCAGCAGGGAGCCACCACTGAATTCCCAAGTTGAGGCCCGTAGCGAGAGCCCCGACTGGCAACCTCACTGATGAAAGGAGTGCAGAAGCCTCCTGTCATGCTGCTGGGATCTGTCAAGCCAAACATGCCCAGTCAGCAGTACTTACTGTAACTAAAAAAGAGAAAAAAATATATATTGAGGAATGAGTGTATCTTATAGAGCACTCGGTTGAAAAGTCTGCTGCAATACAGGATGGAAGTCTCTAGAAATGCTCCAAAAGTTCTGTCATACCTGATAGGCCAACTGGCCATGGCCATTGTCCCCATCACATAACTGTCTGTACATATATAAAAATAAAAGAAGCAAATTAAGTCCAGTAATAATAAACATATCTCGGATCATGTTTGTTCACTTGCTTTGAGGCTTAATCAGTGGGGGACCCATTGAAAGTACTGACACAGTTTCTTAATGACCTGCAGCTTGGTTGCTGCCTGATGCTTAGCTGTATCCATTGCCAAGGAGGAGGCATGTTGATCTTGCCGAGCAGTCCCAGGTCATTAAGGTGAAAGGGTTGTACGAGGTAGTCTGGTGCCGTGCCTGGCTTATTGATTTATTTGCTTTTGGTAATCGGGTAGGCACGCTAGACAGCAAGTGCCTATTTTCAGGTGCGACCTGGGAGAATTACAAGGTAATTACATAGGAGAAATACATTAGACATCAATTACAAACAGGAGCAGACATACTCCAATGGTGAGACAGAGGAGCAGTTACATAGTAGCATTAGAGTCAGGAGGAGGTAGCCTCCAATATTGGGAATAAAACATCAGGGATTTATAAGGCAAGAGAACAAGCAGAGGAATAACATGCACACATCACAAATTACCAACATACAGCAATGGTATTTCATATCCACATGTTACAGATTACACATATAATACAGGCCCAGGGGCTACAAGGTGGTGAGAGACCACACCTCAGGTGGGAAGACTATAGTTAGATCATATACCTTCTAGTAGAGTGCAGTGCCAGGGAGGCGAGAGGGACAGAGCTAGGTTGGGGTACCAAAGAAGTTGGGAGGTGGAGCTGGGCAGTTAGGCAGCACATAGGCAGGCTGCAGCAGATTTCGGGAAGTTCCGAAGAGAGGATTTGAAGGTGGAGTGGGAGGGGGAGGCGCGAACCTGTGGCAGAAGGGAGTACCACAGCTTGGGTGCAAGGGAGGTAAATGCCCCATTACCAGTGAGGGTGTGGGTCTTGGGGACCAGGCAGGCCTGGGATGCGCAAGACCTAAGATGGTAGACAGGGGAGGCATGTCTCAGGGGGAGGGAGAGCGAGGCCGGAGCTACCATCTGAATGACGTTGTCAATGAAATTACCCATGGAGTAGATGTGGTATTTTTCTGGGGGGGGATCCATTCCAGATGAGACTAGAGCTCACATCGGTGAGTGAGACGGGGGAGCCGTGAGTGCAAATCGGCGTATGTTGTTGTACCTGGTATTCCACTTTGCTAGGCAGGAGGAGGGAACTGTGGCAAAGGCAATGAGACCATAGGAGAGGGTGGGCAGTAGTATCCCCCTGGCTAGGGCCATCCAGGTGACAGGGGTGAGGCAGTCCTGTGTGCTAGGCCAAGTTTGCCATTGGTAGCATTGCATACATTCCTGATGTGCCCTGTGAAGTCTAGTTGAGGGTCGAGGGTGACTCCAAGATACTTTGCAGAGTCAATTGTTGGCAGGGGGGAGTTACAGGTGGCAAGAATGTTGAGGGCCGTTGAGCAGGAGGAGATTTTAACCACGGTGCCAAATAGCATGGCCTGTGTTTTCTTAAGGTTGACTATGAGTTTGTGCCCATCCAGCCATGCTCTGATATGAGAGAAGTCTAGGTTGAGTTGGGTATTGATGTTGGTAACGTCATGGGCACTGGCTAGTGGTACAAGGTCATCTGCATGCATGGTAAGGTGCCCTTCAGTGCCAGCAGAGGGCAGACCATTGATAAAGAGAGAACAGTATTGGACCAAGGACAGATCCTTGTGGGACCCCACTGCGGATGGGTAGGAGGGGCGAGAGGGTATGGTTGAAGCATGTGAGCTGCTTCCTGTCCCAAAAATAGCTGGTGAACCAGTCAAGGGAACAACCAGAGAGGCCAAGGGATTAGAGAATGGAGAGGAGGAGGTGATGGTCTACATGGTCAAAGGCTTTTGATAGGTTCACAAATATAGCATATAGGCTTGTGTGGTAGGGAGATGGCAGTTCCATGCCCCTTAAGGTCCTCCACTGACTCCTTAACTGAATGATACCGTATAGGACCCTCTGGAAAATGGAGTCTAAGTTTTGCCAGAAACAAAGACTGAAATCACAAGCCAGCCTGTCAGTGGACTCTAGGGGAGTGGAAATAAGTCATCCATTGTGCTTGGATGTTTGAGGCATAGTCTTGATTGAAATATATTCTTAGGGAAACCAAAAAGTTTCCTTTTTCTTCCAAGCCTCCAAGAGCACCTGCTTTTCAGTAGCATAGCTAAGAAACTAGAGAATAGTGGACTGTGGGTCCTCCATCAGCTCTGGTTTAGGGCCCAGTGTCCAATGTGCAAGTTCTAAATTTAAGAGTTCAGACTCTGGGATCTGGAGAGGCTCAGGTATTAACTTGTCTACAAATTATATAATCTGGGATCCTTCCTCCCCCTGAGGCAGCCAATAAATCCTCAGGTTCTCCCGCCTGATCCTGCCTTCCAGGTCAGAGTATTTGCACTCTAGCTGTACTTGTTTATGATGCATGTGCAAGATCTGGTCACTGATCATGTCCATAAAATCAAAAAGTGCTGAACGACTTGCTGCTGCTCTGCCACTTTTGACTTACAGATAACCACATCATGCCTTGACAACTGCAGGGAGTCTGCAAACTCGGTTTTAAAAGACTTCAAATCTTTATGAATCTGTGCATTAGTCTCTTCTGAGAGTGAGCGGGGTGATTGTGCAGGAGACAGTGTCATGCTGCTGGTTGGTGTGGCTGTTCCTGTCTCCGCTTCCTGGAAAGGTTTATAAAGTTGCTTGTTAGTCTCTTATTGTTTTTTTGCCCTTCTTTGTGCCTCCCATGTTAACTACCACCTAGTCTGCATCATACAATGTATGTTGAAAAAAAAAATTGATACTTAAAATAAGTGTTTTGGTAAGGGCTCATAGGAGCTGCAAGACTTCAATCCATAGCAGGGAGTGATGTCACCGGACATTGTGACACAAAGATTTATCCCCACTCCTGTTGTATTGCATATTTTAAGAAACTATTTCATTTATTTCTGGGCTGCCCATATATTGAATTTTATTTTATGTATTTATTTATTTATTTATGTATGTATTTATGTTTTATTTATTATTGTCTTGGAATTACAACCTTTGAGCTACAAGCTCATTTACAAAGGCTCCATGTCATAGATAGATCAAAGCAGGGAGGCACAAGAGAACACAGCATAGAATAGCAACATGTTGGGCACTATATACAGGTTATTTAAAAGATAAAAATAACAGAGCATATACAGATGGCATATATACATACATAGTACAGGCAAGGCAAAATGACAGCATATAAAGATGGCATATATGCATACTGTACATTGTATAGTCAAGGCAATATGGCAATAATGTACAAAACAAATCAAGTGTGGGAGAAAGGGAAAGAGGGCAGCATGAAGGGAGTGGTTAAGGGGGCTGGGATAAGCTGCCAGAGAGTGGCTTTGTTAGAGCAGAGTATTTGAGGGAGTGGAGCAAAAAACAGGGTGTGAGAGGATAGAGGTGGGAGGGGATGGGTGCCTTAGGGAGGTATACTTTGTAGAAAGGAATTAACAGCGGACAGGTAAAAAAACTAAGAGGGAGAAAACATGAGAGGGGAAAAAGGAAGGGAGAGATGGGAAAGGGAAAAAAGGAGGGGGACATGTGAGAGAGAGAGAGAGAGAAGAAAGGAGGGGGATGAGGAAAAAACATAGAAAATGCCTGAGTTGGCCAGGGTGCTGGTATGGTGCAGGGAGAAGGCAAGTGGAGATAGGCAGAGGGGAAGGGGGTAGAATGCAAATACGTTGCAAGGATAGGGAATGAGAAAGTGAGGGAGTAAGGAGCAAAGGAGGGAAGTAAAATGTTGGGGGGGGTAATCTGAGCAGTCGCATTTCCCTTGGGCATAAAGCTGCCATTTGTGATCTCTTTTGAACAGCCCATGTTTGGGGTAATTTATGATGCTAGCTGGGAGCTCATTGAGCCATAGTGGGGCATTGTATAACAAAGTTATTTGGGCAAGTGTAGTGTGACGAAATGGAACATGCAAGTGATTCTGTGCCTTACCTCTACTTGAGTGTAAATTGAGGGCCAGCTTGAGTATCGTCTGGATGGATTTCAGGGTCAGTCCTAGTAGGGCCTGTTGTGTAGGACTGTAGGAATCTATTTTTCTTCTTGCTCTGATGGTTGGAGAAAACCATTGTTTTTGTTTTTTTTATAATTTAGGAGTTTATTTTAGGTGAACCACTCCTCAACTCTGGAAAAACTCCCTTCCAAGTTGTTTGTTAGAGAATTTGGTTGGGGCTGCTTGCAAAGATGACAGCAACATCCGCATAGAGAAGAAGGTTGGATAAAAACTGGTGAAGGTATGGCATTAGCAAGCATGGGCATGTGTGACATAGGAAATAGTAATGGTCATATTATTGCTTTGTGATAATTACAGTCAAAGTACCCTATTTTTGCTTTTTTGCATGTATCATATTTTTTATATGGCTGGTGAGTTGTGTCTTTTTCAGCACTCAGCAAATAACACACTTTCATCTGACAGATATGATAAACTCATACATAGACTGGTCATAGGGCTGGGTGAAATTTATCTTCTGCAAGTGGAATTCTGGCAAAATTACAATATAATGTCCTTGAAATTTTCACAAAGGTGGGGTGGGAGATAGGCACAGAGAAAATTTGGGTAAGAACTGGAAAGTTGTCCTGAATAATGCACAGAGTCTGGGAATTACAGCCATTGCTGGTGGGGGGTGGATGTGGCTGCAGTCATAGAGACTTGTGCCACCCAGTACCACGACTGGGACAAGAAAATTCCTGGGTAAACAACAATTAGAAAGAATAGGTCAGTGAGTAGCGGGGAGATGTAGCACTGCTTGTCAGGGATTAAATAGTGTGGAGCAAGGAGGAGATGGGGGAAAATGGAGATGATATGGAACTTGTTGCAAGGTTGCCAAGGGAGAAGAGTTAATTTGGATGTAGTCTACAGGTCACCCATGGAGTCAGACAGCATGGATGGGGAACTAATAGAAAACCTGAGGAGGAATTGCAGAAGGGGAGGAATGTGATCCTAGGGGACTTCAACATGCTAGGAATGGACTGGAGTTCCGTGGCATCCACATCTGCAAAGGAGCAAAGAGTGCTAGACATGCTCCAGTTTGAATTCCTGATGCAGCTTGTTGAAGAATAAACAAGGGGAGGGAAACATACTGGACTTAGTCCTAACTGCTGGGGAACAGGTCAGGGCTCTAGCAGCAGAAGACCTATTGGCTGACAGTGACCATTCCACTGTATGTTTTATCTTAGACTTGGGGAAGGAGAGGAACCTAACAAAGGCCACAGTAGTGGACTTTAACAGTGCAAACTTCAGGGTGATGGCAGATATACTCAGGGGTCATATAAGCTACATCAGGTTAGGGATGGACACAGAGGGACAACTGGTAATCCTGAAGCAGGGTATCCTGGAAGCCACGAAAACCTGTGCTAGGTCACGTCTTGATTACTGCAACGCCCTTTATCTAGAGCTGCCAGGACGGATATCCGTCACTTACAGCTGGTGCAAAACGCGGCAGCTAAGTTGTTGACTGGAAGCCCAAGGTCCAACCATATAACACCTGTGCTTCGCGAATTGCACTGGCTGCCTGTACAGTAGTGGATCACTTTCAAGGTCATGTTGATGACCTATAAAGCCCTACACGGTTTGGGACCTTGCTACCTGAAAGAACTCCTGACTTCTTGCTGTCCCTCCCGCTCCCTCCGATCCTCTGTTGAGGGATTGCTGGAGATTCCCAGGGTAACCTTAAAAACATCTGGTGGAAGAACATTTGCCTTTATGTCCCCTACCCTGTGGAATTCTCTACCTTGCCAGATACGCAATTGCCTGACTGTGGAGAGCTTTAAAAAAGCTCTAAAGACCTTCCTTTTTAACCAAGTGTTTTTTTAGTGATTTAAATTATACTGGATTGTTTCTGAATTTGATGTTGTTTACAGTGTGGTTTCGATTTGTATGATTGATATTGTAAAGGTGCCCTGAGCTTTGGAAGGGCGCCTTAAAGAAATACAAATTTACTTACTTACTTACTAAAGAAGATGGCCAGAACCAGGAAACCCTGCTGGTGGACAAGGGAGAAACAGTAGGAAGTAAGGAATAAGAAGCTGGCCTTTAGAAAGTACACATGCTCTCAAAGTCAGATTGACCTTGAGGAATATCAGAGGATTTCCAGGGATGCTAGCAGAAAGGTTAGAAAGGCCAAGGCAGATAAAGAGCTTAAATTAGTAAGAGAGAGATCAGGGAGGGGGGAGAAGGAAGTCTTTAAATATATTAGGGAGAGGCAGAATGGAGGGGGCAGATGAGTAAGCTGAGGAAGTAGGGTAGCTGGATAGAAGGAGGTTTGGAGCAGGCTGAAGTGTTAAATGACTGCTTCAGCTCCATCTTCACTGGGGAAAGGGCTTTGCTATTGCCTAAGGGAGGGGACAGAAAAAGGGCAATGGGGGAGGATCTCATGGATGGTGAGATTCAGGAAGGAAGGGTAAGGGAGGCTCTCAAGGCCCTGAGGCTAGATAAAGCTCCAGGAATGGACAGTATCCATCCAAGTGTCCGGAAGGAACTGGCAGATGTCCTGGCAACACCACTGATGGAACTATTCAGTTCCTCCCTCCAATTGAGATGTGTCCCTCTGGACTGGAGATTGGCAAATGTAGTACCTTTCAACAACAGTGGACCACGGGATAATCCGGGAAACTATAGACTGTTTCAAGTTTCAAGTTTATTCATTGTTCGTCCAATAATTTAACAAATTTTGGACTTTACAATAATGTTTAAAAATCACAAAGTACAGAGGAAAAAGAAGATTAAAAAGATAATTTGGTCATTTTGGGTAGGTCCATAATCGAATGTATTGATTATTATCAGAAATAGGTTAAAAGTTCTCATCAATACATAAGAGTGCTTGATTAGCATTAAGCCTCTTCCGAAATGCTTTTTTCTTATGGCTGATTATAGACAGTATAAATTTACCTATCAAAATTGCATCATCAACTGTCCTTGGGTGTAACAATATAAAAATCACATCATATGATAGGTTGACATATTTGGCTAGAGTTTTTCCCATATATTTCGAGTGCATAAAACCATGTAAAGGACATTGGGTTATAACATGTAATATTGATTCCTTATTTCCTCTGTTACATAGACCTTGGTCTTGTGGAAATGAGTGTGGTTTTAATTTATTATAATACACGTATTTTGATGTTATCAATTCAAATATTGCCCATGTTATTACTTTTCAAATGTGTGGTAGTAAAGAAAGTTGCAAGTAGTCTTCTAAGTATGAATCTATTTTGTTTTGAGCAAACCAATGGGCTTGTCTTTGACTCCGTACTTGTTTCATCTGAGTTTCTATAATTAAGGAGAACATTTTTTTTTTAAGATTTACTTTATAGGATTCATGTATTTTTATGTTAACCAACCAATCCTGCCATAAGTGCAGGGAGTCAACATTATGTAATGTTTGAAAAAAAGATTTTAACCACGGTGAAAGAAAGCCTTCAGTATGCCAGTTTTCATTTTCTTTTATACAGTTTAAAGGCAAGTCATTATTTGCATTATTTATTGATCTTATCCAATATGTAACAGTTCTTAGTTTAGTAAGAGCTGACACTGGAATTTTACCTATCTCAGCTCTTACTATTGATCCAGTCGTTGAGAAAGGAATCTGTAGACTAGATTTATAGTGATATAAAAGAGGGGTTTCCAGTTGTGGGTAGTGATTGTAACCCCAAATTTCTGCTCCATATAAAAGGATTGGTGTAATTCTTGCCTCTCCTGCTTTAAGCACAGAGATTACTGGCAATCCTCCATATTTAATATTAAATCTTTGCAGGGCTTTGGCTGCATGCTTTGCCTCATTGATTTGTTCCTTGATGTGTAAGTTCCAGAAATTTTTGGAATACAACATTATACCTAATGTCTATTTAATGTCTCACTTACACATCTCGCATAGTGCCTACTCCCTAAGGAAATCTGATCTTATCCTACTAGATGTTCCCAGGACACAAACCACAGCTGGCCAAAGAGCTGTCTCATATGCCCTCCCAAACATTTGAAAACAACTACAAGCCATACTGAAGCTAACCAGCATCGTATCAATTAACTCCTACAAAACACTAGCTATCTCTAAATTAAAAGACATATGTAGGTGCTACTAGGCTCCCAACACCAAGTCAACTTCCTAGGTACCAACTGGCCCTCTATTTATTAAGCTGAAATGTGTTGCATAATTTAGGGCATGGTTAAAGCTGGAATGTATTGCATATATAGCATAAGGACTTCTATTGTGTATAGCTCTTGTATTATATATGTTTTCTTTGTTGTTCTACATTTTATATCTCCTGTCTATGTAATTGTGACCTGTATGTGTATGTGCCTCAGGACCTCCTTGTAAATGAGCTTGCTCAACTGTGTCTTTCCTGCAATAAACTTGAACTTGAACTCAGTATTTGTAGGATGTCACTGTTTCAATGTCTATATCATTATAACAAATCCTGGGTTTTAATAACTTACTTCCAAAGACCACAACTTTTGTCTTTTCCAAATTAATCCCTAGCTCTAATTTTTTATATTTTTTCCATAAGGGATTTAAATTTTAGTTGTAATCCTTTGGGGGATAATGAAAGAATGATCAAATTGTCAGCATAAGCTAAGTTATGAATCTGCAGGGTCATTATTTTGGAGGAGTCCCATTGCCCCTTTGAATCATTTTCTATTAAAATATCTATGTAGATATTAAACAACAGGGGAATGAGTAAGCATCCCTGTTTGACACCTTTATTTGTTGGAAAGTATTCTGTAATATTACCTTTTTGATCATATCTCACCACTGTGTAAAACGTTATCTCTTGTGGAGAATCCATAACAAAAACCAGCTTGTAGTTTAGAAAGAGGGTTGTTTATATCTAACCAAGATTGAAGTTTATTTAACAGTATACTGGAGAACATTTTTCCTGCAATACCTAATAAACTTATTGGGCGATAGTTACTAGAATTGGTATAAGAGCCTTTTTTGTGAATGGGAATTATAATAGTTTTCTGCCATGATGTTGGAATACATTGTTCTTTTAATGGAGGCAGTATAGTGTAGTGATTTAAGGATCTGAGCTACAAACCTGGAGACATGGGTTTGAATCCCACAGTCCCCACTTGCATACTGTGTGACCCTGAGCAAGTCAATTAACTTCCTTGTGCTCCAAGGTCGCACCTGGAAACAAGCTTCAGCTTAGTGTGCCTTTCCTGGTTAAACAATTTCTCCTTTCCCCCTTTTAAGCAAGTATTAAAAAGGTTTGTCAAGAATGGGATCCAAAAGTTCAAATTTGATTTAAGGAACTCACCTGGAATTGTATCTGGTCCTGGTGCTTTGTTATTTGTGAGTTTTAGTATTGCCTGTTGAACATCGCCTATAGTAAAGATCAGGGGGCTATATGGGGATGAAAATGCCCAGAAAGGTATGTTTTTTCTTCCATTTACAGTAATATTATTATTATTTAGTAAATCTGTGATATAAGTTACCCAAGATTCTTTGGGAATATGAAAAGTGAGTGTAGGTTGATACATTTTAACACCTCTTGCAGCCATGTTCCAAAACGCCTTATTGTCATTTTTTTCTATCATTTGTTGAATAGTTTCCCACTGTTTCTGAGTGAATTCACATATTTTAAACCTTAAAAATTTTTTATAAGCTTTCCGGGCTTGGTTTAGTTTTACCTTATTATAGTTCAATGGGTTTTTAAGATTTTCTCTAATTAGCTTTCCCAATTTTTTCTTTTGGTGGAGACATTGAGCATCGAGCCATGTTAAGGGGAAGGACAGTTGCTTCTTAAATTCATATATCTCCCTACTAATTCTGTACATTAACTTCTCAAAATTACCAATGGTATATTGGACCGAGTTTTTGATTTCAGAATCACTATCAAGTGTTTGGTTCGCTATTGGTAAAATAACATGTTCTAGGGACTTCATTTTTCTTTTATTCAGTGACAGTTTGAATTTTCCCATGGGGACTATTAGGACAGAGTAAAGGTCATTAAAAGACATCATATTATTGTCTTTGATTGTATTTATGGTGCAGGTAAGAGCACCACGATCACTTTCTGGTCTAGTATCTATTGAAAAATTCTGTACAAATTCAAATGATTTGGCAGATGTTAATATGTAATCTATTACACTATTCTCAGTAGGGGAGAAGTATGTGTATATTCCCTCAAAGTCCCTGGTTCCTCTGCCGTTCAGAATCAATAAGTTATTCTGAGTTATAAATTCTATTAATTTGATACAAGCTATATTAAGAATGGAATCTTTCGATTTTCTCAGATCTAAATCACCCATATAAATGAGGGCTTGCAAAGTAGGAAGATTATCAAAAGTTGCCAAATGAGCATTGAAGTCTCCCCCAATCAATACTGTATCGATATGATATTTAATTTGTAAAGACTCCATAGTCAGGGAGAACTCCAAATACAGATCAGTGTAGTTTATGGTTGGGATATAAGGGGGAACATGTACATTCACAATCATATATGTGAGAGAATCCCATTAATGTTCATTATTGATACATTTTTGAACAAGATAACATCAAGTACTTGTAAACCTTTTCTGATTCTGATAAAAGTTACTACTCCACCGCATGGTCTACCATATTGTTTCATCCTGGTTGCTTGAAATTAAATGTTTCATATCCATTTAAATACAATTCTGTGGTTACCCATGTCTCTTAAAAGAGCAATATTTCATGGATGAAACCTTAAACCGAGGTCCCATCTGCATGGATTGGTGGTAGTTCAGGTGGATGTTAAAGATCCCATGGCACTTGTCGAAAAGAGTAGGGGAATTTCCCCAGTGTCCTGGCTGAATTTCCCTCATTCACTAAAAATACCACCAACAGCTTAATCTGGTTCAAGAGCAGTTGTCATTCATCTGTATCTCCCTCCCCCGAGTCATGCCTGAAAATAGGTAGGATTTGTCTAGTGCACTTACCCAGTCAACAAAATCGAAATAAATATTGTGAGACCAATTTATCCAATCAGGATCAACCAATTTTGACCCAATTCCAGCTATATTGCATGACATGAAGTTATCTAGATTTACTGATGTGAAATCATTATGTGCTAAGGATTCTTCTGTGTTTATTAAGATAGACGATTATTGATAGTCACGGTGAGATAGTATTCACCTGATTATTTCCTTTAAGATTTTCATGATACTGAAAGTCAGTAAGATGCAATTGAAATCTATCTAATGTATGTGCATTGTATAGAGATTCTGACTTTATTTCTAGATTAATTTGAGCATCTGATTCTTTTGAGTGAGCTCTCCTAATCATACCCAAGTCAGATTTAACTATTTCTATGTCCAAAGATGTCTCCAGGAGAGTTCTAACAAGAGGTGCAAGTCTGTAAGTGTTGGGTCCTTCAAATCTCATTAAGCCAAATAGGAAAAGGGAATCTATATCTGGTATCTTGTCAAAGTTCCAATTAAGCAGTGTTAAAGTTGAAATTATAGTTTCACTAGACGCCAGTGGGTTTGGTGATAAGTTCTTATTACCATGTGCATACAAGCAAACTGTTGACCAGTTTATTGGTGAGGAAATTAAGATATCTAGATGATTTAGTTTGGTTTGTTTAGCCCAGATTCCTTTGGCTGATTCCATGTCAGCTAGTAGAATGTATACTGGAATAGTTTGGTACTCATCTATCTCTATAAACCAATTTAATGCTAGGGACTACCTGATGTAATTCTAATTCAGCTTTAAATAGATGGCACATTAAAGAAAATAAAGTGGCCCTTGTTTCTTGTGGTTTTAAGTAAATATTTTCAATTTTGAAAATTACCTCTTTCCCTGTCATGGTGATAAATTGGGGGTTAGAGATTAGAGAGAGAGGATCTTGAGCGGGTGGTTCCTCAGAAATTTCCAAAATTAATTTGTGGTTCTGAAAAAGATTATTGTCCATGTCATTATGGTCCTCTCTGGTAGTCTTAGAAAAAGAGGAGTCTAGTATGATCTCTTTGTCCTGTGTTTTATAATTCTGATTAGTTGATTCTACTTGATTTGGTCTAGTAAAATTCATTTTATTTTCTCCATCCTGCTTTTTTTTGAGTTATTTTTCAATTATTTTTTTTTCCTTTTGTTACTTTTTTTATTTATTTTGTGATAATTAGGTTCCACAGTTTCCTTCATTCCCTTTGTTCCCTTTTTTGCCTTTTTTCTTTAATGGTGATTTAGGAAAATGAATTGGAGAGAATTTGGGTCTTAAGGGCTTCTCAGTCATTTGATTTTTTTCTGTATTATCAATTTTACCAGATAAATCTGTAAGTTTGTTAACAATAAACTCTGATAATCTTTCTACATGGTGTTTTAATTCATTGCAAGCTTCAAGAAGTACTATATTTGCCATAACAGGGTGTGTTAATGCTTTAATAGTGTATTTTGAGATTGTGTCTGGACATTGTTTAAGGAATTCTGGATCTAGGTTAATTGCCTCAACCTCTCTATCCATTTTGTCAAATACTTTTGGGGGATTCTGTCAGCATTTTTGAATCTGTTTGGTAATCTAAATAATGCTCCATGCTGTTAATAGTTTCTGAATGGCTGAAAAAGCTAAGACAGGTTGGGTGTAAAGAGATTTCTGGTCCTTTAAAGGAAGTGTTTATTGAGAGACCATTATTTTGGTCATCTGACAGATATACTGTTGGTAGAGAGTTTAGAGTGTAATCATTGTGAAGATTTGTGGGCTTCTTTGGGAAAAATTATGTGATTTTTCGTTGTCGGATTGTTTTAATTATGGGAGGAGATATAATTTCTTCCCCATGATCAGTAACAGAAGTTTCAACATTAATTATATTTGTCAACTGTATGTTTTCCTGATATATTTTGTTTGTGCTTTCATCATTTTTAATAAGTCTTTGGGTGGTTTGCTCTGTCATGGATAGATGACAAAGATTTTCCATTTTTAATAAGTCCTGGTTCGATTTCTTATCTAAACTTGGATTCTGATTGAAGTGATTAGATTTTAACTTAGGTCCAGAAATATTATGTCTGTAGTCATAAGCAGTCTCCTCTTTAATATAGATAGGGGAAAAAGGTGCTGGGACTACTCCTGGGGAACCATTAGGCATTGAGGCAGTGCTCACTAATTCCTGGGTAAACACACAACCATTCTTCTTTATACTCTGATTATTGTTTTGCTGTTTAAATTCTTTTTTCTTACCCATTGTTTGCTTATTTACCACCTTACCACTTTTGGTATACATATTCTACTAATTAAGCACCAAATAGCTTTAGAGAGAGAAAAAAAAACATTTTTCCTTTCCTTTTTCTTTCCTCTTTCCTTTTTCTCTTCCTTCTCTCAGATTCCCAATATAGCCAAGATTATTTGTCATGAACTGTCTAAGAGGTTAGACCTTAATTTATAACAGCTGGCAACCTACAGACTTCAGCAATAGACCTGGTACTGGAAACAAGTGGAAAAAGGATTGAGCGCCACAATTCCTTAATTTCAGAACTCCACAGCTTTATCACTTCTGTATAGATCATTCATTTTTCATTCTGACCCAGGGAGCAAATCCAGATAGTCCAGGTAATGTCCTTTATAAAGTCTCTCCCTGGAAGAAAAGTCCTGTAGTTCAAGAAATCTTCTACTAAAAAATATACACGGCTTCTCAGTTTGGGATATTGAGCCACTAAAATTCAAAAAAACAAACAAGAGATGTTTTTTGGGAGTAGCAACATCTATAGTACATTGCCAGTTTGCCAAGTTAGTGTTATTCAAAGCAAAAAAAAATCTCAATTGTGTTTTTACCAATGAACAAACTAAAGCAAACTAGGATTGTGTGTAGTGCAATACGTTTGTCCAGTCTGCTGCCTCGAGCTATGCAGAGTATTTTAGTAGCAAGGACTGGATATAATTAGTTTACTCACTTTTGGTGTGATACTGTCTTTTGCATTGAAGTTGCAAGTTACAAGTAGGTAGTACTAAATTCCCCAGGTCCAAGCCACACAAATCCCCTTAAGTTTTTTCAGCCAAGGGCTGAAATGTAGCATGCAAAATTTCTCCAAGCAGGAGAAACAAGCTCTCATGTAACCATTTCCAAAGAATCTACACCCAAAAAATAGGTGTGCCCTTATGTGCAGAATGTGAGGCTCAGGAAGATTTAAAAGCATAAAACCCCCAAAGAAAGATCAAAACATAATAAAATAAAAATGTTAAGAGGTTTGAAAAGTTGTAGTCCAATTTAAGCAGTTACAAGTTTTGTCTAAAGTAAAATCCTCCCAGTCAAATTAAAAAAGGATTTAGTAAAGTCAGCTCGAGGATTTCAGGGAAGGAAAAAGTAATAAAATGTAACAAAGGATCTACACTTTGCACTTTGTGCTAAAAACCTTCATAAAAACTCGAGTGATTTGCTGAAAGCAGCTATCTGGAAATCCTTTTTTCTTAACTTATGTCATGGTTCACTAAACAGGGGTCATTTGTTCACTGCTCACGCTAAAATCTGGGAAAATTGATTATAACTCAGACAGACATTTAAAACATATAATAAATAGTAATTCTCCTTTCACACCACTCCACTTCACTTCACGCTTTTTTGAAGATTGCGTTCTCTCTGGTTGCTTCCACTGTTCTCTTGTCTGTTCCTCCGCTGTTTGCCTTTTCTAACCTCCCACAAGGTGTTTGAAATTCAGTCGACAGGGAAGGCTTTTGTCAACCTGAAAATTCCACAGCCAGGTGATTGGAAAACAAGAAGCAAAACAGGGCGGAACTGATGGTGGCCACACAAGAAGGTCCGGAAAGATTTACTTACTTTGTCTGTTAAAATAAGGTAACGGTAGCATACCTTTTGTAAATGAATAATTTGCATTGAGTAAACCCTGCTAGAGTGACTTTTTCAGAAGCCAGTCAGCGTGCAGCAGCCAGTCACCTCTTCAAGTGGGTCTCAGTCTTGCCGGAAGTGACACCCCTACACCTGCTGGAACTCCTCACCTTGAAACCCACATCTATAGACTGGTCACCTTGATATCCATAGTGGGGAAAATTTTGGAGGCCATGTTGAAAGAATGGATGGTGCAGTTCCTAGTGGTAAATGGTTTTCAGAATGAAAACCAACATGGGTTTGTCAAGGGAAAATCATGTCAAACAAACCTGGTAGAATTCTTCGATTGGGTGACTAGGTCCCTGGATGGGGAAAGCTGGTTGATGTTCTATACTTGCTCTTCAGCAAGGCTTTTGATTTGGTCCCACATAAAAGGCTAATTTGGAAATTAAGGGGACTTGGGGTGGGAGACAAGTTGGTGGGGTGGGTAACAAATTGGCTTGGGAAATGACAACAAAGGATGGTAGTTATGGGTGAAGTCTCAACCCCCATGGAGGTCATCAGCAGGGTCCCACAAGGCTCAGTCTTGGGCTCTATACTTTTTAATGTGTTCATCTCAGACATTAGGGAGGGGATAGATAGTAAAATGAGCTTATTTGCTGATGATACCAAACTGGGGGCAGTGATGGATAGGGAGGATTGAAGGAAGGCACTACAGTGTGATCTGCAGAAACTAGAATACTGGGCCCAAACATGGCAGCTGGGGTTCAATGCACATAAATACAGTATTCTGCATCTCAGTAGTAGGAACCCTGAGTATATCTCCCACTTGGGGGATATACAGTTGGCTGTAACAACAATGGCAAAGGACCTGGGGGTTATAATTGATGCTAAAGGGAACAACCTGGAGTAATGCAGCAGGGCAGAGGCCAAAGCAAACAAAATGCTTTGGTGTACAGCCAGGGGGATAACATCCAGGAGAAAGGAGGTCATACATCCTCTCTACACCTCACTGGTGAGACTTCATTTGGAGTACTGTGGGCAGTTCTGGTGATCACGCCTTAAAAAGGACATCACACTTCTGGAGAGGGTCCAAAGAAGGGCAATGAGGATGATTAGTGGTATGGAAGGGTTTTCATATGAAGATAGGCTCAGAGAACTGAACATGTGCTCCCTGGAGCACAGGAGGGATAGGAGGGCTATGATAGAGACTTTCAAATACCTGAAGGGGTTCAACAGAGGGAACAAGGAGGGTTTGCTCAAGCTGAGGGAAGAGGGAACTACAAGAGGCCATAGACTGAAGCTGGCAGGGGGGAGATGAGGGGTCACTATTTCACAGAGAGGGGTAGTAGTGCCCTAGAATACTCTGCCAGATGATCTAGTAAAAATGGGAAAAGTGGGGGAGGGGTCATGAAGGGATGGTATAGGCACAGAGGCATGGTATGAGGGGGCAAGGAGATCACCGGAGTAGTACAGGAAGGAGATGAGGGGAGAGGGGAATGAAATGGTGGGTGGTAGAGCAGCCGAGATGCACTACCAGTGAGCTGTGTCATGCAGACATGCTAGACCAATAAGCCTAATCTGCTGGCAACTATGTACTATGTATGTATGTATATAAGTAAATTCACAGTTTTCCAAAATTGCAATTTCAGTTATTTCCATTTAGTAAGAAAAATATTCTCCAAATTGCACCAGTGTTGGTATGATATTCCCAGGGTTCATACAGAAGTGTACCAAGGTTGACATCGCTGTCTGTAAAGGTGACTGAGTTACAAGTCTCCAAACATTTGGAAATTATAAAATTATATTTCTCAATTATATAAACTGCAGAATGTTAAGCCCCTATAACTTTGAAACTAGACAAAAAAATGAGCATCACGCTGCCATGCTGATGAACCAGTTCGGAAATGAGCCTAGGAAGTCAAATTAGGAGGCAGGTCATGGGTGAGACAGCTACCACATAACAGTGAATCTTGGTTGGGAGGGGATGACAGTGAGTTCCACCAATGCAGCGATCACTGCAGCTTGGCTTGCGAGCTTGCTCCTGTGACAAGGAAAGCTGTGACTGTGTGAGGCTGACAGGCACCACCCCACCAGGGGAGACGGTAAAAATCCCTGTAGCAAATGGAATGATGGCTGGGTTTTGGTCTGATTAGGGAATATCCCCATGAATAGGGTATATCCCTGAAAGGGAGAAAAAGCAATATGAAAACAAAAGAGGCTGTGTGTGTCAACTCTCTAATCTCTAGTTCAAAGACTGGCCAATTTATAAGCAGTGAAAGATTCCAAAATAGCATCAGTTAGTAAAGCTGAATTTCATGATCATTTGTGAAACTATGGAATGCTGTGATACTTTTGTCAGAGCCATATCCATACATTTTGCCCGGTCATTCACTGGAGTTGCCATTGTAGAGGCAGGTACTGTAAAGGCTGGAAAAGTGGCAATAAGGTAGCATTCATAGAAGGCTCCACAGTAAAAGTACAGTCCTTCCTCGTTATAATGAACGCCTGTGGATCCATACGCACAGTTCACTATAATGAGTTCACTATAAAGAGAAACCCTATGTAATCAATGGGGAAACTAAAAACACAATGCTAGGAAGTCATTCATAATAACACCAGTATGCAGTAACATGCAATATATTTTTTAACAAACAGCTGCACTTTTAAACTATATTTTAAAAACTTTAAAAACTTTGTTATTATATAAATATTTTTTTTACTTTGTTATGAAAGAGCTCAATGTTATGAAAGAGTCCAGTCAGTGTTGTCTGAAGGTTCTGTACAATTTCTTCTTTAGCAGTTGTTACTAACTACCTCAGCTGGAGTAGCTGGAGTGAAGGCACAAAGGGCTGTCTTTCAAAGTAATGGAGCCCAGGTTCAAGTCCCCTTTTAAAAGTGTACATGTAGCTGGAAGTCTTGCTCATTGCCATAGTCCTGTTTTTGTATTTCCTTAGTTTACCCCTGGATTTCGGTGACAGTAGTTTAGATAGTGGTTCAGCAGTGAGGCATTGTTTGGCAAGTGTCAGCCACATTTTGAGCTGCTGCTCAACTTCAGTAGGAGTACTTTCCATTAAACCAAGCTTGCAGGCAATAGTGATGTCCTCTGGATTTGCAGCCTATGACTGCTGAGGGTGAATAAGGAGCTTTCTTCAAATGTGTTTCTCAACACATCCCACCAACAACATAAAAACATACAGTAGACTCTGACAGTAGGTAAGGACTGCTTGGCCCACCCAGTCTGCCCGTTTCCATACCTACTGGATAAACTGCAGATCCTAGTTAACCAACAGCCTACTTCCTCCTACCCCCCACTAGAATTGCCTTATGTCTTTCCCATGCATGCTTGAATTCCCCCACATTTTTTTACCCACTACCTCCTCAAGAAGGATGTTCATGCGTACACCACCCTGTCTGTGAAAAAATACTTCCTCACATTGCCCCTGAGCTGTCCCCACTCAATCTTCAAATTGTACCCCCTTGTTCTTGCACATCTCTTTTTTCTGAAAGATGCTACCCTATCAGACTCTGTTGATTCGCTTGAGGTACTTGAAAGTTTCTACCATGTCCCCCCTCTCCCTCCTTTCCTTGAGGGTACACATATTAAGCTCCTTTAGTCACTCTTTGTATGGCTTCTGGTGCAGGCCCTGCACCATTCTAGTTGCCCTCCTCTGGACTGCCTCCATCCTGTCTATATTCTTGTGAAGATGCAGTCTCCAGAACTGCATGCAGTACTTCAGATGGGGTCTCTCCAACTGTCTGTACAGAGGGGTAACAACTTCTTATTTTCTACTGGTGTTGCCTCTCCCTATGCATCCCAGTATCTCCCAGCCCTCCTTACTGCCTTCTCGCATTCCTTGCCTACCTTTAGGTTGTCTCATGATACAACTCCCAGGTCCCTTTCCATTTTTGTTGTTGTTAGTACCCCCTACACACACATTGTGTACTCTTCCCTTGGGTTTTTGTTTCCTAGGTGCATTACTTTGCACTTATTTGCATTGAATCTAAGCTGCCATACATGTGACCATTTCTCCAACCTTGCCAGCTCCCTTCTCATCCTTTCCACCCCCACTTGTGTATCAACCCTGTTGCAGATAATTTTGTTGTCTGCAAAGAGGTGTATTTTTCCTTCCAGCCCCTCCACAATGTCACCTATAAAGACATTAAAGAGGACCAGTTCTGGTACTGAACCCTGCGGTACCCAGCTAGTAACCCCCCCTTTCTTTGGAGTAGACTCCATTTACTATTACCCTCTGTGTCCTGTTGTCTAGCCAATCTTTTACCCAGGCTACCACCCTGGGACAAATGGTGATCTTTTCAGCCATGATCTTTTCAGCTGTCATTAGGAGAGGATGTTATCATCGTAGGAACATTGCTCAGATCTGAATCCTGATCCCACTAGAGGACCTGACCACACTGGTACATGCTTTAGTCACTTCCAGGCTGGACTACTGCAATGCCCTGTACCTAGGGTTATCTGGAAGCAACTTCCGCAGCTACAGTTGGTGCAGAATGCAGCAGCAAGATTACTGACTGGGGCAAGACACGGTGATCATATTACCCCAGTCTTCCATGGACTGCACTGGTTGCCAGTCAGGTGGATGATTGTCTTCACAGTAGGGCTCCTAACCCACAAGATCCTACACAATGGAGGACCTGTCTATCTGCAAGATCTCCTTGTCCCCAACTGTCCTCCCCAGGCACTCTGTTCTGCTGGGGGGGGGCCTCCATGGAGTTCCCAGAGTGAGGCTGCGGCATTTTGAAGACAGGGCATTTTCAGTGATGGTGCCCATTCTGTGGAACTCCCTTTCTGGATATGTTAGGGAGGCCCACTTGGTGGAAGCCTTTAAGAGACAATGAAAAACATATCTGTTCCAGCAGGCTTTTAACATTGATAAATTTTAAATGGGATGGATAGAAGCTTTAACGTCTATGTTGAATTGCTGCTATGTTTATTTTGTTTTTTGAATTGTATTGTACAGCACCCAGAGTCCCTGGAACTGGGCGCTGTATAAATAAAATATCTATCTATCTATCTATCTATCTATCTATCTATCTATCTATCTATCTATCTATCTATCTATGATACTGTAATATGCTGAGGCTGTCCTGTAAACTATGTCCTTTATGGTAAATGACTTTATGAATGCCACCAACTCAGTGCCAGTGTCTCTGACAATCGTCTCATGGAGCAATATTTCTTCTGATACAGCTTTTTAAAATTTAGAGTGATGCCTTTGTTCTTCAGCTGTATCCTTGATGTAGTGTTAGCAGGGAGGTACAGCACTTTAATCTTGCCATCTCTGCTCTTTAGCTCTTCTGCACTGAGGTGGGCTGCTCCAAAGACAGTACTGCTTCATGCTCCATCCCTTTACTCCTTAAAAAATGGCAGACATTGGGAACAAAGTGTTTTTGGATCCAATCCCAGAAAATAGTCTGCGTCATTCAGGCATTGGTGCTACTGTCAGAAAACAGTGGCAGTATAGCCTAGAGATTAGAGTAATGAGCTGTGAATGAGCTTGGTATATTCAGAAGACAGAGCTGTGCTTGATTCCCACAAACTTGAAGGAAGGAGGTTTTGAAACTAAAACTAACCGAATTCATCCAAGTTTGGTGGGGTTTAAACTTGTGAGGGGAGGGAGGGCTGGGGCTTGAGGCAGATCACAGCATGCATATCAAGGAAGGGCTTAGCCTTCTCCCCCAAGCAGTGGGGAGTTGCAAAACAGGTGAAACTGACTGTGCACAGGGGAACTAGAGCAGACAGCTATCTGGGAGTTCTCAGGTTGGGGGAAAGGGAGGGATGAAGGGGTGGAGGGTGGTCCTGATTAATGCCAGGAGCATGGAAAACATGATGCCCCAGTTTCAAGCAATGTTAGTAGAGGGAGAAGTGGATGTGGTGGCTGTCACTGAAACTTGGGCCACTCCTGGGCATGATTGGGATCTAAACCTGATGGAGTACTCTGCATTCAGGATGCACATGTTTGTGGGTGTGGGGGGAGCAGCACTCATTGTTAGGAATGGCATAGGAATAAGCAGGGTGGAGGGTGCAGAGGGAAATGTAGAGGCATTATGGGTCACCTTGCAGGAGTCTGGGAGCAAGGGGGTGAATCTGGGTGGTGGTTTACAGGCCACCCCTGCAGGCAGAAGATTTTGAGGAAGGCCTTGTGGCAATTCTTAAGGACCACTGTAGTCAGGTGGAGGGTAGAATGGTGGTACTGGGTGACCTAAACATGCAAGGGGCTGACTGGGGAACTATGGCATCCTCACCGGCCATGGAACAGTGCCTCCTGGACATCTTCCAGGATGCGTTCCTTTCCCAGCTGGTGGCTGACCGATGAGGAAGGGTTGTATCCTGGATGTGGTCCTGATGGATTGTGAACTGGTTAGGGATCTAGTGGTTGGGAACCCACTTGCAGGAATGGATCATGTCACAATCTGGTTTTCCCTAGACCTGGGGGAGGGAGACGATCGCACTAAAATGGCAGTAGTTGACTTCAGGGGAGCAGACTTAAAGGGTATGGAACAGATCCTCTGGGGTCACTTGAAGGGGATCAGACCAGGTATGGACACAGAGAGAAGGTGGGAAATTATTAATGGAGGGCTCCTGGAAGCTGCCAAGGCCTGTATGAAGGTTCAATGCAAGTTAGGTAGAGCCAAAAAGCCAAGCTTGTGGACCAGGGAGGTCCAGGAAGCAGTGAGGGAGAAAAGGGCTGTCTATAACTAATACAGTTGCTCATGTGGGGTTATGGACAAGGAGGAGTATTATACGATATCCAGGAAGGTAACCAGAGTGGTGAGATCAACCAAGGTGAGAACAGAGCAGAGTTTGGCACAGGGGACCAGGAGAGGTGGTAAAGGGTTATTTAGGTATATCAGGGAAAGAAGGAGGCAGAAGGGGAAGGAAGGAAACATATTCAATTCAGTGCTTTAGAGTAACTGGTAATTGCTATTTTTCTTTTAAACTTAGATTGTGGGATTTTAGTGACACTATACTTTCTTTGTTGTCATTACTTATAATTGTTTTCGGGCTGTTAAAAATTTAAAACATAGTGGTGGTGTAAGTCTGTGCTGTCTTTAATTGCTGCAAATTTTTGCCCCCCCCCTCCCCTTCCCCAAACTCTTAATTATATGCCCTGTTAAATCTGATTGTCAGGAGCTAAACACAGGGTATAGTAAGGGGTGTGAAGTAGGAGGGGCATAAGGGGGAAGAGGTCCACCCTCAGCATGACAAATGTTTTGACTCATTTATTTATTTACTGGTTTCTTTTTCTTTAAAAAAAAATCTGAGGATCAGTGGCAGGATTTTTAGTGCAGTAAATTAGTAAAAAGGGAACCAGGAGAGCTTCAGTAGCAGACAAGTAGTGGAATTGTAGTATAATGTGGAGAGTGGTGCAATGCAGTGGCCCCGGGGCAGCCATATTCAGGCAGACCTTCTGGGCACTGAGGTGCTGCCCTATCTGCATGCATCTCTCTGGACTGTGGGATGAGGTAGCCAGACTCAGAGCAGAAGTAAACTGGGTCAGGAGTACCATCACCCCTATCCAGGGACTACCCAGTCCAATGCAACTGCCTCAAAGGATGCCGAGAACAAGGAGTACTTGGATGACAGTGGGTTCAGGAAGGGTTAGAGCAGTCAGGCAGAGGCACATCCCAGATCCTATTCCACTCAAGAACTCATATGCCACACTGGCAAATGAGGACAACCAACTAGAGGTACTCAGAGAAGTGGAAGGAAAGGATGTGGAGGTTAGCCAAGGAGGTGACCTCAGCGGGGAAAGCAGTGGATCCCAGGGAGGAGGAAGTGAATCCTGGTGGGGGACTCCATCATAAGAGGGATCCAGCTAGGAACACAGGAGGGGGAGGACAGGGAGGTGAGGTGATTACCAGGTGCCACAGCATGGAGGGATGGAAGGAAGATCCTGGGGATCACTGGGAAGACAAGATGGGAGGGTGAGCTGGATGTCATTATCCACCTGGGTACTAATGACCTGGCAAATGGGGAGCCAAAGGAAGTTCAGGAAGAGTTTAGGAAACTGGGGAGGGTCTCAACAAGTAGCTACTTCTGTCACTTTCTCAAGTACTACCTGTGAGAGAGCAAGGAGACATAGGAGTGCCTGCACCAAAAACTTTAACTCATGGTTGAAGAACTGGTGCTGTGAGGAAGGGTTTGGATTCATTGGTGACTGGGGACACACCTGGAGGGATGGAGGGTTTGTTCAAGCCTGGCGGCCTGCATCCATCCTGGAGGAATCAAGCACTCAATGATAAGTTTAAATCTACATTGACAAGCATTTAAACCAGCAAAGGGGTGGCAGGCCAGCAAGGGAGGGTACCTACTTGCTCACCCACAGCTAGCAGTGGAACCAATGAACAGAGGAGTGGCTATCTCTGCAAAGCAGTGTGCAAAGATGGAGATTAGTGCCCAAGAGGTGGATAAGCAGAAAAGGGCAAAATTCAGCAGAAGGGTAGACAGCAAGGAGAACCAGGGATAAATGACAACCAAGGAAGGGGCTGGAGTAGAACAGTGAAACAGTCTAGGAGGTCACATCATGGAAATCCATGTGTGCAAATGCCAGGAGCCTTAGCAACAAGATGGAAGATCTGGAGGCTGTCATGATACAGTCAGACCTGGACATTGTGGCCATCACTGGAAACCTGGTGTAATGATAACCACGACTAGGAGATGGCCATACCTGGCTACAACATATTCAGAAAGACAGAGCAGGCAGGAAGGGAGGAGGAGTGGCACTGTATGTGAAAATGACATAAAGGCCACAGAGATCCAGGAGGAACAAAATGGGGAGAGATACTGTGGGTTAAGCTGGAAAGGAAAATGGGGACAGCCATCTGCACAGGTGTGGTCTATAGACCACCAGCCCAGGAGAAGAAACAGATAGGGAGCTGATGCTAGCCATCCAAAGGATGGCAGACAAGGTGAGTAGTACTGGTTGGAGACTTCAATATTCCAGATGTGGACTGGAGCATCCCAGCAGCATCAACTAGGGCAGATTTATCCTGGACTCCTTCAGGTGCCTTCCTCAAGCAACTGGTCATGGAACCAACTCGGCAGAAGGCAATACTGGACCTTGTGCATAAACAAGGACAGTGTGATGGGGGTACAGTGGGGAACACCTGGGAAACAGTGACCACCAGTCATTGTGGTTTGAAATAACAGAAAGCAGAACCAAACCACAAAAACACATATCCTGGATTTAGGGGGCAGACTTTGGGAAAATGGGGAGATACCAGAAAGAGGCATTAAGGGGAATGGGACGGAATCAGGGGTTGAGGAACAGTGGGCAGTATTTAAATGGGATTACAAGAACAACGAAGTATGTTAAGCAGGTTATAGCAAGAGAAAAGGAAGAGGAGACCATTATGGTTTTCCAAAGAGGTAGCAAAGAAAGTGAAAGCCAAAAGATTGCATTCAGGCAATACAAAAGACACAGGCAGAAGGGATAGGGAAGTATCAGGAGAAACAAGGGAGGCAGGGAGGTCAGTAAGGAAGACAAAGCTCAGACAGAAATACACATACCAAAGTCAATGGGTAGAGGGACAAAACCTTTACAGGTACATAAGTGAAAAAAGAAAGACAAAGGGAGGGATAGTGAGACTGAAGGGGGAGGATGGGGGCAGCGTGGAGGATGATAACAGTAAAGCTGACATATTGAACAGGTATTTCTGCTCAGTCTTTACTGAGGAAGAGGAGGGTAATGGGTCTGAAGGGAGTACAAGGGGTGAGAATAGTGCAGAAATGGACACAAGTCCCTTTACACAAGAAAGGGTCCTGAAGGAACTTGAAGTAATAAGAGTTGATAAAGCAATGGGGCCAGATGGGGTGCACCCCAGGGTCCTTAAAGAACTAAGAGAGGTGGTGGCTGAACCTCTAACTATCCTGTTTAACCGATCACTGGAAACAGGGAGGTTCCCAAAGACTGGAGGACAGCAGATGTAGTCCCCTTATACAAAAGTGGGAACAAAGAGGAAGCAGGGAACTACAGACCAGTCAGTCTCAACTCGGTAGTGGGGAAGATCATGGAAGCACTACTGAAGGAGAGATTGGTGGAACATCTGGTTGTCAATGGACTACAGGACCCAAGGCAGCATGGTTTCACCAGGGGGAGGTCATGTCAGACCAACCTCATTGAATTTTTGACTGGGTGACTAGGGAGGTGGATCAGGGGAGGGCAGTGGACATGGCCTAGCTGGACTTCAGCAAGGCATTTGACACTGTGCCACATAGAAGACTATTACACAAACTGGGGAATATGGGTTTGGGCAGGACAGTAGTGTGGTGGGTAGGTAACTGGCTGGGTGGCAGGATCAGAGGGTGGTGGTAAATGGCTATCACTCCACAGAGGGAAGAGTGACCAGTGGGGTACCACAGGGATCAATGCTGGGACCGGTCCTATTCAACATCTTCATCAGTGGCATTGCGCAGGACCTAGAAGGCAGAATTTCACTGTTCGCTGATGACACAAAGCTCTGTAACAGAGTAGACACACCAGAGGGTGTAGACAGAATGAGAAGGGACCTGCAGAAACTTGAAGAATGGTCAGGGGTTTGGCAGTTGAAATTCAATGCAAAGAAGTGCAAGATAATGCATATGGGGCACAAAAACCCTGGCACAATATATCAGTTGGGGGGTGAGGATATAGCATGCACCAAGCAGGAAAGGGATCTTGGGGTTGTCATCTCTGATGACCTCAAGTTAGGGAAACAGTGTGACAAGGCAGCAGGTAAAGCAAATAGGATGCTGGATGTATATTCAGGGGCATCACCAGCAGGAAAAGGGAGGTCATAATTCCGCTATACAAGACACTAGTGAGGCCCCACCTGAGCACAGTGTACAGTTCTGGAGACCATACCTACGTAAGGACATAGACAGGGTAGAGAAGGTTCAGAGGAGGGCAACAAAGATGGTGCATGGATTGATCACAAGTCCTATGAAGACAGGTTGAAGGAACTGAACATGTACTCCCTGGAGGAGAGGAGGGAGAGAGGGGATATGATAGAGACATACAAGTATCTTACAGGGAGGAACAGGGTGCAGGAAAACACTATTTTTAAGCGAAAAAGATATTCCAGGACTAGAGGACATGGGATGAAGTTGGAGGAGGATGACTCAGAGGAAACATGAGAAAAATTTCTTCACAGAGCGGGTGGTGGACAAGTGGAACACCCTGCCAGAGGAAGTGGTGGGGGATGAAACAATCACGGGATTTAAGAATGCATGGGATAGACATAAAGGAATTCTGGAGGTCAGGGGTAAGGGGCAACAGACTTCTAGGAAAACAAACTGAACTTACAAGCTCAAATGGGAAGACTGGGTGGGCCATAGGCCCTTATCTGCCGACACTGTCTATGTATAATGAAAGTGAGGGGGAAGATTAGTAGTCTGAGGTCGGGGAGTGGGTTGGCTGAGGAGCAGGCAGAGATACTTAATTACTTTGCTTCAGTCTTTACTAGGAATGATGGCGGGGCAGCACCATACAAGTGGAGGCAGATTAGATTTGCAGGAGGGGGGGATCACGGACATCGAAATTCCTGTTGATAAGGTGAGGGAAGCCCTCAAGTCCCTAGAAATGGAGAAGGCTTCGGGTCCAGATAGTCTGTATCTCAGGGTGCTAAAGGAGATGGCAGATGTCCTGGCTTCTCCTCTTCTGGACGTTTTCAACTCCTCCCTTCAGATAGGGTGGGTGCCTCAGGATTGGAGGATGGTCCACATTGTGCCTATCCAAAAAGGCAGCTCACGTGAGGAGATGGGAAACTACAGGCCTGTCAACCTGATGTCATTGGTAGGCAAAATGATGGAGACCATCTTAAAAGCAAGGCTGGAGGTGTTTATGAAGGCACAAGGCCATCTGGAAGATCACCAACATGGTTTTGTTCAGGGCAGATCATATCAAATTAACCTTGTGGAGTTCTACGATTGGGTGACAAAGGTGCTGGACCTGGACAAGCTGGTGGTTGTCCTCTTTCTTGACTTCAGCAAGGCGTTTGACTCAGTGCCACATCCTGAGCTGCTGGAAATGTTGGGGGAAATGGGGGTGGGGGGATGGATGGTCAGGTGGATAGGGAACTGGCTAGCTGAGTGGTGTTAGAAGGTGGTGGTCGGGGGGGTTCATCCCCTAGGAGGGTCATTAGCAGGGTCCCACAAGGATCAGTGCTGGGTTCACTCCTGTTCAATGCCTATATCTCAGACATCAGAAAAGACATCAGGTGTGAGATGAGCCTCTTTACCAATGACTCGAAGCTAGGAGTGGTGGTGGATGGGGCGGAGGGTAGAGAAGCCCTACAGAGAGACCTGGAGACTCTGGAGAGGTTATTATGTACTTGAAAACTGAGGTTTAATACTAAGAAATGCAGGGTTCTACACCTGGGGCTTAGGAACACAGCTCATAAGTACCTTTTGGGAGGGGAGACACTGCAGACTTCAGGTGGAGAGAAGGATCATGGGGTGGTAGTGGTGACAAAATGAACAACTCTGAACAGTGTAGAAGGGCTGAGGCTAAAGTAAATAAAATGCTGGGGTGCATTTCTAGGGGGATTACCTTGAGAAGGCAGGATATATTTCTCCCTCTGTATAACTGCCTGGTTAGAACACACCTTGAGTACTGCATGCCGTTTTGGCACCAGTACTTAAAAAAAAGACATTACACTCCTGGAGAGGGTCCAAAAGAGGGTGACCAGGATTATGCAGGGTCTGTGGATAGGTTTTATGAGGAGAGACTTGAGGAGCTCAACTTGTACTCCCTGGGGGAGAGGAGGGACAGAGGGGACATGATCAAGATCTTTAAATACCTTACAGGGGTAAATAGGGTAAGCCTAGATAAGGTGTTCCAGCTGAGTGAGGTGGGGGCCACCAGGGTGCACCCAGTGAAGTTGATTGGCAGGAGACTTGGTGAGGGAGACAAGGAGATGTTACTTCACCAAGAGGGTGGCAGAACCCTGGAATGCACTGCCTGTGGAACTGGTGGCTGTTAGTACTGTGGCGAGGTTCAAGTGGGGCTGGGACAGGTATTTCAAGCGGGGCAGGGGCAGTTATAGGGGGAAGGTGAAACTGAGTAATGACAAAAATGGAGTTTTTCAGTTGTGGTATGGGGTTGGCGGTTTACATGGGGGGGCAGGGAAGGCAGTTATGGTGCCCCAAATGGTTGCTGATCCTTGAGCAGACTCGATTGACCATAAAGGCCTACTCTGACGGCATCTTAGTATGTTAATATGTTAACCTCCACTTGCACAGTGTGTGACTCTGAGCAAGTCACTTAACCTCCCCAGTGCTCCCAGGTCACCCCTGAAAACCGGCATTTGTGTGTAGTGGGCCTTACTAAGTTACCAAAGACTAAAATAAATAAAATCATTATTAATGCTGTGAAAGCACCTGGGGTATGCATGCTTTCCAAAACAAAGTGTCAGCAGCATGTGCTGTCCTGTGGTATTAGTGTACACTAACAAAGTCAGCCTGTGTTTGTAAATCTTGTATCCCTTTGAGTCATCCTGCTCTGATTTTGTGGCTAGTGTGCAGTCTACTAAACATTAAAAAAAAATCTCCATTTCACTGCTTTGTATAGCTGACACAGGTCATAGTCTACTTCTTCGAAAAAGTCAATAAGCTTATACATGAATTGTTCAGCAGCAGCCTCGTCAGCTGAACACTATTCCCCAGCAATCTGGGCTAATTCCACTTCTCTTCTGAAAGTGTCAGAACCACCCTGGTGATTATTTAAAAGAGCACTGTTCTCCAAGCAGCTGTCTTGTGAAGGAGGGCGCTTTTTTCATCTACCATTGCATGTGACAGTAGCACACCAGCTACACAGAGTTTCAAATCACATGCGAGTCACTTGGTCCACACCTGCATGTCCTGCCATCCAAAGATTTTTCCACTGCAGACCCTGTTTCTCATAGCACTGATCTGCAGACACTCTCACTGAGTGTTCCTGTTTAGGGAATGTGCATATTGTTAAACTGGAGAGGGAGTATTTAGTAATTAGTTTTGCAGCACCTTCACCTGATGTTAGATGATCCAGTATCTCCAACTTCATATTGACATTTGAAGGCTTCCATTTCTTTCAATCAGCCATAGTGAAGACAGCCCAGCAGTGTTAAAAGAACCAATGTTCTTACAGCAGAAGGAGCAGTGAGTGAAAGGCACAGTGGATCATTGGGTTTTATAACACAAACTGAAAAGGGCTAGTCAAAATAAATTGCTTTTCATGGGTTACGCAGGCTTTAGCAGTAAGTAAAATGCAGAAGGGATCAATGGTCTTTAAAACAGAAATCAAAATAGGCTAATTAAAACACGGCTGGTGGTTGGGGAGAGAGGGACCACTAGCACCAGTGATTCTTTTTCCCATCAAGGAGCTGACAATTGGAGGTTGGGGAGAACCACTTCCACCAGAAATTATTTTTATTGTACAGTTGGGGCTACTGATCAGAGGGTGGGTAGGACCACTACCATCAGGGATTATTATTTTACAGTTGGGTTGTCAATCCGAGGGTGGGGTGAAGCATGATCCCCAAGAATGGCAAGAGATGCCATGGCTGGTAAGGGGTGGTACCACACTAATGGCCTGCACTACCCATCCAAATGTGCCCATAATAGGCAAGCAAATGGACACTGAATACCTTACATAACTAAAGGGCTCATTCACATGGGTTATTTTGAAAATTGCTCCTAGCACTCTAGCACTATCAACTCTTGATCCCTGCTTCAGTACCCATGTTGGCCAATGTCAAGATCCATAATGGGGTGGTACTACCCGATTTAACTCTGTGCTGACATGGCCCTTTGTTTAGTTGGATAACATCCAACTGAATATACCACTTTGGGACCCCTGGGCAATTGCAAAGAGTAGCACAAACATTTGCACTGCGCTTTGTACCCTACTGAATATCAAGCCTCTGTAGTATATTTTCTATAGCTGTCCTGCCCTTCACAGTATAAAGTCCTAGTTTTAGCCTTTCTTGACATCAATAGTCTCTTAATTTAGTTATCTGTTTTGTTGCCTTTTCCTGCACCTTCTCAATATTTTCTATGTCTCTTTTGAGTTATGGACTCCACACTGGTGTGCAGTGGCATTATGCATTGTGTGTCTACTTAAAAAGGAGTTCTCAATGCATCCAAGTAGTCTGTTGGGCCACCACTACTACTTTATTACAATGACAGCTGAATTTTACATCGTTATTGATCAATATCCTGAGATCTTTGTCACTATTCACTTCCTTTAGGGTTTTTCCATTTAGTTAGTGCTCCCTCTTTTAGCCACCCCCCCATCCGCCACCCTTGCTTACCACCAGTGTGAGCTCTTGTTCTATTTTCCAGCAGTGTTTACTCTCACTTTAACCATCACCCTCTCTTACATGCCACCCTCTTTTATCCACAACAATTTAGGATGTGCAAAGGTTGGCAGATAAAATAGAATGCACTGTATTTTTGAAAACTGTTTCCCATCCCTAATTGCATAACTGCTTATTTGTCACTGTTAAATAACGTACCATTTTTAATGGCCTATTGCTTTAAAAATCTAATATTTTTTTTGTATTTTCAGTTGTGTCAGTTGGTCCAGTATTGTCTGCAGATTATACTAGCCAACTATCCACCTCCTTATTCAAATCACTGTTGTATGATACAAACAATTCTGGTCCCAGTACTGAAAAGTAAAGTGTCAGTGGCTCATTAGGTAGCACTCTCACCTCTGAGGCCGGGAGATCAGAGGGCTGTGGGTTCAGTTCCCACATCTGGCACTTGGGTTAATATCCCAGTACTGACACAGTAGTGCAGCATGAGAGGGGTGCTGCACTTCTGAGGTGCCGTCTTTCAGAGGAGACATTAAACCGAGGTCCCATCTGCCTGGATAGGCTGTAGTTCAGGTGGATGTTAAAGATCCCATGGCACTTATCGAAAAGAGTAAGGGAATTTCCCCGGTGTCCTGGCCAAATTTCCCTCATTCACTAAAAAATACCACCAACAGCTTAATCTGGTTTAAGGTCTGTTGCCATTCATCTGTATCCCCCTGCCCCGGGTTGTGCCTGAAAATAGGCAGGATTTGTCTAGTGCACTCACCCCGCCAACAAAAACTAAATAAATAAATAAATCCTGGGGGAACTCACTAGTAGCTTCTCCCACCTCCAACAGTAGTCCTTTTATTCTCACCCTCTGAGTTCTAATATGCAACCAGCTGGTCACCCACCTTATGGGTTTGTGATCTATACCCATGGTTTTCAGTTTATTAATTAATGTAGTATGTGGTACTTTGTCAAATTTTGGGGGAAAATCTAAATAAGTTATATCTAGCTGTTTGTGTTCAATGCTTTATGACATTTTCATAAAAAGACAAATGTATTTATAGTGCAAAACATAGTTTCCTAAAGCCATGCTTCCTTTTATCAGTTATATTTGTGCTATTAATTTCTGCATCTACATGTAATTTATCCTTTAATGTGGTTTCCGTTAGTTTTCCCGAAATTGACATCATGCTGATCTGCCACTAATTTGAAGTTCTAGCTCTAGCACCCTTTTTAAATATGGGAACAACTACAGCTGTTTTCAGGTCTTCGGGTACCTCTCCTGTTTCAAATGCTTTATTGAATATTTCCATTATTGGCTCTAACAAATATTCACCAATTTGTCTTAGATGTTTGGTTTGTAACATGTCCGAACCTGCAGTTTTTCCGGTCTTGATTTTGTCCCTTAGTTTCTTAATTTCTGCTTTATTCTTTTCCCAGATTTGAACCACAACTTGTAGGTGTGTTATATTTTGTGAAAACTGAACAGACATTTTGGTTAAACACTTCTGCTACTTCTGCACTTCTCCTACCAGGTGCCATGGCATGGAGGGATGGAAGGAAGATCCTGGGGATCACTGGGAAGGCAAGACAGGAGGGTAAGCTGGATGTCATTATCCACCTAGGTACTAATGACCTGGCAAATGGGGAGCCAGAAGAAGTTCAGGAAGAGTTTAGGAATTTGGGGAGGGGTCTCAAGCAAGTAGCTACTTCTGTCACTTTTTCAGAAGTACTACCTGTGAGAGGCAAGGGAGATCATAGGGGTGCATGCATCAGGAACTTTAACTCATGGTTGAAGAACTGGTGCTGTGAGGAAGGGTTTGGATTCATTGGTGACTGGGGACCCACCTGGAGGGATGGAGGTTTGTTCAAGCCTGACGGCCTGCATCCATTCTGGAGGGGAATCCAAGCACTCAAAGATAAGTTTAAATGCTACATTGACAAGCATTTAAACTAGCAAAGGGGGTAGCAGGCCAGCAAGGATGGTACCTACTTGCTCACCCCCCACAGCTAGCAGAGGAACCAGAGAACCAGAGGAGTGGCTATCTCTTCAATGCAGTGTGCAAAAGATGGAGATTAGCACCCAAGAGGTGGATAGGCAGAAAAGGGGCAAAATTCAGCAGAAGGGCAGACAGCAAGGAGAACCAGGGATAAAGGACAACCAAGGAAGGGGCTGGAGTAGAACAGCGAAACAGTCTAGGGAGATTAAATCATGGAAAGCCATGTGTGCCAATGCCAGGAGCCTTAGCAACAAGATGGAAGATCTGGAGGCTGTCATGGTGCAGTCAGACCTGGACATTGTGGCCATCACTGAAACCTGGTGTAATGATAACCATGACTGGGAGATGGCCATACCTGGCTACAACATATGCAGAAGAGACAGGGCAGGTAGGAAGGGAGGAGGAGTTGCACTGTATGTGAAAATGACATAAGGTCCACAGAGATCCAGGAGGAACAAAATGGGGGAGAGATACTGTGGGTTAAGCTGGAAAGGAAAATGGGGACAGCCATCTGCACAGGTGTGGTCTATAGACCACCAGCCCAGGAGGAAGAAACAGATAGGGAGCTGATGCTAGCCATCCAAAGGATGGCAGACAAGGGTGAAGTAGTACTGGTTAGAGACTTCAATATTCCAGATGTGGACTGGAGCATCCCAGCAGCAGCATCAACTAGGAGCAGATTTATCCTGGACTTCCTTCAGGGTGCCTTCCTCAAGCAACTGGTCATGGAACCAACTCGGCAGAAGGCAATACTGGACCTTGTGCTCACAAACAGGGACAGTGTGATGGGGGTAACAGTGGAGGAGCACTTGGGGAACAGTGACCACCAGTCATTGTGGTTTGAAATCACAGAAAGAGCAGAACCAAACCACACAAAAACATGTATCCTGGATTGTAGGGGGGGGAAGAGTTTGGGAAAATGGGGAGATACTTGAAAGAGGCATTAAGGGGAATGGAACAGGAATAAGGGGCAGTATTTAAAATGGGGGTTACAAGAGCAACATAATTATGCATTAAGCAGGTTAGCAAGAGGAAAAGGAAGAGGAGACCATTATGGTTTTCCAAAAAGGTAGCAAAGAAACTGAAAGCCAAAAAGATTGCATTTAGGCAATACAAAAAGACACAGACAGAAGGGGATAGGGAGAAGTACCAGGAGAAGCAAAGGGGAGGCAGGGAGTTCAGTAAGGGAAGCCAAAGCTCAGACAGAAGAACACATTGCAAAATCAGTGGGTAGAGGGGACAAAACCCTTTACAGGTACATAAGTGAAAAAAGAAAGGCAAAGGGAAGGATGGTGAGACTGAAGGGGAGGATAGGGGCCGCGTGGAGGATGACAACAGTAAAGCTGACATACTGAACAGGTATTTCTGCTCAGTCTTTACTGAGAAAGAGAAGGATAATGGGTCTGAAGGGAGTATAAGGGGTGAGAATGGTGCAGAAATGGACACAAGTCCCTTTACACGAGAAAGGGTCCTGAAGGAACTGGAAGTAATAAGAGTTGACAAAGCAATGGGACCAGATGGGGTGCACCCCAGGGTCCTTAAAGAACTAAGAAAGGTGATGGCTGAACCTCTGGCTATCCTGTTTAGCCGATCACTGGAAACAGGGGAGGTATCCTTAGACTGGAGGACAGCAGATGTAGTCCACTTATACAAAAGTGGGAACAAAGAGGAAGTGGAGAACTACAGACCAGTCAGCCTCACCTCAGTAGTGGGGAAGATCATGGAAGTACTACTGAAGGAGAGACTGGTGGAACATCTGGTTGTCAATGGACTACAGGACCCAAGGCAGCACGGTTTCACCAGGGGGGAGGTCATGTCAGACCAACCTCGTTGAATTTTTTGACTGGGTGACTAGGGAGGTGGATCAGGGGAGGGCAGTGGACATGGCCTATCTGGACTTCAGCAAGGCCTTTGACACTGTGCCACATAGAAGACTATTACACAAACTGGGGAATATGGGTGTGGGCAGGACAGTAGTGTGGTGGGTAGGTAACTGGCTGGGCGGCAGGACACAGAGGGTGATGATAAATGGCTGTCACTCCACAGAGGGAAGAGTGACCAGTGGGGTACCACAGGGATCAGTGCTGGGACCGGTCCTATTCAGCATCTTCATCAGTGACATTGCACAGGGTCTAGAAGGCAGAATCTCACTGTTCACTGATGACACAAAGCTCTATAACAGAGTAGACACACCAGAGGACGTAGACAGAATGAGAAGGGACCTGCAGAAACTTGAAGAATGGACAAGGGTTTGGCAGTTGAAATTCAATGCAAAGAAAGTGCAAGATAATGCATATGGGGCACAAAAACCCTGGCACAATATATCAGTTGGAGGGTGAGGATATAGCATGCACCAAGCAGGAAAGGGATCTTGGGGTTATCATCTCTGATGACCTCAAGGTAGGGAAACAGTGTGACAAGGCAGCAGGTAAAGCAAACAGGATGCTGGGATGCATAGGCAGGGGCATCACCAGCAGGAAAAGGGAGGTCATAATTCCACTATACAAGACACTAGTGAGGCCCCACTTGGAGTACAGTGTACAGTTCTGGAGACCTTACCTACGTAAGGACATAGACAGGGTAGAGAAGTTCAGAGGAAGGCAACAAAGATGGTACATGGATTACATCACAAGTTCTATAAGGACAGGTTGAAGGAACTGAATATGTACTCCCTGGAGGAGAGGAGGGAGAGAGGGGATATGATAGAGACATACAAGTATCTTACAGATAGGAACAGGGTGCAGTAATACACTATTTTTAAGTGAAAAAGATGTTCCAGGACTAGAGGGCATGGGATGAAGTTGGAGGGATGACGATTCAGAGGAAACATGAGGAAGAATTTCTTCACAGAATGGGTGGTGGACAAGTGGAACACCCTGCCAGAGGGAGTGGTAGGGGCTGAAACAATCACGGATTTAAGAATGCATGGAATAGACATAAAGGAATTCTGGAGGTCAGGGGTAAGGGGCAACAGACTTCTAGGAAAACAAACTGAACTTACAAGCTCAAATGGGCAGCCTGGGCGGGTCATAGGCCCTTATCTGCCGACACTGTCCATGTATCTATGTTTAGGTCTTTTTTTTCTTGTTTATGTTCTATTAGTGATCCTACTCTGTTACAATTAAAATAAATATATTACTCTGTTACTATTAATGTAAGCAGAGAATGCATTCCCATTATCTCTAATGTGTACTTTTTTTAATTCTTACCCATTGTTTCCTTCCTTATCATGTGTTTATTTATCTTTACTTAATTTCTATTGCTATCTATATTAACATTTGTTGACTCCTTTCTCATAGGGTTGTAGTTCAGTTCAGTTCAGTTCAATTTTATTGTTTGACAAACAACATTGTCTTTACTAATACTCATAGGGTTGTACAGTATGCTAATCTTTGTTATAGTAATTTTTTTTTCAACTTTTGTGCAGACAATTGTATTGTTTTCTCTCTATTATTTTAGAGTGGTTTGTCCGGTACAGTAAGTGCACTGTCTTTAATTCTAGCACTTTGTCTTTGTGTACAACCCAGAATTGCTACATCCCAGCATTTTTTGGATATTTTCTTCCAATCCAATTTTTGTAGTGCTTCCTTTATTTTGTTAAAATTTACTTTATTATATTTTTTTAATAGGATGCCCCTTAGATTTTTAATTTTTAGTTAGGAATGAGAACTGGCTCATGTTATGATCGCTGTTCCTTAGGCTTTCAAGTATCTTTAGATTTCTAATATTATCTGTTATATCTGTAATAACCAGGTCAAAGACATTGTTCCCTCTTGTAGGGCTGTTGACCATCTAGTATGGTCTATTATTTAACAACATGTTCAGGAGCTGTTGCACTGTTTTATTGGATACTTTCAGATCTGCACAGATAATACCTGGGAGGGTGAGGTCTCACATTAATAAGACACCCCCTCTCTCAACAACCACTGATATACTGTTTATTAGTCCTACTGTATATGGTGTTATTCACTAGTGTCTGGGGGGAGAGCAAACTGTTGCTGTTAACTTTTTACCCATTCATTGTACTACTTTGTACACCAATCACAACCCATCTTCCTGTGGTCCCCCTTCAAACAGTTACTGACAGTCCCCAGCTACAGACTGTATCTACATCAGAGAAGTTTAGAAAACATGCTAGGGAGGATGACTGTTTTACTAATAGCAATCAAAATGACCAGGAAAACGGGTTCAATATCCAAGGTGTTAGAGTCATTAAAAAGGGCAGGAAGGCTCAACATTTCAGCATTGAGCTATTTAACAGATTTGACCCTTTATCTGCCCCTTCTCCATTTTCTGCTGATGTAACTACTGATGCCCCTACAGAATTCACTAATTGTTGCTCTCTATCTCAAACGAATATTGATGTAACTACTGATGCACCTACAGAATTAACTAAATGTTTCTCTGTATCTCAGATGAAAACTCATGGTTCATCTCCTGCCCCTCCATCTATTAATAATACATATACAAATGACGCCCCACTTATTGACTTCTCTGCTTATCCAACTAGCCCTTCATTGCCTAGCAACCAGCATGATTTCAATGATCCCTGCCAGCAACAAATTTATGTTTTAGGTGACTCTATAACTAAACACTTAGATAGGACAATTTGCAACCCTGACAAAATTAACAGAACTAGTTCAAGCTTCAGTGGCATTAAGATATCCAAACTTACTATAATGCTGTCAGAGATTATGAAGAATTGTGGTGATAACCCCATAGCACTTATACATGTAGATGCTAACAATATTTATAGGGATTCCATTCAAACAATAGAAGAAGATTTTGTCACATTGGCAAATAAACTGGTTGATATTGGTTGTACAATTTGTCTTTCTGAGATTTTACCTATTCCTTGTTTCTCACCATTCCTTAACAACAAAAATAAAGTAATAAATTAGTGGCTTAGGAAATGGTGTTTGTAACAGAATTTGACATGTTTAACTCACTGGGAAGATTTTGAATATCATCCTGAACTGCATTGCATAGACAGCTTACATTTAAGTAGATGTGGTAATGCCATCCTGGGAAAACAGTTTCTGTCATCACTTTGCAATGTTTTAAACTGAATTTGAGGGGGAGATGGTGGACAGATCACCATCTCTAAAGCATCCAGCCAGTAGCACAATGGTATGTCTAAACTTGCATTGCTTAAGTTTTAATGCTAGGTGTCTAAATCATAAACTAGATGAATTAAAATGTAGACTCAGTCAAGAGGATATAGACATTATCGCTATCAGTGAAACTTGGGGTGATGAAAAATCTTCTTGGGCAACAAATATTCCAAGCTACACAGTGTATATACTAAATAGGACTAATAAAAAGGGAGGGGGTGTTGCATTATTTGTCAAAAATCAACTAAATTCGATTACTATTACCAAGAGCATTAAAAAACATGACAAACTAACTGAGACTATTTGGGTCAAGCTAATTTTGTCTACATCCGATGTTCTTATTTTGGGCTCTTGTTATCATCCTCCCAATTCTCCAGTTAATATATTAGAAGCAATTCTGTGTGAAATAGAAGAGGCAAAAGCAATAGGTAAAATAGTCTTCTCTGGTGACTTTAACCTGGGTGATATAGATTGGCAGACCTTAAGGGCTAACACTAGCCAAGGGAACAGACTATTGAACACATGTTTTAAGTTAGGCCTTAAGCAGAAAATACTTCTCCCCACAAGAGGTAATAACATCCTGGACCTTGTACGTTGTGATGATGATATAAAATTAAATAATATTCAGATTAGAGACCCTATAGGGAATAGTGACCATAATACTGTTACTTTTAACATAAGACAAAATTATGTTTATAACTCTAACCCCACCAAAATATATATGTACGAGAGAGCTGATTTGGCTACAATGAAGCACATCATCAGAAAAATTAATTGGGAGTCCATCATAGCTGGTTCTTCTCCTGCATACTTTTGGGAATTCTTTAAGAATTCTATCTGCCAGTTAAGAGATTTATACATTCCTTCTAAAATCAAAAACGTCAATCAAAATAAAGTTCCTAAATGGATGAATAATTCAATTAAAAAATTATTAGACTGAAAAGCAAAAAGTATATTAGATATCAAAAAAATAAATCATCCTCTAACTGGGATTCAAATGTTTATATACAAAAAAATGTAAGATTATGATTAAAAGGGCAAAATCTAGGTAGGAATATAACCTGGCTTTGAATGCCAATAAATCTAACAGCAAGCATTTTTACTCTTATATTAATTCATTAAAGAAACCCACATGTCAAGTAGGCCCTTTACTTGAAAATGAAACTTTGATCTATGATCTCACAACAATGGCTGAATTGTTTAATACTAATTTTTGTAAAATTTTTACTGGTGTATCTGAACAAATGAATGATGATGTTCTGTTTCAAACTGAAATTGAAACAGTTGTTGCCCCACCTGTCCATTTCCCTATAGATATAATTTATAAGAAATTACTTATACTCAAAGGCAAATGTAGTCCAGGTCCAGACAGTATAGCTGGTCACTTGTTATTTTTGTTAGCTGATTCTATCACCATTCCCTTACAAATAATGTTTAAGTATTTTTTGGCCAAAAATTATGTCCCACATGATTGGAGAGAAGCAGATGTAGTCCCAATTCATAAAAAAGGCCCCAAAAATAACTGGGAAAATTACCAGCCCATTAGCTTAACCTCCTCTATTTGTAAATTATTAGAAAGTCTAATTAAAGACACTATGGGCCAGATATTCAAAACTTTGCCCCAGGGCTAAATTAGCACTGCCTGGCAGGCAAACTGTGTCCAGAGCAAAAACATAGCTATATTCAAAATGAATAGCAGTGTGCAAAACCAGCTGAATATTGTAAGCGAAGGAAGCTGGGCAAACAGGCCCAGGAGTGCAGGGCAAACATTGTCCAGGATTAAGAAAGCACTGAATATAGCAACAGGGAAGTGCAAACTGCAGCTGCAGCTTATTAGGCTCTGTAGCAAGCCAGTGTTGCAGGTGGAGAACATTGTGTGTGATTGCACAGAGATGTCTCACAGCTACTGCAAACACACCTCTCAACCTCTTGCCTCATAAATCAGGGACAAGGCTTAAAACAATCAGGGACAAAGGTTTAAAATCAGGGACACGCCATATAAATTGGAGGTATCTACTCAGGAAGCTGGTAGAATAAGTGGTGTAGTATAAAATGCATTTTCTAAGGAAGAACACATCTGTAACATTAATGTCTGACATTATGTTATGCTTAAAATCCCCACTGTTTGGTCATGGAAACAATTTGTAGGAGGGACAGAGTGAACGTTTGAGGTAAATTCAGGGATGTCCCTGAAAATCAGGGAGAGTTGAGAGGTATGACTGCAAACAACAATGTAAGCCACACACTGCAGAACTGTGCTATGCTGAAGTGAGGTTGTTTGCCCGGGGCTAATCTGATTGCACAGTGCTAACACATTAGCCCAGCGCAAACTGGTTAGCCAGGGCAAACGGGAGCTATATTCGAAGCTCCCATGCAAATGAGCCTACTTAGGTAATCTGTGGGCAAACAAGTACATTTGCATCTCATTAAGTGCTGTGTAGCATACATTACCATGCAGTTTGCCCTGTGCTACTGCATGGAGTGAAAAGCTCCCCCTTTTGGTCGGAATGGAAGTACAGGCTGGATGCTGCAGGCCAAGGCATGCCTACAGCATCCCCTGTTGGTCAGAATGGAAGTACAAGCTGGAAGCAGCAGGAACTGTGCGCTGGCAGGTACAAGCAGTGCATACAACATAGCTATGTAGCACTGCAAGCAGTACATAATGAGATATGTAGATCCGTGGCGATCTATAACTATAGATCGATACAGAGACACATGCATATACATATATATATATACATATATATATTTACTATATACACACACACACACACACACACACACACACACACACTACCAGTGGCAACATATGCCCTGGATGATACCCCCACTCCACACCAACAGAGGCAGCCCACAGCAGGTGTGGTTGGAACACAAGTATGCATGGGGCAGGCATAAGGCAGACTTGCAGGGGATGGGGGTGGGATGTCAGCTGTAGGGTCACTGGGCTGTGCAGCGCAGCGATCCAACATATAGGGACCTGGGCAGACAGGCTGGGCCAGGCAGCCCTTCACAGCCGTCATGGTCCCTGTTTCCACCTGTGTTGTTTCCACTCCCTGGTAGTCCAGTGGTCCCCCCACATCCCTACAGCATGAATCCTGATCCCCAATACAAGTATATCACGTCAGTATCCCTGGCAGTCTAGTGGTCCCCCCACCCCCAGCACATATCCCGACCACGTTTGGCATAATAATAACACAGTTTCCCTGGTAGTCTAGTGGTTCCCCTCCCCCCACACGGCTCCGACCCGGTTTAGAAGTAAAAGAACTCATTTTCCTGGTAGTCTAGTGGTCCCCCCCCTCCCAAGCACTGCTCCTGACCCCAGTTTAGAAGTAAAGAACTCATTTTCCCTGGTAGTCTAGTGGCCCCCAAGCACTGCTCCTGTCACAGGTTTAAAAATAAAATAGCTTATTTCTCTGGTAGTCTAGTGACCCCCCCCAAGCACCGCTCCCAACCATGGTTTAAAAATAAAATAGCTAATTTCCCTGGTAGTCTAGTGGTCCCCCCCCCCGGAGATGGACCACTAGACTACCAGGGAAATTAGCTATTTTATTTTCAAACTGTGGTCAGGAGTGGTGCTTAGAAGCACTAGACTACCAGGTAAATAAGCTATTTTATTTTTAAACCATGGTCGGAGCGAGTATGGGGGTGGACCACTGACTACTAGAGAAAATGAGTTCTATTAGTCTTAAGCCAGGGTCGGAGCAGTATGAGGAGAGTCCACTAGACTATGAGGAAAATGAATATATCTTTACACCGAGGTCAGGAGTGGTGCTTGAGGAAAGAGGAGCCACTAGACTACCAGGGACAATGAAGTTATTTTATTCTAAACCTGGAGTGGGAGCTAGCTTATGGGGAAGGGGGTCACTTAGACTACCAGGGATACATCCTTTATGTTGTGGTCAATGGGGGTTGTGATTTATGGGGGGGGCACCTCCGCATTACCGCCAGCCTTTTTTTGGTGGTAGTTAGTGCCACGCTACAGGTTGCGCTAATGCCTGTAGCACGGCGCTATACCTTTGAATATGCTGTTGCGCCAGCATTTAGGTCCCCTCCCCTCAGTCACTCCCCTGCATACATTATGATATAGCGTCTGTGCTAACACCTAGCGCCAACGCTAAATGTCCTTTTGAATATTACAGTCAGGCACAAATCCGGTGCTAATCCAGTGCAACAGATTTGCGCCCGGTGCTACCCTTTGAATATCTGGCCCACTATATCTATTATTCTTGACTCTTTTGATTTAGAGCAGGACGGCTTCAAAAAAGGTAGAAGTTGTTTAACCAATCTCATATGTTTTTATGAACATATCAGTTCTTCCCTTAATAATGGTTTGCCTTGTGATGTTATTTTCATCAACTTTAATAAGGCTTTTGACATCATGCCACATTGGGCTTTAACTACCAAACTTTGTACGTTAAACATAAATGGCTTTATCGTGAATTGGATAACTGATTGACTGCAAAATCACTTTCAACAGGTAGTTATTAATGGGAAAAAATCAAGTAAGGTTATTGTGACTAGTGGGTTGCCTCAGGGTTCTGTTTTGGGCCCCTGTCTTTTTCAAGCCTTCATCACTGTTCTTACTCTAGGATGTTCCTCTATTACAACAAAATATGCAGACAGTGTTAAAATAGGTGGCCCTTGTACGTCTGTCTCCCAGGCTGATATTATTCAAAACAACCTTGACTTTATTACCTCATGGGTAAAAAACTGGGGCATGACCCTCAATATCTCCAAATGTAAAGTAATGCATTTAGGCACAAAAAATCTGCATTTTCTGTACTTATTAGATGGTTTCCCACTTGAAACAACATTGGATGAAAGAGATTTGGGCATTATAATTTCAGACAATTTATCTTATAACAAACATGTACATGGTATTATCAACAAAACCAACAGAGTTGTATGGTCTATCTTACGTAACATCAAATCTAGGGATTGCGTGGTACTACTACCACTATATCGTGCTTACGCCAGACCACATTTAGAATATGCATCCCAGCTCTGGTGTCCGTATAAAAATCTGAAAGCCTTTTATTAGAGTCAGTTCAGAGACAATTTACAAAAAAAATCTCTGGGCTACACAATGACTCATACGAGGATAGGTTAGACACTCTAAAACTTATGCCCTTATCCACACGTTGTCTTTGAGGAGATCTCATGTTATTATACAACCTTGTTCAAGATCTGTATCTTATATGTGAACTGGGATTAGCATTTAAAAACTACAATCACAATATTAGGGGTCATCCCTTGCAATTAGTATGAAAACCATTTTAGTGTTTTAGTGGAAAATACTTTTTTACTCTTAGAGTAATCGGCCCATGGAACAGACTACCACTTCATGTTGTCATCAGTGCAACTAAAAGTATTTTCAAATATTGTTTTGATGTCTTAATAGGCAATGGATATAATCTGTTTTACTACATAATGGATTAGTATAAGAGCAGTAGGGGCTCATGCCTTCTCACTCTTGCACTTACTTTAGTATGAACCTTCCACCTATAGTAGCTTGTGATTGTTGCTTGGTGAGTTATAGTCCCTGATGTTATTACTGTCAATATCACATTCTATGTACAATGCTAAACCACCACCTCTTCTCTCAGCTGTATCTTTCTGGAATAGTCTATACCCCTTAATTTGTTTGCTACAGTTGATATGCTCTGTCCACCATGTTTCTGTCATGTCTCCTATACCAGTGTCGCTTTGTGACATTGTTAGCTCTAATTCTTCTTTATAACCATGTTCAGACTTCTTGCATTCACTGTTAGTGTAGCTAGCCTACTTTTGAGGTTTCTTTTAATTATTCTTTGTGTCAATCCTTATCACTTTTTTCAACCAGATTCTCTTCTTTATTCAGTTTAAATTGTTTGCCAATGGATCATAACAAGTATTTTCTAGGAAGCTGATTCCTTTTCAGTTTAGATGTAGTTAATCAAAACTAAACATATTACGGTTTCCCCAAAGGAGGGTCAAACTAACTTATTGAAAACTACATGCCAATATCCATCCTCTGCACTCTAAATAAAATGTTAGAGAGAACTGTGTATCTGCAAGTCCAAGAATATGTCAAGCGGCACAATTTACTAACATCATGGCAGCATGGTTTTAGAAAACATCATGACACCAACACAGCCTCATTTCTGATATTTTCTTAACCCTAGATAATGGGCTACAAACTGGTGTGGTGTTTATAGGCCTTACCAAGGCCTTCAGTCTTATGAACCATTAGTTGCTTATAACAAAGCTGACATCTCTTGGTCTTGATAGTCTATCAGCTTGGTGGTTTACAGACTACCTGCATGAAAGGTCACAGATCACTAGATGGCAGGGTGCTAGCTCTGACAAATGCCCAATCCTGGATGGAGTCCATAGGGTTTGATTCTGAAACCTCTGTTATTCTCTCTATTTATGAATAACATGCCCCATCATTGTGTGTGGGGGGTATCCCTATATGTTGATGATGCCATAATGTATAGATCCTCATAGGATATAGCTCAATTAAACCAACTGCTTGAGTACAACCTTTTATCACAGGAGAATTTATTTCATGCTAATATGTTAATTTTTAATGGCAAGAAGACCAAAGGCATACTATTGGGCCTTAATTGTCTGGATGCAGATGAGTCACAACCTTTGTCTCCATCTCTTTCAAATGGCTTGAAGATTGAGGTGGTTGACTATATAAAGTATTTAGGTGTGTACATAGACCAAGACTGTTCCTTTAAGGGTCATATTGACCAAGTGACCAAGACAGTGAACCAGAATTTAAGTCCACTGTACTGCTTGAGCCCATTCCTCACTCAGGAATCCAAATTAAAGGTATCTACTGGCATGCTCCTGCCCAAACTATTATATGGGTCTCCAATACTACATTCAGTAAGCAGCTCAGAGATGAGAGGGCTGAGTATTCTGTATCACAGAGTAGGGTGATTCACTGCAGGGGTCTCTCCAATGGAGCATCATTGTAAAGTGCTGGGTTCACTAAACTGGCCTTCCCTTGAGGGAAGACTGGCATATCTATCTCTGTGCCTTGCTTTTAAACTTAAGCAAAAAGATACTCCCCTTAGTCTAATTGGCATGATAACAGCCAAACAAAATGGAGCAACACTAAGGTCCTCCAATCAGCAGCTTCCCCATGTCCCCAGGGTCAGGACCTCTCAGGGGCTCTGGTCATTTGCTGAATTCTTACTGTCCCTTTGGAATGATCTTCCAAATAGTCTCAAGGTTTGTGCCTCCATTGGCGGCTTCAAGAAGGTTCTAAGGACTCACCTCTTAGAGTTCAGCCTCTGCACATGCTACCACTGAGGTTACATAGAAACATAGAATTTGACGGCAGATAAGGACCACTTGGCCCACCCAGTCTGCCCATTTCCCTACCTACTGGATAAGCTGCAGATTATAGTTAACCAGCAGCCTACTTCTTCCTACCTCCACCCCCTAGAATGGCCTTATGACTGTCCCATGCATGCTTGAATTCCACCACTGATTTTGACTCCACAACCTCCTCCAGAAGGCCGTTCCATGCATCCACAACAGGTTGACTTTTCTGGAGGGCTGTTGACATGGCTGTGCTGGACTCCTTACAGATCATTATACCAATATTGGGACCTTTACTAGTCTTATGATTGTACTGTGTAATATGTGCTGTTTCTCTTGTTATTAACTGTAATTATTCTATACCATTAACTGTGACTTATTTTTTCTTATTGTATAATATTTTATTGAGGGATTTTAAGTGTTTTTGTACAATAGAAAGTAAGCAGTATAGCCAAACAGATTATTGAGTATGGTACATTTCCAGAAAGCACAATGGTAATAGAAGTTATCCTTCACAAGACAAATTGTCTCACTACAAATCATAAATGACAGAATACTCAAATTCTCCATATTGCAATTATCTTCAGGATGTAGTACTTTCTAGGAGAACAGTACAAAGAAAGTAAGTAAGCCCTAAATAAGGCAAATGCTTATATATTATGACAAGTGCGTAGTTCCTCATGACATAATCTATAAGGAAAATAAAGGACTGCAAGCAGCCCATTAAATAGGAGGGTTGGAGAGTGGTTCCATGATTTTACAGAAAGGGAAGCAAAGTTATGATTCCCATTTCTGATAGTAATGGCAGAGATTACTCCTCTGAAGGTGAGAAAGGCTTTTGAAAACAGAGAACTTGGCCAAAGCTGCATGCCTGGCATTGCAAGTAGGAATAGTTGGCTGGTGCCAATACTTAAAGAGAAGGCATTTGGCCTCCAAGATAGCTACTGAGGTCCAGTCCTTTAGGGGTTTAGGTAGATGACTCAAGGTGGTAGTGTCTCCCAAACATAATTTAATATCAGCCAGAACAATTGGTTGCTTAAGTACTAAGGAAATGTCCAAAGCAACCGTCTTCCAATACATTAACAAATTAGCACAGGACCATAAAATATGAATAATGTGTGCCTCCACTTGAGAGCAGTGCCAGCATTTGTTATGACTAAGCAAGCCACAGGAGAGAAGAATCACTGGTGTACGGTGCCACAACAACAGAATTTTTAGCTGTAAAAAGCAACTATTGGTGTCGCTGCATGTATGATATATATACCTTTAAGGTAGGAGTGCCATTGGTTGTCAGAGATGGAGGAGCCAGTATACAATTCCCATTTATTTTTATAGGACAAGGTTGTATTGGATTATGAGTCTCTCCAAGAACTATAGAAGTGACCCATAACCCCTTTGGTGGAGGAAAGATGGTGCAAGTCAGCTAACCATGTCCATTGTGTGACCTCTTGGGATTTAAGAAGAATGGGGTGTAAAGCACTGCGAATTTGTAAATATCTCCAAAAGTCTTTGTGTGGTAGGGAGAACTGCCTTTGTAACTGATCAAAAGGGAGCAGGGGGTACGTGCCTGAAGGAGAGAGGTCCTGTATGACTTGAATTCCCGCTTTGTGCCAGGAAGGCCAGTATATTGATGCCCCATCAATTTGGATAAGGTTATTGCGCCATAAAGGAGCATATTGTATGGGAGGATTCCAGAATTGTCTAGGCTAATAAGATTTGGCCCTCAGGCTCTTCCAAGAGTGGACTATACATAACACTGTGGGTGGGAGAGAGTGAGGCAAGCGCGCCTGTGAGGTGAGAAGCATATGTAGGGGTATTGCGCCTGCCAGGTCAGTTTCTAATTGGACTCTTGAGCAGCATTGGAGGACTGAGACTGATAGAGAGATTGGTAAAATTGCTGCATAGTAATGTTAATGTGTTTGGGACTGGTCACTATGGAGCCTGCAAAGGTGCTGAGGGCATGTATTCATGTAGCTGCCTGCTGTTTCCGTAAGCAAAAGACAATGAGCTTCTCTGCATATTCACCTTCGGCCCAAAAGGCCTGCTTTGACCGCAAGAGGTACCATTCAGCTTTTTGATGCAGAATTGTATTAATTTGGTATTTAAGACTGACTATATGCTGGTGTAGGGTATTATCTGGGGTAGCTCACGGAATAGACTTAAAGTGACACTCCAGAACAGCTAGGTCTGCCTGAAGCTGCATCAGAGCTTCCTTACGTTAGCAATCCCAAACCGCTGAAAAGGCAATAATGTGTCCCCTTAACACAGCTTTGAATTCTTCCCAGACAGTGCCCGGGGAAACCCCACATTCAGCATTCAGGGAGAAATAATCTTTTGTGGCCTGCACGAGGTGTGGGCAAAAATCCAGGTCCTAAATAAGAGTGGATTGCAATGCCAATGAGTTCCAAACAGGCAATGTTCCAGGGGAGTAAACCTCAGTGAGATGGGGACATAGTCTGATATTAAAATCGAGCCAATGTTGGAATCAAAGAGGCATCTGGCTGCTAATTCAGTAGCAGTCCAGAAGTCTATACAACTATGGGATTTATGGAGCACAGAGTTTAATGAGAAGTCCCTGCCAGTAGGATGGTCCCTACGCCAGATGTCTGTAAGGGACCATTCCTCTATAGTGCATTGAAGAGATTGTCTGGCTTTGGAGCTAGCATGAGGGGTTGGGTGAGATTTGTCCAAGAATATATCCCCTACCTTATCAAAATCCCCACCCAGGATTACAGGGAGCAGTAATCCCACTGGCTGTAGATCTGACAGGGCCTGGCTAATCACAGGAAAAAAATCGGCATGTTCAACATTGAGAGCATACACATTACCCAGCACGATAGTGACTGTAGGAAAAATAGCTTCACTACCAACCAACGACCATGAACATCTTTTTTGACCTCCTTCACCACTCAGGGGGAATCACGATGAATGAGAATGGCTACCCCCTTGGATTTAGTGGTGGAGGAGCTGGTCAGTACATCTCCCAAAATGTAATATTGTAGATTCTTCCATGGTTCCCTTTTATTTATTTTACTTGAAAAAGTGATGAGGAGAGTTTGCCAGTTGGATAATCCAAATAGTCAAATGAAAAAATGCAGACTCTCTATCCTTGAAATAATTCAGGTTCGTTTTACTTAATAGATATAATCACACAGTTCCAAATGGATTAAAGGCACTTGTTGATCCCCCTTCTACATTTGATGCTTTTCAAAGCTAAATAATACTTAGATGCAAAGCAACCAACATAACTAAATATCACTTTTCTCGATTGGGATTCAAGCAAAATTTTACACACACTTGGAGAGATATCTGATAATTAACAAAAGCAGTAGTTCTAGTGGGAGTAGAACTGAATACTACTCCAAATTCAGTCTGAACAGAAAATTCTTACTAAATACAAATTTATATGAACTAGAAACCCCATGTCACATCTTATGAGAAAATCAGTTGCTGTGGTGGGATTAGAAGCAATGGACCCACATTTCTTACTTTTAAACATTGAAACAAAACCAATACAAGATTTTGAATCTTTAAGTGACAACAAAAAAGAAAAATTAAATTAAAAAAGAAAATAAATCTTTTTGCAAAATACATTAGCGAAAAGAAGTCCAAAGTAAATTTTCGTTCAAACCATATTTCCTTTGATAAGTCCGTACTGTATAAATCCACCATGTTTCTCTTTATAAAAGTTTTTGTCCCAATTTGTCCCTCCTTTTGCTTTTGCTACTTTTTCAATTCCAAAAAATGTTAAACTGGAGATCTGATGATTGCACTGTAGAAAGTGTATTGCTAGTGAAGAACGTTTATTGGCTCTTCTGATGTTACTCTTGTGTTCAGTGATCCTCACTTTTAATGATCTTGTAGTTTCCCCAATGTAGTACAGGGAACAAGGGCAAATAATGCAATATATAACATGGTCTGTATTACAAGTTATAAAGTCTCTAATTAAAAAACTATTGTCTTGATATGTACTTTTAATTTGTTTACTTTTAACTGCACTATTGCAATGTGTGCAGTTGCCACAGAACTTCTAGTTGAATGAAGAACAGGAAGGCTGTCAAATTGCAGGGCCACCAAATACCTTAGGGAGGATAGGGCTATCAATAGGTCCGCTAGCACTGGAAAGGATGTAAACATCGCCTGTAACATCTGAACTGCGTATTCTAAGCTATAGATAAGGCCGTAGCTGCAAATCTAGAAATAATGAGGAGAAAGCCAGTTAGTATTTGAACAGAGTAGATCAATGTCAATGTGGGCAACTAGCCCAATACTAAACACAGAAGTGCCAAAGAGAGACACAACAACAACAATGGGATGAGACTGGGGGTCAACGCAAATGAGGGTAATATATGTATATACCCTGCAGCTATGCTACCCCCAGTACTTAACTCAGGAGAGTCTAGTGTGGATGATACAGAGAACTGACTCATCCTAGATCCGCCCTAACCTTTGGTTGGATGACCCAAACCAAGTGGAGGGGGGAGGGGAGGGGAGTATGGGGGAAGGGAGGGGGAGAGGAGAGGGGAGGTGGGCATACCCACCTGCTGATAGCTAGACTAGAGTGGAGAACCACCCTGGGGAGGGTGGAAGTGCACCAGGCCTAGGAGGCAGAGCACAAGAACTTAAGTGCTGAGCATACAAGAAATGGGGGGATGGCTAATTTCGCCTAAGTGCTCTTCACCTACTATTACTAGGTTGTTGAAGAAGGCTGTTTCTTAGGACCTATCTAAACAGCCTTAGTCATTCCATCTGTGGGGGATGAATGGATGGAGGGGGGCAATAAGTACACTGATAAACATCAGATTAAAACATCATACATTATGTAATAGCCACACCAATGCCATGGCGTAAGATGGGGGGCCTCCTGGGGGGGAAATAGGGAGTAATTAAACTTGCCCCATCACACAAAAGATTTGGATACAAGATTAAAAAGTCAGTCAAGTTCCAGGAGATCCAATTGGTTGGCCTTCGACCATCTCAGGGGGGGTCCCCCAGGGGTACATCCAGGATTTAGGGGTGTCTTCACCACAGCAGTCACATAGCTGATGAGACCCAGTTGGACTGGTGAAAGAGTGTCTACCAATTCCACTAGCGATGTTTCAGGAAAATCAGCCCAGTCTATCAGTTCCTCAGTGTCCATATCTTGGGTTCCAGTAGTAGTCTGGCTCAATATAGAAGAGAGGTCCTCTCTAGAGATCTTTGCAAGTGGGGCTGCAGTGGATTTGGAGGGCGAGTATTGTGGGCCACTCTGAGGCCTCTGCCTTGGGTGATGAATTTAATCCCTATTGAGGGAGGGAGGGAGGGCTGAAAATTAGATACCAGTAAAGCCAGTGACAGTGTGTTGGCATTAGAACAAGCAGCTTGAGAGACAGACTTTGCTGGGGGACCATTTTGGTGTGGGACCTGTCCAGTTTGTAAATGGGATGCAGGGAAACCACATGTAGAAAAAAGGTTCCTACCAAGAGGTGGCTCTGGAGGGGTCTGCCAAAGCTTCCTGGGATTTGTAGTAAAGCACTGAAAACCTGGCCACAATTGAGCAATACACCGTTCAATGTGCCCTGGATGATCAGCAATGAGCTCATGACCTTCCTTGGCAACATATAGTCTAGTAAGGTTCTTGAATTTAAATTTTAAGTCATGTTAATAAAGAAATCTTTTAATGGTCCCAAATAGTCTCCGCTTTGCAGCCATTTCCTGAGCGAAGTCCCTGTATATGGCTATTGTGGCTCCCTACCAAGAAAGTTCCCCTAAATCTCTGGCTGCCCAAAGGATTCTCTCTTTGGTAGGGTATCTTAACAGGTAGGCTACAATTGGCCTAAGTGTGTTAGGATGTTTGCTTACATGGGTAGAAACCCTGTGGGCCCTCTCAATTTCAGTTGGGCCTCTCCATCGGTCCCCTAGTATTTGAGGAAGATTTTCATTAAAAATTGCTCCATTGACTGCCCGTCCATCCCTATGGGAGACCAGCAAAATGCAAATATTTGCAGCAGCTGTGGTTTTCATGATCCTTGGCCCTCTCCCAAAGCAATGCAAGCTGCTGTTCATGCTGCTGGAGTCGCTGCCAAAACTGGGCTTGTTGGGCTTCACATGCTTCAGCCCTTTGCTCTGCCACATTCATTCTGTCCTGTAGATGTTGGACATCCTTTGCAGTATCAGTCAGAGTTAAGCTTATATCATCAACTCTAGTAATTTTAGTGTTTCAAGGAGCTTAGTAATATGTTGTAGTGACTCCCCGACAGCTACAGAGTGATCCATTTTCAGGTGGTGGCTATCTGGTGCCTGGAATGACATGAGAAATCTAGATTATGGCCAGCAGGGTAGAAGGGGGCACTCTATCCTGTAACAACCTCCAAAAGAGGGGTGTAGAGGCATAGACAGTCTGCAGATTGATAGGCCTGTGATGCAAGGATGTAGGGCCTGTGCAGCCTACGCATGGGCGCGCCGGAGTGGGTTCAGGTCACAGCACCACCAAAATTGTGTGTTTGCTCTGAAGTCCACTGAAAAGGACGTGCTGCCCAGCAAGTAGGGTATTACCCATGCATCAAGTCGCTGATTAAAATAGGAGACTCCACGGGATCGCAGCACCTGAGCTCGGTTGGGCTAAGGTCTAGTAAGAGCTTCAGAACTATGCTGCCATCTTCCCTGGTGGCTAGGCCACCCCATTAACTGTGACTTATGATTGAAATATCTGTACTGTTCAATATGTACTGGTTGTCGTATTTTCAGGTCATTCAGGTGCTCTGTAGTTATGTGCAATTAATCCTAGGACACCCCTGAAAAAAGGACTGTAATGGTCTCAGTGGGCCCACCCTGTTACCAAAATTTAAATAAATAAATACATTAATTAAAAAGTCTTACAGTGCTTAATACAGTTACCATTTTCTAAACCATGAAATTCATTATAATGAGGGAATACTGTATAGTGTTACCAAGTATTGGGTCACTATCTTGAGTGATGAACCATGAAGAATTGTCATGGACATCACTGTGCACTAGCCTGAAGTCTTACAATATGTGAGATAACCACTAGAACTCACTGCTTAATGACTTGTGGAAGCACATGCACTACTGTTTCTGTACAATGTCACCTGCTGACTCTTTAATAACCCTATAGATAATGTTTTCAATAATGGATTCACAGCGGGAAGGTCTTGTCAAAAAAATCTGATAGATTTCATTGACTGGGTGGCCAGGGATGTAGATAGGGGAGGGGCATTGGATAGGGCTTACCTAGACTTCAGCAAGGCCTACAACGTTGTCCTACATAGGAGGTTGATTAATAAGATGAACAGCCTGGGAGTGGGCCCCAGTGTGTTGAACTGGGTCAAAAACTGGTCGAAAGACAGGACACAAAGGGTGATTTTTAATGGCATTCAATCTGAGGAGAGGGGGGGGTGACCAGTGGGTTGCCACATGGATCCATGCTGGGGACAATACTCTTTAATGTTCGTCATAAGCGACATTGCAGAGGGGCTCGAAGGGAAGGTACGCCTCTTTGCCGATGATACTAAGATCTACAACAGGGTCAACACTCTGGGGAGGGGGCATAAGAAGGGACCTAAACATGATTGAGGAGTGGTCGAGAGTATGGCAGCTAAGAGTCAATGCAAAGAAGTGTAAACATATGTACTTGGGGTGCAGAAATCCAAAGGTGGAGTACAAGATGGGGGGGAGTACTGATGGCCACCAGTAAAGAAAGGGTCCTGGGGGTAATCATATCTGATGACCTAAAGGGAACCAAACAATGTGAGAAGGCTGCGGGGAGAGCCAGTGGGATACTAGGGTGAATAGGGAGAGACATCACCAGCAGAAAAAAGGAGGTGGTCATGCCACTGCACTGATCACTAGTGAGACCTCATCTGCAGTATTATGTCCAGTTCTGGAGGCTGCATCTCTGGAAGGACATAGATAAAACAGAGGCATTCCAGAGAAGGGCAAAAGTAATGGTGGAAGGACTGCACCAAAAGTCATATGAGGAAAAAGTAGAGAACCTCAATATGTATTACTGGAGGAGAGGAGAGATAGGTGGGATATGATAAAGATATTCAGGTGCATCAGGGGTCTAAACAAGGTACAAGAGGGTAGCATCTTCCAGAAAAGAATGTGTACAAGAACAAGGCGGCATGATATTAGGCTAGAGGAGGGCAAGCTCAGAGGCAACATGAGGAAGTACTTTTTCACTGAAAGAATAGTAGATGCTTGGAACAGCCTCCCTGCAGAGGTGGGGGGGCACAAACATGAGAATTGAAGAATGCATGGGATAGACATAGGAGTACTTTAGCAATAGGGATGACAGGGTAAACTGCAGAACAACTAGGGTCTGCAGTAATGCATTAGGTAGGGAAAAGGAGCAGAGTAGGTGGGCCACATGGTCCTTATCTGCCATTACCTTCTGTGCATCTATTTAATGTATTCTTTTACTACTGTATTTGAAAACAGTGGCATCAAGTAATGCCAAGCCATACAAGTGGCTGTGATTTAGGTCATTATGACAGAAGTATCTGGATACCTTTAGTAATGATGGAGCATGATATTGGGCAGCCCTTTGGTGGGAGTGTTGGATGGGTATTAAAGGGTTAAGATGCTAGCAAATGTAAGGCTATTCAGTGATTATAAGTATTTTGTAAATTTCATTTCCTCTAGTGAAACTGTAGTGGCATTATTTATTTTGTGTCCATGAACGTTTGAGCAAATTTTCCCAATTAGTAATTTCTTAATTCAATATGCTTTATTCTTTTTTTCACATAATACAGAGGGAAATTCACAGAGCAGCCTCAGTTATGCAAACCAAGATTAACAGAGTTCTATGACGCTGTATTCTTCAGTTATATTTTCCTAGTACATCAAAACTCCTACTCATTCCCCCTCCATTAATATCAAGTGTAGGAATCTCTTCCAAAAAGAACAGTGACATTATTATAGATTATATAGTGTTCTAAGGTTTCCATGCTACTAGCAAGGCATCAAGGGTACCCCATTTATCAAGACAGGATTGGAGCCTATTATTCATTATGGCTATGTGCTTCTCCAATTGCAGAGCCAGCAATACTTCTCTGTGCCATTCCAACACAGAGGGTGAGGCTTCATCATTCCAGTGTCTCATAACAAACAGCTTTGCCACAGCAGATATTAAGGTTATATAAACTTTTCTCGTTGTGATTATTCCTGGAAGGAAATAGTTAAATAGGCATATTTCAGGAGAGAACAGTGGATCTAGTCCCAACAGAGGATCTAATGAGTTTTGAATGGCATGCCAGAAGACCTGTATTTTTGGGCAAGTCCATAACATGTGATACAAATTCATCCGCCACAGTGGTTGGATTTCCGCTTGCGACACCAGCGAACCGGGTTTCGGAACAAGCCTGGGTTGTTGGAGGACCAGCCAGGAGGAGAAGGATTTCATGCTCTAAGGACTGCTCTCCTTCTCCGGGGCATGGGGGGGTGGGTTCCTGCGGTCAGTGCATGAGTGGCACCTAGTGGCAGCTAGGCACGTCGCCGGTAGCACCAATGCACCATCTAGGGGCTCTGGGGCAGGACAGATGCTGGCATCATTGCTCGTCCCCGCCCCAGCCTATAGGGATACAAACAATACCTCTTGGCCAAATGTCTCCATGACACCCTGCCTCGGGACTCAATTAGCCACCTGGCTGAGGGCTCCCCCAACCAGATACGGACCCACGGCACTGGTTCCCACTGCGGTACCATGCCCCGCCTCCCAGGGGGGCAAGCCAGGATTGACCAGGGGAGCAACGGGCTTATGAGGTGGTGGACTCTCGGGGGCATCATGACTAGGGCGGAGCCACGACAAATGGCAGACGAAGGGCCAAAAAGTAAGATCAATGTAAAAAAAATGTGATATAAATCCCAATTTGCATCAAGGCACTGGTGACATTGTGAGGAGGGGAGTTTCCCAATCTTATGTAACCTCACAGGAGTAAAGTATAGGTTGTGCATGATGTGCTGCACTAGTCGAAGTCAGTCCTGTTTGATGAACCGATAGTTATTACTCCATATTTGTTGCCAAATATCCGAATCCTCTTTGAGAGTTAGTTTATCAACCCAGTAATAACAGATACCCTGAGGCAGTTGGGGAGCTAGGGATTATAATTCCTTGTAAATCTTGGATACCGAATGTGGCTGATCAGCTATCCATAGCAGAGATGATAGCTCCGATTTAGGAGGGGTAGATCCAGATGTCTTTTTCATAAAGGAAGCCACTGCTTGTTTAATCTGCCAGTATTTGAAGGGGCTTTCAATTGCAATGTGGGTAACGTGCTGAAACTGGGGAAAAGAAAGAATTCTACCATCAAGGGCAATGTCTCCAAGCAGAGTTCCAACTAGAGGAGCCCAAGATGTGGAAGGAATGGGATGATTTTGAATTTGAAAGTGGGGGTTACCAAGCAGTGGCTGTTCCAATGAGCTATGCTAATCAAGACCTAAGTGTCGCTGTATCTGATGTAGGGCTTTTAGGGACCAACCCATTGGAGTTTTCCACATCTCTCGGAGAATAAGCTTAGGATAAGTGTAAATTATAGCAGGTAGGGTGCAGGAGGTTTTGAGGGCTAAACATTTTTGATACCCAATCAAAGGGGAGTATATGATCCCAAGTCTCCTGAACTCACTGTTCGAACCCAATGTATTAATTTGCTAATATGGATTGCTCCATAATATGTGATCAAAGAAGGGAGTGAGAAACCACCATATAATTTTGGTGTTGTGGGTTTACAATATAATCTTTTGACTCCCTTCCCTTCCAAACACATTGAGTTAGGAGTTTGTGAAGGTTAAAAAACAGGATTTAGAAAAGAATAAACCCAACATACTTAAGGAATAAAGAATACGGGTCAGCACATTCATTTCAATAGTGCTGATCTTACCCCACAAGGAGATCAGTAATGCACCCCATCTTTCCAGGTCTGTTTTTATTGTTGTTAACAGGTTGGAAAAGTTATCTTTATTATTGAAGAAATCTCTCTAGAGACTCTAATGCCCAGGTAGGTCAAAGACTTTGATTCCCAAGTTAGGCCATATTCTTCTATGTCCATTGATAATAGTCTCCCATTTAGAGGAAAAATGATAGTTTTGGAAAGGTTAAGCTTTTAATAGCAGACCTTTGAAAAATGGATAATTTCTTGTAGTAAAATCGATATACCATCCACCATATGTGCAGCAACAGATCATCTGCATAGACTGATAAAAGATGCTGTTTCTTTCCCACAGTTATTCCATGAAGGATTTGGGAAGAAAGAAGTTTCCGAATTAAAGGTTCTTGGTAAAGACTGAAAAGGAGGAGGGAATTGAGACAGCCCTGTCTGGTGCCATGGTACAGTAGGAATGAATTAGAAAGGACACCATTGCACCAGACCTGGGCTGTTGAAGGAACATATAATAACCTAACCCATTTTATAAACTATGGTGGAAGACTGAAGCGTAATAAAGTGGCAAAGAGAAAATCCCAAGAAACTTGGTCAAAGGCTTTTTCTGCGTCTAATGCCACAAGAGTTGCAGGGACCTCAGAGTTCTTGGTTAAGGTTAGAAGGTGTAGTAATTGACGCATATGGTCACTAGAGGATCAACCAGACATAAAACCGATCTGCTCATAACTTATGAGCTTACCCATCAGGTATCTTAATTGGTTGGCAAGTATCTTGGCCAGTATTTTTATGTCAACATTAAGTAATGATATAGGACAGTAATTTTCTAGATAGTGGGAATCTCAGCCAGGCTTTGGGATAAGGGTAATTACAGCCTCTAGGAAACAATGGTCAGAACATCATTTTCATTCCACCAGCTGTCAGGAATAAAGAGAGCTGTGATGAACAGAATTTATATAAATTGGTTGAGAGACCATCTGCCCCAGGAGATTTATCTGAGGGAAGTTGTTTAATTGCTTGCTCAACTTCCCATTCCTTAAAGTGAAGACGCAGTGAAGATGTCTCATTTGGGAATAAGGTTTGGAGATTTACAAGGTCTAGGTATTTCCCAATATCCCTTTATGTTAGAATTTCACCTCCAGGAACAGTTTAGAAGGTCTGGAAGTATTGTCTAAACCCAGAGCTTATTTCTCTTCTGATCTGTAATAATAGGGCCATCGTGTGTTAGGAGTAAGCCAGGTACAAGCAGCGTGGCTTTGGCCTGTTTGATCTGGATAGCAAGCAGTTTACCTGCCCTTTCATGAGATTCTAAATATTTAATCTTAGTTCTTTTAAGAGAGAGTTCGGCTTTATGAGACATAAGGTCCAAAAATTGGAATGTAATTTATGTAATTTAATCCAGTCAGCCTCTGACGAGCATTGACTGATATCATGTTTGAGGGATTTAACGGAGTCGAGGAGGCAATTAATTTGGGACTTGAATTGTTTGTTTCTTGTGGACGCTAGACAAATGCATTCACCCCTTAATGCACACTTCAAAGTTACCCAACCCATATCAATTCTACTAATTGACCCCAGTTTAGTATCTAGAAATTGTGAAACAAAGTCTTTGATATGGTCCCTAGAACTAGGGATTTGTAGTAGTTGATTATTTAAACACCAAAGGAAATCCCTCCTGATTCCTGGACTTAGTAAATACGTAAGGGAAACGGGAATGGTCTGATATGACCCTAGCATGAATACTTGCATTTAATATTCCGGGCATTACATGGAAATTAATCAACCAATAATCTATTCTGAAGCAAGTACGATGAGGGGAAGAGAAAAAGGTATATTGCTTTTCACCTGGATTTAAAATTCTCCATATATCTAATAACCCTGCTGCATGCATAAGCTTCTTTAAGGCTCTGCACTGGGAAAGGACCAGGCCACTTAGTATCTCACCTGTTCAGCTGTAATTGTGGTACAATATTCCAATCCCTCCATAGGAATGTTGTTCTAGGCGGGTTAGAGACCACTAAATCTAAAAGATGTAAAAAGAATTGTGGGGAGTCCACTTTTGGACCATGTATGGAGCCAATCAGAATCTGCTGTGAATCTAATAATCCCTTAAATAGCAAGTAACGCCCATTGGTATCCCACATTTCATGTTCCAATTTAAAGGAAACTGACTTGATAATAAAGATAGCAACTCCCCCCTGTTAGTAGATACACCCGCTCCATAAGCCTGTCCTACCCAAATTTTATACAATAATGTGGTGTCATCTCTTCTAAAATGGGTTTCTTGCAGAGACACAATCCCAGACTTAAGATGCAATTGGTGTTTTAAAATGACTTGCCTTTTATATCAATCTTGAGCACCCTTGACATTCCAGCTCAAGATGGTGTAAATACCACACATGTGTTATTCGAGAGATAGTAATCTAGCAGTCAAAAAAAGGACCAACAATGTCAATATACAAGACACCTTGACACTTGGTAACCCCCCCAGTCCAAACAGAATATAACAGTCTTCTCTTCCCACCCCAGTCTTCCCCCCAGAACCCCAACCCCCCAAAAGTAACAGAATAACTAGTACTTTAATATCTACTCCCAGTTCTTTAAACTGTACTGGCTTACTCATTCTGCCAGGTGATGTTATTATACAGACCCAAAAACAGCTCCCACTACACATTAAACAAGTGATTTAACCAATATTTAGTATAATCCTATACAGAACAGCAAGCATAACCAAAACATCTAATCAAACATTAATTGTACACCTTCATTCCCTGTGAGGCAAGAATTCTTTTTGTTACAGCCTATGACTTCTACTTACTAAAAATAACTAAATATTAAGGTAAAGTTAACCAGGGTTCTTGATAAACATTAGAAGAAAGGAAAGAAAAAACAGAAAATATCATGACCTGTAACCCTGTGACACAAGCCGTCCTGTTTAAATCACAGAAGTATTGTTAAAGGAATATGTTTAACAGGATTAAGTAGAATTGTAACCCATAGTCACCCAGAGCGAGGTGGAAAGTAAGTGACGGGTCATTGTTCATAGCACCAGTGACTTTTCAGTTGAAAACAGGGTTACCCTGAAAGTTTCAATTGTTGGATTCTCATTTCCAGTCGGTACTCAAGAGAGGCTGACTTCTAAGTGATCCGATAAAATTTGCATCCATTTCCGAAACCCAGGCATGGCAGTCCCAGTCAGACTAATTAAAGCATGTCCTGGTAAGACTGTTAGTTCTGAAAGCTTCAGATGTTATGCGTTGCACTTTAAACTGACAATCAGGTCTGGTGCAGTCACGTGAAGAGGTCTAGTCTTTAGTTCAATTATGGTTTGCTCCTGATTTTTATAGGTTTTCATTGGTTATTAATTTTGTCTTGTAGTATTGCAGGATATTTCACCCTAAAAGGTCTCCCAGCGGCTATTCATATGGAGACAAGTGGGCGTAGTTCTTGAAATCTTACTCAGACAGATTGTAGCAAGTCCTGAGAGGTTCTGACTTTTATGCCTTCCCATTGGACTTCCTGAGGGGTCTTCACCTGGGCCATAATGTGTTGCTTATCTAAAAAGTTAAGCAATTTAAAAATGAGAGGCCTAGGTGGGGAACTGGCTGGTGGTGGGGGTGAAGCACTGATGAGCTCTCTCTATGATGTACGTGGTGCCATTGGGTGTGGGAACTGCTATCTTTTCACAAAAGTTTTGGATGAACTATATTGGGGAGCTGCCTTCCTCTTTTTCTGGGATCCCAATAATGATTAAGTTGTTTCATCAGCTTCTCCCCTCCAGGTCTTCCAGCTTCTCCTCTAATTTTTTAAACCTCTTGGTGATAGTGGTAAGACTGAGCTCAGCCTTATCTGATTTCTTCTCCAGGGATACTATTTTGGCTTCGGTGTCCCCAACTCTCATGGTAAGAGAGTCGACTGAGGTTTTGATGTGGTGCAGCTCGTCTGATATGCTGGCAATTGAATCCTGCATTGGCCTCATATTACATATTACATATTCTTTGATGGCAGATAAGGACCGCTTGGCCCATCTAGTCTGCCCATTTCCCTACCTACAGGATAGGCATCAGATCCTAGTTAACCAACAGCCTATTTCTTCCTACCCACCACAAGAATTGCCTTATGTCTGTCCCATGCATTCTTGAATTCTCCCACAGTTTTAGACCCCACACCCTCCTCAGGAAGGGTGTTCCATGCATCCACAACCCTCTCTGTGAAATAATACTTCCTCACATTGCCCCTGAACCACCCTCCTTCTATCTTTAAATTGTGTCCCCTTGTTCTTGCAAGTCTCTTTTTCTGAAAGATGCTACCCTCTTGGACTTTGGTGGTTCCACTGAGGTACTTAAAAGTTTCTATCATGTCCCCCCTCTCCCATCTTTCCTCAAGGGTATACATATTAAGTTCCTTTAGTCTCTCCTCATACAGCTTCTCTTGCAGACCCTGCACCATTTTAGTTGTCCTCCTCTGGACTACCTCTATCCTGTCTATGTCCTTGCGGAGATGGGGTCTCCAGAACTGGACACAGTACTCCAGATGGGGTCTCACCAACTGTCTGTACAGAGGGATAACAACTTCCTGTTTTCTGCTGCTGATGCCTCTCCTATACATCCCAGTATACCCCCAGCCCTCTCTACTGCCTTTTCACATTGCTTGCTAACCTTAAGGTCATCTGATATGATTACCCCCAGGTCCCTTTCCTTTTTTGTTGTTGTTACTACCTCTCCACCCACTGTGTATTCTTCCCCTGGGTTCTTGTTTCCCAGGTGCATTATTTTGCACTTCTTTGCATTGAATCCTAGCTGCCATACTTCTGACCATTCCTCCAACCTTGCCAAGTCCCTTTTCATCCTTTCCACACCTCCTTGTGTATTGACCCTGTTGCAGATCTTTGTGTCATCTGAAATATAATTTCTAGGAATCTTTCCTCCATTAGTGCCGTCGTCCCCATTGTAGCTTTGGTAGTTTGTTGTTTAGGCTGCTTAGAGGCCTTGTTCTTTTCAGGTGTTGGAGGAGGAGGAGATTGCCGCGGTGGCACTTTGCGCATATAAACTTCCATATGTTGGAGTCGACAGATGCCAGGTAGGTATCAGACACCTTTTCAGTAGATTAGAAAGTAAGTCTTTGCTCGATTGTAATGTTTAGTAGTGGTTATTAGTGAGGGAGGGACAGAGCAATAGGAGCTTGCTGCTTCTCTCTAGGTTGCCATCACGTGACCTCCCAATTAGTAATTTCTAAAGTATCCATAATACATTTTAACCTAAAAACTTAATTTATCTAGCTTAATTAGATTTTGGATCATATTTATGTTGGCATGCCTGTCAATGTTGAGTGTATATTTGCAATAGCAGTGGAGCTATACAAATCCAAATATTTGAAAACATTCACACAATTAAATAATTAAAATGTGAAATGTTGAACTGTAACTCACAATTTATACAACCAATTGCCTCTCTATTTAGCAGTTTTTATTACTTTCAAGAAAGTATTTATATAAATGTTCTATTATTTAGCTTCAAAGGTTACACAGTTATAAGCATATAACTATTTTCAGACATTTTCACATGAATAATAACTTGCCAGACTGTGAACCTCTGTATCTTCCCTACACTCAAGCAAATGTCATGAAATTTGGGATCTTTTTAGGGACTCTTCCAAACTGCAAAAATATGCATGCTAAATTTTAGGGCACTAGCTATACTACTGACTAGTGATGGGTGAAGTGGTCCCAATTCGCTCTGCAGAGTGGAGGCGAATTTGCGGAGTGCTCCGCAATGTGAAGCCGAGTACTTCACATTATTGAGTAATGCGAAGTCTGTTTGAAACAATGACTTTGCGTTACTCTTCTTTCCCAAACCATCCACCAATTAAGGTGAAGTACATTGAAAACAATGTACTTCGCCTTACTTCACCATGTTTTTAAGCTCCAAAGGCAAATTTTGAAGTGTTTCATGGGATTTCAGGTCACATGTGCTCTAGATTGTTCTGTACAGCCTCAGTTTGGGGTAGTGTGTGTAGGAAGCTGTAGGAGACAATCTGTTCTAAAAGCTCTCTGCAATTCAAACCTTCAAAAAGCTGTTAAATAAGCCTTTTTGAGTCGTTTGTTTTGCTGAAACTTTAGTTCATCGATTATAGGAAACCCTTCTGTGCTCATATCATTGAGCGTTTATTGTTTGTGTATGGATTTTGAATGTTAAGGTACAACATTTAGTCTGTGTACTGAGAGACAGTGGAAGTGTGCTTTGGGGGAGGAGCGTATCTGTGGGTGTAGGTAGATTAACTTGGAGAAAAAGACAGTGCTTTCTGTTTTGGTGATATTTTTCTTGTATAACTGTGTTAATGTACGTGCAGTAATATTTTCAATATTTCTTGCCATTTTTTTGCTGATTGTTGTGGCGCAGCAGTGCATAATTTTAGTTTGTTTAAAATATGTGGTTATATTACTGAAGTTTTCAATTTGCTCTGTATTACTAAGTGTGTGTGTGTGAGTATGTGTGTGATGCGTGTCATCATATCAGACACCTTTTCTTGTGCCACATAATAATTTAAGCAATGTGAAGCTGCTATCCACTGCAGCTGTGTGATTTTTGTACTTTTTTGTGGTATCTTTACTGGTACTAGTACTAGTGACTGTTGCTGCAGCAGTGTATTACACAGCGCCCCCCCTGCAGCCCACCCCAAACCGGCAAAGGTATTCTTTTCCAGATTTGAATTTCTGATGGTGAGTACTGGTTAGGTGTTATGCCTTTGTGTCTGCATCTCTTAAGTGCAGAGCGCAATCTTAATCTGTCTGTGCATTTGCATCTCTTTAGAGCCCAATCTCCATCTGTAATTTAAGTCACAGATGTTTCTTTGACTTCCCTTCAGAGTACTGGACAGGTGTGGTACTTAATTCTGCATGAACATTGCACTCATTATTATGTGTTTTTAAGTCAGGACCATCATCACGAGTCACTCCTGATACAAATCACATTCTTCATCATCACGGTCACAAATGTAGTCTCAAATCACGAGTCACGATCATTCACATTATGAATCGCAACATTAATTTTTTATCTAGTTTCTTGGATGTATTGTATGCCTGTTTTGTAGTATCCCTCCAGGCTTCACCACCCGACCATTGTACTCATTGATATGTGTGTTTAATTCTGGGAGTTTTAAGCTACAGCTCATCGGGGAAGTACAGCCATTGGCGGTAGGCATTCACGTTTCTTCATCATCATGGTCACAAATGAAGTCACAAATCACGATTCACGATCATGTCACGAATCACAACATTAATGTTTTTTAATAGTTACTTGGATATATTGTAAGCCTGTTTTGTAGTATCTCTCCATGCTTCACCACCCCACCATTGTACTCATTAATGTTTGTTTTTAAGTTAGGGAGTTGGACAGTGTCTGCAGTACATACACAGACTGGAAAGAAGACTGAATGCACACATGCAGTTTAGTATAGTATACTTGCACTGCTTAGAATACAAAGTGTTATGCATACGGAAGACAACAAAAAAGGCCATAATTACATACAAGGGTCGGGGATGGTGGAGGAATACATTTTATAACACAGCAAGGAAGGTGTGGGGGGGCACATGGTGTGAGGGAAAAAATAATAATGAGGGATCCCATGGTGAGCAGTTCCAGCATGGACATAATTTGCAACTGTTGTTCCTCTATGTGATCCAGCCGCTGGTCCACAGCACTCACTCTCTCATTGTTCTCCTCAACAGCAGTCCAGAGAACTGCCAAGTCAGCCTGCATTACACACAGTTCTCTGGGGTCCACATGTTCTACAGGCTGACCTGCTGGTGGTGGTGCTGGTGGAGCAGCAGGTGCTGCTGTGGCCCTCTTCTTCTTAGGGATGCCGCAATGAACAGCTGCACCCTCTGCCACAGAATGGCCTGCAGGTGCAAGCATGGTCCTCTCTGTGGCAGCCTGCCACTCCAATTGCTGGTGAAGGACCATATGGGTGCACTGGCCCTCAGTCCCCAGGTGAGTCCCCTGGGGTCCACAGTGCACCTCCACCTCACATAGGTGGCACTTGATCACACTGCTGTCCCCCCACACAGTAAAACAACTGCCAAACAATGGAGGTGCAGGGAGGACCAGGCACAGGCAGGGGGTGGCCAGATGAACTGGCAGCCAGCTGGTCACAGTGCTGAACATGGATGGGATCCACACCTGGGCTCGGGGGAATAGGCACATTCTGCTCCAGACAACCTGGACTTGGTGGTGGTGGTGGTGGTGGTTCAACTGCCTCAGAGTCAGGACAGGAGGCGGTGCTAGTCCTGCTTCCGGGGAGGGGCACTCACAAGTATAGAGTGGTCCAACAGGAATGGGTGCCCATGCATCACATGTACACAGTCGATGCTTGACCACTACCACGTTCTCCTGAGCTACCCCCGCCCCAGACATTCCCTCACCCTGGTCCATCTCTCCTACTGAGCTCCCTCAGTCCAAGCAATTATTACTCACACAGTCACACAACACACACACACACACAGTCAAACAGTCGAACAGCTAACTACTTATAAAGGTAAGAAAAATAAAATTTACAGAAAGAACAAATTAAGTAAAGAAGAGTACAGAAAAGACAAAAAAATGTAGCTTTTAAAAAAGCTGTTGGGTCTAAATCAAAGTTCAAATCTCCTCCTTGCTCTGATCTCAAAGTATCAGCAGTCACAAAACATACTACTCTATCTCCGTCTGCACAGGAGAAAGTAAAAGTGTCTGCTTGTATGACTCACTTTCTTCCTGCCTAGTTAAACAGCATGTGACTTACAGTACTACAAGCCATGTGATGTGTGGGGGGGCTTCCAAATCTGAAACACCAAGTGGATCACTTAGAATCATAATGAGGAATGCAAGTCCAATAAAAACAATGACTTTGCCTTACTACGCATTACCATTATGCCTTAACGCGAAGTGGTAATGACAAGGCAGAGTGAGCACTTTACATTGCCCACTCCACATAGAAGGTTGGCAATGTGAAGTGGCCACTTCACATTCACTTCGCCAGCAGAATTTAAATTCACTGCATCTCTACTACTGACCAAGATATGACCGATTAAATCATTCAGAAAATTCCAAAAAATGTCACAAAATTACACAAAATGTTGTAGAATGTCACAAAATTTCACAAACATTCAGTGCAATTAGAATTTGTTAATTTATTCCAATCCTATCAGGTCAGCATATAAACAGCTTTCAAAGGCTCAGATAAAACATATTGGAAATCAATTGACTGGCTATAAGGCCCCACTGAAAACAAAACTCTGAGGAGAACCTTCTTCATGGGCATTTGAGGGTTTGATCACTGTATATTGTTTTTACCATGGAATAGCTCAGATGGTTTGTAGTCAGAGTTCAAACAAGGATACATTAAGCTTTTTATTTCCGAGTATGGACTGTAATAAAGGGGAAGTCTGTGTATAAAGGTGGAGGGTATGAACGTTTTTGGAATGAAAGAAGCTGATTTTCTTTTGTTAAAGTATTATGTTTTGTTGTTTTCTGCAATAAAGAATTCCCTACTCTTGAAAAAAGTGTCATAGGGTCTTTTACTTCTTCCTGAACACCTATCAGAACAGCTCCAGAGATGGGCAGAAGGGACCTTGGTTTTAAAAGTCTCATTTGAATGACAACACACAACAACAGTAAAGTATCTCCATACTACTATATTCATATGTCAGGGTTGGTGGTATAAGCCCATGTACTGGTATGAGGCTAGAACCCACAACCTTCTGTCCTAGTGGTGGATCTGCTTCAAAGTGAGCGAGGCTGTTGCAGCTTTATAAGGTTCCTATACAGAAACAAATCTTGACACAGATGGACTAACTCAGCACAGAGATTTATAAATCACCTTTCATGCACTTGATCCCTAAGCACTGTACAGATCAAGCAGCTACAGTAGATACTGGTAGTGTAGGTCTAACACCTTGACATGTTATTTCCATTTTAAACAGAAACTCTACATGTACTTCTTATTTTATGCCCTCAGGTATGGAAGCAGCGACGGCAGTCATTGGAGGTGAGGTTGTTCTGAACTGTTCTGATATTCCACTGGAGAACATCACTGCTGTATTTTGGAAAATAACATTTGCAGGGGGGACCAACTGCTCATTTGCATTCTGGAATGCAACTAACCACACCATCAACCACACCATCAATGAGTGTGGGGTTAACAGGATAACATTTCATCTGAATGTTAGATTAGCTCTTCACATATCCCCAGCTGAACTGAGTGATACAGGCATCTATAATTGTAGCTATGATTATAATGGAGGTCATGGAAGCATATACTACAACTTAACTATAACAGGTAGGAAGAAAATTTTTCTATTTGTGATTCAGCTTTTCATCATAAGATTGTAAGTCACCAATATAGATCTCACAAACCAAAATTTGTTTCAATTACATTGCATAATGATTATATTATGATGACTACCAGACATTATTGATTGTCACAGCTTCCCTAAAGTTCTGGTCAGTTTTGCAAATTGTGAATTTTTAACTTGATTTTTTAATACTTATTTCCATTTGCAGCATGCAAAGATTGTGAACGAATTACTTCAATCAGAATTTGAATCACTGTACTTTTTATTCTGACTGCATGAATGTATGGGACAGACATAAAGCAGTCCTAGTGGGGGGGGTAGGAGGAAGTAAGCTGTTGGTTAACTAGGATCTGCAGCTTATCTGTTAGGTAGGAAATTGGGCAGACTAGATGGACCAAGCGGTCCTTATCTGCCATCAAATTCTATGTTTCTTTGTTTCTATGTTACTATTTAACTGCCACTACAAACTCCAAATTCATCACTCTGGTTAACAGATATCACTAGTTACAGCAGGGTGACAAGCAGAGTCTTCCTGGAACATCTCCTGAGAACAATGTCAAGTATTTGGGTGTCTAATGTCAAATTTTTACAAAATTGATTGGACCAGATCAGTCTCACTTTTATTATAATATTAATATTATATTAATTGTGAATCCCTTATATCAGCTTCTGATTAGATGGTTGTTTATATTATTTATTTTATGCATGTTTAATAAATTATTTAGGCATTGATGAATATTGATTTGTGCTGTACTGTCCTCACCTTGTACATCACCTTGAGCCTCAGGGAATGGGTGCTTAATGAATAAAGTTTTACTTGTTTACTTATTCTCTAATAGTACTTTACAGGAGTACTAGTAAGATGGAAGAGGTAAGGACTGCCTTATCAGATCATATAGTGAGGCTTAGATGAGAATAGTTCAGCATGCTGGCTAGAGTGGAGAACTAGAGGAAGGAGGAGGAGTCATATACATGTACTAATTGTTCATGAGTGAGAAGGCTGCAGCAGGAGGTTGAGGAGATTTAACATAGGTTGGCAGGAACATACAAGGTCACATAATTGAAGCAATTTATAGACCCATCCCAGCTAATCATGCATAGAGAGAAGCAGGGTAAAAGGGAAGAAGGGCAGGTCCAGTCTATAGAGAATAATGGCAGGACAACAGAGAAAAAAATTAGGAGACGGGGATGATGATCAGGCTGATAACTGGCAAACAGTCACTGGTGGGCAGAGGTCAAAAAGATAGAGATGAACAGATTATTTACTAATTAGTTTATATAATAGCTTTGAGGTGCTTTAGAAGGAAAAAAAAAGATTCTACGGGGAATGTTATTCCAGATGGTGAAGACTGTGGTGATGGGGACAGAAATCAGGAAGGCAGCAGCACAGTGCTAGGGCTCATAACTTTGAGATTAACAGATAAAATCAATGTTGTGGTCACCAGGTATTCAAAGAGCACTCTTTAATTTAACATTCAAAGGAGGCCCCTGACAGGGACACACTAGCATTAGAGGAAGTCAAGAGCATGGAGGTGTTCCTTTCTTATTACTTGGATTAAAATCAGAAACTAGAGGAAGCCAAATGCAATTTGGCATTCTTTAACATGCATAACTGTGGGATCATGAGTCTTACCAGGCGTATAAGACATTTGGTTTTGTCTTCTAGTGTTAGCTGTGCAATTGTCTCAGAATACTTCACAACTGCAGCACATACAATTCACAATAAAGCATACTACCTTATTGCTTAAAAACGTTCCTGGGTGTTTCAAATTATCATCTTTCTGAAGCACCGAACAATGTTTTTCACGGCGATTTACTGGCACAACTACATTTTTAAATATATGGAAGCATTTTTAGAATAATGATTTGTCCTATTATGCTGGGCCCAATTTTCAAAGGGATGAGGTTGCTGCAAATCCCTGGTGTGCTAAACAAACAACGCAGGAGGCTTTTGGCATTCCTTTGATGCAAATCCTGATTTTTAGTCCCCTGTGGCAAAATGCGCAAGTTAGACCAGCTTTTTGCTGGTCTAACTGCACCAATCAGGGACCCTTTTCAGGGGGCTTATGCCAATACTTTGGCATAAGCTGCCATAAATTGTGAAAAATTTCACAACTGCAGCTGTGGTAGTAAAATCAGGCACAGGTTGTGGCAAACTGCTTGGTGCAGCTGTGCTAAATACTGCGGATCGTATAGGGTTTGACACAAGCCCTGCATCATCCTTTGAAAATCTGGCCAGTCATGTCCAGATTATTGTTTATAAGGGATGGTCACCAGTAAAATATCTTCCACAATTGCCGTCATTGGCATCATTCAAGGTGCATTATGCATACATATGATATGTCCAACTTGCTTAAGAGGGAGATTTTGGTCAAATTAGGAGGGAGATTGACCTGCCAACCTGCTTAAGAGGGAGATTTGGGTCAAATTAGGAGGGAGATTGGCCTGCTAGTAGGGAGATGCCATAACATCGTGAGTTTGTCCTTAAATGGCATCAAAAAAATAAGAAAAAAGTCATTACAAAAATTGAATGTATTTCATTTTGTCAAGAATAAGCACTAAAAAGAATTACCAACTAGTTATATACAGTTATCAGATACATTGTTCATCACTAATTTAATTTTTATGTGTCTTAATCTGCCCAAAAAACATGGATATTTTGGACAGAATTTTACTTAAGCAGGAGATTTTGTTTCCCAGGAGGGAGGAAGGGAGTTCAGTCAAAAAAAACCAGGAGTCTCCTGCGTAAAGAGGGAGATATTACATGTATGATTATGTACATGCCTGTCTGTCTTTGGTTATTCTGGGTTTTTTATATACTAACATCTTTGTCATTCTTCATATACAGTAGCCTTGGATTGCTTGTGTAGCTTTCTGGCAAATTGAATTTTTATTTGGATTTTTCAGTAATTTTTTCCTGAACTAACCACCTTTAAAGCTACAACTTTGAAAGCAGATGTAACTAAATAAGCATGGCAACTCCATATATTGACAACCATATTCTATATCTAATGAAAACATTTTTATAAAAAATGTCATGGGATTTAAAGGATTTTATGCATAAAAATATGAAAATAGTTTTCCATTTGTAGGAATATTAGTTCAAGAGGGTATCACAGTATTGATAAATTTCTCTTTATTTGTGCATTTGTGGAAAAAATGAAGTAAACATCATGATAAATGATGTGTTCTCATATCTCTGTTTCTGTCACACTCATGCTCATACCTAAAACATTGATGTTATAATTATATATCACAATATGAGCCCTTGCAGATTTTTTCAACAAAGAAGGATGCAGTCTCCCCATGAGTCTTAAACACAGGAGTAGCAACCCTTGTTTTTTGTTATGGATTTTAAATATTTAGATGTCCATCATGTATTGAGTAAAAAGGTTGCTTGAACACCAGGGAAAGCCATTTCTTAAAATGTCATTAAAAGAATATAAAGTAAAGATCACCAGGATGAAATATTTTGCTTACGGTGCTATTGTTACATAACACAAGCAAATCAAAGGAAAAAAAGCACACGTAAATCAACACTTAGAGACTCGCAGCAAATGTAGAGTCAAAAAGTTAATGACAATGAAAATAATAAACAGTGAGGTGGCCCACTGTCCTAAAAAATGCTAACGTTTCACCTGGCTGGCTGCCATGCTTCATTAGAGTGATGAAGAAGCATGGCAGCTGGCCATGAGGCACGGAGCTATGCATTATGCAAAATTATACCCCAGAGAATGATTAATAGACCATTAACATAATTCCTTGGTGTGCCTTATTGCTGAATGCCAATCACATTGTCATTTGTGTTCATAATATACATTTATTTACTAAACATTTACTTTTTGTACTGTATTTTCAAAAGGTCTGATTGTATAGCATATGTAACCCCCCTGTTACCCGGGGTTACTAGAATCCCAGTAAGACCTAGTGGTAGGTAGGGAAGGCAGCTTGTGAAACTCCAGTTAAATGGATTTCACACTGTCTCACACTGTTCTCAGTCTCAGCAGAGACTAGGGGATGATATCATTTAGAACTGTCACTGCTGCATAAGCCACACTGGAATGTTGCAGTTGCAGGTTAGAGTAGAACGCTGGGGAATTTGAAGTGAGTCTGTAGAGTTCAGTAGAAGGTGGCAGTCTGAAAGAGGTGCTCTGCTGTAAGCAGGCCCTCAGAGCTTTAAGCTCTGACAAAGAGCTATTATTTTGGTGTAGGTGTGTGTTCTCACCTGAAGAGGAATACAAGAACTGCATATTGAAGTGGTGGAGACCGCTCTCAATGGTTCAGAGTCCCATCCCTGCAGGATGGGGGAAGGAATCAACCTGCTTCCAGGGGCAATCCCCTTGGTCCGTCTAGGGAAAAGAAGTTGCCTGGTTTAAGTTCATGCTGAGGCACCAGAAGCTCTGGAAGAGAGTTCCTTGAGGAGGAAATGCCTGTGGGGCACCTGCAACTGAAGGGTGAGTTTGCTCTGCTAAAAGGCCATGAGTTTTCACCTGCATCAAGATGAAACTAAAGGGACTGTTACTGTGGGGTCAGGCAAAGGCAGCCAAGTACAGTATGGAAGATGTGGGGATTGGACTGCTTAACTCTGTGGGGGGTCTAGAGTAATGGACAAAGCCACTTTTTAAGTATGTCCAAGTCCAGCACAAATGGGATGTAAAGACAGTAGACTGAATGTGAAATACATTTAAAAAGAATCTACACAGCAAAGTGTGTTAAAGGATGAAGTGTTACAGTCCAGAGAAATGGCCAGGTATGAATTATTGGAGCGAGAGGTGAGAGACCCCCCCATCAGTAGTAAGCAAATTCACCTCTATGGATTTGCTCTGGGACACTTGTTGCTTTCTCTCAGGTACTTGGCCAGTGCCCGAGGAAAGTACCCAGATGTGGGATTGATGAAGAAGATTCCCTTATGGAGCAGAAGTGCTAATAGGTGGTTTAGGGAGCCACCAGTAAATGTTTCCATGTTATATGGAAAGTGTCCAAGTTGCTGGCAAGAGAGCTGAGCCAGGGAAAACCCAGAGCAGCATATAAGTTCGGGCTGTGTGCCCAGTGTGTTTCAGAGCCTGAGGGCTAAAGTGAATGAGGATGTGTTCTGATCTCCATAAATCTGCATTACCAGGAGTGTAGCCCAGTGGGGGTCCATCTATACTTTGTTTATTCTGTTGGATGTGACTAAAAGTCACACTTTAGAATCCCACTTCTGGTATTGGACATTACAGTTATTGCTTCCTTTGTCCTGAGTTACTTGGGTGCCCCTGTGCAGAGTAGCCAAACCTAGCCTATGTGCCGAGTGACATATTCCTCCTCGAACCCAGCCCACCAGGTAGAGCTGTAAGATGGAAACCGCATACCTGGGTAGGGGTTAAACATATATTCATCATACAAATACAGATTAAATACAATTTTGTACATTTCAGCAACTTTATATAAATTCATGCTTAGTTGTTGTAAGCAGTGTAATAAGATTTCTTCTTACTTGTATTCTGCAGAGAATTGAGATGCTATTGACCCAGATAACACAGATATTAAATTGTTCTTTTTTTTACAGAACATGCAGAGTTAGGGTATTTTCTGTCCCTGTATCCATATTCCTGACTTTTATACTTTTTCATGACCCTAACATTATAACATATTTTTTGAAGAATTTCCTTACTTTCTAAAACAGATGTAACCAACCTCTCTGCTTAACTGGTTTGAAGCAGGTTAATAGATAGCACTCAAAGGGTTAAGTCAGACCTTGAGAGTTGTTCTCTGGAGGAGAGGTTGCCCAGAGACATCATATCTGGATGTTCACACTTGAATATCCTGACTTAGCTGATGGTTGAAAACTGGAGAATGAATATGAATGGTTCTGCACTTCCTCTAATGAGCTATGAAAAGGAAAAACACTTAGGTACTGGCCTGACCAATCAGGGTTGAACCTGAGAGAAATGCGGTCCATATTGTCTGGCTGCAGCTAGGCCTTGGGGGCCTGCATCTCCAGGGATAATGGCAAGGTCTCTGGTAGGTGGTGGCCCTTGTACCTAGTCTCAAGAAAAGGATACACTCAGAAGAAGATGGATGAATGGAAGATCCCAGACTCAACTAGAGATTTGCAGGGAATAGCATCTCTAAAAAGGCACTTCAGAAACAGTGGTAGGCCATCCCTCAGAAGAGGCTCCAAAACCCTAGTGGGTTCACTCCTGGTAGCAGTAGAAACAAAAGGACAAATGGAAAAGTCTTTGTTCATAGCAAAATGGAAGTTAATCTTGCCCATGATCATTGTGTGAAATCCTAGACAGTCAAATAAACATAGAAACATAGATTTTGACGGCAGATAAGGACCACTTGGCCCACCCAGTCTGCCCATTTCCCTACCTATTAGATAAGCTGCAGATCCTAGTTAACCAGCAGCCTACTTCTTCCTACCCCCACTCCCTAGAATTGCCTTATGACTGTCCCATGCATGCTTGAATTCTACCACTGTTTTTGACTCACAACCTCCTTGGAAGGCCATTCCATGCATCCACAATCTTCTGTGAAAAATACTTCTTAAATTACTCTGAGCCACCCCCTTCTATCTTCACATTGTGCCCTTGTTCTTGCACACCCTTTTTGAAAGATGCTACCCCTTCGACTTTGTTGATTCCTCGAGATACTGGAAAGTTTCTATCATGTCCCCTCTCTCCTTTCCTCGAGGCTACACATATTCGCTCAAGTCTCTTCATATGTCTTCTGGTGCAGGCCCTGCACCATTTTAGTTGCCCTCCTCTGGACAGCCACCATCCTGTCTATATCCTTGCGGAGATTGGGTCTCCAGAACTGCACGCAGTACTCCAGATGGGGTCTCACCTACTGTCTGTACAGAGGCATAATAACTTCCTGTTTTCTGCTGGTGATGCCTCTCCCTATGCATCCCAGTATCCCCCAGCCCTCCTTGCTGCCCTCTCACATTACTTGCCCACCTTTAGGTCATCTGATATGACTACCCCCAGGTCCCTTTCCATTTTTGTTGTTGTTAGTATCTCACCCCCCATTGTGTACTCTTCCCCTGGGTTTTTGTTTCCCAGATGCATTACCTTGCATTTCTTAGCATTGAATCAAAGCTGCCATACATATGACCATTCCTCTAACCTTGCCAAGTCCCTTCTCATCCTTTCCACCCCACCTTGTGCATCAACTCTGTTGCAGATCTTTGTGTCATCTGCAAAGAGACATACTTTTCCTTCCAGTCCCTCTGCAATATCACTTATAAAGACATTAAACCCCCTGAAGGATAGATGCATGAGTTGCCATGAGGCAGAAGGGGTCCTGTAAGGGTTGGGGTTGATACATTCCTGAGAATGGGGCCAGAAATAAAAGTCTAATTTTTTTGGTGGCCACTTGTGCTATCAGTGTAGCTTCAAAGGGAAGCATACATGGCTGGACCAGCCATGCTTTAAGCACTTAGTAGAGATATCATAATGCTAATATGCCATTTATATTTGTTGTCCTACAGGGCACATTAAGACAAGTGCATGGCACATCTTGCTCCTTAGGGAAGTGCTTGCTCTGCTGCGGGGGTGCCACTGCATGAATGATCTTGCCAGCACAAGGACTTCAGGGACCCAAAAGGGAGGTGAGGGTATTGGAGGATTGAATGAGACCCAGTCACTATAAACAGTAAATGTTATTGCACCTCTTAGTTCAGGGGTAGTTATTGAAAATAAATGTAGATATGGTTTGGGCAAACAGGGTCAGCTTTCTATCACAAAAAATAACATGAACACTTTGCATGTAAAATGTTCTAGCTTTTATTCATGTAACACCACCATTTTGCAAATGTTTCACTTCTGGAACTTTTTCATGGCTGCTGTTCCTAACATGTAAGATACCTTGCATGAACTTTAGGAACTGAAACATCAGTTAATATTAAAGGTTCATAATTTGTTAGCTAAATTTCATTAAGTACCTAATACAGGATTACTACTAATCTTCAGTACCAGGGACCACTTCTGGGAACTGGCTAGAAACTCCAGTAAGCAACTCGACATCCAGAATTATAAACCGGCACGGAACGACTGCACCAAATCCATTCGGCAACAAAAATCTGACTACTATAAAAATGCCCTCACTGGGGGGGGGATGTATTGGAGGGTTTAAACTAGAGCTTCTTGTGGGGGGCTGGGGTGGTGGGAGGGCCTTACAGCAGCAGCGGTGGGGGTTAGATTATTTGTGTTACATACCCAGAGTGCATGGCTGAATCTAGTACCCTTAGAAATCTTTTGTAGATGGCCAAGGAGGTGACTTTTGCAACGTGGAACGTCAAGGGGATCAGGAAAAAATCTAAACAATACCAAGTTCTCAAACACTTAAGTCTTTTACGTACTCAGGTTACTTTTCTGCAGGAATCACACCAACTAGAAACAGAAGCCTCACAAGTGAGAAGGCAACAAGTGGGGATGATGTATGAGGCGCAAGGCTCCTCAAACAGCTGTGGGGTTATGATCATTATTAACAGGGGCATTCCCTTCATCCCAACTCATACTATCAGGGATCCCAAGGGTAGGTTTGTTTTAGTTATAGGTACTGTCTGGTCCATACCTCTGCTATTGGGCAGCATGTATGGTCCCAATGCTGATGACCCCGCTTACTTCATGAGACTCATAAATTTAATCCTGCCTTTCCTTCCCATAAGGATTATCCTGGGGGGCGACTTCAACCAAGTTGCAGATCCAAACCTTGACAGGTCGGGAGGTGCATCGGGGGGGATCTCCCCAGGTCAGAGGGCTTTTAGAGAATTATTGGATCAATGCGGGCTCTGTGATGTCTGGCATGTCCTAAATTCTGATTCCAAGGAGTTCACATTTAGGTCTTTGGCACATGGTTCACAGTCCCGTATTGACTACATATTCATTTCTCAGACTCTTCTGCCCGGGGTTAGGTACATCATCAATACAGCCTGGCCCTGTCGCCGATCACTCTCTGGTGCTGTGTGATCTCTCAATTCAGGATGTGTCAAAGAGAGAAACATGATGGAAGCTCCATGATCAGCTGCTTAAAGATTCTAATAATTGCAATACCATAAGGGAGCACATTGAGGCCTTTTTTCTGTCCAACCCTTTAAATAGCGCAAAACCAGATATTATAGGGGGGCCTTCAAGGCTTACATGAGAGGAGTTCTTATTGGCCTCTCGGTGGCTAGGAAAAGATCTAGGGAGAGAGAGAATTACTGTCCTTGTTATCCCAAATTCGGGTTCTTGAATCCAATGTCTCGGTTAACTCCTCTGAGGAGGACAAGGTGAGGCTCCTAGGGTTGAGAGACAAATATTTAGAACTACTCCGGGAAAAGGTGGAGTTAGCTATCATACACACCAAAGCTAGTTATACTGATCAAGGTGAGAAGGCAGGGCGCCTTTTGGCACTTCACATCAAACAACAAGAATCAGCGAGATTTATCCCTTCAATCAAGGCTTCTGTAGATGGGCCTCTGAAAACATCTCCCAATGAGATAGTTCAAGAGTTTGCAGCATACTACAAATCACTTTATGGGGATATGGAGCACTGTCCCAGCCCAGTAAGCATGGAGAAGTATCTGATGGACTCACATCTTCCCTCCCTCCCAGTACATTACATAGACTCTCTGGTCTCTCCCATAACTCAGCGGGAAAATCTCCGAGGTTATTAGTGGTTTACCCTCGGATAAAACTCCCGGACCTGATGGATTTTCCTCCCTTTTCTATAAAACATTTCGGGAACTTCTGTTGCCAATACTTAATGGTTTATTTCAGCACATCTTATCTGGGACAGAGGTTTATTGCCATCTCTTTGAAGCCTTGACAGTGCTCCTCCCCAAGCCAGATAAAGACCCTGAGCTCGTCCAGAGCTACAGGCCCATATCCCTCTTAAATCAGGATATCAAGATCCTCTCAAAGATTTTAGCTAACAGGTTATCTGTGGAGCTCCTTGAGTTAATAGGTATGAATCAGGTAGGTTTCATGAAGGGACGCTCTTCAGCGGATCATTTGCATACGTTATCCCATGTCTTCTCGGCTTCCAGAGATGCTGACTTCCCTGCAGGCTTGGTCTCTTTGAATGCCGAGAAGGCATTTGACCGGGTGAATTGGAGTTTTCTCTTCAAGGTATTGAGTGCCTTTAAATTTCCTCCGGTATTCATTTCCTGGGTTGCTGCATTATATAAATCCCCTACAGCAAGAATCTCAGCTAATGGGGCCTTCTCAAACTACTTTTCACTTCATTCTAGCACTAGGCAGGGTTGCCCCCATCACCTCTCTTGTTTAACATATATCTGGAACCCCTCATCCAAAACATTCTCCAAAATATCTCTATACAAGGTATTAGAGTTGGGCATCATGAGATTAAACTCACTGTGTACGCAGATGATTTGCTGACATATCTCTCCCATCCAGTTTCTTCAATACCACCCTTGCTGAATGAAATAGCCAGGTTCAGCGTGCTATCCAACTACAAGTTGAATGCTAGTAAATCCTTATTTTTCCCATTAAACTACAAGGTATTTAAGGATGATATTTGCCCCTTAGGTCTAGGTTGGACTCCTAAAATAATCAAATATCTGGGCATAAAGCTATCCCATAATCCCTTAATGTGGGTCAAAGATAATTTGGACTCTCTCTCACAGGTTATTATTCATGACCTTGACAGATGGTTTAAACTTCCAATATCATTATGGGGCAGGATTAACATTATTAAGATGAACGTATTTCCTAGAATTTATTACCCTTTATCCCTTCTCAACTCTTTTATTCCCATACGCTGGTTTAAGAAACTGCACAGTATATTTACCAGATTTATCTGGGCAGATAAACATCCCTGGTTGGTCTATCATAAACTAGCTGCCCCAAAATCTGAGGGGGGGCTGAGGATTCCCATATGGCACTATACTACTGAGCTAGTCATCTAGCAAATTGTCTGAGATGGATCTCCCCAGCCCTGAAACGGCACAACCAGTATGGCTTAAGATTGAGTTAGATGCAATTAAAATTAAATGCCTGGATCCCCTCAAACTTATTTTACCTCAAGTTATCTCATGTAAAGATGGCCGACTGCACCACAATATGTACCTCTTTAAGAGTTTATACACAGTTATGTTTATTTCTTCACTGCTCCCCTCAGACTGATTTAGCTCATTCTATTAGGAATTCCCCATCCTTCACTCTCAGTGGAGAGTGGATTCCTTCTAACTGGTTGCCTCAACTAGGCGATGGAAAACTGCTTTCCCTGGTAGATGGGGAAGGGCACTGGTTGTCCTCACGTGGAATTATCGACAAGTTCCTTATTCCGGTCTCATCTCATTTTAAAGTTATGCAGTTAAGACACCTTCTCACTGTAGCCCTGGGGAATTCTCCCCCCTCCCAGAAGGTATCAGCTCTGATTCCTGAAATCTCACTATTGTCCGGATCTTCAGGCATAATATCTAAGCTATACAGGGTGTTGTACTATAAAAAAATACAGGGACACCTTTGGACCTACTAGTTTCTGGAACTCACTTCTCCCTCAATACCAGTTGGACTGGCAATCCCTATGGAGATCCTGTCATAAGTATGTTTCCCAAGATAGGCTGCATCTCATGCAATACCACATTCTACATAACATGTATTGTACCCCTACTAAATTAAAAATTTGGGGGTGTCTCGAGCTCCAGTACATATTCTAAGTGCCTGCAAGAAGAGGGTACTCTCTTACATATGTTCTGGTCCTGTCCCAAAGTTTCCTCCTTATGGAATTCAATTAAGATGTCTCTTGATCCCCTACTGGGCCTACAGGAGTATTTCACTCTGGAGGTGTGTCTTCTGGGGGATATGTCCCTGGTCAGTGCTAGAATTAGGAAATACCATATTTCTATGGTTGCACTCTCAGTTAAGAAACATACTACGTCATTGGAAGGAACAATCAGCTCCTTCCTTCCAGGAATGGTTACATGAACTCATTGCTAACCTTCGAACAGAGAAGGCAATTGCAAGTCTTCATAACAGACTAGAGGCATACAGTAAGATATGGGATCCCCTTCATTCCTAACTCTTGTTACCTCACTGAAGTTATATCACATTCTGGTTCTACCCATATGTACCACTGAATCATGCACTGCATGTTAAGGTGATTAGATTTTGTTGCTGCTGTAAGGAGGGATGGGGCGGAGGGTGGGCCGGGCAGTTCTCACTGTTCAAGTGTTATGTCACATCTCGACTTGCTGTAACTGCCCTTTATAATGGAAATGTATTAATAAAGCTTAAATTGTAAAAAAAAAAAATGCCCTCATTAACTCCTGGGGAAATGGGAGGGATTTCTGGAAAAACATTAATGATGTCACTGGAAAGCAGTCAAAATCTTCGCAGAACATACTCAACATAAATGGGCACACTACACTTGACACTAAAACTACTGCAAACACTTTTAACATCGCTTTTACTGACCTTAGCAGTGTTCTCCCCTCCGACTTCTTCCAAGATGTGTCAACTCCCATCCCCCGACTCCTCCACCCACGCCTTTCACCCACCTTTCTACTTTAAAGCACTAAAGAAACATCAAGTCTGAAACTATGTTGCCAAAGCCATCAGCAAATCTAGAACAAGCAATGATGACACACTTGACCTCAAGCTACTGACCCTAACGCTTGACGAGGTACTTGGGCCCCTCACCAGGATCTGTAATCTCTCTCTTTCCTCTAGCCAATTCCCGGACAAATGGAAAATGGCCACTGTTACCCTGATTCACAAAAGTGGTGATAAGACTGACCATGCAAACTTCCGTCCTATCTCCATTCTGCCTCCCCTATCGAAGGCACTGGAACGTATAGTAGCGGACTAACTTACCGAGCATCTGGACAATTATAATATTCTCTGTAAACAGCAACATGGCTTTAGAAAAGGTCATAGTACATCCTCTGCCTTACTTGAATTCACAAGCTCCATTCACAGCTCCCTCGACAATGGACAACTAACTGGTGCTATTTTCATCGACCTGACCAAAGCCTTCGATACTGTCCACCACTCCCTCCTGCTGAGCCAACTAAAAAATGCTGGTCTCTCCAATGATTCAATCTCTTGGTTCAAAAGCTATCTTAAAAACTGCTCCCAGCATGTAAAAATTGGAGATGTGCAATCTGATTCCAAACCTGTCCTCTCTGGAGTCCCCCAGGGTTCAATGCTGGGCACCCAACTCTTCAGCCTGTTCCTTAAAACCCTACTGGAACCCTGCACTGAACATATCACCCTGTATGTGGATGATGCAGTAATCCTTGCCACACACCAGAACCTGAAGAAATTGCAAGAAAATCTCCAACTCGGCTTCTCCTCAGTTGAGAATTGGTTCACAAAGCACAAACTGATCCTTAATCAAAAAAAAACAAAGGCCATGATCTTCAGCCGCTTCCATAATAAACATAAGCACTTCCAACTCTCTGTTATCACCAGACAAGGTGCAGCACTGGAACAGTTCAAAAACTTTAAATACCTCGGGATCACCCTTGACCTCACCTCTCCTACACTGCCCACATTGACCATGTTGCCAAAGCCGCTAACTCCTGGCTAGGCCTGATATTCCATCATAGAAAACACCTGACACCTGAAGCCCTCGCTGTCACTGTCCAGAGCTCCATCATATCCATCATTGATTATGGCATTATCATTTATGGCTCTGCTACAACCACCGCACTCAAACGTGTATCCACCGCCCTCAACAAGGCCTGTCAACTTGTCACTGGCTCACAATGCCTAACTCACACCTGTGACCTCTATTCTCAAACTAGATAGTTCAATCTTGCCAATCAAATCAAACACCACACTTTTATTACTACTAAGAAAATCTTGCTGGGCCTTGCCCCCCCCCCGGAGTCTGTGCCCTCATACTGCCCAGAATCCACACCCGACATACTAGGGGATCGAAACTTCAGCTTCTGCAAATCCTGCATTGCCGCACAACACAAGGCCAAAGATCCTTTGCTTACCGAGCCACTAGTTGGTACAACAGTCTTCCCAGTGACATCTCATCCTCACTATTGCTCAGCACTTTTAAGACTCGTCTCCACCTAACACTCACTGCCTCCAACCTCTGTGACTGTTGTGGCTAAACATGTCTTTTGATTCCATTGCTGAAGATGCCCTTTTGGATCCACATCTACTCCTGCACATTACCAGCACCCCCCCATCTTCACCTCCCCTGATGGCCCATGACAAATGCCACCCTGCTGCACTACCTCTATTCTTATCCGCCTTCCACCTCTCCTCTCTCTGTCCCCCCCAACCTACCTCCCCTTTCTCCCATCCATTTAGTCTCCCTGATTTCACCCTCCTCCTCCTTTCCCTTCCCCTCCCCAAAGTTTCACCTTATTGTTCTTTTTTCATCTACAAAACTATGTTTTTTTGTTTTAATTTTATAAACTGTTATCTTTGCTTATGATTGTATCAGTTGTACCAAAGACATGGAACCTTTGTAAAAGAGCCTCAGCTCAAAGGTATTTGTAATCCTAGAACAAATAAATAAATAAATATACTGCATGAGGTCAGTGAATATCAGGACACAGTTATGAGCACACTTGTAAAACATGACTACATTAGAAAATAAATTAATACAAGAAAATAATATAAAAATTAGACCTGTGCAGAATGAGAAAATGCTGAATTCATAGAATGTTGATGACATTTAATGAAAGTATGTGAAATTTCACAGCACTTCGTGGAATTATTAATATTTATTAATGTGGTCATAACCCAACCATCTTTTGATCTGGTACTCTGCAATTTGACAAGCTTACTTTCTGGGAAGAATTCTGATGATGCACAACAATGTCTTTAAATTATGAGGGATTGTCTCAAACTTATAGGTGCTCAAATTCCTTCATTTTATTTTGTATGGGAAATTTCATGACTTTTTTTATCTGCATATACCTCTGCTGTCTACTGGGCCATCAATCTTACATTTGTCATGCTTATCTCATGATAGGTGTTCTAACAATGTGCCAGATTTCATGACATAAGGATAGATTTCTCAAAATTATATGTGCTCAAAATCTGTCATTTTATTTTTTGTAGAAAATGGCATGAACATTTGCATTTTATTTGCATATACCTCAGTTGTTTATTATGACAAAGATCATAAATCTGGCATGATTACTTAATGATAGATGTCCTGAAAATGTATAACATTTAATGACATTGAGATGCATTATGTTTCAACATTATATGTGCTCAAAGTCTGTTATTTTATTTTGTTGCATGACATTTCCTGAAACACTTTATCTGCATATAACTCAGGCACATTTGGAGATAGACATGTGTAAATTAGCATGAATAACCTTTTTGTAATAGTTATGGAATTATTCAGATATGACGATAATTTGTTGAGAGATGTTTATGTGTCAGGGATTCAACATATTACAATATCAATATTTGCAAAATGGCTGCCCTACCCGACCCTAGCCCTCCAGGGATGCGCTGGGGAGCGGGTCACCATTATTGTCGGTACCCTTTCCCCAGCACCCTCATCACGTGTGCCCTTTACTGTACATCAGGCTCCCTGAATTGTCAATTTACTTGGTGTGATCCTTATACATCCTGTATGCAGGTTGGCATTGTTAACCCTTTTTGCTTCCTTGATCCAACTGGGGTGTCTACCACTGGTGTGCTACCCAGCTCAGCAGTCCATTTCTTGGTGAAACTATACATCTAACTCCTGAATCTTTTGACTCCCTACACTACCTGCCTCTCATACACCCATTCTTTAATTAGAATCTTATAGATATGGCTGAGTGAAATTAGCAAATTCCAATTTTATGGAATTTTCATGAAATTCCACAGTTTTCACAAAGACTCATGGAATTTAACTTTAAGTACATATGTTATTTTTTTCATTTCTGGCAGAAAACAATTAATACAATTTGCATGCACAGTCTCCTAGTAAGGTCTAAGCACCCGTCAAATTGATTGGCATCCCATTTGCTAGTTCTAAAGTTTCATGGAGTTATAAATTTGCAGTTTACATTCTTGCAAAATTTAATTTTAAAAAAAATTGTCAAAGTTTGAATACTTTTAATTCAGTTCCATTTAAAGCTGTAAATATGAATTTTATCTGAAATGACCCCATGGTATAGTAGTTTAAATGTTTAAAATCTGGTTATAATTGGATATGTTGGTTTACTTTCAGAGGGGAAATAAGTGAAATTTAAATTGTGTTAGCTTGTTTGGCAGGTTAAAACTCAGTACCATTTGAAGCTAGAAGAATGAAACAGTATTTTATCTTGTATTGTTATCCCATGTCGCCCCTGAAAAAGGGACCTTCGGGGCTCAGTGGGCCTACCAGTCACCAAAATTTTATAAATAAAATAAATGATATATATATATATATATATATATATATATATATATATATATATGTGATAAACTATACACCTGTCAAATTATATACAATTTCAACAAATACTATAAACATTATTCTAAAATAACTAAAATCTGATTTTTTTTGTGGTTATGTATAACACAGCCCTAATGAAGCTTGGGACTTATAATGTGGTGCATATATCCATGTTGTATGTTTCTATAAATCCTGAAACTGTGGAGATTTTAGATAAGACACTTTAAAATTAGATAGAAATAACTGAAAATTTAATTTTGAATAAATGTTAGGCAACCCATGCTTCCACCTTCTTTCAACCTTCTACTCTACAATGTTGAACACATATGAAAGCCATTGCTACCTATCCACATGCTAAGCTGGGTATCCAATAGACTCATACTTTTAAACTTAGAGCAAAATAACTGAAATGTAAAATTTCATGAATTTTTATAAAAATGTCACTAAATTCTGTGGAATCAGAATGGTCATACCATGGTAATCCATGGGCAACATTTTGTATTCCAAACAGCTCTAATAAAAAATCTATAACACTTCATGACAAGCATAGAGACATATCCATATAACCAGCTACTTGTGATTAAACTTAAAATTCACTAAGACTCAATTAGGTTCGGGAGAGGAGCAGAAGGCCAATGCCCTTAGAAGCTCCTGTCATTCGACTATAATAAGTTAATTTGAAGTTAACTAACATTATGAATCATTATAAATCAACTTTTTTGGAAGCCATCACAATCAAAGTAAGTACAGCTAAGAAATTCTACAAGCTGTGACCTGGGGAGTGCAAACTGAATCCACATTTCCATCCACCTTGTTCCTAAAGGGAACTGCATGTCTTTGAGAACCATTCACAACTATTTAAACAAAGGGAAGACACTGACAAAGGGTTTTAACTTCCTGCATATGCCCCAGGCCAGTGTTCCTGGAATTTAACATATCATCTGTCTTGTTACCATAGATCAAACAGTTTACTGGTCATTTTCATGTGGATTTGATTATTTTACATCATTTGGCAATGTGGCAAATCCTCCCCCTGGAGGCACACCACCAAAATTGATCTGTCCCTGCTTATGTGTAAGCCTTGGGCACATCTTGCCACATTGTTTACAACCATTCCAATGTTGCATTTTTGACATTACCACCTGGCATACTACTGTTCAAAAAAGAAATGTAACCTCTCTCTGACTGAACTCTGCCTATGCACCCTGAAACTTGTGCTCCTCCTTTGCTGCTATCAGGGACTGTTCACCCTAACCCCAGACTAAAGATTTCCAACCAAAACAAACCAACAGGCACTCTCTCAATCATGTGCCTGAACATATGCAGTTTACTTCCTAAGCTTGATGCACTAACATAGAAACATAGAACTTGACGGCAGATAAGGACCTCTTGGCCCACCCAGTCTGTCCATTTCCCTACCTAATGGATAAACTGCAGATCCTAGTTAACCAGCAGCCTACTTCTTCCTACCCCCACCCCCTAGAATTGCCTTATGACTGTCCTATGTATGCTTGAATTCCACCACTGTTTTTGACTCCACAACCTCCTCCAGAAGGCCATTCCATGCATCCACAACCCACTCTGTGAAAAAAATACTTCCTTAAATTACCTCTGAGCTGCCCCCCCTCCATCTTCAAATTGTGCTCCCTTGTTCTTTTCTTGCACACCCCTTTTTTTGAAAGATGCCACTCTCTTGGACTTTGTTGATTCCCTTGAGGTACTTGAAAGTTTCTATCAAGTCCACCCTCTCCCTCCTTTCCTCGAGGCTATACATATTAAGCTCCTTAAGTCTCTCTTCATATGTCTTCTGGTGCAGACCCTGCACCATTTTAGTTGCCCTCGTCTGGACAGCTTCCATCCTGTCTATGTCTTTGTGAAGATTGGGTCTCCAGAATTGCATGCAGTACTCCAGATGGGGTCTCATCAGCTGTCTGTAAAGAGGGATAATAACTTCCTGTTTTCTACTGGTGATACCTCTCCCTATACATCCCAGTATCCCCCCAGCCCTCCTTGCTGCCCTCTCACATTGCATGCCCACCTTTAGGTCACCTGCTATGACTACCCCCAGGTCCCTTTCCATTTTTGTTGCTGTTAGTATCTCACCCCCCATTGTGTACTCTTCCCCTGGGTTTTTGTTTCCCAGGTGCATTACCATGCACTTCTTAGCATTGAATCTAAGCTGCCATACATTTGACCATTCCTCTAACCTTGCCAAGTCCCTTCTCATCTTTTTCTTCCCACCTTGTGCATCAACTCTGTTGCAGATCTTTGTGTCATCTGCAAAGAGACATACTTTTCCTTCCAGTCCCTCTGCAATGTCGCTTATAAAGACATTGAAGAGGACCGGTCCTAATACTGAACCCTGCGGTACCCCACTAGTAACCCTTCTTTCTTCAGAGTGGACTCCATTTACTACTACTCTCTGTGTCCTATTCTCCATCCAATTCTTTACCCAGGCTGTCATCTTGGGACCCACTCCCAGGCTGGCTAACTCATATATTAATCTTTTGTGTAGGACTGTGTCAAATGCCTTCCTAAAGTCTAGTTAGGCCATGTCCACAGCCCCTCCCTGATCTACTACTTTGGTCACCCAGTCAAAGAAATCTATCAGATTTGTCTGGCATGACCTTCCCACTGTGAATCCATGCTGCCTTGGGTCCTGTGCCTCTCTGGCCTTTAGATACTTGACAATTCTTTCCTTCAGAAGTGATTCCATCATTTTCCCTATCACTGAGGTTAAACTAACAGGTCTGTAGTTTCCTGCTTCTGCCTTGCTCCCACTTTTGTGAAGGGGAATCACATTTGCCCTCCTCCAGTCCTCAGGTACCACCCCATCCTCCCATGATTTGTTAAAGAGGGTAGTCAGTGGCGTCACTAGTTCTACCCTTAGTTCTTTTAGAATTCTGAGATAAATCCCATCAGACCCCATTGCTTTGTCCACCTTCAGTTTTAAGAGTTCTTTCAGAACCCTTTCTTTTGCAAATGGGTTGGTATCAACTTCTGTATCCAGAGTGTTTCTACTGTTTGTTTTAGGTACCTCCCTCTTCATTTGTAAATACTGAGCAAAAATATTTGTTTAGTATCTCTGCCTTTTCACAGTCACCTCTGCCCACCCTCCTCCCTTTATTAAGCCTCACTATCCCTCCCTTGGTTTTCCTTTGCTCCCTGATGTACCTATAAAAGGTTTTATCCCCCTTCTTAACTGAGTTGGCTATCTTTTCCTCGGTTTGGGCCTTTGCTATTCTGACTGCCATCTCTGCTTCCTTTTGCTTTAACTGATACAGTTCTCTCTCCTGCTACTTCTGTGATTCCTTGTACTTCCTGAATGCTTTCTTTTTCTCTTGAACCTTTACTTCCACTTCCTTTGAGAACCATAGTAGTTTCTTACATTGTTTTGCTTTGTTTATTTGCTTCCCACAAAGGCTTGTTACCTCTGTGATGGCAGTTTTTATTATTCCCCATTGTCCTTCCACCCCTCTTTCCTGCCCATTTGCTAGTGCATTCCTTAGGCACTCACCAATTTTGGCAAAGTCAGCCCTCCTAAAGTCCAGTACTTTTGCCTTTGATGGCTTGACTCTGTTGCTGTGTTTATTGTGAACCATACTGTTCGATGGTCGCTAGTTCCCAGATGGCTACCCACTTCTACATCTGTGATCCTCTCTCCATCTCAATTTGAGAGAACCAGGTCTAAGATTGCTCCTTCTCGAGTGGGCTCCAATACTAGTTGTCTAAGGCATGCCCCCGTGGGGCATCCAGAATAACCACACTCTTTGAAGTGGCTGCTGCAACTGCACTCCAGTTAACATCTGGCATATTCAGATCACCCGTCAGCAATATCTCCCCTTTTTCTGCCATTCTAAGTATACTTTCTATCATTTCCTTGTCCATTTCCTCCCCCCTGAGAAGTGGGTCTGTATACAACCCATGTGCGGATTGTGGTGCCTTTGTCTGTCTCCAAATTTACCCATAGTGTTCTTCTCCTCCCTGTTTACCCTTTTGTTCTGTTGCTTTGATTCCTTCCCTTATATAAAGAGCTACTCCCCCTCCTCTTTTACCCTCTCTGTCCCTCCAGTAGATAGTGTATCCTGGTATGTTTACGTCCTAGTCATGGTTTTGTGTGTACCATGTTTCTGTGACTGCCATGATATCCAGATGTTCCTCCTCCATCAAGGCCACTAATTCAGGAAGCTTGTTACCGAGATTACGGGCATTGGTACTCATTGCTCTCCATTTTATGAAAGCTTTACCTTCTGTTGCAGCATCCCCCACTGACCTTTCTACCTCGGTCTTTTTCTCATTTAGCACCCTGTTTTGTAGGGAGAGGATGGGATGTTCCTGCTGCTTATCAGTGCCTCCCCTCTTGACTAGTTTAAAGGCTTGCCAATGAAGCATTCAAACCGATTGCTCAAAAGACTTGTTCCCTTCCCGGACAGATGCAGACCATCCTGCCAGTATAGGCTGGTGTCCCTCCAAGTGGAACCCCAGTCCCCAATGAAGCCAAACCCCTGTGCTCAACACCATTTTTTCAACCATTCATTAAACTGCATGGTGCAAAGTACCCTCACCTCACCCATGCCATTGACAGGCAGCACCTCTGAGGAGGATACTGTGTGTGCTACTTGTCTTAGGCCCCTCCAACTCTACAAAGTCCTCTTGAACTGCTCTAATCTCATGATGAGCCAAGTCATTTTTTTTTTAGTTGTTTAACCAGGAGTAGCACACTAAGCTGAAAGCTTTTTTACAGGAGCATCCTGGGAGCACAGGGAAGTTAAGTGACTTGCTCAGGGTCACACAGTATGTAAGTGGAAGCTGTGGGATTCAAGCCCAGGTCTGGTCTGCTGGATGTCACCAGATTTGCAGCTCAGAGCCTTAAACCACTGCACTATACTGCCTCCCCTGTCCCTTGGTGGACAATGACGTCCAGCTCAGACTCCCATGCCGCAGTTCTCGTGATCCTGGGGATGTGCTTCCTGTCCCTTCAAGCCATGGCACCAGGCAGGCACCTTACTTCAGTTTTACCTGCCCCCCCAGTTCTATCCCCCTAATAATTGAGTCCCCCACCAGGAGCTGCTTCCTTTCCCTGTGGTGTCCTCTGCCTCCTTCTTGTGGGCCTCCCTTGTGACAGTTGTCCTCAGCCTCCTTAGTCTCCTCTGCAGGTACATCCATAAGGAAGCTATGCTCTCCCAGAATGGTGTATGGATTGTGGTGGAACAACTGACTGGGTGTGCCTCTGTTCCACATCCTCACCCTCCCTGAGCCCACTGTGGTCCAACTGCTGTGCTTTGCAGACCTCTGGGAGTGAGTGGTGGTGGCTCTGGTGCTCCCTGGATGGGGAGGTTCCCTTCCTACCATCCAGTGTGGCCTGGGGAAGGTTCCCTTACTACTGTCCAGTATGACCTGAAGCGGGCAACTTCCTCCCTCAGGGCAGAGTTGTCTGCAAATAGGGAAGCATCTCAGCCTCCAGAAAGACTCCCGGAAGACTGCTGCCCCACAGCCATTACATTGCACTACTCCCTACATGTTTATCTACTTTTTTTTTGTGTGTGTGCATGATTGGTTTGTTATATAGAAATATATATATTATACTGCAAGCCTTTACCACCCAACATAACCCGGATATTCTGTCAGTAGTTGAAACTTGGCTCACCCCAAAGATTTCTGACCAGGCAATCACCCTTCCTGGCTATAATGTCTTCCAGGTTGATTGTAAGTCCAAAAGAAATGGAGGGTGTGCCTTATACATGAAATACACTTTCCGAGGACACCCGATTGATTCCAATCTTCCAGCAACACCTGCTCAGATTCTTCCTATTAGACTCTTATTAGGTGTCCACAATAAGGCCCTCACAATTGTCACTGTTTACATACCTCCTTAGGAACAGGGACCTGGTCTAACTGCTGTCCTTGACTTTGTCAAATCCCACCCACTGGACTCCGAAATCATCCTTCTTGGTGACTTTAACATTAATTGGCTCTCAGCTAAAGGTGGGTCATTTAAGGACTCTGTTATATAAGCTAACCTGACTCAAATGGTTGACTATGCAACCAGAAAGAACTACAGAACTGGGTCCTGCACCCTACTCGACTGGAACCTAACCAACCCCCCCTCTTGGATCACGAAACCTCAGTCCTCCTGACTCACTCAGTGACCACTCTCCATCAGCTGTACCTGGTCAAACAAATTCTATAAGCCCCCTCCAAAAAAGCATCACCAGCAGAGTCCTACCCCATGGTCAGCTACCCCACCTCAAATCGCACTTCAGTCTGCAGGACTGGTCCCCCATCTTCAAGGCAACAGATACTAATACTGCACTGGAGCAGTTCATTCACATTTTCAATGAAGCGTGTAATAAATTTGCCCCCTCAAAAAGCATAAAGTTAAATCGCTCAGTAACCCTTTGCTGTCAGGAGACCTACTAAAAAAACTTAAATCCAGGGACCACCACTGGGAACTGGCTAGAAACTCCGGTAAGCAACTCAACATCCAGAATTATAAATGGGCCTGGAACAACTGCACCAAATCCATTCGCCAGCAGAAATCTGACTACTATAAAAATGCCCTCACTAACTCCTGGGGAAATGGAAGGGATTTCTGGAAAAACATTAAAGATGTCACTGGGAAGCAGTCAAAATCTTCGCTGAACATACTCAACATAAATGGACGTGCTACACTTGACTCTAAAACTATTGCGAACACTTTTAACATCGCTTTCACTGACCTTAGCAGTGTTCTGCCCTCCGACTTCTTCCAAGATGTGTCTACTCCCATCCTCCCAACTCCTCCACCCACGCCTGTCACCCACCTTTCTACTTTAAAGCACTAAAGAAACATAAAGTCTGAAACTACATTGCCAAAGCCATCAGCAAATCTAGAACAAGCAATGACACACTTGACCTCAAGCTACTGGCCCTAATGCTTGACAAGGTACGTGGGCCCCTCACCAGGATCTTTAATCTCTCTCTTTCCTCTAGCCAATTCCCAGACAAATGGAAAATGGCCACTGTTACCTGAATCACAAAAGTGGTGATAAGGCTGACCATGAGAACTTCCGCCCTATCTCCATTCTGCCTCCCCTATCGAAGGCACTGGAACGTATAGTAGCGGACCAACTTACCAAGCATCTGGACAATTATAATATTCTCTGTAAACAGCAATATGGCTTTAGAAAAGGTCATAGTACATCCTCTGCCTTACTCGAATTCACTGGCTCCATTCACAGCTCCTCGACAATGGACAACTAACTGGTGCTATTTTCATCGACCTGACCAAAGCCTTTGATACTGTCCACCACTCCCTCCTGCTGAGCCAACTAAAAAATGCTGGTCTCTCCAATGATTCAATCTCTTGGTTCAAAAGCTATCTTGAAAACTGCTCCCAGCATGTAAAAATTGAAGATGTGCACTCTGATTCCAAACCTGTCCTCTCTGGAGTCCCCCAGGGTTCAATATTGGGCCCCCTACTCTTCAGCCTGTTCCATAACACCCTACCAGACTCCTGCACTGAACATATCACCCTGTATGCCAATAATGCAGTAATCCTTGCCACACACCAGGACCCAAAGAAATTGCAAGACAATCTCCAACTCGGCTTCTCCTCAGTTGAGAATTGGTTCACAAAGCACAAACTGATCCTTAATCAAAAAACTAAAACAAAGGCCGTGATCTTCAGCAGCTCCCATAATAAACATAAGCACTTCCAACTCTCCGTTATCACCAGACAAGGTGCCGCACTGGAACAGGTCAAAAACTTTAAATACCTCAGGATCACCTTTGACCCTCACCTCTCCTTCACTGCCCACATCGACCATGTCACCAAAGCCGCTAACTCCCGGCTAGGCCTGCTATTCTGTCCAGAGCTCCATCATATTCATCATTGATTATGGCATTATCATTTCTGGCTCTGCTACAACCACCGCACTCAAACGTGTATCCACCGCCCACAACAAGGTCTGTCGACTTGTCACTGGCTCACAATGCCTAACTCACACCTGCGACCTCTTTTCTTAAACTGGATGGTTGAATCTTGCAAATCGAATAAAACACCAAACTTGTATTACTACTAAGTAAATCTTGCTGAGCCTTGCCCTCTCTGGAGTCTGTACCCTCATACAACTGAGAATCCACACCTGACATACCAGGGGATCGAAACCTCAGCTTCTGCAAATCCTGCATTGCCGCACAACACAATGCCAAAGATCCTTTGCTTACCGAGCCACTAGTTGGTACAACAGTCTTCCCAGCGACATCTCATCCTCACTATTGCACAGCACTTTTAAGACTCGTTTTTGCCTAACACTCACTGCCTCCAACTTCTGTGACTGTTGTGGCTAAACATGTCTTTTGGTTCCATTGCTGAAGATGCCCTTTTAGATCCACATCTACTCCTGCACTTTGCCAGCACCCCCTTCTCCTATCTTCACCTCCCCTGCTGGCACATGACAAATGCCAATAGGCTGCACTACTTCAATTCTTATCCGCCTTCCACCTCTCCTCTACCCTCCTCTCTCTGTCCCCCCAACCTATCTCCCCTTTTCTCCCATCCACTTAGTCTCCCTGATTTCACCCTCCTCCTTTCCCTCTTCCCCTCTCCAAAGTTTCACCTTATTGTTCTTTTTTCATCAACAAGACTATGTGTTTTTTTATTTTATTTTATAAACTGTTATCTTTGCTTATGATTGTCTCAATTGTACCAATGATGTGGAACCTTTGAAAAAGAGCCTTGGCTCAAAGGTATTTGTAATCCTAGAACAAATAAATAAATAAATAAATAAATAAAAATAAATAAATAAAGTTATCAATCCTATTTAAAAAATGTTTTTGTCTGATTAATTACAATGTCTAAAGTCAAAGAGTTCCAGTGGTTTAAAACCCTCTGCAAGAAGAAATGACCCCTCTTGATGGTATTAAATCTGTAACAGGCCAGTTGTATGGGATGGTCCCTGGTTGCAACATTAACTTGCTTGAACTCCATCCCATTTTCAGACATCAGGTAATTATCTTGCAGGACTTCCCATGTCAACATTAAGTCCCCTCTCATCCTCCCATTTCAAGCAATATGAGGTCTAATTCACACAACCTATTATATAGAAACTGATTAAGTCATCAATACACTTAGTCACTTTCTTTTGCAGTTTTTCAAAATGTGCAATATCACCTTTTAAGTAGGGATTCCAAAGATGAGATGAAAAATGCAAGTGTGGATGGATATACAGTATGATCTATAAAGTGGTAGTTTAACAGATCTATCTCTGGACTTCATATTTCTACACACCTCCCACCATACTTGATTGGGTTGACTAATAATTTCAAAGATGTGTTTCTTGAAAGTAAGATCATCCATGATCACTATTCCCAAATCTTTTTTCAGATTTTAGTTTATTCATCTGTTTACCACACAGATAATAGTTATTTGAAGGGTTGTGCAAGCCAAAGTGCATCACACCACATTTGTTCAGATTAAACTTTACCCCCATTTATTTGCCCATACCATGAGTTTGTCATGTTCAGACTGGATATGGGAGCTATCCTCATGATTTTCTACAAGGCCTACCTAATTTTAAATCATCTGCAAATTTAGCAATCTACCATTCTAGCTGAAAGGACAAATATGAAATTGAAATGTTAAAAATCATAGGACTGTGAAACTTCACTCGATACAAGACCCCAAGCAAGAAAATAAACCATTTATCTGTACCCGCTGAACATGGTCTATTAGCCATTTACAGTGGCGTCCATGTAATATGTCTAGGAGCAATATCTACCATGTATAGTTTTTTTGACAATAGCTAAATGGGGGAGGAAATCAAAGGTTTTGCTGAAGTCTACAAATACTACATCACATGGGATTTTATAGTCCGTGGTAGTGCTAACTTGTTTGCAAAAGCAAAGCTGGTTGGTCATGCATAATCTGTCTTTTGTAAATCCATGCTGATTTCTATCAATATCACATGATGCAGCCTGTATCCTGTCTTTAATTATACCCTCTATAACTTGGCCTAATTTGGTGGTGATGCTAATTTATTTAATATACATTATTACTTGTTCAATAGAAGGATACATACCACAAAAACCAAATGCAGAACAAAGAGAACAAACACCAGAAGACAAAAAAATATCCCCCTCCCTTCTAAAAGCGCAGTGACTCACAAGGAGTTATAAAAGGAAGTCAGAGGAGCAGTGCTAACACCAATAACAGTATAAACAGGTTAAAAAGGATAGTTAAGCTCAGAAGGATGGCCTAGTAGATGAGATAGACAAAAGTGTGTATGGTGACTCCCATCTATTACAAAATTGGTTAGGGCATTTCTGTAGAAAAGCTATTTGTTTCTCGACCATAAGCACATTTAAAATCTCCTAATGTAATTCTATATAAGAAGGAAGTGAATCGCCTTTCCCATGATGGAGTGTAATTTATTTTGCTATGATCGAGATTAATGCCATATGGGCTTTATGTATGCTAGGTAAATCTCATAGAAGAAGACCGACTATACAAATATTCTGATTAAAAATGTCATCCAAACCCAAATGAGAGTCTAATGAGGCCTTTATATTGTTCCATAAGAGAGCCATGTTAACACAATCCCATAGGACATGCTGGAGATGACCTTCTGTGAGGTTACAGTGGCAGCCTATGGGAGTCAACAACTTACCCATTTTATAAAACTTAGATGGGTGTAGTATAAATTATGAAGAATTTGAAATTGAGTTAACCATAGCCTATCTTGCTTAACGTATTTATATAAATTAAGCCAAACTGAGTGCCATACTTTAGGGTGATCTTGAATACCCAAAGTCTGCATCCAGTAGTAACATACTCCAGTCAGGTTATTGGAATCCAACATCTTAAAGAGCCTATATAATCCAGATGCAGACCATTGCTAAACCACTGTAGTAAAAAAGGCTCAAGAATGGAGTGATCCATAAAAGCCAAGGGTTTGGGACCCGAGCATGATGATAGAGCATGGGTTACCTTCAGGTATTTAAACATTAAAGTGTCTGGGAACAGAAGGTGCTCATGGAGTGATTGTAAGGTCAACAGCCTATCCCCCTCCAGCAAGGAGATTGGCTTGTCATTAAGTTGTGGGCTGAAGAACATAGGTGGAGGATGGCCAGGGATTCTAATATTGGGATTACCTAAAATGGGTTGGGTCAACCCTTTAGACCAGTTTAACCCTAAATACAATCTTAACTGTCAATGGACTTTCAGGGACCACCCAATAGGCGTATTCCATAAGGATGTAGGTATCTGAGAAATTTTGGCATAAAGTAAACTACTAAATTGTAGTCCAGTGTTACAGTATGCCAGAGAGAGAGAGCTCGATTTGTTGCCAGAGTGAAGTGTAAGTGGCATCCAGATGCCCACTACTGGAAGAGCCCCACTGAAAAATAATTGCTGCCATGAAGGCCACAGTAATACAGAAAATGTTGGGTAGTCATAGGCTGCCATTTAGTTTTGGTTCTGTTGGCTTGAAACAAGATCTGTGAGTGACCTTTTCCTTCCATAAAAAGTCATTAAGTTTACTTTGCACACAAATAAACCATGATTTAAGGACAAACATGCCCAGCATTCCCAGGAGATAAAGTTAGCAAGGAAGGATGTTCATCTTAACTATGCTGACCCTTCCCAGAGAGAAAGGGACAGAGATGACCACCATTGCAAACCCAAAATTAAAGTGTGAAATAACACATTTAGATTGTCTTTAATCAAATTTGTAATGAAACGGGAAAGATGCACCCCTAGATAATTTGACACCTGAGATTCCCATGAGAGTCCCAAACTGGTAATCTCATGTTTATTAACTTAGTTGTTCAGATGTAATACTGTAGTTTTACTCAGGTTATGTTTGTAAGATGAAATTGCAGAGAAATGGTGTCTTACTTCCAAGGCAGAGGGGATAAATAGAGCAGGTTCTACCACATGCAATAACAAATCATCTGCATATGCCAGTAATAAGTATTGTTTCCCCACATAGAAATTCCTTTAGTCTCTGGGTTTCATTGCAAACAACATATTAAGGGTTCTAGGTATAAATTAAAAAATAATGGGGAAAGTGGGTAGCCCTGTCGCATTCGCAATGGAGAGGGAAGGGTTCGATAATGCACCAGATCCGGGCAATTGGTTTGCTATAAAGAATTTGAGTCCCCTAAATGAACTCAAGATGGAGGCCAAATTTCTGAAATACTGAGATAGGGTAGAACAGGAAGAAGAAGAATCAGCATTTATATAGCACTTTTCATACATCCAAAGCACTTTACAAGCAATGCTAGACTGGTAGTGAAGTGACTGAATGTGTGGTGGCGGCCATATCGCACATCATCACCCAGACACAGCCTGGATAATTGCATGAACCAGTTTATGGGAAGGGGAATGTTGGCCAGGACACCGGGTATGTTCCCTACTCTTTGTGAAGAGTGCTCTGGGTTCTTTTACTTCCACCTGGACACCCACAAGGACAACACCAGGATGGGTAGAAGGGACCTCGGTTTAACATCTCATCCGAAGGATGGCACACCCCAGCAGTACAGCACCCCCAAATACTGCACTCGGATGCCAGCGATTTTTAGGTGCAAGTCCAATCCCAGTGTGGGACGAGAACCCATGACCTTCTGGTCCAGAGGCGGGTGTGCTACCAACTGAGCCACGCTGACACCCTAGGGTAGGGCCATGAGACATGATCAAAAGTCTTTTCCACATCCAAAGAGACCTGGGTTGTAGGAGACCAACCTCCTCTGATGTGGAAATAAGGTGATGGAGCTTACAAAGGTGGTCACTTGATAACCTACCCTTCATAAAGCCCACCTGTACAGGGACATCTAGGGTATCCTAGACTCTGGATAATTGATTGACTAAGATTTTAGTCAGGATCTTCAATCAGTATTGAGTAGGGAAATCAGCTGGTAGCTCTCTGCTTGTGAGTCATCCTTATCTGCTTTTTAATTTTTTTTATCACAAAGTAATGTGTCCACTGCCACAGACCTGGAAGGGGCAATGACATTTCCTCAGAGGGGTACATCCTCTGCCCCATTGAAGCCATCATGGGTTCTGCTGGGTCCCAGTATTTTCCTCCATTTTATCCCCTTGCACCCATGCACTGTGCAATGGGTGCAGCAGCTGTCTCCACCTATACAGAGGCAGACAAGCAACCTGGGCACAAGTCAAACCCTTCTAGCTGTGCTGATGCACACAGCACAAACCCCAGCCCAGAGGAAGGAGAGCAGTGATGCTCAATCCTTACCTCCCTGGCTGGCCCCTGAATGACCCAAATCCGTTTCCCAATCTGGGCCACCAGTGTTGTGCAAGGTGTGGTGTCCAGCACCTCAACTCTCAGCACCACCGAGCTGGCCTACCTGTTTGTTTTTTTTATGAGCATAATCCAAGATTCTAGGACAGAGAGTTCTGTGTACCAGAAGAGTACCAAAAAGTATATAACCGAGTTTGGAATGGAGTCACTTCCTCAAAGCATGTCACATAATAATTAGTGATAAAACCATTGTGTCCTGGTGCCTTATTAAAGGGTAGTTTTTTAATAGTACTTTGTGACTCTGTGAGAGAAATTGGATGCCTAAGCACTTCCTTTTGTGGTGGAATAAGAGCAAGAAGAGGGAAGGGATCGAGATAGGATGAATGTGACCCTGTGTAGATGATCCTGAGGATTGGTTGGAGTACAATGTAAGGTAGCAGAAATGGAATATTGCCACAATAGTTTGGGGTTTGGGCTTAATGTCAGCATCTGGGCTTGGTCTGACTCCGGAGATGACTTTAGATGATTCAATTTGGAGGCAATGGAGTACCAATAGTTTCCCAGCCATTTCACCGGACTCTAAATATTTTATCTTAGTTCTTTGTATAGTCAAGTCAGTTCTCTGAGTGAGAAGATTTGGCTAGTACTGGGTCCTTAACTCATTAAGTTTAAGCCAGACTTCAGTAGAAGTATGCTAACTAAGAATATATTCTAAGTGCATAATATCCTTGAACAGTTGTGCTTGAAGTAGAGTGTGCTTCTTCTATAGACGCCAGTCTAATGCATTCTCTACATAAAGCACATTTTGCCACTCCCCAAAGAACATCCAGTGCATAAACAGATCCCTTGTCCTGGAAGAAGAAAAAAATAATTAAGAAGTCCTTTATCTAAGAAAGACTGTTCTGATGTTGCAAAAATTAAGAAAATGAGTTGCCACACTGAATCTTGCTCCCCATAGTCCCTGAAAGTATGGAGGAGACTTACTAAGGCATGATCCAATATAACAGTTGTGAGTATTGTGGAGGATGTTAGGCCCAGAATACTTCCTTGATTAATAAGAAAGTATATTCTAGAAAAGTTTCCATGGGTAGAGTAGAAAGTGTTTTTCTCTGAGGGGTGAAGGAGGTGCCAAGGGTCAAGGAGACCTAAGCCATTCATCAATTCACAGAGTCCTCATTGCCCCCAAGGAAACTCCTTCCTACTTTGGCCCAACTTATCTACATTAGGTTGATAAACTAAATTCCAGGCCTCTCCAAGAAAAATGGGGAAAATACAAAAGAGTAGCTAGGAGAGGGGCCAAATTGGTGATGAAAGACAGGGGATCAGAATTTGAGCCATTACTGTATCCCAATACAATCTGAGAAAGCCCCAGATGGCCAGGAAAAAGTAACTAACATCCCTAAGGGTCCCAAAACTCAGTGATGAATTGAAGGGGAACACATGTCACATATTACATTTGCATTTATTTTGGGCCCCCTTGATATTCCAAGTAATTAATGTATGAGGATCCGCCATACTACTTTAGTCAGGAATAGGTTAAAGAGTATGCTCACCCCTGACCTAATAAACTAACACAATCTTAAAGGAGTTACTGAGCTAATTATGTGACACCCTCCCCCAAACAGTTACCCTACAATAATTGCGCATTAACATATACCTGGACATAAACCTCCAATCCTATAGTGAAGAAATGAATACTGATGTGAATAAATGACTACAAATAATCAAAGCACACAAAAAGCTGAAACCCACCATCCTAGTGACCATAACACCCAATGCCATAGGACCATGATGTTTGAAAAACCATATCCATTTAGTCCTCCCACCCTCCACCGCATAAAGATTAATTCCCTTAAAAGACTAGAAGAACTATTAAGTGATACTGCCAGACCCTGAATAAAAACTTGTAGAAGAAGGCAATACCATACAAATGAGATACATAAGCCATTAAAGTTTACACATCAGTTGTACTAATGCACATTATTAAGCCATCCTGATCTGGAATGGGTATGATAATCAAGAAATAAAGAGCTACTGGGTGAGATAACCTATAATAAGAGAATCTCTCAAAATGAAAAAAAAAATGTTTCATGATTCCTGTAATTTGCAAGTCATGGTAAATTTAAGGTCCCGGCACCTAATTAACTAAATGTCCCTGTGCTGGTGTATCAAATATATGACTAAACCAACACAGCTGCGCTTAACAAAGGCTCATCATTGCAGGGAGTAGTCTTCAGCATGTAAGGGACATAAATATGTAAATGATAGCCTTAACAGACCCACCTGTTCTAAAGACATTCAAACATAGACATTCCTTGTCTTGAGATTTACATAGCAATTAAAAGGAGTAAACTTGCTGAAAGAACCACACTTAATGTGAAAAGCAGGAGGCCAGGTTAAACAGTCCCTGGCATCCATGGTAAAGGTCCCAAAGTTTTACTAAAACAAAGTGAGGATAACTTTTGTTGAATAGGCAGAGTGAACACAGGAATGGAGGAATCACTGGTAATGGAGTCCCATTCAAATGAGTAGGGTGCAGAAATAGAGCACAGTAAATTTTCCAGCGATGTCATCCGCTGTAAAACACAAAGTGCAGTAATAAAATTCCAGACAAACTAAGGTTCCAAAGAAATGCTGTATCGAGGTAAACACCTGTAAGGCAACAATACTCCTGCCAACTGCTAACATCATACAGCAGCTTAACACTAAATCCCTCTATAGTGCAGGGTAATAATAACGGAGCAGTAAGGAAATCAGGGAAAAAAATAAATCAGCTTATGCCAGTTAAAGTGAAATATTTGCCAAAGCCGGGACCAGGATTCACATATAATCCTCTCCTCACATCCCTTTTAATGAAAGCCACTTACAGCTCAGTTACAAGTAATATGTAAGGATGCAGCAAACTTTTATTTTGCCAGCAGAATTATGGTGAAATTGCCAGTTTCACCCAGTGAAATATTTTACATAATTATGGCCTTTTAATGAAATTTCAAAGGCAAAACTCCACTGCTAATTTTGCATGTGCATCTGACATTAAATTAGGGTAAATTGGGCTTTTCACTGTGCTGGTGGTCACATGGTTGAGTCTAAACAGGCAGGAAATGAGTGGTTAATTTCCTTTGCTATATATACTAAGGTGTTTATAAGCGACATTGCAGAAGGACTGGAAGGAAAAGTATGTCTCTTTGCAGATGACACTAAGATCTGCAACAGAGTTGATGCACAGGGTGGGGTGGAAAGGATGAGAAGGGACTTGGCAAGGTTAGAGGAATGGTCAAATGTATGGCAGCTTAGATTCAATGCTAAGAAGTGCAAGGTAATGCACCTGGGAAACAAAAACCCAGGGGAAGAGTACACAATGGGGGTGAGATACTAACAACAACAAAAATGGAAAGGGACCTGGGGTAGTCATATCAGATGACCTAAGGTGGGCAAGCAATGTGAGAAGGCAGCAAGGAGGGCTGGGGGATACTGGGATGCATAGGAGAGGCATCACCAGTAGAAAACAAGAAGTTATTATCCCTCTGTACAGACAGCTGGTGAGACCCCATCTGGAGTACTGTGTGCAGTTCTGGAGACCCAATCTCATAAAGACATAGAAAGGATGGAAGCTGTCCAGAGGAGGGCAACTAAAATGGTGCAGGGTCTGCACGGAGGACATATGAAGAGAGACTTAGGAGCTTAATATGTATAGCCTCGAGGAAAGGAGGGAGGGGGACATGATAGAAACTTTCAAGTACCTCAAAGGGAATCAACAAAGTCAAGAGGGTAGCATCTTTCAAAAAAGAGGTGTGCAAGAACAAGAGGGCACAATTTGAAGATAGAGGCGGCTCAGAGGTAATTTAAGGAAGTATTTTTCACAGAGAGGTTGTGGATGCATGGAATGGCCTTCCGGAGGAAGGTTGTGGAGTCAAAATCAGTGGTGGAATTCAAGCATGCATGGGATAGTCATAAAGGCAATTCTGGGGGTGGGGGTAGAAAAAGTAGGCTGCTGGTTAACTAGGATCTGCAGCTTATCCAGTAGGTAGGAAATGGGCAGACTGGGTGGGCCAAGCGGTCCTTATCTGCCGTCAAATTCTATGTTTCTATGTTTCTATGTTTCTATGTTTCTATGTTGTTTCTATGTTTCTATGTTTCTATGTTTCTATGTTTCTATGACAAGTGAGCAAGGAAGCTAAACAGCTCATAAAGGCTCACATACTATCCATGATTGATAATAGGTTAACTGATTAGCGGATACTAAATAATTATCCAATCTAGCTTTAAAAGTTTCTTTATTCTTACTTATTATCACATTAAGTGGCAACTTATTCCAAGGTTTGATCACTCTTACAGTATAAAAGTATTTCCTTTTGATGGAATTGAAAGATTTACATGACAATTGGAGAGGGTGACCTCTGATATTATAGGAAGAATCCTTAAAGCTTATTCCCAAGTCTACCATTAATTCAGGGTCCTGCACTATATGATAAAGGTATCATAAATCATCATGTAACCTATGAGTTTCTGAAGAAAATAGGTTGAGATCAGACAATCTTGTGTCATAAGACAAATGATGCATACCCTTAGTAAATCATTACTTAGTAAAGTTTAGTAAATCTTTGATGTACTTTTTCTAATTGTTGAATGTTAGACTTTTTATACAGACACCAGAGTTGAGATGCATATTCAAGGTGAAGCCTAACATAAGCATTAAACAAGGGCATTAAAACCTTGGGATCTCTAGAGGAACTGTTACATTTTATGGACCAAACTACCCTATCAGATTTATTAACAGATGCATTAATATGGTGGGAGAAATCCATATAATTTGAAACCGTGATGCCCAGATCTTTTTCATCAATAGTTTAACTAAGAGTAAATTGTCCCAAAGTATATGTTTTTAATGGGTTAGTGTTACCCAAGTGCATAACTTTACACTTGGAATTATTTAGCATTTGGCCCCTTATTCAAAAATCCTATTTAGATCTCATTATATAATAGCAGAATCCAATTCACTGGTACATGGGCGCGAGTTTAATATCATCAGCATATTTGATAGTCAACGAAGAGCAATTGGATGTCAGGTCAGATACAAAAACTTGGAATAAGCAAGATCCAAGCACTGAACCCTGAGAGACTCTACTACTGACACTGCCAACATCTGACAAGATTCCATTAATACTAACTTTTTGAGTGTGGTTTCATAACCAGCTTTCAATTCATATTATTATATAAGGATTTATTTTTAATTACTTCTATTTGACTTCTAAAGCCCAATGTGGCATTACATTGAAGGCTTTACTAAAGTCCAAGAAGATGACATCACATGGACTATGAGCATTAACCATAATGCTTATGTTCTCATAAAAACTTAACAAATCAGACAAACATCTTCCACCTTGTCTGAAACCATGCTGTTCAGAATCTACAGTGTTAAATATGGGAGTTAGTATATCTCTAATTAGACTGCCAAAAATGTTACAGATGGATGATGTGAGACTTATAGGTCTGTAGTTAGAACAGACAGATTTTAAACCATTTTTATGTTTGCTTGCACGCATGTGCAAGAAACATAGTGCCATCATCCGAGATTTTGGAGGTGTGTCACCTCCTCCTCCAATTCAGGCAGCGAGCTGGCAGTCACGGCCCTTGTAAGCCAATGCATTTTGGAGCTGTCTATGACCGCTCAAAATGCAGTAACCTCTGATTGAAAGAGCTACGCTTGGTGAGCAGCGATAGCTGCTCATGCACAGCTCCCAGGCGTGCGCCCCCGCGCTAGCGTATAGCCGATGGGGTGCCCAATTTCTGTCAGCTGAGCTGCAGCGTCTCCTCCCCACCTCTTCCCAGTATTTGGTGCCATGCTGAGAGCCCACCCCAGCATGGCAATCAATGTCTTGCCAGCGGGGGTGCCCAATTCCCGTCAGCCGAACGCCCCAAAAGTCCTTGTGCCGCTGGGAGCCCACCCAGCGTGGCAAACATCCAAATTTTTTTTTTTTTTTTGCCGACAGGGGTGCCCAATCCCCGTCAGCTGAACGCCCCCAAAGTCGTTGTGCCATGCTGGAGCTCACCCCAGTGTGGCAAGTGGTACTCACAACATTTTTTTCCGTTTTAACCTGTAAAATAAAAAGCGGTCCAGCTGACACGTCTCCCGAACCCCTCCCACAGCCCGCACCCACCCACTGCGGACCCAGCCTCCCCAAACCACCACCCCATGCACCTCCGGACTCCGGCTGTGATCTTGGTGGACGGGGAACACGTCTGCACTCTTCAAAGCCGACAGCGAACTGAGGAAATGCCGGTGAGCTGTATAATGGGCTAGATAGGAGGGTTCAACATTGCATATCTCAGGCATTTTGGAGAATTTTTGCACCAAATTTTCAACATGGGGTTTTTGGGACCTCTCCTCATGAATAATGTCACTGTCATGGCGTTATTCAGGCTCGAAGGGTGATTTTGCGCAGTGACTGTGCAGTGACTGTGAAATCACCCTTCGGGACTGAATACCACCATGACAGTGACATCATTCATGAAAAGGGGGCCCAAAACTCACATGTTGAAAATTTGGTGCGAAAATTCCAAAAAATGACTGTTTAACTAGCGCTCATTGCGCAGTTCCTACGCAGGCTCATAAGTTTGCGAAATTTCAATATTTTCACTCCAGATTTTCAATATTGCCATTTCACCACACTGTCTTATGAGTAGTACAGCTGTCATTTTTCACATCTCACCCAAAATGTGTTTCCGCCCTTGTAGCGCAGAATGGCGCAGTCGGTGTGCGAAATCAATGTTCGGGACAAATTAAGAAAATCACAGTGACACTGTTTACGAGCATAGGTCTTGAAATGGCTATGTTAAAAATTTGGTGAAAAAAATTCATAAAAATGACTGTTTTACGAGCGTTCGTTGCGCAGTTCCCTCGCGCATGCTCATAGGCTGAGAATTTTCAATATTTCCACTCCAGATTTTCAACATTGCCATTTTTCACACCTTCTTATGGTAGTACAGCGGTCATTTTATCTCACCCAAAACGTGTTTCGTCCATGTAGCGCACAATGGCACAGTCGTGCAAACTCAGTGTATGGGACACATTAAGGAAATCACAGTGCCACTGTTCATGAGCAGAGATCTTAAAATGGCAATGTTGAAAATTTGGTGACAGAATTACTAGAAATGACTGTTTTATGAGTGTGCGTTGCACAGTTCCCACGCCCGCTCGTAGGTTTGCGAATTTTCAATATTTCCACTCCAGATTTCCAACATTGCCATTTTTCCACACCTCCTTATGGATGACATAAGGTACAGCTGTCATTTTTCACATCCTGCCCAAAACATGTTTCCGCCCATGTAGCGCACAATGGCGCAGTCGGTGTGGAAGCTCAATGTATGGGACACATTAACAAAACCACAGTGACACTGTTCATGAGCAGAGGTCTTAAAATGGCTATGTTGAAAACTTGGTGAAAAGATGCCTAAAAATTACTTTTAAGCGTGCGTTGCACAGTTCCTATTCATGCTCGTAAGTTTGCAAATTTAATATTTTCACTCTAGATTTTCAACATGTCCATTTTATTAAACTTCCTTATGAACAGTACAGCTGCAATTTTTCATATGTCACCCAAAATGTGTTATCGCACATGTAGTGCACAATGGTGCTGTTGGTGTGCGAAAGCAATGTTTAGGACAGATTAAGAAAATCACAGTTATACTGTTCATGAGCAGAGGTCTTAAAATGGCTATGTTGAAAATTTGGTAACAAAAGTCCATAAAATGACTGTGTTACGAGTGAGCATTGTGCAGTTTCCACGCATCCTTGTTAGTTCATGACTTTGTAATATTTTCACTCCAGATTTTCACTAGTGGCATTTTTCAACACTTCCTTATGAACAGAACAGCTGCCATTTTTCACAACATGGCGGAAGTGTGTTTTCACACTTTCAGTGCAGAGATGCGTGGTCGCTGTGGGAAATCATTGTTCAGCACAGATAAAGAAAATCACAGTGACACTGTTCATGATCGAGGCACCAAAATGCCTGAGTTGACAATCTGCTATAAAATATCCCCAACCTACTTATATACCGGGTGTGCGTTGCACAGTTTCTATGTACGCTCGTGACTTCACCATTTTTTTTAAATATTTTTACTACACATTTGCAACATAGCCATTTTTACACCTCCCCATGAAAGAGTACAGCTGTCATTTTTTACAGCCAGTTGAATATTTTTGCACCTGTGGTGCTAAATCCCGTAGTCACTGTGCATAAGCAGCTTTCGGCTACCAAACTGATATTCCCCTGTTCATGAGGTGGGGACACAAAACAAACATGTTGAAAATTTGGGTTAAAATACAAGCGAATGCCTGAGGTATTAGGCTTTTCAACTAAATCGCCCAACCCTATAGAGAATGACAGGAATCAGGGGTGTGACTTGGGATTCTTGCCTGTGATGCTCATACCATTCCACCCTGCAGTCACTGAGAGGCAGCAGGTATGCCTTGGACTCTTGACCCCGAACTTCACCCCATTCTCCTATATTGCACCCATCTCACCGTATTTCCTAATGAAATGGGGTGCGTATAAGGCCAAAGACCCCAAGGAACACATGACACTTGTCAGTCTCTGCAGAGTGGGGTGTGGTGAAATGACGTGGCTGTTATGCCTGACGACCCAAATGCACACCCCAATGCCTGTCACTCTCTGCAGGGTGGTGGTGGGGTTGGCTTCAGTTCAATACTTCACTGCCATTCCTATTACGCAGCTCTGTAAGTTCTCACTACCACTGCCAATGCCAGTAAGCAAACATTTGGCATTGACAAATGCTTGTTATATATGGGGATGACATATGCAATTTTCCACTGAGTAGGAACAAAAGCTTCATTCAAACAGGACTCAAAAAGCAATTTAAATGAAAGCAATAAGCATCCAGACAATAAAATATCTCAAGGAAGCAGGCAACATTTATACTCCCTGTGACTGCAGAGTGCAACTTTACACTTAAATTGCTTAAGTCCTATGAAGACAGGTTGAAGGAACTGAACATGTACTCCCTGGAAGAGAGGAGGGAGAGAGAGGATATGATAGAGACATACAAGTATCTTACAGGGAGGAACAGGGTGCAGGAAAACACTATTTTTAAGCGAAAAATATGTTCCAGGACTAGAGGGCATGGGATGAAGTTGGAAGGAGGACGATTCAGAGGAAACATGAGAAAGAATTTCTTCACAGAACGGGTGGTGGACAAGTGGAACACCCTGCCAGAGGAAGTGGTGGGGGCTGAAACAATCACGGGATTTAAGAATGCATGGCATAGACATAAAGGAATTCTAGAGGTCAGGGGTAAGGGGAAACAGACTTCTAGGAAAACAAACTGAACTTACAAGCTCAAATGGGCAGACTGGGTGGGCCATAGGCCCTTATCTGCCGACACTGTCTATGTATCTATGTATCTATGTAATTTGTACTATTTTCTTTTCTTTTTCTTGTTTGTCTTTGTCATAGTTCACGATTTAGTACCTGCTGATTGTGTGTATATGTGTGTGTGTGTGTGTGTGTGTGTGTGTGTGTGTGTGTGTGTGTGTATTCCTCCCCACCCAGCTTTCTCAGTCTCTAGCTCTGTTTCTTTTTCTTTGTTTGTTTGAAATGGTGGTGTTTGTGGATTGTTGACATAATGGAGAAGGGTGAAGACAGTGGGGCACCCATATGCACATTTCAGCTAACCATCACAAATGAAATGTCAAAGCAGGAGGTTTTTGGCTCTAACATAAGTACCCAGCAGCAAAATGTGCCCCTTCCCCAGCAGCTAGAGGAGACAATGGCCCCTTCACAGCAGCAGCAGCAGCAGTTGGAGACAGTGCCCCTCCCAAACACCAGGAGGATACTGTTCCTCCACCCAGGTAGCAGGAGACTGTACCTCCTCCTTGGTAGCTGGAGGAGTCAGTGCCTGGGGCATTATCTCCAGACCCACCAACCCCACTGCCTCATTATCCCCAAAGTTCTTCTGCCTGGGATTTTTTCCACATAATATCGGTTAGTGACCCAGTGGTCACCTACAATCTATGCAGGCAGGAAGTGCATCAAGGAAAGTGTGGATCCCACTTCAGGACAGCCAGTCAGTGTAGCCATATGGTCTACCACCACCTGCTACAATGGTACCTCAAATTGCGGGAGGTGACAGCATCAACAAGTGCAGCTGTGGGGTACAGTGCAGGTGTAAGCTCTGAAGTGAGTGAGCTGGAGGAAGGCATGGCTGTACCAGTTAAACATCCTCACCATGCTCACCATACCAGAAAACAGCAGCAGTCAGTAACATCAAGACCCCTCCAGGGCCTGCTTATCCAAAACCAGCAGCACAGACAACCCCCACCATGCCAGCAGTGACAGTGACACATGCAGATTTATCAGCTGTACTGTCTGAAGTCCAACATCTCCGACAGGAAATAAACAATTTCAGACAGGAATTTAGTGTTACCTGGGGTTGGGGGATATGTAAACTGCATTTTATGTTAACAAAATCATGGGCACACTGCCTGAACTCCATGGTGGCTCCACTGGCATTTAATGTTGCAGCACAAATTAATTTGTCCTTTTTATTTTCATTTTTCTATCTTCCATTCAATTGTTTGCATGTTCCCTCCTATAAAAGAATTCAAAACAAAAAAAAAGCTATTCTGTCCTCTTTAATCTACATCCATTCCTTAAGTCTTCTTGTTTCTTTATTTTGCAAGTAAAATAATTTTATTGACCACTGCTGTTGTGTTTGTTACTGTCTTATGCTCACTATGGATTGGTGGTAGTTCAGGTGGATGATAAAGATCCCATGGCACTTATCAAAAGAACAGGGGAATTTCCCCGGTGTCCTGGCCAAATTTCCCTCATTCACTAAAAAAAAAAAATACCACCAGCAGCTTAATCTGTTTCAAGGTCAGTTGGCATTCATCTGTATTCCCTTCCCCTGGGTCGTGCCTGAAAATAGGCAGGATTGGTCCAGTGCACTTAACCGGTCAACAAAAACGAAATAAAAAAAATAAATAGAATTCAGTCCCTTTTCTTGTTCTCTCTCTATTAGCTCTCCCCGCTCATTGTTGCATTACCTGTGTCCTCTTGATCCTGCCTGTCATTTGTTATGCTTATACTGTACTGTGTCTGTGTACCCTTCCCCTAATAAACACCTTATTGACTTAATATTTGTGGTGTGTGTTACTTCCTAGAGTTGGTTACACCTACAAGATTTCTTTTAACAACATAATGATGTGTAATGTAGTTATGTTCCCTATTTATTGAGTTTGCAATTGAAGTGCAGGCTCCTGCCAAAGGCTGTTGGCCATCTGGGCCTTGTGCACAGACTAGTGTGTATTTTTTTGGAATTCAAATACCTTGTGTGAGTTGCTTCACCTCAAAGTTAAATGTGCTCAGCACAGCACATGTCCATAAAGTGCTCGTTCTTTATTCGATTCTCTAGTGTGGTAAATAAACAGTGTAAAAACACCCACTCCCACAAGGCACCATCATTCCTTATATGTATCATGAAGTATGTTGCTTTGAGGGAGAGGGCATTTTTTATCTTAGTTATATGGAAGCATGTTTTACATTGTTTGCATGCCACACTATAATAAAGAAAGAGCACTGTATGGATATGTGCTTGTGGTGATTACTTCTTACTTTGAGTCGAAGCAACTCAAATGAGTTATTTGATTTAAAAAAATACAAACTCTGTGCACAGGGCCCTAACAGCCCATAGCCTTTGACTGGTGCCAGCCTTTCCTTTGTAAACTCCATGTATGGGGAATACAACTGAATTTTCACTCAGTGTTATGCTTTAATAAAGTTATGCTGAAGGCAACATCTGTTCTTTAACATGTTTCCTCCTCCAATACAGAAATGTCAATCATCATGCCTATTAAAAAACTGTTTCACAATGCTATGTGATTATGCATCGCATATTGTTGTGTGCAACATTACGAAGATGTAACACATCTTGTACCAGCACTGACAACATACCCAAGAAGGCCAGAATTCCTAAAATGTTTTCCAAAAAAATGTAACAGTAAATTCAGACATAAATCAGGTATCAGACATACTGTGCAGTTACATGGTTCACACCCACCATCAGGACCCAAATCAGCTGTTTTTTGCACTGTTTCAAATGGTTTACAGGCCTAACCTTTGTGGTGCTACAGCCTAACATTCCCCACATGTCAAGTAATGTTTCCCAAAACAATATTACAGTAAATTCAGACAGAAATCAGCTCGCTGTCATGCTGTTATATGTTGCATACCTTCCACCCAGATGAAAACATGATGTTTGACCCACTGTTTGCCAGTGATTTAAGGTCTAATCATAGCATTGCCACTGCCTAACATGGTCCAAGAGTCCGGAAATGTGTACCAAAAAATGTTACAGAAAATTCAGATGGAAATCAGATTTCAGCCATGTTGTTAGATGGCGCTCAAGCCACCATCAGATCCAAAACATGGTCTTTGGTCCACTGTTTATATTGTTTTCACACTGAAGCTTGTTTCTCCAAGTTTAGAACAGGCTGCACATGTCCAGAAATGTTACAGAAATTTTTTACATAAAGTTGAGACAGAAATATGGTCTGAGTCATGGTGTGACATGGTGCCTCCCCACCACAAACCCAGACATTAAATTGTTTTGTCCCTGTTTACCAATGATGTCATCAAGAATATCTGTGTGCTGGTTCAAAATGTGTCCTACAAGTCCAGAAATCTTTCCCCAAAAATGTCACAGTAAATTCAGACTGAAAGCAGGTCTCAGCCAAAAGTGATCAAGTAAAGGGAAACAAAAAAGGACTAAGTGGACACCCTTGTCTCACTCCCCTCCTTTGTAATCGTATCATTGGACCCCCTCCATCCCTGTGCTACTGGTACAACTGTAGCAGTGTGATAAATACTTTTAAACCAGCTTATCATTTTATCCGGAATTCTATATAAGTTTAACACTTCCCACAAAAAGGTATGGTTTGCCTGATCAAACACTTTATTTGATCTAAGGAGACCAAATAGCCATCTAGATCTTCTAATCTTCCCCTTTCTACCACTTCCCGTATTAAAGCCAGACGGATATGTATTTGCTTCCCTGGAGTAGCATACATTTGTGCTGATGATAAAACATATTTAGCTACCATTGATAACCTTTTACCCAGAATTTTAGTTAAGAGTGTAAAATCTGAATTTAGCAGGCTAATTGGCCTCCAGTTTTGCATTTGGGTTGTATCCCCTTTTTTTATAAAGATATGTTACAAAAAAAGGAAGCACAAGGTCCATCCACCTTGAAAAAAATAAATACTACAAAGGAGTGCTTACTGACACATGGGGCATTGGTAAAGCTTTCTGTAATAATGTCACAGAGGTTACAGGGGCAAACCCAAAACATCACCCACTTTACTTGACGTTGAGGGGACTACAACTCTGGACCCCCTAACTATTGCCAATACCTTGAATAGCGCATTCACAGACCTTAGCAGTGTTCTTCCACCTAACGTTTTTGATGCAGATGTCACCTCAGCAATCCTGTAAGCTCTCCCCCAATGATCAGTCACCCAGCATTCTACTTCAATCAAGTCACATTGCATGAAGGCCGAAAATGCATCCATGAAGCAGCTGGCAAATCTAGACACAGTGGGGACTTCCTTGACCTCAAACTGCTGTCCCTCAACCTTGAGGAAGTGTTAGTGCTTTTAACCAGGATCTTTCACCTCTCACTCAGACTCGCACAGTTCCTCAATAGATGGAAATCAGCCACGGTTACCTCAGTCTACAAAAGTGGAGACAGGACTCTTCATGTGAACTACTGGCCTATCTCCATATTACCACCTCTCCCTAAGGCTCTTGAATGCAATGTAGCTGACCAGCTTACTGATTATCTTGACAAACATAAGATCCAATGTGCCCAATGTGAAAGAATGTCCAAGTCTCTCCAGAGGTTCATTCCTTTCTCTAGTAAAAGACTACTGCAGTAGCACTAAGATCCTAATTCTTTCTCTGTTGCCTTCTTTTCTGTTTCTCATTCCCCCCCTTTTTTCCAGGCTTGCCACCTGGAAATACAAGTGTCTCACAAATGCTTGTCTTTTTTATTCTTTCTCTGCAGTTCTGGAGCCTTGATGTTCTCAACCCCCTCCCCCCCCCGGCAGCTAATGTAGCTAATATGTCTTCATTTGTGTCCCATTATTGCAACATTATTGCGCTTTGACAGTGCTAGAATTTCAATGCACAGTGCATTCCGCAGAGAGCTTTTGCTGTATGGATGTTTTCCCTGACAGTTTCATTTAGAAATCTGCATGCAGTATACTCATTAAAGCAGCAGTTTACAGCTGCCGAGAAGTGACCTCCCCTCCCCCTTTTCGCACTTGCGAGTTGAAACCTCTTTTCCTTTTTTTCCTTTGCAAGATGTCCAAAGAGACCGTTATGTGGAGGTATTTGTTAAACTGTTGAGTTTGCCTCTGTAGAAGCTGTATTTTAAACCTGAACCAAAACAGTTTTCTTTTTGTTTTCTTCAGGATTAGGCATGCAAGCATAACACTGAATGATATGAAGTTCTCGCTCTCTGTTGTTAGTAACCTGGTGAAATGAATTCTAGAAAACATGGTTTTAATGTTTATGTTTTCTGCAGATTCTCTATAAGTATTATAGTTGAATAAACATAAAGTAAGAATGATAAAGGCCATACAAAAGCAACACAATGCTTCTAAGAGCTCCTTGTTTCCCTGTGCTGCAACACATTTATAAATATAAAAAAGAAACTTTGTACTTAAATGTGCAGAATTCTAGATAGCTTTCAGCTTTTGGTTAAAAGAATGTATAAAATTCCAATGTTCATTTATTTGTTATTTAAGAATGGAAGGTCCTATCGAGGTATGAGCAAGGGGAATCTTCTAGAAGGGGTTGTCCCCTTGCAGGGATCATTATGAATGGATCCTTAGGAGTCAGCCGTCCCTGTCTTCTCCATACTTATACCTTGGGTCATTCATGGGAGGAGCCATAGAGTGCTTAACATTTTCTTTTTGTTAAGGACTGATTTCTTTTTGTGTATATTAGCATACACAGACTAAAGACTGACCCAGATACTTTTTAAAAGGTTTACAAAAGACCTTTATGTTGAATAAAGAAAGTTTAATTTTAAAAGTGTTGCGGGTGGAGTCTGATATGGTCACATGCTGTTCTCTTGGGTTAAAAGGAGCTCCTAGCCTGGACCATGTCAGATTCATTTTGGGATCAGCTCTGGGCTGATCTACTGGGGAGTCTGCGCCTATTTCAGACTATGTACCCTTAATGTTCCCAGGTGGCTGATGCTGTTATTGCCTGTGTGAACAAAAGTTTAGTTTTGTGCCTTTTGATTACATTTCTTGATCATGTATGAAGTAGGAGTTAATTTAGTTCTGTTTGTATCTCAATAAATATTTTTAGGCTTGGCTGCTTCTTTTAAGCCTTGCCTCTCTATAATTTGGTGTCGGCATCCATCTTTACATCCATACCCTTTTACACCCATCAACAGAAAAGGGCATAGCACCACCTCAGCCCTTATGGAATTCACCAGTTCTATACACAGCTCCTTGGACCATGGTCAATTAGTTGGTGCTGCCTTCATCGACTTGACAAAAGCATTCAACATGGTCCATCACCCTCTGCTACTGGAACAACTACTTAAAGCAGTGCTCTCCTCTGACTCCATTGCCTGGTTTAAAAGTTATCTGGACAACTGCATTTAATAAGTCAAAATTGCTGACATCCTCCCTTAGGTAAGACCTGTTCACTCTGGGGTTCCTCAAGGGTCCATTCTAGGCCCACTCCTATTTAGTCTCTTCCTAAACAGTCTTCCAAGATCCTGTCCTGAACAAATCCTACTCTATGCAGATGATGCCATAATTGACACAACTCATCCAGAGCCTATACCCTTTGAGAACCAGCTACAACTCTTATTTGCCTTGGTAGAGAAATGGTTTAGTCATCACAAGTTGATACTAAATTGTAAAAATTAACTAAGCTTATGATCTTCAGCAGCTCCCATAATAAGCACAGGAAATATCCTGTGACTATCACTAACTGCCTTGGTACTGCCCTCAAATAGGTATAATTGTTTAAGTATCTTGGAGTCACCATAGACAGCAACCTATCACATGGGATGCACTTAGGTAACATCTCTGAAGCTGTAAATATTCATATTGGTCTACTCTTCAGACACAGATGATGTCTGACTCCTGAAGCCTTAAGGATAGCTGTACAGAACTCTAGTATTTCTATAATTGACTATGGATTGATCATCTATGGCTCTACGACTGATACTGCCCTCCAGTGTATCTCCACTGCTCTTAACAAGGCATGTCGTCTCATCTCAGGAGCCCACCATCTCACCACACATGTGACCTCTAAGTCTTAACCAGTTTGCTACAGCTTAAAAATTGCATCAAATATCAAACTTGCCAGATGGCCAAGAAAATAACCTTATCCTCTTGCCAGCTGGAGTACAAGATCTTCTAAGCCCCCCCTCATAAATCAGGCTGCACTCGAGGTCCTGATTCTCAGCTCCTACAGGTCCCTCATTGCTGAACCACCCAGGGTAAATGATCATTCTACTACAGTGCCCCCACGGATGAATGCTCTCAATAGTGACATCACCTCCGAAACAAAGCTGAGCCCGTTCAAAGTCAAGCTTCAGTCACTACTCTCTACAGCTAGCACCTGCGACTATCTCCCTTAACCCTGTTTTCCCAAACCTCAAACTTAGCAGTCAACCTCTTTTTTAGTAACTTAGCACTTTTGCCTCCTACCCCTCTCCTGCATCCCTCCTACCCTCTCTACATCCTTCCTCCCTTCCCCTTGCCCCATCTTTCCTCACACCTTCCACTCTGACCCCCTCTCTTACTCTTCCTAGCCCACCCTCCCACATCCCTTACTACTCCCTGTGCCCTGCTTGTCGTGACAAAGCCTGACTGCCAATACCAATGTATTGTATGCATTTTCCTGTGCCTGAAACTGATTACCATAATTGTCTCTGTTGTTTTACATTGACTGCCCATTATGATTTTGTGTCCATTATGAGTTTTGTACCTCCTATTTACACTTTATTATACAGTACTTTACTGTCCTGTTTAATCTGTTGTCCTTTCTACTAACATAGAACCTTTGTAAAAGAACTCTTAGCTCAAAGGTAGCTGCAATCCGAGACTTAAATAAATAAATAAAATACTCCCATATTCATATTCAGGGGAAGTTGTTCCACAGAAAGTATTGTATTAAAAACCTCTGCTAATTCCAGTGTTAATTCTGGGCCTACTGCTTTCAGAATTTTGTTTGGCAGTCCATTAGGCCCTGGGGTTTTGCCTTCTGCTAGCATGGAAATGACCTCTTGTACATCCCTCTCTTGTATGGACTGTATCAGCGCGCATCTAGTTTGGCTTGTTCTAATTCAGGAATATCTGCATTTCCTAGGAATTCCCTCAATTCCCTATTGTCTGTCTCTAGTTGTGCATACATATTCATGGTATATCTTGTGACAGTTCTTAATATTTCCTGTTCTGTTATGCATGCTATTCCATTTTCATCTTTTAAGCCCTAAGGGAAGCAGGGAAGGCAGTAAGGTAGGCAAAGGCCCAAACCAAGGAAACACTAGCACTGAGAGTAAAAGAAGGTGACAAGACTTTCTATAGACACATTAGTGAAAGGAGAAAGTCCAGAGGGGGTATTGCTAAGATCAAAGGAGATAAGGGGGCGTGTGAGGAGGAGGACCACATAAAAGCATATATCCTAAATAGATGCTTCTGCTCAGTATTTACTGAAGAGAAGGTAGGGCAGGGCCCACAACTCAGCACCATGGACACAGGGGGGAGGGAGGTGTGCACTAGTCCCTTCACAAAAGAAAAGGGTCCTCAATAAGCTCAGGGTGGACAAGGCAATGGGACCTGATGGCATACATCCCAGGGTACTAAAGGAGCTAAGGGTGGAACTAGCAGAGCCATTATCAGAACTGTTTAGTGAGTCTGTGAGCACAGGAGAGGTCACAGAAGACTGGAGAAGGGCTCATGTGATCCCACTTCACAAGAGTAGTAGCAGGGAGGAGGCAGGGAACTACAGACCAGTCAATCTTATCTCAGTAGTGGGCAAGATTATGGAGGGACTCCTTGAGGAAAGGATCATGCAACACCTGGAATCCATAGGAGCACAGGATCCAAGACAGCATGGGCATACAAAAGGAAGGTCCTGTCAAGCTAATCTCATAGATTTCTTTGACAGGGTAACCAGAGTGGTGGACCAATGGGGAGCAGTTAATGTCGCTTACCTTGACTTCAGCAAAGCTTTCAATACTGTTCAACACAGAAGATTGATTAATTAGCTGGGTAGGCTTAGGGTGGGTCAAAGGTTGGTCAACTGGGTGGAAAATTGTTTGATGGGCAGAAAACAGAGAGTGGTGGTAAATGGTATACAGTCAGAAGAGATGCAAGTCACAAGTGGGGTACCTCAGGGGTCAGTCCTGGGGCTAGTCCTCTTTAATATCTTCATCAGTGACATTGCAGATGGACTGGTGGGTAAGGTTTGTTTGTTTGCAGATGACACCAAGATCTTCAACAGAGTAGATGATCCAGATGGGGTGGGCAGAATGAGAAGAGATCTGGATAAACTGGCAAAATGTTTGGAAGAGTGGCAACTGGGGCTTAATGGGAAGAAGTGCAAGATCATGCACATAGGGAAGAGAGACACTGAAGCCACCTATAGGCTGGGAAGGGAGTTGCTGGCAGTCACAAGGGAAGAACGAGACTTAAGCATTATCATCACTGATGACCTGAAATCATTCAAGCAGACCACTAAACCAGATAGGTAAGGCTAGGGGGATGTTGGGGTGTATTAGTAGGGGTATCACAAATTGGAAGAGGGAGGTAATAATCCCTCTTTACAAGACACTGGTTAGGCCCCATCTGGAGTACTGCATGCAGTACTGGAGACCACACATTCACAAGGACATTAATCAAATTGAGGCAGTCCAGAGAAGGGCAACCAAAAAGGTGCAGGGACTACATCAGAAAACATATGAGGACAGATTTACGGAGCTCAAAATGTATACCCTAGAGCAAAGGAGAGAGAGAAAGAGGTGATATGGTTGAAACATTCAAACACCTTAAGGGCATTAACAAGGTGAAAGAGTCTAACATGTTTCAATATAAGAAAAATAGCAGGAAAAGAGGACACAGCATGAGATTAGAGGGAGGCCGATTAAGGGGTAATGTGAGGAAGTTCTTTTTCACAGAAAGGGTGGTGGATACATGGAACGGCCTACCTCAGGGAGTGGTGGATATGAATACAGTGCAGGGCTTCAGACAGGCATGGGACTGGCATAAGGGAGCAATACAGATGAGTATGAATACATAGGCCATTGACAGAGCAAAGGTCGATGGCATATTTATAAGGTAGAAAAATAAATGGGCAGACTGGATGGGCCTTGTGGTCCTTATCTGCCATCAACTTCTATGTTTCTATGTCATGTCTTTGGCTTGGACCTTCCTAAGACAGTTTTCAAATGGACATACTATATCTGAATTCCCTTGGGTCCGAAATCATTGCTAATGGAACAAAGTATTCACTTTTTGTTTATGAAATTTTTATTATATTTTGTCTTATCTTAATTATTTGAGCCATTAAGTTTTGGCCAGTTTCATATGATATTGACATCATTTGTTGTAATAACTTCCTGTTTTGTATGTATTTTAGATATTTTATAAATTTCCCCCTGCAATGGTTTTTGCTCTACGTTTTTACATAATATTTAGTGTCTTCCCACCAGTTAACTGAATTATCAAATAAAATGTAAACTGATTTGCTAGTTTCTATAAAATTCCTGACTGCCTCTACAATTTAAGTGTCAGATAACAAAGATACATTTATTTTCCAAAATCCGAGCCCTGTGGGAAAAGAAGTTTGCGTGCCTGCTTTAATGGAAAACATATTATGGTCTGAAAATTCCACAGTTACAATTTTAGCCGAGCATGTTGTTATATTCACTGAAGTGGACACATTCTATCCTGGTCACTAAATGAACTCAGTGAAAAGTGGGTGTTTCTTGTTGTTTATAGAAGAAGTATGTGTCTCTCAACTTAGTTTTATGTATTATGTGTGATAGCATGTTTGAATCATAGTATTGTTTGGATGTGCAGACTGTAAGAGGGCAATTGAAATTCCCTGCAAATACTATGTTCTATGCTGACTAAAAGTAAGGTTGGATTTGATTATGAACCTCACATCATGCCACTTTGGTTTGTGGTATGTAGAGGTTTATTAATCTATACTGTTTATGAAACAGTAATACATCCATGATGAGTACCTTCCCTGGTACCAAATCAAAGAGTTTAAGCACCTGTATTCCTGGTATTTTAAACAAAATTCATAATCCAGAGCTGGGTTCCTGCCCCATTGACCAAAAGGAGGGTCCTATGAACCATGCTTTCAAGGCTGCCTATATTTTCTGTAGTATATGAAGGTGTACATCCTGAAAAAAATTACACCGAGGTGTAAATGTGTAAAAAAAGAAAAAACCTTTTTCTGTTTTTCCAACCTTTTTATACTATTAACTTTTACAGTATAAAAAGAAAAAGGATCATTCATTTCTTTTTATTACATTTTCCCCTCCTGGTATTTTGTTCTTTATGCTCAGTTTTCATTTTAGCTTTCCTTTTCTGTGGCCCATGGGTCCTTCCTAGCATCTCTATCTGTAGTTCCTTCTGGTAAAGAGATGCTACCGAAGAAGCATGTGACTCATCCTCCGTGTTTTCTGATTGCAAAACATCATACTTATTTGCAGTGATCACTATACTGTGTTGCAAGGGGGGTTTCAAAGGGGCTGCCTTTGCCTTCTGTCTTGTAAACATCCTTGCCTCCTCTACTCCTGGGGTGGGGGGGCATCATATCCCCTGATGTCTCTTTCTCTTTATTTGTGGTTACCCCAAATGATTCCCCTAGGCTATTTCCCTCAGTTCGTGTACTCTCCCTGTGTGGGTTCTGTATTAAAAGCCTCTCATCCTGCTGGAGATGTGCCTGGATGGTGGGGAGTTGAGGGGTAGGACAAGGAGTTGGGGGAGGAGGGAGAGGATCTCTCTTGGTTCTCCTGTCTGCAGTTATCTTTGTTGCCTCTGGTTTCCTATTCTATTTTTCTGTGTTAGCGTAATGAGGAGCCTCTGCTCCTCTACATCTGCTTGATCTATTGTATTATGCGCAGCCCATTTACAGTTCTGGAGTATGTGGTCTACCTCCTCACACAAATTACACCTGCATTCATTTATGCATTGTGCCCCCACATGTTCCAGTTCTCCACACACTGTACATTTTGACTAATCACAAATCTTACTTAAATGTGCCACTGACCCACATTTGTAACACATTTGTGGTTGCCCAGGGTAGAATAATATGCCTCTGTTCTGGCCTAGAAAAAAAAATTGGCAGATGACCTACCGCAGTATCTGTCGTTTTAAATATCACTTTCACCCTCCAGCCCCCAGTACAGATATTCTCTGAGTCTACAATGGCTTCTGGATCTTCAATTAAAGTAAATTTCTGCTTCAGCCAATAGATTGTCATGCATATTCACTCCTTCATTTCTAACTAGTACTGTTAGTGTTTTTTGAGCTGACTTTGTCAGAGGTATGGCCACAGAAGGTGACCACAAGGCTGATTTTTTCAGTGTATATTTGTTCCAAAATCTCTCCAGCCCATTCAGTGTTTTAAAACTTATATTAAAAGTGGTTTCCCCTGAAATATGTATGAAAGCACATATTTCATTTAAAAAAAACTTCATTGAGTCCTTCAGTGAATTCCTTGTCACAAATAGTCAATCTGGGGTTTCTGGCATCCTCCGTATAAGGATCGAAGTCACTGCATTGTAGCTTTTAGCTGAAAATATTGGTGTTTTGAAAGGTGAGGAATATGTTTTTGAATTGGATCTGTTTATAACATTTAAAGGCCTTTGGGGGTTTTCTGTTGCAACACTGGTGCATTCCCCAGGTTGCTGATCTTGTGGGAGCACTACAGGCCCCTCCAGCTCTTTGTTCAGTTGTAGGTGAGGGTTTTGTGTCAGAGCAAGTTCTGGAGGTACTTCTAAATTTAGCACATTATCTGGATTACTTCATATGTTTGTGTTGTCATTTAACGTTTTGTTTACTGTCAGCATTTGAATGAGGGAATTCCCTAATATCCACTGACCTGTAACAGGATCCTATAACCAGCCTGCCACCTGTAATGAATTTTGCACAGTCCAGTCTTTGACTCCTTTAGTTTCTATTTCCCCAGAGCCTCTTAGGCCAGGTTCAACAACACCCAATTTTCCCATTCCTGACGCAACTACTGGGTTTCTCTTCCTTCAGCAGTTTGTTCAGCAAGCTCCATGCTCTCTACAGCCACTGCCCAACTCACAGTAAGTTTCTTTGATGTTGCTGCATCATCACTGCACAGCTGGGCTGATTTGACAGGCCTCTGTTGCTTGTCACTTTTGAGTTCCCTCGGTTTCTTTTCTAGCTTCATTTTGTTTAGGCAAAAAAGCCTTTCTTCCCTTTCAAATTGTTGTAGCAAAGTTAATGCTTCTGTAGAAGTTAGATCGGATTCACCAAAATCTGTTTTCTTGTTTCTTTCTGTGCCATCCGATAAGCTTTCCTTAGGAAGTTCAGGCAGGGTATCTGAATTGTTAGTGTCATCTCCAGCATTACTTTCCTCTTCATGACTGTTATTTTGCTCTGGTACCTCCATAATCTCACTATTTTTGGTCTCTCGTTTTTGCAAGGTAGGGGAGGAGACCCTCTCCCCCACCTCCATGTCCTCCTCCTCCTCTCCAGTTTACTGGGCAGCTTTCTTGACAGCTAGCCAAATGACCAGACTCTCCCCCTACTGCAGTGTAGGGAAATTTCCCCAGCGCCCTGGCCAAAATTTCCCTTGTTCACTAAAAATACTATCAACAGCTTAATCTGGTTCAAGGTCAGTTGGCATTCATCTGTTTCCCCCTTCCTGGCTCATGCCTGAAAATAGGCAGAATTTATCTAGTGCTCTTATCCGGTCAACAAAAACTATTGGACCTTATGCACAAAGAGTACCCTGGCTGCAGAGGCACACATAGGCCTCCTGTGGAGGGTGATATGCACCAAACAGAAGCTACACACAGTGAGGTGACATGCAAAAACCACATGTAGTGATGTGCATACATCCTATGTGGACTGCTACACACTCAGCACACATAGCATGTGTGTGGCAGCATGGTGGCATAGAGGGGTATGTAAGGAGTGCAATATGGATGCATGAAGCAAGTTGTGAGCATGGACAACTACAGCAGGGTGAGGGCTGCTTTAGTGCGCTGCACAGCTGCAGGAAACGAGTGTGATTGCCAACACCAGACAAGCCTGCACAAACATGCAGGGCACCCTGTCGCGATGAAGGTTCATGGTCGCAACAGCTGGCTGCGTGTGTGGAGTGTCCATTGTGCACATAGCACCCTCCTCATTCAGCAGCAGAGCACTGACATGGCACAGCAGCTGTGGTGGCTGCACAGGGCCTAAGGCAGGCATGCAGATGGCAATGCAGCCCTGATCCACACACAGATAGTATCAGCACATGCAATGTGGGCAACCTCTGGCTGCCAACCATGTCATGGGCAACATGCCAGCATCAAGCAATGACGGACCATGCCTCCCATCACCACCTATACTTCACAAATGTCCCTGAATCTCAGGGATGCCCCTAAAGCTACCTCCAAAGTCCAAGCTGTCGCACTCAAAGTTTGTGTCCCTGTGACTAATATATGGGAATGGAAGCACAAAGTAATGGCAAATATGAAATCCACAGACTTGTTCCATCCTAGCAAAGGAAGCATGCCCTAAGCACCAATTCCACCAGCCTCCTGAGTGTAGATACCCCAATACTGAGGATTGGACCCCGATATTGCTACTGTGCCCATGAGCCTGACAAGCCATGTTCCTGATGGCTGGGGAAGGTGGTTGAGAGGTATGCCACCCCACCCAACTGATAACCCAACCAGAGACAAGAAACAACACACAAATAGCTAATAGCAAATGAGCAAATTGTGCTTGTAACTGGAGGCATTAGGTTAGCTGGGTCCTAGTGTGACCTCATTTTGGAATAGCCCTGTTTGCTTAGAGTGGAGCTCCTTTGTGTAAGTCACAACATATTCTCCCGCTGCATAGTAATGAGAGGCTTTGTTTTCTCCACAAAATAGGCAGCTCCCCCAAGCTAGGCACTTGGGACAATCAAGCAACTGAAGCAACAAGCAGCTCACCTGAGTAGCTGAGGAAGCCAAATCTCCAGCCTGATAACTTTTGAGGTAAAGAGAGCCTCTTCTCTTCGTCTGGATGACTGCAGAGGGGTGCTAGCCCGACGGCTGTCAATTTAAGGATACACCCCGTGACATCACATCCGGTGACATCACATATCACATCCTGTTGCCCAGAACCTATCTCCCCACTTCCCCATTTGCAGGTTATACCTGCTGGCCACTAGAGGGACCTATGCTCCCTCACTACTTCCTACTCCTACCTGTACAGCACTACTTCCCTGGGATCTTGCTCACCACAATGTATTGGCCCTGCCTCACGCTCTGCCTTTGCCTATCCCCACTAGCAGTGCACTTACCCACTTACCCATCTGCTAGTCCACCAGCTGTCCCTGGCACCCTCCCTCCCTTGCTCCTGAGACCTCCTCTCCTGCCCTTGGGATCTCTGTGTGTCCCCATCCTCCCTACCCTCCTCCTAGCTTTCTCTTCACCTCAGGCACATCTGGGTGTCTTCTTTTTCTTGCTTTCCCCTCCTGTACCTGCCTGCCCACTCCCTGCTCCCTTAGCCTCCCTTCCCCCCCTCTCATGTCAATCGTAGGAAAACCTCTCACCATCTCCCTGTCAGGGTGTTAGTCATGCTACTACACCTCTCAGGGAACATTCATCCAAACCCTGGCCCGGTTCCCAGGAGCTCCCCAACTCATACCACAGGCCTATGCATGGTCTCCATGAATATCTGTAGCCTCCTAAAAAAGTTTGACTCACTACAATGCCTGGTCACATCAATTAACCCTGATGTCATCACCCTGGTTGAGACTTGGCTGCGAAATCCTCCCCTGACTCCCTAGTCTCCTTACTGGTTTCACCCTTTTCCGGTCCGACCGTGTTGGGAGACAGGCGGCGGCTGCGCTATTTATGTCAAGGAATCTCTCCCATTTCTCCTGCCCGCTCCCATCCTTGACTCCAGGGCCCAGGCGCTAGCGCTGAAACTAACCCCTGACCCTTTAAAGGGACCTCTTTATCTGACTATGCATAGTGCCCCCAGGGACCAAACACAGGGCCATTGCCTCTCTTACAGAATACCTTACCTCTCTACCTCCTTCCGCTGATCAAATTCTGGTGGGTGACTTAAATGTCAACTGGCTCAGCCCCTCCTCCTCCTCTACCCGAGACTCCTTTTCTGCAATAGACCTTAGGCAACTAGTTACCCACCCTACCAGGACTAACCCCAAGAGAGGCTCCAGTACCCTGCTTGATGTGGTACTCACCAATTGCCCTAATCGGATCCCCAATGTACAAGTCCTCCCAGACTCTCTCAGCGACCACTCCCCCATTCTATTCCAATGGTCAACCTCAGTCCCCAAACCCATAGCACAGTCCACATGCGGGCGTCTAATACCTGGTGGACAGATAAAACTTAAGGAACTTCTGTCCCCAAATTGACTGGTCTCCATACAGGCAACTTCTGACATCGACACAGCTCTCCTTCTTTACCCAAACTTTTAATCATGCCTGTGATATCTTTTGCCCCAGTGTTGACCCGCTATTCTAAAGGAAGAATGCCCCTGGGTTTGCCCAGCTTTGATCCACCAGCTCAAACATAGGGACAACCCTATGGCACCGTGCCCATGAGACTGGCCAGCCCAATGACAGGCGGTTATATACCGCCTCGAGCAAGTGCACTCGGGCCATCAGAAGGAAGCCGAATCTGAGCGCTATCGATCCTCACTCACTGCCTCATGGTGGAATCCCAGAACCTTCTGGAATGACATTAAACAGTTAGATGGAGTGCACACTTCCCACCCACCCAGATCAACATTAGTAGTGTGATCTCCTCTCCAGACCCAGCCCTCATAGCCAACCACCTCAACACCTCATTCACTGACCTTAGCCCTATCCTCCCTACAAATTTTTTTGACCCTCCTCCCCAGCACCTGTCATAAATCTTTCTCGCCTTATTTTCTCCTCCACCGTGTTTCTGCCCAAGAACTTAGGCCGCACCTTGTCACTGCTCTCAAGAGTAATAGTACAGGCAGTGACACCCTGAATCCGTGTATCCTATGGCTGGTCTTTGACACAGTCCTTACCCCGATCACATGCCTCATCAACCACTATCTTTGCCTGGGAAGGTTCCAACTGCCTGGAAAGTCACCACTGTCACCCCTATCTTTAAAGGTGGTGATAGGACTGTGGCTGGAAACTATTGACCGATCTCCATTCTCTCCTCTCCAAGGCCTTGGAAAAAGTGGTGGCCTCTCAAATTTCTGACTACCTCTCCACCTACAATGTCCTTTGTCCTGAGCAGCATGGCTTCCAGGCGGGCCACAGTACCAACACAGCCCTCCTAGAGTTCTCCAACTTTCTCCCTCCTCCTTAGACACTGGTTCTCTGGCTGGTGCTGTCTTCATTGACCTCTCGAAAGCTTCGACACTGTCTCTCACCCTCCTTCTTGATGCCCTTAGTCTCTCTGGTTTTGCTGCTGGGCCTATCTCCTGCTGCACCAGTTATCTGTCTGACCACTCACAGGCAAAAATTAATGGGACCTACTCAGACATCTGTCCCATCTTTTCTGGTTCCCCAGGGCTCCATTCTGGCCCCTTTACTATTCTCCCTTTACCTTAACAATCTTCCACGCTCTTGCTCAGGGAACATTCTATTGTACGCTGATGTTGCAGTCATCTTTGCCTCAAGTCGTAACCCTATTGCCCTCCAGGACTCGCTGCAGTAGTCCTTCACTGAAGCCGAGGGCTGGTTCAAGGAACATAGATTGGTGATAAATCTTAAAAAAACAAAAACCATGTTCTTCACTCATCCCCAAAACAAGTCCTGCAACTTCAAACTCCTCATTCACTCTGGGTCCTCATTCCCACTCAAACAAGTTTGCTCCTATAAATACCTAGGGATCCATTTTGACCCCTCCCTCTCCTTCCATGGACACGTCGCTGCCCTAGTCACTGCCACTAATATCCGATTGGGCATCTTACGCCGGTATAAACACTGCCTCCCCGAGACTCTTCGCTTCATGATCACCTCCTCTATCCTGTCCCTAGTGGACTATGGACTGCCAGTGTATGGTGCTGCTGATCAGACCGCACTCCATAAAATTCGTTCTACTCTGAATAAGGCCTGCAGGTTAATTATTGGAGCACCTAGGATGACACACACCTGTCTACTGTATGCTAAAGCGCTGGTACTTGATCTCGACGAGCGCCTCAAATATCTTACCTGTACCCTTACAAAAAGACCCTCCTGGCTTTCCCCACCGGACTGACCTCCACCATACCGCTCTGTCCCACTAGTTCATACTCAGACCTCTGGGAAAACCTCTCTTGTTATCCTAGAGCTAGGACCTCTCGGCCAAGAGCCATCAGCTTTAGGGCCCCTCCTGGTTCAACACACTGCCCTCCTCCATCTCAGGCTCCAACTATATGGTGCTTCAAAACTTCCTTACGTAACCACCTTATTAACACCCGATGCTGTAACTGCCGCTAGTCAAAGCCGTACTCAATACTTATGACAAAGCTTATTACTAAGCTGCTAAGGACAACATAACCCTGGTATTGTTTGCATCCATCCTACCTGTACCAGCTTGTTTGTATCTATGTCTTAATTTACTGTTATACTTATGTGTTGTACTGCTATACTGTGTATTTTGGTTTGTCTTACTGTGACAAGGTACCTTTGTAAATGAGCCTATGGCTCAAAAGTTTTTCTAAACTGCTGTTTAAATAAAATAAAAAATAAATAAAAAAATAAATATGATGAAAACACTAATTGCACAATCTGAAACAAACTGATGACCCCATGAATGTAACATAACTGTGGGGAAACAAAGGGGACTAATAGAGGATATGACCTATGGGGAAATGCAGGGCCATACAAACAGGGAACAGGTACTACTAACTACAGTGGACATGGATAGGACCCAAGCAAGACACAGGGGAGTGATGTGAAACAGATCCAGTGTGGAGTGGGCATCTCAAAGCAGTGGTTCTCAGCAGGCCTCACATCCATGGTCACTTCCACCACCACCGACAGAGCCTGCCTCCATGTCCACCTCCATCAGCAAGTCCTTCTCCTCTGTGGACAGCATATCAACAGGGATGATCACAAATCATCTCACAGGGCCCCAGTATCTCTACAAAGGAAATGGGAGATGTGAGTTGATGCAATCAGGACCCCACTGGCATGGTGTGCCCAAACCCAAACAAAGTGACCTCGGGCTTGGACTCTGGAACCCACACACCCTCTCACACTGCCCAAAACAGAACAGCAGCAACATGTACATGCCCGCCAAGGCACATACACACACATATACACAAGTGCTGATGCACATTTACACAGAGATCCACCTGGAATGGCACAGCCAGCTTCCAGACCTCCAGGAGGTCAACAAGGTAGTGGACCATGCCTACAATGACCCTATTAGAGAGGTACTCAGGCCCCTTCACAATCCAGCACCATGGACTCTAGTACCACCTGACAGACACCACAATGCATGGGGCACTGTCTTGCTGCTCCAAACTGTTGAACACCAGCCAGTGGGCATAGCCCCTGTAGTCCTCTGGGGGAAGCCATAGAAAGCACATTAAGTAAATGGCACAGCAACAGCACACACAACAGAGTGACTACATAATATCAGACATAGCACTTACCCATTCATACCCCTTAGTCATCCACAGTATTCCACCCCTGCAGCAGTCCATGTAGGTGTCCTCCACCTCTCGGTACAAACACCTTGGGTAGGCCAAGATACAGCAAGCTGCCAATGTTACCAGCACTGATGCAAGGTATGCTGTGGCACATGGGCATTGTGACATGTGACCTGTGCCCTGCATGTGGTAAGTCCACATGTCAGGTCCACAGCCATATGCCAATGGCCATGCCTCCTTAAAGGCACACTACCCTCCAATGGGAATGGCAGATATGATTAGCTGCACAGGACAGCATCTGCTGACTGAAACACTGAGGTGGAATGCAGAATGTGTTCCAGATTGTGTATTCATATGTCCCTCATGGATATAGAGGAGATGCAGTGTTGGCACCACAGCCCACATCCACAGGTATTCCACAACTAGCTTAATGCTGCCACACTGTGTGACACTCACTGCATCAAATGGTTCAGAGTGCTATGGGGTATGGCAAGAGACCTGTGCGACATAGTGTCCGATGACATGATACCATGGACAAGAGGTCCAGAGCCATGTCTGTGGAGACAAAGATGCTGTGTGCACTATCATATTGTGCCACATGGTCCTTCCACAGAGTCAAAGGCAATGTGATGGGTGTCTGCCAGTCTTCCATGTCTCAGGCTGTTCTGCAGGTGACCAATGTGCTGGTTGCCCACAGGAAGGACCATATCACATTCCCCATGGACTTGGACACCATACGAGCTATGTGATGGGAATTCCATGTTATATATGGCATGCCCAACGTGTGTGGTGCCATTGAAGGAATGCACAACCTGGTGCTGTCACCCACTGTTGAAGAGGAGGCCTACTGGAACAGGAAGGGGTTCCACAGCATGAACTGCCAGGTGGTCAATGATGCAGCAAAGATATTTACCAATGTCTGTGCCAAGCTTCCTGTGTCCATGCATAATGCCTACATCCTGGATGCAGCTGACCTCAGGGCACACCTGCATGTTAGAAGACTTCACAGGTGGCTGTTGAGTGAGTATGAGGCCCTTTAGTATCCCGCTTGTGCCATGTGCATGGCAATGCAGGGTGAATAACACACTGTCTTCTCCTCCCCACCACAGGTGACAGTGGATACCCTCTGAGGCGATATCTCATGAATCTAGTACCCCATCACAGAGTGCCACTGAGGAGGCATACAGCCATGCACACAGGAGGATGTGGAATGTGGTGGAACATGCAATTGGGATGATAAAGATGATGTTCCACTGTCCGGACCACACCGGTGGCACCATCTTGCTGTCCCCTGGCCGTGCGTACTAGGTTTTTACCATCTGTGACATGCTGCATTACATGGTTGTGTGTGGGAACATATAAATGCTGATCCACCCACCACTGCACCACCAATGGATGACGACAACAGACCACCACCACAGCGGGCGGTCATGACTGTGGGTGGCCATGCTGCATGTGCTGAATGGGTGGCAGGGTCATTCTGCACCTGCTCCTGTGTACCAGCCACATGCACTGCAGCCACCCTTGTGTAGCCATGTATCCATAGACCCACCATGCTACAACTGCCAGTGGGGCACACAATGATGATTCCCAGCCTGAGTGCACCCATTGCATGGGGGGGTGGGCTGCCGGGCATGTGGCCACCCATCTAGTAGCCACACGAATGTTGATTGGCCTCCCTAAGGTGGGCATGTGCCATGTGCATGCATGAGCCAGGGGCCTCATGTGTCATGACTGGCACAACTCGGTGTGTGGCAGGTGCCAGGTGTCTTCACCCTTGGCTGTGCACCACATGTCCCTCTGAACATGTTGCTATCCATTTCCAAACATATCTGGCCTGTGAGTGGTGTGTGGTTACAAGGGGTGTGTGGCTGCACTAATAAGAGGTGTGGGGCCAGTCCTGCACATTGTCTCCCGTGGTGTCCCCACTATGCATGCCAGCTGTCCTTCTGCAATGCCTGGAGGCACCATGAGTACTGCATTCCCAGCTGCCAACTGGGCATGGGCTGCTGTGGTAGTCCATGGTCACAGTGCCCTCTCACTGTGGTGCTTGCCTGCTGCTTGGGTATGTGTGAGGCACAGCCAGATCCTATGCCTTCATCATTTGTGGGGCCCCCATGCTGTTGCTGTACATCTATGTGCAGCAGTGGGGCTGTGTGTTTTGTGCTGGTCCATCACCCCAATGACTATACATGGGCTGGCACTGACTGTCCACTGTCATCCAGGGATGTGTACGCTGGTGGCAGGCACTGCCATGTGCCTATTGCCTGAGGTGACATCTGGGTGCCATTCTGGATGTTGGTGGTGGCGGGGTTCTGGACCATGCACAGTGCCATATGTCATGAACCTCCAGGTGCTCAATGAGGTCAGCATGTGTGTCCATCAGCCTTTCCAGCTCTCAACATATGCCTCTGACCTCTGTGGTCAGTGACTTCACTGCATCTACAGTGGCCCTATGTGCAGTTAGCCTGTCCAGCTCCAGCTGGTAGTGCCTTCTATAGTAGACATCCATGTACGCCTAACCACAGGGTGATCTTGTGCTTGAGGGTGGTCATCTCCACTATCCTCAGGGCTGTGTGTGCATGTTGCGATGGCTGATGTGCACACTGCTTAGGCACTGGTGGCCATGGGTTGGGTCTGTGCTGTTGGGGGTTGTGGTCTCAGTGGCCCATTGGTTGTGCTGATCTGCTCTTCTCTGCATTGTTACAATGTTTGCCCACCTGTACACAGGCTCCTGTTCTCCAGCAGTGCCACCATGGACTCCACTTCAGTTGGCATGTCAGCCTGGGTCTTGGTGCCATAGTCTGTGCTTGTGGGGGGATGCATTGTGGTTACACTGCTGTGGGTTCATATTATGGTTGTCTATGCCCTGGTTTCTCACTGCCCTTGGCACTTACCTGTAATGTCCTCCTCCATCGCCATCAGGTCCCTCTGTTCCTGCAGCTGTGGCATATCCCTCTACACAGATGTTGTTTGGGATCTTGAATGCTCCAAGGTCACTGCATCTGCTGGTGATAGGCACGGTGGTTAGTTGTGTACCCACCTGCCCCTGCCACAACATCACCTCACATGGCAGGCCTACAACCCACTGAGTCCACACCCTCATCCACACCCTGGACACCAGCATCTGTCAGTGTCTGCCACTATCATCTCCAGATGTTAACTGGAGCACCTTTGCTGCAGCCACATCCAAGAGCAGGGCCATCTTTGATGCCGTTCAGGGGGCATGCCTCAGACAGCTAGTTTTTGAACCCACTCGGTAGGGAGCACTCTTAGACCTGGTACACTCAAATGAGGATGGAGAGAATATCTCCGATCTTGAAGTGGGTAGCCATCTGGGAACAAGTTACCACAAAACATGATAAATTTAGCTGTAGAGTCAAGCCATACAAAAGAAAAGGTACTGGACTTCAGGTGGGTTGATTTTGTCAAAATGGGAGAGTGCCTTAGAAAAGCACTAGCAAACAAGCAAGAAGGTGGGGTGGAGCAACAAGGGGGAAACATCAAAACCGCCATCACAGAGGCACCAAGGCTTTGTGTGGAGCAAATACACAAATCAAAATGAAAGAAAAAAACTCTATGGTTCTCAAAAGAAGTGGTGGGGAAGGTTAGGAAGAAAAAGACAGCATTCAGGAAGTATAAGTAAACACAGAAGGAGCAGGGCAGAGAACTGTACCAGTTAAAGCAGAAAGAAGCGGGAAAGGCAGTCAGATTAACAAAGCCCCAAACCATGGAAAAGATAGCCAACTCAGTTAAGAAGGGGGATAAAACCTTTTATATGTACATTAGGGAGCAAAGAAAGACTAAGGTAGGGATACTTAGGCTAAATAAAGAGAAAGGTGACTGGGAAGAGAGGGACAGTGATAAAGCAGGGATACTGAAAGAATACTTCTGCTCAGTATTCACAATGGAACAGCAGGGGGAGATACCTGATCCAGTCAATAGAAACACTCTGGATAAGGGGGTTGATATTAGTCCTTTCACAGTAGAAAGGGTTCTGAAAGAACTTTTAAAACTGAAGGTGGATAAAGCAATGGGGCCTGATGGGATTCACCCCAGAATTCTAAAAGAACTAAGGGACTAACTAGTAACACCACTGACTACCCATTTTAATAAATCATGGGAGGATGGTGTGATACCTGAGGACTGGAGAAGGGCAGATGTGATTCCCCTTCACAAAAGTGGGAGCAAGACAGAGGCAGGAAACTACAGACCTGCCAGTTTAACCTCAGTGTTATGGAAAATGATGGAATCACTTCTGAAGGAAAGAATTGTTGTGTATCTAGTGGCCAGTGGGGCACAGGACCCAAGGCAGCATGGATTCATAGTAGGAAGGTCATGTCAGGCAAATCTAACTGATTGCTTTGACTGGGTGACCAAAGTAGTAGACCAGGGAGGGGCTGTAGATATGGCCTACCTAGACTTTAGCAAGGCATTTGACATAGTCCCACACAAAAGATTAATAAACAAATTAGCCAGCCTGGGAGTGGGACTCAGGGTGGTAGCCTCGGTAAAACACTGGCTGGACAAAAGGACACATAGGGTAATAGTAAATGGAGTCCACAGTGAAAAAAGGAGGGTTACTATTGGGGTATCGCAGGGTTCAGTACTGGGGCTGGTCATTTTTAATATCTTTATAAGTGACATTGCAGAGGGACTGGAAGGAAAAGTATGTCTCTTTGCAGATAACAAAAAGATCTGCAACAGGGTTGATACACAAGGGGGGGTGGAAAGGATGAAAAGGGACTTGGCAAGGTTGGAGGAATGGTCAAATGTATGTCAGCTTAGATTCAATGCAAAGAAGTGCAAAGTAATGCACCTGGGAAATAAAAACCTAGCGAAAGAGTACACAATGGGGGGTGAGATACTGACAACAACAAAAATGGAAAGTGACCTGGGGATAGTCATATCAGATGACCGAAAGGTGGGCCAGCAGTGTGAGAAGGCAGTAAGAAGGGCTGGGGGATACTGGGATGCACAGGGACAGGAATCACCAGTAGAAAACAGGAAGTTGTTGGCCCTCTGTACAGACAGTTGGTAAGGCCACATCTGGAGTACTATGTACAGTTCTGGAGCCCCCATCTCCATAAAGATATAGACAGGGTGGAGGCTGTCCAGAGGAGGGCAACCAAAATGATGCAGGGTCTGCACCAGAAGACAAATGAAGAAAGACTAAGGGAGTTTATGATGTATAGCCTCAAGGAAAGGAGGGAGAGGGGAGACATGATAGAAACTTTCAAATACCTCAAGGGAATCAACAAAGTCCAAGAGGGTAGCATCTTTCAGAAAAAGAGATTAGCAAGAACAAGGGGGCTCAATTTGAAGATAATGGGGGGATGGCGCAGAGGTAATGTGAGAAAGTATTTCTTCACAGAGAGGGTTGTAGATGCATGGAACAGCCTTCCTGAGGAGATCGTACAGTTAAAACTAGTGGGGGAATTCAAGTATGCATGGGACAGACATAAGGCAATTCTAGTGGGGGGTAGGAGGAAGTAGGCTGTTGGTTAACTAGGATCTGCAGCTTATCTGTTAGGTAGGGAAATGGGAAGACTAGGTGGGTCAAGCGGTCCTTATCTGCCATCAGATTCTATGTTTCTATTGTTCCAAGTTTCAGAGGCATTAGTGTCATATGCCCTCTAGCGCCACTGGAGCCCCCCGGACTGTCTGGCCAGCATGGCTGCCATCACCTTCTTCTTGACCGAGGCCTGCATGTGACACTGCTTGTGCTTTATGACACTCAGCATGCTGGCCTCCAGTTTGGCCATGTTAACAGCAGCCTGTATGTCCAGCCAGAGTCTGGCCTTTACCTCCAGATAGTTGGACAGTGAGTGGGCACCATAAAGGTGGCTATAGGGCTGCCTGATGTCATGCACCAAGGTGGCTACCTGGCTGCTGATGTTCTGCACCCATGCATGAGTGGCACCCTGTGCCTGGACCCTGGCATGGATGTACTCCTCCATATCTTTGGGCCATTTGTCCTCATTTTCGTGCAGGAGCTGCCCCTCTGCCTTCACTCTTGTCTCCGCCATGGTGTGGGTTGCAGGTTCCTGAGTGGTATTCACTTTCGTGGTGCATCTGGCTGCATTGAGTATGCCCTTATAAGGTGGAGTCAAGGGGTGGGGATGCATATGCAGAACCTGCCTTGGCATTCTGCATGCAGTGCTGTGTGCCCCTCATGTCCCACCCCTTGGGTTCATGCACTGCCTCACATGTTTGTGAATGTTGTGTAGTGTGTGTGCTTTGCATGGCATGTAACTGCACATTGCAGATAAGATGCTTTCTCATGTGGCTTTCTCACTTTCATGCATAGGGGCCTTTATTACTAAAACTCAATGGACCAACCTTCCATTGAGGGTTTTTCATGGAATTTATGTAGACTTTTTTTTAATAATCAGTTTACTGATGTGTCTCGTTAGCCATTTTGGTCTATGTCTATTGTTAGCATGGTTTTTTTTTGTTTGTTTTTAGGATGAATTAATTTGCAATTTTAAAGGCTGTGTTCCCTAGTCTGTGCCATATAATATCCACAGTAAAATTTCTAAATAGATTGTCCCAATCAATGGCAGATAAAGTGGTGTCCATTTCTTCTAGGTTTGCTTTTTTTGTAAAGAAAGACTTTAATGATGCCAGAAACACTTGGAATATTGAGGCTTTTCAAACTTGATCATAATGCGATCACTGTTTCCCAGTGGTAAATCAACTACACAGTTACTGATATTAACATTCTCAGTGCCAAGGGCCAGACTGAATATATTATTATTATTCCTGATAGGAGCCCCAATATACTACCTCATATTAAGTTTTTTGGTCAGGGATAGAAACTGCTTACTCATGGAGGATGTTGCTGTTTTTTATGCCCAGTCAATATCCCTGAAATTAACATCCCCAGCAGGAACGACCTCCCCTATTCTAGTAGCAGCTTCAGCCTCATTAATAATATCAAGGTTAACATCAGAGTGTATCAAGAGGACAGTAACATAAACCAAAGATTGGAAATTTGGATATATCTGTATACACCCTAACCCATAAGAACTGAGTCAGAGCAGACACCTTAATCTTATGAGTTATATTGCTGGATCAAAACACGCAAAGAAGTACAAGATCATGCACATAGGGAAGAGAAACCCTGAAGCCACCTATAGGTTGGGAGGGTAGTTGCTGGCAATCACAAGGGAAGAAAGAGACTCGGGCATCATCATCACAGATTACCTGAAATTATCCAAGCAGACCACTAAAGCAGTAGGTAAGGCTTGGGGGATGTTGGGATGTATTAGAAGGGGTATCACAAGTCGTAAAAGAGAGGTAATAATCCCTTTTTAAAAGACACTGGTTAGGCCCCATCTGTAGTACTGCATGCAGTAATGGAGGCCACACCTTCACAAGGACATTAATGAAATTGAGGCAGTCCAAAGAAGGGCAATCAAAATAGTGCAGGGACTGCATCAGAAAACATATGAGGACAGATTAACGGAGCTCAATATGTATACCCTAGAGCAAAGGAGGGAGAGAGGTGACAAGATCAAAACGTTCAAACACCTTAAGGGCATTAACAAGGTAAAAGAGTCTAACATGTTTCAATTTAAGAAAATTAGCAGGACAAGTGGACACAGCATGAGATTAGAGGGAGGCCGATTAAGGGGGATTGTGAGGAAGTTCTTTTCCACACAAAGGGTGGTGGATGCATCAAACGGCCTACCTCAGGAAGTGGAGGATATGAATACAGTGCAGGGCTTCAAACAAGTTTGGGATAAGCATAAGGGAGCAATACAGATGAGTATAAATAGATAGGCCATTGACAGCGCAAAGACCAATGGCACATTTATAAGGTAGAAAAAGAAATGGGCAGACTGGATGGGCCTTGCAGCCCTTACCTGCCATCAACTTCTACGTTTCTATGATTTTATATTTCTGAGCTAATGTTGAGGGTCTTGGCTCCATCTTTTCATGCAGTCCAGCAACTGGTACACATTTCATAACCCTGAATTTCTAAGCCCCTGGACTCCAACCCTGTGCAGTAGCTTTCAATTATAACCATAATGTCTGACTGAATGAGATCATGTGTTTCTTTCAAGTAGTTCATCAAATTTGTTGTTTAGGCTACAAGTCTTCAGTAGTAACCCTTTAAACATATTATGCCTCTTGTGATTTGTTGACCATAATGGTTTGCCAGCAAGTATTTTACAAAAATGACTGGTTAAGTTTCCCCCAGTTTGTTCAGTTTAAATACATGCCAACCAGAGTATTTTAAAGGGACAGTAAACATTCAGGGGCCACTCAAACTGGGAAAGTCCATAAAAAGATCTTTCAAATGAGGTATTGGGCTTACCTGTAGGTATCAGGAGTCCCAAGTTATGAGTGCCTGAATCATCTGTAAATCAAACCAAGGCATCAGCCATTTCATTGAATCATGAGACCAACAGCGATGTCACTGGGGGCAAGCTGTAACTAACAACATGCAGCTTGCCCCTCAATGACATCACTTCCTGTTTTAAAATGGCTGCTGCCTTGTTTTCATTTACAGATTAATTAGATAGTCATATCACAGGACTCCTCACACTTAGAAGGAAGTCCAGTGCCTCATTTTAAATATCTTTTCATGGGGTTTCACAATTTGAGTGACCCCTGCAATATTTACTGTCCCTTTAAAGTAATCATTCATCGGCCCCAACTTATTTAAATGCAGTCTGTCCCCTGAATATAGTGTGGGTTTGTTGAGAAAAAGCATCCCAGTTATTAGTAAACACTAACCCCTCCTTGATACACCAGTTCATGAAGCAAGCATTTATTTGCGCTATAGTTTTTTTTTTCTGGTCTAGCAAACAGGATAGATAAAATACTAAAGACAGCGACCTTGCATCCTGTGCTAATAGGCTTTTTACCAAACCCTACCAGTTCCTGCCTTTCTCATGCTGGTGGCCCATGTCATTTCACCCCACATGCTAAATGACTTTTGTGATGTTAGTGGCCTATAAATTATTGTTTCTCTTATGAATATCTAAGATTTTTGCAACAGGAAGACAAATTACAGTGTTCAGGAAATTATCAGACTTGTACAAGTGGGAATCTGTGAAACAAATTTTAAAGTCCCCAATAACATGACAAGATTAAACAGGAGAGGTGTTCACACAGTCTGTGGCTATCCAATCATTAGAAAAGGATGCTACTGGGGCAAATCTATTTGATTCTGGTAGATCAAAAGGTGAATGAACAGGAGTGGAGATGTTAGATCTCCTTTCCTTGCCATTTTTTTCTGGGCTGTATCAAAGTCCAATCCTCAGAGTGAGCTTACATTCCTCTCTATTCCTTTTACCAGACATAATGTTTAAAGTGTTTAGAATCACATTTTAATATATGGATTGTTGAAATAATAGGGTTGAAAAGCATACAAAAAAATCCTCGTAATAGCATGATCCCTGAAGTGATAATACCATACTTGGCAGCTGATAATACTATCGTTCTGAGTCCATAATCATATCATTCAGAGCTCTGAATGATAGTATTATCATAAAAATGGAACAGCGCAAGTGCAAGCTCTCCCACAGCATGCTATGTTGCCAGAGTCAATCAAACACTATCATCTGAAAATGTGGCTCATAATTGGCCACTTTCTCTTCTAGGCGGGCGGAACATTTTGGATAACATGGTGGCCATCTCTTGCTTAGCAAGACCAAATCGCGACCGAGATATTTCTTTTTATTTATTTTAATTTTTACAGAAAATGGAACTATCCAGTTGATCCTGCATTCTGGGGGGAAAAAAAGAAAGAAAAGGTAAGTCTGCCTACCAGAAAAAAAGCTTTTCCTCTCGAAGCAGGAGTCAGTGCCTGGCCGTGGGACTGGTTAGAAGAGCAAGACAGTGCAGTAGGTGATAGGAGAGAGATAGTGCAGCAGTCAGCCAGAACAGAGTCTTCCCACAGCAGCCAACCGCCCCTTACAAAAAAAACTGGATCCATATATTAAAAAAAATAACAAATACCTAAGTGTGTATTGCCAGGAAGTAATCTCATCTAAAGGTTTTGGGGACTTTGGGAACCTCTCGAGCTTAGCTCTCAAGGTTCCAAGTCCCCAAAACCTCTCAATGAGATTACTGCCTGGTAATACACTCTTAGGTATCTATTATTCTATTTATTATTTACAACTGATTGCATTCATTGGCGGTGATTAATATGTGAAGTTTGTATAATGGGAGGATTTATTTCCTTAATTGTATTATTAACAAAGTTTTCTAAATCCCTAATTTCCTTGAAGTGATTTAGTACAGATTGCAGCTTATTTAATGTGTCCTCTATAAGTTTAATTTTAGTACAAGATGAGCATTCATTATTGGGTTAATCCATTAGAAGAAGAAGGACTCTAATCAGAAGGTGATTGCACAAAGCATAGAGAAATCCTACATCCTCATTTCTTAGTTCACAAAAACTGAGAGATATATGCCTACTAGAATAAAAGGTATGTACAGTACCCCAGATATTCAAAAGGGATGCGCCATGTGCAATAGGGTTGCACCATCGCAAGTCCGAAAATGCACCATTCTGCGATACTCAGCGGGAGGTAGTTGCGCCCCAAATCATGCTGAGCAATAGCGCAATGATAATGAATGTATGTGCAACTGAAGGGGGAGGAACCATGCATAAATGGCACAGTGCAATATTCAACAACATGCGCCATGCTCAATAGGGGAGCAAGTAGAAGTTGTGTGATAGCGGAAATGAGCCAAAATAAAAAGGAACAAGGGAGAGGTGCAAGAACACTACAGGGAAGGCACATGTTGCTGAACTATAGCCAGCCACACAGGCAACACACACACACACACACACACACACACACACACACACACACACACACAGGGCAGGACAGAGAAAGGGCACCTGGAACCCACAGGCTCAGGGAAGGTGTGGGGAGCCACAGCCACAGTGCAGAAGGGGGAAGTGCCACACAGCACTGAGGCCAGCACAGTTAGGTGTTCCCAGTGCAGGGGAAGTCGCAGCCAGAACAGTGGGGGGAACACAGAAACAGCTGCCGGGGTTGTGAACACAAGCCAGGGACATGGCCAGTGCCACCATCCAGATGGAGGCAGTAATGAGGGGGGTGAGAAGGTGGGCAGTAGGGGGGCAAGGCCATGGGAGGGCCCATCAGCGGTATGCCCCCAACAAGCAGTACCGAGCCTGCACCAGCTTCGAGCTGTACATTGATACTGAGATCATGGGCAGGTACCACCTGAATTGGGCAATTCAGAGGTGGCTCTATGAGCTGTGCAGTGATGTGATGCAGGCACCCACACGACGGAGTCATGCTCTGTCAGTGGAGACTAAAGTGACAGCTTGCATGTGTTTGCTCATCATGGGTACCTTCCAGAGACCAACAGGGGACACCACAGGCATAACCCAGTCGGCCGCATCATGCCACCTCACCCAATTCCTCAGCGCACTGCTGCCACATGCTGCAGAGTACATCCATTTCCTCAGCACACCGCCGGAGCAACACAGCAAACATACAGGAGTTCCATAGGGTAGCACGATGCCGTCGTGCAAGGGCAAGGACTGCACCCATATGGCCATCCACACTACCTGTCTGCCTGGGGGGCCAGCAGCATTAATTGTAAGGGCTATGCTAGCATCAACTGCCAGGTGGTGTCGATGCCAGGGGTACATAATCAATGTCTGTGCCACGCACCCTGGGGGAGAACACAATGCCTTGATCTGGCACCACTTGGCACTGTGCCACAGATTCGAGAGTGGGGACATCCCCACTGGCCACTTAGTGGGTGAGTATGCAAACCACACAGATAAACATAGGGCTTGGGAGGAGCATGGTCAGAGGTGACATGGGTAGTGGCCTACATGGCCTGGTGCAAGGCGATGCTGATCACCAAACTAACCTCCACCCTCTACACACAGGTGACATTGGATACCCACTCCATCCCTGGCTGCTCACACCATACCGGTGGCCCAAGACCCCATCGCAGCAATGCTACAACGAGGCACATGCCACCACATGTAATGTCATCTAGTGGGTGTTCGGTATGCTGAAGGCACGTTTCTGTTGCCTGGACACCTCTTGCGGTGCCCCACAGTACAGTCCCTCAAAGGCCTGTGGGCTATTCCTGGCCTGTTGCATCCTGCACAACATGGCCAACGAATGTGGGATAGCCGTACAGGTCGAAGAGGGGGACAGTGATGGGGACGATGAGGACACAGGTGACAGTGGTGATGGGCAGCCCCCCCTTGGGTGACGAGACACTCGACTGCTCCGGCTGGCACAGCTGCACTGGGACACCATCACAGAGGAGCACTTCAGCCCACCCAGGTAAGTCACGGGGCCATGTGCAACCACCAGTAGCAAAGGCACAACCCACAAATATGCATGGACACACACCAGGGGTGCATGCCATCAAGTGTAGTGGCCAGGCATGGAAACACACACACTACCAGGGATGGGTGAGGTCTAACATGGCAAGCGGACAGGCAGACAGACACACACAGCTCATCAGACATGCACAAAGGGTTGGAGGCACGCTGACCCAGAATGCCACCCCTAGCCACACACATGTCCACAGACCACCACGCCCACTGCCTGTCATTGTGCATGTGTCAGACACTGGGCACCATTGCACATTAGTGTACAGCGCAATGCAGGCATTATCATGCACACGCAACTGCAGACGGCAGCTAGAAGGGTGTGCAGATGGACTGTGTGTGTGTGTGTGTGTGTGTGTGTGTGCAGGGCTGGGTACCCACCCATGCATTGCCCACTGAATGACACAATGCACACAGGGCAGCATCAGATAGTAGCCGCACTGGGAGACAGGTCAGTCACATGCCACAGTACCCCAGTCACCGTGGATGCATGAACGGCCCTGCCGAGACTCGCCAGCAGTGACAGGCTGACCATTGGCCTCATGGGGTGGCACCGATGGTCCCCAAGGGGTTCCATTATGAACACGACCGTGCTCATGCAGGGGTCTGCAGCACACCGAACATGCCTGCACCAGGCATGCTCCGGATGCCCACAGCTGAACACGGTGTTGACAAGGATGATGTCTCATGATGCCAGGAATGGGGGTGGACATTGCACTGTGTGGTGTCTGCGATGCATGGGCAAATAACTGTGTGCCCCCTGTGGCCATGGCAGCTGTGATTGTGTGTGTCAGCCTGTCAATGGCAGTGGTCATATCCTCCCACATCCGGTCCATCCCTGCCAGGAGCAGAGTGGTTTCTCTGTTGCTACGCTCCTCTGCCCACTGCAGAGCTGCACTCAGTGCATCCACCGCCATCACAAGCTGCATCTGCTGATTGACTGATGCTTGCAGTATGTGGGTGTGCTCATCCAAGAGGTCATCTGCCTGATCGGCATGCTGTCCCTCAGGGTGTTCGCGGTCCTGATGCTCATCACCCCTTGAGGGTGGACACTGCACACCAGGGCCAGGCCTGGACATGTCCACAGGTGGTGCACTGACGCCACCCCCTGACACTGTTGATGCTGCCCCTCTGGCTGCCACTCCCCAGAGCTCAATGGTGCTGCTGCAGTGGTCACAACAGTCCCACTGTCCTGTACACACACCAGTGCTGCCCCACAGGTGCTGACAGGCACAGGCTGGGACTGTGATGACACGCAGGCCTCTACGGTGGCACCACCCACAGCCATGGCCGCGATGTTACCTGCTGTGTGGCCATCCTATGGCACACACGTGTCACTGCCCATGATGTTAGCGACATCATCATCGGTGACGGACCTGGAACCAGCCTGAGTCCCAGCATGCTGGCATCTGTGGATGCTGGTACGCTGGGACACGGGCAGGGCCTCCTCCGCACCTGCACCAACAATATCAGTCTGGATGTCCAGGCAGGCCCACTGTCACCCTGAGCCACGTATCCCTGTAGAGGTGGATGGGCCTTCCTCCATCTCCATCTGACCGGCCTCAGTGGAGAAGTCCACCACCACTGACCCATGCAGATGCTCAGGAGCTGTAAGGGAAAACAAAGTCACGTTACTGCATGTGACCTACCCTGTTCCCCCCAATAGACAGACCATGACTTACCATGCAGTGACGGGCTACCACTCACCTGGAATCCATCACCCAGAACACCCTCAATGGCACAACGCTGCATGCTGCCAGCAACCCTCTCCTCCTGTGTGGTCAGGCGTAGCACCTCCGGCTGTCCCCCACCTGTCGCAGACCGTGCTGCCCTGATGGCAGCCACCTTCTCCTTAATCCTCCTCCTGTCTGTGCCCATCTTCTTCTTGCACTCCTGCATGGAGTGCTGGTGGCTGCCATGCAGGTTCACAGCATGCACCTCCTCCACCCATGCAGCAGCACAGGCCTGTGGTGTTCCCTGGCATCCACTGAGAAGTGGCTCTTGGTCTAGGTAGGCCTCGAACAGGGCATCAGTCTCGGCCTTCATGAAATTTGGCCTCCTCCTCCTCACACAACTCTGATCCTCTTCCTCCACAACTCGCTTGGTCATGATTCAGCCTGTGAGAATGACAGGTGTTACCTGTGACAGTGCAGTCCCATGCATGTCCCAAAATCCACAGTCCACACCCCCAAACAGCATGCAACTCACCAATAGACTGCAGTAACCGACTATGGCCAGTGCAGCCCAATGTCACACTTTTATAGAGCAACCCATGCAAATGAGGTGAGGCGCATCTTTAAGTGGATGCAAATGCAGTGACTGCACCATTGAATGGCTGATTAGCTGATTTGCATATGATGGCTGAATATCATGCTTTTGCGCTTTGCGCAATTGTGTTGAACGTGCTGAGCCAAGGGCGCAGTTCTGTGACATGAGCAGTACACACCTAACTGCACATGCCTGGGTTGATGACACAGGTGCCTGCCACGCTGCTGACGTGCTGTGCATGGGAGGCAATGCAGGGCATGGCCACCATTGTGCCAGTGGTGCTACAGCGCTGTTCACCTATATGGCACTGTGGCACTGGGGCATTGTAGGCGCACTGGGTCAACAGCGCGGTAGGCCACTACAGGAGGTGGCACACATGCACCCAATCGCGCTAGATGCATTGGGTTCCAATCGCCCTGTGGATGTCCATGCGCCAGAGACCCTTGACCCTGTGCCTGACCTTTTCCCCCTAGGTGCCATGCATCAGGCATGGGTGCACCACTATCGCGCTGTTCGGTAACAGCATGAATGGGAATGGCAGCTCTGTACCATGCAGCAACTGCACATGGCAGAACCGTGCTGCAGAGAGCCAGGCCACCAGTATGGGGCGGATGGTGGAGCAGTGCCACTACAGATATGGGGACCTGAGTTGGAGGGACCTGGACCTGCTTGCCCACCTGTGGGCACATGCCAGGAGGGGCATGGTGCCATGGCCAGGTAGGTGTAACATCCATACACTTTTATCTTCCATATGGGTATCACAGTTGCATGTGTCTGGCACATGGGGGGGGCGGTCCGGTGTTGGCTGTGGTGGTGTTATCAGGGTGTGGGGTGGGTGGGTCTGGCTGTGTGGGATTGCACACACATGGGGGTGGGGGGACTTTGTTACAGGATTAAACTGATGTTCCTCTCTACATGTTTGCACCTTAAGCCCAGACGAGCGCAGGCTGGTGAGGGAGAGGAGGTACCAGCAGGAGGACCATTAGTCCGGCAGTGGCGAAGGCCCACAGAGGCACAGGGACCAGTCTGATGATGGTGAGTATCTTACATCCATGATTATTACTGCATGCTGTGTAACAGGGCAGGCAGCGGGGCATGGCCACCATACATTGACACCACTGCCATGCACGCAACTTGTTACAGTCAGCACTGTCCAGTGGCACTGCATGCCTGCGAGTGCATCAATGGTGGTCCATGCGTGCACCAGGCACATGGCTGTGCCACTGCCTTCACACTGCATAGCCAAGTTACTGTACAGCCATGGTGGTGGTGCTGTGTGGGACATGGTCAGTGTGTGTGTGCAGTGGTCCACATGGCTGTGGCTGCCTAGGTAGGCAGGTCTTGTGGACACATTCACTGTGGGTGGTTGCACATCATCACAGGGGCGTGGCACATGGCTGTATGCCATGCACAATGAATTTGCTGCAGGGGACTGGACAGTCACATGTATTGACTCTGCTCCCTTCTCTTAGGTGGACAATGCTGGATGGCCCTGGAATGGGCAATACAGGAAATCCTACAGCTGGTACGGGCATCCCTGGCAGCCTTGGAGAGGTTGGGGAGACATGGGGTCCAGAGGAGGAGAACCCGGAGGCACCACAGGAGTGCAAAGCAGGGCAGGGAATAGGTCATCCATGAACCCCTTACAACCATACCCCCTGGACCCACCCTCATACCCCTTCTTTCCTCTCCAATTTCTACACCTCTGCCCCATGCCTGCCCCCACCTGGTTTGTGGCCCTTCCCCCCTTGTATATATTTGTAAATATGTTACATAGTTGTGCTATTTTAATACATACATTTTGTTATAACAACTGTGGTGGTCTCTGATTTGCAGTGGGCTACAGGTGCTAAGCTGCAGTGGTGTGCATGGTGCCAGGGGTGGTGCACACATGTGTGTGTGTGTGTGTGTGTGTATGTGTGTGTGTGTGTTATGTGTGTGTGCAGAGGTGAACCACCTATGGTGTGGGCAGGAGGATCAGTCACTGTCTGTGGTTTGTGTGTTGTACTCTGTGCACTGGATGCCTGTGTGCAGTGGTCCACTGGGCCTGCACTGTGTGCATGGCACTCCTGTCAGACCATCCATGGCCTGTGCAGCTGACACCCTTGCATGTCTGTGATATGCACGGTCTGCTGACATGTCAGTGGTGGCTGCTTTGGCCAGTGCTGAGACGGGATGTGTCCTTGGGAGGATGTGCAGGGTGCTGTACTGCTGGAGGTGGGTTCTGGGGCATGCCCTGTCGCATGTAGGGTACCTTGTGTGCTGACACATGGTCAGTCTCTCAGCTGTACCTCAGGGGGGACATGCAGGGCAGCACTGTGTATGCATCTGTTGCATCATTGCTGCCGCCCACTGCAGGGTGTCCATGGTGGGGCTACCTTGAATGGCTCCATGGTGCACAGGGTTGCATTGTCACAGTGGGGGTGGTGGCATGCATGGGGTATCCTGCACTGTTGGGTGCTACTCATGGGCAGGGTGTATGGGGATCATGGTGCAGGGTGTGCTCTGCATTTGTGGGATGGTGTGGTATGGGGTGGTCGGCAATCCTTGTTTGCCGGTCACAGCTTGCCAGGGAGTGTGATGGGGCACCATGGCCTGGCTGTGGGTTGGTTGCTGGTCTCCATGGGACAGTGGTTATTCCTGCCCTCCCCAAGTTGTGCAGTGCATGGGGTGTGGGGGGACAATGTCTGTTCTACTGTGTGTTCCTCTGCCCATCTGTGGCATGGGTGGTGGGCCTGCATCCCTGGTTGTGCTGTTACATTGTTGCCCGACTGCTGGGGGGCATCCCTGGTTGCGCTATGGCACATCTGGACTGCTCAGCTGAACATCCCTTGTTGCGCTATATTGCATCAGATATGCTCAGCTTCACCTCCCTAGTTGCGCTATGGCACAGGTGGTATGACATTCAGTCATCGGACATAGGCGCATCTTAGCCTATGCAGCTTTTGAATATTGCACTTCTTGCGCATAGGCGCAATGGACTTGCACTTGCTCCTGCTGTTGCGCACTTTTTGGGTGCAGTTTGAATATCTGGGCCAGTATGTTTTTTTGTTATCTGGAAAAAGTTAGATTTTGTTTAATGGGGAAAGGGTACGCAAGTATGGTGCCAGTGGTTATCAGCACTTACAGTCTGAAATTCTGATGTGACCTATAGTAAACTAACCCTTACAGTGTGATCCCTAAAAGTTATTTACTTGTAGGAAGTGATAGTAGCCTAAATATAGTTGAAGATGTTTAAAAAAAAAACTCTCTTGCCTAAAAGCTCCTACTGAAACTTGATAAAACACTACAGAGTTCCAAAAACAGACTGCTCAAGGTACACCCATCTGGAACAGAAGTTTAGGCCCCACTGATCCATCTGCCCTGGCGGACATGGTAGACACATGCAGATGCATGTGTCTCTGCTTGCATCTCCATGTGTGATGCTGTGCTCACCCTCACTTGTTATGGGGTGAGTGACTTATAGGACATGACCTGGAAGTAGATATCCAGGATCACACAACTAAACTACCTTGCAGATATATTACTGGTATAAAATATTAAAAATCAAGACAGACTGCTATGCCTTGATTCATAAAAACAGGCTTCAAAACAGTATGAATAACAAACAATTGTTAGTGCCGAATGTTGTCTTGCGGGCATTGGCATTGATAGTGCAGGAGTTAGAGGTGCATAATAGGAATGGCAGTGAAGTATGGAAATGATGCCAACCACACGCCCACCCTGTAGAGACTGCCAGACACTGGGGTGTGCCTTTGGGGTGTCAGCTATAATGCTCATGCCATTTTACCTCACACTACCCTGTAGACACTGAGAAGTGTTGTGGTGTGCTTTGGGATCTTTGGGCTTACCCCATTCCATAAGGAAATGCAGTGAGACAGGTGCAGAATAGAAGAATGGGGTGAACTTTATGGCCGAACACTACAAGGCACATCTCAATGCCTGTCACTGGCTGCAGGGTGGGGGGGTGAATGGCATGAACATTACAACCGGTGTTCCCAAGTCACATCCCTGACACCTGGCAGTCTCTACAGGGTGGGATGTTACAGTTGGAAACCCTAACGTTGTAGGCGTTTGTTGGTATTTTCACTCCAAATTTTCAACATAGGCTTTTTGTGACCCCACCTCATGAAGAGCAGCATAATCAGTTTGTTAGCTGAAAGGTGGTTTTACACAGTGGCTATGCCATTTGGCAACACTGGGACTAAAACACATTTTGGGCAGGATGTGGAAAATGATAACTGTATTGTTCATGAGGAGGCATAAAAAAAATGGCAATGTTGAAAATCTGAGTGAAAATATGAAAAATTGATGAAGTCATGAGCATGCATAGAAACTGTACAACACATGTCCGTAACCCAATTATTTTGGGGATTTTTTTAGCCACCTTTTCAACATAGGTATTTTGAGACCTCCCCTCATGAACAGTAGCACTGTGAGTTTGTTAATCTGTCCCAAAAGTTGATTTCCCACAGCAACCACGCCACTGTGTGCCACAGGTGTGGAAACACATTTTGGCAAGCTGTGGAAAATGACAGCTATACTGTTCATAAGGAGGTGTGGAAAAATGGCAGTGTTGTAAATCTGGCATTAAAATATTGCAAATTTGCGAAGTTACAGGGGTGCATGGAAACTGCGCAATGCACGCTTGAAACACAGTTGTTTTATGGACTTTCATACTAACATACTAACATACTATTTGCCAGCAGATTAGGCCTTATGGTCTATCAAGTCTGCTCGAACCTAGATCCTTTCATCAGCAGATTTTCAACATAGGCATTTTAGGACCTCTGCTCATGAACAGTGTCACCGTCATTTTCTCAAACTGTCCGAAAAACTGATTTTGCACAGCAACTACACTACTCTGCGCCGGACGTGCAAAAACACATTTTGGCCAAGACATGTAAAATGACAGCTATACTGTTCATAAGGAGGTGTGGAAAAATGGCAACTTTTAAAATCTGGAGTGTAAATATTACAAATTCACGAAGTTATGTGTGTGCATGGAAACAGTGCAACACATGCTAGTAAAACAACCATTTTTTGAATTTTTTTCACCAAATTTCCAACATAAGCTTTTTGAGAGCCCTCCTCATGAACAGTGGCACTGTTGGTTCATTACTCAGTTCTGAAAGTTGATTCTGTGCAGTGATGGCAAAAATCACCTTTCAGGACTGAATAATGCCATGATAGTGATTGAATTCATGAGGAGGGGCCCAATAACCCCATATTAAAAATTTGGTGCAAAAATTCCAAAACATGCCCGAGATATGTACCAAAGTTGAAAAAAAACTATTTATGCCATTATATAGCTTACCAGCATTTCTTCAGTTCGTGGTTGGCTTTGAAGAGTGCAGACGTGTTCCTGGTCCACAAAAGATCATTGCGCCAGACTCTGGAGGTAAGTATGGGGTGACGGGGGGTGTGGGGAGGCAGGGTGTGCAGAGGCTGGATGCAGGTTGGGGCAGGGAGCTGGACAAACCATGAGGGACCATTTTCTTCTTTTACAGGTTAAAAAAAAATTGCAGGACTTTTTTTTTAACAGGGTCATTTGGCATGCTGGGGGGGGCTCCCAGCATGCCACCTGAGTGTTTGGGGGGCTAGCCGATGGGGGATTGGGCACCCCCATCGGCACATAACAAGTGGGGGGTGCATTATGCTGACAGGGAGTGGGATCTCCCATCAGCACATAAACTGGGTCGGGCATGCTGACACGGGGATTGGGCACCCCCAAAGTCGGCACTGTGGCAGGCAGTGTGATGCCATGTTTCCTTTAGGTGTCAGCGTGGCTCAGTTGGTAGCACATCCACCTCTGGACCAGAAGGTCATGGGTTCTCGTCCCACACTGGGATTGGACTTGCACCTAAAAATCGCTGGCATCTGAGTGCAGTATTGGGGGGTGCTGTACTGCTGAGGTGTGCCATCCTTCGGATGAGATGTTAAACTGAGGTCCCTTCTACCCATCCTGGTGTTGTCCTGGTGGGTGTCCAGGTGGAAGTAAAAGAACCCAGGGCACTCTTCACAAAGAGTAGGGAACATTCCCGGTGTCCTGGCCAACATTCCCCTTCCCATAAACCAGTTCATGCAATTATCCAGGCTGTGTGTGGGTGATGATGTGCGATATGGCCACCACCACACATTCAGTCACTTCACTACCAGTCTAGCATTGCTTGTAAAGTGCTTTGGATGTATGAAAAGTGCTATATAAATACTAATTCTTCTTCTTCTTCTCTAAATGTTTCACCAGGGAATGCACTTCAGGCAGTGCCACTGCGTATGATGAGCTTTGGTCTCATTGCAGCAGAACTTTCCTTAGATGTGCTCACCACATTATGTATGCATGGTGTGGTGCCTGCATGCTGGCTTATTGGGGAATGAGGGATGCACCTACTGATGCATGCCCTGCATTCGCCCAACAGTGACTCCCGCCTCCAAATCTGCTAGTAATGCAATATGTTGGCTGGCATGCAAGCGTGAGCCAACATAAAAAGCTTTGTAACGCAAGTGTACTGGTTGACTTAGTAGTTGCTGGAATTTCCAGTGAACTGCAGGTTCCTACCCCTACATGGTCCCTTGCTAATTGGTGCTAAGTGACAATAAACCAACCCTCTGTACCCCTTCTACCAGGCTGCTCAGGTTTCTTAATAATTGGGCTGAACTGAAATGTTAAGCTGCCAAACAGTTATACAGCACACCTCTCCACAAATCAAAATATAATATAATTGAATGAAATATTATTCCAATAGCAAACAGATTTTGTATAGTTCTATAAAAAATGCACCATTTGCCTGTTTAATAGTTCAGCAATTATATAGCAGCAATTTTACATAACACTATTAACCCTTGGTCATACACATATTTTATACGTGATTTTGCACTAGAAATGATCGCTAGCTAACAGCCATTTGTTTTAAATACTGAAATAAGAGTGGTACCTTGAATATCAAAAGAGAAAGACCAGTCCAGCCAACCTCAGTAAAAGACAAAATAAAATTTCAGGGAGTAGCTCACTACCAATTGTGCATAAAATATCAAAGACAAATTGGTAATAATGGAGCCCACTCACCCATACAATATCAAAGACAAATTAGTAATAATGGAGCCCACTCACCCATACAATATCAAAGACAAATTAGTAATAATGGAGCCCACTCACCCATACAATATCAAAGACAAATTGGTAATAATGGAGCCCACTCACCCATACAATATCAAAGACAAATTGGTAATAATGGAGCCCACTCACCCATACAATATCAAAGACAAATTGGTAATAATGGAGCCCACTCACCCATACAATATCAAAGACAAATTGGTAACAATGGAGCCCACTCACCCATACAATATCAAATACAAATTGATAACAATGGAGCCCACTCACCCATAAAATATCAAAACATAAATGGTTTTATTGATTTTTTTCTATTTTTATCTGTTTCTTACAGATATGCACACAGTGTCATAATTTAATACATTTCAGATGATCTACAAGCAACATGATTAATTTTATTAAACTTGATAAAGTAACTGATAATAGATCATACCCCCTTTCCGTCAGAGATATAGAAGATCAAAGGGTTCTACAGATTTTCAAAACCAGCTGAGAATTTGGAGGTTCAACTCCAGTTCATTCAGTGGCTAACTAGTCCGAGTATCTTAAACAAACACAAGTAAAATTGGAATGGCACGCTTTAACGACTCAGTATTTAAAGCAGAAATGCATACTAAGGGGTCTTAGGATTTTCGTAGAGGCCAACATGGGATATCTGGACACAGAACTAGACATCAAGTGAGACGTTGTCAGGTGTGGGAGGAAAGGAATCCCCCATCCGATTCTTGTTAGAGATAAACAAGTGGAAGAAATGACAAACAGTGGCAAATCATGTAATAAACAAGTTTATTACAAAAAAAAACAGTTACAAACCAGTATAGTGCAGGCACTGGGAGAAACAGGTTTTCCCAATACCAAGATACAGTATAGCAAATTCTCAGAGAAACCTCGTAAGGCTATACTTGTAATAGTGTGCTAAGAAGGCAAATGTGTAACAGTTCTCATTGACTGACACAGGTGGTGCCACTACCATACTGGATAAAATATGTACAATCAGCAGAAAGAAAAAACAAGCATTACGTTATTCAGAAAATGTAACATTAGTCACAATAAAGAAGACACAGACATATTCTAGCATCTGCAAGGTCATAGCAGTGTCAGCAGAAATACATGTGGAAAAGAAGACTGGTAAAAAGAATATGATTATAACAGTAGGCCCAAAGCACATACGTATGAATACATGAGTACAACAGAATATCAGTAAATGTACACATAATATCCATGATTCTAAACACATATTTCATATAAGCAAATACATAACGGTAGAACATAGGCAAAATGAGTATATATTATATTGTATATAACAGAAAACAAGGAAATAACACTGCAAAATGAATGTATAATATATACTGTATACAATTAGCAAGCATAATCCCTAGTATCCATGCTTGGACAATGGGTACCACTTACTACATGTTAGTGCAATACAGAAGTACTACAGTAATGATGAAACATCTGTCACTGGTGTGTACATAAGGGTGCAATGAGTGTGGAACCCAAGCATAAAACAGGAATAGGTGTTCAAAAATCTTTGTGATTTAAATAATTGAGTCCATTACTAAGGGGCTCCAGAGAATGGAGCCAGACCTAAAACAAAATGAAACTGAAGTAAAAGGTAAATATTCAGTGGAGGAATGAAAGATTCATCTGGATAATGTCAAGCTCATTTGAATGATTTTGAGTAAGAACTCAGGGCCACTAAACTAAGAAAATTCAAAAAGAGATCTAAATGATTATAAAGAGAATAACATTTACACATGTATCAAGAAAACTATGGGTAATGATAAAGTATATAAATACAATTTAGATTCTAAATAATCTGTGCAATCTTCCAATAGTCACACAGAGACAAGTGGACATAAATGTAGATGAGGATGTGGGTGTTTTTTTTTCGAAGGGAGGTTTCAGGGGGAGGAGGCAATTTCAAAACAGTGGCAAGAGGGGCTACCAGTATACACAACGAATGACTGCAAGGGCAGGAGGGGGAGATGACCAAGAGGCAGTAATCTCAGGCATAATAGAAACAGAAAAAGGTATAGGATAAGAAGAGGAAAGAAAAGAAACAGCTGGAGGGACAGCAAGAAAAGAAAGCAACTAGGTCACAAAAGTCAAAAATCAATTAGTTTACTACATCTCTAAGAGAGTATTGCCAACTTTACAGAATTAAGTCCTATATAAAGGACTTTCATTTTGTCCACATAGCCCAGTTAATGAGTTTGATCTTAAGTTAGAACTCAACAGAATTTTTTTTTTAATTACACTCAAATATTCCTTTGAAGCCCAACCTGAAACTGTGAACATGACTCAAACAGAGCAAGGGAAAAAATGGAACTTAGCAGGATGCTACACCTAAAATTTACCATCATACCAATACCACAAGGGATATGACATAACATTGAAACTCATATCTAGGGATGTGTTAAAAAAATTTCCATGGATGGAATTCATGTTAAAGTCTGACTTTCACTTCCATAGAACTTTGGAGATTGATTTCCAGATATCCACGGAAATTCCGTATGTGGTCACCACCCAACCCAGTTGCTAACTTGCCCCTGAAAAGCCAAGTCCCCGCTACCCTTCAGTTGCAATTCCTCCCCCACCCCATCCCTGCCCGATGACAAATGCCCTGGTGGTTAGTGGTCCCTCTCCTCCACCTCACCCACCAAAAAACAGCATTTTTAATAAGTAAACTCCCCTCCATCCCCATCTCTGTTCTACCCATACTTTTAAAAAAGAATTCCTTGGTGTTCTAGTGGTTTCCTATACCCTTCCTATCCCCATTTCCCAGTCCCATTATTTCCATGGTGGTTTAGTGTCCTCCCACCCAAACAGGTGTCCCACCACCCAGCTCCCACCCCAACCGAGCTCCAGCTGGCAAACCAGAACAGCCCTCTTCTCTCCACCATGGACGGCCCACCCACTGAGCTGTATCAATGATGAATGAGTACATTCTTGTTACAAGAACATGCTCATTCATTGTCAGCTCAGTGGGCGGGCCAACCATGGTGGAGAGAAGAGGGCTGTACCGGTTCACCTGCTGAGATGGGGGTGGGAGCTGGATGGTGGGACACCTGCTGGGGTGGGAAGTAGTAGATTACCAGGGAAATACTGAGACTGGGGACTGGAGATGGGGAGGGTATGGGAAACCACTAGGTCAAACCAGGAATTTTTTTCTTTAAAGTATTAGTCAGATGAGATGGGCATGGGGGTGACTTATTAAAATGCTGGGTTTTGGTGGGTGAGGTGGAGGGGATCACTCACACCAGGACATTTGCTGTCAGGCAGGGATGGGGATTGCAACAACCCAGCAAGACAGGTATTGTTTTTAAAGTTGAGCTGCTGGCAAGCAGCGTGTGATCCAGTAGGGGGAGAGACCACTAGCCAGCAGGGCATTTGTTGTCTGGCAGGGATGGGGTGGGGGGAGGGATCACAACAACCTAGCAGGATGGGGTATTGTTTTAAAAGTTTATACTCAGGCATGTGATCTGGAACAGCTTGATCCCACTAATCAAAGTAGTAGAGGTCTTAATCATGGACCTGGCTCCATTTACAAAACTAAAACTGAAACAGTTAGAAAAGGGTTTTATTTTCTTAAAAGTATTATCATTTAATAGTGCTGTAACAAAACTCACAGAATTGCAGAATCATAGAAATCTGACTGCAGACAAGGACCTCATTGTCCCATCAAATCTGCCCTTTCCCCTCACCTTCTCATCTACACTTTTACAGGTCCTCCCCTTCCCCCACCCCCACCCCCACATCCCAACCCTATACATCTGTACAATGCCCTCTTGAATCGCTCCACCATTTTGACCCCCAACACTTTTTCTTGTAGTTGATTTCAGGCCTCCACCACTATCTCTGTGAAGAATCCCCCCATAGAAACATAGAAGTTGACGGCAGATAAGGACCACAAGGCCCATCCAGTCTGCACATTTCTTTTTCTACCTTATAAATGTGCCAGCAGCCTTGCTCTGTCAGTGGCCTATCTATTCATAGTCATTTGTATTGCTCCCTTATGCCTATCCCATGCCTATTTGAAGCCCTGCACTGTATTCATAGCCACCACTCTTGTGGTAAGCCATTCCATGCATCCAACACCCTTTCTGTGAAAAATAATTTCCTCACATTCCTCCTTAATTGTCCCCCCTCTAATGTCATGCTGTGTCCTCTTGTCCTGCTATTTTTCTTATATTGAAACATGTTAGACTCTTTCACCTTGTTAATGCCCTTAAGGTGTTTGAATGCCTCGATCATATCACCTCTCTCCCTCCTTTGCTCAAGGGTATACATATTGAGCTCTGTTAATCGGTCTTCATATGTCTTCTGATGCAGTCCCTGCACCATTTTGGTTGCCCTTCTCTGGACTGCCTCAATTTAGTTAATGTCCTTGTGAAGGTGTGGCCTCCAATACTGCACTCAGTACTCCAGATGGGGCCTAACCAGTGTCTTGTAAAGAGGATTATTACCTCCCACTTATGACTTGTGATACCCTACTAATACACCCTAACACCCCTAGCCTTATCTACTGCTTTAGAGGTCTGCTTGATGATTTCAGGTCATCAGTGATAATGATGCCCAAGTCTCTTTCTTCCTCTGTGACTGCTAGCAACTCCTCCCAGTCTATAGGTGGCTTCAGGGTTTCTCTTCCTATGTGCATGATTTTGCACTTCTTTGCATTAAATCCCAGTTGCCACTCTTCTGACCATTTTGCTAGTTTATCCAGATCTCTTCTCATTCTGCCCACCCCATCTGGATCATCTACTCTGTTGCAGATCTTGGTGTCATCTGCAAACAGACAAGCCTTACCTCTAGTCCATCTGCTAGGTCACTAATGAAGATGTTGAAGAGGACTGGCCCCAGAACTGATCCCTGAGGTACCCCACTTGTGACTTGCATCTCTTCTGACTGTATACCATTTACCACTACTCTGTTTTCTGCCCGCAACCAGTTTGCCACCCAGTTGACCAACTTCTGACCCACCCGAACCTACCCAGCTTATTTATCAATCTTCTATGTGGAAAAGTGTCAAAAGCTTTGCGAAGTCAGGTAGGCAACATCAACTGCTCCCCTTTGGTCCACCACTCTGGTTACCCAGTCAAAGAAATCTATGAGATTAGTTTGACAGGACCTTCCTTTTGTAAACCCATGCTGTCTTGGATCCTGTGCCCCTATGGATTCCAGGTGTTGCACTATCCTTTCCTTAAGCAGTGCCTCCATAATCTTGCCCACTACTGAGGTAAGACTGACTGATCTGTAGTTCCCCGCCTCCTCCCTGCTACCACTCTTGTGGTGCGGGATCACATGAGCCCTTCTCCAGTCTTCTGGGACCTCTCCTGTACTCAGAGACTCACTAAACAGTTCTGCTAGTGAATTTGATAGTTCCACCTTTAGCTCCTTAATTACCCTGGGATGTATGCCATCAGGAGCCATTGCCTTATCAACCCTGAGCTTAGCAAGCTCTTGTAGGACCCTTTCTTTTGTGAAGGGAGTAGTGCTCACCTCCCTCTCCCCTGTGTCCATGATGCTAAGCTGTCGGCCCTGCCCTACCTTCTCTTCAGTAAATACTGACAAAAGTATCTATTTAGGATAGATGCCTTTACAGGGTCCTCCTCCTCACATGCTCCTTTTCTCCATTGCTTAGCAATACCCCTCTGGACTTTCTCCTTTCACTAATGTATCTATAGAAAGTCTTGTCACCTTCTTTTACTGTTCGTGCTAGTGTTTCCTCAGTTTGGGACTTTGCCTGCCTTACTGCCTTCCCTGCTTCCCTTAGGGAAGTTTGGTATGCCTCCCTATCTTCATCCCGCTGTGTTCCCTTATATTTCCTGAAGGCCAGCCTTTTGGCTCTGACCTTTTCTGCTACTGTATTTGAGAACCAAAGTGGTTTCCTTCTTCTTTTGCACTTCCTATTCTGTCTAACACAATGGGATGTTGCTTCAAGTATTGCATCCTTAATGCTTGCCCACTTTGCCTGTACCCTCTCACCTGTGTTTCTTTTTGCCAGGGCTAGCTTAATTCTGTTGGCCATCTTATCAAAGTCAGCTCCTATGAAGTCCCATATTTTTGCCTTGGAATGGGATGATTTAGATATAGTAGCCAAATTGAACCATACCATGTGATGGTCACTGGCCCCCAGGTGACCTTCTACCTGGAGATCTGTGATCCCTTCCTTGTTAGTCAGTACTAGATCTAGGATAGCCATGTTTCTTGTGGGTTGCTGTACCATTTGTTTGAGGCCTTCCCCCTGCATGGAATCCACTATGTGTCTAGTTCTGGCAGATGTTCCTGCTGGTATTGACCAATCTGTATCCAGCATGTTGAAGTCTTCCATTATCAGAACTCTCCTTTAGCTGTCATGTTTTGTATATCTTCTAACAGTAATGTGTCTATGTCCTCCCCTGGTCTGGGGACTGTAGACAACCCCAGTTCTTATAGCTGTCCCATTTCCTGTTTCCAGTGTGACCCACAGTTCTTCTGGCTCCTTATGTGTATTCTGAATTTCTGTAGCTTTGATATTTTAATTGACATACAGGGCCATCCCCCCCCCCTTTTGCACCTCGGTCTCTTCTGTACAGTACATAGCCAGGTACTGAAGTCTCCCAAGTGTGGTTACTGGTAAACCACGTCTTCCTAATTGCTACTATGTCCAGTTTAGCCTCTGACATTATTGCCTGCAGGTCTGGGATCTTATTTCCCAGGCTGTGATCATTTGCGTACATGATTTTCCATTGGCCAGATTTTGGTGTGTTAGTTGTTGGGTGAGGTTTGGCAATACCACTGTGTGTCGTATGGGGAGACAAACCTTTTTTCTAACCTCGTGATTCAAATGAACTGCAAACATGTTGAATCCCTGTTTGACCACTAGCTGAGGGGGGAGGGGTGCTTTTCCCATTCGAATGACATGCTGCACCCCTTCCCCATTTAAGTTTAAATATTCTGCAAAGATGTCAAACTTCTGCCCCAATGCACTGACTCCCTCCTTAGTCAGATGTAGTCCATAAAATTTAAAGAACTTTCGCTCCCAGAACTGTTGCCAGTTCCCTACAAATATTTGTCCTTTTTCCTGGCACCAGCCCTTGAGCCACGTGTTTAGCTCCCCTATCTCCCCTTCTCTGACCTTCCATCCATCTGCTCCCCTCTCCCAGACTGGAAGGATCTCAGAGAAGGAGATGCCGGACGAAATAGATGATAGTGTTTCACCCAGCCTGGTCAGGTGTTCCTTGGTCTCCACAACTGACCGGCTGGTGAGATCATTAGTCCCTATGTGTACTAGGACATCATTGTTTTCTCCTGCTTTGTGAACAATTTTAGCAATGTGGTCAGTGTCTCTCCATGCTGATGTACCTGGGAGACATCTGACCATTACCCCTGGCTGGAGATGGGTATCAACTCCCCGAATCATGGAATCTCCTATGATCAGAAGTTTTTTGGATTTTTTGCTTTTTTTGTTTTGGTTCCTGATTTGGGTGAGTTTTGTTGTGCTAGCTCCTGTGCTGCAGTGTCCTGCTCTGCAGTGTCTTCTGCCTCTTTGTTTGATTTCAGAGATAGAGGCAGACACCTGTTTGTAGTGTTTATATGGTTTTTGGAGGTAATATGTTGGAGAGCAGAGAGTGATGGGACACCTGATTTGCCCCTCCTAACCACCTGCCAACCTCCTGGACCAACTACCCTCTGCGGTTGAGGTTTTTCTGTTGGATGCTGGGGAAGTGGCGGGTGGTTCTTATAATGTATTTCCTCTTGAATATGAAATTTGAGGCATGCAATCTCTGCCCATGCTGCCCGGAGCTGAGCCCTAAGATCTCCAAAGGCCCAGCATGTAGGACAGTGTCCTAAATCCTGTAAGACTGTCCTTCTGAAAATTGTTCCACAGTACCTGCAGTTAACAATATCCATTCCAGATAAGTTGCTGGGTTTATAACCTTGTTAGAGTAATTAGAAGGAAAAAAAAGGAAAAAAAAATGCAAGTAATGGTTTGATTGTGTTTTGTTTAACTTGTTATAACAAGTTAAATTACTAGTGCCCCTGTAAATGAGCTCACCTTGTGGAGGCCCCACTGATCCACCCCGTCCTGCTTTGCCACAGGAAATGTCACAACTGTGGTACCCTATAAAAGGAGTGTAGTGTGGGGTGGCTGGGGATGGGGGTGGATGGCTGGGCCCTTCCCCTGACGAAAAAGAGAACCACGGATGAAAGAACAAGGAGGCAAGAGCAGAAACAATCAGTCAACAACAAATGCAGTAACCCTGAAAGCTTATCCTTATGTTAGATAAAACTGTAAAACCTGTAAAGCACCACCTGTAATAATTTCAGAGAAGACATACACTGTAAGAAACACTTTGCTACAGAGAAAAATAAAGCAATGAAATGTTAGCAACAAACAGTAGCAATCCCTGTGAGTAAAAAATAAAAACACCACCACACAGTAAATCTGCTTTGCTTAGCCAAAATAAGTCTTAATCCTTTTCCCTTGCTCTGGTAAGTTTCTCTACTCTGCTTTTCAAGCAGTCTTAGAAGGAAAGAGCTCAAGTGAAGCTAGGTGCCTTGGACAGCTAACCAAGTCATCACATTGCTTCTATATCTTCCTCCTTCCAATCTTAGGCTATGCCCTCTAGTTTTAGCTTGCTCATTCCTCCAGAACAAGTTCCCGTCCTTCACCTTGTTGATCACCTCCATGTATTTAAAAGTTTTAATGTCCCCCTCTTTCTTCTAATCTCCAGTGGGTACAGATCCAATTTTCTACACCTCTCTTTGTATAGTTCCCCCTTGCATACCATGCACCATCTTGGTTGCTCTTCTCTGGACCCTCTCCATCCCATCTATGTTCTTGCATAGGTGCTGTCTCCAGAACTGGACCTTGTACTCTATGTGTGGCCTCACCATGGCCTTGAAAAGAGGCATTAGCACCTCCCTCTTTCTTTTAGTTATGCCGCTCCCAATGCATGTCAACATTCCATTTGAGGTCCCCACCAGTTTGCTGCACTGGCTACCCACCTTAAGGTTGCTTGATATTATAATCACCAGAACCCTCTTCTACTCTGTTGTTTTGATTTCCTCCCCTCCTAGAGTGTACGCTGCCAGAGATGTACCAGGGAAGGGGGTTGGAGGTTGAACCTCCCAGAACGCACATCACGATTGCTGTCTTTTTTTTTTATCAAATGGTGGATTGCTGCAGGCTGCAGCTCACTGTCTCCGCTGTGCCACTGACCGTAATTCTGCTCTTGGGCATGGGGTGGCACTGTGGCGATAGTGCGTCTGTCTGCCAGGTCGGGATCACATGATGTGCAGACTATGCAGGCTGCACAGTCACATGATGGTAGGATGGTGAATTTGTGGCAGGAGAAGTAATAGGAGCCCGCCGCTGTCCCACTCATCCATGATAGCTGCTCACCAAATTAAAGCCCAAAGATCCACCACACCAATACCAATTGTCAGCTGTACTTCAGACCAATCGGTATTGGTTTTCCTCACACTCTGTGCCCTCCTGCAGCATCCTACTGAGAGTGCACAGCACAGGGTGATGAAACAGTCTGTGTCTGGAGGTTGGTTATGAAGGAAGCAAGGAAGGAGTTGAGAGAGTGTGTGTCAATGTGTCACTGTGTGATTCTACAGCGCGACAGAGAGAGTGCCTGTTTTTCTTTATTGTCGGTGGCTGCCTGCATCAAAAAATCCCTTGTAAGGACTGTCTTCTACTTCGCTTGCAAAAGAGCATAATTACTTCACTAAAACTAAGAAGTCTCTCTCAGAGTAAAGCAGAGGTGGTAAATTAAGCTGAGACAGAGAGGAGATCTCAGGGTACTGTGTCTGTATTTGTATACTGCTGCCTGCTGCTGCTTGCTAGTAGTAGCTAGCTGCTGCTGCTATATGCTGCAGGCAGGCACACACTGTTCAGTCCTGACTGTGTTGTGTATAAAAAAATAAAAATAAAATTGTTGGAGTCAGGAGCCTAGGAGGACAGAAGAAAGAAGACAATCTCTCATCTCAGTGTGTGTGTGTGTGTGTGTGTTGGGGCAGAAAGAGTTCAGTGCAGAGTAGAGAGGGACTGATGGCAAGGCTCCCACAGGGAGAGGGAGGGAGGAGGGAGGGAGAGAGGAGTGTGGACAGATTGTGAGGAGCGAGTGAGGCTAGTGCTGCAGTAAGGGAAAAGGAAAACCCAGGGCAGGCCATCTGGCTGGTTGCTTGGCTAGCCTGGTACTACTTGTTTGGTGTTGTCTGTTGTACATAAAATAAAGAGATAAATGATGAAGTCTGCCCAGCCTGGGCTGCCTCCTGCCTGCCATATTTCTGATTCTGCTCTGGCTGGCTGCAGTGCATAACTGCTCTGCTGTACATTGTAGAGAAGAGACGAGAGAGAAAGAGAGAGAGAGAGAGATAAGTGCAATACAGACTTAAACAAAGAGCATTAGTGATTTGAACTGAATTAGACTAGTTTAGTAACAATTACTAGTGTGTAAGACAAGTGTAAGTCTCGGCCAGCCAATTAACAGCCTGCAAGATTTATTCTGATTAAGTTGAGCCCGGGCTGAGACTCAGTGAAAGCACTGAGGATGTTCTGTCTTCTGCAGTCTGCAAGGCACTTACTATGTGTATGTGTGTGTGTGTGTGTGTGTACTGTGTGGAACAGAGAGAGACTTCAGAGAGACTGAGAAAGTGAAAGATAGTATATAGAGCCCTACAGAAGAAAGAACAACAAAAGGAAATGTGAACCAGTCAAGACTGCCTTTCAGATTGATTTTGATTAAGTGAGCACTGTCTCTGGGTACTGCACTTACTTTGTAAAGAAGAGACTTCACATTCAGAGTGAGAAAGACTTAAGACGTATTATAGACTTAAAGAAATAATAATATAAAGTCAAGTGTAGTGTAGTCTTCCTGCGGTCTGCCCTGCCAGATTTATTCTGATTAAACTGAGAGCACACACTGCAGTTCACTTACTGTGGGAGAAAGAGAGAGTCAGAGACATACCTCTCAACATTTTGTCCCCCAAATGTGGAACATTGCCTGTCAAAATGTGGAACAAATGGGCAAAATGTGGAACACTTAATCAAATTTTTTTTTTTGCAAATAACTATATTTTATTGAAAAAAAGCATTACAGAAAACCATGTGCACACCACATAAAATAATTTACAGACAAGTGTTTAGCCCATAATACAACAAAGACACATTAATAACAAAATATTAAACAAGAGAGTAAAACAAACCCCTTCCTCCCCCACCCACAGCTATCCTTATGATTAACTTTAACATATTACAGGGTAAAGGAGCATATATTAATACTATTGGCTAACACTCTACACTTGGGGAATAGGAAAAGACATACAGAGAAATAAATAAAAGGGACCAAATGCATCAAGATACCTAGTACCATTGGAGCTGAAAGGAAGAAAGAACAAAAGCGTGAGGAGAAGAGGACTATAAAGAGGGATAATAAGAGAATAGTAGCAGAAGGAAAAATAATAGAAAGAAGGACAGGAAGGGGCCTTCCCTTAGAAGCTGTATTTATCCTTAAGGCTTTGAGTAAAGCCACCCCAACACTTATGAAACTTGGCTGACGCATTACCAAGTGAGTAAGCAAACCTTTCTGCATTCAGAGCATTCAAAAATTCCTCCCACCATTCTCTAAATGAAGGAGTCCAGTCATCACGCCAATGACGCAAAATTAATAACTTGGTAACTGATGCAATCAGTGCCATTTGGTGCTTTTGAATATTATATGGGATGTGAGCATACATCCCAAATATGCAGACCTCTAAGTTGAAAAATGCTGATAGGTCACTATATGGGCTCATCAACATTTAACCGAGTTCCATAACCCAGATATTTTATGGCAGGACCAGACTTTATGGAAAGTAGTTGCTAAGGGTCATTGCAATCCCTGCATACAGGGGGCATAGGCCATTTAATCAGTGAAGTTTTGCGGGAAAGATAAAGATTGTGTAACAGCTAAACTGGATCTCTTAATCTATCTTGCTTAACATATGAATGAATATCAACCCATATTTTCTCCCACACCGTCTCTGACCACTCTAAGGACATATTAATTTTCCAATAAAGGGGAGTCGGAGATAAAGTAGAATCTAGTCTTACTAAAATATGTTTGTAGATTTTGGAGACAGCTTTGCCAGATAAACTAAGTTCACACAACTTACTACATAAGAGCCCAGCCTCATCAGATCGTTTGCCTTTGCCCAGGAAGGACCTGATGCTGCTTTCAATTTGAGCCAGCCATAGCAAGGACTGAGGTTTGACCCCAAATTTTACAGACAAGGTTGATAACGGAAGCATGGAATTGCCAGAATAAAAATCCGCAATACGGATCTTAGAGAAAGGGATTGGAAAAAATCTAACAATAGGTTGATTACCAATTGAAAAATTTGTATTCCTCAATAAGGGTTGAGATAAATCATAGAATTGAGATATTTTAGATCTCAAGTAGAGTTGGTGCATAGCCCTGATGTCCCAACCTAGTGGGGTATTTCTGGCCTTCTTAGGGATTTTAGCCCATGAAATATACAAAAGGAACTCCAAATCCAGTTTTAGTTCCTTGGAGATAGCTCGATCTAGCACAAGTCCAGGAAGAGAAACTTCAGTGTCACATGCCCACAGAGCTGCTCTGGCGCATGGACCGCTAAATAATATGTAAAAAAATCAGGCAACTGAAGACCTCCTGATTTACGTTGCCGACAGAGTTTGAGGTAGGCCCTGCATGGAGGGTTGCCTCTCCATACGAAATCGGAGCAGTATTTATAAAAAGGTCTGAAAAAAGATTTGGGAAGGTATATGTTCAAGTTCGAGAGAGGATAAAAAATTTTGGCAGAATCACCATTTTGATCATATTAATTCTCCCTGAAAAAGACAACGGAACCATCTCTCCAAATCTTCCTTAATAGATTTAAGTAAGGGCTTGAAATTTAAATAAGCTAGCTCCTCCAAATTTTTGGATATTTGGATACCCAAATATAGTAAAGACTTTGTTTGCCACTGCAGACCCAATGATAGGCACCAACTCCTCTGAAGGAAGGGGAGAGAGGGTAAACCGTTGTTTTGGTCAAGTTTAATTTATATCCAGAAAATTCACTGAAATTAGCAATTAAACTTAAAACTCGCGGGAGCGGCTGATGTTATATTTGAATATGTAATAATAAATCATCTGCAAATACCTGCAATTTATACTCTGCATCTCAATACAGATCCCTTGAGTTGTTGGTCTTTCTTAATAATGCAATTAGAGTTCAATATACAAATTAAATAAATAGGGTGATAGAGGGCAACCTTGTTGGGTTCCCCTCGACAAGGGAAAGGCAGCCGAAATTAAATTATTGCACTGAATTCTAGCAGATGGATACGAATAGAGGATCTTAATCAGATGTATAAATCTTCCAGGAAAGCCAAATTTAGCTAGAGTTGCAAACATAAAAGACCATTCGACTCGATCGAATGTTTTTTCTGCATCTAGTGAAACCAGGGATGCTTCCATGCCTTGGTCCACAGACGCAGAAATTAAATAAAACAATTTTCTAAAGTGGTCGGCCGAAGAACAACCCTCAACAAAACCAGCCTGCTCTGGGCTTACCAATTCCAACCATACTTGCTTTAATCTGAAGGCCAGGACCTTGGCAAACATTTTTATATCAAGGTTTAGTAGAGATATTGGTCTAAGATTGCCTACCAATTCTGGAGATTTACCAGGTTTGGGCAATAAAATTATTCTAGCTTCAAAGAGCGTTTTGTCTTTGATCCCTTGCTCGAGCCAGAAAGTAAATGTTGATTCAGTAATGGTATGATATTTTGTTTAAATAGCTTGAAAAAAAAAGGTGTAAATCCATCTGGGCCCGGTGCTTTGTCTACCTTAAGTGAGTCAATAGCCTTCCCTATTTCCTCATTTGAGATAGGAGCTATTAACCTCTGTCTGGAATCCTCTGACAAATGAGGAAGGGGGACATTAGCTAAAAATTCCCGCATTTTATTTATTCCTTGCAGGGGGAGCGATTGGCTCGAATACAAATCTTTGTAATAATCAACAAAAATCCCCAGAATACCTTCAGGATCTGCAATCAACTCCTTTGAAACAGAATGCCTTAGTGCAGCCACCCATTTGGCAGCTGTTTTTTGTTTTAATTGCCAGACCAACAGTTTCCCAGCTTTGCTGCCCTGGCCTAAATATAAGGCTTTAATTCTGGAAGTTGAATTCACTACTTTCTCACTCAAAGTGTTGGCATACCATGTCCTTAAAGTAATTAAGTCTTGTTCTTGATCCTCTGATCTCAAGTTCTCTTGTATAGTTTCCAGCTCTCTAATTTTCTTTAAACAATCAGCCAAACCCTGGTTATTCTTAACCTTACGCACGGTTGCTAACCGAATTAACTCCCCTCTCCATACTGCTTTAAGTGCTGTCCACATTTAATCTACGGCCGTAATAGAGCCCCAGTTAGATTTGATTGCGTTAGTCAGAAAACCTCAAAATCAAATTAAAACCTGAGAGTCCTTTAGTATATTATTGTTTAATGACCAAGAGTAAGACCTCAAAGGGCGGATAGCAAAGACCAACAAATCTTTATAGGGAGTGATCAGAGATCACTCTAGGTAAGATACTACTTCTATAACACCAGATAGACATTGTTGGCTCACTAAAAGTAGTCAATCCTTGAGTATGTTTTGTGGACCAGTGAGAAAAGGTATATTCTCGAGTGGTGGGGTTAAATAACTCCATGGATCTACTAATCCTAAAATCAAGTGAACTCCACCAACGCAATTTGAGCTGGAGAGGATTGCATTCCTCTATAACCAGAACGGTCCAGTCTATTAGACTGGACTAAATTCCAGTCTCCTCCCAGTATGATTGGCACCTCCTTCAAGGAGGATAAAACCATAGCCAACTGGACAAAGAAGGAAGGTGACTCGGTTAGGACCGATACTGATCCTAATACTAGATTCAACCCTCCAAGTCTACCTAAAATGAAAATGTACCTACGTTCGGATCAGAAATGATTTCTGAGTGGGTAACGGAACCCCTCGTGCTATCAGGATAGCTACCCCACTACTCACTTGAAGAGAACCCAGCTCCAAAACTTGACCTACCCATTTTTTTAAATGAAATAAGCGATCAGGAGGACATGGGTTTCTTGCAAAAAAATATTGCCGGATTATAGTGGGCCAGATGATTTAATATTACAAACTTTTTACAATTGTCTCTTCCTCCTTTAATGTTCCAAGAAAGAATATTCAGTTTAATAGCCATTTATGATAAATTCCCTTGAAGAGAGAGTTTGGATAGCTGTTCCCCCTCTTATCAATACCCTGAAAAAACTAAAACCATAACCCAAATATAACCCCCCAACCAATAAAACAGAATATCCTCCAAAACCCAACCTAAAGCCAACCCCCCAGGCCCGAAGCCAACTCCTCAACCACTGGTTCATGGTGCGTCATAGAGGTGGGGCACCCCCCCTCCTTACCAGATGAGAAAGGGAGGACATACCTAATCATATTGAGAACCTGCAGAATCTAACTACTATAATACACCATGAGATGATCATTAGTAAAAATTGGATTATAATATTTGTAGCCGAGTATGGGAGCTTCCCAGAAGGGGAAGACTGGAAATAGACACTGGGCTACTAGTTAGAGATAAGTTATATGACCAGCCATGACTCTTAGTGTAGTCCCTAATAAAATAAATCCTGGGAGCACACAGGGAAAAGCACAGGACATTAAAGGTGTCAAAATATAAATGTAAATATTTCCTGTAAATCGATTGCTCTCCTCAAAGCTGAGAGGGAGAGGGTAATACCTGAGTAAAAGGGTTTATGAAACACCTGAACATAAGGACATAAATAAAGAATCAGATATCACGAAGAGAGAAAGGGAGAGTCATACACTACCTTGACACCCCTTTCATATGGCATGATGATAACTAATAATTAACTACTCTACAAGCCAGAGATTATGTCATCAAAAAAAATTATACTGCTCGAGGACTCTAGTCCGTCTCCCAAATATAACTGCTTAATCATATCCAGTTACAACAAATTAAGATATAGTAAAAACACTATAATAGTGTACAATTGAATTACATGAAGCTTAAATAAAATATATAAGCTGCCATTTCCCACTTGTGGACAGCTTCGTAATCTATGCCCCATCTGTCGCCTGTGAGGCCTAGCTGAATAAATGAGAGAGATCAAAAATATATATAATAATCATTTTGTAAGTCCGAGCAGTCTTATAGATATATCCCCAAAACTAGTGTCCCAATAACTGAGATTGCTAAAGTCCAAAAAAAGCGAAATGTGAACACATTGTCTGCAACGAGAACTGCTCCTAATATGCCTCTCAACTGTTGAACCCCAGTATACAGCAGCTCTTAGATTTCATCCTTTGGAAAATAAATCAGGTAGTAACGCCTTTAGCGATGTCAAGGCCTCCTCAGCTGATTCAAAACGCTTGGTACCATCCTTAATTGTAATCTCCAGTTTCGCGGGAAAAAGCATGCGATGGCGAATCCCTGCCGCCCAGAGCTTAGAGGTAATGGGCCGAAACTTGCCTGAGCTTGCCTCATTTTCCAGGTTAGATCTGGGACCAATCGCAGTCTCTTGCCTTCCCAATGAAAAACTGATAGCGTTTTAATTTCTTTCAGGATATGCTCATGGTCAAGATAGTTTAGTAGCTTAAAAATTATGGGCCTTGGTGGATCAGAAGGGGAGGGCTTAGCTCTAAGGGCTCGGTGGCCCCTCTCGATAATATATTCTGGCCCATTAGGTGAAGGCCCAGCAGATTTCTTCAAGAGCCATTGTAGAAAGAGCACTGTATTCGATCCCTCCTCTCCTTCGGGGAGACCCAGTAATACCAGGTTATTACGTCTACTTCTTCCCTCTAAATTGTCGAGGCGATCTTCCAGCTTCGCCACCAACTTTTTACACTCAACAATGGCAGGCCCACTTTTCTCCATGGATCGCTCGATAGATGAGATTCGAGCTTCAGTATCCGTCACCCGACAGGCTAACTGGGTCAGCGCTGGCTTGAATTCCGCCACCTCGTCTACTAATTAAAACAGGGCCTCTTTAATCATTGCCAAATTGCTGTAGATTTTTGCAGGAGTGATTTCTTCATCCACGATCGATGGCGACGAGCTACGGCGCGGCCGTTTGGCCTCTAATTCTTGATCAGGAGCTTGCATTGTAAGCTGACAGTCGGGTCCAAAATTGCACCGATACTGACTCCAACCCTAGATCAGCTTGATAGGGGCAAAGAAGGCTGTAAATTGCGTCTTAGCAGCAGGTTCAGGTATTAGAAGCGGGAGCCCCGAAAAGCTGCAGCTACTCCTCCATGCACGTCATGTGACCTCTCCCTACTTAATCAAATCTTTACCTAAGAAGCTCAAAATACTGTTAAAATGTTGCATTTATGTGCAGAAAGTCTGTTATTAATTGAATAATTTAATTTTTCCATCATTTATTATGGATTTTTGCTTTAAAATGTTGACTTTGAAATGTGGAACAGGGAGCTTTTTTGAAGTAAAATGAGGAACGTTCCTCGTAATGTGGTATAGCTGAGAGGTATGGTCAGAGAGACTTAAAGTTCAGAAGGAGAAAAATAGAAGAGGGAGATAGTAGATAGAGATAGAAAGAGTAGAGTAGAAGTAGAGAATAGACAGACACTGAAAGAAATAACTAACATAAAAAGTTAAAGTCAGCCTGTGGCCTGCCTGCCAAAGTCCAGACTTATTCTGAATAAAGTGAGAGGGCACTGTGTGTCTGTGCATACCACTGACTGTCTTACTGTGTAAAGAAGAGAGGAAGACTTCAAGCTCAGAATGAAAGAGAGAGAGACTTGTCTTCTTGAGAAAAAGGGAGGATATGTTTTAAAAAGCAGTTTCCAACCTGACCTAATCCCACCAGCTGACATCCTGTTCCAGCCCTTGCCATCAGATTTTTCAGATTAAAATATTAGAGCACTCCTCCAATTCTGCACTGTGTGTGTATGCATGTGTATTAATAATTGAAATGTGTGTGTAGTGTTAGTGTAACAGAAAATAGAGATACTTCAGAGAGAGAGAGCTCTGAGTAGTAGGCGGACTTCAGCGAGAGAGAGAAAAAGAGAGATAGTAGGAGAAGCAAGACTACTCAGAGTAGAGACCGACAGCGAGTGAGTGAGGAGGTAACTTCAGGTGAGACCTAGGGTGGAGGTGGATTGAAAAATAAGAAACAGCAGAGAAGACAAGAGACAAGTTACCTTTTGCACAAAAAACAATTTTATTATAGAGACGAGTTGTAATTCTCCAAACTTGTTAACTAGTTTTCTAACTGAACTCAGCTGCCCCAAAGTTTGTTTCTGATTCCCAAATATATTCAGTTTCATTCCTTTCCCTCTCAGACTTTTAAAAAGCCATGCTGTACTACTGTGTTGGTTGGTCATTTTACACAGGCTGGAACATTATAGGCAGCTCTGTGCCTGCTCTGTATCTTCTTGTTCATGCTCTTTGAAAGTTTATGGTATAAGAAAAGAAAAGAAACACTATCAGTCAATATTTAAGTAAGAAAAACTTATAATACTCTTTCTCTTTGGTTCCACACTTGAGTAACGAGTTTATAAGTTGGCACTGTCACTCTTTCTCAGCCTGTGCACAACTGTATCTGCACACTGTACCAAACAGGACAGAGTCCAGACTAGTAGTGTATAGTATAGTACAGTATTCTGACTGACCAGTACAAAAAGAATTGTGCTAGTGCCATGCAATACATACCATAACACTCATTCAGTGTGACCCTCACCTGAGCCTGCCCTGACCCACCCAGCCAGTCGAGGTCAGATGAGTCAGACAACCCTTACTCTAGTTTCGTGGTAGTGAAGATAAAACACAAATACAAAAAGAAAATATCAAAATGAAAAGGCAACTGTCTGTGTTTGATATGTTTAGTGCAAGAGGAAAGAAAGCTAAGTCCATTGCTGAAAATGTGGTCAGTGAAGCAGGTTGTGTGGATGTGGAACACACTCTTGTTTCCACAACAGTTGAAACTGAAGCTGTAAATGTAGTGCATTCACATTTTAATTCTGAATCTGAAGTCACTTCTGGCTCTGATGCAGTGGCGGTGACCACCATGTCCACTACTGACTCTTTGATTTCATCCACCTCCACAGTCGCACCCACGTGCTGCAGACCACCACCACCCCATCATACTACAACTAGTGCTCGGGTCAGGAACGATACAAGTGAATACATAGAGAGGATAAGACTTACTGATGAGGAACGGTTTAAAATAATGAATGCATTGCATAAACTGGAGAGTGATTACAAGTTTCCTGCAAGTGGCAAGAGAAATCTCCTTTTCTGACACCTTTGACTTTCGCAGTACAATTGGCTTGTATATTCATCTATGACAGATGGTGCTTACTGTAAAATATGTGTTGTTCTCTGCAATGGCGAAGTAGGCAAAGAAAGTCATCAGTGTCTTGGACAGCTTGTCTGTGAGCCTTTAAGAAACTGGAAAAAGCTAAAGAGCTTTTTGACTTACATTCTCGTACTAAGTATCATAAACATAGTTCAGTGAAAGCTGAACATTTTTGTTGCATCTCAAGAGGTTAATCAATAGCAATTACAGAACAAATAGACTCCTATCGAAGAGCTATAGCAATAGAGAACTGTAATAAGATACTTGCTGTGATAGATATAATAATTTTGTGCTGTCGCCAGGAGATTGCACTCTGTGGGAATGAAGATTCAGGGATACTGAAACTTGAAGCCCCGATAAAAAATAATGGGAATTTCAGAACTCTAATTGGTATAGAGCAAATCACAGAGATGAAGTGCTCCGAAAATCATTACAAAGTAATTCAAGTAACGCCACGTATCTTAGCCCTAAAATCCAGAACAAAATAATTGATATTATTAGAGATATCATGATTGAGAAAATAGTTACAAGAATAAAATACTGTGGCCCCTTTGCAGTTTTAGCTGATGAAACAACAGATGTTAGCAACAGCGAACAATTGTGTATTGGCATGCAATATGTTGACACTGTGAGTGAAGTGTCAAAGCCAGAAATCAGGGAAGACTTCTTCACTTTCTTGAGGGTTACAGACTTGACTGGTGAAAGTCTGGCTAATACGATCATGCCCACCTTAACAAAATTAGGATTAAATCTTGGTGATCTCAGGGTCAGGGCTATGATGGTGCTGCTGCATTTAGTGGTAGGCTAAATGGTGTACAAACTAAAATTGTGTCTGAGAATCCAACAGTTATGTGTATTCACTGTGCAAACCACTCACTGAATCTGGTGGTTTCAAAAACCTGTTCAGTGAACTCCATCAGAAAATGTTTTACAACAATATCTGACTGCTGCACATTTTTTAAGAGTTCTGCTAAATGTAGCAAAGTTCTTAGGAACAAAATATCAAGCCTGTTACCAACAGAGAAAAGAAAAAAATGTCAGTCTTTGTGAAACAAGATGGCTAGAACGTCACGAAGCAGTGTTCACATTCAATTCATAGAACTGTTTTCTGCAATAGTTGCCGCTCTTGATGAGATATCTACTACTTGAACAGATGAAGCTTCATCTAAGGCTGAGCAGCTACAGAATACAATTGAAAAAGGATGTTTTCTAGTTGCTTTAGCTGTTTCAGAAAAACTACTCTCGTTACGTTCGTGCTGTCAGTAAATCTGCAGAAAGTTCAGACAGATCTCTCCATGTGTGTTCAGACAGCTGATGATGCTTTGAAACAGATTTGTACCACACGTCATGATGCAGAAACACAGTTTTTTGCACTTTTTTTTTAATATAATGTTTATTACATTTTCTAAAAAACAGTGGACAGGATCATGATAACAGAACCATATACACATGTACCATAACTAAATACTTGATCCCAATCCCCCAAATATATCCCAACCCCCACACAACACACAGACAGGAGATTCATCAATCCAGAAATTCCAAATATGTGAAAAAGTCTAAATAGAATACAAGGTGTGTAACTGGGCCCGAATCCTCTCATATTTAGAATTATTATCCTTAAGACTTGAAATGGTCCTCTCCACTCGGAGGTTGGCTAGTAACTCATTAAGTCATTCAGAATAGGAGACAGCATCTGAACTTTTCCAATATTTGAGTACCAATTTTTTTAAGGACAAAGAAATCAAAGCAATGTGATACTTCCGTTTCTTAACCTTTATCTGTGAATAATCCCCCAGCAAGCAAATCTCCAGGGTAAATAGGTCAGCTAACCCAAGCAGGGGGTCGGTCTTATGTTTAATACTCTCCCATAGGGAGGATATCATGGGACATTCCCAGAAAATATGAAAGAATGAGCCTTCTGCCTGCAAGCACCTTATACATTTATTAGCGTTTAGTACCCCCCATTTGGCCAATTTCTGTGGGGAATGGTAAAGATTATGCAGGATGTTAAACTGCAATATGCATAGCCTATCTTGTGTGACAAAATAATGAGAGTTTCTCCATATAACTGACCAATCCCTGTCTCAGTGCAGGAAAAAGACAGCCCAAAATTCTGTAGGTCCAAATGGGTCAGGGAAGCACCAGCTACACAGGGCATTATATAGTTTGGAAATTGCTTTAGGGGAGTGAGCTAAGGGACCCAAATTCAATTGAAAGGAGAGTTTGGGAACTAAAGGGAGACCACCTTTGAATTTCTTGATAAGGAGATGTCTAAGCTTCAAGACTTACAAATACTCTGTCTTTTCCAATCTAAATTTCGACATGAAACCCTCCACTGATAACCAAGTTCCATCCTCTTTTGGGAATGAAGTTAGCTGACCTTCCCCTAACTTGGGTAACCATGAAGGAGGTAACATCTTACCATCTATTTTGAGAGTAGGGGAGTTCCAAATCTATTGTGATGCATCTGAGCAATGCTTGTATTTTAAAAATACACACAACTGTGAGTGAACTCTGAGATATATTGCAGTTGGGGTCTCTTTTAATCTAATCAAAAGGGAAGAAGAGGTAAGAAACAGTAGATTAGGAGGGACTAACTTAGCAGCTGGGATCACTTCTCGTTCTATTTGGATTCATACTGGGACATAAGTGGAAGTCTCTGAATCCAGCTACCTAAGATATTTGGCAGCACTACAGGCCCAGTAATACAGACTAAGGAGTGGTAATCATAAGCCTCCCCTATCCTTAGATGCTGCTAGCTTATGATAAGCTAATCTTGGCCTCTTTTTAGCCCAGATAAAATCCATTATTAAGCTTTGAGCCCTTTTAAACCAATACCCGGGTATGAAAATGCTAAGTAATTGAAGAGGATATAGTAACCTCGGAAGAATATTCATCTTAATCAAACTTATTCTCCCCCAAAAGTAAATGGGAAGGATCGACCAGCAAGTTAAGTCCTGGGACACCATCATTAATATTGTCCCCAAGTTTTTCTTAAATGTAAGTTGTGCATCTCTGTTTAATTCGACACCCAGGTACCTCAGTGAATCCCTGGACCACAACAAACTGAGAGCCATGATATTATTCTTAAAAACTCTGTTATTTAGGAGGAATACAGTAGACTTACTGATGTTTAACTTATAATTCGATAATTTACTGAATTGCTCAATTATACCTAGCATAGCATGAATAGAGGTCTATGGATGGGATAACTGTAGGAGCAGGTCATCTGCATAAGCCACCACTTTAAGCTCAAAACCTGAAATAGCAATCCTTTGAACCTCCAGACATAAGATTAGTTGACGAATTAATGGTTCCAGGTAAAGATTAAATAACAAGGGTGAAAGGGGACATCTCTGCCTTGTGCCTTGTGCCTGACTGTAAAGTAAAAGACTCAGAGAATGCCCCATTTTGAGAAATCCTGGCAGTGGGATTCTGGTAAAGAGCCTTCACCCAGTTCAGAAATTGTTGGAGAAAGCCTAAGGCCTTTAAGGTTAGAAGCAAAAAGTTCCAGTTCACTCTATCAAAAGCCTTCTCAGCATCCAGAGAAACCAACGCCACAGGGAAAGGAGCATCCTTGGAGGGGGAGAAGACATGTGCGAGAGAATGAAGGTGGTCAGCAGATGACCTGCCCCTCATGAAACTCACTTGGTGTGGACCTATGAGGTCAGGGAGAACTAAGCCAAGCCTGTCCGCTAAAATTTTTGTTAGACTTTTAATATTCTGATTCAACAATGATATAGGTCTATAGCTTTCTACACATTCTAAATTTTTGCCTTCCTTTGGTAATAGTATAATAGGTGCCTCAAAGAGTGTGGGGTCAACATGAACACCAGATAAGATGCTCTGAAAAAGGGAAAGAAGATGAAGAGCTACTAACTCTTTGAAACATTTATAAAAATTGGATGTAAACCATCCATTCCTGGTGTTTTATCAGAAGGAAGTCCTTGAATCACTCTCATGATTTCTACTTTAGTAATAGGGGCTATCAACTTCCTACTCAGAGCTTCTGAAAGATGGGGTAAGTGACCCTCAGTCAAGTAGGAAGAAAGCATGGAATCCGAAGGGGGGTTGGGCATATCTCCATATAACTTTTTATAGTAATTAGCAAACTCTGCAACTATCTCCTGAGGAGAATAATATAATATTGTCCCATTTAGACCTCTCCGTTCTGGTCTTCACTGCAAATGTTCTGTATCACCGGTCTTTACTCTTGGCCATAGAATAACACTTCTCAGAGACAACCAGGGTGTTTTCAAGTGTCTTTAAACAAATCAGGCATAGCCACCCTGAGGCCTGTCGTTGCTAACTCCACATCGTCGTACGACCGCCACTGACCCGAGATATGGACTTGCAATTTTGTCGGGTATTGCGTCTTAAATTTAAGGCCTGCGGCAATCAGCTTTGTGACCAAAGGGTGGAAGGTGGATCTCCGTTGCCATACTGTAAGCGGTAAGTCCTGGGCAACTCTGACTTTAACCCCTTCCCCTTGTAACTCCTGTATGGCCCGAATTCTAGCAAAAAAGTGCTGCTTTTCCAAGTAATTCAAATACACAGAAAATTAGTGGATGAGGAGGAGCCCCAACTGGAGGCTTTGGCCTCAGTGCCCTATGGGCCTGTTCTATAATATAACGGGGGCTGTAAGGAGATGGTTCAGCAACTTTCTCTACAAACTTTTGCACAAGTAAAACAGGATCCTGCCCCTCCTCCAACTCAGGCAGGCCAATGATTACTGTGTTGTTCCGATGGCTTCGGCCCTCCAAGTCTTCCAGTTTCTGTTCAGTTTTAGTGAGCTTTTGCTTAACTTGAACCAGCTCGGGCTTCTGCTTCTCTACCTTTCTCTCCAGTGAGGTGAGACAAGCTTCAGAATCCAATATCCTTAGAACTATGTCATCTATAGCTTGACAGACAGATTTAGTTTCTGAAGCAAGATTTTTCACCTCCTCTTGAAACGGTCGAAACTCAGCCAAAAACCCAGCTAGTGTTAGAGGCTTTTGATCAGGGTTCTGTTGTGCCAGAGCGTGGGCAGTGGCCGAAACATTAGCACGTGGCTTCTTAGGGGCCTTCTCAGAGGCAGCAGGTGGCATGTGTTTGTGCTGTACCTTCTTTATGTATACTTCCATTTTCTGAAAAACTTCATCTGCAATGATCCACAGCTTCTGACATCAGTAAACAACCTCTGTTATGTCCCAAACTTTATTTTCTAATTGAAAAATGACAAAATAGTGACAGTGAGCAGGAGAGGTTAGCAAAAAGGCATCTTCTTAGGCTAGCTGCATCATTTCTGCACTTTTTTTAAAAGCCAAAGCATTAGCTCAAGAGCTGAATTTTGAAATTACACTCCCAAGAAATTCACAAACAGGACTGAGTTTGCAAGAAATAGATCAATACTACAGAACAACAGTGTTCATTCCATGTCTAGATTTCTTCGAACAGTAAATGACATCAAGGCTTCTCGCACATAGAAAAATCCTGGCTTCCCTTGAAAAAGTCATCCCTGATCGCTCCTTGAATATGAAGCAGGTAGAATTTGTGTCAGAACTGAAAGATTTCTACAGTGATGTTCTCCTTGATAACATTCTTATTCTACAGAGTGAATTCCATCATTGGCATGACAGATGGATTGATGCAAAAGACAAGAAAGATTCCATTCTGGTTATAGCTATTGATGGTTTATCTAGTTGTGACTAAAACTTTTATCCAAACATTCACAATTTATTAAAAATTCTTGTGACACTGCCATTCACTACTTCTGAAGCTGAACATTCATTTTCTATGCTTGATCGCATCAAGACCAAGAGGAGAAATCACACTGCAGAAGATAAGCTGAATGGCCTGGCTTTACTTGCTGATCATCGAGACATCCTTTTGTCAGCAGATGAGGTCCTGGAGAGATTTATTGTAAAAAGTAGACACCTGGATATTATCATTAAAATTCAGCCACCAGCACTGCAGGTGCTGTGCTGTACAGTGCTGGTATTGTTATATATATGCTGTATTGTCCTGATTTTGTGTATATCTCCATTCTCCTGCTCTGCATGGCTTGGCTGCCTCATCTAAATTCATTGCTTTGTCCGTCTTGATCAGGGTGGGTGGAGCCAGATTGCCAGAAGGCCCCACCCATTATGCAAATAAGTCATGTGACTAATCTGCATACTTTAGGTGGACGAACTCCCTCCCCAAAATGACAGTCTCAGTACATCCCTGTCAGCTGCTCAAAGGTTTTTATACCACAGATGCATCACAGCACATGTTTAAAGATGCACCAAACCTAAATTTTGCATCCCCAAAATGTTACTGTCTTGTGTCCAGAAAATCCCCCAGTGCTGATGAAGTGAAACGAGAGGATAACAAAAAATGCAGTCTCCCAGAATTAATGGTACACTCTGTCATGCGTGCAGTGGTCACACACAGTCACCAGAATTAATGTCCATCCCCAAAATGCTGCTGTCTTGTATCCAGAAAATTCCCCAGTGCTGACAAAGTGAAATGAGAGCGTAACAAGAAATGCAAAGTCTCCCAGAATTGACACACTCAGTCATGTGCACAGTGGTCTCACACAGTCACCAAAACTAATTTGCATCCCCAAAATACTATTGTCTTGTGTCTAGAAAATTCCCCAGTGCTGATGAAGTGAAATGAGAGAGTAACAAAAAATGCGAAGTCTCCCAGCATTTATAATGCACTCCATCATGCTTGCTGTGGTCACACACAGTCACCAGAACTAATGTGCACCCCCAAAATGCTACTGTGTTGTGTCCAGAAAATGCCCCAGTGCAGACAAAGTGAAATGAGAGTGTAACAGAAAATGCAAAGTCTTCCAGAATTCATGGTGTACTGCAACGCACAAACAGATTAAGAATGTGCTGCACACTCAAGAGGAGCATAGGCAAAGGCACAACAATACCTAACCAGTGCTCACAAGTCACAAATCCAAATCTGGAAAATAATACCTTTTGCCAGTTGGGGTGGGGGTGCATGACAATAACAGTCCACTAATAGTAAAGATACTACAAAGCAGTATAAAACATTCAGGCAGGTGCAGTGGATAGCAGGTTCACACTGCTGCAATTACTCTGTGGCACAATAAAAGGTGTCTAATTTAAGAGCACGCATTGCACTCACACTCACACACACCACAAGTAATGTGTAGCAAATTGAAAACCTTTAGTAATATAACCAAATGTTTTAAACAAACTGATGTTATCAAATCAAATCAAGTTTATTTATAAGGTGTCTTTCAAATTACCAAGGTGCAGCACTTAACAATAAAATAGCTATATAACATAACAATATACAAACATTATAAATAGTATCAAATACAGTCCAATAAAACAGTAATATTTATTTAGCAGTTAATTCCCCAAATGCTTTTGTTCAAAAGAAGGTTTTTAAGGCCTGTTTAAATTCTACCACCATCACACTCTCACGTATCTGATGAGGCAGAGAGTTCCAAAGGGTAGGGGCCGCATGCATGAATGCTCGGGCTCCAGAAGATTTTAAATAAACCCTTGGAACCTCTAGCAACCTCTTATAAGTTAAGTGGAGAGATCACCCAGGGCAGTAAGGAACCAGGAGCTCTTTCAGGTAGTCCAGACCAAGTCTGTGTATGTCTTTATATGTCAGTAAACTGACCTTAAAGGTAATTTGCCACTGTACCAGCAGCCAGTGCAGTTTGTGCAACACCGGAGAAATATGGCAGGACTGAGAGGTTCCTGTCAATAACTGGGCTGCTGCATTCTGCTCCAGCTGCAAGCAGCGAACATCAGCCCCTGGAAGCCCTAAGTATAGGGCATTGCAGTAATCCAAACGTGAGGATGCAAAGGCATGGACCAAAGTAGGCAAGTCACCAGACGGAACAAGAGATAGTCCTAAGATGGTAAAAATTGATGACTGCTGACACCTGCGAGTGCAGTGTTAGCTCCTCATCAAAAATTACCCCAGGTTTTGCACCTGTTCAGAGGTCAGGAGATGCAAACCCCCAAGGAAAAAGTTGATAGGAGGATCCCACCCCCAGCCCCTCTATCTGGCGACTCAGGTCAACCATCAACACCTCAGTCTTTTCCCAGTTCAACCTCAGCCAGCTCAAACTCATCAACTCTTGGATTTCAGTGAGGCAACTATTAAATACCGAGAGGGCTCTATCCTGGTCAGAAACAAAAGATAGGTAGAGCTGGGTATCATCAGCATAACATGAATCCTCAGCCCATACCTTCTTACAATGTCTCTGACGGGCAGCATATACACTGCAAACAACACTGGGGACAATACTGACCCCTGAGGAACCCCAAAAGAGAGGGAAACTGGGTCAGAGGAATAAATTTCCGTCACCACCCTCTGAGTTATTCCTGTGAGGAAAAATGAAAACCACCTGAGGACCATACCAGACAGGCCACAGATGAACCTCAGATGATCTAGCAGAACCTCATGGTCCACAGTGTAAAACACTGAAGAGAGATCAAGAAGAACCAGGAAAGAATGGTTCTTCCAATCTCTAGCAATCAGGAGATCATTGAGCACCCAAACCAGCGCTGTCTCTGTGCTATGCCTCTTTCAAAAACCAGACTGGAGAAGCTCATAGATCTCATGGATGGTCAAATGGTCATCCAATTGTATGTCTCCTACTTTCTTGATCAGCTTCCCTATAAAGGGAAGGTTCAAGATAGGTCTGTAGTTCACATGGCTGTCTGGGTCCAGGGAAGCTTTCTTTAGGAGGGTTGTCATCACTGCCTCCTTCAGGGAGCTAGGAAACTCTCACCTGTTCCCCAGGAGCACCAGATTATCTGTGCCAGGATTAGACCAAAGATATCAATACAACCCAAATTCAGGGAGGTTGGTCCAGGATCCAAAGTACAACACGTAGGGTACATACCTTGGACAAACTGCATGATGTCTAAAAGTTCAGGCTATCCAAATGTACTCCAGTAAAATCGAGGTAAAGAGCCCAAACCTTGATTCACAGCTAAGCCCATGGAGTGTGCCAGCTGGAGTACCACTCTGATGTCAACCACCTTAGCCGCAAAGAATAGAGCAAGCTCCTCACACTCAATTTGCGCAAATGCTTTCCAAACCTGTAAACAGACTGGGTTGCACAGTCTGTCCACAGTTCAAAAAACTGAGCTGGTCAATTATGAGCAGTCGCAATCTCCCCAGACAGCAACTCTGTCTTCTTATGGGTGACTGCGGATTGATAGACTTGGTAATGGTCCATCAGTCTATGGTGGTAGGCATCAAGGTGGGACTTCCGCCAGCAACTCTCCAACCTTCATCTTAGTCACCACATCTCCATCAAGGACCCATCAAACCAAGCGGACCGAGGTCAAGGGAGAGAGGATGAACTTGGACCAGAGCAATGACATCTAGAGCAGTAGAAATGGCCATATTAAAGGCCAACACTAGAGCTTCTGAGTTACTTGTAGCCAATGGAAGGACCGATAGGTCAAAGGCAGCCACTAGGCCTCCAGAGCTTATATCTCATAAAGGGCAGCTCCTGACCATTTCTACAGGGGTAGGCCCATGAAGAGGGGTGCAAATATTGAACTGCACCATGTAATGGTTGGACCAACCAACTAGTTCTACCTCCAACTTGGAGGCATTGACCCCCAAGAGGAAGACCAAGTCAAGAGAATGACCACATTTATGGGTAGCAGTTGAAACAATCTGTGTAAGGCCCAGAGATATCATCAATTGAAGGACGTGCTGACCAAATTGTGAGAGTTCATTAGGGACCTAGGTGTCAAAGTCATACAGGACCATCAGCCTACAGTAAGTGACTATGTGGCTTGAACACTATGTCGATCACGAAGTCTGCCACTTCCTACAGGGACAATCCTGCAACCTACCCCTGCAACCTTGGTACAGTCAAATGACTGGGTCACCTCAACTGTTAAACTTGTGAGGCCTAATTCAGTCTTAAAACAGACTGCAACCCCCCCACCATGATCCAATCTCAGGTGGTGAAACACCGAGTACCCAGCTGGAACAGCAGCTTCCAATACAGGGCTAGAATTCTCATCTAGCCAGGTCTCAGTTATACAAGCCAGGTCTGCTGTACCAACAAGATCTGCAATAATTGCAGTCTTTTTTTTTTCACAGACCTGGCATTGCATAACACCACCTGAGTTGGATGAACTTTCAAGGCCGTCAGAACCCCTTTCCCACCAAAGTTGATGGTGCCCTTGGGTATTGAAGCCAGATATGGAAAACCATGCTTTGAGTTCCATTTCACCCCAGGGTGTCTTCTGGATTTCATTACCCCAATGTGATGGACCTGCTCATTTACCTTCCACTGTTTGCGCCCCCAGTACACCCCCCTCGATGAGCAATACGCAGTGCTCTACAGCATTGGTAGGTAGTAACATTCAATGGGGGATAAAAGGAGGAGGGTGCGAAGAGCAGAGGATGAATAACTCACAACAGTGGGGGCAGGCCTCCTACACATTTCAATAGCCCAAATAACAACAGTCAATAAAATAAAAAAATAATATACAAAAACTAAAATAAAGAAAATAATAACTAACAAAAAAAGAGAAAAATAATAACAGCTACACCTAAAATGTCTCAGTCAGCCAGTCCCTGCCTATAATATCAAATCACAGTGAAGGTTAAAAAATCAGAAAACATTAGACTATAATAAATTACTTAATGAACCAAACCCCTAATGGTCCTCATACCACCAAAAGGATCAGTTCAAACAAAAAAGAAATTGAAAGCATTCCAAACCCCATTTCATTATTCCCACTAAGTAAAGGGGAAGGAGAAAACAAACAATGTCCAAGTTCTTTAGTACCAGGCACACTCTCACTGAAGCTAAGAAACAAGAAAAAAGGTGCTTTCATTGCCTTACAGATTAAGATGTAAGTATAAAGTGACTCTGACCATAATTTGAAGATAAAAGATCCAGGAAAAGACAAGTCCACCTTGACAGTCTGTTGCTCTTGGACCAGAGAAAACCTTGATATATCCCACAGGGTAGACAAACTATAGATCTATGGTCATTGCTAACAGTCCCTCACCTGCGCTCACTTTACAGCAAGCCACAGGGAAAAACCATAGGGGACACAGGGCTACACCACCGACTGCCCAGTAGAATAAACCAGGACCCCCGCCCAGCTGTACACCATCGCCAATCCACCCTAAGGATCAAGGCCTAACTCCAGGCATCAAATTTAAAGCCGAACAAATGTCCGCTGATTCTTACATGTAGCACAAACCACAATACCAAGAATTCTCAACAGATTATCCACATAGCCAGCAATCCGAAGTCAAGAATGTAAAAGTCCAAAAATGTCCCCACTATAAACCAAAATCACCTCTTCAAAATGGTGATTATTCCCATGATCTTCATACATTCAAAGTTAACTACGTATTCCATATAATCTCCGACATGCAGAGCAGGTCCCCACAGAATTTAACAGGGAAAAGACAGCAGCTGCGGCAATGGCTCAACTAGCCAATCAATAAAGAAAGTGAAAGGTCAGCAAAAATCAAACACCAGTATGTACTGTAAAGCTGAAAAGCGATGTTCCGTAGTCATCACGGCACCGCACTGGCATTCAGCATGCCCAAAAGCCACAGCCCTGTTCAAATCTCCAGCAATGCAGACAAAGGCACAAACAAGCAGGGAACTGTTCTCAAAGACAAAAAATATAAAAAATGAGACTATAACATAATATAAACAGAAAATAAAATGAAGTTAAAACTCTAAAAACGCTAAAGCGCTTAAGCTAAACTAGTGACTAATGGCTGACCCAGCCTGGTGGCCATTTTCAAGCCGTAAAGATGATCAAGTCATATACTGCTGCCCCACAACCATCAGAAAAACAATTTCAAGAATTACTGAAAATATTAGTGTGTGTACATTAGCACATTTATACAAGAAAAATATAACCAAAACAGAAAGATTGCCTTTTTCTCCCAATTAATCTACCGACACCACAGATACGCCCCTCCCCAAAGCACACTTCACAGTACATAGACTGACTGTTCTAAATTAACATTCAAAATCAACACACAAACAATAAACACTCAATGATATGAGCACAGGAGAGTTTCCTACAATCGATGTACTAAATTGTGAGCAAAAAAAAATAGCTCAAAAGGCTTTAGAGGATTTGAATTGCAGAGCTCTGAGAGGAAACTGTCTCCATTTTCCACTGCACACATGCTGCACAAAACTGAGGCTGTGCAGAACAATCTAGAGCCCATGTGAGCTGCAATCTCATGAAGCAGTGGAAAACTCACCTTTGGAGCTCAAAAACAGGGCAAAGTGGGGTGAAATCCATCGATTTCAATGTACTTCACCTTAAAACTGGTGGAGAAGTGGTTTGGGGAAAGAGCAATAATGCAAAGTCATTGTTTTCAATGGACTTTGCATTCCTCATTATGACATGAAGTACTCCACTTCACGTTGCAGGCACTTTGTGGATTCCATGTTACTCCATGAAACACTTTGCGGAGTGAATTTTTGCCACTTTGCCCACCACTACACACATTTTGGCACTGAATTTTAGTTGCCAAGTTTCTGGCCACCCCTCCATAGTCTGCAAGTCATGCTTCATGGTCTCAACCCTGTGTCCAGCCTATTGCACATTTTTGCATCATCGACAAATAGGCACACTCTTCCCTGCAGACCTTCGCTATATCACTGAAGTATATATTAAAAAGGAGGGGTAGCAGTACTGACCCCTGTGGTACCCCACTTGGTAACCCCCTCACCTTGGAATGCACCCCATTTACAACTACTCTCTGACTTCTGCCCACCAACCAGTTTTCCAGCCACCTAGTTATTTTCTGTCCCACCCCTAAGCTTTCCAGTTTATTTACTTGCCTTCTGTGAGGAATGACGTCAAAGGCCTTACTGAAGTCCAGATAGGTTACATCCATCACACATCCCTGGTCAACCACCAGCATCACTCAATTGAAGAAGTCTATTAGGTTTGTCTGGCATGACCTCCCTTTTCGTGAAGTCATGCTGCCTTTTGTCCTGCAGTTTGCTGTTCATCAGGTAGTTTTCCATCCTTTCTTTTATTAGTGCATGCATCACTTTGCCCATCACTGAGGTGAGGCTGACAAGATGATAATTTTCCGCCCCCTCCATACTGCCTCCTTTGTGTAGTGGCACCACATACACTCTTCTTCAGTCCCCTGGCACACAACCTGTATGCAGGGACATATTAAACAGTCACATCAGTGGGGCTGCTAGCTCCTCCCTCAGTTCCCGGAGTACCCTGAGGTGCAAGCCATCTGGCCCAATTGCCTTGTCCACCTTTACCCTGCACAATTTCTCCCTTATCCTTTCTTTGTAGAACATACAAGGATCCATATTTTGCCTTTCCTACCGCTCCCGTCAGCTTGGGTCCACTACCCACACTCCTTCGCGAAGACAAGCAGAAGTAGCTATTCAGCACCTCTGCTTTCTCAAAATCCCCTTTCAGTCCTATACCACCCCCCCCCTGCAATCTTACTATTCCCTGCCTCGCCTTCCTTCTTTCCCCCCATACCTAAAAATGTTTTATCTCCCCTTGTGGCTCACTTAGCTATTTTTTTCTCTGTATCCACTTTATTCCACCTTATCTTTTGCCCTGCAACGCTCCATTTCTTCCTTTAACTCTCCCCATCCTCCCACCTCCCCCCTTTGTGTCTTCTTATATTTCGTGAAATTCCTTTTCCTTTTCCTAACTGCTCCTGCCACCACCATTGTAAACCAGAGTGGCTTCTCCATTTATTTGTTCTTCCTCACCTTTTTAATGCAAATTTCAGAGGCCTTCAATATCCCTCCTTTGATAGTTCCCCATAGCTCCTCTGCATCTCCCTATATTTCCCTTCCCTGCCTTTTCTTCCTCAAATATACTCCTTATTTTGTTAAAGTCCATCTTTCTGAAGTCTATCACCATTGTTCTGGTCCGATTTGTCTCCCTTCCTGTTTTTATCCTGAACTTCACAGATCTGTGATCACTTGTACCTTTTCCATCACCCACCACCACCTCCTCTTACACACTCTACCCTTTTGTGAGGACCACATCAAGCAGGTTATCTCCCCTAGTGGGCTCCCTGACCAGCTGTTGCATGAATACCCCTTGTAGCTCTTTTAGGATCCCCCTGCTCCTAGCTGATACTGCAGTCAGGATCTCCCAGTTCAAGTTGGATAGGTTTAGGTCCCCCACTAGGAAAAGCTCCCCTTTGAGGCCCATCTATGTAACTACCTGTATCAGCTGTCTACCCTCCCTCCCTCCCCTACCACAGAGGTCTGTAAACCACTCCATCCTGAAAGATTCACCAGTTTTTTTGACTAGCATGACCCACATGAGCTCTGTCTCCCTTTCCTCTTCCTCCCCTTCCTCTTCCTCCCCTTCCATTGTCCTAATGTCATCTTTTATGTATAATACCACCCCCTTCCATCCCTGTCCTTCCTAAACAGTCTGTAGCCTGGGATAACTGTCTCCCAGGCATAATGCTTTGTCCACGATGTCTGACTTACCATTACTATGTCCAGTCCCTTGCTTACCGTGGTAGCCTCCAAGTCTACCATTTTGTTCCCCAAACATCTGGTGCTGGCTGATAATCCCTTTCACCATGACACCCCTCCCACTCTCTCTTACTAACCTTCTCTCTTTCTTACTTCTTTCTTGCAGTTTATCTCCATCCGGGGGAGGGGCTGATAGCCTCCCATCTCTCCTACCTCTTTGAGTGGCCCCTTCCTTAAGCTCCTCCAAAATCAGTTTAAATTATACTTCCTTTCGATAAAGTCCCCTAACCTTCTCATCTGTTCTGCTGATCCCTCCCTGCTCAGGTGTAGTCTTTCTAGGACAAATAGGCTGTCTTCCTCCCACATTGATCCCCAGTCCCCCACTAACCAAAACCCCATCTGCCTGTACCAGCCCTTCAGTCATTGATTAAATTCCTCAATAATCTACTTCCTTACTGCATTTGCTTTTGGCAAAAACAGTACCTCAGAGAAAGCAATATAACAGAACCCTATACCACACCAGAACCTAGCCAGCTCCCTGAACCTTGCCTGCACCTAATTTAGACTATTCCTCTCCAGATCACTAGTGACTAAGTGGAACACCAAGTGTGATGTCTCATCTTGCTGCTTACCCCATGAGGGTATATTGTGCTTTACCATTAGTGCCATCATTTCTGGCACACATGCCACCCAAAGGCACTGCTCCTGCCTCCTTTTCTCCAACATCTGATTTCCCTTATTATTGAGTTCCTTATGAGCACAACCCTGCTACTCCCTTCCTTTTGCCTGTACTTTTGATTTTCTAGATTCATCCCCTTTCCTGGTATCCCATTTCCCTCCCTACACCCATTTCCCCCTTTTCCATCTCCTTCCCCTGAGTTTTGCTCTCCCACTGGACTACAACACTCATTCCCCACCCCCGGTATCCCTATGAGCCTCTCTCAACCTAGCCTCCATTATCAAGGGATCTGTTCCCTCCCTAGGTTCTTTTCCTTCCTCTTTACTGCTCAAATCCCTCTATGTATGGGTACCCCCACCATCCCCCTTCCTTTGATTCTTTCCCATCCTAAGCTGAATGTAGGCTCCCTCCTTGTCTCTTCTATGCATTACACCCCCCTTCAAATGGTTTTTCCTCCTCCTTTTGCCCTTTTTGTCTATGTCCCTTCAGGTTCCCTCCCAAAGGTGCACCCATTCCCAAACAATTTATCACCTTAGCCCCTCCTCTATCTCACAGCCACACTCCTTGCTGTCATCATCTTCTTCCAGTGCCCCTAGAGCTGCAAAACTGTTTTCCTGCTCTGCACCCTTGTTTCGCAGTGTGTCATCTGATGTGCCCTGTCCTACTTCCTATTCCTTCTCTCTTGGTGCTTGCCATGCTTTTTATGATCCTACCCCTGCCACTTCCCTTGACCCCTCTCATCCTTTACTTCCCCTGTACCTAAGTCACCTGTGGACCAATAACCAAATGAACCAAAATAAAGTTGTTCAGTTTTGGGCAGTGCTGCCTAATTTCTGGCTCTTCCTCCTGTACCTGGTCTTAGCCTTTAAGTGCTGAACACTTCTGCTAGTTCATGCTTTTACCTAAGGAACAGTGAGAAACCATACAGCCTGTGTTGAGCACAGTGACACCAGTGTAAGCTATGTTTTAGATTATTTTGGTTATCAGTTTGAGTTTTGTTATAGCACTATTAAATGCTGATAATTTTAAAAATGAAATACTTATCTGTTTTTTTAACTCTGTAATTGGATCCAGGGTCATAGTTAGTATCTTTACAACTTTGATTAGTGGGATCACGCTGTTGCTTCCATTGTTATGGCCAAAACACAAAGAGTAGGAAAATGCTCAATAGTAAAGATTTTGCTTCTGTAAAAGCAGTTTTTTATTATGTTTTTTTTTCTTCATAAAGGGAAACCATGTTTTGTATAGAAAAGCAGAAGCAAAAGAAGGAGGAAACCACTCTGGTTCTCAAAAACAGTAGCAGAAAAGATTAGAGCAGAAAGGTTGGCCTTCAGGAAATATAAGGCAACGCAGTGAAATGAAGATAGGGAGGCATTATCAAACTTCCCAAGGAGAAGCAGGAAAGGCAGTAAGGCAGGCAAAGTCCCAAACTGAGGAAATACTAGCACAAACAATACAAGAAGAGGACAAGACTTTTTATAAATACATTAGTGAAAGGAGAAAGTCCAGAGGCAGTATTGCTAAGGTCAAAGGCAATAAGGTGCAGTGTGTGGAGGTAGGCCAAGGAAAAGCATCTAAACTAAATAGATACTTCTGCTCAGTATTACTGAGGAGCAGGTAGGGCAGGACCCTCAGATCAGCACCATGGATACAGGGGGGAGGGAGGAGTGTACACGTCTCTTCACAAAATAAAGAGTCCTACAAGAGCTTGCAAAGCTCAGGGTGGACAAGGCAATGAGACCTGATGGTGCATCCCAGAGTACTAAAGGAGCTAAGGGTGGCACTAGCAGAGCCATTAGCAGAACTGTTTAGTGACTCTCTGAGCACAGGAGATGTCCAACAAGACTAGAGAAGGGATCATGTGATCCTGCTCCACATGACTGACAGCAGGGAGGAGGAAGGGAACTACAGATCAGTCAGTCTTACCTCAGTAGTAGGCAAAAATACTGTGTGGAGGCACTCCTTAAGTAAAGGATAATGCAACACCAGGAATCCATAGGAGCACAGGATTCAAGACAGTACTGGCATACAACAGGAAGCTTCTGTCAAACTAATATCATAGATTTCTTTAACTGGGTAACCACAGTGGTGGACTAAGGGGGTGCAGTTGATGTTGCCTACCTTGACTTTAGTGAAGCTTTTGATACCGTTCCACATAGAAGACTAATTAATAAGCTGGGAAGGCTCAGGGTGAGACAGACATTGGTCAACTGGGTGGCAAACTGGTTGGCAGGCAGAAAACAGAGTGTGGTGGTAAATGGTATACAGTCAGAAGAGATGCAAGTCACAAGTGGGCTACCTCAGGGATCAGTTCTGGGGCCAGTCCTCTTCAATATCTTCCTCAGTGATATTGCAGATTGACTGGAGGGTAAGGTTTGCTTATTTGCAGATGACACCAAGAACTGCAACACAGTAGATGATCCAGATAGGGTGGGTAGCATAAGAAGAGATGTGGAAAAACTGGCAAATCGTCAGAACAGTGGCAACTGGGGCTTAATGCAAAGAAGTGCAAGATCATGCACATAGGGAAGAGAAACTCTGAGGTTACCTATAGGTTGGGAGGGGAGTTGCTGGCAATCACAAAGGAATAAAGAGACTTGGGCAGCATCATCACACATGACCTAAACTCATCCAAGCAGACTACTAAAGCAGTACGTAAGGCTAGAGGGCTGTTGGGGTGCATTAGTAGGATTATCACAAGTCATAAGGGGGAGGTAATAATCCATTCTTAGAAAATGGCAAGAATAAATTATCAATCCTGATTGGTTGACACAACCTCCAAGATGGGCATTTATTTCTCATTAGAAGCCCAGCTAAAAATGAGTACCAGCCCAAGATCCACCTCACCACATACCCTTGTACAGGAGTGCCCAGCCTGGTTTTCCATCGGTTGAAAGCACTTGATTAAGTTTGAAATCTCTGCCATGATTTTCTCTTGCTTAGTGAAAGCTACTGGTCTCCCCCTGCAACACTCATTACTGCAGTACCAGCTCCCTCTTAACAAAAAGGAAAAACACACACTGCAGTTATTCTGCAGTCAGGAAGAGTGACAAAATAGGCTTTTTCTCACAGCCACAATCTCCTAACTGCGATCTTGTAGTACTGGGCTTAATATAAACTAAAACAAAGCTGTCACGCTGAATAGCTTCTCAGTGAGAAGTACGATTTTGAAAACATTACCACTGAGCCTCCACAGACGTCGGAACTCCCTCACATCACAATGCCCGCACAGCTGATTTACTGATTCAAAGTAAATAATTTACCTCGGGGCTGTCACTCATGCCAGATACACTTCTATCCACCTTCTTTCAGATTGCATGCTTACCAAATGCAGCTTCCAACTGCAAACAAATAAAAAAAAAATATCTTGCAAAAAGGGGACAGGACTTAAAAATGATGCCCAGAGACTGCTAGGGGATTTTTACTACACACAAATTTTGTTGTTCAGGTCTGTTTGTGTCTTGTGTGGGGGGGTGACAACTTTGTAGGGGGGAGCAACAGAAGCTGGAACAGCCTTAAAACAGATGGACTACTTTGTCAATACTTTTTTCTACTAATTCTATTTATTTTTTTATACTAATTTCCTCTCTTCTTTTACCACTTGATTAAAACTTATTAAAAAAGACATTTTCTAAGTACAATAATACCCTCAAGGGTGGGCGTTATTGGGAAATACCTGACCTTCAGGAGGCTATAAGGCCCTCTGTCTTCAGTATTGGGCCTCATTATGTCCCTGGGTGGTCCAGTATTTCCCAATAATGTCCATCCTATCAGATATTATTGCTTGCTTGGAAGACACTGGTTAGGCCCCATTGTGCAGTACTGGAGGCTGCACCAGTACAAGGATATTAACAAAATGGAGGCAGTCTAGAGAAGGGCAACCAAAATGGTGCAAGGACTGCATCGGAAAACCTATGAGGACAGATGAACAGGGCTCAATATGTATACCCTAGAGCAAAGGAGGGAGACAGGTGATATGATTGGAACATTCAGACATTTTAAGGGCATTAACAAGGTGATAGTCTAACAGGTTTCAAAATAAGAAAACTAGCAGGACAAGAGGAAAAAGCATGAGTTTAGAGGGAGGCTGATTAAGGAGTAATGTGAGGAAATTCTTTTTCAGAGAAATGGTGGTAGATGTATGAAACAGTCTACCTCAAGAAGTGGTGGATATGAATACAGTGCAATGCTTCAAACAAGCATTGGATAGGTATAAAGGAACAATATAAAAGACAAAGAACCTCTGTGCGCAAACACTGAGGCAAGGGTTACCCTAAAGGGCATTTGGCTGGAAAGCCAAGTTTCAAGAAAATACAAAATCACACATGCCCCCACAATGCAAAGCATCCTGGGCTGCATAAGCAAATCATCACAGCATGTTATGCTGGTTCAACTTTAAGCAGAATTGCATGGTGCCGAAAGGCCTCTCACACAGTTTGCAAAGGATGCTAACAGATGACATAGACACGTGTTTCGTCCTACCAGGACTCATCAGTATGCCTCATCTGTCCAAGGGAAGAGCCCCCCACCAATAGAAGCACAATTCTTTACAAACACACACACTGCTAACACTATTTTCCCTTCTTCACATATTTCAAAGTAAATTAAAATCTGTCAGAACAGCAAATTGCTCAAACACAATTTTGTGTCCCATGCTTCCCCAAAGACCAGCTGATCTATTAGTTGCACCAAGGTGGCAGCATGACTCCATCTATGGGAGTGGAAATTGGGAAACTGCCATGACCACTCCCTAGCTCAATTCTCCCTATCCATGAACTATTAGAAATTTACCCCTGCTTAAAACCCTAGCTCAAAAAAAACAGCAGTGAAAGCATGAAGAAGATCAGATATGTACATCATTTTATAGTGTTAGCTGTATTTTTTTCCCTAACTCCTCGATTAACCTTCATCGATGTTAACTTCTACCCAGAACACACTTTCTTCTCCTGACTAGATAAGTAACATCTCCTGAACCAAGTATTAAAAGAAACAGGACAAAAAATGTTAGTGTCTGAAACAAAAGAAGAGTGGAGTGGATGAACAAATCTGTTGCAGAATTATGGGGTTGGGGGTGGGGATGGGGGAGGGGGGAGGTCCAAATCAAGAAACAGAAACAGCCTGCTTTGGAGGCAGTAACTTCATGCAACCAGCTTTTTTTTTTAACTACAGAGTCTCCACCTGGATAAAAGTCCAAACATTCTAAAGCAGGTGGTTGAACTATTTTATTTACAAAACTTATTTTAAAGTAATTTTTTTTTATTGTTTATTTTTACAGTGCCCATTTTCTAAGCGCAACAATACCTACCAGGGAGGGTGATATTGGGCTATATTGGACCTTCCAGGGGCTATAAGGCCTTCTGCCTGCAGCACTGGACCTCATTACACCCTCGAGAGGTCTTGTATAGCAAAATATCACCCACCCTGTTGGGTATTATTGCTTACATTCTGCCCCATGCCTGCGTTAATCCCCTGTCTGTGTTTGCACCTACCACTTTGACTAGCAGATTGTTCCAAGGTTCCACCATTCTTTCCATAAAGAAGTACTTTCTCACATCCCTCCTGGACCTGCCTCCTGTTAATTTCCATTTGTTAAAAAACAAGTGACCTCAAGTTGGTATTCAGTGAAAATAATTCCCAACAGTTTACCTTGTTAATTCCGTTAAGGAACTTGAAGGTCTCTATGATATCTCTCGTCTCCCTTCTGGTTTCCAGTGAATACTCATTTAGTGCTTTGGGGCTCTCCTCATACAGTAGAATCTGCCCTGCTGGTCCAGAATAATTTTTGTTAGCCTGCACTGTACTGTTTCCAAACTATCTCTTTCTTAAGTGAGGGCTCCAGAACTGGATGCAGTACTCTGGGTGAGGCCTCACCAGGGATATGTATAAGGAAGTATTACCACTTTTCTTCTGCTAGCAATTGCCCTGATGCACAATCCAGGCATAGGGATATGCAAAATGGGTGTACCCAGCATATGAAACTGCACCCCATGGAGAGGTGTGCCCATACCACCATTTACCATTGCAAGCCACCTGTCTGTGGCTGCTCCCCTCCCCCGGTGTGCAGGACTCCACTGGGCAATCAGGGAAGGAGTCGATGTCCCAGGTGGACATCCAATGAGATGACCCCCTGGGACCCATAGTGGATCCCATGCATAGGATGGCATGGGTCTGGGGATGTGCATGCTGACAGCACGCATATGGACCCACTTGGCAACCTTCATGACTGGTGCTGCCTCACTTGACAATGCTGGGCACTCATCCATTCAGCTGCTCCTGCTGCCTCCTTCTGCCAAGCAGTCAGGGGCAGCAAAATGAGCCCTTTACTGGTCCCCTGGCAACTGGATACCTGTGTTTGCTGGGGCATGCACTGGGTTATTAGCCTGGTCCCCGGCTGGAGTACCTGGCACCCCCATCTTCACCCCTGTGGCCAGCACTCTGTAACTTTGTAAATGCCGCATAGTGCCGGCACACCCCTCACTCACACCCAGCACATTGCACATCACACTGCTTGATGATTGGGTGCATGTGTACTGTGTGCCTCCCCTTCTTGCGTTCTGTGTTGTGGGCACAGTCGGTGCGAGGTGGCTACTCGCTCCTGATATGTGCACATAACCACTCCACACCTTTCGTGCATAGGGGCCTGACACCCCCTCCCAATATATCTCAGCATCTTGTTAGCCTTGCTATAAGCCTTATTGCACCAAATTATTTGTTTAAGGGAGTTACTGATGATAACTCCTAGATAGTGCTGTATGGAATGCAGAATTCCACTGGCAGAATTAGTGAGGAATGACCATTCCGCCAGTTGAATTTCTGATGGAAATTTGCTTGCTCGCCTATGGAATTCCACCTATTGTGATTAGCAAAATAATATTCAGTGGAACAGTAAGTTTTCTGCAGAAAAATATTCTGCAACAATTTCCACTGGAAAAACTGAAGTCCACAGAATAATATTCTGTAGAACAGTGATCTTTTGCCAGAAAATCATTCTACAACTGATTTATGCTGCAGAATTCCACCATTCTGTTTCTGGTGGAATTTTGAATATTACATAGAATCTGATGGCAGATAAGGACTGCTTGGCCCACCTAGTTTGCCCATTTCCCTACCTAATAGATAAGCTGCAGATCCTAGTTAAGCAACAGTCTACTTCCTCCTACACCCCACTAGAATTGCCTTATGTCTGTCCCATGCATTCTCGAATTCTCCCATAGTTTTGAACTCTACAACCACTTCAGAAATGATGTTCCATGCATCTACAACCCTCTCTGTGAAGAAATACTTCCTCACATTACCTCTGAGCTGTCCCCTCTCTATCTTCAAATTGTGCCTCCTTGTTCTTGCACTTCTCTTTTTCTGAAGGATCCTACCCTCTTGGACTTTGTTGATTCACATGAGGTATTTGAAAGTTTCTAGCATGTCCCCCCTCCCCCCCCTCCTCCTTTCTTCAAGGCTATATATCTTCAGCTCCTTTAGTCTTTCTTTATATGTTTTCCGATGCAGACCTTGCACCATTTTGGTTGCCCCCCTCTGGACAGCCTCCACCCTGTCTATGTCTTTGTGGAGATGGGGACTTCAGAACTGTACACAGTACTCCAGGTGTGGTCTTACCAACTGTCTGTAGAGAGGACCAACAACTTCCTGTTTTCTACTGGTGATGCCTTTCCCTATGCATCTCAGTATCCCCCCAGCCATCCTTACTACCTTGTCATATTGCTGGCCCACCTTTAAGTCATCTGATATGACTACACCCTGGTCCCTTTCCATTCTGTGGAATTTCATTCCATTCCATCGGAATTTGAAAATTCTGCACAGCACTACTCCTAGATCCTGTTCCTCTTCTGTAGTGCTAAGTCTCACCCCACCCATCCAGTTCTTTGTACTGGGGTTCACTTTCAGTAACTGCATTACCTTAACTTTTTGTCATTGAATTTTAACTGCCAGACCTTTAACCAATCCTCTAGTTTTTGTAGGTCCCTCTGCATACCTCTTATTCCCTAATTACTATTCATCCTCCCACATAGTTTTGTGTCATCTGCAAAGAGACACAATCTGCCCTAGATTCCCTCACCAATGTCATAATGCATCTATTGAAGAGGACCGGACCCAGGACAAATCCCTCTGGGACCCCACGTGTAAACTCCCTTTCCTCTAATTTAATCCTGTTGACAACCACCCTCTACTGCCTCCCTTGTAGCCAAATACCCACCCAGTTCACTATGGTTTTAGCAGCACCCAGGTCTTCACATCTTTTTGAGCAAATGTTTGTGGGTACCAAATCAAAAGCTTTGCTGAAGTCAAAGTACAGCAGATGCACAGCGTAGACCTGTCTACTTTCTTAGTCATCCATTCAAAGAAAAAAAATCAGGTTAGTCTGACAAGACTTTTCTGCCATGAAACTGTGATGTTCACTGTCTTGGAGCCTGTTGCTCTATGTAGTCCACAAGGTCTTCTTTGATTAGCAATTCCATCAGCTTCCCCACAATGGAGGTTAGAACGACAGGCATATGGTTCCCTGATTGCTCCTTATCCTCTGCCCCCCCCAACTGATGAAGCAGTACAATGTCTAACATTCTCCAACCCCTTGGAACTTCTCCAGACATAAGTGAGTTGTTGAATAACCCAGCAGGTAATTCAGTCAGTTCTGTTGCCAATTCCCTAAGTATCCTCATATGCAACCCATCTGGTCCTGGAGCCGTATTTATTTATTTATTGAAATGTTTTGCAAGGAAGACACATTGAACAACACATTGCTCAGCTTCCAGTGCAATCTGGGAAGGGGGATACATATGGATGAAATATTAAACATACAGAGAATATTTAACAAGACAGTGGAATACACATTCAGTTACATTTGCAGACTGAAGATTCAATTAAATTTGTAAAAAAGCAAACAGTTACCATTTAACATGACTGAGGATTTTGCAAACTTTTACATTTAGCATATACTTACAATTACAGTTGAAAGACATATTTAATTGAATTACAAGGATAACATACAGTTGTCACTTAATACATCTGTGGATTTTGTAACATTAGACACAGTGTGCCTGAGGACTGTCATGCCTAGAAACAACCCAGACAGAGTAATGAAGTGCACTTTATTAGTATGGTGTGCTAATACTTGATTTAAGTGCAGTGTGGTAGGGGGAGGGGAAGGAGGAAGGTGGGAGTGAGGGGACTTTGGGCAGGGAAGAACAAGATGAGCCAACAGCTAAACCCCTCCAGGGTGCAGAGGTATAGCATGGGGCAAACCTTTCTCTTCCCTTCTCCATCCCCATCATCTTTTTCTCTTGCTTTTCCCTTATTAATGTACTCTTGCAGGGTTCTCAGCATTCTGGAGAGACCTAGTTGGGAGGCTAACTTCTTTCCCTCCCTCTCCCACCATGACAACCTACTAACCTAACTACAAACCCATTCCTAATCTTACTTTCCCTTGACTTTGTCCACAAAAGATAAAGTTTAGGAACCCCAAAATAAATTCTTCAGAGTCCAAAATTTCTTTGTAGTAATTTTTCTTTTTATTTCTGTTTATACTGCCCCCTAGATTTTGCTCTGTATAAGAGCTTGTTCATGGGGTATATATGTTAGAAGATATAATAATAAGCCATGTTTTAGTATAACAATTAATAAACAAAAATCATTTACCTTCATTTTTTATGTTATGACACTGTGTTAAGTTAAAACATTGTGAAATTCTTAAAGTGGTTATATATTCAAATGAATGTACCCAGCCCACAGCTACTGTCCTCCTATATTTCGCTTTCCTCCTGCTTATGTCTTGTTACAAAAAACATCCATGCCATCTGTGAATTGATATAACATATCCTGTCACTTATTTTTACATGAAAAGACCCATATCAGCTTAATTTTAACAATTGCATAAAGTCTTTAACCACTACATAACCACTTGGCCATTTACCTCATAGCATACACAGTTCTAAGCACTCATTATGAGCTTCACTTCATTCACAGTTTATTCAAGGCCAAAATCCAACAATGGGGTATAAACCCTGCAAAACACATAAGAGCAACATTGTTTCATTACATAAGTTGCCATAAAATGCTCACATAGAACTTTTATGTACTCTTACACTTCAAACTTTTAAGATAATATAGTTCTACCTTATTGTCTGTAATTTCAGACAGTTTCAAAGCTTCTGTCTGCTGTCTCAACTGTGCTAAGTGTGCTGCTCAAGGTGTGGCCTCCCTTTCTGACCAGCCAGTGTGTCCTGAGGGAATGAAGTCACTCTCTTGTATTCCTGCTTGTGCAGAAGGTTGCTAAGTAGCCATACACCTTCTAAATAGGAGGCAGGTTCACACAGGTTGGTCAAAAAGCCATGGGCATTAAAGATTACTAAAGACTGTTAACCATTTAAAGACAGACATCCTGGGCCAGATATTCAAAACTTTGCCCCTGGGATAAGTTAGCACTACCTGGTGGACAAACTGAGCCTGGAGCACAAAGCAAGCAATATTCAAAAGAAATAGCCTGGGGTAAACAACTTCTGAATATAGCATGGGAATGAGGGCGTGCAAACTGGGCTGGGAGTGCAGGGCAAATGTAGCCCTGGAATGAGACAGCACTGAATATAGCACCCAGGAAGTGCAACCCACAACAACACAGTGCACAGTGACATGAGGGCAGGTAGAGATGCACTATGTGACCAATGTGTGTTCCAGCAAATGCGTGGACCCAGTACAGCTGCAGGCAGCAGCAGATGTGAAAGAACAGTAATCAAAACTGTATAATATTCCTCGAACCATTAGAGCAGTGCTAACACGTTACCGTGGCTTTAGCGCGGAGCTAAGCTGTTTGTCCGGTGCAAACGCGTTAGCCCGGCACTAAGATTTGCCATATTCAGAAGTGACATGCAAATGAATCTACTTAAGCAGACTCTGGGCAAACAGCCTGATTAGCATCTTATCATGCCATGATTTGCATGCCGTTTGCCCAGTGTTACTGCAGAGTCCCACAGAGCCACCTGTAGGCCAGTCTGGAAGTATAGGGTTTGGCCAGGTTCAACTGCAGCCCCATCTGTAGGTCTGTATGGCAGTGCACATTGATAGCTGCAGGCTGCATGTAAACAAAACAGCATAGCATAGCATATTGTACCCCAGGGGACAACACAGCATAGGCACAGGTGGTGGTGGAGCTGCATGCAACAGTCACATTGTAGGTCATGCTACAGTGCAATGCAGATACAACAGTAGCAAGGGGGCCAGTAGTGTGAGGGACACAGCACCGCCTATGGTGTGTAGGGCAGTGATGACCACAGCACTGTACACAGTGACAGGCCTAGCTTGCAGGTAACAACTGACAGTGGATAGTACTGTTACACTGTTGTGTGATCCACAGATGCTGCACCTGTGGCATGGGATGCATACAGTGTCATGTACATGGCCGGCTGTGTGTGCCATGGCATCTGTACAGTTGTGAGGTAGGTGGCGGGGGGGCATGTAAGATCCGACAGGCACACAGGTGGTGGCATATTTCCTCTATTGGCCCATGTGCACTGCATGATGTGTTCCAGCCTTGTGGCCACCCCTGGGCTGTGGTGAGGTCTAGCCACCCATACACTCTCCCCTCACTGGCCACTATACCCACAGTGCTGCATGTGTGTGCTGGCATCTGTGAGGCACCACAGACATATAGTCTGCAGGTGTGTGCTATATGGCTACACTACCATGCTGACCCCTGTGGGTTGGACCACCCCTTACTGTCTGTGATTGGCTGGGACTGGTGGCAGCTGCTGGCATCATGGTGGTGCCAGCAGTGAGCAGCATGTGTCCTTAATGTCTGGCAGTTTCTAAGTGTCATGCTGCTATGTTAGGGTCATGCAAGCCATGCAAATCCAGCGCAAGCACCGCACAATGCACCAAAGAAGTGGAAAGCTGTTTGCCCAGGGTTAAGACCTGCTTTTCCTGGATGATAAAATGTACTGCGCTAAGGGTCACCCTATGTCATGTAAAACACCTTAGTGTGGTGCTAGCCGATGAATATCTCATAGCGCCTGTATTCATATTCACTATGCCTCTTGCATATCATTATTCTTTGCCCAGCACTACTGCTGTTTGCATGCACTAGTTGGCCTTTTGAATATAGCAGACCCACACTAATCCAATGCTAACCCCAGGCAAACATTTTTTGCATGGTGCAAAGCTTTGAATACCTGGCCCTCAGACTCTAAGCTGGGCATCAATTACCTCACATTCTAATAACTGAAGTCTTTTGTTTCACATACTCACCATACTTCGGGGGAGGGAAAGCTGATTAGTAAAACATCAGGAGAGATAGTACACATCTGGGGGAATTTTTTAACTATTTTCAATCAAATTCCTTATATGCTGTGGATCCTTCATTACTGCACCTTAAATTCTAAATATACTCTAATAGACTTTTATAGATACTTATACAAAGCTGTAGAAGTGTTCATGCCATAACTGTCTATAGTTACAACTTACTTCTTTGCCTCACATATAGCAGAATTGGAGATGTTAGTTGCATACATTCATTCAAGCACAGCTATACATTTACAAACAAACTTGCCAGTTAGATTCTAAATTTGCCTATCTGTTTATCTAGTGTTTTGAGGTGAAGAATCCATCTCATCTCCACCCACTCAAGTATTTTTTTAATAATTGCCTCCTTGTGTAGGGGGCGCAACAATCTCCAACCCCCAAACCACAGTGATGCACCATTGTGTCCTGCCTCATTGAAATGTTGTGCCACTGTTGACCTTATGTCATGTCATGTAATGTCTGTCTTCTGTTCTAAGATTATCACTTTCAATGCTCTTTTAGTCTGACTGACACAGCCAGTCACATGGGCATTATATGATATAAACAACACCCTCTACAGTACAGTTAATGTGTTGTGTAATCTCAAAGTTTATATTAAAATGTGGATGTTTGAAGGTATCCCTCTTACTGGTGTGAATACATACTGAACACCTTCCACACTAATTCATTGCAGGGCATAAAGAGCCAAATAATAACCGTACTGGTGCTGTCTGAGTAAATTTAAACTGTGCATGGACCAAGTTGTCCTTAAGATTTGGTGCCTTTTTAACAACTATTATTGGTCGTTTCTGTAGAGATTGAATTTGGATGTTGTTTTTTGTTTTTTTTCTGAAATAGTAAACTTCTGTCTTGTTAGTCTATCCTGTGGTCTGCTATCAAAACACATTTCTACTATAACCTCTATTCCGGAATCTGTTCAGCATTTCTTGTTTGTGTTTTTGATACTCTCTGTGAGTGCTACAATTTCTCTTCACTCTGACAAGTTGTGATTATGGAATACTGGTTTTGAACTTAGAATCATGGAAACTTAGCCAATGCAGTGTAGTATTCCTGTCACTTGCCTTGCAATATAATGTGGTTTCAATTTGGCCATTCTGTATCATAATCATTATATCCATAAATGCTATGCTATGCTATGCCTACTCTGATGTATTTCGAATTTTAAGTTCAGATCCCAGATATTAAGCTATGTATAAAACTCCTGTAATGTTTTTGCTGTGCCAGTCCAAATACATAATATATCATCAATATATCTGTACCACAGTTCTATATGTGCATGGAATATATTGAAATTTTTGTCCAGTATTGTATTCATCTAAAAATTATACATGTATGAATTTGCTTATGCTGGTGCCATGGTGCTACCCATGGCAGTCCCTCAGTCTTGTTGATAAAAGACCCCATTAAATTCAAAATAGTTGCATGTTAGAATGTACATAACAAGTTTCTGTAGTAGTTCTGTTTTGAGCTTAATTCCGACTGATCTCCTGTCTAACATACGTCCTACAGACATAGTGCAATAACTACAGATTTACTCAAGTCAAATAGATCTGAGTGAACCATGATTGGTAACATTTGATGTTGTCAGCCTGTATACCTCTATCCCAAGCAGAGAGGGTATAGTTAGTTTAGGACTCAGGTGGATTTCTGGATGGAATCAGGGACTACAGTGCTATATACTGTGATTGATCTGCTAAACATCCTAAGGTAATTCATAGAACTATTACATAGTGACAATTAAAAGATTTTGATGAGCAAGCATTTTCTACTGACATTTCATTGACTGATTGGTCTTTTCTAGATAAATATATATTATATATATATATATATATATATATATATATATATATATATGGCTTACTATATCTTCTGCACAAAATTTATTTCAGTTTGTGATGATCATAAGCTCCCAGTGTGATAAAAGTCTTCCCTTAAAATGGTTAGAATTAGGAGTAATAATAGGGTCTGGATGACTCCCAGGCTGAGATAAGATAATGCAATAAGGCCTGGAAGCTATTCAGGAAAATGAAACAGCTGCACCACCAACAAAAACACAATGGATTACGTAATACGTGTCAATTAGCAATTTGTGCTGGAAAACCTGAATTTTATAAAGAAAACCTTACTGAAGTTAATGGTAATGCTAAAGCCACTTTGAATGTTTTAAATGAATAATGAGTAAGATTAAGAGTTTGGAAGGTTGTGCTATTGAGGCTGATGACTTAATAATTTCTGACCCCCTATAGATAGCTGAATTACTCAATACTCATTTTTCCAATTTAGATAATTACAGATCTGGTGATGAGGCACCAAATAGAGCTTCTTCTGTTTCTAACAGTGATGCATGGTTGAGAGCATCCTCTACTATTCCCAATTTTTATTTGTGTTGTCTTTCTTCCAGTGATGTTTATAAGTTAATTCAAAAATGAATCCTAAACCTAACTTAGTCCCAGACAACTCAGATTGTAGGATATAAAAGAGAGTTGGATATTGTATTGCTCCCCTATTAACTAAACTTTTCTCTGTATCAAAGTGTGTTTCCCAATAAGTGGAATTGTGCTTTGGTAAAGCCCATCTTTAAATCTGGGAATAAAACAAACCTGAACAACTATCATCCAGTTTCACTTCTGGCCCTTTTGTCAAAAGTACTGGAGAGGGTTGTCTCCGATGGATCCATGGTGGGTGTTCAACATAATATTTGTCGAACTCCCCTACAGTGACACTGGCAGATTGACTACATTTTTCAGTTGGCTGCCAGTTTCCCATGCAACAAAGTGTTTTCTTCAGGGGGGCTTCACCCCCAGAACTTCCCTTGTGGGGAGCTTACGATTAACAACTTCTAGTCGAAGCTGATTTGGGGTGTGCAGGACCCCCAACAGACAGTGCCTAGTTCTAGTGGGTCCCCTACAGTGGCATGATGCTGTAGTCACTGTAGGGGACCTCAATGTCGAACTGTCACTGTCGGGTGGGTAACCGGTCTCTGACCAGGTGATAGAGCACCTTGAGAAATATAGACCATGGATGGACTCACAGCATGGATTCCATTCTAAACATAACATGGAGACTGCCTTAGTGAGGTTCACAAGCCATATTACTAAGGCAATAGATGATGATATGCTTGTTGCCTCGGCTTTTGTGGACCTCACCAAGGCACTTGATTTGGTTGAACATGCTGAGTTATTGAAACTGCTCTCTGCTGTCTGTCTCTCAGATGATGTGGTCACCTGGGTTGGAGACTACTTCTCTGACAGGAACCAGAGAATGTCCACAGGTGGATTAACATCTCAAGAAGCCATTATAAGTTGTGGAGTCCCACAGGGCTTGATACTTAGTCCCTTACTCGTCTGTCTTTTTGTTAACTCACTTTCTAATATATTTAAACACACTGAACTTATTTTGTATGCAGATGATGCTGTTTTATTTTGTTCTGGACATGATTTATCTATACTACAGTCTACATTACAATCTAAATTTAGTTTATTACATTCTTGGTTTAAATCTCATACACTTGTATTACATTCTAGTAAAACAAAAACAATGGTTTTCTCTAGTCTCGGGTAATATCCCTGATCTGAATTATTTTTATGTGATAATGTTGGTGATCAAATTGATCAGGTGAAGGTGTTCATGTATCTTGGCCTGTTACTAGATTCTCATCTCACATACAAAGCTCATGTCACTGACCTAATTAATAAGCTTCATCAAAGGCTGGGTTTTCTCTTCAGAATACAGAAAAATCTTACTACTGAAATTAGATAAAATGTATGCTAACTCGCAGTCTACTACTGTCAGTTCTGGACTGTGATTCTGTTATTTATTCATTCACAACTAAAAGTCTGTTTGCCAAACTATGGTCTACTTATCATAGCATTATTCATTTTGATATTGGTTGTACGATGTCTACATGCCACTGTGTTTTGTATAATTTATTTGTTTACCCTTGGATCAGCATTTTAATTCTTGTTCGTTACTGTTTCTACACAAAATTCAACTTGATCTGTTTCCTCATAGTGTAACTACTTTATTTGTTAGAAATTATCATTCAATAAACATCAGAATGCATGATAGATTTTCATTTAAAGTTCCTCTTTATCATAAAAAATTTGCACAGAATTCTATAACTTTCTAACCCATTATTATTTATAATATATTACCTAGCACTATAGTAGGCTTATCTACAATGTTTGGTTTCAAGGTACAGCTTAGGATACACATGCTTATGAATCCTGCATATAAGTGCAATAATTGATTCATACTTTTTATATTTATGTGTTCATTGTACTTGTTTAATGTATGAATTTGTAACACTGGCCATCTGTGAAATGGATTAATAACACACATATCTTTCAGTATAAAAATGAAAAAGACATGAAATGAAATAAGTTAAATCTTATTAAAATGGAGCTTATGCCCTTGAATAATATTATCTTCCAAGCAGACACTGTGTACCTCAGTTTGATCTGGACACCAGATAAATTGAAATATTTGGGGATTTACCTTAGCACTGCCCCCTCTAAAATGTACCATTTTTATTTAGATTCCCTGGTGACCCATCTTAAAGTGAAAATAGAGCATTGGTCCTTACTTCTTCTTATGCTATGAGGCTGTTTGAACATCAATAAAAATAATATTCCCCCTAGACTACTGTACCCCCTTCAGATGTCTAATTCAGCCCTTCCCCAGTTGCGGTTTAATCAGGTCCATCAACTTCTCTCTTCATTTTTATGGCAGAGTAAGGCAGTATGCAGAGCGCTATTTAAGCTTATACACACTAAATTGAATTGAGGACTACAGGCTCCAAACTTTTTCTTATATTACTTCGCTCCACACCTCATTCGGCTTTCCTACTTGGTGAGAACACCAGAAAGCAACTCCACTAAGCATTGTGTCCCATAGTGGGTGGACATTGAACCCTTCCTGTATTTGGATAATGATTTGGATATGAAGCCCTCCCTTATCTTCTGAGGAGAAAACTTCCTCCATCCCTATGAGAGTCCCCTCTGGAAGCATTACTAGGGGTTCACCGGCAACTCTGCTCTTTTATAAAGCTTGTCCATATAAAGACATATCACAACTATTGTTCAGGAATCATAATTTCCTTATAGCTGGACAGCTTCTGTCTGAGAAGTTTTGGTCCCGTATGGGGGTGTGATCAGTTGGTGATCTTATCTTCAACCAAAAGCTGTTATTATTCCATGATGCCCGTGCCAAATGTCACTGGCCCACCTCCTCATGTTTTTGATTTTTCCAACTTTCACATATGCTTCTGCAAGACTTTGGCAGTGGTCCATGGCTTAGTCCATTCAGAATCTCAGTTCCCCCCTCTCATTCATCAGGCTCCTGTTTCACATCAAATTTCACATTACTACTGGGCACTACAGGATTTCCTGTCTACCAATGAAGAGCCAAGAGTTTATTGTTGGGACCACTCCCTCCCATCATCTGATAGTCCCAGAAACTGGACCACCATAATGAAACACCTTTATAAATATATCAAGTGGGACAAATACCAGTTTATACAGTTTAATATTATTCATGATGTGTACTATACCCCTGTTCATATGCATTGAATGGGTAGACTCCCTGATGACCTCTGTTCCAGATGTAGTAATACACCTGGCAATTTACTCCATATTCTATGCCCTGTGAGAGAGTGACCCCATTCTGGAACTCAATTCAAACCCATCTAGAGCCCCTCTTGGGATTGTCTAATGCTTTCCTTCATGAAATATGCAGTTTGGGGGACTATGTCAATACCCTGGCTATGAATAAGAGACCACACATGGCCTTAATTCCCATTTGACATAGGCTTGACCAGGGGATACCTCAATATCTTGGGTGGTACAAGGAGATATTATTTGCCCTGCAAGCTGAATTCCTTATTGCCAGAAGGACTGGCTGAATCTCACATTACCAGCACATTTTGGAACCAATGCAGAATCTGCTGATGAGCTGAGCATCTCTATTAATATACTGGTGACTTCCTTCTCCCTGGCAGTCCAGACCATTCCACCTTGTTGTATTCTCCTGGGTACCCTCTGGTGGTGGGCAGGGAGGTGAGGATGGGAGGTGGAATTGGGGGTAGTGGTGTGGGGAGGAGATGTGAGATTTTATCTAAATCATACACCATTTGGTCATATCCCTGTCTCTGTTATTGTTGACTATTGTATCCATAGTCTGTTAACTTCTTTGGAATATTGTTCTTTCTTTTGGTATGCTCAATAAAGTTTATTCAATTTGAAAAAAGAGGGTAAGAGGTAGTAGAAGAGTGAGAGTGGTGAGTAACTGGGACAAGAAGGAGGGATGATTTGAATGGGATGGAGCATACAGAGGTGAAGGTTTGTGAGGGAACTATGTAGGGAGGATTAAAACAGGTTATGATAGAGGAGAGAAAGTTGTGTAAGGAAGAGGCAAGGGAGGAGGAAGAGAACCTTATTTGGGGGTTATGGAGTTGTAAATATTATGGAAATGATGAGTGTAGCTTGACTGTCTAATGAGTGCACTTCAACAAGGGACAAGCAATGTGTGAGAGTCAGCAGATCAGAGGGAGTGTGGGGGGCAGAGAGGGAGCAAGAGAGATAGGCAGAAAGTTTACTGAGACAGAATTTTGAGGTGAGTTTTGCTCAATGAGCAAGGTGCTTGCTTGCAAGTGTGGGAAAGGCATAGTAGAGGTCATGATAATGAGTACAAGATGCAGCTTCAAGGGCAAAATGACAGGAGTTAAAGACAGTATCTAATCTGGTTAGGAAGGATTTGGGTATGGCACTATAGACTACTGTACATCACAGTAGTCAAAATTGGGGAGGGTCATCTTCTGGACTAGTTCACATCACGCCAAACGAGGGATGAAACTATGGTTCCTAAATAAGGCACTAAGCTTGGGTGCAGTTTTTTCAGGATGGTGTTTATATAGCCAGAAAAGCTGAGGAGTTGATCCAGCCAGACCCCAAGGTATCTGAAAGAGGAGGTGCCCTCAAGGACTGTCCCATCACGGGTGTGGAAAAACGGTAAGAAGATTTGCCTACACAGTCTCTACCTAGTGCCAAAGGTCATAGAGACAGTCTTTCTGGCATTTAGGAATAGCTGAATTGAAGTAAACCAGAGCTGAACCTGGTGGACATCATGCTGAGAGGTGGTTGCTACACCAACGGGGCATTTGATGGAGGTGAACAAGACAGTGTCATTGGCATACATGTGGATAGAGGAGGAGAGGGAAAAGACTGTGGATAGGTCATTTAAGAAAATGTGGAAGAGAATATGGCCATGCTCAGAGCCCAGAGGTACACCTGTGGAGACTGGTAGGGGGAAAGAGATTGTGTCCTGGATCTTGACTGATTGAGTTCTGCTCATGAGGTAAGCTCTAAACCAGTGTTGTACAGGAGTAGACAAGCCAGCAACCATAACGGAGTCAAGAAGCAGGTCATGGGAGTCAGTGTTGAAAGCCTTAGCGAGGTTGACAAAGATGGCAGAGGTGATAAGACCACTGTCCGTCCCAATGAGAATGGAGTCAGTGAGCCAAAGGAGGGAGGTGATAGTGGAATGATTCTTCCAAAAGCCAGATTAGATTGGGATGAAAAAGGAAGAGTCAGCAAGAAAGGAGGTTAGCTGGGAGAGAACAAGGTGTCCTCTTTTTGGGGGGAGTGACCCCAGCAGGCCTTTTGGTGGTATTAGATCTATTGGGAATGCCAGGAGCAAGTGAGGGCCCAGAGAACCTGCTTCAGGCTTATAATTGAGCAGTGATGAGGTCTCTGGATACCCTGGCTCCTGTCTGTGTTCACCCTCTCACTCTTCACCCTAGGTCCCCTTGGTTTGATGGAGTTGAGACAAGTTGGATGAAGGCTAGAGTGCATTTGACATAGGTCCAGCCTGGATGCAGGCAGACTTAGACTGATGGAGCACTATAGAGTCTGTCAGTTAGCAATCTCCAATAAGAAGGAAGTTTTCCTGCCCTGAGATGTTGCTGCAACTCAGAACTGACCAGCTCAGCTTTTTCAGACTGTAGACAGAATGTGCAGTGTGCAATCCAGCCTGTCTGCAAATTCAGAGAGCATTTTCTGAAACTAAGTTTGAGGAGTTTTCTCACTTCTTTGCTGATAAGGATGTCAACATCAGATTGGAGGTTTGCTTGGCAGGCTTTATGGGGAGTGATGTAGGTTGGTGTGAGGTCACTACCCCTCAGTTCTGTTGGATGGTGTTTGACCAGCCAGCAATCATGGATATCATCTATGTTCTCCAAGGCTTGTGGTCAACCAGCTGTAGTTTATATCTGGGCCCTACCCACCTTCAAATAGAGTGTGTGGATGTCATCAGTCAGGTTCTAGCAGAATTAATATGGTGTTCACTTGAGGCAGGTGAGTTTCCTAACTCCCTGAAGGAGGTGGCAGTAACACTCATTCTCGAGAAATCTTCTCTAGACCCAGATTGTCCTGCGAACTACAGTCCAGTGTCAAACCTTCCCTTTGTGGAGAAGGTTATTGGGAAAGTTGTTGCACTGCAGCTGGAGAAGCATTTTACCATCCATGATATCTATGATCCTCTCCAATCCAGATTATGTAAGAGACATAGCACAGAGACTGCTCTGGTTCGGGTGATCAATGATCTCCTGATTACAAAAGACCAGAAGTCCCATTCTGTCTTGGTGCCTCTTGATCTCTCATCAGCCTTTGACACCGTGAACCATGGGGTGCTGCTTAAGTGCCTGTGGGTCATCTGTGGCCTGTCTGGTACAGTTTTCAGATGGTTTCTTTCTTTCCTTACTAGCAGAGCACACAGAGTGGTATTGGGGACTTGGTTCTCTAATTCATTCTGTCTACTATGTGGGGGTATCGCACGTGCTGTCCTCCATGTTGTTCACGGTATATATGCTGCCATTAGGAGACATTCTGAGATGGTATGGGCTGAGTTTTCACAGCTATGCAGATGATACTCAGCTTTGCCTGTCCTTTGTGCCCAAACAGGATAGTGCACTCTCAGTGTTTAACAACTGTCTCACGGAACTTCAGGACCAGATGTATACCAGCTGGTTAAAACTCACTTGCGACAAGACTGAGGTGTTGGTGGTGGAACCGGGTCACCGGATAGAGGGGGTTCCTTTCCATAACTATCCTCTTTGCCTCCCTGTATTTTTGTAGATAATCCTCACATTCTGCCTCTCCATGCTTTTCCTTGTATTTATAGAAGGACCTGATTTAAATGTAGGGACAATTCTAGCCTGTTTCCATATTGGAGGGATGGATAAGGAGGTCATTGATAGATTATATTGGGAGAGGAGCAGCTTGGCAATAAGACTAGCTGTGAGCTTGAGGAACTGGGGGCAGGGACTGTTACTACCAGTACCACCATGGCTAGGGAAGGCCATAAGGAGAAAATGAACCTCTTTGAATAAGTGGTCTTAAAGTGCAAAATGGGAATACCAAGCTTCCACTCACGTTGATCCCCACGGGCTCATATGGAATCCTTAGATGGGACCGTAGCCAGGTATTTTGCTAGTTTGGTGAATTTATGGTCCAGGACTTCCGTGACTTGCAGGAGCTCGGTTAATGTCCCAGCTTTGGTGCACAGACTGATTGAGCTTTGCTTTGAACCTGGTATAATTAAGGAATTCACCACAGACCAGAAATTAAGAAGGTCATACAAGGTCAAGCTTGTTGATTTAAAAAAAGGCAGATTTAAGGGATTTGGATTCCTGCTTAAAGTGGTCACAGAACCTTTGGTATAGTAGTTGTCACAAGTAACAAGGGATGGGGAGGACTTGTGATCAGCCCATATGGCATCCATCTTTTCATTTTTAGGAGGCCTTTTGTTAGCCATCTGGTGTTCCCACCTCTCACTCTCAGGGTGGTGGTCAGCCAGTGTTTGTCCTGGACACAGGAGCAGTAAGAAACCCTAGGGCCAAGGCAACATTGGTTTGGGTGAGGAAAATTGACCAGTTCACACCCATACCATTTGATCAGAGTTTTTTCCATGTTGCATTTGGAGAAATCCCTAAAGGACAAAAACTGGGGTGGGGACAGGGATGCAGGGTAATGGTCATTGATGGAATCAGACAGAAATCCAGTCTAAGGATCCTATTTTGGAATGAAATCTGTAACTCAAAAACTACTGAACAGAGCACAATGACATGCTGGTTTTTTTTTAGAAGCAGCCATTGTCACAAAACCCAAAACTTTCAGCGAGGACCTACACCAGTTGTATATCTACCGGGTGGTAACTACCAATTCTTTGGAATGCATGAAAACATCAATGCATGTTTAAAACTGTTCTCTTGGCATGCAGCCTGTAACTTAAACAATCCTCAACAGACTGGGTTGCGATTTTAGGTTTATGTAGATGTTGTCACTCCCAGTGAACCCTGAGAAGTTCACCTTGTTTTTTTGTTTTTTTAATAGAGTTTTTTCTCATGTGGGTGGTTACTGGCAGGCTGTTTTAACCCTGTCCCTGCCCACCTCATCTGACCTCATGATGTGACCAGGAAGGGGAGGGCCATTCACCCCCCCCAGAGCTGCTAACTCCTATTCAGAACCAGGGGTCAGCAGTCAAGAGGGAATGAGAGAATGGGGGCAGGTAGGGCTTCATTAAGCCAGTACCCACCATTTCTACTTTTTCCCTCTTCCCTCAATGTGGTGGTATGTAAGCATGTGTGCCAGGAGATGCAAACAGGCTACAGAATTGTAGCCCCCTCCCTACTATGTCACTCATGCTCTGGTGCTATCATGCAGCCCACACCAGGTGGCAGCCATAGAGTGAGACAGCATCCCTCCCCACCCAGGAAGATGAGAGAAGTTTATCTGATGTTTAATTCCCTCCCACCCCAGCCAACTTCCAGCACCCCAAACTCGTTCTCGAACCCAGGGCACCACTGTGGGACCTGGTGAGGTGCACAAAGCACCTCAGCTCTCTTCACCACTGGGATGGCTCCACCCTGATCTCTTTACAGTTTTCCATATCTATAGTTTTGGATCTACTGACACTTTGCAATGCAGTATATGAAAACATTATCAAAAATCTTCAAAACTTAGATTTTGGAATGTAACATGTCAGTCAGAGGTTACTCAACAGATTAGGCTGAACTTTTAACTATTTGTAGATGTAGTCACTCCATCACTACTGAAATCAGAAATACTAAGCCAGATGTGTGCATTGCATCTGTATGGACAGATCCAATAACTACTGACCCATTGCAATAAGTGAAAACAAATTTTAAATTTGTGAAATTGTTATCTTAGCATGAAACCTATAATGCAACAACTACATAGTGCTACCCAAGCCACTACTGTGGTGTCATCATACACCCCCCGTTATCAAAGGTACTCATGAGTTTATCCAATGCATGCTTAAAGCCTATAGGCCCGATTCTAGTACAGTTATGCCTGGCATAACAGCACTTGCGCCAAGTAGAATGGTGCACGTAGCAACTTACGCCAGCAGTTGTGACATGCGCAATTCTACAAAGTGACCTGCGACATGGCTGAGGCCACTTGTGCCAAAAAGCTGTTACACCTGCAGTTACACCACAAACCCCCTGTGACATGGCACTGGGGGATTTACGGCAGCAGTTGTGCCCCATTCCAGAAGGGCAGCAACAAAGTCCCTAATTTTGGGATTATACAATAACCCCTGGAGGAGAACCGGCAACGTAAGTTACACCAGCATTTAGCTGGTATAACTTACGGATGCCCCCAAGGGGTCCTGTAGACCCATCAGCAGTCCAGCAGTCATTGCACTGTTTCCTTCCCCCCATTCCCAACATACCCCTGTGGGTGCCCTGTAGGACTGCCCACCTCCCTAACCCCCGAATCCTACATTAATTGCCCCACAGGGCTGGCCACACCAACTTTCCCTGAGTCCTACATTAATTGCCCACAGGGCTGGCCACACAACTGCCCCTGATTCCTACATTAATTGCCCCACAGGGCTGGCCACACCAACTGCCCCCTGAATCCATCCTAGATATGCCCCACGGGGGGCGCAGTCAACACCCCACCCATGCACTGACCCTGAGTCACCAGCTGCAAATGCAGGGCTGCTGACACCCCCATCCCTCAAATCCACTAGACTACCAGGACTTCACTGGGTATATGCCGCATCTGCAGCTGGCGACTCTGGGTTGGGGTGTGGGTGGGGGAGTTGACTGTGCTGCCCTGTGGGTCACTTTGCAAAGGGGAATTTTGGGGATGGGGGTGTTGGCAGTCCTGCAGGGCTCCATCTGAACACTTCAGGGGATGCGGGTGTGGGCAGCCCTGCAGGGCACCTGTGACTTGCTGGGCATGGGGGGGCACTTACAACATGTGTTGTGGCTTGCAACATGCTTGCCAGGTGCACTCGCAGTTCAGCATACCTGGCTGCATGTCGCAAGTTGCAGGACTTAGCTGCGATGACCCTGGCCCTTCTAGAAAAGGCGCAGGGTCAATGTTGCAGTTGTGCATGTCGCAAGTTGCAGTTGTCAGCGACTTCAAAAAGATGAGGGTGATGAGTACCAATGCCCATAGTCTGTGTAATAAGCTCCCTGAACTAGTGGCCTTGATGGAAGAGGGTTGCCTGAATATTGTGTCAGTCACAGAAACATGGCACACAGAGAACCATGACTGGGATGTCAACATACCAGGATACACAATCTATGGGAGGGACAGGGAGGGTAAAAGAGGAGGAGGAGTAGCTCTCTATGTAAAGGAAAGGATCAAAGCAACAGAACTAAAGAGTCAACAGGGAGCAGATGAGGCCCTCTGGGTCACCCTGGAGACATAAGATGGCACCACAATCCACATGGGGGATGTATACAGACCCCCATCTCAGGGGGAGGGAATGGACAAGGAAATGATAGAAGGCATCCCTAGAATGGCAGAAAAAGGGGAGATATTGTTGATGGAGGACCTGAATATGCCAGATATTAACTGGAGCACCTTTGCTGCAGGCACATCCAAGAGCAGAGTCATTCTTGATGCCCTACAAGGGGCATGCCTCAGACAGCTAGTATTGGAACCCACTCAGGAGGGGTCTGGTACTCTCAAATGGGGACAGAGAAAGAATCTCAGATTTAGAAGTGGGTAGCCATCTGGGAACAAGTGACCACCAAACAGTGTGGTTCATGATAAACACAGCCATACAATCAAGCCATACAAAAGCAAGAGTACTAGACTTTAGGAGGGCTGACTTTGGGAAAATGCGAGAGTGCCTCAGAAAGACACTAGCAAACAGGCAAGAAGGAGGGGTGGAGGAACAATGGGGAGCGATCAAAACAGCCATCACAGAGGCAACAAGCCTTATGTGAAAAAAATCAATAAAACACAATGAAGGAAAAAACCGCTATGGTTCACAAAGAGGTGGCAGGTTAAGGTGTGAAAAGGGCAGCGTTCAGGAAATATAAAGAAACACAGAAGGAGCAGGACAGAGAACTTTATCAGTTAAAGCAGAAAGAGGCTGGGAAGGTAGTCAGAATAGCAAAGGCCCAAACCGAAGAAAGGATAGCCAATTCTGTTAAGAAGCGGGATAAGATCTTTTATAGGTACATTAGGGAGTGAAGAAAGACCAAAGGAGGGATACTGAAGCTTAATAAAGGGAGGAATGTGGGAGGGTGACAGTGGAAAAGCAGGGATACTGAATGAATATTTCTGCTCAGTATTCACAAAGGAAGAGGAAGGAGTTACCTAAACCAAACAAGAGAAACACTCTGAAGACGGGGGTCGATACCAGTCCATTTACAGAAGAAAGGGTTCTGAAAGAACTAATAAAATTGAAGGTGGACAAAGCAATGTGGCCTGATGGGATTCACCCAAGAATTCTAAAAGAACTAAGGGTAGAACTAGTGACATCGCTGACTACTCTCTTTAACAAATCATAGGAGGATAGGGTGGCACCCAAGGACTGGAGGAGGGCAGATGTAATTCCTCTTCACAAAAGTGGGAGCAGGACAGAGGCAGGAAACTACAGACCAGTTAGTTTGACCTCAGTGGTAGGGAAAATGATGGAATCACTTCTGAAGGAAAGAATTGTTGAGTACCTAGAGGCCAGTGGGGCACAGGGCCCGAGGCAGCATGGATTCACGATGGGAAGGTTGTGTCAGATGAATCTAATAGATTTCTTTGACTGGGTGACCAAAGTAGTAGATCAGGAAGGGGCTGTGGACATGTCCTACCTAGATTTTAGCAAGGCATTTGATACAATCCCACACAAAAGATTAATACACAAGATAGCCAGCCTTGGAATGGGTCCCAAGGTGGTAGTCTGGATAAAAAATTGGCTAGACAACAGGACGCAAGGGTAGTAGTAAATGAAGTACACAGTGAAGAAAGGAGGGTTACTAGTGGGTACCAGCAGGTTCAGTACTGGGACCGGTCCTTTTAATGTCTTTATAAGTGACATTGCAGAGGACCTGGAAGAAAGTATGTCTCTTTGCAGATGACACAAAGATCTGCAACAGGGTTGATACACAGGATGGAGTGGAAAGGATGAGAAGGGACTTGGCAAGGTTGGAGGAATGGTCAAATGTATGGCAGCTCAGATTCAATGCAAAGAAGTGCAAGATAATGCACATGGGAAACAAAAACCCAGGGGAAGCGTACACAATGGGGGGTGAGATACTGACAACAGTAAAAATAGAAAGGGACCTGGGGGTAATTATATCAGATGACCTAAAGGTGGGCAAGCAATGTGAGAAGGCAGTAAGGAAGGCTGGAGGGATACAGGGATGCATAGGAAGAGGCATCAATAGTAGAAAACAGGAAGTTGTTATCCCTCTGTACAGACAGTTGGTGAGACCCCATCTGGAGTACTGTGTGCAGTTCTGGAGACCCCATCTCCGCAAAGACATAGACAGAGTGGAGGCTGTCCAGAGGAGGGCAACCAAAATGGTGCAGGGTCTGCACCAGAAGACATATGAATAAAGACTAAAGGAGCTTAATATGTATACTCTTGAGGAAAGAAGGGAGAGAGGGACATTAGAAACTTCTCAAGTACCTCAAGGGAATTAATAAAGTCCAAGAGGGTAGCATCTTCCAGAAAAGAGATGTGCAACAACAAGGGGGCACAATTTGAAGATAGAGGGGGGACGGCTCAGGGGTAATGTGAGGAAGTATTTTTTCACTGAGAGGGTTGTGGATGCATGGAACAGCCTCCCTGAGGAGGTCGTGGAATCAAGAACAGTGGGGGGACTTCAGGAATGCATGGGACAGGCATAAGGCAGTCCTAGAGGCGGGTAAGAGGAAGTAAGCTGTTGGTTAACTAGGATCTGCAGCTTATCTGTTAGGTAGGAAAATGGGCAGACTAGGTGGGCCAAGCAGTCCTTATCTGCCATCAAATTCTATGTTTCTATGTTAAGAGTACTGGGCTTTAGGAGGGCTGACTTTGGGAAAATGAGAGAGTGCCTCAGAAAAGCACTAGCAAACAGGCAAGAAGGAGGGGTGGAGAAACAATGGGGAGTAATCAAAACAGCCATCACAGAGGCAACAAGCCTTTGTGTAAAGCAAATCAACAAAACACAACGAAGGAAAATATTGCTATGGTTCTCAAAAGAGGTGGCAGGGGAAGGTTAAGGAGAAAAGGATAGCATTCAGGAAATACAAGGAAACACAGAAGGAGCAGGGCAGAGAATGTTATCAGTTAAAGCAGAAAGAGTCTGAGAAGGCAGTCAGAATAGCAAAGGCCCAAACCAAGGAAAGGATAGCCAACTCTGTTAAGAAGGGGGATAAGACCTTTTATAGGTACATTAGAGAGTGAAGAAAGACCAAAGGAGGGATACTGAGGCTTAATGAAGGGGAGGGAATGTGAGTAGAGGGTGACAGTGAAAAAGCAGGGATACTGAACGAATATTTCTGCTCAGTATTCACAAAGGAAGAGGAGGGGGAGGTATCTAAACCAAACAAGAGGTAGGGAAATAGCAGACTTGGTGGGCCAAACAGTCCTTATCTGCCGTCAAAGTCTATGTTTCTATGTTTCTAGTGGGGGGGTAGGAGGAAGTAAGCTGTTGGTTAACTAGGATCTGCAGCTTATCTGTTAGGTAGGAAATTGGGCAGACTTGGTGGGCCAAGCGGTCCTTATCTGCCGTCAGATTCTATGTTTCTATGACTTGTGCCACCCTTCTAGAATCAGGCCCTATGACTGTATTTGCCCCAATGTTCGATCACCCTTTCCTTGAAGAACTTTCCTCATGTTTCTCCTGAACCTACGCCTCTCCAATTTCATAGTCTCCTTTAACCTAGAACATCTCTTAGTTCTGGAAAATACTGTCCTCCTTCACCTTGTTTATTCTCCTGAGGCATTTGAATGTCTCAGTCATATCCCCCTGCTTCCTCCTGTCCTTCAGGGAGTATACATTTAATTCCTTAAGACACTCTTCATAGGTCTTCTGATGCAGGCACTGCACCATTTTGGTTGCCCTCCTCTGCACCATTTCCAACCGGTCCCTCTCCTTTTGAAGATGGGGCCTTCAGAACTATACACAGTTCTCGAGGTATGGCCTCAATCAGGTATACAGGAGAACTATCACCTCCCTCCTTCTCTGCTGGTGACACCCATCCCTATGCAGCCATGTATTTGGTTTGCCTCTCTCTGGCCTTGTGACCTCCAGCACTTCTCCCCCAAGAGTGTACTGCTCCCCTAGTTTCCTGAGCCCCAAGTGCATAACCTTGTCCTTCTTAGTGTTGAATTGTAGCTGCCACCTTTCTGACCAATCTTCTAACTTTTTTAGGTCCTCCACCATCCTTTCCACGCAGCCCTGTGTTTCCACACTGTTGCAGATCTTTGTGTCATCCACAAACAGGCTTATCCTGATTCCCAGTCCCTCTGTCATGTCACTAATGTAGATAATGTTGAAGACTTGGTCCAATACAGACCCCTGTGGTACCCTGCTAGTCACCCTCCCCTTCCCATAGTGTACCCCATTTATCCCCACTCTTTGGTTCCTATTCCTAAGCCAGTTACCCACCTAATTTACAATTTTAGGCCCCACCCGAGGCTTCTCAGTTTCATTACCAACATTTAATGTGGTATGGGATGATGATCAGAGGGTGGTGGGTGCCACTTGACACCATTGATAACATAAACAATTGTAGGGACAGTAATCTGAATGTGTGGAGTGCCACTTGGCACTATAGAAAATATGAATAAAGATAAAGATAGTGATTAGAGGGTAGTGGGTGCCACTGGACACCAAAGAAAATAAGCATAATGACAAACATGGTGATTGGAAGGTGGGGGTGCCACTAGGCACTAGGGAAAATTCTGATAACAACTGGACAATAATTGAAGGCTTGTGCATGATCAGAGGGCTGGGAGGGTGCCACTAGATAGTATGGAAAGTTATATGCAATATGGACAGCTATTGGAGGGTAGGGGAGTGCCATTGGATACCAGGAAAATACAATTGTAATGGGTGCAGCGATCGGAGGGTGGGGGTGCCACTAGACACCAGGGAAAATTAGAATTACAACAGGGACATTGATGGGAGGGTAAGGAGTGTGACTATACACCAGGAAAAATTGTAATATTAATAGGCACTGCAATGGAATGACAGGAGGTACTACTGGACACCAGGGAAGGAATGTTTCCCTCAAGAAAAATGATTTTTTTCATCAATTATGATATGAAAAAAGATTATTTTCTTGTATCATGTGATATGAAAAAAGATTTAAAAACTTACAAAAGAAACATTTCAATGGCAGTTCTTCAACAGTAAAATGCAGAATCCAGCTAAGAGTTTCCTGATAAGCAAGGTGCATATCTTAGTTGTTAACCCAAGGTCTCATTTTTGGGGAGTTCTATATTTGAAGTGTTAGGAAAAATGGACACGAGATAGTGCCCAAATGAAAAAGGATTTCCACTCACAAAAAAGGATGACATCAGTACGGAAAAAACAATAATAGTTTTTTCGCATTATACAGCTATTTTTTAGTGTTACTGAGCAAGCTCAGAACCAATTAATCAAAATTTCAAAATTAAATAACTTTGGAATGAAGTGATATTATTTTCTTATCAAACCAGCAAAACAACACATCTGTGGTTCAGTCCTCTTCTACCCTAAAAATTTCAGACCAAAATTACAAACCATCTGGGTGCTAACCAAGTTGACAGAAAACCAGTTCAAACCAATGGGAAAACATTTTGAAAAATTCACTTTATGCACGATCTATATCTCAGAATTTTCACATCTGATGGGAACAAAACTGGACATGTCAAGAGGTCTACCCCCCAAGACAATGCATGCAAAATGACATCCAAATCTCTTGAATGGTGGCAAAGTTATTTGGCATTGAATGCCAAAAGTCTTAACCCTAATATCAGTGCCACTGCTACTAGCATTAGACATCAAACCCAACCCTGGACCCCTATGACCAACCACATTATTGGCTCCCCACATGACTCTAACTGGACTGATCCCATGCACTTAAAAATAGCACATATGAATGTCTGCAGCCTGTACACCAAAATACATGAGCTCCACAGCTGGGGGGACCTTTATAATCCTGACATACTGACAGTGTCAGAAACATGGTTGAAGCCGCATACCCTAACCCACAAAATTGAACTTGCTGGATACAATGCCTTTAGGATGGACAGGGAGGACAAAATAGAAGGTGGGATACTTATTTATGTCAAGGACTCCCTCAACACATCTCTAGCCTCCCCCCCCCCAATATTAGCTGCACTAGATGTGGGTCAGTGTTCATCAGGGTCACCCTCAGCTATGCCAAACACCTAATGATAGGCTGTCTGCACAGCTCCCCCAAGGATTTTCCCCCAAACCTTGGAGGCACAAACCAAAGCCCTGACTGATGACATCCTCTCCAAGCTGTTAATACTGGGAGGCTTTACCTTGAACTGGGCATCTGACACCAAAGTGGCCCACATGACTACCCTCCTGGATGCCAAACTGACACAGGTCATCTCAGAAACAACAATGTACAATGCCAAGACTGGGAACCATTTTACCCTTGACTGGATAATGACTTCCAACCCAACTAACATTCAAGAGGCTGGCACCCTGGCAGACTCCTTGAATGACCACTTACCAATCTACTGTGTTTGGAAGAACAGGGCACCCAAAGTTCATCTAAGACTCCTAACAGCCAGAAATTACTCTGAGTTCTCTGCCAAAATCTTCCTGGAGTACCTGAGCAGACTGAACTGGAGCCCTTTTTGACTTCTCCCAAGCCTAGACGAAGCATTGAAATTTTTCCAAAACACTTTCATCTCTTTTGCTAACCTACACACCCCTCTAAAGAGACTTCAAACAAATGGTCACTGTTACAAGTGGACTGCTCTTGCATTAAGATCAATGCCAGTAAATCGGGACAAGGGTTGGAAACGTCATAAGCAGGCAGCACTCCCTGAGGACTTTGTAACCTACAGGAGTCTAAGGAACCAGTTCAAGTGTGCTGGGAAGGAAGCAAAGCAGGAGTACATCAAGAACCTCCAGCAGACCATCCTGACTGACCCTAGATCCTTCTGGTCACACATCAATGTCTTGATAAAAGGCAGTGGCAAACTGGCCAAAAGTCAGATGCACTGCAATAGCACCCTTAGCAATGGCACCATTAGCATTGACCATGAGGCAGCCATAGCCTTCAACATGTTTTTCGCTGACCTTAAGGTGTACAAGGCTAGCTTCCCCCTGAACCTCTGTGCAGCCTAGCCCTGAGACCCCGACTTTACCATGCCCACTTTTCTACTTGTGACTTATATGAACAAAAGATGACCTTTCCCTTTTGAAGTGCATTAGAGCAAAAGGCTCAGTAGGACAGGATGGCCTTGACCCTAAGCTACTCGAGGCGGTCACACCAGCAATTACACTACCTGTTATGTGGTTCACTAATAGGTCCCTGCTGGAAGGAACAGTACCAAGCACATGGAAACATGCTTATGTGGTACCAATCCACAAAGGAGGCCCTAGGGAGCAAATAAGCAATGTTAGACCCATATCCCTCCTATGCATCCTATCCAAAATACAGGAAAGGCTAGTCTACTGCCAGCTTCTAGAATGTCTGAAGGGGAACCAGCCATTGGTGGATACCCAGCATGGATTTAGGTGTAAGCATGGCAGTGACACAGCACTTATTCAATTCACCACTGATGTCCTCACGGCCTTGGATAATGGTACTACAACTGGGGCACTCTTCATAGACCTGACAAAGTCCTTTGATTTAGTAGATCACAGCCTCCTGTTAAATAAACTGAGTAATCTAGGCCTCAGTCGGCACTCTTTAATCTGGTTCCATAGCTACCTGGCTAACCGGTCCCAACAGGTCAAATGGAGAGGGACAAATTCAGAAACACTTTATCTCAAGGAGGAGTACCACAAGGATCAATACTGGGCCCTCCCCCTCTCTTTATTTGTCAATGACCTGAGCAACCACTGCAGAGGAAACTCAGTAGTTCCATATGCTGATGCTGCTATTTACAGATCCTTATCTAGCCCTTCTAACCTGGGACCTCAACTTCAAGCAGACTTCAGAGTCCTAAAAAGATGGTTTCTAGATGACAGGTTGGTTCTAAATGCCACAAAAACTAATGTCATACTGTTTGGGTGGGCTGAGAACCCTAGACCAAGAAAGAAACACCCTATTCTCTGTGGTCTCCTCGCCAGGCACCCCATTAGAGGTAGTGAAGACCTTTAAATACCTGGGCTTGACGCTGGACCAAGGTTTCACACTGAAATCCCTTGTGGACCAGGTAACAAAAAACATACACCATAAGCTGGGTTTACTATATTGCCTGAATGCTCAACTGGTCCCTGAGACCAAGATCACAACAGCTAATAGCATCCTCCTCCCAACCCTGAATTACGCCACTTTGGTAATGCAGGGAGTTGCTAAACAGGAGCAAAACAGGCTGCAAATGCTATATAAAATCCTTTGCCCATGAAGCTCCTATATTGTGGAACATGTTCCATGACAACCTTCAGAGCGCTGCCTCCCAGAGTACCTTCTGCAAGAGACTATGCAAGCACTTGCTGCACAAGAGTACTTGCTCCTGCACCTGAAGCCAATACAGCAAGACTATTAGTTACACCACAGACTTAAAATCTATTCTTCCCATATCCCTAAAATGTCTCACAGACTCTTTCACCAACACCAAGCAGAAAGTGAGCTACCCTCTGCTCATCTACTGCACTAACTCACCCTAGGCTGAAGATTCATTTCCAGTGTGATTGAGCAATGGATTTACCCACAGGGAACCATCTGATACTCTGTTGTGAAATGTCTCAGATTTAACCTAATGAATGAACTTACCCACAGGGAACCATCTGATACTCTGTTGTAAAATGTCTTGAATGTAACCTAATGTTGTCTGCTCACACATCCTGTACATACGAAAAGATCTTATTTTATGTAACTAATTCTGGGTTGCTCCTGAAAAAGAGATCCTTGAGGCCCAGTGGGCTTAACTGGTTATCAAAATTGAATGAATAAATAAATAAATAAATGCAAACATTGAGGTTTACCATTGAAATGCCAGTACAGCCCTAACTATAGGGGTGCAACCGCACCCCTCTAATATCTCTGTCTGTCTGTATCTGTCTATTTGTCTATCTATCTGTCTATTGATCTATAGATCTATCTACCTGTCAATATACATAAACACATTTTGTGTTGTCTGGTAATCAGGTAAGGTGCACAAGGCGCAAGTGCCTATTTTCAAGGGTGGCCTAGGAGCACTTTGTAGGTTAAGTGACTTGTTCAGAGTCATACAGTATGCAAGTTTAAGCCATGGCAATCAAACAGTGGCAGATCCTACACCATGGTCCCCTACCAATAGTTACCATGTTCAACACAAGATAATAGAAATAGAGGTTTTCTGACTGCCTGATGACAGCCCATCCCCTTTAATAACCTCTACTCACCAGAGAGGCTTCACCTGAGCAAGAAGGATTCCTGTGTCATGAAACAGAAACTGGGGGAGTTCAATACAGCCAAGTATAATTTAAACTGACTAAGGAGGAGGAGGAGGAGGCTTAGCACTGGGCAACAGCCAGAGCCAAAAAGAAAGGGCGGCAATGTGTGCCTCTCCTAGCTAGCAAGGAGGGGAAAGGGGCAAATTGAAAAGCAGAGGAGGGAGAGCGGAGGGGAGTATTGGGGTAAGAAGGGGATCCAGCTGGAGAGTGGTGTTACTAAATGCAAAGAGCTTGGGGAACAAAACACCTGAGCTCCAAGCGTTAATGGCAGAAGGGGAGGTGGATATAGATGCCATCACTGAGACATGGGCCAACCAGCACCATGACTGGGACATCATGTTACTGGGATGCAGACTGTATCACAGGGATAGGCTAAAAGGGAAAGGTGGAGGGGTGGCTTTATTTGTGAAGGAAGGGATAGTGAGTAGTAGGAGGAGGGAGGCCAGAGGAGGATGGATACCTTATGGGATCAACTGCAGAACAATAAAGGTAAAAGGGTCAGACTGCAGGCTGTGTACCAACCATCCTCACCATCAGAGGGCATCAACAGAGAACTGGCAGATCACTGACAGAAACACTGTGGAAGGGGTGGCACTGTGGTAGTTGGGGATTTGAATCTACCAGGGGTGCATTGGAAAACCATGTCTAACACAAGTACTGTACTTGGGAGCAGGTCATTCTGGAAGTCTTCCAGGATATATTCCTGTCACAAAAGATAGAGGATCCAACAAGGGTGGGGAACATCTTGAATCTTGTGCTGACCAATGCAGACTATGTGCAGGGCGCACAGATTGAAGACCCCTAGCAGGTAGCAACCACTGAACAGTTTGGTTCTCGCTGGATATGAGTAGGGAGGTGACAGCTACAAAAACCAAGATAGAGGATTTCAAAAGGGCTGACTTCTGCAGGATGGCTGACATCCTTAGGGGGCATTTGGCTAGCATTGCTACTAACATGGATACCGTCCAGAAATGGGCCACCCTGAAGGACGGCCTGTTAGTGGCCACAGACACCTGCACAAAGAAACACAGTAAGAAGGCGAGGACCAAGAAGCCATGTTGGTGGTAAAAGGAGGTGCAGATAAGGGTGAGGGAGAAACAGACAGCTTTCAGAAAATGGAAGGAGTCCAAAAGGGTGGAGGATAATGAGGAGTACACAAGGAAAACCAGGGAGTTGAGCAGGGTAATGAGGGCTGCCAAGGTTTCAAAGTAGCCAAGGCTAGCAGAGGAGATTGAGGAGGGGAGACAATGCATTCTTAAAGTACACAAAGGAGAACAGGAACTGCAAGAAATATATCACTAGGAAAAAGAAGGATGGAGGTTGGGTAGAGAAGGGGGTTAAACAGGCAGAGGTGCTTAATGAATACTTCTGATCAGTTTTAACCAGGGAGAGATACTGGCCAATACCACAGGGGCAAGGCAACACTGGCATGGGAGGAGACAGGATAACAGATGGTGAGATCCCTGTGAGCAGGGTGCTTGAGGGCCTTAAGTCACTAAACACAGACAAGGCTCCAGGGCTGAATGGGCTGCACCCTAGAGTCCTGAGGGAGTTGGTTGAGGTTCTGGTGCCATCACCAGCAGACTTGTTCAATACCTTCCTGCTGACATGGAGTGTGTCTCAGGACTGGAAAATGGCACAGTTACCTACTCTGCAGGGCTAGTATCCCTGAATAGTAAAGTTAACCTCTTGACAATGCCACTGTTAACAGCACATGCTTGTTGAATATGCTAGCTTCTCCGCTCCTTAGTATATCCTAAATTGTTATGTCCTTTTGCGTATCTATACGCTGGTGTTGCACTGTAAACTGTTGACTATCTGCTGATTGTATAAAACAACCTAGCTTTAATATTGTAAAGAACCGGTAACACTGTGAGCCATTGCTGCCTGTAACCCTTTATTTGCTGTGACTGTATATTGTATGTCTGTTTTGTCTTTTGACACGGAGCCTTTGTAAATGAGTCTCTGACTCAAAAGTTGTAAATCCTAAAGAATATTAAATAAATAAATAAATAAACAATGATGTGCCTGATAACTATAGACCAGTAAGTCTAACATCCACTGTAGGTAAGCTCATAGAAACAAACCTAAAGGAAAGGTTGGTGACCTTCTTGGAGGTGAATGGTCTTATGGACAACAAACAACATGGGTTCCTCTCTGGGAGATCATGTCAAACAAACCTGGTTTACTTTTTTGACTGGGTGACAAAAGAACTAGACACTGGTTGGTCTGTAGATGTCTTGTATCTGGATTTCAGCTAGGTATTTAACTTGGTACCACATGGCAGATTAATTAGTAAATTGAGGAACCTGGGAGCAGGGGGAAAACTGGTTTGTTAACTGGTTGGGGGACAGACATCAGAGGGTGGTTATGGGGGGGCTCTCAATTCATAGGGCAGTCGCCAGTGGAATTTCACAGGGTTCATTGTTGGGGCCAGTGCTGTTTAACATCTTCATAGACGATATAGTAGTTGGAGTTAAGAGCAGGATCAGTCTATTCATAGATGACACCAAGATAGGGGCAGTTGTTGATGAGGTACAGTTAGAAAAAGGCCTCCAAGAAGATTTGGCAAGGCAATTGGCAGTAGTCAGGCACTTGGCAGCTGGATTTTAATGCTAAGAAGCATATGGTCATTCACTTTGGAGTAAGGAATCCTTGGTATAGTTACTGTCTAGGAGGGGTTCAGCTGTCTGTCTTTGAGGAGGAAAAGAATTTTGGGGTAATGGTCACCAAAAATAAGAACCAGTTATCTCAATGTAGGAAAGTAGTGGCAAAATCAACAGACTGCTGGAGTGCCTTGCTACAGGAATCACCTATAGGAGGGAGGAAGTCATTCTGCTACTGTACATGTCACTGGTGAGGCCACACTTCAAAACTGTGTAAATTTCAGGAACCCATACTTGAAGAAGGACATCATGTTACTGGAGTGGGTACAGCGGAGGGCAACTAAAATGATCAGAGGTATGGTGGAGAAACCTTACGAGGACAGGTTGAGAGACCTTAACATATACTCATTGGAGGAGAGAAGGGAAAGGGGTGATATGATCAAAACCATCCATCAAGTACTTAAAGGGCATCAACAGGGTTAGTACAGAGGGCATGTTTCAATTAAAGGGAGAAGGGATTACTAGAGGGAAACAGCCTGAAGTTGGTTCAGGGTTGAGTCAGGAGGGAGGTGAGGAAGCATTACTTCAAGGAGAAGGTGATGGAGGATGGAAAGTGTTCCCTGAAAAAGTGGTATCTCTTAAAACAGTGGGGAGCTTTTAAAAGGGACTGGGATAGGACTAAGAGCAAGATACTAGTCAGTGGGAAGATGAGGGGGAACAGAGGGGGTAAAGGTTGGGGGTGGAGCAGCAGAAGTCTAACCTCTGTGCTGCACAATTGCGCAGACATGATAGACCAGTTGGCCTGTATCTGCTGGCAATTTTGCATGTTCGTATGTTCATTTGTTCATATGTTTCAGTTCATTATTATCACAGGACCCTTGTTAAAAATCATGCATCTGACATTTGAATCATTTCAAGGTCTGCTTGATGTACCAAGCTCCTAGGCTATACTGCCAGCCAGCCCCATATTTAACAGAAACAGATATTATTTGATATACACAGAGGCACATTGCAAAAAGCACTACATTTAAGATTGTGGATCTCTTTGCATAATCTTTCACTGCTTTGCTGGGACTCAGTATGTTTCCTTGTTAACCCATAATAAGATCTTGTTCTAAGTTAATCCTATATTATGAACTGTTAAAAAAGGTTCTGGTGCACTTTATTGTTTATGTGGAGGGTTCACTTTATGTTTTTGACTTCTGTTCTAGAGCATGATAGAAATATATTAATCCCAACAGCTGTAATCATTGGAGGGACAGTTGGAGGACTGGTACTGCTGCTCCTACTTGTTGCAATTTGGATTGGAATTAAGTGTCGCAGAAAGCCAAAACGTGAGTGCAACCACCCAATGACTACATAAACATGAAGAGATCTGCTGGGTAGCAGTGTCTCATGACTTTCATTTATATCTAGAGGGTTGTGTGTTCCAAACCTCAGTTATAAGGCCTCATTGTGTTGAGGGATACTAAAGATCTCACATACTGTATCAGGGAGTATTTCTCTGACCTCCTTGCTGCACTGTCTGACTGCACTTTGTGGGCGCAGCTATGGCCCAGATAAACAGCATTTCTATTGTATTTGTGTCTATTTATTTTGCCAGGAAAGTCTGCATTGAGCAATTCTCATTTACAAGGAGATCCTGGCTTAGGACAGGATACAACAACAATTTCAAAGAACAGCACAAGGAGAATACATGATTATGCAGTAGTATGAAAGACACACTAACAACAGAGTACACGCTTATGAACAGAACTGCAGTGCATTCTTAAAAAGGCTACTTTCAAGGTATATCTTCCTTCAGAAAACTTAGAGGATGGAACCCACATTGACAGATGTGCTTGGGGGCAACCTAAATGTGCTGTGTTCATGCTTTTGCTTGTTGTGCTCCCAGGTCACACCTGATAGGTCATTTTTGCTGCTCAGTGTGCCTTGTACTGGCAAACAATTCTAGTAAAACAAGCATTTGTCAATGTCAAACCTTTGCTGCTTGTTAAACAATTTTTTGGTCTTTATGGTTTGACCCCAGCTTTTGAAGATACTTGCTTTAGGATTCACCCTATAAGTGTGATATATAGGGTTGCCACTAAGTGGCAACCTGAATTATCAGGTGGCCCAGATAGAAATGAAAGGTGATGGAGGGAGGGACTAGTGACATCAGTAGTGAGGTCAACAGGTAGTGTCATATGATGCAGGTGTTGGGTCAGGGTTGTGGTTGGTCAGGGGAGGAGCCAAAATGGGTTCCAGATGGGTCCTGAAAGGTGAGGTAAGCCCACAGATCTCCCTCTTTCTGTAGAGAACTTGATTGCAACAGAATTGTAGCACTTGGCTGTGGCAACAGGTTGGAGTTTGAACACAAAGGTACAGGCTTGGAGGCCAGAACCGGCCTCTGAGCCACCTGGTTGTTTGCCATAGAATGGCATGGTATTTGTGTGCTGTTTAGGTTTAAATTTCTAGCAGGATTTGTGGGTGCCTATGGAAAAGAAACTAAGAGGTAACTATTACTGGAACCTGTTTTTTTAATGTGTGTGTCTGTTTGGCAAGGCAAAGGCAAGGCAACTTTTATTTTTCTGGTGCCCAATCCTGGAGGCTCTGGTTGCCGTACAAGTCAAAAATACTAAATAAACAGTAAAATTACAGTAATAATTTAAGTAAGCAGTATAAGAAAATAAAGAAAGCTTAAAATAAGGACTGTAGCTAGAAAGGTGGTTTAGCATAGAGCAGTAGATAGCTATATGCATATTGTTTATTGAATAGAATCAGAATTACAATCCTTAGAGTCATAGACTCTTTTGCAAAGGCTATACGTCAGATAAAAGTAAAGGTACAGAGGAAATACAATAAAATACATATACAATAATAATGTATTAGTACAGGTCACACAGTCCTGGCTTAAGAGAATTATGTGGGTTATATCAAACTGGGATCATATGGATGGTCCCGGGTCAGAGTTATGACAGGGTACAGACTTGTAGGATCTTGAGGGACACAGAGTCATAAAAAACAGGACAGGGGATTGGGAAAAATAGGAGAGACATAGGAGGGAGGCTGGCAACAAACAAAATATTAGCTACAAGTTATTAACAGAGGTAGAGGAGGCTCCTGAGAACCACCTGTCTCTGGAAAGAGGGACAGAGAGGGGAGTGGAGAGTAATGTGAGAGGTTTTAATTACAGTCACAGGTTGAGTCAAGGAGTAGGGTTTTAGGGCCTGATTTAAATAGGTTGAGACTATGGCCAAGGAGATGGAGGATGATAGGCTGTTTAGCCACAGAGGGACACGGTAGTGGAAGGATCTTTGCTCAAGAGAGGTTCTACAGTGGGGAACTATAAGGGTGGTGTTAACTGAGTGCCTTTGTATCCTTCTGTGAGGGGCTGTGCGGATAAGTGGGAGGAGGCCAGTTGGGGCTTACTTCAGTTGTATCTTTTTGGCAAGAAGGCATGTAAAGTACTTAAGCCTGCCTTGTAAATTTAGCCAGCCAGTATGTTGATAAAGCTCACAAGTGTGAGTTAACCTGTTACATCCAGTGACTAGCCAGCAGGCTTTGTTGAGGGCAAGGTTGATGCAGCATAGGGCAGTTTGATCGGCAGACCCATAAATATCTATTCCGTAGTCCACCAAGGATAGAATAGATGAGGACATGGCGAGATGCATGGCCTGAGGGGGTAGGCAGTGCTTATGCCTGTAAAGGATCCCCAATCTAGTGTTAATTGAGGAGCAGGCATGTTGTATACGATAGTGGTAGGAGAGGGAGGTGTCCAAGGTAACTCCAAGGTATTTGAAATCTGAGATTTGCTCTAGCATTGAGCCATGGGTGATTATTACAACTAGTGTGACATGACAGTGGGTGATTTGGTGGTGGGCAAAGATCATGCACTTCATTTTTGTGTAATTGACTATGAGACGGTGTTCCAAGAACCAGGTTTCAAGCTCCCTAAGGAAGCCCTGCAGTGGAGATTGAAGAGAAATAGGATGAGGGTGTTTCCAAAAAACTACCACATCATCTGCATAGAGCAGCATCTGACCACTGCAGGATTTGGTGAGGGAGTTAAGGAAGAATGTGAAAAGTAGAGGGCCAAATATTGACCCTTGTGGGACACCAGTAAGAACCGGTTGGCTAGTGGAGAATGTTGTGTTTATTTTTACTTGTTGTGTCCGATCTGAGAGATGATCTTTGAACCAGTCTGTGACCTTTGGTGAAAAATTAAGGGTTGGAAGGGTATGGCATGGCAGCTCATAGCCGACTGTGTCAAATGTCTTGGTCAGAGCAACGTACAGAGCCCCAGCCATGGAGCCTTGTTCGAGGGCCTCATGAATATAAGTAGTGAGTTCAATGAGGGCGGTGGAGCTGCTGTGGCCCCTCCGGAAATTGTGTTGTTCATGGCAGAGCAGGTCGTGTGTGGTTAGGTAGTCAGTTACTTGATCCAATACTATTTTTTCAAGGGCCTTAGAGAGGGTTGGCAGGATGGATATTGGTCTATTATTGCTTGCAGTGGTGGAGTCACCACTCTTCAGGATAGGGGTTATGATGGCGCTCTTCCAAGCCAAGGGGAATTGGCTGAGGCATAAAGACAGGTTGAGGACTTTGGTGAGATGAAGTAGTGTCACATCCAGTCAAAGCCGAATGAGTTTGAGGTCCAGGGAGTCGCTGCTATAATGAGAGTTCATCAGAGCCATGGTGAGATAGCATTTTGCCTCACTACAAGAGATGACTCTTAGCCTAAAAGAGGGGGTGATGCTGGGGGCCGAGGTGATGGTTGGGGGTGGGTGGTAGAGTCAAAGTAGTTTGGTAGGAGAATATGATAGAGATCAGAGAAGGAGGTGTTGAGGGCATCAGAGATAGCACTAGGGTCCTGGGTGATAACCTCATCTACTGTAAGCTGAGTAGGTGTAGGGGAAACCGTTTTCCCACAGAGCTCCTTGATATTTCTCCAGAATTTATTCCCTGAGCTCCAGGAGGAGGTGATGGTATTTATTTAGGTTTTGTTGACCGGGTAAGTGCACTAGACAAATCCTGCCTATTTTCAGACACGACCCGGGGGGGGGGGATACAGATGAATGCCAACTGACCTTGAATCAGATTAAGCTGTATGTTTATGGTAAGCAGTTTTGGCTTGCCGGGTGGCCCATGTTCATCTGTTTCTGGCTTCTCTGTACAGTTGCCTGTCCCGTGGGAGCTACGACTCAAGGGCCTTATGCCATAGGTTATCCCTCTGGTGCATTTGGTCAAGTAGAGCTTGGGAGATCCAAGGGGTGTTTCTTTGCTTTACTACTTGTTTGGAGAATGGTGCAAATTTGTCACAGGCCGTTTATCCTATGGTCTATGTGTTCAGGATTTTCACTGTAAGTCATGAAGATCAGTGCCTTAAAAAATGCTTTAAAAAACTAAACAATGAGAGACTAAATGGGGTAGTTTGGGCCTAGGTCTAGGCTGTTAAGAGGCAATGGTGAGGAGTGGAATAGGATCTCTAGATGATGGTGGCACATTACCCACTATTAGGTCATTTTTTCTGTGCAGCTGACCTGTTCTTTTTGTTAATCATGGCCAGTGGGCCATGTGATGGGGGGCCAGGGGGTGGAAGAGGCAATCCGAGTGGTGAACACTGTATTTTGGGGCCCCAGAATGCTTTTATGGCCATTTCATGGTGGAATGTGGATGTTTGCAACTTGGCTGGGCTGCATAGTGGGCCTTGATGTCAATTGGGGGAGAGTCTCTGGTTTGGACAAGTGGAGCAGAGAGGGTCCAAACTGGGCATCCCTAGCAGGAAGAAGGTGGATATCACTCTTGCGGGGAGCGGGGGAGATGGGGGGCTGCACACCTGGCAGGCCTTGGTTAGTGGCCAGTTTCTCACTTAGCACCACAGTTGGCCTAATTAATTTTCTTTAAAAGAGAAACAAGAAAAAAGGTGGCAAATATGTAGAGAGCTCTTTCAGGCACAGCAGCTTGATTGCCAGAAGCTATTGTGACAGGGAATTTAGTAGGCGATGCGTGTCAGAGTTTCTTTTGTTTCTTTTGGTGGCAACAGCCCATTTTTTGTGGTGAGGAGCTAGTGGATGCTGTGGGTAAGAGGACGGTGGTGGTGGCCCTCATAGAGAGAGTACATGGCTAGAGTACCATAGTCAGTAAGCTCGCTGAATAGGAAAGGAAGCAATAGTTTTAATTGCTTCAGGATAGCCTAGTCCCAGTAGGAGAATCAGCAGATATGGTGGTGGCATGACGGAACACCGGTAGAGCGGGAGCCACTAGGGGTTGGAGGCTATGTGGACCTGAACAACATGGCACCACTATAGACAAGATGACCATGGCACAGGCAAGTAGGGGATTGAGGTGTAGGAGTCTGGAGGAGTTCATGACAAAGAATGAAGAATAGCGATAATGGATAGCACAAGTATGATGCAGGGGGTCCTGGGACAAACAATGGGAGATGACACAGGGGATAATTTGTTGCAGTGCAAAGAGTATTTCTGGCAAGTGTAACATTAGGGGAATGAGGCCCATATTAAGACTCACAGTCCGTGCCTTCCTTTAATGACTGCATTGTGACTCAGAAGACATAGTGCAGCACAATTTGTTGGTGATGTCCCTGTATCTCATTGAGAAACATATAGTGTAAGTTGCCAACAAATCACATGTTTGGACTGGAGCAGCCAGGTGCATAGTCTCGGTTTTAGCTGTCTCAGAATATTTTACAGTTTACAGGATAGCTATCATCAGGTGGCAAGAGGCCCTCCCTTTTGGTTGGCTTCAACACCTTGATTTTGGGCTTATGGAACACTGTCCTGTTTAAAAGGAAACAGGATAGTTATGGACACGGACATGTCAGTGTTATGGTCATTGCTAAAGAAGCAATTGACTTGGTAAGGGCTGGGTAGGACACTTCGCCCAACCCCAACAGGGGCTATATATAATGGAGAGCAGTGACCAGGGGCAAGAGAATCATGGACGTCTGCACCTCAAGTCAGCAGGGGGAGAAGGCAGCTGAACAGGGTGGGCTGGGTGGAGAGGGCAACAATATGGAGGGAGGCAGGGGACAAGGCAGGCTAGTAGCAAGGGTTTGATTCAAATTACTCACCCCTTTTTTTATGCAGTTGAGGAAGATGGCACCAAAGAGAGACCTGGTTTCCAGTGCCAAATTGAGGGAGGAGGCATCCAAGCTGATGGAAAAGAATTGATGACCTCACTGAGGTGACATGGCTTTGGGAAGAGGAGAAGGAAGCATCTAAGAAGAGGAAGGAGTTGAAGGGGTGGATGAGCCAGGGCAGAGGGGGAAAGAGGCCATGTGGAGCTGTACCGAGCCCACAGACTGTACCTCAGCCTGAACTGGCACCAGCACCATCAGAGCCAAGCCTTGGTGGGGTAAGGGAAATACAGACTATCCAAGGAAGAGGATTTGAAGGAGTATTTAGAGGGGCTTCACAGGGATATGGAGGAGAAGGGCCTCTAAAAAATGGAGTAGGCAATCCATGAGATCAAAAGTGAGAGTGGGGAGGATACTGGGGCAGGCGAGGACAAGAAAGGGGGAAAAACTGTATGATGGGCCACCGGATTTCACTCTAGGTGAACATATCCCCACTTCTATTAAAGAAAAGATTTGGAAGGAGGACTATGTGGACATGTGTGGGCTGAGAGATGAGAATACAGCGAGGAAGTATGAACAGAAGGAGTCTGTGGGCAAATTAGAGATGGTGGTGGGGTTAGCAGTGGAAGAGGAAGCTAAGTACAAAGGAGAGAATATAGGAGGGAGTTTATCAGTATATTAGCAATGACCACTTAAGGCTAATGCAGTTTTACATTCTGCATAATATTTACTACACTCTGGCTAAGCTGCACGGGATAGGCAAGTTGCAGAGTAAAATGTGCTTTAGGTGTGAAGAAGCCCCCGGAACATCGCTTCATATACTATGGGATTGCCCCAAAGTAGCATCCCTTTGGAGTGCTATCAGAGACAGAGCGGACACATTGTTAGGCTTGCAAGACCATTTTTCACCACAGGTTTGTATTGTGGGAGATTATTCTACCGTTTCTTTCAAAGAGAAAAGATACTTTGTGGCCGTTAGTTCCCTGACAGTAAAATGGCTTATTCTCCAATATCGGAAGGACCAACATGTGATTTCTTGCCTTGAATGGATTAAGGAGTTATTATATAACTTAAGAATTGAAAAACCAATTGCTAGCTTACAGGGTAAGCTTCCCCTGTATAAATCTAGATGGGACACGTTTTTCATGCTTTGGTCTCTCTCTTTTTCCTCCTAATGAATCTAGTTGGGAATAGTGTAGTAGTGTAGGGAGGATAAGGTCCCAGTAGGCTGCCCTGCAAGAATTCAAGGATGAAACACTTAGGGTCTCACACATGATTGGGAGAGGGCACCATCGGTGAATGTATTGGTGGGTCTGGGGGATAGGTGGGGGGGATGGGGGGCTGGGGAGGTAGGAGGGGGAATGTATACTATTTGACTGAATGGCATGTAGAGATTCTCTTTTTGTTTTTTGTGCTTTATGTATGATAAGCAAGTTATCGAATCATAACTGTATGGCAATTGTATCTTCAAGTTCTCATGCCATTGTACCAAAATATGTATGTACTGTATGTAAAGATGTATGATTAATGTCAAAGTGTTGGACTTGATGGTAAAAGAATGAAGTTTATTTAATTAAAAAAAAAAGAATATAGACATATAGCAGGCTGGGTTCATGATTTACAGTGTCCTCATACTGCAAAAATAGCCAGAGCTGGCAGTTCTTCTCCTGACATACACAGCCATCATCCACAATGCCTACAGGGCTAATCTTGCGTATGGATGGCTAAAATATATGATGTGTTTCAAAAGCAGATGGCAGCAAAAGGAGAGCTAAGAAGGGACTGTACCCACTCAGAACTATGGGTAAGGACCCTATCAGGGCCAGTCAAGTGGGGACCAGGGGGCCAGCAAGGGGGACCAGAGCATAAGCAGTCCTTTTGGGGTGGCTGTGGGGGCGTTTCAATGAGAGAGGAAGAGGGACGCACAACAGGTGAAGTTAAAATTCCAGCTACAGTTGGACTTGAAGGCCTGGCTGGAAGGGAGCGATCGAGTTTCACCTTAGTAACAAATCCTATGGTCAAGGATGTGGTCAATGCATGGACACAACTTTATCTGGACAAGGAGAGGAGGGGGTTGCTGTGTCAGGGTTTCAGGGAAGGTTTATCTTTAGGTTTTGGGGGTTCCAGAAAGGAATGATGGAGAAGTACTTGGATCAGTGATGGGAAAGGTGATATAGACAAGAAGAAATCTCTGAAAAGAGGTGCAGGTGGGCAGGGTGGAGGGCCCCTTTGAGGTATCCCCCCATGCTGAGTTTTGGATATGTCCACTGGGGGTTGAACCCAAGAAACAGCTAGGTGACTTTCACCTTATCCACCACCTGTCATTTCTGAATGGGGCCTCAGTGAATGATGGGATTCCTGAGGGCCTCCGGCTAGAGTCTTTCACATCCTTGGACCAAGCAGTGGTTATGATCAGGGCAGCTAGGGGGAGCATGGCTGGCAAAGATGGACACTGAGTCCACTTTTCAGTTGCTGACAGTCAGGCCAAAGGATTGAGACCTGCTGGGTTTTCAATTTAAAGAAGGGTGTATTACCACAAGGCCACAACCATGGAGTGTTCAGTGGCATGTTCTACATTTGAAGCTTTCAGTTATTGGGTTCAATGGATTTTTGAGTGGCATTATGGGCACAGGAGGGTTGCACACTTCCTGGACAATTTTCTGCTCATCGAGGAGGGGAAAGAAGATACAGAAGGGATGCTGACAGACTTTAAAGAAATGGGTGGGGGTAATAGGGATGCCACTAGCAAAAGGGAAGACCAATGGACTAGCAATGAAGCTAGAGTTTCTGGGTATAGAGGTTGATATGGTACAAGGATGTTTACATTTTCCAGAAGATAAGGTGGCCTGGCTTAGGGGTCTATTGAAACAGGTCTGGATAGGAGGAGGGTGCCTCTGGTATTAGTACAACATCTAATAGGGCACCATAATTTTTCCTACATTGCCATAAGCACAGGCAGAGCTTTTACCCGGAGGTTGGCATGGGTCATGGGGAAGGCAAAGCTACTCCATTATTGGGTAGATATTACCAAGGGTGTATGGGAGTACTTGCAGGTTTGGGTGGCCTTTTTGGAGGGTTACAATGGGGTTCACATTTTGGCAAGAAGAATGGGTCTATAATACGGATATGGAAATATACTCAGATGCCTGGGAGGCCCTAGGAATGGTAGCATACTTTAAAGGGGACTGGATCTTAGAGGTCTTGCCGAGTACCTGGGGCAAGGCAGGTTTGCTAAAAGACATCATGTTCTTGGAGGTACTTCCCATTTTTGTGGCACTAACGGTATGGGTGACAGGATGAGGAGAAAGCACATACTGTTCTGATGTTGCAACAAGAGGGTCATAGATGAGATCAACAGGAAAGGGGGTGTCTGGATATAGTGGGTAGGGTTATGAGACAGCTGGTGTTACTGGGATTGCAGTTAAACTTATCCTTTAAAGCATGGCATATTAATGGTATCCAGAATGAGACTTCTGACAGTCTCTCTCATTTGCAGTTAAACAGGTTCAGGGACTTGGCCCCGCAAGCATCAGTACACAGGGCCAAGGTTCTGGGTCAGTTGTGGGAAAATGATTTGAGAGAGCCTGATGGTTGTACCAGAATTCTTGGTCTGCCAACATGCTAAAGGCATATGGGGGGCATGGGGGGCCTTCCAGGAGTTCCGGGCACAAGAGGGGTTTGAGGTAGGTATGTCAACCACAGAGGATAAGGTAAAGCAACACATGGTTAGGAGATGGGAGGAGGGGATGGACCACACCACCATGGGGGTTCAGCTGGCAGGGATTGGATGGGCATGTAGTGATAGGGCATGGTCTGATGCATCAAATGGGAAGGCCATGAAACAGATGCTCTTAGATTGGCAAAAAGGCCAAGGGGGAGGATGGACAAATGGTGACCTATCATGAGGCAGCTGTTGTGACTTCTAGGAGCAGTGCAGTAGATCTGAACATCAGCCAAAGTAGCTTGCTTATTTCTGGCCATCTTTCCACTGATGGTGAGGAGGGCATTTTGGATAAGTGAGATAGTGGTGCAGCAGAAAACGGATCTTAGGAGTGGGCTGCAGGAGAATGACATCAGGTTTGGTGAAGGTAGGTGGTGATCTGGCTGCCTAGGTCAAAAACTAAGCAACTCAGCATGGGGATAGGGGGAGTGGTGGTACATTGGCAGGTGTCCAGAAAGGTTTGCGCAGCTATGGAGATGGGGAACACAGGAAAACCAGGGTGGCGGGGGAGGGAATCTGGTTCTAGCATGGTGATGGGAGTCTGGTGACAGGATTCCAGGTGGGTGGAGTCCTCAAAACTTTATAAATTTATTGGGGAGGACCTGGACCAATTTGTTCCCCATTCTTTCTGGCTAAGGGCAGCATCAGAAGTCACAGCAAGGGTAGGGTCAGAGGAGGAGGTGAAGAGAGTGGTCAGTGGAGATCTAGCTGCTACAAGAAGTATGTCAGAAAGTGATATTAACAGGAATTTTCATTTACCCGAGAGAAGGGGCACAGAGACACATTTGGATCATGGGGCATTCTTTTATTTATTGGGTCAAAAGGATGGCAGCAGCCAGATGTGATGGGATGCAGATGAGGATGGATTTTGAATGCGCAAAGCTACACTGAAAGGGGATGTGCAGCATGAGATGGGCCCAACTCATGCTGCTATTGGAAGAGCTGAGGGTGTGATGGAGCAGACTGGATGTAATAATAATAATAATAATGATATATTTGGGGAGGGGTTATGATTTAGGAGAAACTCAATAAGGTGCTTTGGTACAGGCCATAATGGCAGACTTAGAAAGGGTAAAGGGGTTGTGGCCAGCAGTGGTGATTGGCAGGTCCTTGATCACCTCCAGAAGTGTGCAGTGGCATGCCAGGGATGTCAGAGCCATAGAGAAGGGCAGAAAGCAGCTCAACAGGAAGGTAGCAAAACTGGTTATAGAGATGGGGTACATATACAGCACAGGGATATTTCTTTTGATATAGCTGAGGTTTATAGATCAGATGTGGTCCACCTCTCGGAGTTTGGGATGTGTTTCTTCCTAAGGCCATTGATAGACCTAGTGGGAAGACAGGAGTGGGGGATCCCAAGGTGCTAGCCCACAAGGGGGGAGACCTATATTCCATTGCTTGGCTGGAGATGGGTCAATGGAAGAACAGAGAGGAAAGCAACAGATGGAATAAGGGAGAGCAGACAGAAGGGGACAGGTGGGCAGGGCAACATGGGTTGGGGTCAAAGGCATACAGATGTGGATGTAAAGGGGGAGGAACAAGAGAGATAGCACTAGGGATCAAATCTTAGTCTCCAGACCTGGAGAGGGGTGTCCTGGTAAGTTGGTGCCTGGTACTGGTGATGGTGTGGGGGACACGACTGGTGTCCAGACCCCGAAGACAAGGATTGGGAAAAGAGGATCATGGCAGAAGATCAAGGAGAAAATATGGAAAAGAAATGGACTGGAATGAAATGTGTGATTTTATGAGATCACTGAGTATGTAAATATTAATGGTGTTCGATAAATTGCTGCTAGCGAGCATCCAAGCTAGAAGTTGTGGTGAGTTTTCATTTCTGGGGGGATCAGATGACAAACAGGTTTCCACTAAAAGGCAACCTGAATTGTCTGGTGGACAAAATGGAAATGAGAGATGCTGGGGAGAGAAAATGAAGCTGGGGAGTAGGAGGAGCCTGGTTACATCAGTGGTGAGAACAAAACATGTAGTGTCGTATGATGCAGGTTCAGGGCTCATGGCCCAGGTTGTGATTGGTCAAGGTGGGGCAAAAATTGAGTCCCGATGGAGCCCTGAAGGGGTTTATAAGGTGAGGTAAGCTCACAGATCTCCCTCTTCTGCTGAGAACTTGATCCCACCCACTCAAACAGGAGGGAGAACTGGGCCAGAAGAGGAAAGGGGGTGAGGGGTCCGTAAGTTGGCCCAGAACCATGAAAGGGTGTCATTGCTGGTTAGTGGAAGAGGAATGGCAATGCTGGGAGGTAATGTGCTACAAAGGGTGTAACAGGGGGCTGAAAGAGTCCAGTCAGACAGCAATTCACCTGTGTATATGGGGGTGAAAAGAGTGAGAGAGGGGAGGAAGGGCAGAGACGAACAAGAGATGGAATTGGGGGGAGATAGAAGGGGGGAGGTGGGCAGGAAAACATGGGCCGGGGTCAAATGTGCCCAGATATGGACATAAAAGAGGGAGGGACAAGGGAGGTAGCACTAGGGGTCATATCTTAATGTCTAGACCTAGCAGGGGGGAGGTCCTGGTAAGCTGGTACCTGGTACTGGTAATGGTGTGGGGGTGGATCTGGCATCAAGACCCCAAAGACAAGGATCAGGAAAAGAGGATTAAGATAGAAAATCAAGGAGAAAATATGGAAAAGAAATGGACTGTAATGAAATGTGTGATTTTTTGAGATCACTGAGTATGTAAATATTAATGGTGTTCAATAAAATGTTGCCAGCGAGCATCCAAGCTACTGTAAAATTTTGGATGAGTTTTCATTTCCAGAGGGGATGAGATGACAAGTACCCTTTATAGTATATTCAGCAAAATGCCATTTTTCACCATAGGTAGGAAAACACATCTCGTGCAGGATTTTAAAAATGACACATGTCATATTTATGAGGTGATGTGGAAAAATTGCTATGTTGAAAGTCTGGAATCAAAATATTAAGAACTACTGAAGTTATGAGGCTGCTTTAGTAAAATCCAACATAGGCTTATAATGTTATTGTTTTTTAATATTTTCCCCCAAATTTTTGACATAGCCTTCTTGTGACCCCACATCATGATGATCAAGTGCAGAGCTCCAGCCTGAATGGTGAGTTTACACAGTGACTGTGAAATCACCTTTCAGGGTGTGAAAACACATTTTGACCAGGATTTGAAAAGTGACAGTTGTCACATTATCAGATGCTATGAAGAAATTGCAGTGTTGAACATTTGGGGTCAAAATATTAAACATTATCAAAGTTATGAGCCTGCATTCATACATTCCAATATAGGCTCCTAACTTTACTGTTTTTATAAAATGTTTGCCTCAAATTTTCAACATAGCATAATCTTATGACCCTACATCAGGAACAAGAGTGAAGAATATTTTTAACTCCTGCCAGAAAGGTGATTTCACGCAGTGACTGGGAAATCATCTTTCAGGAAGCAAAAACACATTTTGGCCAGGATTTGAAAAATTGCAGCTATCATGTTCATGAGGTACTGTGAAGAAATGGCTATGTTGAAAATGTGTGGTCAAACTATTGAAAATTACCAAAGTTATGAGCCTGCATTTACAAACTTCAACATAGGCTCATACCTTTTTTTTTATATTTTTTCATCAAATGTTCAACATAGCCTTCTTATGATGCCATCTTCTGAACATTTGTGAAGAAAATGTTCAACATCTGCCCAAAAGGTGATTTCTTGCAGTGACAGTGAAATCACCTTTCAGGATAGATTTACCTAACATCACTTGCATTGTTCATGAGGTAGTGTCCCAAAAAAGGTAAGTTACAGATTTGAGGCAAATATATTGAAAAATGGCCAAGTTATGCTACTAAGTTCAAAATTCCATTGAAATACTTTGAACAGCATACCTGATTTCCTCAGTTCATGGTCGGGCATTGAAGAATGAATGAAGACGTGTCTGCGGTCTAGAGAAGATTAGGGTGTCAGACCCCTGGTGGGCAGGTAAGGGCATGGAAAGGTGCTGAGTGGGAGTAATAACAGCACAACTGACACTGATGGACAGTTTTCTTTTGTAAAACATTACAAACTAAAAAAATCAAATAAAGAACAATGAGGGATGGTTTTCCCTGTTGCAGGTAGTGACACTCGGGGATTGGCACCCACCAGTGTCACTGTTACAGTTGGAAGCACTAGGAGTGGGATGTGTGGTGCTGCATTACTAAAAAGGGCAAGGTGGGGAGTGGCAGCTGGCATGAGGCCTTGGGTACCTCGTGCCCTAATAATAACATGGGTTGTGCTGGGGGAGGAGGGTTTGGCAATGGTGAATGTTTGAACAGGCATTCATGGACAGTTTTATTTGTTACAGGTTTAAAACAATAGTAAAAAAAAAAAAATGAAGGAAAGGCACTGGGGATTGAGAAACCCCTAGTGTCATTGTAATGTTTGGCAGCACAGGGAGTGGGTTGCCTGTTGTTGCCTAACTAAAACAGGCAGAGTTGGGGTAGCAGCTTGCATACAGGATTAGGCATCCCCGTGCTGTTATAATAATGTGGGTTGGGCTGGGACTGCTGCAACAGACAGCAATGCATATTTTCTTTTTTTACAGGCTGACAGGCTCCTGTAACAGGGGTTGGGCTGGGGAGAGGCAGCTGTTTGCTGTTTGCTTCATGTAAATCAAAGGATGAAAACCATTTCTAATTGGAGTGGCTCAGTCCTTTGAAGTACATGAGGTTTCAGCCCATCAAGCAGGGAGTGATGTCGAGACCAGAGTGCGCAGTCATTGGTGCAGACTGCCAAGCACTAGTTATTGTGAACTGCAGTGGGCTTGACAGTGACACCACCCATTATCCCAGTAACTCCTTGCAAAATATTTGGTGCTCATGTGTACATTAAATGTAAAAGATCTAGTGTGATAAGAAAACTTCAGCAGATTGCTACAGGTTATACATGAATATGTTTACGGCTAACAAAACCAGTACCATCCCCTATGCATTCATGTGTATTATAGCATTGTATTTTTTTGTTTAGCTGGTCAATCATGTAAATGGGCTATGTAGCCCATGGAGTTACCAGAGTACAAATAAATAAACTAAAGTAAATTCTTGGGACTCATGACATCCATCCCCCACCACTCTTTAAGAAATAGTATGGGGTATCATCTAAGAAAACAAATACAATCATGCTTTGCATTAAGAGAAGCTCTGCAACATATCAGGAGATAATGTATTGCCAGTATGGATAACTGCTCAGACTCTGTCTTGACTACAGTATTCATTTCTGGTCCCTACATAGTAGGAACGATATTGACAGGCTTTATCTGATGCATAAGAAAACTACAAAGGTAGTTAGCAGTTTGAACAATATGGGCTATGAAGACTATGGGCAGAACTAGGACTGCATTCAAAAGAGAAGACTCAGAGGTGACATAATTACATTATTCAGATATTTGAATTGTAAAACACCAGCAGACCAAATGCAATGCTTCAGGAAGCATAAGGATGAGAGGGGAAAAAGTGACCCAATGGCTACATATTGGGAAAGATGCATTCACTAAGACTTGCTGTGCTAATACAGAAAGATACAACTCCAACCTGGATAATCTGTCTGCTGGCCTACATGCTCTGATCTGTACTGTCACCACAGTGCAATGGCACATTCCTGTGCAGTACTTTACCAACAAATTCATCTCACTTCTAAACACTTGAGCTTATTAGTTGCCCATTTGGTTTGTGCACGAAAACTAGGACAACAGGCAATTCATTCTCGATAGGATGAACTATATTTTTAAATGTGATTAAGAGCTGGTCCATTTCCAATAACATTACTCTTTGAATAACTAAAGAATTTGCCTGAGCATTGTGTGGGTAAAGCACTATCTAGAAACCCTTGTTCCTAAATCATTAAGAAACAACAGAGGGCAAACCTGCCAGTGGCAGATACCACTGAGGAAACAAGGTCAAATAGTCCCTCACTGTCTCCCAAGCATCATCATTTTGTTTTGAAGTATGCTGAATCTAACCACCCCTTCTGCAATGAGTAATATGTTGTGTGTCCAATTATGTTATTTTCCATGAGAACGAAATTTAAATTTAATTTTATTGACTTGGCACTCCCCATATTTGTTGATTTCTTCAGGAGTCTATTTCATATACTGGGCCTTTTACATAAGAAATAATACCAAAAGGGTGGATGTTATTGGGAATACTGGACCACCCATGAGTATAGCAAGGCCAAACACAAAAGGCAGAGGGCCTTACAGCACCTAGAAGGTTTGATACTCCCACACTTCCCACTGTGGAGGTTATTTTTGCACTTAGAAAATGTGTTACTGCTACAAATTTAAAAAATAATTACAAATTAAAAATAAACATTTTAAAAATGAGTAATGACTAATGGAAAATAAATTATTTTGTAAAATAGTCCTCATATTGGTATAATCATCAGTAGAGGGCGCCGCTGTATCTGAGAAACTTTTTTTTAATTAGGTTTTTACTTTTTCCTTTTTGTTGCTTGTTCTCCCCTCAAAGTAGAAGTGTGCTGCCCCCCACCCAGCAGTCTGCACTCCAGGAAGGCAACATAAGCATGCTCAGCAGTCAGTATTTGGTACTCAAGACATTCACGTTACAGTGGCTGGGCACAGTGGTAAGAGCACAGTTGGGGCATGAAATAAGTGGTATGCTTCTGAATGCTGCTCCCACAGATGCAGATGTGCTGTAGGGTTTGGCAGCACAGAGAGTGAGTAAGTGAGTGGTGGGAGTGCAGAACTGCACATTGACTGCAGTGTGGAAGTAGTGAGCAAGGGAGGTGGAGACAGCTGGCAGCAAAACAAATGCTAAACCTGTAAAACCAGGTAAACGCTGTACTTTTTTTTCTTGAATCTCAAAATTAAATTATTGGACCTGCTGGTTTTGCACATATTAAATCGGCAAATCTGATAAATGTTTGGATATTGTTAAGTTGGACCACCATTGTGTGTTTATTGTATATGTATTTAAACTGCAATGTTATCTACAAGATTAACTGTTTGTCTTTTTTACTTTATTTTAAACCTTGTCCTGTCCACTACTAATGTATTGGAAGAACAACACATTGCTACTGCTACTATTACTATTATGACTACTATTTTATATTTTAGTGTTTCTCAGGTGTAGTAGAGGATGGGATATAGAGGTCGCTCTTACTAAGTGAGAAAAAAAGGGCTTCTGTTTGAAAGTTGAAAGAATTTGCACAGCTGCCTAAGGGATGTCTGCAGTAATAGGTCAATTGGCACTGGCACTAACTTTGTCTTGGTCTCTGTTAGCACATTCATGTATACTCTGGCATCTGGCAAGGGTCTCAGCCAATAAGAGACAAGGATTTTTCCTACCAACTTCTAATGAGGGATAGATTACATGAATGCTGAAAGTATAAAATATTGTACAGCCAATGTTGAAGAGTCACTATTTTTTTTGTTTGTTTGTTTGTTTTCTGTTCAGGATTTATCTATGAAGAAAAAGAAAGAAATCATAGGTAGTTATTTTTAATATATTGTAGTGTTTAAGTAATTTAAGATCAGAAGGAACTCTAGGTCAATCAAGAATCTCAGCTTTTCAAAACTGCATTTACTATTTTCAGCATGCACTAGGGTTACTCATAATCTGACAAATTGAATGGATTTTACAAATTTAGGATTTTCTAATTTGCAATCCAAAAATCTTGAATCCTACACGGAATCCTAAAACCTATTTTTACAGAGGCATTTGGGATTTGGGATTTCAAATCCAATTCTGAAATGTGGGTCCTTTTAGGATTTGAAATAGAATCAAATTAGGATTTGCAAATTCCTCAAATCCTAAATTTAATAATTGGTAACAATTCTGAGTATCCTAGTATGCATGTATTCTAACCTGCTGTGCTCAGTTTGTATCTCACATGATGCTGCAGCTCTTTGTTCTATTGTTCTTGTACTGAGAGAGAAGAGTAACAAGTCGTTTTTGTTGCATTTTTCCTTGACTCTCACCAAGTCCTTTTCTCAATTTGATTTCCAGGTGAGACTGTCTATGACAACATCTTCCTTGAGGACAGAGAAAAACCACAGCATAGGAAGCAGCCACCCATTTCTATCTCCCGTAGCTGTTATGAAAATCAGGACACTCTTAGACAGAAACGATAATGTTTATGAAACATTCACCCCCTCTTCCCCCACATACACACAGATATTATGATGTCAGAAGACACTGTTCAGGATCCCAGGAAGTCGATAATACTGGTCATTGAAAGAAGTGTGCAGACTGGCAAATTATGCTGATAGAATGCTTATTTCACTTCTAGAATGTTCCAAAAACATACTTTGAAAAAGTTCATTAAAAAATGACCATTAGTAAACTACAGGAATATATGGAAGCTGTGGGTTTATTTATTCATTTACACAATGTAATGAAAAACTGCATTTTTTTCCTGCATTTGTTTTCCACATGGTGCAGGGGGAGAGATAAAGGCATAAGTCAACAAGGCTCAGGCCTTCCAGTGGTCCATCCTGACTAATCTAATTTGTGATCATTTCTATCTGGGACACTTCAGATTATTTTCTGCAAGAATGTATCGCTGTACAGCCCTTATAAACACCTCATTAACCAATTAAAACCTCTGTATTACATACCTGACCTCAGCTGGAAAAGAACTGTGATTTGCCTGCAGTTGTTGTGGTGCCAGGGTCAACATAATAAACTTTGGAAAACTCTTAACAGAAGAGCCCAATGTCTTTGCTCAGTAGCCAGCCTGAGGAGACATTAGCACTGCTGTAGCTGCTTTATTAATTTATTTTTGCTTGTTGTTTCTTTTTCCAGGGCTGGTATTACACACTGTGGTCCAACAGTTGTTGTGGTCTCCAACTCAAATAATTCTCATTCTGACCCTGTGAATGGTTTAAGTCTTCAATATTTAAATTTTTTTCTTAACTATTGAGATGTCTTACTGTACCCTGTTGAACCAGCAAACAAAAGGAGTTAGTGTGCTGTACAGAAGCTTTCTGAATGCTGTCCCCTTGACATGATGATGCCTACCACAGTAGAAGGATAGGGGCCCACATGACTAACCTTGCTGAGGGCCCTGCAAAAAAATAATGCTGTCTTTCTGATAGCCAATTTGAATTTAAACTCCGCTATACCTGTTATTTCAACTTCCTCTAAGGATTATTTATCCTTTAGTAAATTGCATGGTGTAATTTATTATAAAATGGGCAAAACATTTCCTGAATCCTGAATGGCTGAAAACCTCTTCTAGTCATGTCCTTATAAGGACATAGCCTTACAACTGACACTACTTATGCCAGGCAATGCCCAATCACCCTAGGTATCAGTGAACCAACCTGTCACTGTTAGCAATTTGAAAGAACAAAGATGACCATGATCTCCAAAGCCGTTCTACTAGTATAAGGTGTCTGACATGAAAAACACCCACTGCAGCCCTCCCACATAAATAAACCATGTTTTTCAGTAATTCTGTGTATCATTTTTTTTTAAAAAGAAGTTTGACAGGTTCTGCTGTCGGTAAGGCTGGCTGCTACAGCAATTGAGTGAGGGAAACCTGTGCAGTGGATTTGAAATTCCATTACAGCAATCCAGTGAGTGAGGCAGCAGCCTGGAGCAGCAACTTTCAGAATTAAAAACAGACTCCCCCTTCTGGCACTACTGTTCTCCATGGTTGATATAAAAATCTATCATGAGTGAGTGACTGATGCCATTGTAGCCCCACTAGTCTTTCCGGCTCTCATTTACTCCATTCGTGTCTGCTATCCTTCTCTGCTGTGAAGGAGAGGAAATATTCGGTGTCCCTTATTTTGTTCATCAGGGCAGGTATTTTCTCCTCTAGCATTAAAACAACTGATTTAAATCTACTAGGTTCCTTCAGTACCGCTTCTGGCATATATTTTTGTAGTGTCTATTAATGGGGACTGAGCAGGTACCATTGCCACTTGTCTTGAGAGAAGGAGCCTACCTCATCTGACAGCAGTTCATAACATAAGAAAAAAATTCCATTATGAGTGAGTGCTTAAAAGTAAATAATATATAATTCCATTACGAGTCAACACTTGAAGTCTTTGAAGTTAAAAGCTCAACATTATAAGCATTGTTTTAAAGGGCTAAATATGGCAGCTGCAGTGGGACCTCTTGCTGTCAGTGAAACAAGATGATCCCTGTGCGGCAAATGGTCACTCTAGGCATTTGTAGCTACCAAACACAGAACAAATGAAAGTGAGTCTGAGAGGGAGAGTAAAAGTAGTAAAATAAGAAGTGATGGACACATATATAGAGAGCCTAAAAGAAGCAGTGATGGACAGCAATATAGGGAGCTCTCTACTGCTGATAAAATACTTGTTAAAGCAGTTTAATAAAGGGACTGCTTGTTACTATTTGAACTATTAAAACCTCATTTTATTTATATTTTTGAGGGTTATTTTTCTTTTTTCTTATAATAATTATGTGGGGCATTTTATAAACACAATAAGACACTCTGAGGTGTGGGCTATGGCCTGATAAGAGCACTTCCAAGGCACTAAAGGCACTCATCTTAAGCACCTCATGCCTCATAATGCACCTGGGGTGTGTTCTTATTAGGCCATAACCCACACCTCAGAGGGATCTACTATGGTTTGCATAAATGCGTCAGCCCGACTCTCACAATCCTGATGCTGGGTGGCCCCTGCACTCCTCAATGTGGGCAGTTCCTCCCCCCCCACCCACGTACTTAATTATTTTAACTCCACAGTGGGTAAAATCCTGATGCTGGGCAACTGTGTTTTGGGCACTCGGCGTCAGGATTGTGAGCATCGGGCTGATTCATTTCAGCAAATCAAGTGCCCCCCCCAGGAGTGCCTTATTTCTTTTTTAAAGTTTAATTTTATGTGGGGAACATGCATGGCTCACACTCACTTATGGAAGGAAATATTTTTCTAAGAATGGTATGGAGCAAATCATAGATACTGTATAAGAGATTTAAAAATTATGTTCAATAAGCAGGTATCGTTACTATTGTAAAAATAATACTTGTATATTTTTATCTGTTTAATTTACTATACAGTATGATTTTGTTCTTAAGTTTTTATTTTGGAAAAGAGTTCCCCTATTGCTTAAAAATTCACTTGTGGCACTATTGTCTGTTAATAATACTGCTACTGAGACCACTTTTACAGTTGTAAGCTGTAAGAGTGGTTTCAGTTGTACTCTTAAGAGTATGAGAACCATGAAACAAAGGAGAATAGTTCTGATATTACACTACTCTTTCAACTGTTAGAGTGGTGTCAGTGGTGGTACAGTGGTGGGGTGGTAGTGCCCCTACAGTTAGGGTTGAGTAAGCTGTTTAATGTTAAACCTCTAACTTTACACTTTAATAGCTTCCCCCATTCAACAGATTTGCAGGAAAGTTTGCATGTGTGGTCCTTGGGAAAAGATTCCTTGATGTGTCAAGTTCCATTCCAGTATAATGTGCAGATTTTGAAAAATGTGGGTTTGGGCTGTTTTTTGTCATCACCTAGCACCCAGATGGTTTGTAAGTTTGTTTTGAAATGTTCAGGGTAGAAAGGGCCTGCTCCAGAGATGTAACTTTCATTGGTTGGTTAAAAAAATGTGTTAAAAGGATTTAAAATTTCAGTTCTCACTATGCATAGTGGGGTCTTTCAGATAGCTCCTTCATTCGAGAAAGGAATTTGGCCATACAAAAATGATTCTGCATTGTCAGTGGGGGGGATCTAGTTTCACGAAAAAAATTCTTGTTTTGTATGGCTGGCATCTTTTTTCTGCTTTTAAAAAACAATGTTTTTTAACACCCAGAAAAATGATGTGGTACAGAGAGACCAACATATGTATATTGATAATCTGGACCCCATAAGCATGATTCTGCAGTTAGATTATAGAAAACGGATCCAAAAATGTGTTTCTGAAACATTTTAAAAATCTTGTTTCATGAGACAATTTTCTTATTTCATAAGGTCTCATGAAAAACTAAGAGGGGCATACAAAACAAGATTAAGTTTATTTAAAAACATGAAGATGGACTTAATATTTTTTAGGTTCTTGTTTCATATGAACAAATCCTGTTTTGTTTGTTTGGCATAATCCTGTCTCATAAAACAGGATTCATTTATATGAAAAAGAGAAGTTGGACTTAGTTTTGTTTTCATATTCTTGGTATGTATGAACAAATTCTGCTTCGTGAGAATGACACAGTCTTACAAGATAGGATTCATTCATGCAAAATAATCACTTGGACTTTGTTATTTTGCCCATTCTTGTTTTGGTTTAATGAATCCTGTTTTGTGAGACCAGCACAATATCACGAAACTGGATTCCTTCATACAAAAAAGAAGTTGGAGTAAGATTTTTATTAACATTTGCACTTTAAGAAAGTATAACTCCATGTAGAATTGCAGTTAAGTGACAGCCTATATATCAAAAGAAAGATCTACAGGAGTACTAGAATACCAATATATTATAGTGACAAGAAAAAAACTCTGGGGCCTGTTAAAACATGAAAAAAAAAAATAATTCTGATAGGATATATGACAAATGCCTCCGTCTGCTCTTGACTTTTCATCCCTACCTATCCTCATGACTCTGGATACCTGACTCTCCCTATGGTACTTAGTAACATAGTAAATGTATTGTAAGCAACAGCTTGGAATTGATTGTAACCTGTTTTTTCTCCCTCATTCTCAAATTGCATTGTTCTTTCAAATTGTCTTATTGTTCAAATTGTCTTGTTTTCTACTGTCTCTCAACCAAAGTGGAACCTTTGAAAAAGAGCCTTGACTCAAAGGTACTTGTAATCCAAGACTTAAATAAATAAAATAAAATAAACCATTGCAAATTTAACAAGCTGTGACTCGATCACTAAAATGACTTAAGGGACAAGCTATATATTAAAAGAAAGGTCTATGTGAGTACCAATATACTCAATCCCTAAGAAATAGCAATTGAAAATAGATATATAAGAAATATAAATATTAAAAGATAAAAATTCCCATAGGATAACAATGCAATATTAAGAAGGCATGTCTCTTTTGAGGTCAGGCTAAAGTGACAAAAGTAGGGAAATGTGGCTTTAGGGTTTTGAACTGTCAAACCACAAAGCCCACCTAAATTAAATCAGGTATGGAGTTTTCTTAGGGGTTATCAATGCTAAAGCTCACACCATGGTATACATTCCACAAACACACACACACACACACACACACACACACACACACACCCTAATGTGCTTTAGGGGTGCCATTGGGGTTTTAGGGTTTCCCTACTTTTGCTGCTTTAGCCTGAACCTTAAATATTGCATTAACTGAGTTTTTGTTTTGCAAAGAACTTCCTTACATTTTGAGATAGTATAATTGTATCCTTTTTTTATGTGGGAGCACAGGACTCTCCAGGCACAACCCTCCCATCCATCCAAATTTCTTTAGGTACTGTAACAGTATCCTTATTTGCCTATAGGATCGCAGGGCCCAGGCCTTGCATTCCTATCCCTTCATAGCTGTATATATGTATGCATGTTGTTATGGAAGCACAGTGCCCTGCACTTCCATTTATAGAACAGCAGCAAATAAACTGCCAACATAGCCATCTTATTACACAACCTCATGAAACCACTGGGAAAAGTTTTCAAATCCCTACCAAAACGTCATTCCTCACCACCACATCATTCTATGCAGGGACCATGAAATCACCTTTCAGGATGTAAAAACATGTTTTGGACAGAATTTAAAAAATGACAACTGTCACATTCATGAGGTTCTGTAAGGAAATGGCTATGTTGTAAATTTGGGATAAAATATTGAAATTAACAAAGTTACAAGCCTGCATTTGCAAAATTCAACAGAGGCTCATAACTTTGTTGTTGTTGTTTTATATTTTTATGCCAAATTTTCAACATAGCCTTCTTATAACCCCACCTCATGAACGGGGCAAAGACATTTTCCAACTCCTACCCTAAAGGAGATTTTACACAGGGACCACAAAATCACCTGTTGGGACAGATATGCCTAATTTCACTAAAAGTGCTCATGAGGTGAGGTCCCCAATGAGACAAGTTAAAAATCTGGACCACAAATATGCAGAAATGACCATGTTATGCCACCAGGTTCAAAACTCCACTGCAATACATTGAACTGCTTACCTGAGTCTTCAGTTCACAGTCCGATTTAAAGAGTGAAAATGTGTCTATGGTCCACAGAAGATAGTGTTAGACTCTCGATGGGCAAGTATGGGCTTGTGAGGGTGCTGAGTTGCAGTATCAGGTGGGGGGACAGAAACAGTTGCAAAATACATCAACAGATGGTTTTCTTCCTACAGGGTAAAAAAAAAAAAAAAATAGAGATTTACTTTTTTTTTGCAAATTGCAACATTGGAGGATTAGGCATTCCCAGTGTCATTTTATTGTTTGGGGGGATGGATGGTATTGAGATGGAGGATCAGTGAAGTGACATGGTGCTCTACTGTGGGGGTTCTTAGGGTGGCAATACTGAGGGACTGTGCACCTCTAGTGTCAGTTTTACTAAATTATTATTAAATAACTTTGAAATGGATTAGTATTTTTTCACCAAAACAAACAAAAGGCACATCTTTGGTCCCGTACTTTTCTACCCTGAACATTTTAGGCCACACTTCTAAACCATCTGGACACTAGCCAAGTTGACAGAAATCCTAGTCAAACAAATGGGGAAAAAATCCCCAGAATTCATTTTTTCACCATCTGTATCTCTGCTTCTGCACATCTGACTACAACAAAACTTGACAAATCAAGAGATGTACCCCACAAGACTGCACATACAAAATACCATGCAAATCCATTGAACAGTTGCCAAGGTATTAAAGTGCACATTTGTGAGTTTAACACTGAAGTGACCATGCAACCCTAAATATAGGGGCATGGTATCAAAAGACAGGTGTTAATGAGTACTACACGAGTAAGATTTAATACCCACTGGTGAGTCACATGATGCAGAACACCAGCTAACAGCTTTCCTCATTAGCTTCAGCCACCTGACCACCTATTTCACTTAGAATTCACTTAAAATTCAACTTTTCTAGTGGCATGTGGGTCTGACTTGGTACCTGATTACCATCGCTATCCATGTACTCTTTCCAGAGTGGACTATAGAGGTGGAGATGAAGAAATCATTGGCTAAACATACTCCACCTTCCCCATCCGAGAAGGCCTCTAAGAAATCTAAGGCCACGTCTACTGCAAACTTTCAGGGTTCACCTTCCTCTAACCCTGATATGGAGCCCCTCACACTGGCTTGTTTCCTGGAGGAGTTCAACCCATTCCAAGAAGAATTTTAACAAATCACTGGTGAAATTAAATCGCTTGCCCAAGCCTTCGAAGATTTATCCACCCATATCTCTGATAACGAAGCCCATATCCACTCCACAGAATGGAAGCAAACTAAACTGGACTCAGATTTGGTTGTGGCCCACCAGCGGATCATCAGGCTGGAGAACAAGGTCAAGGATCTAGAGGGCCACAGTCACCACAACAATGTCATGTTAATCGGGCTACTGGAAAAAGAGGAAGGATCTGATTCAATCATTTTTGCCCAGAAGTTTGTCAAAAAAGTGGCTGGTTCATCCCCTTATGGCTCTAAATATATAATAGAGAGAGACCACTGTACCCTCCGTCCACCTCCAGCACAAGGTGCACCCCCCGCACTTTTATCTTTCACTTCTTAAACTATCAGGAATGCCAGCATTTCATCACTAAAGTTAGAGACATCCAGGAGATAAAATGGGAAGGAGCAATGATCAGGGTTGCACAGGACCTCTCGCTCTCCATGTGGCAGAGAAGAGCGACTTTCCACCAGCTAGTTACCAAACTAATAGCTGCAGGGTTAAGTTTAGAATGGGGTACCTGGTCAGGCTACAAGTTCTCATTTTGGGCTTCTGGGCTACTTATGAGGATGTGGATGGAGCAACAGCAGGTCTCAAGGTGTCTTTCCCTGATCTTTTCTGAGATCCATGAGCATATTGTTACAGTAAACAGGTCTTTAGCACACCAGAATGAACATACAAACAAAATAAATTTACTCTCTCATTTTGCCATGAATGCAAAATACCCTTAAGGCAGATGATATCAGATTAAGCCTCCTAAATCTTTGTACAGTAGCAATATCTTGTTACAGCTGGGAAGAACATATAGTGGCATAACAACTCTCTCACTCAACTATTTGCTGCAAAACAACTACAGGTTTAGACTTACTCTTTGCAGTGTCAGTGATGCCTAAGGACTGTTCACAATTCTTCTCCCTGATACAGCACGTGATCCCCTCTTGCAACACCCACATGTTTGTGATGCTCTGAGATCCTTCCTGACTGATGCATTTCCAGCTTCTATCCACAAGAGGGCACAACAGTCTTCTTTTAAAACAACATCCTGCTGAACTTGGAGAAAGGAATTTTACTTCCCATAATTTTCGTATTTGCCTGCTTTTTTTATTTTAACCTACTCTCCTTTTCTCAGCTGTAGAACGCCTATTTACAGACACAGCTGTTAGATAGTTAGTGCTCGCTGCCTGGTGTCCTGGGTTTGCTAGTTTTCTATTTGAGTTTATTCAAGGTTTTTTGTTTGCAGGCAATCCCCTTTGAGTTTTAAAAGGGGGGATGTTATCTTTTCCATTTCATTTTACTATGCAACAGGACTAGTTGCATCTTCAGGTTTTAAAGAGCATTCCTTTGTTACACTAACCCTCATTCCTTCCATGTGTTACTGTCTTTCCTAGTTCAGTCACAGTCTCAATGATTGAAGATTATTAGGTGTAATAAGGAATTTAAATATGTGGTTTGTTGAGTATTGGTTAGCAAGGTTTAATTGCTTTTAGAATGGGAACGGCGGCTTGAGGGGAGGGACTGGGTTTGGCGAGCTGTTTTTCATGGGCCATAACAGTAGGGGGAGGTAGGATGGGAAGGGAAAACAGGGGAGGCTTTGTTGTTATGCTTAGATATTTTTTCATTTGTGTTTGGTTACAGGGAGAATGGACATGGGGGTGGTTCTAGAGGTGGGGAGGGAGGGCAGCACAGAGAGTGATTTTCCAACGGTACTGCAACTGCTTTTCTTTCTTGAACCGACGGAGACTCTATGGCTTCCTTCAAAATGGGATGATGCTAGGGAAATAAGGATTACCACCTGGAATGTAAAAGGAGTTAGACAAAAATTAAACGAGTATAAAATTCTGAAACATTTAGGGCTACTGAAAGAAGACATTATGTTTATACAGGAATCCCATTTACTGGATACTGAAGTAGTTCAACTGAAGAAACAACAAATAGGGCAAGTCTACTCAGCAGCAGGAAGCTCTCAGAGTTGTGGCGTTCTGATTTTAGTAAATAAATCTCTCCCATTCTCCCTGATCAAACCATATGTGATCCACAGAGCAGTTTTCTTCTGGCACATGGAAGACTCCACACCTCTGAGATCCTATTGGGCAGTTTGCGTGGCCCAAATACCGATGTCCAGGAATTTTTTACACAGTTCCTCCATGAACTGATCCCCTTTTGGCCATCCCTGTAATTATGGGTGGAGACCTAAATTTAACCTCTGATCCATAAATGGACAGGTCCAGTTCCTCTCATGAGGGCCTTTCACTGGCTGATTGAGCATTCTGGGATCTGATTGACTAGGCAGGTCTCTGTGACATCTGAAGAGTCCTTCATCCATTGGACAAAGAGTGCATTTTCATCTCCCCGGTGCATGGGACCTCCTCATGCTTCGATTACCTGCATATTTCTCAATTCCTTATCCCAGGGGTCCTTGACTCCTCAATTCAACCTGGTCCCCCATCAGACCACACTCTGGTCTTTTGCTAGGTCTCTCTCTCATCTCCCCCCAAAACTGGGGGGTGATGGAAGATTAACAACCAATTATTAAAAGATTATTAAAAGACCCCAAGACAATCTCATACATTTCTGATCAAATAACATTCTTCCTTTCGGTTACTGCTCCCCCACCAGTAAACTGGACATGGTCTGGTATGCCTTGAAAGTCTTCTTACATGGGTTACTAATTAGCTTGGCTTTCCAAAGAAAGAAACAATGGGACAATCAATTTCTAACTTTCTTGTCTCACATTCATTTGATGGAATCTATACTCTCACCTCAATCTCCTGAACAATACAGGCTGGACTTATTAAAATTGAAAAATTCCTATCTTGAATTGTTGAGAGAGACAGCAGAACTTACAATCAGGAAAATTAAAGCCTCATACACTGACCATGGTGAAAAAGCTGGCTGTATGCTAGCCCTTACAGTCAACAGCAGGACTCCACATTTAATTGCATCTATCTGCTCCCTGGGTGACAACTCTATAAAGACAACTCCATTTGATATTGTTAAAGAATTCACTTTCTACCATGCCCATTTGTATGGTCCCATGATGAATCCCCCAACAGAGCCAGATTTGGACAAATATTTATCTAATTCTCATTTGCCCACTCTCCCAACAGATCAACAAATCCTCCTGACTACTCCCATCACCCAGATGGAATTAGAAAGAGTTGTCAAAGACCTTCCCTCTGATAAGACTCCAGGACCAGATGGATTTTTCCTCAACTTTTACAAGTTATTTATAAAACAACTATCCCCAGTCCTTTTACCTCTTTTCCTAACACATACTTTTGGGAGCTGATGTAGATGTGTCCCTGTTTGAAGCACTGATTGTTCTTCATCCTAAGCCTGATAAAAGTCTAGAATTAGTGTCCAGTTATAGACCAGTCTCACTCCTAAACCAGGATATAATACCTTATTCAAGATTTTGGCTGATCGAGTGAAAAAAGTCCTCCCACTTCTCATAGGACCAGTTGGCTTTATGAAAGAGAAGTCCTTAGTGGACCATCTACATACATTGGCCACTGTCTTCTTGGCCTCCAAGGATGCCAATTTCCCCACGGCTTTGGTGTCCCTCGACACCGAGAAGGCCTTTGACAGGATTAATTGGGTGTTATTTATTGCATACTTTAAAAGCATTTGGTTTCCCCTTGGAATTTCAAAGTTGGATTGGGTCACTGTACAAATCTCCAACTTCCCGGATATCTAGTAATGGAGTAATTTCAGAATGGTTCCCTCTGAATTCTGGAATAAGACAGGGCTGTCCCTTATCTCCCTCCTTTTTAACTTCTATCTGGAGCCCCTGATATGTAGATTAACAGATTCCCAGGAAGTCCAAGGTATTATTATTCAAGACCAGCTAATTAATGTTTCCACCTTTGCAGTTGATTTGCTTCTTCAACTCTCTCATCCAGTGAAATCTATCCCACCAATGCTCAGGATTATTGAGGAGTTTAGTAAAATATCTAATTACAAGCTAAATGTGGAAAAGATGGTAGTTTTTCCTCTTAATTATAGGAAACAAAAATCTGCTATTTCTGAGCATGGAAACCTGATACCCTGCGATATCTAGGCATTGTCCTTATGAAGAGTACAGCCCGTCTCCAGCAACTAAACCTAGACTCTCTTGGTCACACGATCAGTTAAGACCTGAAAAGATGATCCCCCCTACCTATTTTCCTTTGGGGAAGAATTAATATAGTCAAAATGAATGTCTTCCCACACCTCTTCTATCCCCTTAATCATTTGAACATTTGGCTCCCCCTAGTTTGGTTCAGAAAAGTCCATAGTCTTATTACTGATTTCATTTGGGCTGGCAAAAAAACAAGACTAGCTTTTCATAAGTTGGCAGCCACTAAACTGAAGGGTGGACTAAGACTACCCAACATAGGTCTCTAATTATTGGGCAAGTCATGCCAGTAAATATCTCAGGTGGATGAATACGGAACTGGCCCAAGACCCCTTCTCCTATTACCCTGTTTAGCTCCATATTGAGCTGCATCTGATTAAGTAACAGGGGGTTTCCCCTTCTGCACTTCTTTTCACCAAAGTAAACTCCTTGCCCGCTCAACTAAAAGCTCCCCTAATTGTTACATCTGTCCGAGTACACACCCAGTTATGCTCCTTTTTAAAATATGCCCAAAAAAGTGATCTTACCCAAATTCTGAGGTATAATCCCAATTTTAATATAGAAACATAGAAACATAGAATTTGATGGCAGGTGAGGATTGCTTGGCCCACCCAGTCTGCCCATTTCCCTACCTGATGGATAAGTGCAGATGCTAGTTTAACAACAGTTTACTTCCTCCTGCCCCCCACTAGAATTGCCTTATGCCTGTCCCATGCATTCTTGAATTCTCCCACTGTTCCTGACTCCACAACCTCCTCAGGAAGACTGCTCCATGCATCCACAACTCTTCTGTGAAAAAATACTTTCTAACATTACCTCTGAGCTGTCCCACTCTAACTTTTAATTGTGTCCCCTTGTTCTTGCACATCTCTTCTTCCGAAAGATACTACCCTCTTGTACCTTGTTAATTCTCTTGAGATACTTGAAAGTTTCTATCATGCCCCCCCCTCCTTTCCTCAAAGGCATACATATTAAGCTGCTTTAGCCTCTCCTCATATGTCTTCTGGTGCTGACCTTGCACCATTTTGGTTGCCTTCCTCTGAACAGCCTCCACTCTGTCTATGTCTTTGCAGAGATGGGGTCTCCAGAATTGCGCGCAGCACTCCAGATGGGGTCTTACTAACTGTCTGTAGAGAAGGATGACAACTTCCTGTTTTCTACTGTTGATGCCTCTCCCTCTGCATCCCAGCATCCTCCCAGCCCTCCTTACTGCCTTCTCACATTGTTTGCCCACCCTTAGGTCATCTGATATAATTACTCCTATGTCACTTTCAATTTTTGTTGTTGCTATTAACTCACCCCCCCATTTTGTACTCTTCCCCTGGGCTTTTGTTTCCCAGATGCATTACCTTGAACTTCTTTGCATTGAATCTGAGCTGCCACATATTTGACCATTCCTCCAATCTTGCCAAGTCCCTTTTCATTCTTTCCACCCCACCTCATGTATCAACCCTGTTGCAGATCTTTGTGTCATCTGCTAAGAGGCATACCTTTCCTTCCAGGTGCTCTCCAATGTCACTTATAAAGCTATTAAAGAGGACCAGTCCCAGTACTAACCCTGCGGTACCCCGCTAGCTACCCTCCTTTCTTCACTGTGGACTCCGTTTACTATTACCTTTTGTGTCCTGTTGTCCAGCCAGTTTTTTATCCAGGCTACCATCTTGGGACCCACTCCAAGGCTGGCTAACTTGTATATTAATATTTTGTGTGAGACTGTGTCGAATGCCTTGCTAAAATCTAGGTAGGCCATATCCACAGCCCTTCCCTGGTCTACTACTTTGGTCATCCAGTCAAAGAAATCTATTAGGTTCATCTGACATGACCTTCCTGCTGTGAAACCATGCTGCCTTGGGTCCTGTGCCCCACTGACCTCTAGGTGCTCAACAATTCTGTCCTTCAGAAGTAATTACATCATTTTCCCTACCACTGAAGTCAAACTTACTGGTCTGTAGTTTCCTGCCTCTTCTCTGCTCCCACTTTTGAGAAGTGGAATCACATTTGCCCTCCTCCAGTCCTCAGGTACCACTCCATCCTCCCATGATTTATTAAAGAGAGTAGTCAGTGGTGTTTCTAGTTCTACCCTTAGTTATTTTAGTATTCTTGGGTGAATCCCATCAGATCCCATTGCTTTGTCCACCCTCAGTTTCAAGAGTTCTTTCAAAACCCTTTCTACTGTGAATGGACTGGTATCGAACCCCCTATTCAGAGTTTCTACCTTGTTTGGTTTAGGCACCTTCCTCTCCTCATCTGTTGTGAATACTGAGAAGAAATATTCATTCAGTATCCCTGCTTTTTCACTGTCACCCTCTGCTCACATTTCCTCCCCTTTAATAAGTGTCTGTATCTTCCCTTGGTCTTTCTTCGCTCCCTAATGTACCTATAAAAGGTTTTATCCCCCTTCTTAACAGAGTTGGCTATCTTTTCCTCAGTTTGTGCCTTTGCTATTCTGACTGCCTTCCCTGTCTCCTTCTGCTTTAACTGATAAAATTCTCCGTCCTGCTCCTTCTGTGTTTCCTTATATTTCCTGAATGCTATCTTTTCTCCTTACCGTCCCTGCTACCTCTTTTGAGAACCATAGTGTTTTTTTCCTTCTTTTTGTTTTATTGATTTGCTTTACACAAAGGCTTGTTGCATCTGCGATGGCTGTTTTGATTATTCCCCATTGTTCCTCCACCCCTCCTTCTTGCCCATTTGCTAGTGCTTTTTTAAGGCACTCTCTCATTTTCCCAAAGTCAGCCTTCCTAAAGTCCAATACTCTTGTTTTTGTATGGCTTGACTCTATGGCTGTGTTTATTGTGAACCACACTGTTTGGTGGTCACTTGTTCCCAAATGGCTACCCACTTCTAAATCTGAGATCCTTTCTCCTTCCCCAAATGAGAGTACCAGGTCTAAGATTGCTCCCTCCCAAGTGGGTTCCAACACTAGCTGTCTGAGGCATGCCCCCTGTAGGGCATCAAGAATGACCCTGCTCTTGAATGTGCCTGCAGCAAAGGTACTCCAGTTAATATCTGGCATATTCAGGTCCCCCATCAACAATATCTTCGATTTTTCTGCCATTTTAAGGATGCCTTCTATCATTTCCTTGTCCATTTCCTCCCCCTGAGATGGGGGTCTGTACACAACCCCCATGCGGATTGTGATGCCATTTCCTGTCTCCAGGGTGACCCATAGTGACTCATCAACTTCCCATTTACTCTTTAGTTCTGTTGCTTTAATCCCTTCTCTTATATAGAGAGCTACTCCTTCTCTTCTTTTACCCACCCTGTCCCTCCTGTAGACTGTGTATCCTGGTATGTTGACTTCCCACTCCTGGTTCTCTGTGTGCCATGTTTCAGTGAGTGCCACAATATCCAGGCATCCCTCTTCCACTAAGGCCACTAGTTCAGGGAGCTTGTTGCACAGACTAGGGGCATTGGTACTCATCACCCTCCATTTATTTTTTTATGGCCTTACTCCATTTAGCCCTGTCCTTAATACCTTTTTCTGCATTTATCCCTGTCCTGCTCCCTACTGACTTCTCTGCCTTGGTGTTTACCTCTCTAACTACTGCTCTTTGTTGGGAGGGAGGCTGGGATTTACCTGCTCCTTTTCAGTGCCTCCCCTCTTGGCTAGTTTAAATGCTTTCCAATGAAGCATTTAAACCTGTCACCTAGGATCCTGGATCTTCCCTGGACAGATGCAGACCATCTCATCAGTATAAACCTGCATCCTTCCAGGTGGCTCTCCAGTTCCCAGTGAAGCCAAAACCCTGAGCTCCACACCAGTTTTTCAACCATTCATTGACTCCCATGGTGTGGAATACCCTAGCATCATCCATGCCATAGACAGGCAGCACCTCCAAGTAGGTTACCATACATGCTGCTTGTGTAAGGCCCCTCCCCAGCTCCACAAACTCCTCTTGCACTGCTCTGATCCCATTTACAGCCAGGTCATTTGTCCCTAGGTGGACAATGACATCCAGCTCCCTCCCTCATGCAGCTGATCCCACGATCTTGAGGATTCACTTCCTGTCCCTCCAAGCCATGGTGCCAGGCAGGCACCTTACCTCCCTATCCCCTTCCTCCCCCCACATCTACCACCCCTAATGATTGAGTCCCCTACCTGGAGTTTTTTCCTTCCCCTACGGAGTCTCATGCCACCTTCCTGTGGGTCTCCTTTGTGGAGGTTCCCAGCATCCTCCTTGGTCTCCACTGCAGGTGCCTCCATAGAGGAACCTCTCTTTGCCAGAACAGCATATGGATTGTGGAGAGCTACAACTGGAGGGATGCACCTCTGTTCTACCACCCTCTCCCCCCCGAGCCCACCTTGGTCCAACCGCGCCTCTTTCTTGGCAACCTCTGAGGTAACGGTGGTGGCCCTGGCGGTCCCTGGGTGGGGGAAGAGGATTCATGAATCATAGCCGGGTCAGCCTGGAGATGGGCAACCTCCTCCCTCAGACCAGAGAGGTGCCTGCCAACATGGCAGCATTGCAGCCTCCAGATTGTCTCCCAGAATGCTGCTGCTCCACAGCCGTTGCACTGCACCACACCAATCTTGACTTATTTTGTGTCCCGTCTCCTATGAAGAAGATAAAACTCTCCCCGCTGGGTGGCTCCCCCAGCTTGGAAATTGCCCAGTCTCTTATTTTGTATTAGAAACAGGGAATTGGCTCTCTATCCCAGTCATTTTGTGTAAAGCAAATATTCCTAATGCCTGGATCTTTCAGGTTTTTCAGTTACATCATCTTCTGATCAAGGTTATAGGAGCCACCCCTCTGCAATCCCCGAAAGTGTCTTTCCTAACAGATTTAAGTCCCTTGGTGGGCCTCCCTCAGGCCGTATCCAAAATATACAGTATCCAGTTTGACTGGATTTGCCTTGAGAGTTTTGGCCCCTATACTTACTGGTCCCCTCTTTTCCCCAATAAAACTCTTAACTGTCCCCTGTTATGACAAAATTGCCATAAATTCCTTTCCCAGGACAGACTTAGACTTATGCCGTTTCACATACTACGTAATCTTTACTATTCCCCTCAAAAACTTGCTAAACTGGGATGTGTACCTTCCTCTACTTGCACTCAATGTCTACGAGAATAAGGCAGCCTGCTCCATATATTTTGGACTTGCTCAAAAATAGCCCCACTGTGGGCCTTGATCAAGAATAGAGCAGATTCTCCTCTAGGTTTCTCTAAATTATTCTCTCCAGACATGTGCATATTAGGGGATTTCTCCGCTATTTCAGTATAGCAATGATGTCTTCATCTGTGAAAAAAATTGTATTAAAGCACTGGAAAGATAACTTAGACATCTATATGGAATGGTTAAAGGAACTGCTGGCAAATCTGAGAACAGCGAGATCCATTGTTAGCCTTCACAATAGAGTTAAAAAATTTAATAGAATATGGGACCCATTGCAAACCCTATACTCTATGTAACCTCTTGTTGGAGTTGCATCTTTCCTTACAAGCTATGGTTTTATCATGGTGCTCTGTGTGTGTGTGTGTGGGGGTGGGCTAGGGAGGGGTGTGTGGGAGGGGTGGATAATTGGAGAGGACAGATCTTGTATTTTTATGATTTAAATAGTGTGCTCGTCTGTTTTGCTATGGGTCTATTCTCTGTGCTGGAAAACACTTTAATAAACTTTAAACTGATATAAAAAAAAGATTGAATACCCACTGGCAAATTCATGGGTTGTGCACAGCATCTCAAAATTACCTACCAAGTTGTCATAGGATAATAATTGCAAGTTTACTTGTGGTACCCAGATCGGGTGCACCCTTCCTGTGGTGCAACCCTGGAGCCACCGCAAGTTGCAGGACTTAGGTGCTGGGAACCCTGCCTGTTCTGGAATATAGCACGGGGTCCCCAGCATAGTGGTGTATGTCACAACTTGCATCAGCCAGTGAGTTGTGGGGTATGTCTTAGAATTGGGCCCCCTGACTCCACCCTACCAAATGGGCCAATTGCCACCCCACCTCCCCTTTGCCTCTAAGGTATATAATCCTGTTAAACACTTAGCATTTTTGACAAGTTGCTGTAAATTTATAAGCATTGTTTTCTTTCTAATTATTGTATAACTCCTTTATGTCCTCATGTAATTTCCTCTGTACCAATGTCTGCGTAAATAATTGTACTGGTGTTAGTGTCATTTATGCCCTGTATTTTATGTTTTTGTCTGCTTAGCACTTGACTTTATGTAACACCAGTGTTGGTGCACTTGATTCTCTGCACCCTATCCCAGGGACACATCTGGAAAGGAATGATTTGTTCGGCATGTCTTGCTGGTAAAACTTTTCAATAAATAAATAAACATGATTCTTACAAGGCTTTCACAGTTCAGAAATGTTGTAACTGTGGACTGCATTGCTGATCTCAAGAGCATGGAGGGCCTCATAGGTCTGGTTCTTGAGTCTCTTACAACAGTACATGCTGCCGAGCATTTCCTTCTGGTTGTCTAGTGCAGTTATGAGAGACTCAGCCTGACTCGCGATGCTGTCTGCCACTGTACTGTTAAGTGAAAGAAGTCCTGCTCAATGTTGCTGATTGCAGCTTGACATCCAGCAGCAGAAAAGAAGAGAAAGAAAATAAGTATATTTTATATATTGCCATGTATACTTTATAACAACAGTCATTACTTCTTTTGCGTGTACATGTACTGCACTGTGAATAGGAGGACTATGATTAAGGCACTGCTGAAGCTTGTAAAGCTGAAATTGAAAAGCATATTGTCTTATTGGCATATTGTCAGAAAAAGAGATGTGCAAGAACAAGGGGACACAATTTGAAGATAGAGGGGGGACAGCTCAGGGGCAATGTGAGGAAGTATTTTTTTCACAGAGAGGTTGGTGGATGCATGGAACAGCCTTCCTGAGGAGGTTGTGGGGTCTAAAACTGTGGGAGAATTCAAGAATGCATGGAACATACATAAGGCAATTTCTGTGGGGGGTAGGAAGAAACAGGCTGTTGGTTAAATAGGATCTGCAGCTTATCCTCTAGGTAGGGAAATGGGCAGACTTGGTGGGCCAAGCAGTCCTTATCTGCCGTCAAAGTCTATGTTTCTATGTTTCTATGTTTCTGCTACTATATCACATATATAGGAGTCACAGTATGATTTCTGGTTTACCTGGAAGGACAAAGATTTGAGCGAAGACAATGTACTGTGTTACACAGTTACATGTAGCAAGAATATATAAGTGACAAGCAAAACTCATCTTTTGTTTTCTGGTGCAATATCACTGCCAAGTAACACAATGGTGACTATACTGACCTGTGAAGAGAAGTACTACTGTCAAGACAATGTAGAATCATGTACAGTGTCAAGCACATTTTACATTCAACCATAAAGATTTTTATAAAGGTGTATTGCGCATTGCCTGTTTTACACATCTCAAATGCAGTTTGTACAGGTAAATAGTTAAATATAGCCATACATTTTTCTTTGAAGAATTAGTATATTCATAGAATGCCACAAAGTTTCATAATTATTCTGGGGTGTGTTAAAACCTGTAAAGAATTAACGTTTTAAGTATTTGCATTTTATGTCAATGCTACTACTGTATCACCAATGCTGTTTCATATAACGCTGGGATATTGTTTAGTTAAAGCACATGTGCAGTGGAGCATGTCGTAATAGATAATAGTGGTAGTAGGTACACACAGTGTAGGAAGCTATGCTACAGAAATCAGTATGCAAGGCTCACTGTGAGGGTAAGGAACAGAATGAAAGGTCTTGCAGTATAGAGTCTGCACTATTGCTATAATGAAGTGTGTGTAACACAGACAAGCAGATACATACTGTGTTGTTGAATGGGACTTCAAGACCAAAACAGTCTTGGCTTTTTAAATGGTATACCTATTTACCATAAGAAATAGTGAAATATTAAGAAAATACAGAGACACAGGAAATTCAATATATACATTATGTTACTATGTACATGATGCAGGAATATGTACTATTATATGACTGGATTAATCTTCATTATTGTTGTAAGCTGTTCTTGAAAGGTACTGAGTAGTGCAGATTATGAAGGCAGTGTGTGAATTGTCATAATCACATAAATACAGTTTCTCCTCAAGTATGTTTGATGTACTGTATATTGAACAACATATTGTCTTGATGCTGTGCACAAATTCACATTATTTAGTGTACTACTGTATTTATTAAAATACGACAACTGGGTGACTGTGATGTTATACTGAGAAACACCACTTACTGGAACAATTTAAGTTTGACTTTTTCACACTGACAAGATAAACAAACTCTAGCCAGAGTCGATACAGCTGTGGTGAGCAGCCAAATCCCCAAAGTTACCTGTGTGCGTAGAAAATTTTCAACAACTTGGTGTAACGCAACCATTTTTATGTTTGCTTGCATGCATGTGCAAGAAACATAGTGCCATCATCCGAGTTTTCGGAGGTGTGTCACCCCCTCTTCCAATTCAGTCAGTGTGTTGGCAGGCGCAGCCCCAGTCCTCCAATGCATGCTGGAGCTGTCTATGACTGCTCCAAAATGCAGTGGAGTACAGTTGAAAGGGGGAGCTATGCTTCGGTGAGCAGCGATCAGATATCGCCTGCTCATGCGCAGCTCCCCCTACACACACACACACACACACATACAAACACACGCACGCATACTGCATGCTGCCCTCCCACGCACACACTGTATAGCCAAAGAGGGGTGCTCAATCCCCCATTGGCTGTGCTGCGCTCCCCCCAAAGCCTTCCACATGCCACGCTGGGTGCCCACCCCAGCGTGGCAACTCATGGTATAGCCGACAGGGGTGCCCAATCCCCCGTCGGCTCTACTGTCCTCCCCCCCACAAAGTACAGGGTGCCACGCTGGGAACCCACCCCAGCGTGGCAATAGATGCTATGGCTGATGGGGTGCCCAATCCCCTGTCGGCTCCACACCCCCCCAACCAGCAGTTCTTGTGCCACGCTGGGAGCCCAGCCCAGCATGGCAAACGTCCCGCATTGTCATTTAAAAAAAAAACAACCTGTAAAGAAAATACGGTCCCATGCATTCTCCCTGCCACCCCCACAACCCGCACCCACCCACTGCGCACCCTGCCTCCCCACACCCCCCCGTCACCCCATACTTACCTCCGGAGTCCGCGTGACGATCTTCGGTGGACCAGGAACACATCTGCACTCTTCAAAGCCGACTGTGAACTGAGGAAATGCCGGTAAGCTGTATAATGGGATAGATAGGGTTTTTTCAACTTTGTTGCATATCTCAGGCATTTTTTGGAATTTATACACCTAATTTTCAACATGGGGTTTTTGGGACCCCTTCTCATGAATGCTGTCACTGTCATGGCGTTATTCGGGCCCGAAGGGTGATTTCGCAGTCACTGCACAAAATCACCTTTTGGGACCTGCCAGTGTTCATAAGGTGGGCTCTCAAGAAGCCTATTTTGAAAATTTGGTGGAAAAATTTCAAAAAATGACTGTTTCATGAGCGTGCGTTGTACAGATCCTACGCACGCTCGTAAGTTCATGAATTTTCAATATTTTCACTCCAAATTTTCAACATTGCTATTTTACCACACCTTCTTATGAGTAGTACAGCTGTCATTTTTCACATCTCACCCAAAACTTGTTTCCGCCCATGTAACGCACAATGGCGCAGTCAGTGTGTGAAATCAATGTATGGCACAAATTAAGAAAATCACAGTGACACTGTTCATGAGCAGAGGTCTTGAAATGGCTATGTTGAAAATTTGGTGAAAAAATTCCTAAAAATGACTGTTTTACGAGTGTGCATTGCCAGCTCGTAAGTTTGCGAATTTAATATTTTCACTCCAGATTTTCAACATTGCCATTTTATTACACCTCCTTATGAACAGTAGAGCTGACATTTTTCATATGTCACCCAAAATGTGTTTTTGCACATGTAGCGCACAATGGTGCTGTTGGTGTGCGAAAGCAATGTTTGGGACAGATTACGAAAATCACAGTTACACTGTTCATGAGCAGAGGTCTTAAAATGGCTGTATTGAAAATTTAGTGACAAAAGTCCATAAAATGACTGTGTTATGAGTGAGCATTGTGCAGTTTCCATGCACCCTCGTAAGTCCATGACTTTGTAATATTTTCAGTCCAGATTTTCACCAGTGGCATTTTTCCACACTTCCTTATGAACAGTACAGCTGTCATTTTTCACAACATGGCGGAAGTGTGTTTTCACACTTTCAGCACAGAGATGCGTGGTCACTGTGGGAAATCATTGTTCGGGACAGATAAAGAAAATCACAGTGACACTGTTCATGATCGGAGGCACCAAAATGCCTGAGTTGACAATCTGTTGTAAAAAATCCCCAATCTAAATATATTACGGGTGTGCATTGCACAGTTTCTATGTACGCTCGTGACTTCACCAGTTTTTTTAATATTTTTACTGCAGATTTGCAACATTGCCATTTTTTGCACCTCCCCATGAGCAGTACAGCTGTCATTTTTTACATCCTGTTCAGAATGTTTTTGCACCTGTGGTGCTAAATGCCGTAGTCGCTGTGCATAAGCAGCTTTTGGCTAACAAACTGATATTGCCACTGTTCATGAGGTGGGGTCACAAAAAAACCATGTTGAAAATTTGGAGTGAAAATACCAATGAATGCCTGAGGTATTAGAGTTTCCAACCATAACGCCCAACCCTGTAGAGAATGACAGGCATCAGGGGTGTGACTTGGGATTCTTGCCTGTAATGCTCATACCATTCCACACCATGCAGCCAGTGAGAGGCATCGAGGTATGCCTTGGATTCTTTGGCCCCAAAGTTCACCCCATTCTCCTGTATCACACCCGTCTCACCGTATTTCTTAATGGAATGGGGTGCGCATAAGGGCCAAAGACCCCAAGGCACACCGTGAAACTTGTCAGAGTCTGCAGGGTGGGGTGTGGTGAATTGGCATGGCCGTTATGCCTAATGACCCAAAGGCACATCCCAATGCCTGTCACTCTGTGCAGGGTGATGGTGGGGTTGGCTTCAGTTCAATACTTCACTGCCATTCTTATTACGCAGCTCTGTAACTTCTACACTACCACTGCCAATGCCAGCAAGCAAACATTCGGCATCGACAAATGCTTGTTTGGAGTTGTTTCACGAAATTTTCAACATGGCCTGTTTGGGAGCCCACCTCATAAAGAGTGCTGCTGTAATTTCATTCACTTGTATGAAATGTTATTTCACAGAGCAACCACACCACTGTGTGCAAAAACATGTTTTGGGCAGGATGTGAAAAATGATAGCTCTACTGTTCATAAGGAGGTGTACAACAATGGCAATGCTGAAAATCTGGAGTGAAAATATTAAAACTGGTGAAGTTAGGAGTGTGAATAGAAACCGTGTAATGCACTCTCATAACAAAGCAATTTTTTGGAATTTTTTCATCAAATTTGCAACATAGGCTTTTGGGTACCCCACCTCATGAACAGTGGCACTGTCATTTCATTAGTCAGTCCTGAAAGGTGATTCCATACAGTGACCACAAAATCACTTTTCAGGATGGAGTAACAAAATGACAGTGATAGTGTTCATGAGGTGGAGTCCCAAGAAACTCATGTTGAAAATTTTGAGCCAAAATTCCTAACAATGACTGAAATATATCAACATAAGTTGGAACCCCATTGACTGCCATTATACCACGCTTACCTTTGATTCTTCTGCTTGTGGTTCGGCTTTAAAGAGTGCAGACATGTCCCAGTCCAGAGAAGATGACAGTGCTGATCTCTGGAGGTCAATACTGTATGTGTTAAGGGGAGTTGTAGGAGGTAAGAGCTCAGTGAGGGGGTGGGAATAGGAAGGAGGACTGGGCTAGAAACATAGAAACATAGAATTTGACGGCAGATAAGGACCGCTTGGCCCACTTAGTCTGCCCATACCTAACAGATAAGCTGCAGATCCTAGTTAACTAACAGCTTACTTCCTCTTACCCGCCACTAGGACTGCCTTATGCCTGTTCCATGCATTCTTGAAGTCTCCCACTGTTCTTGACTCCAAGACCTCCTCAGGGAGGCTGTTCCATCCATCCACAACCCTCTCAGTGAAAAAATACTTCCTCACATTACCCCTGAGCCGCCTCTCCCATCTTCAAATTGTGCCCCCTTGTTCTTGCACATCTCTTTTTCAGGAAGGTGCTACCCTCTTGGACTTTGTTAATTCCCTTGAGGTACTTGAAAGTTTCTATCATGTCCCCTCTCTCCCTTCTTTCCTCAAGAGAATACATATTAAACTCCTTTAGTCTTTCTTTGTACGTCTTCTGGTGCAGACCCTGCACCATTTTGGTTGCCCTCCTCTGGACAGCCTCCACTCTGTCTATGTCTTTGCGGAGATGGGGTCTCCAGAACTGCACACAGTACTCCAGATGGGGTCTCCCCAACTGTCTGTAAAGAGGGATAACAACTTCCTGTTTTCTACTATTGATGCCTCTTCCTATGCATCCCAGTATCCCCCCAGCCTTCCTTACTGCCTTCTCACATTGCTTGCCCACCTTTAGGTCATCTGATATAATTACCCCCAGGTCCCTTTCTATTTTTACTGTTGTAAGTATCTCACCTCCCATTGTGTATGCATCCCCTGGGTTTTTGTTTCCCATGTGTATTACCTTGCACTTCTTTGCATTGAATCTGAGCTGCCATACATTTGACCATTCCTCCAACCTTACCAAGTCCCTTCTCATCCTTTCCACTCCATCTTGTGTATCAACCCTGTTGCAAATCTTTGTGTCATCTGCAAAGAGACATACTTTTCCTTCCAGTTCCTCTGCAATGTCACTTATAAAGACATTAAAAAGGACCGGTCCCAGTACCGAACCCTTTGGTACCCTGCTAGTAACCCTCCTTTCTTCACTGTGTACTCCATTTACTACTACCCTTTGTGTCCTGTTGTCTAGCCAATTTTTTATCCAGGCTACCACCTTGGGACCCACTCCAAGGCTGGCTAACTTGTGTATTAATCTTTTGTGTGGGACTGTATCAAATGCCTTGCTAAAATCTAGGTAGGCCATGTCCACAGCCCCTTCCTGGTCTACTACATTGGTCACCCAGTCAAAGAAATCTATTAGATTCATCTGACACGACCTTCCCATCGTGAATCCATGCTGCCTTGGGTTCTGTGCCCCACTGGCCACTAGGTACTCAACAGTTCTTTCCTTCAGAAGTGATTCCATCATTTTCCTACCACTGAGGTCAAACTAACTGGTCTGTAGTTTCCTGCCTCTGTCCTGCTCCCACTTTTGTGAAGAGGAATCACATCTGCCCTCCTTCAGTCCTCAGGTACCACCCATCCTCCCATGATTTGTTAAAGAGAGTAGTCAGCGGTGTCACTAGTTCTACCCTTAGTTCTTTTAGAATTCTTGGGTGAATCCATCAGGCCCCATTGCTTTGTTCACCTTCAATTTTATTAGTTCTTTCAGAACCCTTTCTTCTGTAAAAGGACTGGTATCGACCCCCATCTTCAGAGTGTTTCTCTTGTTTGGTTTAGGTAACTCCCCCTCCTTTTCCTTTGTGAATACTGAGCAGAAATATTCATTCAGTATCCCTGCTTTTTCCCTGTCACCCTCTACCCACATTCCTTCCCCTTTATTAAGCTTCAGTATCCCTCCTTTGGTCTTTCTTTGCTCCCTAATGTACCTATAAAAGGTCTTATCCCCTTCTTAACAGAATTGGCTATCCTTTCCTCGGTTTGGGCCTTTGCTATACTGACTGCCTTCCCAGCCTCTTTCTGCTTTAACTGATAAAGTTCTCTGTCCTGCTCCTTCTGTGTTTCCTTATATTTCCTGAATGCTGTCCTTTTCTCCTTAACCTTCCTGCCACCTCTTTTTGTGAACCATAGCAATTTTTTTCCTTCGTTGTGTTTTATTGATTTGCTTTACACAAAGGCTTGTTGCCTCTGTGATGGCTATTTGATCACTCCCCATTGTTCCTCCACCCCTTCTTCTTGCCTGTTTGCTAGTGCTTTTCTGAAGCACTCTCTCATTTTCCCAAAGTCAGACCTCCTAAAGTCTAGTACTCTTGCTTTTGTATGGCTTGATTGTATGGCTGTGTTTATCGTGAACCACACTGTTTGGTGGTCGCTTGTTCCCAGATGGCTACCCACTTCTAAATCTGAGATTCTTTCTCCATCCCCATTTGAAAGTACCAGGTCTAAGATTGCTCCCTCCTGAGTGGGTTCCAATACTAGCTGTCTGAGGCATGCCCCTTGTAGGGCATCAAAAATGACCCTGCTCTTGGATGTGCCTGCAGCAAAGGTGCTCCAGTTAACATCTGGCATATTCAGGTCCCCCATCAACAATATCTCCCCTTTTTCTGCCATTCTAAGAAAGTCTTCTATCATTTCCTTGTCCAGTCCCTCCCCCTGGATGGGGGTCTGTATACAACCCTGTGGGATTGTGGTGCCATTTCCTGTCTCAGGGTGACCCAGAATGCCTCATCTGTCTCTGTTTTCTCTTTAGTTTGTTGCTTTGATCCCTTCCTTTACATAGAGAGCTACTCCTCCTCCTCCTCCTCTTTTACCCTCCCTGTCCCTCCTGTAGATTGTGTATCCTGGTATGTTGACATCCCAGTCATGGTTCTCTGTGTACCATGTTTCTGTGACTGCCACAATATCCAGGCAACCCTCTTCCATCAAGGCCACTAGTTCAGGGAGCTTGTTACACAGACTACAGGCACTGATACTCGTCACCCTCCACTTTTTGATATCCTTACCCCTTTTAGCCCCATTTCTGTCCTTACTGCCTTTGCCTGTTTTTTACATTTAAATCTGTTCTGCTCCCCAATAACTTCTGTACCTTGGTGTTTGCCTCACTAATCACCATGTTTTGTGGGGGGGAGGCTCGGATTTCCCTGCTCCTAATCAGTGCCTCCCTTTGCTAGTTTAAATGCTTACCAATGAAGCATTTAAACCTTCACTCTAGGATCCTGGTTCCCCCTGGACAGATGCAGACCATCGCACCTGTGTATAGGTCTGCATCCTCAGGTGGCTCCCAGTCCCCAATGAAGCCAAAACCCTGAGCTCCACACCAGTTTTTCAACCACTCATTGAATTCCCTGGTGAGAAGTGCCCTAGCATCTTCCTTGCCATAGACAGGCAGCACCTCCAAGAAGGTTACCGTATGCACTACTTGTCTAAGGCCCCTTTCCAGCTCTACAAACTCCTCTTGCACTGCTCGGATACCATTCCTAGCCAGGTCATTTGTCCCTAGGTGGACAATGACATCCAGCTCCCTCCAACAGGTTGCAACCTGGAATTAGGCTTCTCAAATGACAACAACAGACCATTTTATATTTTTACAGGTAAAAAACAATGTATGGGAATGGTTTTCTTTATTTACAGGGGAAAAAAAAATTCTGGCAGACTGGGATGGGCTTCCAGTGTGCCACATGAGTTGGGGGGTGTATGGTGCCAATATGGGATTGGGCACCCTAATGTTGCGAGGGACAAAACATACATTTGGGCACATTGTGGTGGGCTCCCAGTGTGCAACTTGAGTTGGGAGGGGGTGCATGATGCCAACATGGGGATTAGGCACCCTGAAGTCAGAACAGGGATGGGGAATGGAGTGAGCAGATGGGACAGCAGCAGTGGTAGGGAGTGGGAGGGTTTTATTTGCTGCCAGTGCTGGGAGGGAATGGAGGGAGCATGAAGGACAAAAGCAGTGGGAGGGTGCAGGAGGAGTGTCATGTGGAAGATGGCGGTGGTGATGTAACCGTGCATGCGAGCATTTGCGCTTGTGTGGTTGTGGTGAATGGCATTCTTCCATTCACAAGATGGCAATGCCAGCAGAACAACACATGTATGCAAAGCATGCAAATGCAGTTCTTGTCCTGGAATATGGAAGTAACATCCTAAATAGTGCAGCTGTTACTCTGTAGTGGCCAGTTGAGTACAGTATTACAGGCTCTCTTGGGCTTTCAGAAGGATATTTCCTAAAGTCCAATGGAAGGTGCCATGACTGGCCATTTTAGGGCAATAGATTGATCCCAAAATGACTGAAGACTCCACCCACAGCCATGAAAAATGCTGAAATTTCTAACTTTTATGATGCATACATATGTTGCAGTTATTTTAGTCACCAAACAAATATTTTTACATTTAAAAAGTATATTTAAAAGTGTTGTGTATCAATTGTGCATCCTAAGTAATGATATATATCTAAGAATACGACAGAATACAGTTCTTGCTTAATAAGGAAAATTATTTACCTGTGTCAGCAGCAATCACGTAGTGGTGGTGAGCAGGCAGATCTCTGGAAAGGAAAAAAAGCATGCATAGAGAAACACATAGTCAATTAGTCTATGTGATACATTAGTTGGTTCTATGTCATATAAGGGTGGATTTGACATGCTGAGTGCTCTTATGGCAACCCCACATCGCCGAAATTGAATTTTATTTATGTGGGAACCCAGCAACAGGACACACCATACAAAAACACCCCATGGGGGGCTTTGCCCCCACGTCCCCTTAAATTAGGATTCTCAAATCCAAGAGGATGCATGCCCCCCCCCAAAAAAACAATGTCTCGGGCCGGGTGCAACAAAAACTACTGGTGCCTGGTCCCGAATCCTGTATCCCAGCCACCCCAAGCTGGCACCTAACCCGCCATGCCATGATGCCATTTCGCTGGAACTGTGGAGCACCACCCCTCACATACCCTTCCACCCCACGTTCATCTGGCTCGCTCCCACCCCCCTGCACTTGTTTACACATGTGACATCCTGTTGCCTTTTTGCAACCTGCACCATCCGTTTGCCAACCCCACACCCCCACTGTCGGGGCACTAGCCAAAAGTGGGTCGCCGTTTCGGCAGGCACCCACTTGCTAGTGCCCCATATCACACAATACCACATTAGTTGATTATCATCTATATTGTAATAAGCATGGCATGGTAATTTTTTAGCCAGATCTGGCCTGCAGTATTACAGTAGGACAAAGAGATAATAGGGCAGACAAGGTGGGCCATAAGGCCCCTAGCTGCTGAGGCTGACACCTTCTATTTGTACATGTTTCTTTCACATAAATTTCTTAGTGTGCCCTGTTTAGACAGTTGCTGTGTGCAGGTAAAAATTCAGAATACCATTTCATTCCTTGTCCATCGTGACAACATGTCATTTGTATACGTTGTTTGAGTCTGTAGGTCTCTGTATCATACAGTAGAGGAAGTGAAGTAAGAGGCAGTACTGTTGTTCAATTGCCCGTACAGCTGGGGGTATTCTGTGGTAGTATTAAGTACATGATATTGTGCAATATTTTGCTGAAGACACAGCAGGTTTAATTTGTTTACATCCAAACACAAACAAAAAGCACTCTGCCAGAAAATAATGAATAAAGTTACAAAGTCTGATTGTCAGGAGCAAAACCCACAGCTCACTATTATTCACATGTTGGGCACTGTATATTATGTGTTTAATATTTGTGAACAAATATTGGTGTTTGATTGATTAAAACGGGAACTTCTGAGTCTTTGAATTTGAATATTAATGTACTGTCACTTTAAGCACTATAAAATAAAAATAGATCCCGATCACCAGAACCCCGCCTCCTGTTGAAGTGTCCCAGAGAGGACACAAAGTGTTGGGGTAGTGTGCTGTGGGTTTCACTCCCGACACTCAGACTTTGTGGCTTTATTCATTATTTTCTGACAGAGTGCTTTTCATTTCTGTTTTGGATTCTAGTTTTTTTTTTTGTATTAGCACCCACTCACTCTGAGGTGTGAGGCTGCCCTTGTGTTTTCTCTCTGTAATTTGTTTATATGTTTAGCTTTATGTCACAACATGCACTTGTATACAGATATTTATAAACTGAGTAAGAAAAACATGACAATATATGATTTTTCAGTCACCTGAATGAATGAAACACACCACATAACTGGGCATTATGGCATTATTCCACAATGACTGCAGACATGTGCTTATTTTCATCCCTCACACCTCCTGGACATTTCATAACAGAGATGATCTAATACAAGGTGTGTGACTGTGGTCTGATATACACACAGCTTGGATGGTTGAATGCACTCAGCCTGAGGCAATATGCCTCACAACACATGCCAGGCATTCATATATCAGACCACGACTGCATGCCCTGTAGTAGATTATCTGTTACATAAGACATTGACATGGTATGACTTTTATGAATGACAGTTTACATTTTATCTGGTGCTATAAAACAGCATTGCAGATATACAACATGCTGAATTATTGCTCTGTTTCTGAAACCACATGTGACAATAAGTTCTTGTAATATGCAGCTTGCATGAAAAACAAATATTTGCTTATACACAGTCTTACCTTGCTAAAAGGGAGAAGTTGATTGCTGTACACTATAATTAAAAGAAGCATGAAAACTACCAAAAAAAGAAAACAAAATGAGACAACAAAACATAGAATGAAAATCTATAATTCTACATTAACATCACAGGTAAGTGGTCGTTAACTTACTTTCAGGTGCACAAAACTGGCTTCTCACAGCAGGGCTGGAGATACAGGATGGACCAGGTTGGGGCTCTTCATTTGGCTGTTGTTGCTCTGATGCGCCACTAGAATCCAATGGTTTTCTTGTTGGGGCCACAGAGGGAGCAAGGGCTGTCTGGTGACCTCCATCTGTGGCTTGCTGCCTAGGACCACTGGTGCCTCTCTGTCTGTGGGATGATTTGTAACACACATGCAAAAAAATATACACATACTTCAGCACCATGATAAAAAACAAATATTGTATTATTGCTATAGAATGAACAGTCATATGTGATAATGCACTACATAGTATTTTAAGATCCGTTCTCTGATATTCAATTATGTAAATGTTTTGATACATGTACTTGTTCAACATGAAAATAAAACGTTAGTGTCACTATGATATGATACCTCAGCAGTTTAGTAGCATCATAACAGACACTTATACTGTTGCTTTTGAAGTTTAGCCTCTATTATATTGCATACCCAACTGTTAAATTGACTTTAGTACTGTTTAACTGTCTAAAAGTATATCTGTAAAATGTATTCATCATTATGAAGGATACAAGCATTTTTCCTGGCACTGTATTGTATGAAACATTTCTATATCTGCATGTGGTCACATACACACAATTTCAGTCATTACAGGTGGTGTTATTGTAAGAACTCTGTCTCTAGAAACCAAGGCTGTTTAAATTATAAATTGGAAATCTAAGTAGAAAACTGTATTATCACTTGCAGTATGTTGGACAACTCTTCTATAAAGATAAAACACATTGGCCCAGATATTCAAAAGGGTTGCGCATGGCGCAACAGTGTTGCGCCATGCACAACCCACTGATGTGCCCTGGTGTGATATTTAAAAGGGAAAAGTGCGCCTGCACAAATCCCGATGCACTGGGGCACATCAGTAATGTATGCAGGCACAGGTGAGGGGGATGTGCCCACGCATAAACTGCACAGCCCAATATTCAGCCAGGCCATGCAGAGTTATGCAAGCGCAACCCCTACCTGTGCCTGCACAAAGTTACGCTAAAAAAAAAGGAACAAGTCGAGGGCTACCCACAGGTGAGCTGCAGCATTGCAGGGCGCAACACAGCAGCTGCCACCAGTGGGTGGCCCTCCACTTGTTCCTGCCGCACCTGGCGGTGCCTCCCTCATGCCCTGATCATGGGATGAAGTGTCCTCCCCCGAGTAGCCTGATCGCGGGTAGCACAGTATTCTCCCCCCCCAGCAGCCCAATCGTTGGAATAATGTAAAGGTTCCTCCAACCCCCAGAGTAGCCCGATCACGGCATATTATAAAGGTTCCCGCCACCCCTGAGTAGCCCATTCGCGGGCATATTGTAAGGTCCCCCTTGAGTAGCCCTATCACGGGCATAATATAAAGGTTCCCCCACCCCCAAGTAGCCTGATCGCGGGCAGCATCTCCACCCCCACGTCCAGAATCCCTGGTGATCTGGTGGCCCTCCCTCCTCCCGCCCACGAAGCCCACCACCTTGCTCCCCCCATCAGCCGGCGGCGGCAACACCCCACCCGCCTGCTGCCCGCACGCCCACTGACTGACAGCTCGGGAGGGCTGCGCCCGTTGGTTCAGACGCATGAGCCAATGGGCGTGCAGCCATTCCGTGCAAGCAGTTCAGATATGTGAATGAATGAATTCATTCACATATCTGGATTGCTCTGTTAGAGCGTCTGCCCCATTGGCTCATGCTCTGAACCAATGGGCATGCAGCCACCGAGCTGTCAGTCGGCGGCGGCGAGGCGGCAGGCGGTGGTGCTTCCCCCGCCGCTGACGGGGGTGTGGTGGGGCTCTGTGGGTGGGAGGCCACCAGATCACCAGGGATTCTGGACTTTGGGGAGGGTGAGGATGCTGCCCATGATTGGGCTACTTGGGGGTGGGGAACCTTTATATTATGCCCGCAATTGGGTTACTCGGGGGACCTTATATTATGCCCGCGATCGGGCTGCTGGGGAGAATACTGTGCTATCAGCGATCGGACTAAGGGGAGAATACTATTATGCCTGCAATCGGGCTGCAGAGGGCGTCAGTCCCCGACGGCAGCTGCCTGGCAGGTGCCAGGCGCAAGTCGTCGGGGATCGGTGTACCTGCATTCTAATGGCATGCAAATGGGGCTGTAATTAGATGCAAATGGCCCCCCCGTGCACCTTGCATAAATTATGGCCCCATTTGCATGTCACCCTTTGAATATCGCAGGTGCTGTGCATGGCGCAATGGCACTTGCGCCACCGCTTCTCAATGCTCCACTCTGGCCACTTGCACTGGTGCAGTTCCACTGCGCCATGCACAGTGGGTGTGGCTAGGGGGCAATATTCAAAGAAGTTGCGCCATAGCTCAACTCCATTGAATATCACCTTGGTCACACCTCTGCGCAACTATTTTGTGTGATGCAGGGGCTTGCGCCACAGAATGGTGCAGTTTGAATATCTGGGCCATAATGTATAATGAAGGTGTAATTGCTCTAAATCAGTATCATTATTTTGTCTGTTCTTACCTCAGTAAAATTGTCTATCTGCTACAGGATGCATACTGATGAGGTGTACAAGGTACTCTTTTTTTATCACACTGATCATATCCTTTCTGTTACTGTTATGGTATATCTGATCTGTCATATGGACTGCTACCAATATTAAAGAGGCTACTAGTGTACACATTAGCATGGGAGATGGGTCACTAATTCTATTAAGCCCTCACCAGATCAGCAGGCACTGGTTCCAGTTGAACACTGTCTGCTGACATGGTAAGGAATCCTGGATGTTCTGCACTAACAAAGAACATACAGCATAAACACACATCATAGGGATGTATGTTTCAGTAATTTTATTATGCAACACATTTATGAGACAGTATTACATTAACAATTCTGTACTACAATTAAAGAAAATGTCACTGTTTCTTGAACATTTGTAAGACTTTTAAGAAAATACATTCTGCCCTCATCTCCCTGTTAGTAGACTAAGCAGAGAGTGGTAGAGGAGACATCTTATGTTATAGTGCCCTGTTTGTAGTAGACAGTATCTTACTTTTGTTTTTCATGTTAAACCAAAAACAGTTTTTTTCTGTTCCTGAGAAGCAATATTGATATGTGTTTGAGCAGTCACAAGATATTAATAGCATCTTTACAGCTGCACTGTCACACCCCTTCCCCATCCTTTCTGCTTCCTACACATAACATGTTGTACTTAATGAAAATGAAACATACTAACATACTAAAATGCCAGCAGAATAGGCCTAACGGTCTTTCGTGTCTGCTCGTTGGTCAGCCCCCACCCTGGGTGCTGACCTTGCTGTCCCCCTCGCCTTCTCTGGCCTCTCCCTTCCCAGTTCCGGATATTCTTGCTGCATTGGATTTTGCTTCCAGAACCCTTCCCCTGTACCTGTCCCACCCCCTCTTGAACCCCTCCACTGTCTCTGCCTCCACCAGCCCCCGAGGCAGTGCATTCCATGGCTCCACCACCCTCTCAGTGAAGTAGCACCTCCTCCTTTCTCCCCTGAATCTTCCCCCCTCCAGCTTCCACCCATGCCCTCTAGTGGCCCCCTCCTCCTTCCTTCGAAGCACCCTGACTGTTCCTCCCCTATTTACCCTCTTCATGTACCTGAAGACCTCTATCATGTCCCCCAGTCCTTCTCTCTTCCAATGTGTACATATTTAGCTCTTCGAGCCTCTCCCTAATAGGTCCTGTCCCCAAGCCCCAAATCATTTTGTTGCCCTCCTCTGGACCCTCTCCAGGAAGTTAATGTCCCTCTTTAAGTGTGGCCTCCAAACTGCACGCAGATACTCAAGGTCTGCCTCACCAAGCAGTTATACAGAGGAGTATCACTTCCTCCTTCTGGAGGTGATCCTCAGTGATGCATCCCAGCATCCTGTTGGCCTTGGCTGCTGCCCTCCTACAAGTCTCAGAGTTGTTCATCTTGACATCCACCACCACCCCAGGTCCCTCTCAGCCATCGAGACTTGTAGCATTCCCCCCAGGGTGTACACTTGGCCTGGGTTTCTGGCCCCAGGTGGAGTACCTTACATTTCCTGCATTGAATTTCCCAGCTTCCACTTTCTAGACCATCTTTCCAGAGCCTCCAGGTCCCCCTGTAGGGCCACCCTCCTCCTCCCCATCCACCACCGCGCCCAGTTCTCGAGTCATCCGTAAGAGACTCATCTCACTTCTGATTCCTGTCCTATGTCAGACACGAGGCGTTGAACAGAAGGGGCCCAAGGACTGATCCCTGTGGGACCCCACTAATGACCCTCCTTGGGGATGAGACTATCCCACCAACTATGACCCTCTGGGTCCGGTCCTGGAGCCAATTGCCTATCCATCTGATCATCTGGTTCCCCACCCCCATTTCTCCCAGCTTATCCAACAGGCCCAAGTGAGGAACAGAGTCAAATGCCTTGCTGAAGTCTAGAAAGAGGACGTCCACTGGTCTACCCAGGTCCAAGGCATAAACCATATCATAAGTATCAGCAAGTATTTCTGTATAATTCCTTACTACTTATTAGCATGGTAATGATCATGTTACACATCAAGAAATGCCAATAATGTTAGAAATATTTTTACAAACTTTGGAAAAAAATATGTTTCCTCTTGTAGGAGCACTCTATGCACACAGTTATGATGGACAGACATTATATTATAGTTGTCTATTTCACTTATCAGTTACTCATGCTATGTGCATTTGTCTGCAGACCACTGGCCCACACCATACATTGTGCACCACAGTTAAGGACAATATAAGTATTCTAGCAACATAATTACTGCCTAGAAATACAGTACACTTATTGATTACTTATTGGCATCATAATACTCATGTTCTATAGCAGGGATAGTGGCGTTACAAACATTTTATTTTGTGTGAAAGAATTTTGTAATTGTACTTACTGATGCGGTGCCTGTCACCTAATGAATACTTCCCTGCATCATTTCACATTTAGGTGGTGCACTTGAACCAGTCCCTGTTGTTTGCATGCACACTGCCAGCAGCTTTTATTGTGTAAAACGTCTGTCACAACAGCGTCCACTTACATTGGCACACATGGCTGTCTTTCTCATGCCCTTTGTCCTTCAGGAAGAAACTGACCTTCCTGACCTTTATTTGGGGGGAGGGGGAGCAATGCTTTGCATCATGATGTCAGTCTTTCCATGGGATGGAACTTCCTCCATTAGGAAGAGCACCTCCTCATTGGACCATAGTTTTGACAACTTTCTGTTAAAAAAAAACACACATGTAATCAACATCTAACTAAGTTATGATATACTACTGTTACATGAACTTCTATGTTTTTATGTTTTTTTTTTCTGGTGCATCTGTCACTTTAATGGAAAGTAGTTATAGAAAACTGTTATAAGCACAGTGACTGGGACTTTAAGAACATAAGTGCTGTACATGATGTGTGACAGCATATGTAGGGGGAGGTCTTCAGATAATAAAGAGGGAGCTAGAGCAGGTGAAGAATGAAAAAAAAAAGAAATGTATGTACAATACAACTGCAGGTATCTATTGCCAACACAATATCGAATAATAATATAGAGTTGTATTGCTCACCACATTGAGGCAAACATTTGTCCTATTCAGTTCAAGGACACTGCACATAAGGTGGGAAGGGGGGCTTTCATGACTGTGAGTGAGCAGCACATCTCTATAGGGGGGGGAGTTCCGGCTATTGTCCAGCGAGTGGGATAAGAATATAATGGTTGCAGACCATGTATGGCAGTAGAGATGCAGTGAAGTTAAATTCTGTCTGTGACATGGATGCAAAGTAGCCCACTTTGTGTTACTATTCCGCTATGCAAAGTACCTATTTAAAACCATTACTTTGCCACTTTACATTGTTATTATGACTTTGTGCTGCTCACTCTACCTTACTTAAAGTTGAGGTGAAGTGAGAATTCACAGGCAGCCCACACACATCACAGGGCATTATTTGACCTCTGGTGCCGAGTCCACAGTGCCATGTGCCTGTTCTTTAGGATGTGTATGTTGGGCCCCCATGCCAAGATGACTCCCCTTTTTACCTCGACTCACACGCTAATGGAAAAGCTGGCAGATTGCAACTGACTCATCATTTGTATCTGGAACAAAAAAGTCCCAAACAAGGGATTTTGATCCACCACTTTTAATATGTCCCTCATGCTGCTTATTGGACTACAGTATTTTTTTTTGTGTAATACTTTTATTAAGATTATTCATAGGTAATATTAGCAGATATGTTTGCTACAAGGTACAGGTACATTTCCATTAATATTTTGGATCATACTATGACCACATATGTACAGAAAAGGTTAACATTGAGATCCCTTTCTCTAAATTTTGCTCCTCTCCTTTTGTATCATACAACAGCTTGTCATACATGAATGTTTTCCTTATCTCTAGGGTCCAACCCCTCAAGTAAAAAGAAAGATCAAGTACCATTTTAACATCTTAGTATTCCTACTGTGATAGTGTAACAGTCTCAGGAAAAAAAATCTCTTTGAACCATATTAAAACCATTCTCAATAAATTGAATAAAGTTGACCAAAAAATTGAATTAAGTTGAATTAAATTGAGTAAGATTCATTTGAATTGATATTGGCTGTGCTCTGTATTCCTTAAAGTCAGGTAAGAGTTCTATGTGTGTGCTATAGCTGTGAGGAGGAGGTAAAATAAAGACTGTATGTTTTCTGAATGCTGTCTCCTGTGTGCTTATTATTCTCAGATTAAGCTTCCTTCCTGTAAAACAGATATCTCTCCTGGGGAAAGTATACTCAGGACCCCCGCATGTGTGCAAGAAAGCCTCTTCCTTTTCTCTGAGGGCATATGTCAGCCTATCAATCAAGAGGGTCTTACTAGCTAAGTTTTTCCACTGGGACATCATTGGGGTATGTTTTCGTAATCCACATGTTTTGTATTCCCTGCCTAGCAATAACTAGGAGGATTCTGATCCATCTGGGATACAGACTCCATTCTTTCTCCTAATGACCAGAAACTCCAAACAATAAAGAGCATGAGGAGAATTTCACTATTTCCCCCCTCCCCATTTTAACAAGTTCTCCCCAAATGTCCTTCCAATATTGTTGAATTCCTGGGCAGTCCCAGTAATAATGGATAGCTGTGCCTCTGACTCCTACACATTTCCCACAAAGGGGGAAGATCCCTGGGCAAAAGCCATGCACCACACTTTGGGGGCAGTAAAGCCTGTGTAGAAATTTATTTTGTAACTCTTTAAATTTGTTGCAAAGGAGTAAGCCCATATGAGTACCAAGGATCATCTCCCAGTTCTTTTTCAAGATCTCAAGTTGCATATCTCGTTCCCACTTTTGTCTAGCTTTTTGTGTTTCTCCTTGAAAGTGAGATCTGGCAAACTTTGCCACCTGCCCAGTAAATCCTTTTTCATTGTCCCTTGCTCCCAGAATTATTCTCTCAGTTTCCCACATAAAGAGTTCTTGGTCCCGTGCTCTACCTAACTTTTTCCAGTAATTCCTCACTTGAAAGTATCTGAACATATGGGACGTTTGCACATCTAAAGCATTCTGGATGGTTTGAAAAGTACATAACTCACCTTTCTCTGTTAGGTCCCCTATGCATGGAATTCCTTTCCTCTGCCACTCCTTAAACCCCTCATCTTCTAAACTGGGCAAGAAGTCTGGGTTATTAACTATTGGCACTAGGAGAGTATTGACATAAGTTATGTTTTGTAATTTTTTCATCTCTCTCCATGCGTCCAGGCTGGCCACTACCTGTGGGTTGGGGTTTAAAAAAGCTTTATAGGCTTTTAGCCCATTCTTTCCCAAATATGCCGAGATTCTCCCTGGACTGCCCTTTACTTCCAAGTCTTGCCAATTTGCCGCTCCCCCCCCCCCCCATTAATCCAATTGTGAATCTATCTAAATTGTGTGACCAGATAATATCCCTTAATGTCTGGATAATTTAGTCCTCCCTTCATGTTGTCAGCCTTTAGTCTTGTTAGACTGATCCTCGGCCTTTCACCTTGCCATATAAACTCTGCAAATCCCCTCTCCAGTTGTTTTATGTCTTTCTTATTACTTCCCCAGGGCAGCATCTGTGTTAAATATAAGATTCTTGGTAGCACATTCATTTTTAAGAGGTTAATCCTACCCATCCATGAGATGGGTAGGGCTCTCCATCTATGTAGATCCATAAGGATCATTTCTATAATGGGTAAATAGTTCAATATGTGTAATTTTTTCACATATCTGCCCACCTTCATTCCCAAATAAGTGAAGGCATCCTTCACCATTCTCGAGCCCCTCAATTTCTCCTATCCACACTTGTCTGTTCTTAAGTACATTAATTCTCATTTATTAATATCAAGCTTGTGTCCAGAGAATGTTGGCAAAGGCCTCTATAGTTTCTAATATGGGGGGAATCAATTGCTCAAGGTGTGACACTGAGAGGAGAATATCGTCTGCATATAAGGTATAACATGCTTCTTACCTGCTCCTCCAGGTATTCCCTGAATCCTGGGATCCTCCCTGATTTTAATAGCCAATGGTTCTATGGCCATTGTGAAGAGCAGGGAGGAGAGAGGGTAGCCCTGCCGCATACCCCTTTCCAGAGTGACAGCCTCAGACACAGACCCATGAATAATAATTCTGGCAGTGGGCGTTCTGTAGAAGGCCCCAACTAGCTGGATAAATTTCTCCCCCACCTCAAATTTGGCTAATATATTCATCAAGTATTCCCATTCAATCCTGTCAAAGGCCTTTTTGGCATCCATTGACATAACACACAGTTGGTCTTTGGCTTTGGATCCCCAGTGAATGATATTCAGCAATCACCTAATGTTGTGGTAGGATATTCTACCTCGTATGAAGCCTGTTTGATCTGTGTGTATGATGGAGGGCAAGATTTTTTCTTGTCTAAACGCCAGTTCCTTAGTTCTGATTTTACAATCATAATTCAATAAGGAAATAGGTTGGTATGAAGTGCACTCTGTGTCATCCTTGTTTGGTTTGGGGATAACACATATATTGGCTTCACAACAGGATCTAGGTAGCCCTCTCTCCCCCCCCTTGCCTCCTCCAGCACATCTCCAAGAGTTGCAGCCACCTCCTTCCAGAGCTCCTTATAATATTCACTCCCAAACCCATCTGGTCCCACTGTTTTGCCTCTCTTAAGCATCCCCATTGCCCGCATCACTTCCTCAGTCATGATTTTACTCCCCAGTCTAGCTTTTTGGCGTTCGTTCAGCTGTAGTATGGGTGGTCCCTCCACAAATCTGTCCATGGCTTCTTTCATACCCTTGCATTTAACTTTATATAATGCCTCATAAAATTGTTTAAAACATGTCTTTATGCCTCCCTCCCTCCTCATGTATCAGGGTTCCTGTTCTACCTCTAATGGCTATTATTCATTTTGTGGTTCTATCTCCCTCCCTTCATTAATTTCACCAACAAAGGGCCTCGTTTGTTCCACCACTCATACATTCTTTGTTGTGCAAAGAAAAACTTTCCCCTAGCGTCCTCCGTCACATTTAGGTTTAGAGCTTCCCTCACCATGTGCAACTCCCCCTCATGGAGAGAGTCTCCTGTCTGTGCTACCAATGTTTCTAGTTCCTTAACCCTATCTTCTAATTCCTGCTGTTTTTTTTTTCATTCCTGCTTAAGTCTCACAATGTATCCTATCATAACCCCCCCTCATAAAGGCTTTACTGGCCTCCCAGTATATACCTACAGTTTCAACTGATCCCTTGTTTGTGATTTCAGATTCCTTCCACTGTATGGGTCACATTCTTCACCTTAGGGTAGAGGCCACTGCTCACAAATATGTAGTCCAATCTGGACCATGTACCATGGGGGTTTGATTAAAATATGTATTCTCGAATACCTTGATTTGCTACCCTCCATGCATTGACTAAATTGAGGTCTGCAAGGCCCTATTGCCATTGTTTTTCCAAAGCAGTTTCTCTAAGCCTCGTGCCTGAGTAGTCAAGTTTTGGATCTATGATGCAATTGAAATCCTCTGCAAAGATCAGATTAGAGAATTGGTCCCTGATCATCAGATCTAGCATATTTTGGTAGAACTCTGGGTCCACTACCACTGGCGCATAGACATTTCCCAATGTGATCTCCCTCCCCTGTATCTTTCGCACTTCAAAGACATAGCTTGCTTCTAGGGAGTCTCTGACCATGCAAATGTGTTCAAAAGGGAGGCTTTTGTGCAAAAGAATCACCACTCTCCTCTTATAGGAGCTGTAGGAAGATGCATGGCAGGCCCCAACCCACCCTCCTACAAGTGTTTCATGTCCTTTGTGTGTCAAATGCATTTCTTGTAACATGGATATCATCACATTCTTCCTTTTAAGTGCTATCAAAATTTTAGCTCTCGTGGAAGGTGAGGTGAAACCCCTAATGTTCCATGAAATTATATTGCAATGTTGGGGCCTAGTCATAGTCTCCCCCAGCGTTCATCCTTTATTGTCACTTAGGACCATGTTGGGACAATTCTACACCCCTCTCTCCCCTTAACTCTGTATATTGTTTAAAGCACAGTCACACAAAATAAAAAGTATACAAAAACCTGAGTAACAGCCATAAACAGTAACTGTTCTGGGCAAACATCAAGCCCAGCCATAACAATCTAACAAATAAAATTGTATGTAAATCCATGTTTCCAGATTAGAGTTATTGAATACGTTGCAATTCTTACGTCAGAATCCCCAACGGCCCCTATCTCTGCACCATCTTTATCAATCCCCTTATGCCGCTATTGCATCTGCATTCCAAATCCCTTATCCCCAGTATCTTACTTTCTTTTCCCCTTTTTTCATTTCACCCCCACCTTTTCACTACTTTGGCTCATTTATCTACAATCCCTTGAGGCAAAAAGTATGCCTAGGAGCATTTGCTTTCCTCCCGAAGAGGCTTACATGACTTTCAGCCTCCCCCCACCCGATTTGCAGGAGTAACCATGACCTGCCATTCAGCTCCATTTTTGTGTCCAATCCCCCAACCGCTTAAGTAAGGCCTCTTATATGGCAGTACAATATCTATAAATGTCCACCCAAATCAACAGCCATCAGGCTCATTGACAGAGTATTGAAGCATTATAGCCCCCGTACGTTCTTTGTAAGGCGCCACGAGATTGCATTCGTGGTATCATGTGTTAAAGTAATTTTGGCACGTTACAATTTCCAGTATGAGCCCTGCAGTCTCCATATTACATTCACCTTGCAGGATTAGGTTTCCCTTCATGTACAATTAAGTTCCATAGTCCTCCCTTGTTTCTGTAAGCATGGAAGGGGGTCCACCTCTTGAATGACAGATCAATCAGTCCCACCACTGAGTGAGGGTATGTCCAGAGAGAAACAGTGTAGAATAGAAACATAGAATTTGACAGCAGATACGGACTGCTTGGCCCACTCAGTCTGCCCATTTCCTTTCCTAATGGATAAGCTGCAGGTCCTAGTTAACCAGCAGCCTACTTCTATCTACCCCTTCCCCCTAGAATTGCCTTATGGCCGTCCCATGCATGCTTGAATTCAACCACAGTTTTTGACTCCACAACCTCCTCCAGAAGGCCATTCCATGCATCCACAACCCTCTCTGTGAAAAAATACTTCCTTACATTACCTCTGAGCCGACTCCCCTCTATTTTCAAATTGTGCCCCTTGTGCTTGCACACCTCTTTTTTTGAAAGATGTTACCCTCTTGGACTTTGTTGATTCCCTTGAGGTACTTGAAAGTCTCTATCATGTCCCCCCTCTCCCTCCTTTCCTCGAGGCTATACATATTAAGCTCCTTTAGTCTCTCTTCATATGTCTTCCAGTGCAGACCCTGCACCATTTTAGTTGCCCTCCTCTGGACAGCTTCCATCTTGTCTATGTCCTTGCAGAGACTGGGTCTCCAGAACTCCACACAGTACTCCAGATGGGGTCTCATCAGCTGTCTGTAGACAGGGATAACAACTTCCTGTTTTCTACTGGTAATGCCGCTCCCTATGCATCCTAGTATGCCCCCAACCCTCCTTACTGCCCTCTCACATTGCTTGCCCACCTTTAAGTCATCTGATATGACTAACCCCAGGTCCCTTTCCATTTTTGTTGTTATTAGTATCTCACTCCCCATTGTGTACTCTTACCCTGGGTTTTTGTTTCCCAGGTGCATTACCTTACACTTCTTAGCATTAAATCTAAGCTGCCATACATTTGACCAGTCCTCTAACCTTGCAAAGTCCTTTCCCATCCTTTCCACCCCACCTTGTGCATCAACTCTGTTGCAGATCTTTGTGTCATCTGCAAAGAGACATACTTTTCCTTCCAGTCCCTCTGCAATGTCACTTACAAAGACATTGAAGAGGACCGATTACTATACTGAACCTCGGCACCCACTAGTAACCCCTTTCTTCAGAGTGGACTCCATTTACTATTACTCTCTCTGTGTCCTATTCTCCAGCCAATTCTTTACCCAGGCTATCATCTTGGGACCCACTCCAAGGCTGGCTAACTTGTATATTAATCTTTTGTGTGGGACTGAGTCAAATGCCTTGCTAAAGTCTAGGTCGGCCATGTCCACAGCCCCTCCCTGATCTACTACTTAGGTCACCCAGTTGAAGAACTCTATTAGATTCAACTAGCATGACCTTCCCATTGTGAATCCATGCTGCCTTGGGTCCTGTGCCCCTCTGGCCTCTAGGTACTCGGCAGTTCTTTCCTTCAGAAGTGATTCCATCATTTTCCCTATCACTGAGGTTAAACTACCAGGTCTGTAGTTTCCTGCTTCTGCCCTGCTCCCACTTTTGTGAAGGGGAATCACATCTGCCCTCCTCCAGTTCTCAGGTACTACCCCATCCTAGCATGATTTGTTAAAAAGGGTAGTCAGTGGTGTCACTAGTTCTACCCTTAGTTCTTTTAGAATTCTGGGATGAATCCCATCAGGCCCCATTGCTTTGTCCACCTTCAGTTTTAAGAGTTCTTTCAGAACCCTTTCTTCTGTAAATGGGCTGGTATCAACTTCAGTATCCAGAGTGTTTCTATTGTTTGTTTTAGGTACCTTCCCCTCTTCATTTGTAAATACTGAGCAAAAATATTTGTTTAGTATCTCTGCTTTTTCACAGTCACCCTCTGCCCATACCCCCTCCTGTTTATTAAGCCTCACTATCCCCCCCTCCCTTAGAATAGCAGAAACAGGAATGACGTTCAGTTCAGCTCACCCTTTCTTGTTTTGTTTTTTATCCCAGTCGTCAATAAAGTTATGCAACTTCTCTGGCTCACAAAAGGAGAAGGTAGCTCCTTCCTATTTCACCTTTACTACCACAGGATATGTCATGAAAAATTAAATTTCCCATTTTCTCAAGTGATCCATATGTGGATTAAACTGTTGCTTCTCTTTTTGAATACATGTGGAAATGTCCTGATGGATGGTAAGTCGATTCCACTCATATTTCAGGTCCTCAACGTTTCGATATGCTGCCAAGATAGCTTGCCTGTCTGGGTAGTGATGGAGCTGAAAAATGACTTGTTTGGGAGGTTGGTCTCTTGGTGGCCTCTGGACCAGCACTGTGGGCCCATTCTACTTTAAGGCCTTTCAGTTTGATTTGCATTTTAAGCAGGTTGGGGAGTATAGTTGTACAAAATTCCATCAAATTGCCCTTCTCTGCAACCTCCGGTAGGCCTCTAATCCAGAGACTATTTTTTTGGCTGTAGTTTTCTTGGTAGTTTACTGCATCTTGTAGCTCCTCCAGCTCCTGTTTCATTTTGGCAAGATTTTCAGGTACTAGTCAAGAGGTTTCTTCCAGGTCTGATATACACTGCTCTGCCTCAGATAGCCTCCCAGAATATTGTTTTAGCTTGGTAGTAAGCCCCACCAGTGATGTATCCACCTTGTCTCTGTGTGGCTGTAGCTCTGCCACTACTTGCTCAGAAACAGCTTTACTAATTACTACTAGTTCAGTCACTGAGAAGGAGCTTGGGCCCAGTCCAGGTGGCAGATTCTCCGGTGGATTTTTCTGTTGATTTTTCACCCCTTGCCTCAACATTTTCCTTAGTGTCAGGTACTCATCCATATTAGCACTCATTTTTGGGCTGTTTTGTGGGTTAATATAGTATTTGCAGGTGCAAAAATAGTAGTTTTGATTGCTATGGTGCGGAGCTCTGGAGGTTTGCATCCTTTCTTTTTAGCTGCTCATTAGCACCTCAGACTACAATATTTTACAAGCTGAAATGGGGATGTACTACATGATTTTTCTTGCTGGACACACTTGGACTCCAATTGATCTTCACAACTACCTATGATTATTACTGGATCATCAAGATCATCATTAACAGGAACTGCTAAATCAAAACTTTTTTGAGGAGGGTGGATTTAATGCCAACAGACCCAGACACAGCCACATTGAATTTCTTTTTTGCTGGTTCCAAGCAGGGGTCACTGACATCATCATCATATCCATCAACATCATCCACATCCACAATTTTAGCTTGGATGCTGTCCTGTGGAGAACATGTTCCAACCACAGCAGCATCATCTTCATCATCACCCTATATTTTTGCACCACTCTTTGAATCATTGGATGGCAAAGGCATGACTTCAACAGCACTGGAAGAAATGTGACATTGTGAGTTATCATTGTCAGGATCAGAATCATATTCAACTACTATGGAGATGTTGGGAGTAGGACATCATCTACACTGTCAGTCATAGCTTTAGACTCAACTATATTTTCTAGAACAGTTAACTGGTCAGAAATGGAACTTAAGGCAGCAATACTCATGCCAGCAGAAACTGCACGAACATCACCAGCAGAGACAACATCATCTCCTCCAACTATCAGTGAAGCAACAGATTGCGCTGTAAAAGAAAACATCAACGGAGAGATACATTTACTGAAATTTAGATTTCTGAACTTTCAATCTGGGCTGGATGATGGGAAGCCAAAAAAAAGCAACTGTGGCTTGCAGATGGAGATTAGGCACTAAACAGATGCAAACACACAGACAGATGAAGAGTGAGCTGCACACTCAAGAGGTGCAGATGCAAAGGCACAACAACACCTTAACCAGCGCTCACAAGTCACAAATCCAAATCTGGAAAAGAATACATTTTGCTGTTTGTTGGGGGGGGCAGTGCACTGCAGTAATAGTCCACTACCAAGATACCACAAAGCAGTACAAAATAATGTAGGTGAATAGCAGGTTCACAGTGCTGCAAATACTGTGTAGCACATTAAAATGTGTCTGATTTGATGGCACATGTTGCACGCACACTCACACACACACACTACAATTAATGTGCAGCAAATTGAAAAACTTCAGTAATATAACCAAATATTTTAAATAAACTGAAATTACGCACTGCACCACAACAATCAGCAAAAAAACTGTCAAAAATTATTGAAACTATTAGTGTGTTTACATTAACACAGTAATACAAGAAATATATAGCCAAAACTGAAAGGCTGCTTTTCTCCCGGTTTATCTACCTCCATCACAGATACGCCCCTCCCACAAGCACACTTCAAGTGTCTGTCACGACACAGACTGAATATTCTAAATTAACATTCAAAATATACACACAAACAATAAACACTCAATGATATTTGCACAGGAGGGTTTCTTACAAACGATGTACTAAGTTGTGAGCAAAAAAGAAATGGCTCAAAAATATTTTTTGAATGTTTTTTAGAGGGTTTGAATCTCAGAGCTCTGGGAGCAAACTGCCTCCAGCTACCATTACACACACCTTACACAGAACTGAGGCTGTGCAGAACAATCTAAAGTCCATGTGACCTGCAATCCCATGAATCACTGCAAAATTCGCCTTGGAGCTCACCAACAAGGTGAAGTGATGTGAAGTATGTTAATTTCAATGTGCTTCACATTAAAAATGGTGTAAGAGTGGTTGAGGAAAGGCATAGTAATGTGAAGTCATTGTTTCCAATGGACTTTGCGATCCTCATTATAACGTGAAGTACTCTGCTTCATGTTGTGGATTATTTCATGGATTCCACCTTAATTTTTGAATTGCTACACATAGCAGATTTTGGCCACTTCAACCACCACTATATGGCAGCCTTTGTATGCGTGTGGGTTGTGTGTGTGTGTGGGTTGGGGTGTTGACATACTCAGGGGAATGGTAATGCATGAATCTTACACTTAGACAGACCAGAGCTTGTGACAGTGTGTTTCGTCGTATGTGTATGACTGCCATGCACAACACAGAATTGCGCAAATTCATGGCAAAATTGTATTGTGTCAGAAGTGCTATCACTGAATTTGCATGATTGGATTATTTATCATCTGAAGGTGACAAGAAAGCTGACCTAACTGTATTAGCAGCTGAAAGAGTATAAAGGACATTCCGATGAATTGCTAGGACAGAATCCACACCATGGTCCCTATTCAGGATGGTATTTATTGCCTATGTGCTGCATTTCAGAGGCATGTAGGAAATCCTACATTGAACTGCTGTGTAGCAGGAGTCTAGAAGACCCACAGCTGCACTCACAGCCAGTGCACAAGCCCAGTTTCATTTAGTCCCCTAATTGTCCACTCAGCTATGTGCATGAGTGGTCCAGGGGTGTGCTATGAGGTGTGTCTGCACTTTGCAACATGCACTAAGGCATAGAGTTGGTACAGAAACAGGATAAGGGGCCATGATTTAAGTGAGAGTGGACCCTGCTGTAACTACTACATACCCCGCAAAGGAAACTCACCAGCAGCAGACCAGGAACCCCCTCTGCATTGCTTTTCTAGTCCACCAGGCTGACAGGGAGGGCTGAGGGCAGCACAGTGGGCACACACCCATGGTGTCAGTAAAGGTGAGTCCCACATCTTATCAGGATAACCTACATGCACATGGCAGAGGATCCACTGTGGGACTAATAATAGGCATCCCACTTGATGTCCGCCTTTGCCCCATGATCCACATCTGTGAAGTTGTCATCCACCTCTATGCAGCTGCATGCAGGAAGGTCAGGAACATGGACAGGTGCCCTGTGGGTGCTCATGATAGTGAATACTGTGTTCCCAGTGCCTGTTGATAGCTCAAAGCTATGCATACCCTATGCCCCTTAATGAATAGGCCCCCATGTTTATAACTGCAACACTGAAAGAATCAGACTTAGTTCTGAAATTCAAGTCATGAAATTGTTACATTTGAACTGGCAAAGAGAAAAAGATTTGAATATGAATGTGTTTCCTGCAAGTTCCTTTCCTACCCTGACCAATTAGTAAAGAGTGACCTCCGTAGTTTTCATAGATGGAATGACATGTGGTGTCACATGATTGCTTATGTGATAATAAAGAGTGGCTTTGAGCTACAGGAAATAGTGCACATGTGCCTATTTTTCCCAAAAGATAAATACAAATGTACTTCCATTTAGATCTGTATTGAACAAGATGGACACAGACATTACGCCACCAGAGATAGCCAGCCTGAAATTGTTTGAACAAATTCTAATCCAGACAATGACGTTGTTCCAAACAATTCAAAGACTGAATACAAAAATAAGAAACACGCACCAGAAAGAGCTTATTAAACCTCTCATGGGATATGCCATGTACCTGTCACTCCCACTCCAGAAGAATGTTGAGATCAAAACTAGAGAATACAGCATTGTCAGTTTGGTGAATATGTTCCAACCAAGTCAAAAACACTTTGGCAGCAAGTTGTCAGTGTGGAGAAAGTTAAACATGATCCATAATATCTAAAGGGTAGACTCCCATTCTATAAGGATTTAGATGTGGCTCATGTTGGTGACATTCAAACTGAGTTTGGAATACTAGACACCAAAACAGCAATGACAGAGAATATCTCAGTGAATACAAATGCGAATGTGTATGAACAGTACACAAAATATTCTCTGCAGGCAAGGATCCAGTCAATAATATGGAATTGTACCAGATGAAGGAGCAACAGAGTCCTGTTAGTATGTGGGAGAGCGTATACCCACCCAACAGTGATACTGTCACAGCAATTGACACTACAGCAACAAAAGCGCCACGCCGCTGTAGTGTCCACGCTGGAACCCTGCACTGTCTGTCAGGGGTTTTGCACCTCTCAATCAACTCCAGCTTGGAGTTGATTATATCTAGTAGGGTGTGTGGGGGGGCACATACCCCCATGTGGAGGATTCAGGGGCAAAGCATCCTGAAGAAAATACATTAATTTGTGTGAAACCGGGCAGCTGACCAAGAAAAGTGGTCAACTTGCCAGCTTCACTGTCTGGTCATTTGACAAATATTTTGTTGACAACCAGTCGTGGATCCCTGGAAGAGCATGTTGCAAGCACAATGCTTTCCTTGTCTGTTGACACACGGCACTGGTGATCACCTGGATGAATTTGAGGTGCATGTTCCTGGAGCTGAGTACTAAATGTGCAGAGTGTAGCATTCTGATGGTAAGTTAAGATGAAATATTCAGTATTTATTTCACCAACTGTGGAAGAGTCAGTTAAGAATACTGTCTGTGTTCATTGCCCATACTCTGCAGCTTACTACAGTTTTGCATGATATGGCAGCTGCACAGTTTCTACAAGCATTAAATGAAAAAGATGAAACACCAGAAGTGAATCTGAACTCCATTCTTTTAAGTATGCATAGCAGCAAAGAATACTGATACTGAATGCACTCTGAGGTTATGCGTACGCTATAAGAGGACACTGCAGCCACTTGATTTATTACTCTAACCTGTGCAGAATACAGCTGAGAAGAATTGGAAGACTTTCTCAAGTGGGCTAATGCAGATGTACATTGTATATCATCTATGACTCTTGAGGAGACGTGCTTTCTAGATCTTGTGTCCATGTCAAGATACTTATATCAACAATTTCATACACTGCTGAGATTCAACCTCTCAAAAACCAATTCACTTCTTGGAATTACAGAATACTACTTTTGGACAGTGGACTATCAAGCATATAGGGTTCCTCATATTGACATGCTCCTGTGGATAAAGGATGCACCCCGCTTTTGTGACAGTGGATACTGTGGTCTCCGATATCCTCAAGTTTATTATTCAGTAAATGTAAAAAAAAAATCCTTGCAATTGGTACACAAGGTGGCATTTGGAATCCTCAGGATGTGTTTATGAACACGGTTATATGAATGAGTTGCTCTCTGCCATGTGCCATTACCTAAAAACAAAACCTACAAAGAAAGTATCTGAGTTGCCCAGAAAGGAAAATGAGGATCTCATAAATGATTACAGTCCAGCTTTGCTGTTGATGTGACAGGCAAACATTAATGTGTAGTTTGTTGCTAAGATCTACATGCTTGATACAATATGTGACTTTGTACATTACCAAATATGAGAAAACATGCTTGCAAGAACATTTTGAAGATTTGTCTAACAGTAACACAACTACTGTATCACTTCACAGCTGTGGTCTCTAGGGTTAAAAACATGCTGACACTGTAAATGTGGAGCCTATGAAGCTAGTGATCAGAACATGCCTGTATTTGAAATCTGAGTTGATATTGTACTAGAATGTCAACAATAAAGAAAACAGATATGTTAAAAATAGTCATGATCAGATTGAAGAGCTTGCAGCAAGCAGGCCCTCTTCAACAAATATCTTTTGAGACACAACTTGGTTAACACATACTACCCACAATGACTTAACTCCATGGAGAACATTTGCCTCTTTGAAGTCACATAATGGTATGACAACATGTTTGGATTTGAGTTAAACCCTGCAAAACTGATCTACCAAGTGGCAGGCTTACAAGGAAGTCTGGTAAAAAGACCCAAGCTTTGGTTTATTGATCACTGCAAATTCACTCTCAAAACTTCAGAGAAAAAGGGCTACTACTACTTCACTATCCTCTTCAAGCCATGGAGTTAGGATAGCTCTTTGAAAGGTTGCTGCGACATATCTGAGTAGCAGTTTCAATCTAAGCTATGAGGCCTTCATGGATAAAACTACAGTTGCATACATTAACAGATTAGAGAAGGAACAACTAGAAAACGCTAGACAACAGCTAGAGGAAGAGAAAATTGTAAGAAAAATTGTGGCCCAGAGGGAGAAGGATCGTAGGGTGCACCCCTCTCTGTCAATAATGCAACAGTAATGTTGTCACAGACTGAACATGCTATGCAGCACACATGCCACTCTGCTGCTGACACCTCTGTCATGTAGAAACAATTAAATTCACGGCACAAATTGTGTGTATTGCTGTTACATATGCTGTGAAGCTCTGTATGTGCAATCGCAACAAGGAGTGTACTTGTGATACGCGCAGACCACTGTGCATGTTTGTCAGTGGTTGTGCTGTGACTGGCAAAAGTTTTGTTATTGAAGCCATTGGTGCAGAAATACAGAAAGGTTCTATGTCATAAGGGCAATTACTAAACAGTGATCATCCTTATGGCGAGAGTACATCGCTGAAATTCAATTTTTGCGATGTGCAACACCAGCACCAGTGAAAGTGGTGTAAATTTTTTTTTTCTTTTATGCACTCACACCCTTCCCCCATGGGGGGCTTCAATCCCTGCACCCCCTTAATTTTAGATTCTCAACTCCAGGGGGGTGCATGTTGGGGGGATGCATCAGTGAGACACAAATTAAAATCCCCATCTTGGGCTGGATGCAACAAAATATGCCTGCAACTGGACCCGAACCCTGCATCTCCACCACCCCATGCCAGCACCCACCCCACCCCACCATGGTGTCAGCTCAGCAGCAGACCATGGCACCACCCCTCACAAACATTCTTGCCCCTCACTAAGTGCCCTTGCTCTTCCCACAGTGTATATGTGTAGCGACATCCAGTCATCTTTTACAAACCCTCCCCATCAGGTCACCCTCCCTATGCCCTCACCATCGGGGCAGTCACCGCATATGGGTTGCCATTTTGATAGGCACCCATTTGAGGGTAGCCCACCTCACAAGATACCATACAGAATCATACTGAAGCATCAGAATCTGCAGTTTTGACAATTCCATCTGGATTAGCAGCACACAACATATGTGGAGTAGTGTTGCATCACCTTTTTACGCTACCTCTAGAACACAGGAAAACTGGTGCATTCGGCAAGTTTTCATTTCAATTTGCAACTGAGTTATGGACCATGTTTGACAAAATGGAGCTCTTGACTATTGAGAAAATCAGCATTGTTTCCATTGTATTGCTTGCTTTCATTCACTTACATCTGCAGGAGATTTTTGGCACAGATGTCGAAATTCACTTTGGGGGAAGAAGTATTGTGGTTTTTGGAGACCTTCTTCAAGTAGCACCTGCCAATGGTCACCATGTGTTTTCTAGATTCTGTGCAGCAAGTCAGAAAGAATATTTGGAGCCTTGGTGGAATAAACCTATTAGAGTTTTTCACCTATGCTGAACTGTTGCAGAATATGAGACAGAGTTGTGACCAATGATACAAGACTCTGCTTGATGAGGCTTGCAATGAAAATGTGTCAGCTTCTAATGCAACTGTGTTGAAGACACATGTAACAGGCAAAAGTCACAGTTCAATGTCTGATGCATGAGATCTACTTTTCTAAGCTATGCACTGATGGAACATGCGTTATCTGTTTGATGCCAAGATTAAGAAATGTACTGGCTTAAATTATGCTGGGGAGACAGCAGTAACCATTTCTCACTCCATATTCACTTGATTCAGTTGATGGTGTCTGCTTAAGTTCAAGGATGGTATCAAAGGTGGTTGACCATCTAAACATATTGACTACATGTGTGTCATGAACAGCTGGTTTGGAGGCTGCTCTGACAGTGTATAAGAATTCACATGTCATGATACGTCACAATCTCAACATGGAATGTGGTGGACTTGTCAGTGGTGCAATGGGGCACATAGTTGACTTGTAAAATAATGTTCAGTGAACATTTGTTGAGATGGCTGTGGAGTAATTTGACAACTTTGATTATCAACAAAGCATTGAAAGATGTTTATAACATTCTAGCTTGTGAAAGACATTTATGTAACAAAATAACAGTTTCCACTGAGGTTCATATGTTGTGACAATTCTTTTTTTTTTTTACTCTATTTTTTTAGAAATCCTTCCACTAAACTCTCTCCAGCATAGTCCCTCAGTTTCTGGCTCTTCCCATCCCTCTGAAGCTCTGACCATCCATACTGCTGGTTGTGGGGGCACCTCCTCCTGCATAGCTCACCCTAACCCCTCATCTCTGAGTCCCCTGAGGAAAGAATTCCCACTCCTACTTGCACTCTATCTGTGGTGCTGTTAGGCTCACTGTAGTGTAGGAGGAGGGACCTGTGTTGCGGGACCTGAAGTGAACATATTGACACCTGGTATTGGTAGTGGGGCCTCAACCATTGGGACTGACTTCACCTATCAGTGGAGAGGGGATTCCTTAGGTGTTACCCCAGGAGAATGGATATGCAATGTCATCCAGCCCAATGCAGGCATGCTTCTGCTGCCACTTGCATCTACTCTCACTCCCATACCCCTGATGCAAGCTCTTCATCATGCTGCTGTCTTCTAGCCTCCACTAGAAGCTGCCAAAGTAGCAAGGCACACCAGCCACCCACCCCAACAGAGGACAGCAGTCCTCAGGTCACTTAATCTTCTCCTTCCCCTGCTGAACCCAGGCACCTGAGTCTATTCCCGAACCCAGTGCCTCAGTTATTAGCACGACTGGACTGCTGTGTCGATTCATGAGTCACAAGGTCTGAATTCAGATGCAGCAATGATTTACACAGGCAATGCTATCTTCAAAAATGGTATGAGCTGTTTTGATTTGTCTTGTTTCAGAAGGCTGGCAGAATGTTTTATCCAAAACATTACACTATATATATATATATATATTTATTTATTGGAAACAATCGGAATTACAAACCTTTGAGTCACAGACTCTTTTGCAAAGGCTCCACGTCCGTTACAAAGGGTGGAGGGAAGACAGATACAGTAGAGAACATACTTGAAACAGATAGAATATATATAACAAAATCACAGGAGTATTCCAGGCAAAACTTAATGACTGATAAGGAAGTTAGGCTGCAATCTTGGGTTACCCAGGCAGGGATTTGGTGAGTTACATGGGGCCTTGTGAGACCCTGAGTCAAGAGTAGGGGAAGGGAGGGCGTTCATCTGGGTGAGCAGAGTTAGCCGCAGTCACATATGGCTCTTTCAAGGAGGTGAGCTTTGAGGCCTGTTTTAAATTGAGAGATGCTGTGGGTCTATGCAAGTGAATGAGGTAACGCATTGAGCCAGAGAGGCGCTTGGTATCGGAAGGATCTTTGCCCTAGAGAGGTTCTACATTGAGGTACAAGGAAAGGGGAGCTTGCGGAGAGTCTCGTATTGCATCCGTGAGGTGCAGAACTGATTAAGGGGAAAAGTCCGATGGGGGCTAGGTGAAGGTGTATTTTTTTTGCGAGGATGCAGGTGTGGAACTGTAATCGATGTTGGAAGTTTAGCCAGCCAGATAAAGCATAAAGATCACAGGTGTGGGTTAGCCTCTCACAACCAGTGACTAGGCGGCAGGCTTTGTTCAGGACAAAGTTTATCCTATTCAGGGAGGTGGGTTCAGCAGAGCCGTATATAGTGATCCCATAGTCCACCAGGGAGAGGATGGAGGAGGTGACTGCGAGCTGCATAGCCTTGGGGGGTAAGCAGTGCTTGAGCCGGTACAGGAGGCTTACCCTAGAGCTGATAGAGGAGGAGAGAATTTGGGTATGCCTCTGGTAAGAGAGGGAGGTGTCTAAAGTGACACCTAGATATCTGAAATCGGAAACTTGTTCCAGAGTGGCACCTATTGCGTTCTTGATGAGGAGAGCAGACTGACTATAAGGACTTTGGCGGTGGGCAAAAATCATGGACTTAGTTTTTTTATAGTTGATAATTAGGCGGTGTTCAGAGAACCAGGTCTCTAGTATATATATGTTCTGTGCTGATAAAAAGTGCATTGTTGAGTACAATCAGAGTTGGCACTCAGGAACTTCCCAAACAAATCCAGGTTGATAGAAGAAAGTGAACATTGCCAGGAGACTGAAACAAAAACCCATTTATTAAATTGAAAAAACAAGTTAAAAAACATACAGAATGCCACCATGACAGATGGCTAGAGCTAGTATATGCCCCTTCTTTGTGTTTTTGCTCTTCATCTAATATAGTAACATGTATATACAAACACATTTTTTAAAATTACTAAATATAATTTATCCATACATGACTTTTTGACATCCCATCTTGAGATATGAATTTATCTTAGTCATGAGTACTTACTCATTCGCATTCACTTTTAATCTAAGTAAACTAAACTTTTTTAGTCAGCAGCTTTGACTCTTTATATCTTTTGGTTAATCACCTTCACCTTTTACTATTATAACTATAATCATTAAATCAGTATTTGTAAGTAGTTTTTTTTGTAGACTTTGTTTCTGCACCCTCATCCTAGAGAAACTATATCCAGCTATCTACCTTCCTGATCTCTGCCTCCCACTGTGGCACTGTATCTGCTCTCCTTACCTCGACCAAATGAAAGTCCCAGATCTAAGCCCTCATGGGCAAGGCCTGCCCTATCCTCCCAGGGTGCTTTATCTAGAGTATAGAGTGCCAGGACAGAGTGATGAGGGATGAAGAGGGTGGAGCGCCCAGCATTGGGAGTGTGGATCAGGAGGTTGTGCCTTCACCTAGCCTCCAGGGAAGGGGGATTTTTTACTTACTTTCCCCCTTTTTGGCTAGGAATTGCAATTAACTCTGGTGTGCTGCATGCTCACTCCTGAGAATGCCAACAGGAGTGCCTCAGAGTCAATCCCTGATCTTCTGGCTCCCAACTGCTGTGAGCCCCTGGAATCACCAGAGGCCACTAGATGGTGGGAGCAGAAAAAAAAAACTCCCCAGGGATGGAGGGACAGCTGTCCTCTAGATGCTCAATTCCTTCCCTCTCCTGCTGAACCTTGATGGCCCAGGTTTGTTCCCTAACCTGGGTTGCAGGCATGGTGCAAAGTGTGGCATCCAGTGCCTCAACCCTCAACACCACTTGGCCTGTTTTAAGTAGTTTTTAATCTTATGTATTCTTTATTGTTAATTATTTTCACTCTGTCTGGGTTTTTGTCTCCATGCACTTTTTCTTGCATGTCTGCCTTTGGTTACACAGCACTTTTACAAATTAGTAACTAACCCATTCTTTTTATTTATATTATAATAAGCACTTGTTACTTTTGGATTCAGTCACTTTAACAGCTGTGTATTTCAGACATGCATTACCATCTGGCACTAGTCTTGAGAAAACACTTTTCAGCACAAAAATGTTTGACTGCTGCCTATCATGAGACGTCACTGGGAAGGGGTCAGCCATCTGTCATGGCGGTGTACTGTATGCTTTTTATCTCATGTTTCTGGATTTAATATATGGATCTTTGTTTCTATCTGCTGGCAATATCTGGTTTCTTCTATCAACCTAACTCTGTTTGGAAAGTTACTGAGTACCAACGCCTGTTGCAAGTACTTTCAAATTTCTGTTGGCACTGGCCTGCACTGTTAGCCACCATTTTCATATAAATTGTTGTTGAGTACAATCACTTGTGTACTGTGTGTCAGCATTACCTATCCTTAATCCCTGTACCAACTGATGTAGTGATGAAGGATGCATCTTTACACATGTCAAAGACATTGAAGAGGAAGAATCATAGTGTACATGATTCTTCCACTTTCAGAGGTTCATGGGCATTTTATGACTGTTGATCACACCAGGTCACCTCCAGTAAAGAAGTGTTTTGGTTTCACTGCAGTGGTAACATTTGACAACAGTACTGGAGTTAACTGCTCTGCTAACTCTGCTATGCAGGTGTTCCATCATATGCCCAAGTTTGTTGTCACTATCACTGCTTCTCAATCAAAATATTCATCTGATTCACTGAGCAAGACATTAGTGCTAGTAAACAGTAAATTAACACTTTGTAGTCATGGCCACAACTTCATCTAGTTCTGGCACCATAACATGAACATAGAACATTTGCTAAGAACACTTTTTACATATGATCCAACTACATCCTAACATCATTAACTGGATTAATTCCTGGCTGGATTCCCACAAACAAAAGTTGATATTAAAAGACACTATTCTAACTGGTATTTAGTCAGCAGTGGGGTACCCCAGGGCTCTGTACTTGCCCCACCTTATTTAACTTACTTATATCCACTTTACATACTCCTGGAAATGTATGGTTTTGCAAATATGCCGATGACTGCAAGCTGGGTAGAACTGTATAATCTCTAGCTGATGGGAGGCAGTTGCTGACAAACCTTGATTTGATTTCTAATTGGGCCATCTTAAATAAAATGAAATTTAATGAAACTAAAAGCAGAGTGATGCACCTGGGGTTTAATAAGCCAATGTGTGAATACACATTAAACGGGACAGTATTAGAAACTACAACAGGGGAAAAAGATCTCATAATATGGATTAACAACAATGTAACACTTGAAAAATCCCTCAAGGATAACAGTTACAAAATGTCAAAGGATACTGGGGTGTATTCTAAAAAATACTAAATCAAGGAAAAAAGAAATCCTATTACCACTGTGTAAGGGTTTAGTACATACACAAATGGTATACTGCTCACAGTTCTGTACTCCCCATACCTTAAGAAGCAATAAACTGATCGAAGATGTCCAAAGAAAATTAACTAAAAAAATTAACAACATTTGGAACTAAAGTTATAGCCAAATATTAAAAACCATGGGCCTGTACTCTGTAAAATACAGGCAACTAAGAGAAGATATTTGTTTAACTTACAAAGCAATTAGAGATCCAATAATGAAAGAAACAATTGGTTTAGTATCACACGATACACAAAAACTAACAAGAACTCACGCACTTAAAGTTAAAGGAGAAAAGTGTGCAACAAAAAGAAGAATGTGATTCTTTACTCAAAGAATAGGTAACCTTTGTAATAATCTTCCACAAGAGATAGCTGACAGCCCCAACATAACCATATTTAAACATAGGCTAGATCTCTACAAAGGAAAACATGCTTTTGATTTCCACCCATGACTCATGGGTGGCAAATTCACTAAAAGGCATTTCTTTCTATCGAATTCATAACTAACTATTTTACAGAGTTCATGATACTGTAACTAATATCAGCTCATTACAGGATGAACTCATTCCAGTAAGGAAGTACTTCACTGTCAAGTATGACTGCAAATATATCTGTCTGTTCTGTGGTAACATGTTCAAATAGCTTGGCAGAAGACACCAGGAGAAAGGACTGCTGTGTGACTGAACTTCTCTACATGGACTAAAGAACAAGAACTTTTGTACTTGGATCTTTAATTTAGAGTAAAAAAAACTAACAAACAAAACAAAAAAAAGTGTGTGTTTGTCTGAGTTAACTGAACTGAATGGTTATCTGAACAGTTATCTAGGTGTAAATCTCAGGTGACTGAAAGGACTTAATAGCTGTCAGGTTTAAATTACTTGTAGAAAGATCTAGTAAGTAGGGGGAGTGGCTTAGCTAGAAGGAAGCTACATTTAAAGACTGCCTTAGAAATATTCTACTAATAGCTTGGCAGAAGACACCAGGAGAAAGGACTGCTGTGTGACTGAACTTCTGTGCTGGGACTAAAGAAGAATAACTTTTGTGCTTGGAGCTTTAATTTAGGGTAAAAAAAAAACTAACAAACAAAACAAAAACAAAGTGTGTGTTTAAGCTAACTGAACTGAATGGTTATCTAAACAGTTATCTAGGTGTAATCTCAGGTGATTGAAAGGACCTAATAGCTGTGAGGTTTAAATTACTTGTAGAAAGATCTAGTAAGTAGGGGGAGTGGCTTAGCTAGAAGGAAGCTACATTTAAAGACTGCCTTAGAAAGATTCTGCTAATAGCTTGGCAGAAGACACCAGGAGAAAATACTGCAGTGTGACTGAACTTTCTCTACTGGGACTATATTGCCCTCCTTCCCTCCCCTCCACCCCCACCCAAAGCTAGTTCTATTTTTATAGGTACAGGATTCGACTGACAACAGGAACTTCCTGTTTGGGAGCAGGAAGTGAGTGATCACAGAACCACCAAAGACCCACCATCCTAGAAGGGCAAGAGTAGCTCTCCGGACCCTTCTAGCTGCTGGAGGTATGCCTCTGAGCAAGTAAGGGGTCTACTGAGAAATATAGGATATTCTTGTCTCAGAACAGTACAATCAAGAGCTTAAAGGGCACACAGGCAGAAAGTAAGGAGAGAGAGAAAAAAAAACAGAGGAAAGAGTAAGGATTGCAAACAGTTAAGGGGGCCAGAAATAAGACATGATTGGAGTGGTGCAGTGCAGTGACTGTGGAGCAGCAGTCTTCCGGGAGACATTCTGGAGGATGCGGTGTTGTCCCATCTGCAGGCACCTCCCTGGGCTGAGGGAGGAGGTTGCTCATCTCCAGGCTGAGTTGGCCAGGATTTGTGGGACCTCCTCTTCCATCCAGGGACCACCGGTGCTACTGCCGTTGCCTCAGATGTTGCCAAGAAAAAGGAGCGGTTGGACCACAGTGGGCTCAGGGAGGGTGAGGGTGGTGGGACAGAGGTGCATCCCTCCAGTTTTACCTCTCTACAATTCCTATGCCTTTCTGGCAAAGTGTGGTTCCTCTATGGAGGCACCTGCAGTGGAGACCAAAGAGGATGCTGGGAACCTCCACAAAGGAGACCCACAGGAAGGTAGCAGGGGACCCTGCAGGGGGAGGAAACAACTCCTGGTGGGGGACTCCATTGTCAGGAAGGTATAACTGGGGGAGGAAGGGGAGAGGGAGGTAAGGTGCCTGCCTGGCACCATGGCTTGGAGGGAAAGGCAGTGAATCCTCAGGATTGCCAGAGCAGCTGCACAGGGAAGGGAGCTAGATGTCATTGTCCACCTAGGGACAAGTGACCTGGCTAAGAAAGGGATTAGAGAAGTGCAGGAAGAGTTTGTGGAATTGGGGATGGGCCTTAGTCAAGTAGCACGCACGGTAACCTTCTCGGAGGTGCTGCCCATCACTGTCATAGGAGAGGCTAGGTGTTCTGCACCATGGGATTCAATCAGTGGTTGAAAAACTGGTGTGGAGCTCAGGGATTTGGCTTCATTGGGGACTGGGGGTCCAACTGGAGTGATGCAAGCCTATACTGGCATGATGGGCTGCATCTGTCCGGGAGGGAAACCAGGATCCTAGGTGATAGGTTTAAATGCTTATTGGCAAGCATTAAACCAGCCAAGGGGGGAGGCACTGGAAAGGAGCGGAGAAATCCTAGCCCCCCCAAAATAATCACGATAGTAAGTGCGGCAAACACCAACATAGAGGTGTCGATAGGGAGAAGGGCAGGGGTAAATGGAGAAAGTGACAAAGGTAAGAAGGACAGGGATGGGGAAAAAGGGAGTAAGGCCATCAGGAAATGGAGGGTAATGAGTACCAATGCCCGTAGTCTGGGCAACAAGCTCCCTGAGCTGGTGGCCTTGATGGAAGAGGGATGCCTGGATACTGTAGCAGTCACAGAAACATGGTACACAGAGAACCATGACTGGGGATGTTAACGTACCAGGGTACATAACCTACAGGACAGACAGACAGGGGAGAAGAGGGGGAGGAGTAGCTCTCTATATAAAGGTAGGGAAAAAAGCAACTGAACAAAAGAGTAAACAGGGAGGAGAGGAGGCACTGTGGGTCACCCTGGAGACTGGTAAGGGCACCACAATACACACAGGGGTTGTGTACAGACCCCCATGTCAGGGGGAGGGAATGGACAAGGATAAGATAGAAGGCATTCTTAGAATGGCAGAGAAAGGGGAGATACTGTTGATGTGAGACCTGACTATGCCAGATGTTAATGGGAGCACATTTGCTGCAGCCACATCCAAGAGCAGGGCCATTCTTGATGCCCTACAGGTGGCAGGCCTAAAACAGCTAGTTTCGGAACCCACTCATGAGGGAGCAATCTTAGACCTCATACTCTCAAATGGGGGCAGTGAGAGGATCTCCGATCTAGAAGTGGGTTGCCATCTGGGGACAAGTGACCATCAAGCAGTGTGGTTCACGTTAAACTCAGCTACAGAGTCAAGGCAAGCCATGCAAAAGTGAGGGTACTGGACTTTAGGAGGGCTGACTTTGGCAAGATGGGAGAGTGCCTCAGAAAAGCACTAGCAAACAGGCTAGAAGGAGGTGTGGAGCAACAATGAGGAATCATCTAAACTGCAATCACAGAGGAAACAAGCCTTTGTATGAAGCAAATAAACAAATCAAAATGAAAGAAAAAGTCACTATGGTTCTCAAAAGAGGTGGCTGTGAAACTCAGGAAGAAAAAGATAGCATCCCAGAAGTATAAGGAAACACAGAAGGAACAGGACAGAAAGTTGTACCAGTTAAGGCAGAAGGAAGCAGGTAGGGAAGTCAGAATAGCAAAGTCCCAAACTGAGGAAAAGAGAGCCAACTCAGTTAAGAAGGGGGATAAAACCTTTTATAGGTACATCAGCGAGCATAGAAAGACAAAGGGAGGGATAGTGAGGCTGAATAGAATGAACGGTGGGTGGGCAGAGGGGGACAGTAAAAAAGCAGGGATACTGGATGAATATTTCTGCTCAGTATTCACAAAAGAGGAGGGGGAAGTGCCTAACCCAATTAAAAGAAGGACTCTTGATAGGGGGGTCGATCCCAGTCCTTTCACAGAAGAAAGGGTTCTGCAAGAACTCCTAAAACTGAAGGTGGACAAAGCAATGGGCCATGATGGAATTCACCCCAGAATTCTAAAAGAATTAAGGGAGGAACTAGTGAAACCACTGGCTACTCTTTTTAATAAATCATGGGAGGATGGTGTGGTACCCGAGGACTGGAGGAAGGCGGATGTGATTCCCCTTCACAAAAGTGGGAGCAAGACAGAGGCAGGAAACTACAGACCTGTCAGTCTGACCTCTGTGGTAGGAAAAGTGATGGAGTCACTTCTGAAGGAAAGAACAGTTGAGTACCTAAAGGCCAGCGTGGGTTCACAGTGGGAAGGTCATGTCAGATGAATCTAATAGATTTCTTTGACTGGGTGACCAAAGTAGTAGACCAGGGAGGGGCTGTGGTCATGGCCTACCTAGACTTTAGCAAGGCATTTGACACAGTCCCACACAAAAGATTAATAGTCAAATTAACCAGATTGGGTGTGGGTCCCAGGGTGGTAGCCTCAGTAAAACATTAGCTGCACAACAGAGCACAGGAAGTAATTGTAAATCCAGTCCACTCTGAAGAAAGAGGGGTAACTAGTGGGCTACCGCAGGGTTCAGTATTGGGTCCAGTCCTTTTTAATGACTTCATCAGTGACATTGTAGAGGGACTGGAAGGAAAAGTATGCCTTTCTGCAGATGACACAAAGATCTGCAACAGGGTTGATACACAAGGAGGCATGGAAAGGATGAAAAGGGACTTGGCAAGGTTGGAGGAATGGTCAGAAGTATGTCAGCTAGGATTCAATGCAAAGAAGTGCAAAATAATGCACCTGGGAAAGAAGAACCCAGGGGAAGAATACACAATGGGTGGAGAGGTAGTAACAACAACAAAAAAAGGAAAGGGACCTGGGGTAATCATATCAGATGACCTTAAGGTTAGCAAGCAATATGAGAAGGCAGTAGGGAGGGCTGGGGGTATACTGGGATGTATTGGGAGAGGCATCAGCAGCAGAAAACAGCAAGTAGTTATCCCTCTGTACAGACAGTTGGTGAGACCCCATCTGGAGTACTGTGTCCAGTTCTGGAGACCCCATCTCTGCAAGGACATAGACAGGATAGAGGCAGTCCAGACGAGTGCAACTAAAATGGTGCAGGGTCTGCAAGAGAAGCCGTATGAGGAGAGACTAAAGGAGCTTAACATGTATACCCTTGAGGAAAGAAGGGAGAGGGGAAACATGATAGAAACTTTTAAGTACCTCAATGGAATCAACAGAGTCCAAGAGGGTAGCATCTTTCAGAAAAAGAGACGTGCAAGAGCAAGGGGACACAATTTAAAAATAGAAGGAGGGCGGTTTAGGGGCAATGTGAGGAAGTATTATTTCAAAGAGAGGGTAGTGGGTGCATGGAACAGCCTTCCTGAAGAGGTGGTGGGGTCTAAAACTGTGGGAGAATTCAAGAATGCATGGGACAGACATAAGGCAATTCTTGTGGGGGGTAGGAAGAAATAAGCTGTTGGTTAACTAGGATCTGCGGCCTATCCTGTAGGTAGGGAAATGGGCAGACTAGATGGGCCAAGCAGTCCTTATCTGCCATCAAAGTCTATGTTTCTATGTAAGTGACAGGTGAGATGCTGTGTATTTCTTTGTATATACTAGATGACCCATCTGTGAAATTCAGAAAGTTGTTTAGCCATGCAAAATCTGTTTGGGAATAGTGAAGGTGTGGAAGAAGTAGAACAGTACACAATCATTCAAAGAAATCCATTCTTCAAACTATTACATGGAGTCAAATATGTAACACTAGTAACAGACTTTACTGCAAGTGAGTCATATTTGGATGCATATATTTTGACATTCACAAAACAGATTTCTACCAATGAGCTTCTGTACATTCTGGCCATTATGTGGCTTGCCTCAGATGCAGTGATCACTGAACAGAGTGTAATGATGCTATATGGACCTCTACAGAGAGACTTTCAGAAAATCTCAAGAACGCAGATATCCTGGTTCTGAAAATGACACAACTTGCACAAGCTGCAGAACTGTATTTCCGTATAATATGGCTCCCAGTTACCTAGGAGCTATGCTCTTCCATATGCAGAGATCTGTCAGTTACATTAACTAGTGTACATCTCAATACCATCACTCAGTGACTACTGTAAAAACTATTATTTCTTTTACTACTGCTTTCTACATGTAATGGCTGGATTGCTGTACAGATTAAAAAGAACTAGTTACAGTTTGCATGAGCTCTTACAAAGGTGTGTTGTTAGTTTGTTATAGTTTATTTAGGTATAACCATTGAGTTTATGCTTATTCACAATAGTGACTTTATTACACAAGTGTAAGTATACTAATACATTAAAAAAGAACATTATTACAATACAATCTTAACAATTAATCATTCATACACAAACCTCAGTTATACAAAACAATGAAATAAAACATTCACATAGCTGAGTATTAGAAAACCAATAATTCTTTAAGACAGAAACTGACAAGAATTTAGAGTGAGGATCTTTCAAATGGGACAGGAGTTTCTTCCAAAGTTTCAGAACCATAATACTAAAACTATGTGAGGATGTTACAGTGAAGGATTTAGGTACTACTAACTGGGTTAGGTGGGAATTCCTCAAAGAGGGATCAACTGATGGTCAGACGGATTGAAAACTGGCTAGCTGGACGCACTCAGAGAGTAGTGGTCAGTGGGGAGCTCTCGAACCCTAGAGAGGTTGGTAGTGGGCTACCGCAGGGCTCGGTCCTGGGCCTGATCCTGTTTAATGCATACATATCGGACATCAGGGAGGGTATAGGGTGTGAAATGAGTCTCTTTTCGGATGACTCCAAGATGGGAGCAGTAGTTAAGGGAGAAGAGGGGAGGTTGGCCCTGCAAGGGACCTGGACACCCTGGAAAGCTGGGCTCACACATGGAAATTAAATTTCAATATCACCAAGTGCAAGGTGTTGCATCTTGGTCGGGAAACCCTAAACACAGGTACACCCTGGGAGGAGGCGAGGAGGCCTCAATAGAGGAAAAGACCTAGAGTCATGGTGGATGCATGTATGAATAACTCTGAGCAGTGCAGGAGAGTGTTAGCAAGGCAAACAGGATGTTGGGATGCATCATAAGGGGGCTCACCTCTAGGAGCAAGGAAGTGATTCTGCCGCTGTACAATGGACTGGTTAGACCACACCTTGAGCACTGTGTACAGTACTGGAGACCACACTTGAAAAGAGACATACAGCTCCTAGAGAGGGTACAGAGGAGGGCAACAAAGATGATACGAGGGCTAGGGGATTTGACGTATGAGGACAGACTTAAGGAGCTCTGCCTGTTTTCACTGGAGGAGAGGAGAGACAGGGGACATGATTGAGGTCTTCAAGCACTCAAGGGAATAAATAGGGTAAACATGGAGGGATCTTTAGACTAAAGCAGGGAGGTATCACCAGAGGGCATGGTTTGAAGTTGGAAGGTGGAAGGTGAGGGGAAAAGAGAGGAGGTTTTCACTGAGAGGGTGGTGGACCCTGGAATGCACTGCCTGGTGAGCTAGTTCAGAGATCCACAGTGGAGGGCTTCAAGAGAGGATGGGACAGACACAGAAAGTGGATGTATCAGATGATGGCCTGTCCCAGGGGGTTGGGGATGGATGATATGTGTTTCTGGAGCACAAGAGATGGGAGGGTCTTGGCACCCAACTAAGGATCTAAAGTTCGAGCAGACTCGATAGACCGTAAGGCCTAATCTGCTGGCAAATAGTATGTTAGTATGTAACTCTAGTAAGGGTCATTCTGTCCCCTTAGTACAATGGAATGTGTCCCAAGCCAGACTTGCATGCAAATAAACTTGCATGTATATTTCTCCTGGCAGTCAGGGAGACCCAATCTAAGGAGTGTTATAGATGGCAGTGATGTGTAGTTATATAAAAATTCAAGATTGATCTGGCCAATTTATTATAAAGACAGTCCAATCTGTGTAGTCTGTCTACAGAAGCATTGCCATATAATATGTCACCATAATCAATTAGTGGTAACATTTGAACTTGAATTATATTTTTCATAATATTAGCAACAATACATTTTCCATTTCTATATAAACAACCCACCCTCCTGTCCACCTGTTCAACCAACCTATCAACATGTTCATTCTCCTTACCTATCTGGTTCAGCCAGTAGCCCAAATATTTATACACTTTGATTCCAAATATGTACCAGATAAGTCCAAAATCTCTAATGTAATACCTGATTTTATTTTAGATGGTGGTCCAAATAGTAATGTTTTTGTTTTAAATATATTTGATTTTAGCTTCAGCTGGCAAAAATATGTTTGTAATGACTCAAACCTGGGCTACAATATAGACTGAATCTCCCCGAGTGAACTATTTGAATAGTAAAGGATTGTATCATTCACATATAGATGATAGCTGACCCCCGTTCTAATATTACTAATGTCTTTTATATAGATCAGGAAAAGGAGAGGCCCCAGAAAAGGTCCCTCGGGCACTCCCATTTCCACTTTCAAAGACAGGGAATCCAGACCATTAACTCTGGTGAACTGTTGTTGGTTACTCAGATATGAGCAGAATCAAACCTGAGTAGACCTGCCTATCTCTATACCAGTTAACTGATGCAGCAAGGACTGATAGTCAACCATGTTGAAGGCCTTTGACAAGTCTGTTAATACAACTCCCATGTATTTCTGTTGGCTACTTGGTCTAGCTATAGCGTTGGAGATCTTCAATGTGGATACCAGCGTAACCATGATCCTTGTGAAAGCCAGACTGGAACCCATCAAAGAGATGCTGCCCATTCAGGTATTCAACCATTTGTTCCACCAATATACACTCCAAAACTTTACTTGTGATAGGGAGAAAAGTTATTGGTCCATAATTGGAGATTAGGCAAGGGTGCCAGGTTGTATGTACAATCAGTGAGATAACATATCTTGGCCCATATAAACATTTTTCATGACATAAACCTCAAACAAATACACACAATTTTTCATTCAGATGCATACATAACATTAGCATCAAAAACTTTGCAGCAAACCACCTTCTTTTAATGGCACCATGCCTGAAAGGCTTGACAATGACTACGAAATTATGTCTCAGAGGTGTATATTATTTATATTTATTTCTAAAGTTTCACCAAGAAGGACATACTGAACTGGTAACAACTCACTTCAAGATGCATCTTGGAGGGAAGGGTAGGGGAGAGACATGGAAAACAATTAGAACTGAATTATACAGCAGGTGAACACATACTAACATCACATATACATAATATAACAAGCAACATCCAGGCAGTAAAACAAATTATGTACATTGGTTTAGACAGCTATAGCAGGATCCATCTTGAAGACAAGAAGGAGGATCCAGTTAAGTGCACAGTGCAGAAATGCAGTCAGATGGTAGTTAAGCAATTCGGTAAATATTTGAAGAGTCTATTTAGAGGTGGAGAAACAGGTTGGCAGCAGGATATAGTGTGAGAAGTTGGAGTAGGAAGGGTAGGACACAGGCAAGAAAGAGGAGGAAAGAATAGGAAAAGGGGAAGGGAGGTACAGAGGGGGACAGGGCAGTTGCAGGGTTGAGAAGAGAACTTGAGGGGAAGAATGGAGAAAGAGAGAGTGTAGGGAAGAGGTAGATCAGATGAAGAAGGGGACAGAATTCCATAGTTTGGGAAAGTGGTAGAAGAAAGCAGCCTGGCCTCATGATGATATTTTTACCTCACCCAACAACTAACAACACCCAACAACTAACACACCGAAATCTGGCCAATGGAAAATCATGTACACAAATGCTCACAGCCTGGGAAATAAGATCCCAGACCTGTAGGCAATAATGTCAGAGGCTAAACTGGACATAATAGCAATTAGTGAGACGTGGTTTTCCAGTAACCACACTTGGGAGATTTCAGTACCTGGCTATGTATTGTTCAGAAGAGATGGAGGTGCAAAAATGGGGAGAGGAGTGGCCCTGTATGTCAATGAAAATATCAAAGCTACAGAAATTCAGAATACACATAAGGAGCCAGAAGAACTGTGGGTCATCCTGGAAACAGGAAATGGGACAGCCATAAGAATCGGGGTTGTCTACAGGCCCCCAGACCAGGGGGAGGACATAGACATGTTACTGTTAGAAGATATATAAAACATGACAGCTAAAGGAGAGGTTCTGATAATGGGAGACTTCAACATGCCGGATACAGATTGGTCAATACCAGCAGGGACATCTGCCAGAATTAGACACATAGTGGATTCCCTGCAGGGGAGGGCCTCAAACAACTGGTACAACAACCCACAAGAGACAGGGCTATCCTAGATCAGTACTGACTAACAGGGAAGGGATCACAGATCTCCAGGTAGAAGGTCACCTGGGGGCCAGTGACCACCACATGGTATGGTTCAATTTGGCTACTACATCTAAATCTTCCCATTCCAAGGCAAAAATATAGGACTTCAGAGGAGCTGACTTTGATAAGATAGCCAACAGAGTTAAGCTAGCCCTGGCAAAAAGAAACTCAGGTGAGGGGGTACAGGCAAAGTGGGCAAGCATTAAGGATGCAATACTTGAAGCAACGTCCCATTATGTTAGACAGAAAAGGAAGTGCAAAAGAAGAAGGAAACCACTTTGGTTCTCAAATACAGTAACAGAAAAGGTCATAGCCAAAAGGCTGGCCTTCAGGAAATATAAGGGAACACAGCGGGATGAAGATAGGGAGGCATACCAAACTGCTCTAAGGGAAGCAGGGAAGGCAGTAAGGCAGACAAAGTTCCAAACTGAGGAAACACTAGCACGAACAGTAAAATAAGGTAACAAGACTTTCTATAGATACATTAGTGAAAGGAGAAAGTCCAGAGCGGTTATTGCTAAGCTTAATGGAGAAAAGGGAGCATGTGAGGAGAAGGACCCTGTAAAAGCATCTATCCTAAATAGATACTTTTGCTCAGTATTTACTGAAGAGAAGGTAGGGCAGGGCCCACAGCTCAGCACCATGGACACAGGGGGGGAGGGAGGTGAGTACTACTCTCTTCACAAAAGAAAGGGTCCTACAAGAGCTTGCTAAGCTCAGGGTGGATAAGGCAATGGGACCTGATGGCATACATCCCAGGGTACTTAAGGAGCTAAGGGTGGCGCTAGCAGAGCCATTAGCAGAACTGTTTAGTGATTCTCTGAGCACAGGAGAGGTCCCAGAAGACTGGAGAAGGGCTCATGTGATCCCGCTCCACAAGAGTGGTAGCAGGGAGGAGGCAGGGAAATACAGACCAGTCAGTCTTACCTCAGTAGTGGACAAGATTATGGAGGCAGGTCCTGTCAAACTAATCTCATAGATTTCTTTGACTGGGTAACCAGAGTGGTGGACCTAGGGGGGAGCAGTTGATGTCACCTACCTTGACTTCAGCAAAGCTTTTAACACTGTTCCACACAGAAGATTGATAAATAAGCTGGGTAGGCTCGGGGTGGGTCAGAAGTTGGTCAATTGGGTGGAAAACTAGTTGACAGGCAGAAAACAGAGAGTGGTGGTAAATGGTATACAGTCAGAAGAGATGCAAGTCACAAGTGGGGTACCTCAGGGATCAGTCCTGGGGCCAGTCCTCTTCAAAATCTTCATTAGTGACCTTGCAGATGGACTAGAGGGTAAGGCTTGTCTGTTTGCAGATGACACCAAGATCTGCAACAGAGTAGATGATCCAGATGGGGTGGGCAGAATGAGAAGAGATCTGATAAACTAGCAAAATGGTCAGAAGAGTGGCAACTGGATTTAATGCAAAGAAGTGCAAGATCATGCAAATAGGGAAGAGAAACCTGAAGCCACCTGTAGGCTGGGAGGGAGTTGCTTGCAGTCACAAAGGAAGAAAGAGACTTGGGCATCATCATCACTGATGACCTGAAATCATCCAAGCAGACCCCAAAGCAGTAGGTAAGGCTGGGGGGTGTTAGGTGTATTAGTAGGGGTATCACAAGCCACAAGAGGAGGTAATAACCTCTTTACAAGACACTGGTTAGGCCCCATCTGGAGTACTGCGCATTGGAGGCCACACCTTCACAAGGACATTAATTCAAATTGAGGCAGTCCAGAGAAGGGGTAACCAAATGGTGCAGGGACTGCATCAGAAGACATATGAGGACAGATTAACAGAGCTCAATATGTATACCTTGAGCAAAGGAGGAGAGAGGTGATATGATTGAGTCATTCAAACACCTTAAGGGCATTAACAAGGTGAAAGAGTCTAACATGTTTAAATATAAGAAAAATAGCAGGACAAGAGGACACAGCATGAGATTAGAGGGGGGCCGATTAAGGGGGAATGTGAGGAAATTATTTTTCACAGAAAGGGTGGTGGATGCATGGAATGGCCTAGCTCAAGAAGTGGTGGCTATGAATACAGTGCAGGGCTTCAAACAGGCATGGGATAGGCATAAGGGAGAAATACAAATGAGTATGAATAGCTAGGCAACTGACAGAGCAAAGGCCAATAGCATATTTATAAGGTAGAAAAAGAAATGGGCAGACTGGATGGACCTTGTGGTCCTTATCTGCCGTCAACTTCTATGTTTCTATGTTTCTATGTTTTAGGGAGTGCAAAAGAGCAGAAACCATAGTTACAAAGTTTAGAGTGGGAAGGAGGGTTGGAGAGGAGTGAGTTGAGGAAAAAGGGATGAAAGCACAGCTAGAATTTAGAAATGAAGGAGGAACAAGGAGAGAGGCACCTTGCTTCAAGGGAGGAAAGGGAGAGGGACTTATAAAGGGAGCAATGATGAGTACAAGAATGGCAGTCCAAAGCAAAGTGACAGATGGAATAGAAGAAGCAATCCTGTCTGGAAAGGGTGAACTTAGGAACAATGCTGTAGACAATTGGCTCAATTCTCAAATGACTTTGAATGGCTCAAGCTTCAGGTGCTCTGAATGCATAGAGCATGGTGCTTGTGGCATTTCACAGGCAGCAATTAGGATTCACAATCCCTTAGTCCCCCATACACTTACTGCAGGAAGTCTGACCAGCTTATGCTGGTCTAACTTTGCAGACCTTTTTACAGGGTTTGCACCAAGTATGTGGCGTAAGCCACCATAGAAAAGGTGAAGTGTTGCAAAGGTGTGAAACCTACCAGAATCAGGTGCACTGAGTGACAAAGTGTTCAGGGCGGCACAGGGTTTCAACCTGCAAGAGTTGAACTCAATATCTCAATTGTCAAAAATAGGAAGAATCATTTGCTGGACAATGGCTCTGAAAGCTGGCAAGGGGATGCAACCATGATTCCTGTATAACGCACCTAGTTTAGATTGTAGTTTTTTTATGGATGGCATCCACATGTCCAGAAAGGTCAAGGTGTCAATCAAGCCAGACCTGAGGTACTTAAAGGTGGGAAAATCATTCATTGTTATCCCGTCTAGGGTGTGAAAGGAGGGGATGTCAGTAAGCCTTGAAAATGACGGCCTAGTGACAAACGTCATGGGGAACTTTTTCTGGCATTGAGGGACAGCTGACTTGAATGGAACTAGTGCTGGACATTGACACTGTATTGCTGGAGCTTAACTATCAGATCAGAGGGAGGAATCAGAAGCATAACAAACTGTATCATCTGCATACATATGAACAGATGCAGTGATTAATGCAGTGGGGAGGTCATTCAGGAAAACTGAAAAGAGTATTGGGTCAAGGACAGAACTTGGGGGACACCATCATGATAGCAAGTGGAGGATAGCGAATCACCAGTTCTAACTGACTTGAGTCCTACTACCAAGGAAGTAGCTTAACCAATTAGTAGAAGATGTTGAAATCCCCACTGTTGTAAGTTTGTCAAGGAGAGGGTGGTGGGCTACAATGTTGAAAGCTTTGTCCAAGTCAACAAAGATGCTGGAACTGGTAAGGCCCTGATCCATGCTTGAGAGAATGGAGTCAATAAGCCATAAAAAGGAGGAGAAAGTAGCATGGGATTTATGGAAACTAGACTGGAAAGGGATGAAAAAGCAGGATGAATAAAGGAATGGGGAGAGATAAGAAAGAACTAGGTGCTCTTGATGATTAGCAAGGGTGGGGAACAGGGAGATAGGGCTATAACTGCCAGGACAGAAGAGGTCACCACCTTTAGGAAGGGGTACAACAGTAGAATTTTTCCATGCATTAGGGACAGAGGTATGGTAGAAGGGGAGGTTTTGAAGGGAAGACAGTGGTAGAGGAATAGCAGGAGCAGAGACATGGAGAGGTTTAGGGTCATGGTCATCAGGACTGTTGCCATTGGGAGAGTTTAGGGTTTGGAGGAACTTGAGAGTGACAGCAGAAGATACAGGAGAAAAGGAGAAAAGGGGAATTGTGGAAAGGGGAGAGGAACAAGGGATTAAGGAGTGAAGGGAGGAGGCACAGGTGATAAACAAAATGTTGAACTCTGAGGCAACAGGGAAGGGTCAGAAATGGTGACATCAAATATCTTGAGGACTGGGGTGGAGGACATGGTGGGGGGGGAGAAGAGGGCATGGATGACCTTGTAGAATTTGAAGACATCTGACACTTTCCAACACACAATATTAATAAACATAATAGGCAGCCTGGGAGTTGGTCCCAGGGTTGTAGCCTGGGTAACAAACTGGCCAGACAACAGAATGCAGAGAGTATTAGTAAACAGAGTCCACTCCAAAGATAGGGGGTTACTAGTTGAGTATGGCAGGGTTGAGTACTGGGACCGGTCCTCCTCAGTGTTTTTATATTGTAGCTGACATTGCAGAGGGACTGGAAGGAAAGATATGCCTCTTTGCCAATGACACAAAGATTTGCAACCAGGCGATAAACGGGGGGGATAAGATGGGACTTGGTAAGGTTAGAGGAAAGGTCAAAAGTATGGCAGCTTTGATTCAGTGCAAAGAAGTGCAACATAATGCACTTGTGAAACACAAGCCCTGGGGATAAGTACACAATGGGTGGAGGAGGCACTAACAATGACAAAAATGGAAAGGGACCAGAGGGTAGTCATATCGGATGACCTAAAGGAAGGCAAGCAATGTGAGAAGGCAGTAAGGAGGGCACTGGGGATAGTGAGATGCATAAGGACAGTTGTAACCACAATCCCTCTGTACAGACAGTTGTTGATACCCCATCTGAAGTACTGCATGCATTTTTGGAAACCCCATCTCCACAAGGAAATAGATAGGATGGAGGAGGTCCAGAGGAGGGCAACACAAATGGTGCAGTGTTTGCACCAGAAATCATATGAAAAGGGACTAATGGAACTTAATATATATGCCCTTGGGTAAAGGAGTGAGAAGGGGGACATGATAGAAACTTTCAAATGCCTCAAGGGAATCAACAAAGTTCAAGTGGGTGGCATCTTTCAGAAAAAGAGATGTGAATGATGCTGCCTTCTTGGATGTTGTTGATTTCCTTGAGGTACTTGAAGGTTTCTATCATGCCCCCCTCTCCTTCCTTTTTCAGAATAAGAGATGTACTGGGATTCAAAATGGCCACTATTGAGTAGGCTGCTTCACATTAGCATGTCTGACCTGTCCATATAAAACTATCATCTAATTTTTATTTTGAATACTCTCATGGATGAAAAATGAAGGACGTGGTATTGTCATCTCCTAGTGATGTTACCTCCATCAGATATTGTCCATTAGACAAGTTATTTCAGGATTGGAACTCAAAGCCCAGGATGAGAAGAGATGCAGACGGAAACTGCAGTGAAGTCTGTGTGCTCTCTGCAAAGGCAGCAGTCATCACAGAAGAGCTCTCCAGTGGGCATTTGTAACTGAAAATCAAGGCAATACTGATTATCCTCAGTAGACTACCCAAAACACAATTTTCATTTGTTACGGGAGTCAGAACATTTTAAATCATTTTTGCTGTCAGATACTGAAACATCAGAAACCATGTAGGTCACACGACCTAATTTGACTAACGTATATTCACCTGGAGCAGCCTGGGAAACACAAATGATTTGAGCTCTCAAAAACATTAGCTTCTGGATGGACAAACCTGACAGCTGCTTTATGAGCATGGAGCAAAGTTTACAGACATTAAACAACAAAAGCACATCTTGAAATAATGTGCAACAAATAATAAAACAAGAATTTGGGAGAGCTTAGAAAATGCCAGGATATTTCAGAACTTAAGTACACATCTGTGGATGCAAAGATCAGTGCAACAATTTTGGGACAAGATATTGTGAATTAAAAGCTGGAAGCATTGGAGAATGCAAACATATACAGAGACTTAAGGATTCAGGGCATCCCCAGTTCATTTGATACGAAATACCAGGAGCTTAGAGAATTGTCAAAAAATATTCTGATGAAGATGTTTCAACTGCTGGAAGAAAATCTGCCTATAATTATTAAAGCTTTTAGAGCTGCATGGAAAATAAATCTGACAGATGCAAAGCCACCAATTGTATGTTAGTGCTATTCACATTTGAAACCGATAATGATCTGATTATAAAGTTAGCCTGTATTCAAAAAGCCTGGAGTACAAAGGCTTTAAGAATTCTATGTTCCCAAGGGAGAGCAGTCGACATGGCTTATCTGGACTTCAGCAAGGCCTTTGACACTGTGCCACATAGAAGACTATTACGCAAACTGAGGAATATGGGTGTGGGTAGGACAGTAGTGCAGTGGGTTGGTAACTGGCTGGGCAGCAGGACACAGAGGGTGGTGATAAATGGCTGTCACTCCACAGAAGGAAGAGTGACAAGTGGGATACCATAGGGATCAGTGCTGGGACCGGTCCTATTGCAATTGAAAATCAGCAAAGAAGATGTCGATTTTTGAAATAGAGAGAAAAGAAGCTAGCAGTAAGAGACACTTTTCTATTACAAGCTCCAGCAAAAGTTAAAATTGTTTATAAGGGAAACTCTCATATTTTTTAACTGGATTAAGTGGTAAAATTTCTAAGAGCACATAGCTTGGCACAAAGTAAACTTTCTACCCAGGGCTCTGGTTCAGAACTGTTAGTGGCAGCCACAGAGATGGAGCAAAGCCAATCTGAAAGGGCAAGTAACTTTAAAAATAAAGAAGAGTGCTCCTAAAGTTAATTCTTACTCTGTTGCTTTCAAATCCACATGGAGGGAAAATAAATCCAGTGACCTGATGAACCAGATCTGGAGGAGCTTAGGAGAGGCCTTCACACTAAGGATCATATTAAGGAAGGTTAGAAGCAAGGAGGCTAGTAATTCTTTGATTTACTTATAATCACCTGAAGTGGAAGTCTGTTCCATTGGTTCACCCCTCTTAGTGTATAGAAATATTTTCTGTGTACATAATTAAACCTTAAATACGAAACCTAGAGTGGGTAACCCTTAATGTCATAAGATCATCCTTAAATTCATGGCCTAATTTTGAAAACAAAAAGGGGTCATTAATGACACCAAACAATAATAAAAGGTCACCTCGCATGCGATGTGTGACTAAAGACATAAGGTTCAATGATGCAATTCTATGTTTATAAGATACTGTAGACTATGTAAACCAGCAATATTTTTTGCACATCTTCTTTGTACTCTTTCCAACAATAGATTCTCAGATATTTTTAATGGAAACCAGAGTTGAGATGCATATTCCAAGTGGGTCCTCACATATGCCCTGAACAAGGGCATCATAATCACTGGAGATCTCTAACTAATGTTTCTTTTTATCAGTCAATTTACTCTGTTGGTTTTGCTAACTGCCTCATTTATCTGCTTCTCAAGTCCCCAATTATTGTTAATGAATACCCTAGATCTCTCTCATGAGTGGTACTTTCTATAATGTGATTCCCAAGATTGTATTCTGTAAATGGATTATGAAAACCCAGATGCATAACCTTGCATTTGCTGTAATTTAATCACATCCCCCATTAATTTACCCAATCAAATATTTTGTTTAAATCATTTTGTATAATTTGTGTTTGTTCAGTCATAAGACATGGACCACCAATCTTAACATCCTCTTCATATTTTACTGAATTTGAGAAGCAATTTGAAGTTGGGTCCTAGATAAAGATTTGAAATAGACAAGGGCCCAACACGGAACCCTACAGGACCCCACAGATAACCATCCTCTCCACTGACAATATGCCTGAAATCAATAATTTATGAGTTCCATTCTGTAACCAACTATCAATCCCTTTGATAATGTTTGTTATACTGAGCAAATATAACTTAAAGCCCAACGTAACAGTGCATCAATTGCCTTCTTAAAATCAACAAAAATAATATTACATGGGGTTTCAGAATCCAATTTCAAGCTAATGTTGTCATAGAAACACAGTTAATTGGTGGTACATCTCCCACCCTTCATAAATCCATGTTGTTTGTTGTCTGATTTGTGTATAGATTGAATAATTAAATCTTCAATAATACCTTGTAAGTAAAAAAAAGAAAGGCAAAGGGAGGGATAGTGAAACTGAAGGGGAGGATGGGGGCCACGTGGGGAATGACAACAGTAAAGCTGACATATTGAACAGGTATTTATGCTCAGTCTTTACTGAGGAAGAGGAGGGTAATGGGTCTGAAGGGAGTGCAAGGGTTGGGAATGGTGCAGAAATGGACACAAGTCCCTTTACACGTAAAAGGGTCCTGAAGGAACTGGAAGTAATAAGAGTTGATAAAGCATTGGGCTAGCTAAAAATTCCCTAGGTCCTTAAAAAACTAAAAGAGGTGGTGACTGAACCTCTGGCAATACTGTTTAGCCAATCACTGGAAAAAGGGGAGGTACACAAAGTCTGGAGGACAGCAGATGTAATCCCCTTATACAAAAGTGGGAACAAAGAGGAAGTGGGGAACTACAGACCAGTCAGCCTCACCTTGGTAGAGGGGAAGATCATGGAAGCACTACTGAAGGAGAGTCTGGTAGAACATATAGTTGTCAATGGACTACAGGACTCAAGGCAGCATGGTTTCACCAGGGGGAGGTCATATCAGATCAACCTCATTGAATTTTTTTTACTGGGTGACTAGGGAGGTGAATCAGGGGAGAGCAGTGGACATGGCTTATCTGGACTTCAGCACGGCCTGTGACACTGTGCCACATAGAAGACTATTACACAGACTGGGGAATATGGGTGTGGACAGGACAGTAGTGCAGTGGGTAAGTAACTGGCTGGGTGGCAGGACACAGAGGGTGGTGATAAATGGCTGTCACTCCACAGAAGGAAGAGTGACCAATGGGATACCATAGGGATCAGTGCTGGGACTGGTCCTCTTCAGCATCTTCTTCAGTGACATTGCACATGACCTAGAAGGCAGAATATCCCTGTTTGCTGATGACACTAAGCTCTGTAGCAGAGTAGACACACCAGAGGGTGTAGACAGAATGAGACAGGACCTGCAGAAACTTGAAGAATGGTCAGGGGTTTGGCAGTTGAAATTCAGTGCAAAGCAGTGCAAGATAATGCATATGGGGTACAAAAACCCTGACACAATATATCAGTTGGGAGGTGAGAATACAACATGCAACAAGCAGGAAAGGGATCTTGGGGTTATCATCTCTGATGACCTCAAGGTAGGGAAACAGTGTGACAAGGCAGCAGGTAAAGCAAATAGGATGCTGGGATGCATAGGCTGGGGCATCACCAGTAGGAAAAGGGAGGTTATAATTCCGCTATACAAAACAATAGAAAGGCCCCACCTGGAGTACAGCATACAGTTCTGGAGACCATACTTATGTAAGAACATAGACAGGATAGAGAAGGTTCAGAGTAGGGCAACAAAGATGGTACATGGATTGCATCACAAGTCCTATGAGGACAGGTTGAAGGAATTGAATATGTACTCCCTAGAGGAGAGGAATGAGTGAGGGGATATGATAGAGACATACAAGTATCTTACAGGGAGGAACAGGGTGCAGGAATGTACTACTTTTAAGTGAAAAAAGATGTTCCAGGACTAAAGGGCATGAGATGAAGTTGGAGGGAGGATGATTCAGAGGAAATGTGAGGAAGAATTTCTTCACAGAACGGGTGGTGGACAAGTGGAACACCCTGCCAGAGGAAGTGGTGGGGGTTGAAACAATCACAGGATTTAAGAATGCATGGAATAGACATATAGGAATTCTGGTGGTCAGGGTCAAGGGGCAACAGACTTCTAGGAAAACATAAAGAAAACTTACAGGCTCAAATGGGCAGACTGGGTGGACTGTAGGCTCTTATGTACTGACACTGTCTATGTATATATGTGTCTATGTAAATTCAAGCAGTCTGCACATTGATGATGTCAAACTAACTGGCCAATAATTTTCCCAGTTGTTTTTTTGGGGCTTTTTTTATGTATATTGGAATAACATGTGCAGCGTGCCAGTCATCAGGAACAAAACATATTGACAGACAATCATCAACTAACAATCTGAGTGGATGAACTAGATTATCAGCTAATAGACACAGCAAATGCCCCAGAATGTTGCCTGGGCTGTGACTATATTTGCCCTGAAAGGATATTAATCTCTCATGTATTGATTTTTCAGGTATACTGATGGGGCAACTAATATTGGATCAGAATGCATTTTCCTATCTAAAGTTATGAAAACTTCACAGAGCTTAGTACTGGAAAGCTCTGCCATATCCCTACAGTCATGCAATTGCTTGCCATTTACCTGAAGTGCTCCTACCTGATAGATATTTTTTCAAGGAGTTAATATATGTGTAAAATGCTTTGCTATTTGATTTATTGGCAGATTCAGCTAGATTGTATTGCCGTCTTGACTTTGATCTCTTAATATTTATTTTGCATATCCTTTGGAGCTTTAGGTATACTGCTCAATTATCAGGTGTTTTTGATTGGAGGTACAGTAGGTGGCATATCTTTTGTAGTTTGAACATGCACGTAAGAGGTCTATTCATCCACTTTGGGGGGGTTCATTGTTTTTTTTTTTTTATTTAGATGGCATCAATTCATGTCTTAAGTTAATAAGAGCCTGCTTTAGCATTTCCCAGTATGTAGACACAGAATTATCTAGAGATAAAGTGTCCTAATCAATTTGATTCACTGTTGATTTCAACTCAGTCTTGTTAGCTGTCATACAAGTACAATTTGGTTGAATTGCTTGCAACACAATAGTCCACCTTGACAGAAAATGTTATACTACTGTGATCACTTCCTCCTAATGGAGACCTGATTTTGATGTCATTTACAAGTATATTGTCACTATGTAACACCATATCAAGAATTCTGTCTCCCCTAGTTGGAGAGGAGACACCCTGGATTCATTTCATCTGCTGGCTTACATTCAATAATTTTTATTTCCTCTTCCCTGTAATGGATGTTTGAGTTTGTCAGCCTCTCTCTCCTATGTTAAAATCTCCCATGGAACAATGTTGTTTGAATACAATAGGTTAGATGGTGGTCACTGAGGAAATCTGGAAGGGTGATGGCATCAATAATCCAATGGGGATGGGAGGCAAGAACCCAGTCTAACAGGGTGAGGTTGAGGGATTTATGGTTGTGATAGGTAGGGTTAGTGATCAGTTGAGAAAAGTTAAGGGAATGAATGTTTTGGCAGAATTTTGAAGGAGATGATAAAAGCCAGTTTAATCTGAAAATCTGAAGTCCCCAGGGATGAGTAATTCATTGGATGATGCATGGGTAGAGATAGTAGTGAGGAGGTCAGCGATAGAAGATGGGCAGAGGCCAGGGCAGCAAAAGATGCCATCCCCAAAGATGGGAATAGAAAAAATGAGGGAGATTTTGAGGTGCAAAAGATCACCAGGAGATGGAGAAGAAATAGATAGTATAAAGGTGAACTGGATAACAGAGGATAGGTGAATGGCAATACCACCTCCCTATAATGAATATCCTAATGGTTAAGTGAGTATCCTGGTAAGGCAACCATGGTACCAATAATCTTGGGGGAAAATCAAGATTTTGAGATAAGTGGCACATCAGGTTAAAGGTTAACCATAAGTAGTTGTGGCAGGTCCATCTTCAGGAAGAGGCTTCTGCAATTGAAGTGTGCCAGTCTCATCCCTTTGGGGAGGCAGGTGGGAAAGGATTGAACAGGGCTAGGATTGGGCTCAATGTCTTCTGAAACCAATAGCAGCAGTGAGATAAGTAGCTTAACTATGACAGAGGGGCATCTATATGGCAGTTGGGAGGGATGGTAAATAAGTAAAAGTTTTATTGTTAGCATATTGCCATTACAATATAGACAAGACAACATACATATAAAAAACATGGTACAAAATCAATAATCGAATATACATCATTAGACAATACAATAAATAGTTCTACATACTTATCTTATAATACAATATGTTATACTTTAACCAGTTGCTGAGGTCGTTCATTCAGTCAGTTGTCCAAGAGGCATACTTCGTCTTCCTGAGTTGAGTTGCTTTTGTTAAATAAATAGCTAGAGTCTCTAAAATGTGTACATTTTTGGAATTGGACAACAGATCAAGAATAAACCTTGTTGGCATAACTAAGCAACCAATGAAGTCACTCAAATATCTCTTTCTTAGGTCCTTATACCAGAAACATTTGAAATAATATGGTGCAAAATTTCAGGTTCTTTGTCTTCACATTGACACTTTGACAGTTTACTGATATTGTAGAATCCCTTGTATATTTTACCACAAGTAATTATCTTTCAATATTCTGGCTTATGTACTTCAGTTAATTAAAATGTTAAATTAATGTTCTTGAGTATTAAAGACCAGCCATGTAGATACCTTTAAATTATTAATTAACTGTAAATCTGCTGCATTTGCTTTTTCAGTAATTGTGTCTGTTACAATTTTGAAATATGCTGAGCTTGTAGTTATGCTATTTCCTAACCAAGTATTTAGACATGGTGAATTTTAATATTCCAGAAGTTCTTCAATTCTTAACAACCAATTCTGCTTATTACATCTTGTCCATATCTTTTTTCCATGAGGATATCTGACAATAATAAGTGATCTGATTTTGAAGTAAGCTTTATTCAGAACTTAATCATTCTAGTATAAACCCAAGCTTTGTTATCAATTTGATCTATTTGTATTCTTACTATTTAATTAGGGGTTTCGGGCGGGGGGGGATGTATCTGTTTGTATACTTTATTAACTGGATTGGTGGTAGTTCTGGTGGATGTCAAAGATCACAAGGCACGTATCAAAAAGAGTATAGGAAGTTTTTATTGTGGAAATCACACAATGCTATTGATAAATATATACAACAACTATTTGTGCAGCCTTTGTTACTATATGCATAAAAATACATAAACAAATGATTACAATCTACCAGTTGCTGTACTATATAACTTCTCAATAGTTAAACATTTAGAAATATCTAAATATTCTATTTCCTCCTTTCCTTTCTCTCTCTGGTAATGTTTCCCTGTTTTATCACTCCCCTTCTCTTTTCCACCATCCCCCCTTTTTTCATAGTGTTTTCATGTATATATTTGATAACAATAAACTCAGTCCTAATTACAATACTTATTATGTAAATTAGAACAATACAGACCACAGAATATTACTCCACATACCTACTTTGTATCCTAGTACCTTTTTTCCGTAAATGTCAAGCATTTCATTTTTTTATACAAATGTATACATATAGGCCCTTTTCTCTCCAGTCCCTTTCTCACCACTTTTATTTTTACTGAATCCACCTCTCATAATGCTTCCATGCTTTTTCTGCTTTCTGAGAACCTTCTGCCTGTTTCTATTTTTCATATATCTGAGAAACGTAATTCTAAATAATCCTGATCAATTCCTGTTGGGTTATAAATTGTTGTTGTATGGTCCAATGGTATCTTGCCTGCCAAATATGATATTTTATAATACCAAAAAATTAAACATAGTGTGCTTAATGGGTATTTTACCCAAGGTCCTGTGAATAACCCTAAGATTTAAACATCACAAGTCACTTTGTCGAAGTTCCTATCTTTCACCCTAAGTGCTAAGCGATTCCAAAAGGTGCTACTATATTGCCTTTTAAAAAACAAATGTTCTTGTTTGTCCAGAATCATGTTACAGAAATCCTAGCACAGTACCTCTCTTCTATCTTTTTATGCTTGTGATTATTCTTCACATTGAGTGTACCATGGCATGTGAGCCAGATAGTGTCCCATAGGTTCCTAGGTATAATGCAATATGTTAATTGTTTCATGCTTTGTCTAAAGTTCTATACAGTACCTTTTGGAAAATTCAGCAGTTCTATCAAATCTGTTCATCTGACAAATATGTAGAAAGACTCTTGAAATGTTCTATAGAAATGTTCCAAGTGACATTGCAGAGGGACTAGAAGGAAAAGTATGACTCTTTGCAGATGACACAATGATCTGAAACAGAGTTGATGCACAAGTTGGGGTGGAAAGGATGAGAAGGGACTTGGCAAGGTTAAAGGAATGGTCAAATGTATGGCAGCTTAGATTCAATGCTAAGAAGTGCAAGGTAATGCACCTGGGAAACAAAAACCCAGGAGAAGAGTACACAATGGGGGGGGGGATGAGATACTAACAACAATAAATATAGAAAGGGACCTGGGGTAGTCATATCAGATGACTTAAAGGTGGGCAAGCAATGTGAGAGGGCAGTAAGGAGAGCTGGGGGGATACTGGGATGCATAGGGAGAGGCATCACCAGCAGAAAACAAGAAGTTGTTATCCCTCTGTACAGACAGCTGGTGAGACCCCATATGGAGTGCTGTGTGCTGTTCTGGAGATCCAATCTCCACAAGGACATAGACAAGATGGAAGCTGTCGAGAGGAGGGCAACTAAAATGGTGCAGGGTCTGCACCGGAAGACATATGAAGAGAGACTTAAGGAGCTTAATATGTATAGCCTTGATGAAAGGAGGGAGAGGGGGGACATGATAGATACTTTCAAGTACCTCAAATGAATCAACAAAGTCCAAGAGGGTAGCATCTTTCAAAAAAAGAGGTGTGCAAGAACAAGGGGGCACAATTTGAAGATGGGGGGTGGCTTAGAGGCAATGTAAGGAAATATTTTTTCACAGAGAGGGTTGTGGATGCATGGATCAGCCTTCTGGAGGAGGTTGTGGAATCAAAAACAGTGGTTGAATTCAAGCATGCATGGGACAGTCATAAGGCAATTCTAGGGGGTGGGTGTAGAAAGAAGTAGGCTGCTGGTTAACTAGGATCTGCAGCTTATCCATTAGGTAGGGAAATGAGCAGACTGGGTGGGCCAAGCGGTCCTTATCTGCCATCAAATTCTATTTTTCTGTGTTTCTATGTTTCTAATTTTCTGCATTGTTTTTACTATATAGGAGGGAAGGTTGGTGCTGCTCAGATTAAAAAAACACTTGTTCATAGACATCGAAACATAGAAACATAGAAACATAGACCTTGACGGCAGATAAGGATTGCTTGGCCCACCTAGTCTGCCCATCTGGGTAAAACCTCCCTCAACCATTATTTTACACAATCCAGCCAAACCATTTTTATTTCCTTTAGTACAGGTACTAAATTAACATACCAATATACTGTGTGGAAAAATACTAGGGGGGTGTACCTTGCCTACCCCCCCCCGAGATATGGATGTTCAGTATATGTGAACGGACAATTAATTGGATAAAGACGGCTTCCCCAGATGATTCTAAAGAATACATCATATATATTTGCCTCCATGGCTGTTGGGGAAGGGAAGAGACAACACACAAATATTAGTAGGGGGGATGATAACAGTTTTAATTAAGTATACTCTTTTAAACTTACAGAGGTGTAGTTGTTGTCACATAAAAGATAATTTTTCACACCTAGCTAGCTTATCTTCCCAGTTGATTCTGTTCATATCTTTAGGGCCAAATTTGAGGCCAAGGATTTCAGCCTCTGGTACTATAGTAACCCCATCTATTTATACTAGGCATTGTTCAACCGCTTGCCCTATTACCAGGGCGTTGCTTGTTTTTAAATTTACTTTGGCCCCTACCACTTTAGAATAACTCTCAATGAATTTAAAGGCCCGTACACATTCTTCTTCTATGCATAAAAATAAGCATAAATCATCCACATATGCCATGACCTTTAATGGTTCTTTATTGCTTGATAGAGCTATGTCCTGAATTTGTTCTGCTTTTAGTATTTTCCCAATGAGTATATCAATATTAAATTTATACAATAAAGCGCTTAATGGACAACCTACCTGACACCTCATTTAATTTTTATTTTTTCTCCTATAATCCCATTTACTAATGGGTGAAAAATGGGCTTGTGTATATAGTATTGCAGCCACTGTTTAAAAGATTTACATATATCATAAAACTGCAAAATTTTGGACTTCCGGCTTAATGGCTGCCCTGTGAAGAGCCCTTTTACATCGCTTTCCTAACCTCCTCCTAAACCGAGTGATTCCTCATGTTTTAAAACCTGAGTTTGGTATTGACGAGTGGGCAGAATACCAGACTAGTGAGGCACATGAGCCAGTGTTTACCGGAGTGAGATTCTAGAATGGATGCTGAAATGAAAGGGTTGGCTCTCCGACACACTCCCCCACCGACTCCGGGTAAGGATAAAAACCCAAAGAGATCCAAAGCAAGCAGATCAGAATTGATTACTTCTCCTAAGCAACAAACCATGCTAACAGAAAAGAAGTTCCTAGAGGAAATGGGCTCTATGAAGAAAATGTTGCTTGCCCTAGCCTCTGATTTTAAGGGTATGAAGTCCTCACTGGAGCAATTAAATATACGTACTAAGGACAATGAGTCCAGGATCTCATCATTAGGTGATTGGAGGCCAAAAATGGATCCAGAGATGGTTACCTTGTGGCACAGGATTAAGAAAGCTGAGGATCAGCTAGAAGATCTTGAGGGACGCTCGAGGAGGAATAATTTGGTGGTGTTGGTGCTCCCGGAGGGTGAAGAGGGGCGTCAAGGAGTCTTATTCGCTCCTAAGCTTGTGAAAAGCTGGCAGGGCCTTCTCCTAATGGGCTAGTATTTGTAATTGAGAGAGCCCATAGGTCGCTGCGGCCAATGCCCCCACCTGGATCTCCCCCTCGACCTTTTCTCTTTAGACTTTTAAATTTTTTGGATAAACAGTTTTTCTTATCCAAGGTAAAAGAAGTTGCTGAGCTACAGTGGGAAAGGAAGCATATTCGAGTGGTCCAGGATCTCCCCTATTCTGTGCATCAGAAATGTTCTGCTTATCATCCTTTGGTTGTGAAACTAATACCGGCTGGCGTTTGATTCAGGGTGCGCTATCCAGCTACTCTTCAAATTAATAAAGATGGGCAATGGCACTCGTTTGAGTCCGTGGAGCCAGCTTTCAAATCATGCAAAGAATGGTATCCAGATTTGATTAAATGACTGGTCCTTCAGATTGATGGGTGAAGATTGCCATTTTGTGGTCACTTAGTTGAAATGCTATTGCCTGATTTTCTCCCTTGTGCATCTTATGTTTGATTTGATTTATAGAGGGAGTTTTTGAACTAGATGAAAGGACACTGGACTTTCTGTTAACTACTTACCAGTGGACTGTTTTTAGGTTTCTTTTTCAATCTTATAGGCAGAATATTTGGGGAAAGGCAGTAAAAGGGAAATATACAGAATAATTTGGAAATGGAGAAGTGTTCCCAAGATTCCAATAGTAGGGTTAATCTTTTGGGGTTAACTCTATAACTAGTAGATAGTGTTAGGTGCTTATGGAATTACGAGAGTTGCTGATTATTATATACGGCAGCGATCTGTGACTGATACATAAGAGCCAAGAATTCTTGGATTATCATGCTCTCTGTGGGGGGGAGTTTGTTGAGCTTAAGAGGTACTCATAACGTTTGACTTATCTTCTGCACTTTGGTAATTGTTTAGGTTTCTAAGATGTTAATACTAATAATCAGGGATTTCTGACTGAGCTGGAGAGGGAATTGTTGAATTCTATTTATTAAAAAAGATGTTGTAAGACATAGTTAGAGAATATAATTTTTCAAAGTTAGATTGGGAGGAGGATGGGATGGATGGGACGGGTAATCCAGGGCTGCATGAGAAGCATTGCACCAAACGCTTATTTGGTGATGCGGTCTTTTTGACGGGAGTAGTCCGATTTAGATTTTCCTATAAGGGCATGCTGTATAACACTTTGAGTGTGCCCAGGGGGGTAATTTTTTGGTTTAAAGATCAGATTTGGGTACTGGGTTATTTAGTTGGGATTATGGGTTGTGTGTGGGGGGGCAGGGTTCATAGTTAGTCTCAATAAATATTTTTTTCACTTAAAGATGACCCTGCAGGCCACTTCTCAAGGGAACGATTTTGGAAGGTTCCCCTTTTTTATATGGATAAGTGTGTATGAGAATTGCATCATGGAATGTTAAAGGAGCAAGGGCTAGATTAAAACATCAAATCTTTAAACACTTAGGTTTAATGCATTTAGATTTGGCCTTCTTACAAGAGACACACCTGCTAGATGGGGAAAGTAATTTGTTACGTAGAGAACACATCGGCCAAGCTTTTGTGGCTGGGAACTCCACCTCCCAAAGAGAAGTTGCAATACTGGTTACTAAGGGGGTACAATTTCAACCCTCTCAAGTAATAGGTGACCCACAGGTTAGATTTCTGATAATTAGAGGGTTGCTGAACCATGAAGAGCTTATTATAGGGACAATTTATGGGCCTTATTGTGCCTAACCTGAATTATTTTCTCAAATAGCCCTGAAACTAGCTTCCTTTAAATATCTCCCAATAATACTAGCAGGGGGATTGGAACCTCACCTATGACGATAAGCTAGACAGAACTAATAGGAGTAGTCAGTCATTATCCCTGGCACAGGAATCTTTGCATGAAATGATGGAGGGGTTGGGCCTGGTGGATCCGTGGCGCATCCTTCATCCACATAAGAGGGAGTATACATTTTACTTGGCTAGCCAGAAATCATATTTGCATCTAGACTTTTTCCTGGTTAGTCGAGTTATTCTGATGGGCTCAGTAGCCTCCGGAATTTCCCCTAGGGTGCTATCAGATCACTCTTTGGTGTGGTTTGAAGGGAGCTTACCCCAAGGTATTCCTAAACAAACTCAATGGAAGCTTAATATTGAATTATCATCACAAGAGAAAATAGTGGATAGGATACGCACACTAATTAACCAATATTTAGAGCATAAAAAGGGCTCAGTGAATGCATATGATCAGCTATGGTGTTCTCTGAAGTGTTACTTGAAAGGTGAGCTTATAAGACTTGCGGCTACCCATAGAAGGGTGAGGGAGAAGGCTGCTAAATCTTTGTTAGACTACATTCAGAACCTGGAAAGTAAGATAAATTCTTTTCCAATTAAAGATGATATGCATCATCTCACGATTTTTAAAGACCAATATACAAATTTGTTAAGGGAAAATGCTGAATACAAGTTGTTTAAAACTCACATTAGATACTTGGATCAAGGTAATAAGGCGGGACGCCTCCTGGCTCTGAAGTTGAGACAGCAAGAGGAGTCCAGGCTGATCACACATCTAACCACAGGGGTTGGGGGAAATATGGTAGTCACGTCTAAAGCTATAGTGGACAAATTTGAAAATTTTTACAAAAAGTTATATGGCCACTTAAATAATGGTATTACTTCTATTGAGATTCAACAATATCTGTCTAAATTCTCCCTTTCCACTCTTAATCAAGATCAAAAGGCCGAGTTGATTTCCCCTATATCGGCAGCCGAGATAGTAAGGGCTATCCAATCCTTATCGCTTAATAAGGCCCCGGGACCAGATGGATTCCCTTCAAACTTTTATTGTACATTTGAGAAAGAGATTACCCCTAGTCTTCAAGAATTATATAGTTATATTTGTGCCAATGGCATTGTCGACTCGACGTTACTAGAGGCAACTATTATTGTTTTGCCTAAACCGGGGAAGCCTAAAGATAAAGTTTCTAACTATAGGCCAATTTCTTTGATGAATTACAATGTTAAGATCTTAGCTAAGATCTTGGCATCTAGAATTACTAAGGTATGAGGTGGTTTAATTAGTCCTGAACAAATAGGATTTATCAGTGGCAGAAATCCGTTAGATAATTTTTGGAAATTGGCCCATATCTTCTCCGTATCCAGGGAGGCACAATGTCCGATGGCCCTTGTCTCCCTGGATGCGGAGAAAGCTTTTGATAGAGTAAGTTGGAATTTCTTGTTCAACACTATGGACCAATTTGGTTTCCCCTTAGAATTTATTGGGTGGATTAAACATTTATATTCTAACCCTAGAGCCAGAATTTATTGTAATGGGATGTTTTCCAACAGTTTTCCACTACTTTCTGGAATGTGGCAAGGGTGCCCACTCTCACCCTTGTTGTTTAACTTGTACCTAGAACCCTTGATTCGCAGTTTGAAATTATCCCTGGACATAGTTGGAATCCCAGTTGGTCCATTTGAATTGAAATTATCAGCTTATGCAGACGATTTCCTACTCCATGTATCAGATCCAGTCAAGGGTATACCTAAAATGTTGCACATAAGAGGAGAATTTAGTAGGTTCTCAAATTACAAGTTGAATATTAGCAAAACCAAACTTATTCCACTTAATGTATATGTACAAAAAGGTGAAATAAGTGGGTTCCGCATGACCTGGACAAATAGGCTTAAATATTTAGGTATTATTTTAGCGACGTCAGGTTCTCTTATGAAGAAATACAACTTAGATAATCTTCTACTAAATATTCAGGAGGACTTAATCAGATGGTCACCTCTATATATGTCACTCCAAGGGAGAATAAATGTTATTAAAATGAACGTATTACCTAGAGTGTTTTATCTTTTGAATATGCTGAATACATACCTTCCCTATACATGGTTCCAGAAGCTTCATAGTGTGATTACGAGATTTTTGTGGCAAACTAAACCTCCACGAAAATCCTATAGTCATTTGAGTGCCCTGAAAGATTTGGGTGGCCTGAAGCTTCCGAACTTTTACTATTATTATTTGGCGAGCCACATGGCAAACTATATGAGGTGGTTAAATACATCCGGGGACTCTAACGCTGAGTACATTCCCATATGGTTACAAATAGAGAGGAATATGATTAAAAACTCTAAAGTGACACCTGATAGTTTATGGTACGTACTTCCCAAGACAGTTTCTAAATTGATAGGGTCCACGGTGATCCTTACGTCGATTAAGGTTCATAACCAAACGTGTAGGTCTTTGGGGATTAAACATACTGGCGATGTCTCACAACCACTGTTTGGTAACCCTAACTTTAGAGTTGGAGCAGAGATCCTTTTACCACATAAATGGGGATTACCTTCAAATATGAAGGTCAGTGATCTAATTGAGATGGGGAAGTTGAAATTATTACATCAAATATTAGAGTAATTTCATCTTTCATCTAAATACGCTTTTCACATTTACCAAATTAGACATTTACTTATTGCATGGTTTGGGACCAACCGTTGGGATAACGATGAAGGGGAGGCTTTTCGAGTATTTCAGTCCTATGCTTGGCGACCACACACTGTTTCCAGTCTAGTGGCTGTCTTGCAGGAGAGAGTATACCAAAATAAACCTGCATATTCTCAGTACTGGATGAACATATTCCCTAGTAATCAGTTTAGCTGGGAACACATATGGAAAGGTGTATACCTATATAGTAAAAATGATAGACTTGGTTGATACAATTTTATATTCTCCATACTATGCATCTGACTCCCTTGAAGTTATGTAAGATGGGGAAACTCCCACTAGATGATTGCTTTAGATGTGGTCAGGCACAGGGCTCCCTGCTTCATATCTTCTGGGAATGCCCCTCAGTGGCTCCCCTATGGTCTGAGATTAGGACTAGAGTGGATCCCCTGTTGGGAATACACGATCTATTCACTCCGCAAATCTGTTTATTGGGAGATTATACAACAGCCATAGTGAAGGAAAGGAGATATTATATTAATTTAATATCACTCACAGTTAAGGCCTTGGTTCTTAAGCATTGGAAAGATCAAACTGTTATCTCATACCAGGAATGGCTTGCCCGGACTACTGTACAATTTAAGGATAGAGAAAACTGTAGCTAGTTACAGAAATGCTTTGCCTAAATTTAATGCCAAATGGGAGAAGTTTCATGAGTTATGGACAATCCCTTTGTCACATTAATTTGATGCTTACACTTCTTCCTTTAGTAGCCACAGGTACAGTCTACTGTGGAGGAAATTAAACATTATTCCCTAGATATACTTTCTCTTTTCCCCGGTTCTCCTATCTTCCTAATTGGGAGGGGGTAACTTGTTCCTTTTAATTCCCTCTTTCTGTATAGGGATAGAGAGGTGGACTGCAGGACCGTACTCAGTGGGCTGGCTTGGGGATGGGGGATGGGGAGAGGAGGGGGTTAAAGGGGGGTGAAGGAGAATATCTATTGCAATTTATATGTATTAGAGCTATTATACATCTGCTGTTGGATCTAATGAAGTGCTTGTTTGTTGGTACTCTCTCTATGAAAATTGAATAAAATATACTAAATAAAAAAAAAATAAAGCTGCAAAATTTTAAACAAAGACATATGAGAGACTGCATCAAATGCCTTTTCTATAGCAATGGCTAACACATACCCATGGGTTGACCCCAGTGCCACCTTGAAAAGATTTCCCTAAGACAAATCACAGTTTCCTTTATATTTCTCCCTTTAATTGTGCATGTTTGATATGGTGAAATAGTTTTTTTTGCCACAACCCCATATTTGTTGCAAAGTATTATGGATAATATTTTGAAATCAATATTCAGGAAGGAAATGGGCCTCCAATTACCCATATTAAGCCTGTCTCCCTTCTTATGCAATAGAATCAGAAGGCCTTAGCCATGTGTTCTGACATGTCCATATTACATAGTGGGTGGGATATTCAGACTGCGCCAGGCTGTGGCACATGTCTGGGTGCATCACAACTGGGATGTGCCAGGGCGCTGACAGGGTGATATTCAATGATGCTGCGCCATGGCTCAGCACTACTGAATATCATGCTGTGGCCACCCGCAATGTGCATGGTGCAGTGGCACTGCACCAGCGCAAGTGGCCAGAGAGGGGCAGTGGGATGTGATAGTGCAAGTGCCATTGCGCTAGGCGCATCATCCATGATATTCAAAAGTGCACATGCAAATGGGGCCAAAATGCATGCAAGGCACAAATGGGGCCATTTGCATGTCATTATGGCCCCATTTGCATGCAGGTGTGCTGATCCCTGGCAACTTTCTCCTGGCACCCTGCCAGGCTGCAGCTGTTGGAGACTGACGCCAACTGCACAAGCGGCAAAGTGCCCCTCTTCCTGATCGTGGGCATATGTATTAAATTAAAGGTCCAATATCCCTGGTGGTCCAGTGGACCACGTCCAGCCTGATCACGGGCATCAGTTATAAAATATTAAAAACCAATCCATCCCTGGTGGTCCAGCAGTACCCCCCTCCCCACCTGCCCACTGAGTGCCACCACCCCGCTCCTCCTCCCTGGTCAGTGGTGGGCGACAGCTCCCCATGCACAAACCACTCCGCCACCTGCTGACTGACTGCATACAGTAGGGCTGTATGCCCATTGGTTCACAGCATAGGCCAATGGGCATGCAGCCCTTACTGTACTACACAGTCCAGAAATGTGAATGGATCCCATTCATATTTCTGAACTGTGTAGTATGGTACAGGCTGCATGCCCATTGGCCTATGCTGTGGACCAATGGGCGTACAGCCCTACTCTAAGCAGTCAGTCGGCAGGTGGTGGAGTGGCTTCTGCGTGGGGAGCTTCCACCCGCTGCTGACCAGAGAGGGGGAGTGGGGTGGTGATGCTCAGTGGGCAGGTGGGAAGGGGGGTACCGCTGGATCACCAGTGATGGATTGGTTTTTAATATTATATAACTGACGCCTGCAATCGGGCTGGATGTGGTCCACTGGACTACCAGGGATATTGGATCTTTATTTCAATACTAATGCCCATGATTGGGCTGGACGTGGTCCACTGGACCACCAGGGATATTGGACCTTTATTTCAATACTAAAGCTTGTGATTGCACATGGGCTGGACACTACCACGAAGATGCTGCCGGAGTGCGGGTGGCCACCTATAGCTGGCAGCTGCCGTGTTGCGCCCTGCAATATGGCAGCTCACTTGTGGGTGGCCAGCTGTTGCTCCTTTTGTTTTTTGCTCAACTGTGTGCTGCACAGGTATGGGTTGTGCTTGCATCTGCTCAGCACATCCCAGGCTGAATATTGGGATGTGTGGAGTATTCATGGGCACGCCCCCCTACTTGCACTGCATACATTACTGATGAACTCCGGCGCTATGCGGTTTGTGCCATGCACATTCCCCTTTTGAATATCACGCCAGGGCACATCAGTGGGTTGTGCGTGGTGCAAGTGTGTTGCCCCATGCACAACCCTTCTGAATATCCCACCCAGTATGTCATTAAATGTTTCTTGTAACAAAAGTGTTAATATTTCTTGAAATTGTTTATAAAAATTTGAACTCAACCCATCTGGTCCAGGGGCCGATTACATTTTAACTTACTAATAGCAGCTTTTACGTCTTCCAGGGTAATGGGAAGTGTCAAAGCTATCAGTTCTTCCTGATGTAGCTCTTCCACTTGTACATCATCTAGGAGGTCATGGATGTTATCTTGTACTGGAACTGAGGTACTAACGCAAGAGAATAACTGTGATGAGATGACTTCCACAATACTATGGAAACTGTCTACATGTTCCCATGTTGATCTTTTATAGTGTCCCATTCCTTATTCTGTTCTCTGGAGTGACAGTCTTTAAAAATATCTAAAGAGCTTTTTGCACTTTGTGTTCCTGCTGTCTGTTTCATTTTCAGAGATTGTGTCCTATTGTATAAATATTACCTTTTTCCTTTTTTTTATTTGCTGTATTTGTACTAAGTAGTCTATGTGATGTATATTTTGTAAAGAGATAAGTTTAAATAACTGTTTGCAGTTCTAGAAAGTGAAAAAATATACTTTTCGCTTTTTGTTGTCCCCATTTCTTATATAACTTCTGAATTAACTGTTTGGTGTCAATCCACCACTCTCCAACCTCTCCAACAGAATCACACCAGACAGCTACTGTGGCCCTTGCTTGCAAAAATTCCAGCGTTTGGGCTTCTACCTTAGCATCAGTTAACATGTCATTATTTACTCTCCAGTACCCTGGGCCTATATTATTTTTTTGCAGTTAACCTAAAGTTATGTGCAGCTCTAAATTATCTGAGGTGGCTGTAGGCACATGGCTAGAATGATCACTCCGCTCAGCTGACGAGGGGTTGCTAGAGGTTCCAAGGGTGAATTTGAAATCTTCTGGTGCTCTGGCTTTTTTGTATGTTGCCCCCACCCTTTGGAACTCTCTACCCCGTCGGTTGTGGGAGTGCACCTCTGTGGAGGGTTTTAAGAGGGGTTTGAAGACCTTTCTTTGGGAAAATGCATTTTCAGAATATTGATCGGTTTAACTGTCTTGGTTTGGCTGAATTTCTTTTTGTGATTTTTAACTGTTTTAACTGTTATTCACGTATGGCGCCTTGATAATTGAAAGGCGCCATATAAATAAAAATTATTATTATTATTATATTATAGAGATAGAGACATAGTCAATTATTGAGGATAGGATCCCTCTATGATAAGTGTGTAATCCTTTGCTGTGTACCTGTCTGTAAGCATTCTTTAGGACCACAGTGTTTAAGATATATTTCAAAACATTAGTATCGCAATACAGTTTGGAGGTACTACCCGTTTTATCTATTAATTCCTAAGGATAATTAAAATCTCTTCCTAGTATGATCTCACGCTGAGTATGCTGATATGGTTAAATAGTTTTAAATAGGTCAATTCTTAGTTTTTTTGTCTGTGGGGAACATAGTACCCCTGCCTTAATGTACTGGTTTTGTATTTTAATATCCAAAAATAATACCCTCCCCCAGTCAATATCCATAATTTTCTGCATATGAATTTGCCCCTGGAACAAAATCCCCACCACTGAATACAATTCCTCTGCTAATGATCATACTGTCAGTCCCCAGGGTCAGACTTTTTGGACCTGATACATGTCTGATTCTGACTGTAATCTTGTATCCTGTAACACAATTATTTGTGTTTGTGATTCCTGTAAAGCTTGAAAAGTGATAACAGCACCTTCAATAATTTGTTATGCTACTGGCATTAAGTGTTATGATTTTTTAAAGTGTTTCCCACATGACTGGCCATATGCTGAGATTAAGAGAGTTTCTTAGTTCCTTCAGCCTTTCTTCTTGGTTTTCTTTCTGACTTTTGGATTACTCACCAGGTCCCCTTCTGCATCTGAAGTTTCCTTTTGTGATGACGTGATTGAAGATTCCGAATCCTCTTCCTCCTCTGCTGAGTTTTTTTGTAAAAGAGAGAGAATTTGTTGGAACTGACCGTATCATCCATTTTTGGTTGCATGGATTGAGGAATATTCCTAGCTGGCCTTCTTTTTCCCTTAACAATCTAAAAACCTTCCTTGGGTGGGGGTGGGGGTGGCATTGCTGTATTCAGCTGGGCCTCCAATATAGGGTTACCTTGTGACTGTTCCTCAGAGATTTCCATTGTTTATTCCTCTTCACCATGTGTCCTGTCTTTATTCCTTGTGGAATTGTCTGTCAGGGTCTCTTCAGTACCCTCAGGGGGTGGCTGGTGGTACAGGCAGTAATTTGCTTAGACTTTGCACCTGGGCAGATTGCATATTTGCCTGTTTCTCCTGTGCTGTTTGAACAATATCTTTCTGACTCCAAAAAGTACCTTTATTATGTACTGCCCATGGGCACAGTAGATACAAATGCCCCCACTCTTCACAAAGGTTACACCTAGGGGAATTCTTGCAGCTATGACTTGCATGGCCATTTTGTAAGCAAAGGTTACAAACAAGTTCATCCCAAGTATTACTCAGATGGGCAAATGAACCACATCTGTGGCATGTTTTAGGTTGGCCTGGATAAAAACAGAAACCATGGTCCAAACCTAAATAAAAACAGCTGGAAGGTGTACAGGTCCTTCATCTGTCATATGAACTTTTATTTTTGATCTTCCAACCTCCTGTCCATATGTTCTCACGATCAAGGATAGGCACAGGTCTTCCTAACACATCAGCTTTTTGTTTTACCCTGTACAATATGTCTAAGACATGAACAGTTTCATTTCTGAACAGTATGGTAATGGTTTTTATTGCTGTGTGAGTCAAAGGTATGGCTACAAAAGGGGCCCATAAGAGGGTGTGTTTTTTTTAAATGTGTGTATTTTGACCAAAATGTTTCCAGCTGTACTAGGGTATTAAAGCTCATGTCAAAAATGGTATCTCCTGAAATATGGATCAGTGCAAAAATGTCAGAAGTCATAAACTGCATTGATTCTTTCAACAGTTTCCTTGCAACGTACACTCTGGCATAAGTTCTAGGCCACCTTTATATTTTAATATTACAGCGTTCCTCCTTGATCAAGGTTTACCAACATTTGAAAATAGGTCTACCATTCTAAATCTTGGATTTGCTTAAGGCTTATTAGGATTTTTTTGGGGGGTGGGGTTCCCTGTATGCTGACCAGCCCATGCAGACAAACTTGGTCCGTCTGAGGGATGAGTCTCATTTTGCATAGGTTCAGCCCATGAAGCAGATGGCCTGGGCTGCTGTTTTATGTTTGCATTGGTTTCCCTCTGCCTCCTTGCATCCTCATTACTAGAGGATGAGGTTTGGGCCTGTGCTTCCTGATTTGCTTCTTCATCATTACTTCCTCTGCTACTTATTTATTTATTTATGCACCTACTACAGTGCCACTGGTGGGGGCATCAAGCCCTCCACCCCAGAGAGTAGCAGACTTACTTGCATGAAGGGATCTTGCAAAGCCACTCCAACCTGCTGAATGGCCTCCACATGCCTCTCTGAGCTGGGATGGAACGGACCCCCCAGGGCTATTCCATGACAGTCTTCCAGATTGGTGGGATCATGGCCATCAAGGTGTTTCAGTTATGCCCAGCCTTTTTCCTCCATTTTTCCCCAGGAGTCAACAGTGCAATAATGTGCTTCATGTAAGTGGATGACTTGCCATGCTCCTCCCTTTTCTTGCACTGCAACTGCACTGCTCCCAGTCATCACAAGGGGCCGCTCCAGTGTGACGTGCTTCCCCTTAACTCCCACAGAGGGAGAAGACTAGTCCTGGGAAGTTCAATCCATCCTCTCTCCTACTGACCCCAGTGACCTGAGTCCACTCCTGATCCCTGGTCGCCGGTGTGGTGTGAGATGTAGCATCCAGCAACTCAACCCACAGTGCCACCACGCTGCAGCTTCCTCTGTTATTTAAGTTAGTTTGTTCTCCTTTATCTGGAAAAATATTATTTTCAACAGTAGCTTGTGTTGAAGTGTCTTGCTCCATGTTTCATCCTTCTTCAGATGCATTCCTTGGTTCAGCAACTGTTGCCTTCCTCTGTTCTGATTCTGCCATGCCTTGTTTGTGTACTGCTTGATCCCCTTTCTTTTGCTCCCCCCTATATTCTGCTCATTTGTCTGTTAATTGACTTTGTATCTCTTGCAGTATCTGGCACTCCTGGAAGCCACTGTCTACTGTCTGAGGCAGGAATCCATCCTGCTTCATGAAGCCCTCATTCAGGGGATCAGGTTTCACTGTTAAGTGGCCTCCATTCCTCTGTCTCCTCTGGTACCTGTTTTTTGTCTCCTTCACTAGCTTTAGACAGAACCATGGGGTGTTTCTCCTTAGTTTCCTCCTTTTGCATCTGGTGCAAGAGTTTCTCTCTGCAGGCAGACCTTTCATCTGCCAGCATGTCCTTTAGATCCTGTGATGCAGCTGCAAATGCTACCAACCTTAACCGCTGTTTTGTTTCGTCCATATTAGGGCTCATCTCCTCACTCATAGTCTCCATAGCAATATCCATTGAAATGACATCCTCCATTTCTATTACAGGTATTTCCATGAAACTACAGAAATTAATCTTCATTTTCTTGGAGCCTTGCGCTCCAGAAAGTCCACCTCTACCAACCGCTTTGCAAATTCTAAATCCTGGAGTTCTGGCCTTTGAAGCCAAGCCTTGATTTTTTGCCATCTCACTATATTCAGCTCCTCTTCCTCCTCTGTCTGTCTCCAAACTGGGCTCCTCCATCCTTGCTCAAAGTAAGGAGAGCCCCCTGGTGCAAGAGTAGGGGTATTTCTCTTTTGTCCTAACCAAATTTCTCCCATTCACTGGAAATACCACAGACAGTATAATCTGGTTCAGTCTCATGTGGCATTCATCTGTGTGTGGGGTAATTGTGAAGGAGATGGGGCAGCTGCAGTGGAGTGCTAGCTGCACACTCGAGCAGACTTGTTAGACTATGTGGCCTGTTACTGCTGACAAGTAGTAAGTAAGTAAGTAGTAAGAAAATTTACATCATACCCCAGAATTCTGCAGCATATAACCCCTGGCTAATCACATTCACATGTATAGCTTTGATCATCAATATTATAGAACAGCGGCCATATTTATTATTACATCTTTTTATACCCAACAGTGTTTTACTCATTTCATCCACAGTTATTTTAATATATTTATTCCATTGCAGATTTGAAGATTATGTTATACCCAGACAGGTAAATTCCTTAATAAAATCAATAGAGGAGCTGGCCAAGGAGAGTTTACTGCATGTCTTCCTTAAACCAAAAACTACTGCTTTTATCTTTTGAAGATTATGCTTAAGATTCAGTTGTTAACAAATAACATCTGACTTATTCAAGCTTCACTGTAGTCCCAGTCTAGGCAATGAAATAATAGCTAAATTGTCAGCATAAGGCAGTAATGACATTATTTGTTGTACTCTTTTGTGGATGAAACTCAGAGCTGCCTAACATAAGTATTAGTTCATTTATATAAATATTAAAGAAGGTTGACACTAGTAGGCTGTCTTGGTTAACCCTCATCATTTCTGGAATTTCTGTGGTTAAATGGCCAAAATTAGAGTACTATATCGTCGTTCAGATATTAGAGTATAAATGTTTAATCAACAGTATTAAATTCAGATCTGTACCCATATTGTACATTTGTAATGATAAATATTCTCTATCAATTAAGTCAAAAGCAGACCTAAAGTCCATTAGAGCAACAAATAATGTTTGTTTATTCATTACACAATATTTTTCAAGTAAATGATTCAACAAAGATATTTGAGTAATAGTACCATGTCCTTTTTGGAAATCAACCAGTAGAAGAGAAACACTTGCATGTTTTTGCAACCACTCAAGCAATCAATTCATAAAAATGTTTGCGTACACTTTAGCAAATGAGTCAATTAACCTAGTTAGGTGATAATTATCTGGCTGAAGTCCATCATTTGTTTTATAAATGATTATAATGTGACTACCAGACCAAGAAGAGGGAGTATATGCATATATGGTACAGTAGATTTGATGAAGAAGTCTGATAGCAATCCTAATGAACACTGAGTATCAATTTCATATAAGTCCAAAGATTTTCTACCACAGCCAGGGGCTTTGTTTTTTTTTTTTTGGATTTTTTTAACTGTTAAGTGCTGTATAACGTCATATAGAATAACCTAGTAAAAGTGTTCATCTGTTTTTATTGGGATATTTAATATACTAGATTGTACATCAGTTTGTTGGGATGTATTATTAAAGATATCATAATAATAATTTAGAAAACACAACTGCATATACCCCAAAGGTACAAACCTCCATGAGAGAATTTGGACTGGCTCAACTTTAAGCAAAATTGCATGGTGTTGGAAGGCCTCACCAGTGCAATCAGCAAAGGCTAAGAACAGCAGATGCATACATGTGTTTCATCCTCGTTTGGACTCATTAGTGTGCTATATCTGTGCCTTAGTCCAGGGAGAGGGACTCAGCCACCCCTTAAGGGGGATGTTATTTGTTTGGGCCATGGGGAGCCCAAATTGTCCCATAATCAGCCTTTGCTGATTGCACTGTGAGGCCTTCTGGCACCATGCAAATCTGCTTAATGTTGAGCCAGTCCAAAGTTTCACATGGGGATTTGCATATGTTCCCCATGATGCTTTCCATTATTTGGGTGTATGCTATTGTGTTTTCTTTAAAATTTGGCTGTATGGCCAATATCCTCTGAGATAACCCATGCATCTGGGCATTTGCTCTGGGGTTCTTTTGTAGTTCTTTTCCTTCTCTATTTTGGGCTTGCCACAGCCCAAACAAATACTATCCCCCTTAAGGGGTGGCCAGCTCCCTCTCCCTTGGCTAAGACAGAGATATGGCACACTGATGATTCCAAATGAGGATGAAACAAGTGAATATGCCTGTTATTCTTAGCATTTGCTGATTACACTGTGAGGTCTTCTGGCACCATGCACTTCTGCTTAAGGTTGAGCCAGTCTAAATTCTCTCATTGGGATGATGCTTTGTATTGTTGGGATATATGCTATTGTGTTTTCTTTAAAATCTGGCTATATGGAGTCACGTGATGCAGCCAATGTGGTAGCACCTATCTCGGTGAGCTCCCACTCCTCTCCTGCCTTAAACCTAATTTTTGCACAACTTAGTGGCTAATACTCCCCATAAGCTCATTGGGACTCATTGTGCACATGGTGAGAATTCTTCTGGCAAGCTTGATGATCGGCAAGTCACCAGATGGAGGCGGAGATGAGATCCGTGCTGCCCCATCATACTCTGCCAAATACACCAGAGAAAGGGAGCAAGAAAATAAAGGCTCAGGTTCAAGCAGCACACTCACAGGCCCCAGGATGCCACCAGTAAACTCCTCTTACTCTGGAACTCTTTCAGGAGGTACTCAAGCTGTTCAAAGTAGAGCGCCACTCTTTAACAGAAGATTTTAAAACATTTTTGGGGCCTTAGCAGAGATTAACAAGCGGATCACTGACAATGAAGCAAGGCTGATATCAGCTGAGAAAAGAATTGCAGCTTTTGACCTGACTATGGTGGCCACTAGAAACAGATTGGCTAAATTAGAAGCCTGGGTCAAGGACCTTGAAGGGAGGAGCTTCCGGAACAACCTGATTATTGTAGGGCTCCCAGAGAAGGAAAAGGGCGACAGCCCAGTGTGATTCATACAAAAATGTTTGGCAAAGGTTGCTGGTCCTACTCCTTTCAGCTCAGAATACATCCTCGAGCGTGCACACAGGGCTCTGCAGCCAATGCCCCCTCCCAGGGTACCTCCACAAACTTTAATTTTCAAATTTCTTAATTACCTGGAGTAATAGCACATTCTGATGAAAATCAGAGAGCTGAAAGAGGTGCTCTTGGTTGGGACCACACTCCGAGTGACTCAAGATCTACTCCTACAAGTCAAACAAAAATGGGTCTCATACCATGCAGTGGATACAAAGCTTATTGCAGCTAACATCAGATTTCAGATGGGCTACCCAGTCAGATTTCAAGTTTTAGTGCCTGGAGAATGGCAGACATATGGGGACCGAAAATCTGCTGAAGATTCACTAAAAAGCTCTTTTCCTGAACTGTTTAAGGATTGTTGAGAGCGGCAAGGATTCCTTCGAGCTAATTCTTCCTGAAGATGACTGTGGCAGATGAGAAAGACTTGGGACGTGCCACAGATATGGTTATATTTTCCTTTTAACGGCACAACCCCTTTCACAGAGGACCTTTCTATCCTCGATGTTTGGACAATGTCTTCCCCTCCTTGTCTTTCTTTTAAAGTGATTTATATTTTAGGGGAAGGAGGCATGATCTGAGTTTGCCTGCAGGATTTGACGTGTTATGGACCCTGGGGGGCTAACCCAGTGTTTCTGCATATGATGCTTAGACTGGGGGTGACTCATGTCACAGACCATCAGGCTGAATTATCTAGATAATCTGAAATGGCACTTCTTTTTCTTTTCCCATTCTAATATTTATTTGTGTTAAGGATGCCATAACCCTAGCAAAGGGTCTGTTCTTGTGACATTTCATCTACAATTGGTAGCCAGAGACAAACCTGTTAAAGTGGCCTCCATTGTTTGTTTCATAGTCTCCCCTCTCTGTATATTTTGATCCCTCCCGAAAAGAAAGGGAGGCTCGAGGACACATTTACATTATTTGGGAGGGCAATGTTTGGTTCATTTATATAAAGGGTTAGTTTTTTTTTTGTGTGTGTGTGCATATGACCTTTAACATGGGATACAAAGTGACTGTGTTCAGTTTATTACTAAATTATCCGGTGAGCGGCCAATTAGAGATAGCTAATTTTTCCAGGTTTGAAGGGGGAAAGGGGTGGGGGGACAGATAGTGTGGTGATGTGAAGGTGGATCATGTACTGTAAGCATATCTTTTGGGGGGGATGTTGTGGTTTTTGGGAACAGGGGTATTATCACTCTATATTACGGTATATTATTCGTGTTTTATGGGGGACAGGGGGAAAGAGGGAAGGGATTGTAGTCCAGCTTGATAATGAGTTACCTGTATGCTCTTACAGATCAATGGGGTTATTTACAGGATTTCTGATATAAAATGATGACAAGGATATATAAGTTTCTGACCTGGAATATTAGAGTGGGGAGGAATAAGAACAAGAGATACCGAGTGCTCAAACATCTTAAACTTCTTAACAGAAACATTCTTTTCCTTCAGGAGATGCACCTGTTGGAAGCTGAAGGGCGCCTACTTTGTAGGCAGTATGTTGGCCAATTATTCTCTGTGGGGGACAGTATTCAGAGCAGGGGAGTGGCAATTTTGGTCTCGAGAGGGGTTCCCTTCGTGAGTGAGCAAATCCTAGCAGATCCCTTAGAGGGATATATTTTTGTAAGGGGGACCCTAGATAGAAAAACAATTCTCCTGGGCAGCATTTATGGCCCAATTGTTGACACACCCCACTTCTTCACAAACCTACTTCAGCTATTAGCTTCATTTGTGAATACCCCACTTGTTCGGGGGGGGCCTGGAACCTTTTGTTTGCGCCAAACCTTGATAGGGATGGCGCAGGGTGGAAAGGCCTTTATCCTGCCCAGCAAGCCCTTAGAGAGATGGGAGACTATTTAGGCATGTGTGACCCATGAAGGCTTTTGCACCCCACCATGAGGGAGTACACCTTCAGGTCCAGTGTACATGGCACAAGTTCTAGAATAGATTTTTAACTGGTCAGCCATGTTTTATTCGGAGGCATAATAGAATCTAGCATTGAACCGGGAGTAATTTCAGATCACTCCACAGTTGCTTGTTCCCTGATTCTAGAAGCCTATCCACCTAGAGAATCCCTCTGGAGACTGAATAATCAGTTACTTAAGGATGAGGACATTGTGCGAAGTATAGGGGATGAGATACTGGCATATACTCAGGTTAATCTACATTCTACACAGAGACTGGATTTTGAATGGGGGGCCATAAAATGTGTCTTAAGAGGGGTTTTGATTAAGGTAGCTGCTCAGCAAAAAAGGAATAGGGAACAAAAGGAGTTGGCTTTACTATCTGAAATACATAGTGTAAAGGCATCCCTCTCAGCTTTAACTATGGAAGCAGTGCACTCCCAGTTAATGGTACTTAGGGATGGGTATTCCTGTTTATTAAGTAGTAAGATGGAATATGCTATTCTTAAAACTAGCACAAATTATATTGACCAGGGGGGGAGGAGGCAGAACACCTTCTGGCGTTACGCCTTAAGAAGTTGGAAGCGTCTAAGAATATTCAAGGTATCTGCTCTGGGACAGAGGGGTCTCTGCTCTTCTCCCCCAGGGCAATCACGGAAGAGTTTGCCTCATACTACAAGGAGCTGTATGGCCCTATGTCCAACCACCCTGATCCAAAGAAAATCTGGGAGTACCTTGATGCTACTCCCCTCCCCTGTCTTACCCAGGAAAAGCAAGACTGGTTAACAACTCCAGTCCAGGAAGCCGAGATCCAGGATGCCATAAAATCCCTGGCTTTTGACAAGGCTCCGGGACTTGATAGTTTTTCTTCCATTTTTTATAAAACCTTCACTAAATCACTTTTCCCCTTGGTTATATAGACTGCATGACTGGATTTTGAACCTTAACCCATTGGATGGTTCTCTGCTGGAGGCACTAATCATTCTTATACCCCAATCAGGGAGGGACACTGAGGATGTAGGTAGTTATAGGCCTATATCCCTACTTAATCGTGACATTAAGATTTTGGCTAAAATTCTGGCTAATAGATTAAACAGAGTTCTTCTATACCTGATCCACCCTGACCAGGTAGGTTTTATGGAAGCAAGGCACCCGGCAGACCACTTCCATAAGCTTGTGCATATTTTCTCTGGATCCAGGGCATTGGATTCTCTGGCTGGAGTGCTGTCCCTGGATGCGGAGAAAGTATTCGATAGGGTCAACTGGCAATTCCTTTTTCTAACCATGTCCCATTTTGGCCTCCCACAGGGATTCATTCAATGGGTTTCCTCCCTGTATCAATGCCTCCAAGCTCTTATTTACTCTAATGGATGTTTTCTATGCCATTTCCCCTAGCATCCGGTACAAGGCAGGGCTGTCCTCTATCCCCTTTATTGTTTAATATTTACCTTGAACCACTATTATCTAGGTTGAGGAGCCACAAGGAGGTCAGGGGTATTAAGGTTGGCCTCCATGAATTCAAGCTCTCAGCCTATGCCGATGACATTTTGCTGCACCTGGTGGAACCAGCCCAATCCTTCCCAGAGTATTTTCTTTACTTTCCAAATTTTGGACCCTGGCTATCTACAAGAATAACCTAGACAAAATGGTAGTTTTCTCACTTAATTATAGACTCACTAAAAGTGACATAGTATATCTTGAGGTACAATGGAACTCTCACTATCTTAAATACCTGGGTCTTGTGTCAGCCAGACAGGAGACGTCTATGAAAAAATTGAATTTGGACCCTCTCCTGTCATCTATTCAGCAGGACCCAAATAGGTGGCAAACCCTGCCAATATTGCTGTGGGAGAGAATCAATATAGTTAAAATGAATGTTTTGCCTAGATTGTTCTACCCCTTAGTATGTTGAACTTATGGATTCCCCTAGTATGGTTCAGGAAGGTGCATGCAATCATATCTTCCTCTCTCTGTCTTGACTCTGAAAGGAGGATGTAGGTTACCCCATTTCAGTTTATATTTTTGGGCCAGTCACACAGCTAAGTATTTATGATGGCTCACTCCCCAGGCAGATATTGATGCTAGTGTCTATGTTCTGGCCTGGCTGGTTCTGGAAAGAAATATGATTTCTGAAGCCAAAATTTCTTCTGAGTCTATGCTGCATGTAGCCACATCCTCTCTCCCCAACTGTGCTGGCTACCTCTCCAACTGCTCTCTCCCTTAAGATACACATTCAGCTGTGCACTTTCCTGTACTATAAACACATCAGAGATCCTAACCAACCAGTGCTGAACAATCCCAGTCTCAAGCTGGGATTCCATGTCATTACCTTTAACTGGTTTTCAAACCTCAGTAAGACCAGTGTGAAGGACTTTTTCTTAGAAGGTAAATGCATGGACTCTAAAGAGATCATGCTTATGCTGGGCCTGAGGCAGAATCAGATTTTCAAGGTCTACCAATTCCGCCACATCTTGGCACATTTACCTTTTAGATTGGGCGCCAGGCTCTGATTACAGAGACACTTTTTTTTGTTGGTGACCTTGTGTGATGAGCCGCATGCTATATCAGCAAAATACACAATCCTAAGAGGCCTTACTCTGGACTCTAAGATTGTTGTTCCCAGAAACTGGGTTACCCAGTATCTTGATCTTGCTGCGAGATGGGGAAATATCTGGAATGCCACTTATAAGTAACTCTTGCAGGATAGACTGAGACTTATTCAGTTTCAGATCCTAAATGATATGTATTAGACCTCAGTTAAGGTGCATAAACTAGGAAGATCCCCTGATAATCTTTGTAATAGGTGTAGGCAAGAGTAGGGATCACTTTAACACATCTTCTGGGACTGCCCAGAAATTCAACAGTATGGATCCAGATTAAGGAGAAAGCTGATCCCTTGCTTGGTCTAGAAGAATCATTCACCCCAGAGATTTGTCTTTTGGGGGAGTTCTCTTGGGTCCTAGTTAAGACTTGCAGGTATCATGCGTCCCTCATATCCTTAACTTTGAAGAAACTTGTTCTCCATCACTGGTTGGATGGATCAGCCATAACTTATTTGGAATGGTTAAATGAACTCCTCTTCAGTCTTAGGGTAGAACAAATGAGGGCCAATCTTTGGGTCTCTTTGTCTAGATATAACAGCTTCTAGGAATAATTTCATACTGTCTATTTGCTTCAATTGAGGAATGGATAGGGAAATGAAAGTCTACATTTTATACTCCTTGTAAGGTATAGACTCCTTTTTATTTGTCCTTTACTTTCTGGGAAAGGATGGTCAAACCTCACCTCGAGCAGACAATTTCTGAGTTTTTATCATCCAACTTGTTTTCATTTGCTTTATGTACTGCCAAACCAGGGAAGGGTGGGGGGAAAGGGTATGGGAGGGTGGCAAGGTCAGGGCTATGCTGAAGGACAGTATTTGGTATCTGTGGTTATTTCTGTATCATGATATGGCCTGTATATTTGAAAACATAATAAATTTGAATAAAAATAAATATATCGGGCTGTATGGCCAATATCCTCCAGGATAACCCATGCCTCAGGGCATTTGCTCTGGGGTTCTTTTTTAGTTCTTTTCCTTCTCTATTTTGGGATCCCTACAGACCAAATAAATAACATCCCCCTTAAGAGTGACTGGCTCCCTCTCCATCAGCTAAGACATAGATATGGCAGACTGATGAGTCCAAATGAGGATGAAACACAAGTATCTGCCTGCTGTTCTTATCCTTTGCTGATTGTACTATGAGACCTTCCAGCACCATCCAATTCTGCTTAAAGTTGAGTCAGTCCAAATGATCTCATGGGGATTTGCATTATCGGGGTATATGCAATTGTGTTTTCTTTAAAATTTGGTTGTATTGCCAATATCCTCTGGTATAAACTATGCCTCAGGCTGTATGCTCTGGGGTCTTTTGTAGTTCTTTTTGTTCTCTATTTTGGGCTCCCCAGGGCCCAAACAAATAGCATCCCCCTTAAGGGGTGCCTGACTCCCTCTCCTTGGGCTAAGATGCAGATATAGCACACTGATGAGTCTAAGAAAGGATGAAACACGTGTGTGCTTCTGCTGTTTCTAGCCTTTGTTGATTGCTCTGTGAAGCCTTCCGGCACTATACAGTTCTGCTTAAAGCTGAGCCAGTTCAAATTCTCTCACTGGGATTTGTATATGTTTCCCATGATGTTTGCATCATTGGGGTATATTTATTTATTCATTTAGTTTTTGTTAACAGGGTAGGTACACTAGACAGCATAGCTGTCTATGTTCAGGTACGACCCATGAGATTACAATGGAGGGTATGTAGACAATAGTAAATACAAAAAAACATCATAAGAACAAGTAGAAGTCAGACATAGTACACTTATACAAAATTTTCAGAAATGACAGTACATTTGCAGAAATATATATGAAGTAACAAAACAGGGATACAAGTGTAAATAACTAACAGTCATAAGTCATACAACTAGTGAGTAGGTGCTAGAAGAGAGGAAATAGCAAGATTTTCAGGTAGGTTTGAGAGTATTAGAAGTTGGAGCTGGTAGGCAACTAGGATGAACCAGTATAGGAGTGGGAGGATAGAGAACAAGAGCAGTGTTCAGAGCTTAGAAGAACTATACAAAGCTCCTATTTGAAGCTACATAGAAAGGGGAGATTCATAGATTCAGTGGAAGGGAGTTTCATAGTTTAGGGGTGCAGATACAGAAAGCATTCTCCCCAGTTTGGTTTTACATCTTGGTTGGACACATAGGTATTTGTCAGCTGATCTCAGTGGGTAGGTAGAGGTCACAGGAATGAGCAGTAAAGCCAATTTGTTAGGTATCTGGGAGGAGGGTATATTATTTCTAAAACAGTAGGAAGTAAACTGATGGAAGGCTGAGGGGGTAAACCATCCCAAACTGGAGTACAGTGTGTATCGGTGAGTAAGTTTGGGTGAAGACAGAGCAAAATGGCAAATGTTGTTGTAACAGACATCCCACTTTTGGAGGAGACCTCCAGTAGTTGTTGGAAAGGCTATTAACCCATATACCAGTTTTGGTCTCAGGATCCCATTGCCATCCTCACCGTGGACATTAGGCTATGCCAGTTCAGGTTGAATATAGATGGATTTGATGACTGAGGATAGGTGAAGGTAAAAATCCATGGTGGGTTTATTGGTTACTCCTAATTATTTGAAAGAGGTAACTATGTTAAAAGGAGAGCCATCAAGCACTCTGATACTTAATGATTGGGTGCAGGAACACATTTTTGATCCTGAACAGAAGAGCATAGTCACCATTTTTTTTTAAGACAAGCTGGTTTTACAATAACCAGCACTGAAAAGTACTGAAGTTACTATTGAGATTCAGGTTGATATCTCAGAGGTTTCAGGAAGATGAGTAAAGAACAAGATCATAAGCATATAGCAAACCTCAGCAAGAATCAGTAAGTGGCGAGAGGTCTTTTTTGAAGACCGTAAACTGGAGAGGACCAAGAATCAAACCCTGGGGCATTCCGATCCAAGTATGAGCAAGAGGGGACTTAGCATCTCTGAACGTGACATAGAAACATAGAAACATAGACTTTGACAGCATATAAGGACTGCTTGGTCCACCTAGTCTGCCCATTTACCTACATAATGGATAAGCTGTAGATCCTAGTTAATCAACAGCCTATTTCTTCCTACCCCGCACAAGTATTGCCTTATGTCTGTCCCATGCATTCTTGAATTCTCCCACCATTTTGGACCCCACAACCTCCTCAGAAAGGTGGTTCCATGCATCTGCCACACACTCTGTGAAAAAATATTTCCTCGCATTGCTCCTGAGCCATCCACCCTCTATCTTCAAATTGTGTCCCCTTGTTCCTGCACATCTGTTTTTTTTGAAAGATGCTACCCTCTTGGACTTTGTTGATTCCACTGAGGTACTTAAAAGTTTCTATCATGTCCCCCCTCTCCCTCCTTTCCTTGAGGCTATACATATTAAGCTCCTTTAGTCTCTCTTCATGTGTCTTCAGGTGCAGACCCTGCACCATTTTAGTTGCCCTCCTCTGGACAGCTTCCATCTTGTCTATGTCCTTGTGGAGATGGGGTCTCCAGAACTGGACACAGTACTTCAGATGAGGTCTCACCAACTGTCTGTATAGAGGGATAACAACTTCCTGTTTTCTGCTAGTGATGCCTCTCCCTATACATTCCAGTATCCCCCAGCCCTCCCTACTGTCTTCTCTCATTGCTTGCCAACCTGAAGGCCATCTGATATGATTACCCCAGGTACCTTTCCATTTTTGTTGTTGTTACTACACCCCCCATTGTGTACCCTTCCCATGCTTTTTTTTGTTTCCTAGGCATATTATTTTGCACTTCTTTGCATTGAATCCAAGCTGCCATACTTCTGACCATTCCTTCAACCATGCCAAGTCCCTTCTCATCCTTTCCACCACCCCTTGTGTATCAACCCTGTTGCAGATCTTTGTGTCATCTGCAAAGAGGCATACTGTTCCTTCGAGGCCCTCTACAATGTCACTTATGAAGACATTAAAAAGGACTGGACCCAGTACTGAACCCTGCGGTACCCCACTAGTAAACCCCCTTTGCACTCCGTTTACTATTACCTTCTGTGTCCAGTTGTCCAGCCAATGTTTTACCCAGGCTACCACCCTGGGACCCACTCCCAGGCTGGCTAATTTTTTTTATTAATCTTTTGTGTGGGAGTGTGCCAAATGCCTTGCTAAAGTCTAGGTAGGCCATGTCCACAGCCCCTCCCTGATCTACTACTTTGGTCACCCAGTCAGATAAATCAATTAGATTCATCTGACATGACCTTCCCACTGTGAATCCATGCTGCCTTGGGTCCTGTGCTCCACTGGCCTCTAGGTGCTCAACAATTCTTTCCTTCAGAAGTGATTCCATCATTTTCCCTACCACTGAGGTCAAACTGACAGGTCTGTAGTTTCCTGCCTCTGTCTTGCTCTCACTTTTGTGAAGGGGAATCACATCCATTATCCACCAGTCCTCAGGTACCACACCATCCTCCCATAATTTTTTAAAAAGGGTGATCAGTAGTGTCACTAGTTCTCCCCTTAAAGGGAACATGAACTGTGTATGCGAGCATAGTGAAGGCATTGGGGGATGCACTGATAGCACATTACATCAGACAGTGCATGAAATTAAGCAAACTGATGTGACAGATAACAGTCCAATGTTCCAATGTATCTACCAGTGTACTGCTACCGCATGTCATTTTGTGCCGTGCAGTGCATGAAGCAGGAAGTAAAAGCATGATGATGGCGCATCATGGTTCGTGTCTATGATTGCTGATATATCGATGCTGTGCAGTAGCAGTCCATCGCCACAGTAGCCAGTGAAGATGTCTATGAAGTGTGCTCTAGGTTGTTAGAAACAATGTGCCATTTGTCTAAGATATGTGCTGAGTTACTCTGTTGTACATCTCCCACTGCTGTGTGCACATGTCCCTGAGCCCTGGTGACTAAAGGAAATGTTTCACCTGGTAAAGGATTAGATCCATGATGCAGCATTATGTGTACCAATACTGTCTAACAGCAATGCCCATTCATGCATGTAGTAATAATAATAATATTTTTTTATTTATAAGGTGTCTTTCAAGTGTCAAGGCACCATCCATAATCACAATTAAAACAGGCATGATAAAAATACAGACAAACAAATTAGAACATTCAGTATTCAGGGAAAGCTGTTTCCCACATAAAGGTCTTTAGACCCCTCTTAAAACCCTCCACAGAAGTGCACCCATGCAACTGACGGGATAGAGAATTACAAAGGGTGAGGGCAACATGCAAAAATGCCCGAGCATCAGAAGATTTCAAATTCACCATTGGAACCTCTAGCAACCCCTCGTCGGCTGAGTGGAGAGATTGATCAGGGTGATAGGGAACCAGAAGTTCTTTCAGATAGGCTGGGCCCAGATCGTGTAGGGCTTTGAAAGTCAGCAAGCCAACTTTAAAGGTGATCTGCCACCGAATTAGGAGACAGTGCAGTTCATGCAGCACCGGAGTAATATGACAGGATCTTCTAGAACCCATCAAAAGCCAGGCTGCAGCATTCTGCACTAGCTGCAGGCAATGGATTTCAACCCCAGAAAGCCCTAGATAAAGGGAGTTGCAATAATCCAGGCACAAGGACATGAAGGCATGGACTAAAGTAGACAGGTCAGCAGATGGAACAAGATGACAAATCCTGGCGATATTCCTCAAATGATAAAAGAAAGTCTTGATGACCGCCGACACCTGTAAATGTAGTGTCAGCCTATCGTCAAGAACTACCCCCAGGTTCCTCACCCATTCAGAGGTTGGGAGAGAAACGCCACCCAGAAAAATTTTGGATGATGCAACACTACCCGATCCCCTTATCTGTCAGCCCGGGTCCACAACCAGTACCTCAGTCTTATCTGAGTTCAACCTCAGCCAGCTGGAAGTCATCCACTCCTGAATTTCATTTAGACAGCTGTTAAAGAGCGAGAGAGCTCCTTCCCTTCCTCCTGGTTGGGAGCAAGAGAAAAATAGAGCTGGGTATCATCTGTGTAACAGTAAAACCTCAGCCCATACTTCCTTACAATGTGACCGATGGGTAGCATGTACATCACAAATAACATGGGTGACAACACTGAACCCTAAGGTAACCCACACAACAAAGCAATTGAATCTGAGGAAAACACCCTGGACACAACCCTTTGTGATCTCCCAGTGAGGAATGACATGAACCATCTTAAGACAGTTCCAGATCAGGGTTCAACCTTAACGTTGTTTTACTAGCCCTGAACCTAGTGCAAATTGGCCAGGGCTAGTGCAGCTAACCCTCTACTTGTCCATCTTGACTAGTGCAGATTTTTCATGGCTGTTAATGAAGTTGAAAAAGTCACTACTTTAGCAGGCTGTATTCCTTTTGCTAATCTCCATCAGTGTTCCAGGTGGCCTGGTGTGATTAGCAGCTCATTAAGAACTGCAATTATCTGTCAGTTCAAGAAGGGACCCAATAAAAGACTCAATGCAAGTCGTTATCACTCAGTTGTTAAGACTGTCAACTAGTGTGAATGATGTGATCAAGGGTAGAGTGGTTAAGTCACTCATTTGTCCCACAATATTAAGACCAGTGTGCCAATTTCTCAACCTTTTGAGTGCCTGTATACAACACTGCAGTTACAGGATACTATCATGTATACACTGTCTACCCAATCAGGTGATCTGTCCACTCTATACTTTCTCTGGACAACACCACTGCAGACTAAGCTCTGAAGTGGTCATCCATAGACCCATAGCTGCCACTACTAACTGGTGTAGGGGTTCACACCTCCTCTTAATGGATCACAGCAGTCAATGTCATCAATGCAGTACCACCCAGCATGTCATTTCATCCTGAAAACAATGCTTTGCAGCATGTATGATACAAAGCAAAACCTTAGTAAAAAATATAATTTGAAAGGTTTAGATTATCCTATATAAAAAGAGAAGTAGTACAGCATCATGCCTGTATGCTACTCCCCTTTAACTGATGAAAGGGCACTTATGAAAAATCTGTTTTTGTTAGGGCAGAGCATGTTACATCAATATTTTTGTGCCAGGTATATATAAACAGATATGCCAAAGTTTCTTACATCCCAAGCCCCCTGTGTTTGTTTAACTCTCTCTCAAAAAATCCTAGAACTTTCCCTGGCTCACTTCACAGTGTAAGAAAACTTCCAGAAGTCAGTTCTGGTTAATCATAGGGTGGGGGGTGAAAGTGTCTTTCTTTGCTTGATTCTGTACATTGCCTGCAGGTCAGGGTGGGACTGTGGTGATGTGCATGACAATGTTGGCTATTATGTGTGCAGAGCTAGAAATGCCTGATTGAACATTTGTTATTATGGTATTCTCTGGTTTGGTGGGGAGGGAATAAAAAAGAGGAAGCAAGGGGCACATGATAAAAAATCAATGGGGGTATGCACTGTGTGTGATTGAACTGCAGCCTTTTTTTTTTGCTGGGGCAGGAAGCAATGTGGGAGCAGGATAAATATGCAATAATCAGATTATTTCTTGGCTTACATTTTTCCTGTATAACCAATCAAAATTTACCATTATTACTGTGGGCTAGTGCAACCATCTGTGAGCTACTACAATTTTTGATCAACTTGTCCGGCTGGCTAGTGCAAAAAAAGGTTAAGGTTGACACCTGTTCCAGATATTCCACAAAACAGCCTCAGGCATTCTATCAACACCATGTGATCTACAGTGTCAGATGCTGAAGAAAGGTAGAGGACAATCAAGATGGAACGGCTCTTCCAATCTTTAGCCATCAAGAGATCACTGAGCACCCAAACCAGCACTGTCTCGGTACTATGTGTTTTACGAAATCTGGACTGGAGAGGTTCACAGATGTCATGGTTGGTCAAATGGTCCTCCAATTGTGCAGCCACTACCTTCTCAATCACCTTCCCAACAAAGGGAAGGTTAGAGATAGGTCTGTAGTTTACAGGACAGCCAGGGTCCAATGTAGCTTTCTTCAAGAGGGGTGTCGCCACCATCTCTTTCAGGGAGCTAGGAAACTCACCAGATTCCAGGGCGCACCTATCTGTATGAGGACAGGACCGATGATGTCAAAACAACCCAAAATTAGGGAGGTCAGTCCAGGATCCAAACTACAGCACATAGGGCGCACAAGCTGGATAATCCTCATGACATCCATGAACTCCAGTTGGCCGAAGGAACTCCTGGAAAACCGAGGCACCGTGATCTCACACCAGTCCATAGCCACTTCCTTAGACTGTGAGGGCAACAGTTCCATCTTAATATCAGCCACCTTATTTGCAAAGAACTGAGCAAGCTCATCGCACTCCAATTGCGGAAAAGCCTTCCAAACTTGCAGACAGGCTGGGTTGCACAGTCTGTCAACAGTTCGGAACAGCTGAGCTGTTCGATTCCATGCAACCGCGATCTCCCTGGACAGGAATTCTGCCTTCTTATGGGTGATAGCGGATTGATAGAATAGTGATCCATCAATCTAAGGTGGTCGGCATCAAGGGCGGACCTTCGCCAGCAATGCTCTAACCTTTGTCCCTGTCTCCACATCTCCCTCAATGTCCCATCGAACCTAGGGGACTTGGGGCAAAGGGAGAGGGGATGAACACAAACTGGAGCAATAGAATCTAGCACCCCTACCACAGCGGTATTATTAGCTGACACGAGGGTCTGTGGATCACTGATTGCCAACATGGGAGACGAGAGGTCAAGCACCACCGTAAGCCCTTGGGAATCTATATCCCGCAAAGGGCAGTACCTCACCAACTCCACAGGGGCAGGCCTTCTAGAGGGGGTGTAAAAACTAAACCCCACGGTGTGATGGTTTGACCACCCGACAGGTTCCACCCCCACATCGGATGCCTTGACTCCCAGGAGGAAGATCAGGTCTAGACAGTGTCCACATTTATGTGTAACAGAGGAAACCACCTGTGTAAGGCCCAGCATTGTCATTAGCTGGTGGAAGTGTTGGCCAAATTGCGAGAGTTCGTCATCGATCCAGACGTTAAAGTCACCCAGAATCATCAATCTGGGTGACTCAAATGCCATATTGATGATGAAGTCCACCATTTCCTGAAGGAATAGCTTCTCTTCACTGGGTGGACAGTAAATGAGAGCAATTCAAAAGCCTACACCTGCTACTACTATACACTCAAATGACTCAGTCGCCCCGCTCTGGGACCTCCATGAGGATGAGTTCAGTCTTGAACCCCACCTTCATACTGCCCCATGCCCACTCAGTCAGCTGGGTGTTTCCTGCATTGATAAGCCCACTTATGTGTCTATTCTGATATCATACTTGGCTCACCTTGTGTCCATGTGCAAACTGCTGCCACTGTACTGTAGCTGGTTGATGTTCTTAGTGCCAACTGTCACATATTGCCTGAGTAGCTGCGTATGCGGTAATCGGCAGTAGATTGTAACCGCTAATGCTAAACACAACAGAAACAAAATAAGAGTCACAACGCAGTTCTCCACACCGAGGACACTATCCCAGAGTCTTGCCATCCAATGTCCAGAGCCTATGTTACTATGCCATTAGCTCCATTGGATAACACTGTGTGTACTTTGTCCCCATATTATGAAACCGTCAGGGACTATGTGGACATATATACATTGTTTGGGACATCTGGCACAATAGTATCAATTGGATACATACTTTGGTTGCAATACATGCATTATGCCATCACCATCCTGTTGACTGGCTCTAGTGCATGCTGCATCTGTGTGTCGGTTCCATTTCCAAACTCGGATGGTTTATATCCCATATGTTGCACCATGTACTCATTTGCGCTTTGTGCTGAGGTCTCTGTACTCCACCCCCTCACTCCCAACAGGGCATGGTGTCTACTAACAATGCTGAAGATCTGTACCATTGTGATTGAACTACGTGTGTTCATGACGCAGGCATTGTTGGTTACTGTTAGCACCTGATACCTCGCACAGATATAATAGAGCCCTTGACGATGTACCAGTTCACTGTGTGACTTGACAATCAGGCATATAACCATTCCTCGCAATCAGAGTTGTGTCATTTCCCACATGCAATGCACAGTAATGCGCACCTTGATGTATACACACTCTGACTGGACTCAGACCTTCAGATCCCAATAGTTCCCCAATGACTTGCAAACCATGACGTGACATCATGGTGATGGCATGAGTTGACCCTCAGTGCACGGCCGTACAGGATGCAGTACACTCAGAACCCCATCGACAGCCATTATGGTGGATTGCCATGTATACGGCCTCCTGCCTAATCGCATGTCAGTGGGTACAATGTGGCTAGTGAGAGTGATACTATGTAGGGGCTGCATTTACATACTTCTATGTGACATTGTTAAAGGCAATACGCAATTCCTGTCCCCTTTAATTCTTTTAGAATTCTGGGGTGAATCTCATCAGGCCCCATTGCTTTGTCCACCTTCAGTTTTTTTCAGAACCCTTTCTTTTGTGAAAGGACTGGGATCGACACCCCCATCAAGAGTGCTTCTGTTAATTGGATTAGGTATCTCTCCCTCCTCCTCTTTTGTGAATACTGAGCAGAAGTACTCATTCAGTATCCCTGCTTTGTCACTGTCCCTCTCTGCCCAACCACCTTCCATTCTATTCAGCCTCATTATCCTTCCCTTTATCTTTCTATGCTCCCCAATGTACCTATAAAAGGTTTTATCCCCCTTCTTAACTGAATTGGCTATCTTTTCCTCGGTTTGGGCCTTTGCTGTTCTGACTACCTTCCCTGCTTCCTTCTGCCTTAACTGGCACAGTTCTCTGTCCTGCTCCTTCTGTTTTTCCTTATACTTCCTAAATGTTATCTTTTTCTCCCTAACCTTCCACATCACCTCTTTTTAGAACTGCAATGGCTTTTTCTTTCATTTTGATTTATTTGCTTCACAGAAAGTCTCGTTGCCTCTGTGATGGAAGCTTTGATGTTTCCCCATTGTCGCTCCACCCCTCCTTCTTGCCTGTTTGCTAGTGCTTTTCTAAGGCACTCTCCCATTTTGACAAAGTCAGCCCTCCTGAAGTCGAGTATCCTCACTATTTTGTGGCTTGACTCTGCAGCTGAGTTTATCATCAACCATACTGTTTGGTGGTCATCTGTTCCCAGATGGCTACCCACTTCTAGATCTGAGCCTCTCTCACTGTCCCCATTTGAGAGTATGAGGTCTAAGATAGCTCCCTCTCGAGTGGGTTTCTACAGAGTAGCTGTCTGAGGCATGCCACCTGTAGGGCATCGAGAATGGCCCTGCTCTTGGATGTAGCTGCAGCAAAGATGCTCCAGTTAGCATCTGGCTTATTCATGTCCCCCATCAACAATACCTCTCCTTTCTCTGCAACTATAATGATGCCTTCTATCATATCCTTGTCCATTCCCTCCCCCTGAGATGGGGGTCTATATACAACCCCTGTGCTGATTGTGGTGCCATTTCCAGTCTCTAAGGTGACCCACAGTGCCTCCTCCCCCCTTGTTTACTCTTTCATTCCATTGCTTTTATCCCTTCCCTCACATAGAGAGCTACTCCTCCCCCTCTTCTACCCTCCTTTTCTCTCCTGTAGGTAGGGTACCCTAGTATGTTAACATCCCAGTCATGGTTCTCTGTGTACCATGTTTCTGTGACTGCTATGATATCCAGGCATCCCTCTTCCATCAAGGCCATCAGTTCAGGGAGCTTGTTGCCCAGACTATGTGCACTGGCACTCATTACCCTAGATTTCTTAATGGCCTTACCCCTTTTTTCCCCACCCCTGTCCTTACTGCCTTTGTTGTTTTCTCCATTTACCCCTGCCCTTCTCCCTATCCACATCTCTATCTTGGTGTTTCCCTCACTAACTACCCTGATTTTTTTTGGGGGGGGGTAGGATTTCCCTGCTCCTTTCCAGTGCCTCCCCACCTTGGCTAGTTTAAATGCTTGACAATGAAGCATTTAAACCTACCACCTAGAATCCTGGTTCCCCTCCTAGAAAGATGCAGACCATTGTTCCAGTATAGGCCTGCATCACTCCAGGTGGACCCCCAGCCCTCAATGAAGCCAAATCCCTGAGCTTTGCACCTGTTTTTCAACCACTGATTGAATCCCATTGTGTGGAGCACCCTAGCTTCACCCATGCCATAGAAAGGCAGCACCTCAGAGAAGGTTATCGTGTGTGCTATTTCTCTAAGACTCCTCCCTAACTCCACAAACTCCTCCTGCATTGTTCTGATCCCTTTCTCAGCTAGGTCATTTGTCCTTAGGGGGACAATGACATCCAGCTTCCTCCCCCATGCAAATGCTTCCACAATCCTGAGGATTCACTCCCTGCCCCTTCAAGCCATGACTCCTGGCAGGCACCTTACCTCCATCTCCCCTCCATCCCCCAGTTCTACCCTCCTAACAATGGAGTCCCCCAACAGGAGTTATTTCTTTCCCCTGTGGGGTCCCATGCCACACTCCTGTGAGACTCCTTTGTGGAAGTTCCTAACATGCTCCTTGGTGTCCACTGCAGTGCATCTGCAGAGCAACCATACTTTTCCAGAGTGGCATACGAATTGTGGAGAGGTACAACTGGAGAGATGTGCCTCTGTTACACCAACCTCACCCTCCCTGAGCCTAATGTGGTCCAATTGCTCCTCTTTCTTGGCAACCTCTGAGACAGTGGTGGTGGTGGCCGGAGTGGTCCCTGAGTGGGAGAGGAGGCCACCCAAGTCCTGGCCAACTCAGCCTGGAGATGAGCAACCTCCTCCCTCAGCTCAGAGAGGTGCCTGAAAATGGGACAACACCGCATCCTCCAGAATGTCTTCCAGAAGACTGCTACACCACCACCAATGCACTGCACCACTCTGATCATGTCTTATTTCTGGCCCCTTAACTGTTTTGAATACTTACTCTTTCCTCTGTTTAATTATTTATTTATTTATTTATTTTTTTTTAATATAATTTGTTTCTCCCTATTTACCTATTGCCTCTGTGCCCTTAATGCTCCTGATCTTCCTATTCTGAGACAGGAAGTTCCTATATTTCTCAGAAGTCTCCTTATTTGCTCAGAGTAAGACCTCCAGCAGCTTGGGGGATGGAGAGCTACTCTTTTCCTTCTAGGATGGTGAGTCTTTTGTGGCCCTGTACTTTCCTGCTCCCAAACAGGAAGTTCCTGTTGTCAGTCAAATCCTGTGCCTAATTATTGACACTTAGATAATTTTGGAACCTAGGGATGACAACTTTGATAGTTGCAGTGGGTGGTCAACTAAATCAAACGCTTTTGTAAGATTAACAAAAGTAGCCCCAGTGAGAGAGCCATTGTCCATAGCAAGTCTGACATCATTTGTAAACTGTATGAGAGCAGTGGATGTACTGTGCCCGTGATGGAAACCATGCTGGTCAGGGGTGAGGAGTGTGAAGAAGTAGAGGCAAGCCAAGACCTGGATAGTGCAATTGTGTTTCCTTTAAAATTTTGTTGTATGGCCAATATCCTCTGAGATAACTCGTGCCTCAGGACATTTGCTCTGGGGTTTTGTAGTTCTTTTCCTTCTCAATTTTTGGCTCACTATGGCCCAGACAAATGACATCCTCCCCTAAGGGGTTGCTGGCTCCCTCTCCCTGGGTTATGACACAGATACTGTATGGCACACTGATAAGTCCAAATGAGGATGAAAGATGTGTATGTGTCTCCTGTTCTTAGCCTTTGCTGATGGCACTGTGAGGCCATCTGGCACCATGCAATTCTGCTTAAAGATGAGCCAGTCCAATTTCTCCCTTGTGGATTTGCATACATTTCCCATGTTGCTTTCCACTATTGGGGTATATGCAATTGTGTTTTCTTTAAGATTTGGCTGTATGGCCTTCATCTGCCCTGGTGTTCTTTTGTAGTTCTTTTCCTTCTCTATTTTGGGCTGCCCACGACCCAAACAAATAACATCCACCTTAAGGGTGCCTGGCTCCCTTTCCCTTGGCTAAGACACAGATATGGCAGACTGATGAGTCCAAATGAGGATGACATGCGTATCTGTTTGCTGTTCTTAGCCTTTGCTGATTGCACTGTGAAACCTTCCAGCACCATGCAGTTCTGCTTAAAGTTGAGCCAGTCCAAATTATCTAATGGGGATTTGCATTATTGGGGGTATATGAAATTGTGTTTTCTTTAAAATTTGGCTGTATGGCCAATATCCTCTGGGATAAACCATGCCTCAGGGTATATGCTCTGGAGTTCTGCTGGAGTTCTTTTCCTTCTCTATTTTAGGCTCCCCACAGTCCAAAAAAATAGCATCCCCCAAAAGGGGTGGCTGGCTGCCTCTCCCTGGACTAAGACACAGATATGGCACACTGATGAGTCCAAACAAGGATGAAATACATGTATGTGTTTGCTGTTCTTAGCATTTTCTGATTGTATTGTGAGGTCTTCTAGCACAATGCAATTCTACTTAAAGTTGAGCCAGTCTAAATTCTGTCATGGGGATTTGCATTATTGAGGTATATGCAATTGTCTTTTCTTTAAAATTTGGCTGTATGGCTAATATCCTTCGGGTATAACCCATCTCTCAGGGCATTTGCTCTGAGTTTCTTTTATAATAAAAATGAACCCATTAATCAGGTGGAATATAAGGATCTGAGTTTTATATTGATTTACAGCCTGAGAAACCAGTTTTCAAAAGGAACCATCATTCTTTTCATCAACAGCAGCCATGATTTTACCCCATAGTTCTTTTTGGTTTATGGATCTTTGCATACTGACATGATCTTTTTATTTTCTTCTTTAATTATTTAACTTCATAAGATTATGTTTTATAGGATGTTGCTTAGCTTTTCTTTTTCTAGTAATTCTATTAAGTTCTGTTTTCTTTTGCACACATGTTTTATAAAACTGGTATTCATATTTACAAATTTTTTTGCTTATTTGTGTTCCTATCATTTGTGTAATCTCATAATATGATTATGGCTTTATACATGTCTTCAGATTCCAGTTCTTTGTTCACAAGAAAATTAATTTTTTTTTGTGAAAAAATCATCAAATGTACTGTATAATCGACATTATGCATATTCCACTTGATTATTTCACTGTTTAATATTTTGATATAATACGCAGTCTATACTTTTATTTCCATTTTCTTATTATAATTATTGGGAAATTATTGCTGTCTCATCTTACCATTATTTTTAAATCATAATATTTACAATATTCATATGGTGATACAATAACATAGTCTACTAGTGAGGTACTTCTAGATTTAATTCACCTGTACATCCCCTCTTTTATCAACTTAAAATCTCTAATTGCAAATTATTAGATCTAACTCCCTTAAACATTTTTTTAATATATTGTCATTATCTTTATTTTTCTTATCTTGTGATGCCCGTTCCTGTATTCCTAGCTGCTTTTTTTAAAATGTATTTAGTGTGCTTTTATTCCCCTGCTGCTGCAAGCTTACAGGAACCTAAGCCCGGTCGTGGATCTTGAGATTCCACCTCCAAATTGGCCACAACACTCCGATACCCCCTAGCTTACCCCCCAGGTCTGGGTTGTGGCACAAGCCCCCTAACAGTGTCACAAATGACTGGATAAATTGGAGGGCTGGCCAGGAGCATAACTGAAGCTGAGGCAGCTGTGAATTTTCTTGGCTTATTCCCTGGGGCAGGGATATAGAATGACATCCAGAGTCCACCCCACCCCTCTGAACATTCTGGCACCAGTCGCTGCCGAGAATGAGAGAAAGGGACATACAGAACAATATTTGATAGATAGGAAGTAGAGAGGACAGAGGAGTATGCATATTTTACTGAAAATGTCTTCCTGTGTAAATATATTGCATTATCAGTGCTGTAATTATATACTTTGAAGGGTGATGCACTTGGAGTCTGTGGCCCAGCAGGGTCATTCAGCTTTTTCCTAGCCTACTCAGCACAGTTGTGTGAGCACAAGAGGTCCTCCACCTCTTGCAGTCAGTTCCAACTGACTCCTTTTCTCCCAAAAATGAAAAACAACCTCACATCACCAACAAGTCATGTTCTCCCCCAAAACATCAACTGCACAAATATACCACCATCAGTGAACCACACCACAGCACACAGCATAGCCACCTGAATCCTGTGGTACATTCTTTATGCATACTTATTGCATTGTAACTGTTTTTATGGCTTATGAATCATTTTTAAATCAGAATAACCTAATCTGTTGAACAATAAGAGATTTTACTTACTTACTTACTCACACTTGATTACATGCTTCCACACCTGCACAGCACACCCACCCAATGCCTGCCTGCAACCTGCTCCACTCAAGGTGCATCCACAAAAATAACAATACAGAATCACGCTCTCAAAAATATGCATTTTGTCTATCCCAGCATTTTACATTTACCACCATTGCATGCAACGTATATAACTTTTAAAGATACTTTGTTTCAGGCTTCCAGGCATTCTGCTCCATTTTTTTTGGGGGGGTAAGGGAAGATCACAGCCTCCTCATTAGGGAAAAATCTTACATGGGGTCACCTTGTCACATATCCCCCCTCATAAGAGGGCAACCATCTACTGGTTGTCCAATACCCATATCCATCCAACTAAGGGGTATAGTAGAGTTCCGGCACACCATCACCATAAAGCTCCATCCTAGGGTCCCATATTTTAATTTATTTATTGAAATGTTTCACCAGGAAAGGCACACTGAGCAACAACATGCTCATCTCATGGTACAACCGGGAGGGGAGGTTACAGATGGAGAGCAATTGCACACATTAATACTTGGAATAGGAGTTACATTGTACAAGGAATTACAACAACATAGAGTAAATTAGGTTATATACATAAGGTTATCTTCAAGAAAATGGTTCAACATAGAATACAGTAGCACTTATATCAGTTTGTAATGCTGAACATCCTTACAGCACCAAACTACCACAATAGTAACCCTGGGGCTATCATCCTTCTGTTAAGTATAGTAAACTTCTACATTAAAAGGCGTATGTTCCATATGGTACCAGTCATCACATAAAATTTATATTTTGCCATTGCCCATACGTACAAGCAGACACTCATTTCAAAGTCATACCGCTCTGTTGTCCTTAGTGATACATCTTGAACCTCATTTTTACTAAACTTAAAAGAGAGAAAATATAGAAAAAGATCAAAAAATGTGGACAGATCAAGAGATAAGAATAAATTGACCAAAAGTAGGCAACCATTCAGACATTGGAAGATATTTGAAAAATAGAAGAGTAGAAAAGGATGGCTGCAGCAGGCAGAAGAAAACCACACTTATATTCAATATATCAATCCACCTTCACACTTTTCTGGAAGTGGATGAGTTATGGTCCATCCTTATTCATACATTCCACCCCACAGTCCCATAAAACCATTATATATAGCATCAGCTGCAATTTCAAACTTTTAGAACACATCTTTACACTGGGGATAATATCCAGTATAACAATATGTTATACATCCAGTCCAATAACAGGACTGATAATTTCATATCTAATACAATTACATTCTGGGTAGTAACACCCAGCCATAATACATATATTATCAGGCACCCTATATCAAACAAGGGAACTTTATCTGACATATTTATTCTCAGAGGTTTCCTACTCCACCTTTATTCGATCAAATAGAAAGAAAAATAGATCCATAAGAAAGAAAATATCTGAAGATCCTAGGAAGTGCTCCCATAGTCATAGTGGGAAGCAGATCACCTTACTGTGCAAGATGGCTGCTGGAATTGTCAGCTGAGCTAATAGAGGAGCAGTGTTTAGCAGAATTTTAGCAGTGTTTAGTAGTACTAGCAAAAAATGGATAATTTTTATTTTAGTTTGTGGTGAGCAGTTGTGGTGTAGTAAGACAGGGAGGAACGTGAGCTAGATAGCTCTGAGTGTAGTCTGGTGAAATGATCATAACCTGAGTATATTCTGGGTGAATGACCTGGCCCCTGAAAACACTCAACAAACTGGGCACTAGAGGAGCCTATATACAATATACTATCCTTCCTAAGAAAGAAGAGATGATATACAGAGGCATATAATTATTCCACTGTACCAGAGGAATTCCAGCAAATTGACCTGGCATCACTGGAGAGATATTTGGAGTTCCAGGGAGCAAGGAGTCTGGTGTGGTAATGAAGTGGAATGGAATGGAATTGTTGCAGAGTTCCCTGTGTGTGGTTTCCTTGGGGTGAGATCCCAGGTGGACTGTAAGCAGGTACTACTGTGCTTTTGCCCCGTCAGATCCCAGAAGATGCTGTGGGGTTGAGTTTCCATCAATTTTAGACTATCTCATATTCTGGTCCTTGTGATTCTAGAAGATCTGGATAAGTGGGTCATGAGGGGGTCTCTCTAAAAAGGAGGGTAAGAGGTTCTCTGATACCTGATGGGGATGAATGGTTGCCAAATCCATCAGAGGATGGGGTGGCTTCTGAACCCCTCAGGGTAGTCTTGGGGTCTTTTGGACATAGGGCCTCATTGTGTTCCTAAAAGAGATGGTCCCAGAGACCCTCTAATGAATTAGAGAAGACCCTCAAGAAAAGGCACCAACAGAAAAAGAACTTACCAGGAATGGAGCACAATATTCAACCCCAGGACTCTAGAGGCTTTATTCCATTACTTGGATCTTATCACTGAATTTCATTGATGGTGATGTAGATTTTAAACTTTAATAATTGATAAATTTAAGCATCTGCTATTGCTGAGCTGCTGGTCTGAGTTTAAAATATTTTATCATACATTCAGCTGCTGCACTTTAAAAAAAAGCCTTTATTGTGAGACTATTAAGATTATTAACTGCTGCTATTGTCTCATGTTGTGTGCCCTGCAGCCTGTGAGAGGGGACTGTGGAGGTCGAGACTGTGTTTTTCTGTGATGAGAGCACAGAAGGCAGAATATTCTCATTGACCTAGTGGGACATTTCAATATTGGACCCCTTTGATGTTTTGTTCTCTTTTTTGTTTTAGGAAGGAAAGTAGAAGGTTTAAGACTTAATGAAATAATTTCTTTTAGTGAACTGTATTTTTGGTGAAGGGGTATTGTGGGGATTAGGAAGATAGTGTTTAAGGAAAGAATGTACTGTATGAGTAGGAAGATAGTTTGGAAGTGTTGTAAATTAAAAAATATGGTTTTGTGAAGAGTGACTGTGTGTGTTTGTGTGTGTGTGTGTATATAAATAGATAAGACTATATTCATAAGAGATGTGTCAGGGGGATGTTACCACAGTCAGGCAATGCTCCACCTCAAGGCTGAGGGACTTGCATCCCTTCAAGTGTCCCTCCTTTCAACTGCAAGTCTACTATAGATATAGAGCTTTAAGGATATTCAGAAGGTGAATGACACACGGGTCCTGGAGGCCTTGGTGGGGATGGGAAAAGGGTGAACAGATAGGAATGATAGGGACTAGGAGGTGTCCTCAAGTAAAATGGGACCAGAATCAAGGACCTCCTTGCCTGGTGGCCATACCCAAGGGTTCTGAAGAGTTCAGACAGGTATTGTCATCATATACGGAACTCTGTCCCTTTTAGGTGGTGTTAAGCAATGCCAGATCGATTAAGAACAAGACTGCAGTAGTTGCAGATTTAATAGCTTCAGTAAATATGGCTTGCATCGCCGGGACCTGGCTAGATGAAAATGCAGGACCTGTTTTAGCTGCTGCAATTCTAGCTGGGTTCTCAGTGGTACACAGCTCAAAAATGGACCGGAGGGGCAGGGGAGTCGCAGTGTGTTTTAGACAGGAACTGAACTTCAGGAAAGCACCAGTGGGGGGCAACAACTCCTTCGAGTGCATGGTTGTTATGGGTGGAGGACTTAGGATCCTTCTCATAGATGGTGCACCCAGAGATGGAAGGGTTTTCCTGAAGGGGGTCACAGACTTCATCATTGACATGGTATTGGAGTCCCCTAGGTGGTTAATTCTGGGGGACATCAATGCCTGGGTCAACAATAAACTCTCACATTTTGGACAGGACCTCCTCCAATTGATGGATTAATTGGGCCAGACATGGGTTTTTACCCCCACAACACATGAGAAAGGGCACTCGTTGGACCTGATATTCCACCTGGGGATGGAGATCTCAGACATGGAGGTAGATCCCATCAGATGGTCAGATTATCATGCCCTGAAGTTTAGTTTCATGATCCCCCAAAAAGGGCCTTCCTCCAAGGAAATGGTCCAGTACTGGGCTTTAAGACAGGTAACACCTGAAGGCCTTATGTCAGTACTGGACCTTTTAGAGATTCCGTTAGATAATAGTGACCCAGAGCCCTTAGTGTTGGCTTATAATAGGGCAGAAATGTGGGCCCTGGATGTTATTGCTCCAGTTCATGTTCACCTTTTGACCTCTCACCCTAGTGTCCCATGGTTTGATGGGTCACTACAGGAAGTAAGGAGGCAAGGGCGAAAGTTGGAGATACACTGGCAGAATACTCACCTGGAGATTGACAGACTTAGACTGATGGACCATTATGAGGTCTATCAATCAGTAATTTCCCATAAGAAGGCAGAATTCCTGTCCAGAGAAATTGCAGCTGCAAAATACAGACCAGCTCAGCTCTTCCTGACCATGGACAGACTGTGCAATCCAGTCTATCAATGAACTGGAGGAGCATTGTCACAGAAAATGTGTGAAGACTTTGCTCAGTTCTTTGCTGATAAGGTGTCCTCTATCACGACAGAGATCAACCAGTGCCATACCATGGGCATGATAGTAGCCCGCCATCTGGTACTAATGCCCGGTTTGTCTAGTCTACCTTTAGCCTGCCTGTAGTCGTGGATATAGTAAGGATCATCCAGACTTTGTGACCAACCTGCTGTAATTTGGACCTGGGCCCAATTCACCTTTTGGTGGGTTGGGTTGAGATTATCAGCCCTTTTCTAGCTCAGATAGTCTGTGTTTCCTTGGTGAGGGGGATCTTTCCTGATTCCTTAAAGGTAGCAGTGGTTAGACCACTGATGAAAAAGTCCTTCTTGGATCCAAACTGCCCTGTTCATTACAGACCAATCTCCAACCTACCTCTTGTAGGGAAAGTGATTGAGAAGGTGGTCGCTCTGCAGCTGGATGACCATTTAACTAGCCATAATATCTATGGCCCTCTCCAGTCTGGTTTCTGGAAAAGGCACAGCACCAAGACTGCCCTGGTATGAATACTTAATGATCTCCTGTTGGCAAGAGATTGGATAGCCTATTCCATCTTGGTTCTCCTTGACCTCTCAGCAGCATTTGACACTGTGGACCATAGGGTATTGCTGGGACACCTGCCTCTTTTGTGGACTGGAGAGGGCAGTCCTCAATTGGTTTTGAACTTTCCTATTGGGAAGATTGCAGAGGGTGATATCGAGAATTTACTCCTCATCCCCTTGTGGTCTTCCTTGTGGGGTACCACAGGGTTCTGCACTTTCCCCTTGTTGTTAGCAGTGTACATGCTATCACTGGGAGACATTATTAGGTGGTACAAGCTGAGTTTCACTTCTATGCAGATGATACTCAGCTGTACATGTCTTTTGTACATACCCAGGAGTATGATACTGTCTTGGTGTTTAATAGTAGCCTGCAGGAGATACAGAACTAGATGAGTGATAGCTGGCAGAGGTTAAACCAGGAGAAAACTGAAGTGTTAGTTGTGGACCTGGATCTGAGGACAATTGGGTCATGGGCAGGAATGCCATCTGGCTTAGAACTTGGTAGTGGTCTGTCCAGGGCCTCAAGCCAGGTGCATAATTTAGGGGTGGTATTTGATGAAGGTCTGACTCTGAAAACTCAGGTGTCAACCATAGTCAAGTCTATCTTGTATCACCTCAGAAACATTGCTAGGGTGAAGCATCTGGTTCCATCCAAGGATCAGCAAGCATTGGTCCATGCCTTTGTCACCACTCGGTTGGACTACTGTAATGCCCTTTACCTGGGCTTGTAGGGACAAAACCTTCAATTGAAACATTATGTAAGCAATAAGATATGACAGGGTGGTGGTTGTTATGTGATAACCGCACACCTAGGTGCGTGTTGTGGCATGAGGTTGAAGGACGAGTGTCCTTCGGCACCTAGGTATGAGGTTATCACATAACAACCATCACCCTGGAGTGTCTTATTGCACTTATAAAATGGGAAATAACTATGCAACAAAAGGACAATAACAAGGCTTTTTAACTTGTAAACTTTGTAACATTTATTTAAATACAGAATAGAGACTTGATTGAGACATTAAGAAAAAATAGCCCCTTGGTAAACTTCCTGAATGGTCAAAAATAATAACTGGCAACAACCTCAGGAAAATGTGGTTGCTTTTTAATGTTTGTGATAGTCTGGAGATGAGAATTTGTAATGTTGAATTTAAATTTGCCTCTTGTTCAGTGCTGTCGCTATTGCTTTAATTTCTGCTGCTTACCAGCATGCAAATCATGCACAGCTTGCAAATATGGCCCTGCTTTTAGTTTCATGCCTCTGGGCTGCAGTTATCATGTCTGGGTTACTTTTTATGCTGATTTGCTTTGCAAGCTATGTGGCTGTTGGGGGGATCATGAGGTCACTGTTGGAGGGACTCAGTAGCAATGGTTTGGCTGTTTTTAAGGAGGGAGGAAGGGTAAGCGATCATGTAGTTAATTGCATGGTATGCAGTTTCCCCAATCGAGTCCTTGGCTTCTGAATGTACTGAGAGACGATGGATCTGTGGCCTTGAATGACTTGTGGTTTAGGAGGTCTTATATTAGGTCAGTGAACAAATGATTATGTTCCATTGGGGTTATGTTTCTTTTACTTTGCTGTTTCAATAGATTCAGACTATGGATTTAGCTATCTTTTTTTTTACGATGCTGGCAGTTATGGGTGAAAGAAACTGTTGTTACATGACAAATATGTTGGATTTACATTCTGTGTGAGAATGTTGAGCGGCATTGATATTTATGCAGGTTCTGTACTAATTGCCTAAAGGGTTCCCAATCCAGTGGTTGTCTTCAGTTATACACCTCAGTTCTAAAGCCTTTCGACCAATCACATTGCATGATATTTCCCATCCATTTTATAATTTATTTTTATCTTTAAGAATTGATTTTTAAATTATTATTTTATCTGATTTTTATATGGGACTAATTTTTGGTTAAGATTATTGTTTACATAAATTCTTAAGAAAAAATGAAAAAGTGTTACTTAATTAAACCTTAAGACAAGGTATCTGGCTTTAATGCTTTAAATGAAAATAACTCTGTTCCCTAAGCAGCACTTTGCCATATGCTAGATGAGGTCTAAGAAAATAGAGATGAGACTCTATTTTGTGTTTTTTTTTAAGCAATGACATAACTGGACACCCTTTAAGCTAAGCATGTAGTGCAATGTTGTTCTAAGGATGGGGGTGCCCAGCCACATTCCAGGACCATGACAGGGACATGTGACAGGGAGCTTTTGCACTCAAGGACCGATCATTCCTTAAATCTGTGACAACAGTTCTTCTATTTCTTAGCCTAATCTATCCTTTACATTTATAGTCCATAAGATTGGCCACCTATGGGCACCCCCTTCCTTTTCTTGGCTATGCTATAGTGTCCTCTTTGGTTTTCCTTTTCTCTCTCGGGTCCTCAAGCAGGGAAGTTCTTGTGGTAACCTCCAGATGTATGTAAAACTGGTTATGTTAATCGTTGTTGGAAACACTATGTAGTAGCACTATGTCATAATATACCTCATGTTTATGAAACCTGTAATGTTGAAAATACCATGACACTAGGTGTTTTTGATAATGGCAAAAAGTACTAGGTGACTATTATAGAAATTAAGCTAGTTGTGCTATTTAAAATGCATGTATATTTCTGTAAACTTAAGTAAGAAATGCCATGATGATTTGCATATATCCCATGATGCATTGCATTATGAAAGTATGCATGATGTTGTATTTCTTTGAAACTTGATTTGTTGCCAATGCCCTTTGGGGAAACCCTTCTTTCAGTGATTCTGCATTGAGATTCTTTGTCTTTAGCTTTTTTTTTTTTTTGGGGCCCCACTACCCAAGCAAATGGGGCTTGCATAGGGGTGGTGGCTACATCTCAACTGGTGAGTTAGATCAGAGATCAGTGTCAGTAGGTACTGGCTAAGTGCAGAGTAAGGACATACATAGTATGTTGCTGTAAACTGATGTGCTGAAGAAGGAATATGGCATTGCATAAGCTTATTTCTTGTATTCTGATTAAACACCACACAGAGATTGTGTGTTGAACCTGAAGTTTGGTGTCTTGTCCATCTTTTATCCCCAAACCCCTCCACAACCATCTCTGTGATTTCCAAGCATTGCATGACAGATTTATAGGTGTCTGTATGAAAAAGCCTTAGCTAAAGCTAGGTATTCATGACTATTATTAAGATAAGGGACTATGTGACTGGTAGCACCAAGAAGGGGGGAACATTGTCTTAGACTTTAAAAATCCCATTACCCTGTATAAAAATAAAAAGTTGTATTTATAGTTTAAAGATGCAATGTACTGCCACTATGAAAACTGGACAGTTATTGGACAATAGTATGGTAAACAAACTTACCAAGTTTTAAGGTTGTAGAATGAAGAGTTCAGAAGTTATAAATATAATTTATTACTATCATTTTCTTATTTCAAAACCAGACAAATCTAGTATCTTGGGATAGCTCACATCTTAGGAAATCTAACAAGATAAATACTAAATTTGTAGTTTGTTGCTATAGAAAAAAATACTACCTAAAAGTTTATAGTAAATTAACTTTACTGACAGTAATTGATGTATTTAAGATAAGAACAAAGGATATTGTGTGTCCCTACAAAAAGTAATGTTTTAAGGACTTTAGAAATGGATTTTTCTTACAGATCTTATATCTACAGTAGTAGCCACAGACACTGCCAGCTATTTCCAGAAATATCTGATGTTTTTTGCATTTAAACAGTAGGAGCAGCAGAGAGAAACTCTTCAGAAATTTCACAAAATATCTGGAAATAGCTGGCAATGTCTGTGGCTACCACTGTGTCTGTAGCTAAGACTACAAAGAGTAAAATTATTACATTGCTTTAAGAAGTTTTATTAAAATGATGAAGTTATAATCTTAATAGTGTAGTTAAAAAGTATCCATACTACATATCAGACTTTTTCAAAAATGTTTGGTTAATGTAAAACATCTGAATATGCAAGTTTACTGTTCAAATTATGATAAAGAAGACTTTTATTTAAAGAAATAATTTTGACCCTAAAATAGGTTTGAGGAGAAGGGGCTGGCTTAAAGAGGCATGTCTATATGTCACCATTTATCGTCTAAGATGCCCAACCTTTCTAGTGACTCAAACCAATCAAAATCTGGTGATGACATCACCAGATCAGTTTTTATATTATTAAACACTGCTGACCACACCTCAGTCTGAGCTAACTACTGATGTAGGAAGACCTATGAACTACTTTCACTAATTTTAATTGATAGTCTTGGCAATTTAAATTGGATTATATGGATTATATGGGAAAGTAAGAGGGAATCTGCTCTTAACTATAAAATCTGGGTTAAAAAGCTTTGAACTAAGAAACTGTTACATGATCTAAAAAGTTAAGACTGAGTTTCATAAAAGTATAGCACAAATCACTAATGTAATGAGTTGTTGCCAGTTCTCATAAAAAATACATTTTACATGCAATAAAGTTTAAAACAAGTTTTATACATAAATAATCTAGGACATTGATCTTATAAATATATGTTTTTATAGATAAAGGTTATGTTAAATATTAAGTATGCTAAAAGTAGTATAACTGTTACCATTCATTATGCTAAGTATTGCTTATTTCTTTACATTGTCCATTATACAGCTTACTGGCATTTCCTCAGTTCGCAGTCGGCTTTGAAGAGTGCAGATGTGTTCCCGGTCCAGCGAAGATCATCGCACAAGACTCTGGAGGTAAGTATGGGGTGAGGGGTGTGGGGAGTCAGGGTGCACAGTGGGTGGGTGTGGATGGTGGGAAGGGAGACTACAAGGGACCATTTTCAGTTTACAGGTATTGTGGGAAAAAAAAACACGGACAATTTTCTTTTTTACAGGTTGTTTCTTGTGTTTGGGGGGATACAGTAGCTGATGGGGGATTGGGCACCACTGTCAGCACAGCAGAAGGGGGGAACATGATGCTGATGGGGAGTGGGCTCCCCTGTCGGCACAGTACAATGGGAAGGAGGGGCGGATGCCGATGGTGATTGGGCACCCCCGTCGGCAAACAACCAGGTGGGGGGGCACATTCTACCAAAAGGGAGTGGGCTCCCCTGTCAGCACATACTTCACGGGGCAGGGCAAGCTGACCGGGGGATTGGGCACCCCGAAGTCGGCGCTGTTGGTAGTGTAGTGGCCACTGTGCCACCATGCTACTAGCTGGTGAGCATGTAGGAAGGGTCCGCTATGCTCAGATTGCAGCAGGCCTTTCCTTAGATGTGCTTGCCAGCTTAGTATGCATGGTGTGGTGTTGGCATGCAGGCTGATTGGGGAATAAGGGACGCAACTACTGGTGCATGCCCTGCATTCGCCCAACAGTGACTGGACCCCCAAATCCCCACTGCCACAATATGTTGACTGCACACGCACCCCAACATAAAAATGGTACTGTCACCAATGTCTGCTAAGCCAAAATCTAGTTTTACCGGTGTTTGGGTTTGTGTACTTTATTTAACTATTTTTAACTCTGCTAACATGCATTTTAGCAGTTTTGAGCTCCGGTATTGCACATCCTTCCATCCTTGTACCAGTTTAAAGTTATTTTAGGTACAAGATGTGATGGCAGCAACAGCACTACAGACTCCATCCCTGAGGTGTGATGGAAGCGGCACTATGGCCCCCATTCCTCAGGTGTGATGTCAGCACCAACAGCACTACAGCTCCATCCCTCTGGTGTGATGGCAGCAGCAACAGCACTGTGTCCCCCCCCTCACTCAGGCATGATGGAAGCAGCAGCACTGTAGCCCCCATCCCTTAGGTGTGATGGCAGCAGTACTACATTTTGCATTCCTCAGGTATGATGACAGTATCAGCACTATGGCCCACATCCCTCAGGCGGCACAGCAGCAGTACAACATTCCCCATCCACCTGTGGTTATGACAGGAGTACTTATGGCCCCCACCTCTCAGGTGTGATGACAGTAGCAACAATGCAGTCCATATCCCTCGGGGAGATGGCAGTAGTGACAGCACTATGATGCCCTTTCTTCAACACCCACACCCCACATGCGCAAGTTACAAATTACTTAGTCTCTTTGCTTGTTAGAACTCATATGTGAATTAATCTGAACCACTACTAAGGTGGACTACCTTTGTTTTTTCCTATCATTTAACTGCCTGAACTAGATTTCTGCCTGTGAAACCACTGACCAGTGTTTGGGAACAGATTTGGGTGTTGGAGGACTGGCCGGGTGAGGTGAAGGCCTGAGTGCCCAATGACCACTTGCCTTTTCCTGGGAGGGAGAATGTATCCCCAGCTCAGCATTTTCTGGCCTAGGTGGAGGCTGGAGGCACTGCAACAACTTGACCCTCACTGTGGGAGAGAGCATGATGGATGTTAACTTGTGCCTTGACATAAAGTGGCCTGTCATGAGACACAGAAATGGGAAAACACCTGCTGGCCACCTGGAAGATGGCTGCTGGTCTCTCCATAAGCATGAAGCCCCAGACACATGTACCTGTTCTGACCCCTGCCATGCCTGGGATATACAGGAAGCTCTTTAGGGTGATTGTCCTCCCCTGTTAGCCTCCCACTGGGGTAGAGGCCCACCCAATGAAGGGTTTCTTTGGGTTACCTGGTAACATAGCTATTAGGGGCATTGGATGGTGGTCAGGACTCAGCAGTGGTTGTAGGGGGACTTAGCAGGCCTGAAGGAGTGGATGGACAGGGGGTAGGAGAAGCAAAAAACAGTGCCTGAATTTGCTTCTTTGAAATAAAGTGCCTTCAACTAAAAAAATTCACAAGTGATTAGTGGAAGACGTTCTAATGGAAAGTCATACATCTCACAAACATATGAATGCCATTTTTTTCCACTTGGACTCCATGAAAAGGGTGTCTCTCAGTTTTCATGTCTGAGCTCAGATGTGAATTGAGCACCACTCTGCCCACCAGCATCATACAGCTCCTGGGTTCTTACCTTCTGTGTATCACTGAATGTGCTTTCAAATCCCCTGGCCAAGCATAAGTACACTTAAACACTTAACATTTGCTTTTTATTAAAGCAGTCTGGAGGGGATTAGCTTTTAGCTCGTGGACTGGGGGGAATTAGCTATTAGCTGGTGGGCTGGTGGGCCAGGGGGGGCCTATCAGGGCAGCATCAATTGGATGACAGGAGCAGGAGATCCTTGATGGTGGTGATGGTGGTGTTGAAGGAGTACATAGACCTACAAGTCTGAATTTCAGGGGGTAGTTTCTTATAGAGCTTTGTACCCATGAAGGTGATGTAGTTCTGGACCTGGTTTGTCCTCCAAAAAGGAGTATCAAAAACCAGACTGGAGGTGCCCCTGGTTGGTCGCCCTGGAGCTGCAAGTGGGAATAATGATTTAACACTAGGGGGAAGAATATTGAGGTGTACCTTGTGTAGGAATGAAAGAATCCTTAACTGGAACCTCCCATCAAAGGAGGGCCAGCTAAGGGAAGAATAGTGTGAGCAGTGGTGTATTTTCCAGGGGAGACCAGTAACAAAACAAGCTATGCTGTTGTATGTGGTTCTGAGTTTCAAGAAGAGAGCAGAGGAAGAAGGGGGAGAGAAAACAATGGCTCCATAGTTGATAAGAGGCAGAAGTGCAAAGTAATGCACCTGGGAAACAAAAACCCAGGGGAAGAGTACACGATGGGGGGTGAGATACTGACAACAACAAAAATGGAAAGGGAACTGGGTGTAGTTTTATCAGATGACCTAATGGTGGGCAAGCAATGTGAGAAGGCAGTAAGGAGGGCTGGGGGGATACTGGGTGCATAGGGAGAGGCATCACCAGTAGAAAACAGGAAGTCGTTATCCCTCTGTACAGACAGTTGGTGAGATCCCATCTGGAATACTGCATGCCATTCTGGAGACCACATCTCTGCAAAGACATAGACAGGGTGGAGGCTATCTAGAGGAGGGCACCAAAAATGGTGCAGGGTCTGCACCAAAAGACATATGAAGAGAGACTAAAGGAGCTTAATATGTATACCCTAGAGGAAAGGAGGTAGAGGAGGGACATGATAGAAACTTCCAAGTACCACAAGGGTATCAACAAAGTCCAAGAGGTAGCGTATTTCAGAAAAAGAGATGTGCAAGAACAAGGCGACACAATTTGAAGGTAAAGGGGGGATGGCTTAGAAGTAATGTGATGAAGTATTTTTTCATGGAGAAGGTTGTGACTGCATGGAACAGTCTTGTTGAGGATGTCCTGGAGTCAAAAACAGTGGGGGAATTCAAGAATGCATGGGAACAACATAAGGCAATTCTAGTGTGGGGTAGGAGGAAGTAAGCTGTTGGTTAACTAGGATCTGCAGCTTATCCATTAGGTAGGGAAATGGGCAGACTAGGTAGGCCAAGCGGTCTTTATTTGCCATTAAATTCTATATTTCTATTTTGTCCTGTTTATGGATTTGTTCATCAAAAGGACAGTCTGCTAGCCTTAAGTGGAATTCGGAAATAATGATGGCTTCTTTGTTTGTCTACTGCTCCAGAATATATCAAGCTATGCTGATCTACCTTCTACAATGTTGTACTCCGAATTATATTTTCTTAATGGGCTGAATCACTTATTAATGGAAAACTGGTATTACTGTGTAAACCCAACATTCAAAATCCTGACACCCATCAGCATCAGACCGACATCCCAAAGTGGTACTAACCTGATAGATTAACAGTTCAACCACAGAAAGCCCAACGGTGGAATTTGCCATGACTCAGAGTTGGTTACAATAATTTCAGGGAGTGTGGGGGCAATGCCCCCCCATGATGGGGGATGCAGGAGGGCATAGGCCCACTTCAAGACAACAAACTCAGCATAAGTCCAGTGTCAGGCTTTCCACGGCTGGGATGATAATCTGTCCAGTTACTACTGTGTATGTCAGTCTCAGGCTGGTGTGTGTCAGGATTTTATATGTCAGTTTTTCATAGTAGATCCGGTGAACTGGTTTGGTTGTTAAGCTGGCACCCTTCTTTCTTCCCCTGGAAGTCTTTGTTTTGGTTTATTTTCCTTTTTCTTTTAGCTCTTACTGTGGGGGAAGGGGGTGGGGCAACTGCAAACTAGGGGTGCTAGCTGCACAGTCGAGCAGACTTAGATAGACCGGGTGGTCTGTTCCACTGGCAAATTCATATGTTCGTATATGTGTGCACTTCCCTTTATAGACAGGCTATCATATGTAGTTCAGCTTTTGAATATAGTTGTAGTAGAATAATGATAGTTTGGACTGAAGTTTGACTCTAAATTGATATATAACATTTTTAACTATGTTAATCACCTTTTTTCTTTGGATTTTATATTACTGCTTTGTTATGCACTCTCAGTTAACTGTTATGGTTATTAATAGATTCTGGGAAGGGGTGTATTGGAGAAGGGCAACTTATTTTGCTTTTAGAGCAGCCCTGAGATGCTATGTATTATAGTTTTTTTCTCCATTTCTTTTTTCTTCACATTCACATGGATTTCATTTTGGGTCTTGTTTCACAATATTTTTTTCTTAAATATTTATTTATTTATTTAGATCTTGAATTTAACACTTTTGAGTTATCAGCTCTTTTACATAGGTTTCACATCAGTATAACAGACAAGCAACAGTGAAGAACAGATTATAATATCACAAGAGAAACAACATAAGGTGGCCTTGTACAATGTATGCCAGAAATTTAGTTTAATACAAGAATTGCAGACTGTTGGGACAAAAGGCAATAATCATAAGATCAGCCTATGAGGCCTTGTCCAGGAAAGATTCAGGTAGGTGAAGGAGTGAGCAAATGTTAGGGTAGGAGGTGAGGAAGTGAAGAAAAGGCGGGGGGATTGGGATTGGGCATAGTGTAGAGGTGTGGGTGGAAGAAGAGTTTAAGAGAGGAAGTATACAGGACAGCAGCAGTGAGGGCAAGTTCAGAAAGCAGGTAATAAGTGCTAACTGGGGCCTATGAGAAGGGGTAAGTAAATGTTAATGGAAGCGGTTGCATCAGGCATTAGCTACTAGATGCTTATGGTGATGGAGCTTTAGTTTGAATGAGCCCAGTGTGGTTTGCATGGTGACTTCATAATGTAAAGAGTTAAACCAGAAAGTGGCTCGATAGGTAAATTACCTTTGTCCTAAGGAAGCGCAGCAGCAGGGGATCAGAAAGATCTGGTTGTCTGAGCCTCTAGTTTGATGAGTGTTGCTGTAAGGGCTAAGTAGCTTCTAAACCCCCGGGGGAATGAGACCTATGCTAACTTTTTTTGGAAGCAGGCAAGTTTGATAGGTGATTTTACCTTTTAACTGGAGCCAGTTAGCCTGAGCATAGAGGTCACAGGTAAACGTAGGTGTGTGAATCCAGTGAGGAGTCTGCAGTATTTGTTAAGCAACATTGTGATATGTTGGAGGGACGTGTCAGTGGCAGAACCATAGATAACCAACCCATAGTCTACTAGGGATGTGAATAGCTGAGCGGAGAGCTTCAGGGAACAGGCTTTGTCTGTGTCTATGGAGAAGCCCAATGCAAGCGTTAGCTACTTTGGCAGTATTTTCTATGTGGTGAGCAAAAGACTGATTACTATAAATGGTAACACACAAGTATTTGAAGTGCTGTATTAGCTCCAAGGGTGAGCCCATGCTGGTAGTGATTGTTAATGAATACGTTAATGAATACGTTTTATGCTTGCTTTGGGTAATATTGAAGAGTATACAGTAACTTTTCTCTTTTTATAGTTAAGGATGAGCTTGAGTTCAAAATAGTGGTCCAGGTTGAATCCTCTTTAGACTAATATGAATTAGTAAATTGTTGGGCTGCAGAAGGATTATTTAATTCTGGCCCCCATCCTTTTAATGCTTTATCAGGGTTTTAATCTCGTGGTGTTCAGGATGATTATTGTTTTATTTGACACTGGTCCTGGAGTGTTGGGAGTTGGGATGAGTGTACATACTGGGGTAGTAAATTGCATACCAGTGGATCTATGGGATTTGGGGCACTTTCATGCTGTTTTGGGTGTAGGTGGGAGGGTACAGAGCTTCTTTCTTCCCTTGATGTACAGTATTTTTTGTTGTGAGTCTGTTTGGTCATGTGGGATAGATTTAGGGGGGGAGGTAGGGGTGATTGAATTACTCTGGAGAGGGTACCTTATTGGGAATGTACCTCAGTTGTTGTTATGGGAGGGTTGCTACTGTTTTGTTGACAGGTATACCTGCTTTGTATGTCTCAAACATATAGATTTTGTTCTTGGAATGTTAAAGATGCCTAATCGCCAGTGAAATGCTCTAAACCTTTACTTCATTTAAAGGGAATGCAGATAGATGTTGCTGTGTTACAAGCGACACATTTACTTACTACTCAATTGTCATTGTTCTGTAGCGCTTGGGTGGGTCATGTTTATTGGGCTGGGACAGATACCCGTAAGCGAGGGATGGTTATTCTAGTGGCATGGAGAGTCCCCTTTCATTTTTTTCAGGAGGTATCTGACCCTAGGGGAGGTTTATACTGTTAAGGGTTCTGCTACTGCATTGGGAGGTAATTCTAGAGTCCATATATGGGACCAAGGCTGATGACCCTAGTTTTTTGGTTTTTTTAATGAATCTCTCCCTGTCCTCTGGGCAGGGGGCTGGAAAATGGTTGTTTCCAATGAATTAGACAGATCTGGGATGTGGAGACAGGAGCTCCCCTCTAGGCAACCAGCATTACATGACTTTATGGATGCCATGGATTTAGCGGATCCCTGGAGGATACTAAATCCTCAGCAGGAGTGCTCTTTCCACTCGTTGCCCAACAATTCTTTTTCTCACATTAGTTATTTTTCAGTGGGATTGGAGCACCTTTTGGGAATTCAGAAGTGTTATTACGGTGCCAAGGTATTATAACCCTGTCACTATTCAGTTTAGCTTTTCAGTGGGCAGTGCTAAAGATATATCTTAGTGTTTAAATAACCAGTTGTTGAAATCCCCAGTGATTATAAAGCATATTACTAGATTCATAACATTCTTTCTAAAGAGTAATTCTCCCTCTATGCCTCATTTAGATCTTTTGTGGAGTACTTTAAAATGTGGGTTAAGGGGGACATTTATCAGTCTTGCTTCTAAGTGGAAAAAGCTTAGAACACAAAAGGCTTCTTACCTCTTTGCACAAATTTGGGAATTCGAACACTTCTTGTCTCCCTCTTCCCCAATGATATTTGAGAAGAACTTGAATCTTTACTTACTTAATACAATGATCTTCTGTGGGAGTAGGGGGAATATCTTCTTCTTAGAGTGAAAGCCAAGTATTTTGATCAAGGGAGAAGGTGGACAAACCACTTATCCTGTGTTTATGGGCACAGTTGTCCCTTCTATTCGGTTGCCCTCAGGCCAGTTGGTTACTACACCTAGGTAAATTGCGACCCAGTTCCAGATTTACTATCAGTCCCTATATACTTCTGATCCAGTTGCTCCCACCCTGAAATTTGAGGAACATTTTCAGGGTCTTGAACTACCAAAGCTCTCAGATGCTCAGCATGCTTTTCTAGAAACCCCTACAGTATATCATTGCCGGAATTAGTGGAAGCTACTGACTCCTTATCCCTGGGGCAAGGCTCTAGGGCCAGATGGTTGTACCCCAAATGTTTTATAAAAAATATAAGGTTATGTTGGCCCAAATATTATTATACAATTTTAATTATATATATCTACATGGCTTCACAGACTCTACCCTAACAGAAGCCCTTATAGTCTTACTTTTAAAACTGTAGAAAACCCCCCACAAAGTTAACAGCTATAGACCCTTTTCCTTAACAAACCTCGATTATAAGATTCTATCTAAAATATTAACTTCACAAATGAACAAAGTATTGGGCTCCTTAATCAGCACAGAACAAGTTGGTTTTGTTCCTGAGTGTCTTTCTGTTGATCACTTCCACAAATTAGTACATCTTTTCTCTGCATCCAGGGATTCCTCTACTACAGTGGTGTTGGCCATCATGGATGTGGGAAAAAGTGCTTGATAGGGTTTTGTGGGATTTTTAGTTTAAGCTTTTGCCTAAGTATTATATACATTTAGATTTTATTAAATGGATTCAAGTGCTTTACATGAGTTCCTCAGCCCATATCTTATGCAACGAATTTCAGTTGGAAGTTATTTTGCTCAGGAGGGGCACTAGAAAGGGAAGCCCTTTGTCCCCCTTTTTATTTAATCTTCTTCTGAAACACCTAATCCAGAAAATTAACTCCAGTTCACTGATTTTGAGTATGTTCATTGGCCCAAATTAATACAAGTTGTCCATGTACATACAAATGTTCATACAAAGGTATTAGGGAGCAAAGAAGGCCCATTACCACTCCCATCTAGAAACCCTTAATAGGAGGTGTTTCCTCTTTTCATTATGTAGTTATCCAAATGTGTTTTTAAATAGAGTCTTGGACTCAGAGTATATAAGAGCCTCTGATAGCCTGTTCCAGGGGGTCACCACTCTCTGCATGAAGAAGGCCTTCCTTCTATTTGTGTTATATTTTGTGGGTCTGAGCTGAAGTGTGTGACCCTTGGTTCCATTAGTATAATTTTTGAATTGGAGGTTTAGTTTGTTTAGTATATAATCATCTCTCATTATATCATAACATAGTAGCAAATCCCCCCCAACTCTTCTTTTCTCGGGTGACATAAGCTTTAGTTGTTTCAGTCTCCCTTCATAGGGCTTTTTTTTTTTTGTGGACTCTATTTATGCACTGCAGCTCGGGGAACTCTCTTAGGCAACTGACTGACCCCCAGCTCTGCCTCCTGGTCTGAAGCTCCTACTGTGACCCGGCACCAACCTGGCAACCCCCTGGCTCTGAGCCCCTCCAAGTTAGGGCTACCCTTTCCACCCAGGGTGCTCTATCTACAATCTAGTTGTGGCCAGGCTGGGCTCGGCCCGGGACAGGAGGGAGCCTGACTGATGGAGTGTGGCTGGCAGGAGACAGTGCCCGTCACCTATCCCCAAGTGCAGGATATTTTACATAGTTTTTCTCCCTCGGAGCTCAGACATGCACTGGCATCCAGCTTGACTGGTGCATGCTCCTGCGCACCCCCGAAAGATGTCTGCCAAGCTTCCATCCCCTGCATTTCTGCAGCCATGCATGCAGTACCACCAGCCTCCGCTAGCATTCACTAATGCATTGACTGGTGGAATCCCCCCTCCCCAGGTAAGGAGAGCAGTCCTAGGGACTCTCAATCCTTCCCCATCCCTGCCGACACCTGCCGACCCGGGTTCATTCCCAAACCCGGGATGCCGGCGTGGCGCAAGGTTGTGGCATCCAGCGCCTCAACCCTCAGCACCACCGGGCTGGACATAGGGCATATTTTTAATATTATATATCATTTTTATGGCTTATCTTTGGACTTTTTCTATTTTTGCCACAGCTCCCATACTGGGGCCCTATAATCCAGAACTGGTCTAACATATGTCCTACACAAGGGCATAACCACCTTATTGCAACTCTTGAAGTTTTCTCTTAATGTTCCATAACACTTGTTTTGCTTTTATAATCTGTTTATTAACATGAGAATTATATGTTAGTTTGTGATCAATCAGTATTCCCAAATCTTTTTCTTCATCAAATTTACAAAGTGCCCTACCATTTATGTAATTCTTATGCACGTAATTTCGACTCCCCAAATGAATTACAAAGCACTTTTCTATGTTAAACATCATACCCATGGATGATACCAAGTCACAGATGCTATCCAAGTCTGCCTGTAGGCCTCTGGCCCCCTCAGGATCTCTCACCACCCTAGCTATTTTATTGTCATCTGCCTATTTTCTAATCCAGCCACCTTCCCCATACCCATACTGGGCATAAAAACCCTAAAAGGCACAGGGCTTGGGACCGACTCCTGCAGGACCCCACTAGTGACACCAACCCAGTCAGAATAATGTCCATTTATACACACCTTCTGAGTCCTTTCTCCCAGCCAGTCTCTGATACAGCATACCACTCTGTGGTCTATTTTGGTGTCAACCAGTCTACGGAGGATTTGCTGATGGGGGACTTTATCAAAAGCTTTCACGAGATCCAGGTAGATGCAATCCACATCCTGCTTGCCATCCAGCACTTCTGAGATTTTTTCATAAAAACAGAGCATGTTCATTACACTTGACCTCCCAGTGATAAACCCGTACTGTTCTCTGTCCACTTGACCAGCCTCCTCAAAGTGGGCATCTATTACATCCTTTAATATGGATTCCATCAATTTACCCAGCTCTGAAGTCAGACTACTGGGCCTATAATTGGTGCAATCAGCCCTATCACCCTTTTTATGAATGGGCACCACATTTGCCTTGAACCAGTCTCTAGGGATGGTCTCACTTATAAGTGATTTGTTAAATATCATAGTCATAGGTATTGCTATGTTAGGAGCAAGCATCCTAATTGAAATGTTGTTTGGTCCTGCAGAATTTGCATTTTTTAAAGACTGGATTTTATTCAGTACTATCTCAGTAGTAATTTCAATAGTTCTCTCCTTATTAGGCCTAAAAACTATTTGACTTAGTTGTTTACTAGAGAATACTGTACCAAAGTAATCATTAAACAGGTTTGCAGCTACAACTGGGTCTGTAACTATCTCATTTCCCTTTTTTATAGAGCACAGATTATGATTGGATTTTTTAGAGAGCTTACATAGCTATAGAATTGTTGCATGTTATTTTTGTTTGCTGTAGATTCCAGGTTTACGGATCTATGTGATGCGGGGAAAGCCTAAAGGCTATCACTGTTATTGCTTTTTTCAGCACTCTGACACCCCAGCGCACAACAAAGGGCACCAGGGACTCTTTTTTATGTTTTATATGGGGGCTGTGCCTGGGTCATGGTCCACCGCACTTCACTATAAAGAATTGTCAACCCAGGGGGGGTGCATGTCGGGGGGGTGAAAACATTAAAAAAATAAAAGGTTCAGGCTGGGAGCAATAAAAATTCACCTGCACCTGGACGTGAACCCCATACCCTGCTGACCAGTGCCGGCAACCCAAACACCTCACCACAGGGTCGGCTCATCAACTACCACAGCACAGCCCCTCACATCCCCTCCCATGCATGCTCACTCCCCCACATGTGCATTTGTATAGTGACAGGAAGTCATTATATTTGCCACCCCCTATCCGGCCACCCTATTCCCCATAGCTGTCCCTGCAATGCTCTGGGGAAGGGGTCACCATTATTGTAGGTGCCCTTTCCTCAGCTCCTTTATCATGGGCTACTCAGGTTTACCTCCATTTTTAACTTGTTTTTTCTTATCATTCTCTTACATTTATCCTGCACTATTTTATATTCCCCGCTATAACAGGGGTCCCTTTTATTACTTTTGTATAAGTTATACAGTTTTTGTTTTTTCTTTAAAAGTTTTAGTATTTGTGTGGTTAACCATTTGTTTTTTTTTTCCTCTTGTATTATAGATATTGGATTTATTTATGTGCTCGTCACATAAATTAAAAATGTCATGTTTAAAGGTGTTCCACATCTCCTCTCTAGTTTTGTTTTTTAACTTACTATCCCAATTTATCTTTTGCAAATCATTATTAATTTTATTAATACCTGCTATGCCAAATTTATAGATTTCTCTACACCCTTTAGTGATGAGAATATGTTGTCTAAGTGTGAAACATATCCCCTTATGGTCACTGTGACTTAAAGGGAGGGTTACAAGACAGGATGCAATATTTATTTCTTTTCTTGTCAGTACTAGAGCTAATATGTTGTTTCCCCTGGTTGGAGCATCTACATTTTGGATCATACCTACTTCTAGATATAATTCTAGGAATTCAAGACTCTTAGGGCACCCTGCCTCAAGTGTCTTCCTGTTTGTATCTCCATAATTCAAGTCTCCCACTAGCAAAACCTTCCCTAGTTCCAAGCTTTTTTATCACATTATATATATAATTGGATGTTTCAACAGAGGTCGCAAGGGACCTATAACTTACAGCAATAATAGTATGCAAATTTAAATCTGTTTCAATCCTAATCCATATGGTCTCAGGTCCCATCCTCCTCTTTTTTATTTTTTCTGATATATCAGTAGATTTCAGGGTATTTGATATTTATGCTGCTACCACCCCCCTTTTTTTCTTCCCTATCCAAATGATACAGGTCATATCCAGGGATATTCCATCCCCATACATTATTTCCAGTCCACCAGGTTTTGGTGACCACCACCATCTGTATTCCCCTACTTAATTCGGCCTCCAGCTCTTCCATTTTGTTGTTTAGGCTTCTTGCGTTAAGAAGCAAGCAGTGTATGCCATCATTTTGTTTTAGTTTATGTTTGGACCTCTTGGGTTTTACATTTATATTTCCCAGGTACCCCCCCCATACCTAGTTTAAGTTTTCTGTAGGGTGTCTCTTATTGCAGTAGCCTGGGTGTGGATGCCTAGGCTGTTTAGGTGTAATCTATCTTTTATTCATTACTTTATTATCAATGAAATTCTTCCAAAGGTTTATGAAATTTACTCCACGGTTTCTGCAGCCAGTTATCAGTCTACTGTTTAACCTCTCTATGGTGTGATTCTTTTCAGGATCACAGGCAAACAAAGTAAGTATTCCTGAGATTATAGATGTCTGTCCCTTCTCCTGGACATAGTCTACACACTCAAGTATCTCAGCAACAATATCCTTCTCATGGTCTTTGTTTATGTTGTTGCTGTCCACATGTATCATTAAAGCTTGAGAGTTTGGTGTGTGGGATATTATTTTTGGTAGACAGCATTTTATATCCTTAACACTTGCACCTGGGGCATGGGGTCATAATGCCTCAAGACATTACGCTGCATGGCAAAATCACGCTGCCAATACAGCGCGACTGTTGCCATGCAGCATGCTTTTTCTCTATGGGGGCTCCACCCCCAAAAATCCCCGTTATGGGGGGTCTGCACCCCTGAACCCCCCCACTAAGGATTCTCAACTCGGGGGGGGTACCTTGGGGAGTGCACAATGCTGTAACAAAATAAAATGTCTGGAACTGGGAATCAAACCCAGTCCCAGACAAAATATCTGGGTTCCTGCTGCTGTGGCTCAGTCCAGTGAGCCACGGCAGCTGCTCAGCAGAACCCAGTCCCAGCAGAGGTCTTATCTTCTGTCTGGGATTGTGTGAATGGTGCACTAACATGGACAGTAGTATACGCGGTATTGCACCATTCGCTGTAATGGAGAGAGCTGTTACAGGATAGCTATAATGTCCCACGCTATTAAGCGTATGACATTATGACCTGGTAGGTGCACCTGGGAGGCAATTTGCTGTTATGTTACATTTGTTGTCTTTTGTAACTATGGTGTCAGTTTTCCTTAATATTGAGTCTCCTATGACTAGATCCTCTATTATCTTGGGGGAATCATTAGCAGTCGAGTTTGAGCTAGTTCCAGTGATTGTACTAAGGGGAGAATATTTGTTGTACAAAGTTAACTCAGATGGGCCAAGTGCTCTCCTTAATTTTTTTGCAGGCCCCTTAGACACCAATGCCTAACTACTTGAATCAGAGTCCTCACAAGCAGTAACCCAGCCTTCGGCATCTAGGTCCCCACTTAAGTTCCCAATAGGTGGCCTGATCTCTGTTGTGTATTTTGTTCAGGCACAGCAGTGTGTGTGGGGTTGGGTATTTCTCTTTGTTGACAGTTTCCTCAGAGCCCATACTTTTTAGTACCCTTATTTCTTCTTTCAGTGCCATATTTTCCATACATTTACTACATGTGTAATTTAGTAATGAGTGATACTGTCTTATTTCGGCATATATTTTACAAAGAATTTTATTTATTTATTTATTTAGTTTTTGTTAACCGGGTAGGTGCACTAGCCATAAAATGACTATTTTCAGGCATGACCCAGGAGAGTACAACAAAAAGAGAACAGTTGAACAACATCAACATGGGTACAATAATACAAATAGAGGAACAGTACAGCAGTGCTACAACAATACAATGGTTAGAAACAACAAAAAATAATGGCAAGCATTATACAAATAATGGTAGTAAGATATATAATAAGTGCAGAAACCACAGACCTGACCTGTGGGGTGAAAGAGTTAATAACAGAGTAGGGTTATATAGTGAGAAATGTGAGGAATGTTTAAACATAACAAGATAGACTGACAGAAGGAAGGTAAGGGGTGGTAACTGGCAAAACAACAGTGGCTGGTCAGCAACAAGGTTCAAGAAGGAAGAGAGCTAGTAGTCAAGAGGTTATTTACAAAGAGAAGGGAAAATATGGGGAGGAGAAGAGGAGACAGTCTTGGAGCTGGATTAGAGCAGGGGTGACATTACTGGCAAGTCTCAGGAGCTTCAGGTTGGGTCAAAGCATGTACAAGCATCAGCTAAGGATAGATAACGGTGATATTCACTTTTAAATCTAAAGTGAGACTGAGACAGCTGGAGGTTGAGTGGAAGAGCATTCCATAGCCTGGGAGCACAGAACTGGAAGGCCCCTGTGCCTTTAGTCATCTGACATGTCGAAACATAGAGCAATGATTTACCAGCTGATCACAGGCCATGGGAGGATGGTTGAGGGACCAGCAATGTCACCAGCTGGGATAGGTTTTTTTCCCGGATGATGGAGTCCATTAGTGATCCAAGGTAGTATTGTCTACTGGCAGAGGGTGAGAGCCAATTCAGATCCTTATAAAGAAGGCATTGATGTTTGAGTCGTGATGACGAAGAGGCAAATCGGCATATATTGTTATAAGTTACATCCCATTTTAGTAGGGAGGTTTTATGGGCAGATGTAAGAATAGAGGCATCATAAGTTAGAGTTGGGAGCAGAATATCTCAGGCAATTACTAATTTCACCGAGGGTGTAAGCATGTAGCTTATTTTGTAAGCTACTCCCAGTTTCAAGTTTACAGCTTTGCATGAGGACTGAATGTGAAGATTAAAATCCAGGGACTGGTCCAGCAGGATACCAAGGTACTTGAAGGAAGTAACATTTTCAAGTGGAATTCCTCCTAGGTGAAGAACCTCCAGCAAACTAGAACAGGCCTTAATCTTCAGTGCAGAACCTAGGAGCTTGGGTTTTGTTTTCTTTTCATTTAGTACACGCTTATGGTCTAGCAGCCAGTCTAAGACCTTATTGAAGTCTGAGGTAAGCGGTGTGTTTATGCAGGAAATACTATAAGAACTAGTATAGATGATCAGGTCATCAGTGTAGATAATAGCTGAGCAGGATTCCAGGACCTCAGCTGCATTGTTGATAAAAATTGAGAACAGAAGGGGCCCAAGGATACAGCCCTGTGGAACCCCAATTGATAGTAGATGTGTTGGACAGGGAGGAGTTAAATTTGACAGCTTGTGACCTGTTTGACTGGTAGCTACAGAACCAGTCCACAACAGAGGTATAGAAATGGAATTTATGGATGGTGGAGAGAAGCAGGGGATGGTCTACAAGGTCAAAAGCCTTAGTGAGGTCAATGAAGATGGCACCTGTAAGTTTTCTAGAATCCATGTTGGACAGAATATCAGTAGTTAATTGAAGAAGAGCCATGCTGGTGCTATGACCTTTTCTGAAACCATGTTGGGTGTCTGAGAGGAGATTGTAGCATGTAAGATAGTCAATGGTCTGTGATGCAACTATTTTTTCTAGGATCTTGCTAAGGACAGAAAGAATTGCTATAGGTCTGTAATTGGCCATGTCCTTTGGGTCACCTATTTTAAAGACAGGCATTACTCTTGCAGATTTCCATAGGTCTGGCATGGTGCTATGGATAAGGGACAAAGTGTAGATTCTGGCAATCAGAGAGGCAATGAGTGGAGCAGCCAGCTTAAGGAGATGAGGTTCCAATGAGTCAGAACAAGAGCTGGTATCGGCAGATATGGATCTCAGTAATTTCAGAACTTCCGCTCTTGATATAACCTTGAAATAGAATGGTGGTGCTGGAGGAGCATCATATGATAGGGCACTATGGTTGTCTGATGGTAGCATGGTAGGTAGATTGGAGTGCGTTCCACTAGGTTGTAAAGCCAAAGTATATTGTGACAGATCAGAGAAAAGATTGTTACAACTGTTTGAGATGGTCCTATGGTCATTACAATGTGCCCCATTTATGATCATTTCATCAGGAGTGACTGACTGCGAGGTACCCAGAAATGTTTTGCCATGGGCCCAGAATTTCCTTGGGTCGCAGGCTGAGCTTTGTAGATGGTCCTTGCAGTAGTTGCTTTTAGCAGCTCTAACTTGTCTCTTACATTTCTTTCTTAGTTCACGATAGACAATAAAGTCTGACTGTAGGCCAGTTTGTTTTTAGTGAATCCAGAGCTTGTCCCTCCGGCGCAGATTAGCAAGGAGGTTTTTATGCATCCACCTCATCTGTTTTCCTCTGACTCTCCTAGTAATCTTGAGGGCATGTTTATATTGAATGGTAAGAAATTCATTTATGAATATCTGTAGAGTGACCTCCACATCCTTTGTTTGATAGATACCTGTCCAGTCAATAATGGAGACATCATAGAGAAATACATCCTAGTCAATATGAGCTAGATTTGTAAACGTGATTAGTCTTGATGGAGGAGATGGAGGTGCAACCATAGATAGGATACAAAAAGTGGGCGAGTGGTCTGTTAGTGCATCCGCAAGGATTCCTGCTTTTGACACATGTTCTATATGGTTAACCATCACCCAGTCTAGGAGTGTGCCATTTTGATGGGATGACGTGGCTCTAGTTGCTTCAGAGATCAGCTGGTGAAAATTATAACTAAGCATGAGTGATTGCAAGGATATTTGAGCTGACCCTAACCAACTGAGGTTAAGATCACCTAGAATGACAGCCTCATTATGATTTATAGTCTGGGAGGTGATGTCAAGGAGTTGTTGAAGACCTACTATTCCCCCAGCAGGGGGATTATAGGCACAAATAATCTGAAGCTTCTTTTCCACCAATACAATAGTTGCATGTATGAATTCGCACACTGCAGGAGAGGCAGATGCCAGGACAATACAGATGTTGAGGTGGTATTTGAAGAATAGGGCAACTCCACCTCCACGCTTGGATGAGGATCTATCCCGCCAGTACAGGGAATAGTTAGGCAAGGAGCATACGACATCAGGTATACCGGGTTTTAGCCAAGTTTCTGGGAGACAGAGTACATCAGGATTGTAGAGTTTCACCCAGGCCTCGAGTTTTGCATGGTGACAGGTAAGACTTCTGATATTGATATGGGCAATTAATAACCCTTTCTTGGACATGCCAAATAACTCATTTGGGGAAAAGAAACAGGTAGGTGGACCTGGATTTAGTTTGATGTCCCCAGATAACAGAATAATGATCATGGCTAGGAACCAAAGCCTTACACAGTGGCAGGTTAGGGTGAAAGCACGTCTCCGTGGCAGGTTCTTCCTGGCATGTAGAGGGTAATAGATGCTGCCTCTAACAAGGAGGATAGGGTTAGGCCGAAGATCAGGCTTTGTCTCTGCACTCAAGTTAGAGAAACTATAGTTGTGGTAAGTCTCTGTGGAGTCTTTTGACATTTGGTTACATGGGAGAGCCCATGTGGCAGTATCCAGGCTGAGTAAAAGGACAAATGACAGGAGTGCCCATATCAGACTGTACTTCGCCATAGTGTCACTATTTGACTTGGGTAGGAAGGCTAGTGGTATACTGAGACAGGATTAGCTCTTTGAGAAAAGAGATAGTGTGTGTAAAATTAAGGCTGCCAAGGGTGACCGTGTTACACCGTTTTAACCCTTGGCTGAAATTAGAGATTGAGAAAAAACAATGAAGTGGTTCCTGATGGCGTAGCAATTATTTGGAAGAAGTGGATCAGAGAAGCAGAAAGTAAAGCCCCACAAAGGTTAATTAGGAAAGCAGACCAACCAGAGGCTCTACTTGTGGTAAAGATTACAGTGAGGAAATGAAGACCTTCTCAAGATATGTAGAAGGCACCCCTAGTGGCAGAATTTTATAAGGAACCAATGGGAGACTAGACAGATAGCAGTAATGTTGGGCAAAAGTCAATGCAAAGCAGAGGGCACTGAAGCCCAGAGACTGATAATCCAACAGAGAAAAGGCAGGGAAAAACAGTGGCCGAGCAGAGATCAGCAGTCCAATTAGAGGAGGGTGGCAGCAGGTGGCCGCCTATCAAACCCGCACAGTGCTACCCCGGAGCAGCCAGGACACTTAACTGGATTTGAAGGTGTCCTGTTCATCAGGAGGATGGAGGTGCAGGCAGCTGGCAGGATTAGCTGTGCCGCTCACTGGCGCAGTGGATCTATTTTAAGATATAAAATGTAGGTTAAGATAGGGTGTTTTAGCTAGGGCAGGGGGTACCAAGACAACTTGAAAATTATTCGGGGTAGTAAGGGAGGAAGCTCAGGTATGGAACTGCACAGAAGATAGCAGAGCTGGTGCTAAGCAAAGTTGATAGGCAAGCAGATGATGAAAATAGGAAGATGTCTTTAAAAGGAAGACAGGACAAGTGTAAGAACTAATAGCTGCACTCTGTATCTTTACGAGGAGTTGCAATATTAGTGAGAGGGGAGGATGAACATTGCTAGGGGTGGTGCTGAGGGGGGATGGAGAGTGTTTAATAAAGGCTGGAGGTGGGAAATGGGAGGGTGGGTGCAAAAATTCAAGCAATAAGGAGACAGAAGGACAGAAAGTGAAAGAGAAATTGAATTATTTGCAGGGCAAAACTTACAACTGTGACCCAAATGGAATCTGGTCTAAACAGAAACAACTGTATCACTTTAAACTTAGTTTCTGATCCAGGGTAGCTTACCACTGGACCTTAAAAAAAGAGAGCTGTAATATTTTACAATCTACAAACCTGCAGCCTAAATGAACTTGCACTTCAAACTATCCTTGGAATGCAAAATTGCTGTAAGCAGGATTAGGTTTGAGTTTAAGTTAGGATTAACAAGACAATTTGGAGGGATTTAACAAGTATCACAATCAGAATATAACATAAGCTTAAGGTCCAGAGGAAACAGCTGTAGCAAAGAATTAAAGAACTGCAGCAGCCCGTCAGAAGGCAGTTGATGGTTCTGGACAGTCAAGTTTCTGCAGCGTACCTTCGGTCTGGTGATCAGCAGGCAGTACAGTGAGGAAGGCAGCTGGCAGACAGAAGGGGCCCGCCCTGCTGCTTGAAGCAGCAGAGGCACCCATGTCAAGGGTGAAGCTCTGGTCTGGTGATCGGTGGGCAGTACAGCGAGGAAGGCAGCCAGCAGACAGAAGGGGCCCCTCCTGGCTGCTTGCAGCAGCAGAGGCACCCGTGTCAAGGGTGAAGCTTAGGTCTAGTGATCAGCGGACAGTACAGCGAGGAAGGCAGTCAGCAGACAGAAGGGGCCCGCCAGACTGCTTGCAGCAGCAGAGGCACCCATGTCAAGGGTGAAGCTTCGGTCTGGTGATTGGCGAGCAGTACAGTGAGGAAGGCAGCCGGCAGACAGAAGGGGCACCCGTGTCAAGGGTGAAGCTAAGGGGATCTCATCTCACCAGCACTCCCCTCCAACACAGATAGTCCAAAAGGAGGTGCTTATCCACATCCTTGGCCTCCATTTCAGTGTAATAGTAATACAACAACAAGTTTACCTCTGCAGTGTTTGTCAGGTATATTGTTTACCCCATCAGCATTCATTAGGTTTGACAATTATGTTATTTACCTTGTTTTAATTTAGTGCCTCAAAACAACGGACCCTTTTGGTACAGAATGGATGTGATCCCCCAGCCCCTTCTTAATGCAGGACATGCAAGACATGCACTCAGACGCATGTGTCTCTGCACGCATCTCAATGCGTGCTGACGTGTGCTTGAGCTGGTGACGCTTGCTGGCGTGGTCTGTTTTTAAAGCTTCATTGACTGGAAGTGCGTCACCTGGTCCCGCGGAGAGCAAATGCACAAAAGTGTTTTAATTTCAGATGAAAATTAAATCATCCCCAAAATACCACTCCAGATAGTGGCTTAAAGATGTACTTTGAGGTTCCAAAGAAGTTTTAAAGCATTTTTGATAGTCTGTAGTCCACAGTAGTCAGCCTCAGAACTACAGCTTGAGTCCCTCCCTGCTGCCTGCTTCTGTGTAGCAAGACTACCCCCAGAAAGTAAGCAAGCACACAAATCAATTTCAAATTGTTCACTAGAGCTTTTTCAATCAGTGCTTCCTCCCTACACAGCTGCAGCTACATTTGCTAGTCTGGGCAAAATGCAGAAGAAGACACAACCTCTCGAAAAGACTTTGTCAAGAAGAAACATGGATGATATTTTGTTACACCTGCAAAATCCCATTATTTTCTTACCATGACTCTGGGGATAATTAAATGTTTTGGTCAACTCTCTAACTATTTAACTGAATTTGGACAAAGCTGAAGTCATGCCCTTGAATGCATGGAGAACTTGAACTGAAGTAGCTCATATTGGATTGATTTGGGTTCCAGATAAACTTAAATATTTAGGTATATACTTAGGCACCTCCTCTTCAAAGTTGAAGCTTTATCATTTTGACCCCTTACGAGAACAACTTGTGCATGATTTAAATCGCTGGTCCCAACTTCCCCCTTCTTCTTAATGGGGTCACATAAATATTGTTTTGATGAACATCTTTCCTAAAGTTCTCTACCCCCTTATGATGATTAGTCTGGTTCTTCCCCAATCTTGGTTCATTGAACTGCAGAGAATTTTGACACAGTTTATTTGGTGTGGGAAGCTGCTTCGTACGGTGTACTTTAAAGGATACCTAAATAACATTCTGACAACAAACTATTCAAAAAATCTGATCTCAAACGGGACTAAAGTTAAGGCTGCTAATTCATTAATGCTTAAACTACATTTATATAAGTTATCTAAATGTGGTTCCAAAGCACTTGAAAAATGTAAAATCAGCCTTTCAATTCCAAAAAAACTGCCTTACCTGCTTCTTAAAATGGCCGCCAAATGTGCTGAGTGATGACATCATCAGAGTCAAAGTTAGAGAGCTATATGGCTCTCTATAGTGCTAACTAGTTCTTTTTTACCTTTGGATAGAATTGTTTCACCTAAATGGTCAAAACCATGTGCATTATTTAGAACAATATGCATGTTAGGCTATGGTTATGTTCATTTTATTTACTTTAACATGCTGAAATTGTGTTTTAATCCAACTGACTTTCTCTCTGGCAAACAACAGTGCAGTACAAATCTTGAATATTCTGGTGGTCTTGTGTTTATGGCAGATCCAGGATGCTACAATTGAGGGAAGTGGGGGGTGCTGGGAGTGTGTGCATACTTGATATTCACTTTTCAACATTTTTACGAAACCTTTATTTTTTCTGCTATTATGCTTTTCTAGTATGCTTTTGACTGAGACTACACATGTAATCCATATTTTGAATGTAAACATTTTTACAATCAGTAAATCTGAGTTCTTTAACAAAGTGAAAAGCAGCAACAGCAAGCAAGTACTTTACAATAGGGGGTACAGCAGTACCCTTCACCACCCCATAGATCCACCACTTATTTGTAGCAAAGTTCTTCTGTAGTCCAATGCCAGAGTTCATACTTTCTTGGAAATCAAAAATATGCTTGTCTTATCTTCTTTTTCCATGGGAAATAATAAGAATAAGAACCAGTGTTTATATAGTGCTTTTCATACACATAGTATCTCAAAGTGCTATACAAGCAATACTAGACTGGTAGTAAAGTGACTGAACATGTAGTGGCAGCCATTTCATACATTAATATCCGCACACAGCCTTGGACAATTGCATTAACTGGTTTTCTGGGAAGGGGAATGTTGGCCAGGACAATAGGGTCAGGAAGTGATCACTGTGCTGGCAGTCCCACATCTTGTTTTTCACAGTGATCTGCTCAAATTTCTCCCTTTCTGTCTTCCCCCGTTCCCTGAATATAGCAGTACCTTGCAGGAGTGGCCTTCTCAGTCCCCCTAGGGTATTCATTCTTCACTACTACTCCTCCTCACACCACAAACTGGTGAGCTCATAGCCCTTCTGCATCATCAATGTAGATAGTACAGTCCCCAGGTTTTTTGACATATCAAAAATAAACAAATTTTTCCAGTAAGTCAGGCTGATAGCAGCAGGGAACAAGGGGAAAGATGGGTTTCCTTTCCTTAAAAGATTTAGGCTACCTTTGATTAGGCACTATTAAATGATGGGTGTACACATCATTATGCACATAAATTAATAGTGCCTAATCATAGGTGGATTAGCTCTTATATAGGTAGGAATGATTATTTTTCCCCTTGTGCGTGCTGCTATCAGCCTGGTTTACCAGAAGATCATGTTTATTATTAATATGAAAAAATTACATGGGTGACTGTACTAACCACATTCATGAAACAGAAGGGAAGTAAACTCACCAGTTTTTGATGTGGGGAGCAGAGGAGAAGAATGAATACCAGAGAGGGACTGTAGAGGTCATTCCATCAGAGTACTCATATTCAGATTAGGTGAAGACAAGAAGGGGGATGTTTAGCAGATCATTGTGAGATCTGAAATGTAGGGCTGCCAGCACTGTGACCACTACCTGACTGTAAATGAGAGCAGCCAGCAATGACAAATACTCAGAGTGGCAGGGCTGCCCTTAAAGTGTTACTTGAATTCAGTGTAGGGAGATTACCCTCAGGTGGGGGGGTGTTGACGTTTGTTAGGACAGCATTGAGGGAGCTGTGTATAGATCATTCAAGATTTAGAAGGGTGGTAGCCAACCAGCTCGCATTGTGGAGTAGAGCACTAAAAAGTACTGGAGAAGAATTGCTGGGAACTGTCCTGTGGGGTTCTGAAGATCACAGGTAAAGGAGTAGACTGACACTGGAAGTCTGGTGGAATCGCTCAAGGCATTAGTATGCCTCTCCTGCTAATAATATCGTTATCCATAGTAACTGCAGCCCTTATGTGGGCATGAGCAGCAGTTTTTCTGGTGAGTCCTGAGGCTTATTGCTTGGCCCTCCACAAAGACCCAATTGTTGGTTAATGAGGCGGGACAGAAACACAACAGGGGAACTGTACATACTGCCTTTACTGTGCAAAAGGGTGGTGATCCACTCAATGTTTACTGTGGGAGCAGAAGTCAAAAATTGCAAAAGTGGACTTAAGTGTGATTTGGGAAGTATTTATTAACAGTGCCAGCTGATGGTCCATATCAGTGTAGGTATGCATAACTCTCTGAGGTATACGATTACAGTCTGGGGTGTGATAATTCTCTTCATGAGACCACAAGCTCATATGCAGCCCCAAGCAGTACTAAGGACAAGGTATAGATAGTGGAGTGTTCAACAGAAGGCAGGCTAGGTGCAGGGGGTTCACTCAGAAAAAGAATGCAAGAGAAGCGTTTTTTGTGAATTAACAAGAATACATGAGCTTTGGAATTGGACCAGATCAGTACTTTGCTGTGTGACCCTGAGCAAGTCACTTAACTTCCTTGCGCTGCCGGGCCACATCTGCAAACAAGGTTTCAGCATAATGTGTCTCTCCTGGTTAACAAAAAAAACACCTCTCCTGGTTAACAAAAAAAAAAACAAAACAATCAGGGCATCACATAACCACTAGATAATCAGGTATTTGAAGTGTTGTACTGTTCTGTAGTTTGCCAAAGAGAAAGTCAGCTAGACTGCAAAACATTTTCAGCAAGTTAAAGTAAATAAAATGAACAAAATCATAGCCTAACATGTACTAATCAAAATAAACCACATGTTAACACATGGTGTTGATCATTCTGGTAAAACAATTCAAAAGAAAGAGGGAAAGAAGAACTAGTTGGCCTATAGGAATCTAAATTGGTCTCTGGCTCTGGCTCCGATGATGTTATCATGACTCATCACTTAACACAGTTGGTAGACATCTAAGGGGGAAGGCAAGGCTGTTTTTAGTAAGTGAAAGGCTGATGTTTACATGTTTCAAAAGCTATGAAACTGCATTTATGTTATTTACATAAATGCAGTTTTAGCATAAACATAAACAGTAGGCTTTACTTTACCTCACTATGAAGCCAGATTTTGGAGTTTGCCGTTTTAAAAAAATACTTGTTTAGGTACGCTTCAAACTCATAGCCCCAAAGGCATTGGGTTGACTTTGTAGTCCCTAATTTTATCTTTATTATTTGGCAATTCATAGTTCTCACTATTTCCAGTGGTATTGAGATCCTAGAGAGGATCCTTCAGTTGTGTCTGTTCCACAGTGGCTGGATATTGAGCAGCATCAGTGTCAGCAGCTGAATCTCAATATCACAGCATTACTACATGTACCTCCTAATAATCAACCTTGCAATCTTCAGGCCACCATAATGTCATCACCAGGCGGCAGGTGAGAGCTGCTTAGTCATGGGACCAGCTGCAGGTGGGAGCTGCTCATTAGCTGAAGAACAGCAATTCTGAAGAACAAACTGTGGCAGATTAATGTGGATGAGCTTCAACAAGAGCTTACGTATCATGCTTCGTTATGTACTTTTTGGGACTGCAACACTGCACTTCAGTGGCACTTTTTCTGTAAATTTCCTATACTGTGATTACTGGGGCAGCTGAGGGGGTCCGGCGGCAGACCAGTTACCGGAGAGATCCCCAGTGGGGGTGGGGCTTTTGCTCATTCAAAGCCTTGCGTCGCCTGAACATTCTGTGGTGCTTTCTTTTTCTGCCTTAATGTCATCACCAGGCTGCAGGTGAGAGTTGCTTAGTCATGGGACCAGCTGCTGGTAGGAGCTGCTCATTAGCCGAAGAACAGCAATTCTGAAGAGCAAACTGTGGCAGATTAATGTTGATGAGCTTCAACAAGAGCTTAAGTATCACGCTTTGTTTACGTACTTTTCGGGATTGCAACACTGCACGTCAGTGGCACTTTGTCCTGCAAATTGCCTATACTGTGATTACTGGGGAAGCTGAGGGGGTCCAGTGGCAGACCAATTACCGGAGAGATCCCCAGTGGGGGCCGGGGCTTTTGCTCATTCAAAGTGTCGCACTTCCCATAGGTGCGAGTGCTATGGCACTAGCAGAATGAGTGGTGCGAGCGCCACTCGGTGAGAAAAAATATTCTGGAAAGTAAGTTATCTTGTCCTGAGCTAGGGACCAGAACATAAGTTTAAAAAATGTGTATGTGTTTGTTAATATGGGGGTGGTTAATGGTGGGGTATTGCTGTTTCAACACTGTAATGGAAAGTCTTAATATACAAAGAAACTTCAGTTATGCTTCTATACAAAGTCAGTGTGTCATGAAGGAAGTCCATTTGATGAAAAGATGTGATGCTTTTGCAAATGAAAGGAAGCTTGTTACAAGACAGTTTACTCCAATGAGGAAATTGAACTTGATGGTACTTTCAGGGGTACACGGTTTACAGTACATGTTGCTATGCTATTAATACAATACAGAGATATAGAAGCAAACCCTGGCCGAGGCTTTGAAAATTATCAAGGGATATCCTTGATTCATGAAAATGTGAGGAGTATCGTGAACTATAATTGATGAGTACCAAGTCTGGGTTAAAGAGGAACACCCTGATCTTTAGGCAGTTACTGAGTCTTGGTTACACAGGGGCATAAAGGATGAAGAGGTTCAACTTCATGGGTATGAGTTATATAGGATGGATAGGGTTATGAGGGGAGTGGGTGTTATGTTGTGTATAAAACACAAAGTAGGTCCCTGTTCTGTGTTGCTATCAGAAAATATTGAGGGTGTAGATTGCTTATTATTGGAAATGAAATATATTAGACTTAAGGATGGGGTAGTTTATGCCCCCCCCCCCCCACAGACTAAAAATTTGACTTTTAACATATTGGTAGGCAGACTGAGTGATATAATAAAAGATCAAAGAATTGTTTTGACAGGTGATTTTAATTCTGATTGGAAACAAGATAAAGGACAACAACTAAAAGTGATTTTTGATCCTTTGGGTTTAGAACAGATAATTCAGAGTCCCACTAGATGTAGCAAAAACAGAGTTATAGGGACCATTTTAGACCTATTATTTGTTTCTCCAGATATTACGGTGAATAATTGGGTAATGATCCCCTTAAATGTGGCAGACCATAACCCAATTAAGTGTATATTGGACTTATGGTTCCTTGCTAATAAACAATCCAATTTGTACTGGACTAGAAATCTGAGTCATTTTAGGTCATTAGCATTTAGAAAAGACCTGGTAGATATCAAATGGGATAGCATAATGCTAATCACAGATTTAAATTTAGCAACTAAAGCCTTTACAAATCAACTCAAGGGGATAAATGACATGGATGCCCCTAAAGTGTTAAAAGTGAGAAGTGGGAGGAATGTGGACTGGTTAGATGAGAAACTGAAAAATACTCAGGGTGCGAAACTGGTTGTGAAAAAGGCAAGGAAAACTAAAAGGGAAGAGGATTGGAATAGCTTTAAAATCTGGAGAAATACATGTGAAAAGGTTATATAACAAGCAAAGAACAGGTCCTATTCAAATCATATAAACACAGCTGCGGGATCTAGGGAGTTTTGGGGATGTATCAGGGATATACAAAGTCCTATTAAAGATTACACACTGATTAAGTTATTGGAATCTGGTAGATTAGTGGATAATCAAGCAGATGTAGCTAAGATTTTCAATCATCATTTTGTTAATTTACCGGATATTTTGATTAAACAACCAGATCTAAAAACTGCTGAGATTTCAGTAGATGAAGTGATAGACAAAGTGAAAACTGGGTCTGATTATATATTGGAAAGCTCACTGGGATCAGGATTCAGGTTCAAGAAGATAGGGGGAAACAGTGTTGAGAAAGAACTAAGGAACCTTAATGTATATAAGGCAGGGGGAATGGATGAAATTGATGCAAAATATTTGAAAATAGGTGCGGATTTATTTGCCCCCATGGTGACATACTTATTTAATTGGAGCCTATTTTCTGCTGTTTTTCCAGACATATGGACATTGGGGAGGGTAATTCCAGTGCATAAGGGAGGGGATAAACATACTTCATAAAACTAGAGGCCCATAGCTCTCTTGTCTGCTCTATCCAAGGTTTTGGAAAAATTAGTCCATGGGCAGTTGAGTCAATATCTAGAATAACACAGTTTATTGACCAACTGTCAACATGGCTTTAGAGAAGGAAGATTAACGAACACCGCACTAGTAGATTTCAATAACCTAGTTGCAACATTTCTAGATTCAGGATTGAAGACTGGTGTGGTGTTCATGGATCTGAGTAAGGCCTTTGATCTTGTGGACCACTATAGGCTGTTGGAAAGATTATGTAAAGTAGGTGTTTTGGGAGAACCATTACACTGGTTTAAATCCTATCTATCAGATAGACTCCAGTGTGACTCTATAGGTATAGCAGCTTCAGATCTAGTAGATGTTGGAAGAGGGGTACCCCAAGGACCAATCTTGGGTCCCCTATTATTCATCATACATGTTAATGATATGATGTCTACAATATCTAAAGGTGTGATCCACTTTATGCTGATGACACTGTACTTGTGTCATCGGCTGATAGCTATGGTCAGTTGGGAAAGCAGCTTCAGAGAGATTTGACTCTCTTGGAGAAATGGTTTGTTAACTCTGCTTTGCAAATTAGTGTCAAAAAAAACACAGTGCATGATCTTTTCAGTGGGAGCTGGTAAGTCTGACCTTCTTGACATACAACTAAAACCAATAGATGGTACCCAACTTGTAAATGTGGAGTCCTATAGATATTTAGGGTTGGTAGTAGATTCTAGATTAAAATACTCTGAACATATCTGTAATCAAGTTAGTAAGGTCAGTCAAAGATTAGGAGCCCTGAGAAGGTTGTCTGGATGCCTTTCAGTTAAAACAAGGGAAAGGTTAGTTAATCAACTGTTAATACCTGTCCTAGAATATGGGTCTAGTGTCTATATGAATTCTCCCCGGGCTTATTTAAATAAAATAAATCTGACCTATTATAGGCTTAGTAGGTTTGTGACCAAAGCAAAATTTGGAACCCGTCATTGCATAATCTATGAAAGTTTAGGTTGGCTAAATCCAGCTTCAAAGCATCTATATCACTGGTTGACCTGGTGCCATAACCTTGTTTATAACATGCATAGGTTAAAACAGTATCTTTTATTAGTACCCCCACAAATGACTTTTGTTTCTTTCAAATATTCAGAATTATTTATACCTAATACAAGGTCCAGGAGTAAAATAGGGGATACTACCTTATAGAACCATCTTGTGATCCACTGGAACAAATTGCCCTGAGAAATAAAAACAGTTCGGAGACCCACACAGTTTAGAAAAGTCCTGAAAAATTATTTGCTAAGAAAGTGTATTTGTTTTAGTTAGAGTACTGTATGTGGGGGGCCAGAAGAAAGAATATTTTTAAAGGTATATATGGAATAGATTGATTGAGTATTGGTAAGAGAAAGGAGCTTATGTTTGTGTGCTGTATGTATAAGAGAGATTGATGACTGTTTGAAATGAATGTATGAATCCACAGGACATTGTTGAAAAAGGGTTATAACCCAACAATTTGTGTCCTGTATAAAAATAAACTTTTTATCATCATAATAGCTGTGTCGGTGTGGGTCCATAAACAATATTTTTCCTTTTTCATTTAAATAACATACAATTAAAGTACCATTCCCCACCCATTTTGCTGCATTGAAGCCTGCAATTGTTTAAAATAATTCCAATATTTTTACTTTCCATACATTTCGGAGGGGCTGTTAGTTCTCATTATCCAGCTGAACCATAATTAAGCCTGATCACTTCTGCATAGTGACCACCTCCATCGGCCAGGTAAAAAGCGTCACATTTTAGTTTGCCATATCAGAGCTGAGGTTTCCTTGCTTTCTCTATTTTTAATGAAGAGACCACTCTCCTGGCTTCATTACTTATAGTGTGCTCTGGCCTATAAAAGGCTCACAGGTGCTTAATATGGAGCTTAGCAATTAGCAGAAGGCCACGATTCTCCTACATTCGAATCAGTACAAAAGGTTTGAAGCTCAACCCCTGTATTTACAATACAACTTAGTAAAATTAGTGTGGTGGCAATTTTTTTTAAATAATTCTAATAGTCTTACTTTTCATACATTTTGGAGGGGCTGTTAGTTCTCGTTATCCAGCAGAACCATGATTAAGCCCGACCACTTTGGCAAAGTGATCACCTCCATCAGTCACACCATCGGTCAGGCTGTTCACACTACTAACAGTACATGGAGTTTAGAATATGGAGCTGTTTAGTTTGGACTGTCTGTTACATTTTACGCTAGGTGTAAGCAAGTTATCCCTTTTTTTCTCTTTAGTTGAATTATTAAATTATTAAGTTAATAGGTTAAATTGACATTCCTTCCCTGTGCTTTGCTTTACTTGCTTCATGGTTTTCCTTTAATAACTTTAATTAAAACTTATCTTAGTACGCCTGTGCTGGAAAAGTGGGGGTGGAGTGAGGGTCATTATATATGTTCAGTGTCTGGTTAGTTTGTTATGTGTTGTTCTTGTTGGTTTTCCTTTGTATCTTCTTCATTGTAATGTTGTTTTGCTCCTTGTTACTTATAGCTTCAAAAGAGTTTATTCAATTTTAAAAGAAAACTGTCATAGTAGCATTACTTGTTTACTTTAAAAAATTGTAACTTTTACTTATTTAAAAGTTTAGAAATAATTTTTATTACAAAATTGCACACACACATTTTTTATTTAAAATGGAAATGTTATTACTTATTTTAATTTCTGTACATATACACCATTTTAAAGGTCTAATAAACCACTCCAGGGTGTGCATTAGATTACTTGAATGCACTATCACAGGGCATAAGAACACTTGTCCTTCAGTCTTATGCCTCACCACACCCCTGGGGCATGCATTAAAACTGTTTAATGCACACCTCATTGTAGCTTATTACTTAATTCAACCATTGAATTGTTTGGTTGTGTTTGATGACTGCAGTTCATGTTCTGCTTATCTTCCTTCATTAGTGTGATATTTTTGTCTTGTTTGGCTGTCCAAGTCCTGAAGATGGTGAGCGGGATTTGTTTTTTACCATCTCTAGTGTTTTTTTTTTATTTTTATAATGTAGGTAATTATGATAGTAGAAACATGGAGTCAACAGCAGTTTACAGGTATCTAAATAAATCCCACAAACATATACATGCCAAGGATTAGCATAAACATGGAAATATAAAATCTGTTAGCAGATATGGACTACCTGGTCCACCCAGTCCATTCATTTTCCCTATACCTAAATAATCAGCACAGACCCTACTTGATACATTGTTCGTTCTATACCACCCTTCATTTCCACTAAGATTCTTTTATGCATATCCCATGCATTGTTGAACCCTACCTCTGTTTTCATCCTTGCCATCTCCACTGGTAGGCTATCTTAGGAATCCATGACGTTCTGTGAAGAAGTAATTCCTCACATCTCTCCTGAATCTATCCCCTCTAGCATCATGGCATATCCTTTTGTTCTTGAGCATCTTATTTCTGAAAAATACTTCTGTCCTGTAGCTTATTAGCCTCTGTGAGGTATTTAAAGGTCTCTACCATGTTCTCCCAATCCCTTCTTTCCACCAAGTAAATGAACAAGAGAAATACTTGTAAAAGTTTTGAAGTTGACAAATTTCTTTACAATTGCACAGTGGGTGTGCAATTATTAAAACAAAACTCAATTCACTAATATAAAAGGAAATAACATGGCTCTAGACCAAGACTATGGCTGGCAGTATAGCCTAGAGATTAAAGTTTAGAGCAATGATTGTTGAATGAGCTACATCCAGTAGACATACTGTAAAAACATATAATCTGTTGCCAGATAAGGATTGCTTGACCCACCCAGTCTGTTCATTTTTTCCCTGCCTATGCTGTCACCGCAGTCCCTAAGTGATCTCATGCTACTTGCTATCCTTTCCTATCAAGATTCCTTTATGCCTATTCCATGCATGCTTGAAGCTTCCACTGTTTTTGTCCCCACTAATTCTTCTGGATGACTGTTCCAGGAATTCAGCACTTTCAGAGGTAAATTACTTCCTTATATCCCTCCTAAATTTCACCCTTCCAGATTCATTGCATGCTCCCCTATTCTTGTGCCCCTTCTGTTCTAAAAATACTCACCTACTGTACTTTATTCACCCCATGAGGTACAGTATTTATAGGTCTCTATCATGCCCCCTCCCATCTCACTTCCAGGGTGTACATATTGAGATTCCTCAGTCTCTCTTGTCATAGGGCTTGTGATGCAACCCCTGTACCATTCTAGTTGCCGTCATCTGGACAGCTTTATCCTTGTCTATGTTCTTCCTGAGATGTGGCCTCCAGAATTGGACACAAGTACTCTAGGTGGGGTTTCATCATTGATCAATACAGTGGTAACACCATCTCTCTTCTTCTGCTGGTGATACCTGTCCCTATGCACCACAGCATCTTGCTGGCTATGCTTACTGCCATGTCATACTGACTCACCACCTTGAGGTCATTAGATATGATCACCCTAAGGTCCCTTTCCTGTCTAATGACCATCAGTACATCTTCCCTCATTCTATACACTGCTTTTGGGTTTCTGTTCCCTATGTGCATTATTTTGCACTTCTTTGCATTGAAACTCAGCTGCCATGCCCTTGCACTTTTGCCCATTCTTCAAGTATTCTCAGGTTTCCACTCATTCACTACCTCCCTCTGGAGTATTTACACTATTGCAGATTTTGGTGTCATCAGCAAAGAAGCATGTGTTCCCTTCCAGCTCTTTTTGCAATATCACTTATCAAAAGATTCATGTGGAATGGTCTCAGTACTGAACCCTGAGGTAACCCTATGGTCACCCTACCCTCATTAGAGTGAGTAAGTGCAGTTCACTACTATCATTTGTCACCTGTGCATCAACCAGTTCTGAACCCAGTTAACTACTTTGGGTCCACACTTCAACTGCCTAACTTCCTGATAAGCTTACTACAGTATGTTGTACAGTGTCTATGGCCTTGCTAAAGCATGCATAGTATCCAACAAATCCAACTGATTCCCAAACACACTTTAGGAGGATTATTCATACTTGGTGCACTCTGGGTCTGCCATATGACAGGTAAAACTGAGTAACAGCTAAAACCAGACTCCAAAAGTGTCATTTTTCAGGTTGCTTAAAGTAATTTATGTTTCTCAAACTTCATAAATGGTCACCTTAAACTCTAGTGTTTTACAATTCCACAGTGCTTTTGTCAAGGGAAATGGACCTATACAGTCAATATCAGAAATATATATTTCAATATATACAGTGTAATAAGCTGTGCCTGACCCACCACACATCTAAGTTAATTTATTTTCAAATTAGTAGAAATAGGTTTGTTCACTTACATTCAGTAGACAGAACATTAGCTTGATGCTATGCCTCAAAAGAGGAGACTTAAATACAGGGTGCAAAGACACCATGCCAGAAAGCCATACTGGCTGGCATCTGAAGAGCACCTTCTTTATTTTACATGTGACTGCTGATATCAGTGCATGCTCAGTATGCTGTGAGGTGATATCATGATGCCACTCATGTTGTAATACCACACGCCTTTTGCCAAGTGCCAAAGTGCTCTAAAAATGCAAGCCCCATGTGTTTAAGGGTTTCTAACCACCTGAACATACCCCAACCTTCAAATTTTCATTGAGACTTTAAAAAGTAATGTTGTAACTCATTTTAACATTGGGACTGACAAATTACCACAGTAGAACAAAGCATTAATTTTACAAATTCTATTCTTCAATAAAGATGATAAATGGATATCACATTTAAATACCCAAAGCTGACCCCAAGCTTGGAGTCATTTTTGTAGCTGTGTCTAAAATGAGTATCATACATTACATTCATAAGGGATGACAGGATGAACTTGGATGTTTAGACAATATTGATATGCTCTATGTGACCTTTTCTGAACGCCCATCATTATACAGTCACACTAATAGTTACTTACATCTTTGTATATGTAAATTTGCCGGAGCTGCTGCACAAGGGAGGGAGCTGGATGTCATTGTCCACCAGGGACAAATGACCTGGCTAAGAAAGAGATTAGAGGAGTGCAGGAAGAGTTCATGGAATTGGGGAGGGGCCTTAGACAAGTAGCATGCACGGTAACCTTCTCAGAGGTGCTGCCCATCTATGGCGTAGGAGAGGCTAGGGAGTTCCACACCATGGGATTCAATCAGTGGTTGAAAAACTTGTGTGCAGCTCAGAGATTTGGCTTCACTGGGGACTGGGGGTCCACCTGGAGTGATGCAAGCTTATACTGTCATGATGGGCTGCATCTGTCCAGGAGGGGAACCAGGATCCTAGATGATAGGTTTAAATGCTTCATTGGCAAGCATTTAAACTAGCCAAGGGGGGAGGCACTGGAAAGGAGCAGGAAAATCCTAGCCCCCCCAAAAAAAATCATGGTAGTAAGTGCAGTAAACACCAACATAGAGGTGTCAATAGGGAGAAGGGCAGGGGCAAATGGAGAAAGTGACAAAGGCAAGAAGGACAGGGATGGGGCAAAAAGGAGTAAGGCCATCAGGAAATGGAGGGTAATGAGTGCCAATGCCCGTAGTCTGGGCAACAAGCTCCCTGAGCTGGTGGCCTTGATGGAAGAGGGATGCCTGGATATCCTAGCAGTCACAGAAACATGGTACACAGAAAACCATGACTGGGATGTTAACATTTCAGGGTACATAACCTACAGGAGAGACAGGCAGGGGAGAAGAGGGGGAGGAGTAGTTGTCTATGTAAAGGAAGGGATAAAAGCAACTGAACAAAAGAGTAAACAGGGAGGGGAGGAGGCACTGTGGGTCACCTTGGAGACTGGAAAGGGCACCACAATCTGAACAGGGGTTGTGTACAGACCCCCGTGTCAGGGGGAGGGAATGGACAAGGATATGATAGAAGGCATTCTTAGAATGGCAGAGAAAGGGGAGATACTGTTGATGACAGACCTGAATATGCAAGATGTTAACTGGAGCACATTTGCTGCAGCCACATCCAAGAGCAGGGCCATTCTTGATGCCCTACAGGTGGCAGGCCTCAGACAGCTAGTTTCAGAACCCACTCATGAGGGAGCAATCTTAGACCTCATACTCTCAAATGGGGGCAGTGAGAGGATCTCAGATCTAGAAGTGGGTTACCATCTGGGAACAAGTGACCATCAAACAGTGTGGTTCACGTTAAACTCAGCTACAGAGTGAAGCCATACAAAAGTGAGGGTACTGGACTTCAGGAGGGCTGACTTTGGCAAGATAGGAGAGTGCCTCAGAAAAGCACTAGCAAACAGGCTAGAAGGAGGTATGGAGCAACAATGGGGAATCATCAAAGCTGCCATCACAGAGGCAACAAGCCTTTGTGTGAAGCAAATAAACAAATCAAAATGAAAGAAAAAGCCACTATGGTTCTCAAAAGAGGTGGCTGTGAAAGTCAGGAAAAAAAAGATAGCATTCCGGAAGTATAAGGAAACACAGAAGGAGCAGGACAGAAAGCAGTACCAGTTAAGGCAGAAAGAAGCAGGGAGGGAAGTTAGAATAGCAAAGGCCCAAACTGAGGAAAAGATAGCCAGCTCAGTTAAGAAGGGGGATAAAACCTTTTATAGGTACATCAGCGAGCGTAGAAAGACAAAGGGAGGGATAGTGAGTCTAAATAGAATGAACAGTGGGTGGGCAGAGGGGGACAGTGAAAAAACAGGGACACTGGATGAATATTTCTTCTCAGTATTCACAAAAGAGGAGGGGGAAGTGCCTACTCCAATTAACAGAAGCACTCTTGATAAGGGGGTCAATCCCAGTCCTTTCACAGAAGAAAGGGTTCTGCAAGAACTCCTAAAACTGAAGGTGGACAAAGCAATGGGGTCTGTCGGAATTCACCCCAGAATTCTAAAAGAATTAAGGGGGGAACTAGTGAAACCACTGTTTACTCTTTTTAATAAATCATGGGAGGATGGTGTGGTACCCGAGGACTGGAGGAAGGCAGATGTGATTCCTCTTTACAAAAGTGGGACCAAGACAGAGGCAGGAAACTACAGACCTGTCAATTTGATCTCTGTGGTAGGAAAAGTGATGGAGTCACTTCTGAAGGAAAGAATAGTTGAGTACCTAGAGGCCAGTAGGGCACAGGACCCAAGGCAGCATGGGTTCACAGTGGGAAGGTCATGTCAAACGAATCTAATAGATTTCTTTTACTGGGTAGCCAAAGTAGTAGACCAGGGAGGGGCTGAGGACATGGCCTACGTAGACTTTAGCAAGGCATTTGACACAGTCCCACACAAAAGATTGATGGTCAAATTAACCAGCCTGGGAGTGGGTCCCAGGGTTGTAGCCTGGGTAAAACATTGGCTGGACAACAGGACACAGAAGGTAATTGTAAATGGAGTCCACTCTGAAGAAAGAGGGGTTACTAGTGGGGTACTGCAGGGTTCAGTATTGGGTCCAGTCCTTTTTAATGTCTTCATAAGTGACATTACAGAGGGACTGGAAGGAAAAGTATGCCTCTTTGCAGATGACACAAAGATCTGTAACAGGGTTGATACACAAGGAGGCATGGAAAGGATGAGAAGGGACTTGGCAAGGTTGGAGGAATGGTCAGAAGTATGACAGCTAGGATTCAATGCAAAGAACTGCAGAATAATGTACCTGGGAAGCAAGAACCCAGGGGAAGAATATGCAAAGAGCAAAGAGGGGAGGTAGTAACAACAACAATAAAGGAAAGGGACCTGGGGGTAATCATATCAGATGACCTTAAGGTTAGCAAGCAATGCGAGAAGGCAGTAGGGAGGGCTGGGGGTATACTGGGATGCATAGGGAGAGGCATCAGCAGCAGAAAACAGGAAGTTGTTATCCCTCTGTACAGACAGTTGGTGAGACCCTATCTGGAGTACTGCATCCAGTTCTGGAGACCCCATCTCCGCAAGGACATAGACAGGATAGAGGCAGTCCAGAGGAGGGCAACTAAAATGTTGCAGGGTCTGCAAGAGAAGCCGTATGAGAAGAGACTAAAGGTGCTTGATATGTAAACCCTTGGGGAAAGAAGGAGGGGGGCATGATATAAACTTTTAAGTACCTCAGTGGAATCAACAAAGTCCAAGAGGGTAGTATCTTTCAGAAAAAGAGATGTGCAAGAACAAGGGGACACAATTTAAAGATAGAGGGGGCGGTTCAGGGGTAATGTGAGGAAGTATTATTTCACAGAGAGGGCAGTGGATTCATGGAACAGTCTTCCTGAGGAGGTTGTAGGGTCTAAAACTGTGGAAGAATTCAAGAATGCATGGGATAGACATAAGGCAATTCTTGTGGGGGGTAGGAAGAAATAGGCTGTTGGTTAACTAGGATCTGCAGCCTATCCTGTAGGTAGGGAAATGGGCAGACTAGATGGGCCAAGCGGTCCTTATCTGCCAACAAAGTCTATGTTTCTATGTTTCTATTGACCACTAAGTGCCTGTATGTTTGTTTATGTGGCACAGCATGGTGTTTGCCTTATGGCAGGGAGTGTGCAAGCCTATTGCCACAGAATCAGTTTCCTTCTTTGGCCTTACCCTGCCTAGACTTCTTGTTCCAATAGACATGGATACTTAAATTTAATATTCATTCAAATCTTTATTAAAGAAAGGAATTCCTAAACAGAATGTTTTGTCCTACTATGGTAATTGTTTTAGTTACAATTGTAAAATGAGTTACAATATGGCTTTTTAGAAGTTTTTTTTTTAAAGTTCAGCTAAATAATTGAGACCAGTTTCTCATCTGATATTACGATCAGAGCCCTGGCCATATTTATCATCATAACCTTGGGGTCCAGGAAATAATTCTATATTAACTTTACCCTAGATAGTCCCTTATCAGACCTTGTTGTATTAAGATGTGGAGAATGGTGCACATAATGTTTTCAAATGTATCCTTTTGGTCCTTTTTGATGTAATAAATTTGTTCAAATTCCATTACATCTAACATCTAATTCGGCAAGTTTTCACAAATTGGTGGGATAGCATCCTTCGTTTAAGAAGGATGCATGTCTTCATTATAATAGATGTGATGGTCATAAATTTTTGTTTGTGTTCATCCAGATGGTTATTTACTGTAGATATGCCTAACAACAATAACAGTGTTAAGGTGATTGTTCTTCCTGCTATTTTTTTCAATGTATTTTAACAATTTGGGCCTGGGCCCAAAATTAGTGTGCTAAGGACAAGAGTGAATTAGATGAATCAATGTTCCTGAGTTGCTGGTGCATCTGGGACATTTATCTGGAATGGTATTATTAAAGTGATGCAATTTTGATATGGTATAGTAAGATCTGTGTATTATGTTCATTTGAATCTGTTGTAATTTTGTGGAATTTATGTTTGTTGTATAAGTACCAACTATATGTCACCATAGCTCCACTGTAATGCTAATCGTGATATATTTTTTTCCGTTTTTAACTCTTAATTTGTTCATATAATTTTTAATTTTGCTCATAATTGTTTCTTGTAACTGACCTGGAATCTACAAGTGAGCATCCACTCACAGGTGTTCTCCAAGATTTCATTAAATAAAAAATACATATAACAGAAATCAATTATTTGTGTATCTTTTTATCTAGCAGCAATATTATTAGATTTGGGTCCTCACATTGATTTATTGCACCATTATTACTTTTGATATACTTTTTTATTTGTATATACTGACATTTTTGTGTATGTGGTAACCCATATTGTTCCTTTAATTTTTCAAAGGATTGTAACTTATTGTTATCAAATAACATGCCCATTGATATGATACCCTGTCATGCCATGTTTTGAAGTTATCTCCATGTGTTGATGGTATGAAATTATAATTTTTTATAGATAGGGTGTGTATTTTAAGATTATGGTCTGTTCCTTTATTTTTGGTTGAACCTAGTCCAGCAAGTAATATAGAGGATAATGGCTGGGGTTTGGTTGATAACCACACTGTAATCACCTCGAGTGGTTGCTGGGGCAACATGGTAAATCTCGAGAGCGCAGCTCGAGAGGTTTACTGTAGCCCTAGTAACCATGAGAGATGATTTCAGGGTGGTTGTCACCTGATCCCCAGCCATCATCTTTTATAGTGTATGGTCAAAAAAACACTGTTTGCATTCTATGTGTGAAAATTATGGAACTCTGGTGCATTCTCTTTTCTTATGCCACTGTTTGGAAGTTCTGAAGTGTGGTTAACAACTTTTGAAATTCTAAACAGTGCATAACAAAGCTGTGGGACTGCTGATTTTGGTGGTTAATAGGCACTTACCATACATTATAATATTTTTAATCCTGGAACATTTTTTAAAGTTCTTTATTGCTTTTTGATAAGATGAAAATAAAAGATTCCTTAATTTGGGGTATGGATGTGCTTCCTGTTCTAGATAGTAGAGGTAGATATTACATTATTTTCATTTACCTAGTACCATATGGGTCTGTGTGATATGGTCGAAAGCCCAATCTCGATCAGTGGCAGGGTGAACATACATCACGGAAAATCTATTTCAGCGATGTACATCCCGGGTGCACAAGCAAATGGCACTGGAGACTTCAATTTTAATTGTTCATGCAGAGGGCTGTGCCCCCGCACCACCCTACTGAAGGATTCTTAACTCAAGGGGGACATGTCAGATGGGTGCAAAATCCTGAGGAAAAAATCTTGGGCTGGGGGCACAAAAATGTAGGCATGCCCAGACCTGAACCTGGAACCATCACAGCATTAGGCTGCCACCCACACACCCACCCACCCACCATGCTATGGGGCCAGATTGGCAGCCCTATGCCAACCACATTAGGCCAACCCTCCCTCCCTTCCATCACACTCACTTTGTCAAGTGCACGTGTACATGTAGCGATGTCCTGTGACTATATGAGCCCACCTCCCCATCTTGTCACCCTTTCTCAGCAGTAGCCCCATTGACATGCTGGGACTGAGTCGCTATTATTGCAATCACTCAATTGCTGATGCCCATGTCATGGGCTACCTACCATACATTCATAATCTGAGTGGTTACAGAGTAGATATAAAAGTCTGGTAGGGCTTGTTCCCCTTTCTCTTTCGATAGTTTGAGGGTTATCTATACTAGCCTTGAATTTTTATGTTTCCACAAAAATCTTGTTATGATAGGATAAAAACTATCAAAACATATTTGAGGCACTGGTATAGCTAAACTGTGGAAAATAAATATAATTTTAGGGATTCATTTTTTATTATTTTTATTGTATTTGTTTATGTATGTATATATGTATTTATGTATTATTTATTTATTTATTTATCTAGGTCTCGGATTACATTACCTTTGAACCAGAGGTTCTTTTATTAATGTTCCATCTTCTGGAGTGCGCAACTGTGGGGAGTTTCAAACAGGCACTAAAGACTTTTTTGTGGTGCCATGCCTTTTCTGGTATGGTATAGTGGGACTTGTTAGTCTGAATTTATTTTATTGTTCTGTGCTGATTCTATTACTGTTGCTTGATTTTACTGTAAAGTGCCTTGATATTTTGAAAGGCACTATATGAAATAAAGTTTATTATTATTATTTTAATAAGGACAAGGTTACAGTCCTCAAAAATAAGTGCAATTGAGAATGGTGCAGTACAGAGAAGCCCAGGAGCCTTGTCTAGGGTGGTAAGTGGGAAAGTCTGGGGAGGGACTGGGGGAGGTGTGAGTGGGAGGGAAGGTGAGAAGGGGAGCATGAGGGAGGGTAATGAGGTGAGAGAGAGTAGCCTAGGTAGGAAGAGAAAAAGGAACCTGGGTGGAGGGGGACATGCCTTAGATGCTGCAGTCACACTTGTTAACAGTAGTTAGATGACTACAGAGATTTAGTTTAAATGGGCTGAGTTTTGAAAGGGTGCAAGTGCTTAGGGGGGTCATTTAGCCAGTACGGTGCCCTAAATCTGAAGGAGCATTGGGCCAAGGTGGTGCAGCAAAAGGGGTATGAAAGGCTTATGTCAAACTGCCACAGGTTTGATGGGGGTTAGATACCCTGTTAAGGAGGTTTGTTAGGGAAGGGGGGTGAGGCTTAGGCAGATTTTCTTTCCAAACAGGCAAGTCTGTTACATTATATGGCCTATAAGGTTCAGCCAGCCAGTCTGGGCATATCATTTGCAAGTATACGTAAGTCTCGGAGCTCCAGAGGCTAGCCTGCAAATTTTGTTAAGGGCAGTGTGAATTCTCTTGAGGGGGAGAGTTTGTGGCAGATCCATAGATTACAACACCACAGTCAGTTATGGAAAATAGGGAACTGGTGATAGCTAGGTGTAGGGCTTTAGGGGTAAGGCAGTGTCTGTACCAGTAAAGGAGCCCTGGTTTGTTGTTTCCTGTCTTAGTAATATATCAACATGGGCCAAAAAAAGACACGGTTGTGTCAAGTGTAACGCTGAGGTATTTGAACTGTGTGACTTGCTCAAGAGGTGTGTTACTATGCTTCAGGATGTAGAGCTGGTGGTACTGATGCCTGTTCTGTGGGCTTCCAAAAAAGCATAGATCTCATTTTTTTATAGTTTAGGATCAGTCTGTGACCTGTGAACCATTTATATATGGCTGTTTAATCATTCTGTAGTTCATGATTCAGACTGAGGAGGTCAGGGTGACTGGAAAAGATGACATCATCAGCAGCATAAAGGAGTAGGTTGGTCATACAAGATTAGGAAAGGGAGTCCAGAAATTAAATAGCACGGTCCCCTAAATTGAGCCTTGTGGTACTTTGGATCGAACTGGGCTGCTCTCTGATAGTGCCTCTCCTATTTTTACATTCTACAAGTGATCACTGAGGTAGCTGTTAAACCATCCAGTAACATCAGAAGATAGACCTACAGTAGGGAGTCTGTCCAGCAATAAGGTGTGGTTAACTGAGTCAAAAGTCTTAGTGAGGTTGAAGTGAATTGCCCCCTACAAGTATTCTTGGTCTAGTGAGTGAGAATGAAATTGGTGTACCCTAGAAGTACAGTGGTGGTCCTATGTGCTTTCTGAAAGCCATGCTGTTAAGGACACAGAATGGTGTAGTTCTCAAGGTATTTGGACAGCTGGTCAGTGACTGTGCATTCCAGTACCTTAGAGAGAGGGGGGTAGGATAGAGATGGGATGGTAGTAGGAGGGTTGGGATCTGACACCCTTTTAAGGATAGGTGTGACCACCGCTGCTTTCCAGTGTAATGGGGAAATGGCCATAGCAGACAGATAGGTCGAGGAGTTTGGTGAGTGGCAGAATGAGAGTCAGTGGTTAGTTCTATAAGTTTAAGGTCCAGTTTGTTGTTGCTGGCTCTTAAGTTCCCTAAGGCATGACAAAGGTATTTTTGTGGCTTTAGTAGTGGAGATTTGTTTAAAATAGAAAGAGAGGGGGACTGGAGAGGAGCTAATATTACTGCATTTGACTATACTGGGTAGCATGCTAGATGAGTCAGTATGCCACTGAAGTCTGAGAAGGCTACATTTAGGGCATCCACAAAGCTTTTGGGTCTGGAGGATGAGTCTACCAGCTTTGATGATAATGGGTGGGGATCTACTGGGAGTGCCTATCAGTTCTTTGAGGTTATTCCAAAATCTCCAACCATCAACCCAGGTGTTAGAGAGCACATCTCTATAGTATTGGGATTTAGCTCATTGTATTTCCCTGGTGCAGGCATTCCTGGCAGTTTTGTAGTTTTGTAGTTTTGAAGGTCAGATAGTTTGCCAGTGGCCAGTGCATGGTGCCATAGGCTGTCATGGGTGGCCATTTGATACAATAGCAGAGCAGTGATCTAGGGGTTGATCAATCCCTTAACCTTCCACTTTTTTATGGGGGCAAATATATTTCAGGCATTATTGTAGATGGTGATGAAATAGTCAAGTGCCTGGTCAACAGTTTGTGCATTACCAGTTGAGGACCAGTCCAAGTTAAGTAGGTGGGCTTGGAAGAGTTGGAGTTGTCCATTTTCAGGACCTGGTACTCCACTATTTTAGAAGGGGGCTTGTGTGACCAATTAGACCAGAAGCAGAGGACAGGGGAGTGGTCACTTATAACATCAGGGAGGATGGCTGTGCCAGAAATTCTGTCTGGGCAGCTGGAGATGATCCAGACTGTGAGAAAGCTGGAGCCAGTCTGATGATTAAATTTGGTGAGGGAGGTTTCTAGTTGGGTAATGTTTAAGGAGGAGAGGGATTCTTTGAATGGGGCAGCAGCCAGTGCCTGTCAGTTAATGGTAAAGTCCTCAAGGGCAATCAGTTCCATTTTAGAAGGAAGACTGGACAGGTAGTCAACAAGGAGGTTAAACCCATACATCTGTTCCTGGGGGGGGGGGGGTAAATAGACCAAAATAACAGAGAGGGATTTCCTAGTGTGGCCAATAAATTGCCTTCTGTGTAGCAGTTTGATATTTTCTCAACATCTCTTGGTGGGAGGGAAAGACCTTAAAGTTAGTCTTTGATATACTGTAGATTGTGCATCCTCACGCTTTTTTGCCTATCCTGTCCTCCCGAAAGATGGTGTATCTGATCAAGTGATATGACCAAGTCAAGGATCAAGGGCAATAACCATGTTTCTACTACAGACACAGTACAAGTCACATTAAACTGTTCCTCCAACTCACTGGTTTAGCGTTTTTCAGTGAGTTGCTTCTTGTGTGCACTTCTCACAGCAATGAATTAATAAAAGTTTCCTAATGGTTTCTATCTAGCTGCCTTTTAATTTCAGCTTACTTTGCAGCTCTCTGGAAATGTTTATTACTGCAGTGCAATGATCAGTGCACACATTAAGCAACTCACAAAAAATGCTTAACTAATGAGTTGAAGCCTTATCTCACTACGGTACTGTACTGTATGACATTGTGCAGTACAGTACTGTACTGCACAAATCTGCCCAATTCTGTTTCCATTTGCTGTTTATTTAAAAAAAAAATTCCAGGCACCCAAGTTTGTAGTGATTCACCTCCATGATTCACTTTCAAACCCCCGATCACTACAGGTGCTATACAATACCTACACTTTCACTTTCCCAACCCCTAATGCAAAAAAGGGTTAATTCCCTGCCAAAACAGTGTACAGTACTGCTGTACAAGAAATACTTTTCTGCAAGTCAGTAACTTCCCTATTTATTTCAAAAATAGGTACAGGTACTGGTTTGTACTGTGGCTTTATGAAAGCCTGATTCCTGCCACCACTGACCTCTGATGAAGCCCACAATCACTTTCACATTCCAGGTCCCCGACGCAGATCCCTGCGCAGATCGCATACCGTAGCCTGTATTTTTGGAAGGAGTAGGAAAGCTGCTGATCAATGATGGAAATTTGCACAGTACAGCTAAAATCTCTACTGAGTACTGTACAGGTACAGGTCAGGAAGGGGAATCGAGGAGAAATCAAGAGCCGAATTTCAACAGCGAGCAAGCGGGCGGGTAGCAAACCAGCGGTGCAGTCTGTTTTTACCCAGATTCCACACTTAATCTAAAATAAATAACTTCTCTACCTCCTGTGCCCTTATTTTTTTTCTGAAGTGGGATTACTATACTGTGTTTTACAGTACTATACTTATAGTAGTAGTCAGGAAGGGGAGTCAATCAGAAAGCGAGAGTCAAAAATCAACAGCGAGCGGGCTGGTAGCAGATGAGTGGTGCAATCTGTTTTTACCCAAATTCCACAGTAAATTACTCTAAAATAAATAACTTCTCTACCTCCTGTACCCTTATTTATTTTCTGAAGTGTGGTTACTGTACTGTGATTCACAGTACTATACATACAGGACTATACAGTAGAAGCAAGTGAGAATCAAGATAGTGGATAGTGCTGGAACTAAAAAACCCACATTATGTACTGTTCTATAAATGCATTTGAAAATGCATTACATACCAATTAGAGATGGAGCTGAAGTGCATTTACAGTGGCTGAAAGTGCACTGCATGTGAGCTGATGACTACTTGAAAAAGTGTATGTTAAAAGATACCTAAACAAGCAGTTTTTTTAAAACTGCAGACTCCAAAATCTCACTTCATCGCGAGGTAAAGTAAAGGCTGCTGTTTACAATTATGCTAAAACTGCACTTATGTAAATAACATAAATGCAGGTTCATAGCTTTTGAAAAATGTAAACATCAGCCTTTCACTTTCAAAAAACAGCCATAGTTTCTCCCTAAGATGTCTGCCAAGTGTGTTAAGTGATGAATCATGATGACGTAATCGGAGCCAGAGCCACAGACCCCCATATATTTCTACAGTGCTAACTAGGTGTTCTTTCCCTCTTTGTTTTGAATTGTTGCACCAGAATGATCAGCACCATGTATTACCTCATGGATTATTTTGATCAGCACATGCTAGGCTATAATTTTGTTCATTTTGTTTACTTTAACTTGTGGAAAATATTTTGCATTCCAGCTGACTTTTTCCTTGGCAAACTGCATTACAGTACAACACTTCAAATACCTGATGATCTAGCGGTTATGTAATACACTACATTTTATTTTTAGTTAACCAGGAGAGACACGCTAAGATGAATGCTTGTTTACAGTAGTGGCCTGGGAGCACAAGGACGTTTAGTGACTCGCTGATGGTCACATAGCAAAATACTGGTCTGGTTCAGTTCCAAAGCTCATGTTCTCTTGTTAATCCACAGATAAGGCTTTCTTTTTCCATGTGAACCCACTGCATCTAGCCTGCCTTCTGTTGAACACCCCACCATCCATACCCTGTCCTTAATACTGCCTGGTGCCGCATATGTGCTTACGGTCTCATGAAGAGAATTATCATACATCAGATTGTAATCTTGTACCTCAGAGAGTTGTGCACACCTATACTGATACGTATCATCAGCTGGCACTGTTAAAAAATGCCTCACAAATCACTCTCCAGTCCACATTCTCAATGTTTGACTTCTGCTCCCACAGTAAACATTGAGTGGATCACCACCCTTCTGCACAGTGTTGTGTTTTTTTCCCCAACTCATTAACCAATAACTAGGTCTTCCTGGAGGGCCAAGCAATAAGCATCATGACCCACCAGAAAAACTGCTGTTCATGCCCTCATAAGGGCCACACTTACAATGGATAAATATTATTAGCAGGAGAGTCACACTAATACCTTGATTGAATCCACATGACTTCCAGGATCAGTCTATTCCTTTACCTGTGATCTGCAGAACTCCACAGGACAGTTCCCAGTAATTATTCTCCAGTACTTTTCTGTGATCTACCCACAATGCTAGTTGACTGGCTACAGGGTTCCAGATAAGGTGAGTACTGCCCTGTTGGAGGCAGTATAGCACAGTGGGTTAAGGCTCTGAACTGCAGATCTGGAGACCTGGGTTTGAATCACACAGCCGCTTAGGTGCATACTGTGTGATTCTGAGCAAGTCACTTAACTTCCTTGTGCTCCCAGGTCATATCTGGAAACAAGTTGCAGCTTAGTGTGCTACTCCTGATTTAACAATGTTCCCTGTTTCCTTTCCCCAGTTTTACTCACCTCATTTTAGGAAATACTCTTCAGAAATTTTTTTTAAAGAGTACCAGTACTCACCCAACATTTGTAAATGTCACCTGGTAAACAAATGCTCCATCCTGTATAGAACAGTGCTCCATGACATAACTGGTGATTCAGAAGTCAGTTTCTTCCAAAAGTACAGCACTTGTATGCATCCCAATTTTGTTTTGCTCTTATATTTTAAAACTGGTGAGTAAATTACTCCAGCCTGCCAAAATTGTGTGGAGCATTGTTGGCACCTGATCAAATCTCATCTAGAAACAAACTGCATTCATTTTAAAAAGTACTCCTCACAGGGGGCGTGGCTTGGCTCAGATCTTGATTGCCGCCTAGAGTGGGAGCGCTCTTAATCCCCGGGCTTTACTCCAAATATATTGCAGCCCTACTAATTTAATTGCATTGCTGGAAAGCAGAATCTATGCTACGCACAGACAAGATTGTGATCATGTACTTAGAGTTGTCTTTTTTCATTAGCTGATTCAGTCATTCAAAGATCGAGATGGTGCTACGCAATTACCCTGAGGCCCCTGCAGTTTCAAGTGCACAGCAGACGAACAACATGTTTATGGCCATCCTCAAACAAATGTCAGAAGTTACTATTGCCTCAAATAACACCACCAGTGCTTTGCAACAATTAGATGCTAAGTTAAGTCGCACAAAAAAGAAAGCAGATCTTAATGCTGAGGCTATCGGTCAACTCTCCGCCACTATCAGGGAGCAGGGTAAAACGATAAACTACTTGCAAAATAAGCTGGATGATATAGAAAACCACAGCCGTAGGAACAATTTGCAGTTTATCAGCTTTCTTGAGGGAGCTGAACAAGGTGCTCCCCTGGACTTTCTCTATAATGCCCTCCCAGAACTGCTGCATCAGGATGTCCCCCGGGCTAACTATGGAGTGTACCCACAGAACGTTGAACCAGATGCCCAAACGCGGTAAAAGGCCCAGACCAAAAATGGCACACATTCTCAATTTTGCAGACAAGGAATGGATCACGGTGAGAGCATGAAAGCTAGGCCCCCTATCTTGCAGAGGACACAGGTTCTCATTTTCCAGGACTACTCTCATGAGCTAGTGTCTAGAAGGAAAGAATACAATGAGGCAAAAAAACTGATGCATAGTCGGGGCATAACGTTTTCGCTCAGATATCCTGTTGTTATGCGTCTGGAGATCGAAGGTACATACATGTCTTTTTCTACACCAGAAAGCATAAACCAATATTTGAGTACCCACAAAGTGCCACAATGCTGTCCTGAAGTCATGCTACAAAATCAGACAACAGCAGCCACTGATCTTAATAATGAGTCCAGACCAAATGGTATTCTTATGTCTGATGCTGATAATATGCCTGACTGCTTTAAATTTCAGGGCTAGCCAATGGCTCTCCCAGCCAGATCTCACAAGCGGCAACAATCGGGGAGGCACCAGAAGCAGCATCACCCTCAAGATAGGATGGGGGATTCAGCAGTGGACACTTCAGAAGCCTTAGTGGAACCGCTTTCCTGATTCTGCACACTGAATCATTTTGCCCCTCTAATGCCATTGGACATTACCGAAATCTACCGACCGGTACAGACCCCCCAAAGAAGAAATGATGCAAGATACACTGGGGCCTGAATCTACTAACCAAGGACAAAATGTAACTCAAGTGGACATTACCAGTTTGCCTCTGCCTGCCAAACCTCCGACTAATATTGCCTCAGATTCTACATATCAAGAACTATCCGATGCTGCTTTGCTTCAGGCTGCAGAGCATCTGGACCCACCTTAGATAAGCGTATCTCTGTATCTCATGTTTTATGTAATATGTTACTGCCAGCTTTATAGGTCATAGTGTGCAATCTCTTTAAAGGCATGATATTCGTAGGTCTATTCTCCAGTGTTAGCATAAGATTTCAAACAGCAACTGCCTGAATGTCTTTTCTGACTCTATATGGGGGGGGGGCATATAGGAGCAATCTATCCTACGAGTTACAAATATGGTAAGTTTCTTAGGGCAACTTCCCCTTATATTCTGAATCTCTACAGCCATAATGATGAACTGGACAAGGGGAACCCCATTTCTCAGGCAGTTTTTCCTTTGACACTACTCCTCCCTCCTGTTACAGGCCTAATATCTACTGGGGCTTTTGGGTCTGGATCATCTCTCGCTGAGCTTAACACAAGATCTTGTGAATGAACCTTACAGACCAATAACTGCTCACCCCAAGGGAAGGTGATAACCTGCTTTGGGATTGACCTCCACTTTTGGAACTATGCTGCTCTTGTTCCCATGGTCTGACTTGGTGGATAGGCCTGCAAGGTTAATACTACCTCAGCCAAAAGTTTCCACCTTAGCCATTGTGCAAGGTTATGCACTCAATGTACATAGTTTAGTTATTCTGATGTTTTTTCTGTTAATGTTGTCAACCTTACTAATTACAGTGTTACGATATCTTAAAGTGAATAATTTGCAACCTTACAGTTCTGTTTCAACCGACATCGCTCTGACCCCATGTGATAGCAGTATACAGGACTCAAAACTTACCCTTAACCCTGACTTAACTCCCTCCCCCTAGGTTACAGATTACACCAAATTGGCTAATCTATCCCTTTTTAATCCTGACTATGGATGAAATTTCCATGATAACCTGGAATGTCAGGGGGCTCAACTCCCCGTCTAAAAGAAAGCAAATCCTATCGCACTCAAAGAAACTAAAAACTCAGATCACCTTCCTCTGAGAAACCAAGTTAACCAAACAAGACCATAAATATTTGGTTAAAGACTGGGTGGGGCTAGAAATCCATGCAAGTGCTCCAACCAAAAAGAGGGTAGTAGCCATACTCATACACAAAGCTCTCCTCTGGACGGTTATTCATAGTAAAGCGGATCCACATGGCAGGTGGGTGATAACCACACTAGACATGCCACATAGTCAAATCTTAGCTCTAAATATATATGCACCAATGAGGACAATCCCTCTTTTTTTGTGGACCTCAATGCAAAATTGGGATCTATGTCAAAACTGAATATGCCAATACTGACGGTGGGCGACTTTAATCTGACCCTTGTGCCTATGTTGTATAGAAGCGATCAAGGGGAAGGAATGTCATTTACATGGGGTCCAAGCTGTAAAAGACCTTATTTCTGAACACTGGTTAGTGGATATTTGGAGACTGGCCCACCCTTCCCAGCATGATTACACCTTCCATTCTGGGGTACATGGCTCCTTCAGTGTGCTAGATTTCTGGCTAGTATCCCAATGCCTTACACCCAGTACCTCAGAAATTAGCATTCTTTCCATTATCATATCGGATCACTCCCTAGTCCAGCTGATCCTGTAATGGGGTCCTATCACCCCTAAATTCTCATCCTGGTGATTAGACCCTCTCTTTATGCAGGACCCAAAATTTATAGAGTGGGAAAAGGCTGAAACACAACTTTTTATACAAGAAAACCCCACCTCTGAGACCTCTTCCCCTGCTACTTGGGAGGCCTACAAAGCAACTATGCATGGGAAGATTATTGGGTATGCCACCTATAGAAGATGCTGTAGGGAAGCAGAACTTTCCAGTTTAGAAAGTGAACTACTAGTGTCAGAACAAGAGTTTAAAAAGCTATCATAGCCCTCTCTCTCCTCCTTATGTGGTAGAAGAGTTTTGCAGCTGCACACAAAAATTAACAAATTGATTTCCAGGAAAGCTGACCTTGCCCTACTCAGAATATGGCATAAATATTGGGAGAGGGGGAGGCAAAGCAGGTAGAGTGTTAGCCTGCCAACTACGTAAACAACAATCCTGCAGATACAAAGCAGGACTAAAACATCCTAAGACTGGAATTATTCACAATAACCCCAAAAAAGTGAATAAAATTATGGCCTCATTTTACTCCCATCTGTATACATCGACCAAATCCAATAAATTACCCGTAACCCAAGCCTTCCTCTGCTCCATCGGATTACCTAAATTATCCCCTCTCCAGAAAGATATCTTAGATGCACCCCTTTTGCCTCAAGAAGTTTCCTATGCTCTAATGGCACTTAAAATGGGGAGGTGATGATTTTCCTGCGGAATTTCTTCAGGCGTTGTCCTCCCTAATCTCCCCTCTACTATGACAAGTATTTATAGAATCACAAGCCCAAGGCATTTTGCCACTATCCCTTCGTGAAGCCACTATTACTGTCCTCCCCAAAAAAGGGAAAAAACCTGAGGTAACGGCTAGTTACTGTCCCATCTCACTGATCAATGCCAATAGTAAAGTATATGCTAGAGTGCTGGCTAATAGGCTAAATCCGATTCTTCCACACCTCATACATCCCTCACAGGTGGGGTTCATGAAAGGCAGGTACAGTTCTGACCATCTCTGAATGCTTCTCAATCTTATACATTTAGCAAAAGTTGCGCCACACCTGTGGCAGCTTTGGTGATCGACTTTGAGAAGGCTTTCAACTCAGTCGAATGGGACTATCTATATGAGGTATTGCATCACTTTAGATTCAGACCCTGGTTTATTTCTGCTGTAACAACCCCATATACAGCTCCCTTGGTGAAGGTACTCACCAATTCTACTCTATCAGAACCCTTCCAGTTATATAGGGGAACCAGACAGGGCTACCCTCTTTCCCTGCTATTTTTCCTCTTAGCAGTGGAACCCTTGGCTGCAGCCATTCACCAGCACTCTATTATTACAGGCATTGGGTCAGGACAGTCTCAGCCCACAACCTTAATGTATGCTGATAACTTGTTGGTGGTACTGGGGGATGCTACAAAATATATCCCTCCTCTCCTCACCCTACTAAAGCAATTTACCAATGCCTCTGGGCTTAAAGTTAATCAAGCCAAAACAGAGATTCTCCCACTTAACTGTTTGTCTATCCTACAGCATGTCCAGTTTTGGCTTAACATGGTCACAAGATTATATTACCTATCTGGGCATAAAGGTAGGAGCAAATCTTGGAAAATGGTGGGATAATAATCTAGGCACTTTAATTTCTAAAAGCAAAATAGAATTGGATTGAATATTCCTCCTCAGTCTTACACTGGCCGGGAAAATCTCAGCCTTTAAAATGACTATTGCTCCTATGTTTTTTGATTTGCTATCACATATTCCTCTCCCCCCTCCCCAAAACTTGGCTTTCCAAAATCGACAAAATGATTGGCTCCTTTCTATTGGGGGGGAGTTAAACCACATTTTGGGAAGAACTTGCTTCATGCCCACTGGCAGCAAGGGGGCTGGGGTCTCCCTTGGATGGAGGGTTATAAAATCACTTTCCAATGTTCCCAAACTATCAAGTGATTTCAACCCCTTGATAAAGACTCCCCTTAGTGGCTTTTGCTTGAGCAATCAGTTAGTGGTACCCCTATAGCAGCCACCTTGTTATGGCTTAAGACATCTCCTGATCTCTTATCACATCCCACCATTGGCCCATCCATGAAATACTGGAGAACATTTCACAAAAAATTAAAGAGTACTGATCTCCCTGTGTTATATACCCCACTATGGAACAACCCTGATATAACAATAGATGCTACTCCTTTAAACCAGACCAAATGGCAAGGTAAAGGTATCCTACTCCTAAAAGCTGTATTAGTAGAAAATTCCTTAGCAGTAGAAAACTTCCAGCAGTTGCAGCACAAATGGCAACTACCCACTTCTGACTTCTGGAAATTCCTTCAGCTCAGAGATGCCTTAAAACAAATATTATATAAAGGAGACCCTGCAATTGATTTATCACTCCCAGTATCCATATGGCTTAACTTCCCAAAAGGTCTGGTCAGTAAACTCTATGACTTATTAAGGGACTCTCAGCCTTCCCCTAATCTCTCTTCTATGTCCAAATGGGAGAACATTTTAAACATACCAGTTACGGAGCAACAGTGAAGACAATGTTGGCAGGTGGGTCACTCTGCTTATACTGATGCCCATAGCAGACTTATCCATGACAAAATATTACACTTATGGTACAGAACTCCCGCCATACTTAAGATGATGAAAATTCACCCCGAGGACAACTGTTGAAGATGTCACCAGCTGGGGGGTGACCTCTACCATATACTTTGGCTCTGTCCCCTGATCTCAGAAATTTGGAAATCCATTTTGCAAATAGCTAGCAATATTTTACACTATAATATTTCCCATAGTGCCCCACTTATACTACTAGGCATGAAATCTGATGCTCCTAACATAAAATCCCATGAGCTTAGATGGTTAATTAAGCAATAAGCTATGAGGGGTGTGGTTTATCAGGGATTTACCATGGCTGGTGTGGTTTGCCCTCAAGGCACAGCTGAGTGGGTACATCCTCAACAGCCGTGGTAAATCCCTTGATAACCCACACCCCCAAGTGGCTTATTGCGATTATATCATGAGATCTTGGTATAGATTTAAGCTGAAATTATTTTATTTTGTTTGTTCCTGTGTAAAAAAATGCATTTTATTAGGAAATATTGTTGCACAAAAGAAAATAGTCCCTAGCTGATTCAGTCCCTAGCTGACTCATATGAGCTGTCGAGAGGCGTTAAATTCAAGCTGCTTGCTGCAGACTGGAGCTGATGAGCTTGGCTGCGAGAATGCCTATGTGATTGCCACCTCACTGTGGTCTCACAGGACAATGTGTGCTCTCAGGTTGAGTTTCTGGTGCGAGCAGTAAGTGAGCACGGTCGCACTGCACAGCACACGTGTGCTTTTGGGTTAGGTTTCTGGTGTGAGCAGGAAGTGACCGAGTTGCGTGTTTTTTTTTTGTTTTTTAAATATATATTATTTTAATATGGAGTAGTGAGGTAGCCTGTTAAACTAATGAGGGCAGAGTGGATCAGAGACGGTGATGAGGGAACCGAAAGGTGCAGTGGGAGTCCAATGGAAGGCAGACAGCGCCATGGCGGACACTGAGGTGAGGTGGGTGCAAATTCAGCATTTATGGGGAAATATATACTCAAGAGTATTTTTTTTTTTTAAGTGCAGATCCACTTTTGGTGGGGGTTTGTGTTACATGATGTGCTTTGCTGAATAGGATGTCATCGGAATCAGAGACCACCGGTTGGCGAGCATTTCAACATGGCGGATCTCCGGTTTGAATTTCCCATGTCTGATGATTTTTAAGAGATGCGGCTGGCTGGCACCCTTTTCGGTGATTATCAGAGGATTTACAACAGAGGTAAGGTGCCAGCCTGCTGTTCTCATTGGTCGGTGTCCGAGGTCCATGGTATAATGCAACTTAGTATGCAAATGAAATAAATTCTCCTTAAAAATTGGAGAAGCTCCACTATACCTAATGTATTGGAAATACTACCTATGCCTACACGCGTCTGTGAAATGGACAGGCGCTCCTTCTGGCCAATGGACAATTACTATTTTTTCATCTTTGCTTGTCCCATTATTTGGCATACCTGGCTGAGAGAGCTGGTGTTGGTTGAACTATTGTCCCTGTTTGTATTGGATCTGTTGTATACTAGTGTCTTTGCTTAAATATCTACCTGTATATAACTGTAATACTGATATCAAGATATTCTTCAGTCCTAACTAACAGGTTGACGTAGTAGTTTATAGCAATAGTTTGTTTGTTGCTGATTGTATTTTCTTTTATAGCTTTCTTTCCTTCTCCTTTTGTTTCACTAGAGATAGGCCAATGTTTTTTTCTTGGTACCATATGCTAAATTTAATATGGCCAGTTATGTTTTATTTAATAGACGTACTTCAAGCCAACTCTTGTAAGCCTAATAGGTTGGGTCCTACCTTATTACAAATGCCACGACTTCCTAGTTACTCTGTGGTATCTTTCTGTATATCTTTTCAGGTAACCTCTAGAGTCAGCTATTGGAAGGTACATCTACCGAAGTTCATGAAGCCTTGACTATTCAGCAGTGGTACCTCCTTATGACCTAGTAGTCTTTGCACAACATAAGTAAGTGCCTATCCTACGACCAGTTAATAATTTACTTTGACTGTCTGTATGTGTCTCTATATAAGTCTCTTGTAGGACTATGGTTGTAATGTTAACATTATATAGCTGGTCCTATCCAGCTACTGTACTCAATGTCTATCTCTAACTTATATTTGTATGTTTTTTTCACTATATGATGAAACAATAAAACTTTTAACTGAAAAAACGTACTCCTCCACTCTGTCTAGACTTTTGTACACACCTGAATTTGGTTTTACTCATCTCACTTTCAAAATGAAGAGTACAGTACTCATCCCAAAAAATCTTATCTGGAGCCCTGGCTAGCTAGCACCCTTTCAAATCTAAAATGAGCTATACACGACTCCCTCAATACTGACCTATCAAACATCAACACCCCCCTCACCCAAGACTAATCTCCCTACACTGAATTCAAGTAACAGTTTAGGTGTAGCCCTGCCACTCTGATTATTTGTCATCACTGGCTACTCTCATCCATCATCAGGTAATGATCATGATGTTGGCTGCCCCACATTTCAGATATCACAGTGATCTGCTCATCATCCTCCTTCATGTCTTCAACTAAACTGAATATAGCTGTACCCTGCTGGAATGGCCTCTTCAGTCACTCTCTGGCATTCTTTTGTCTCACCTGCTCCCCACATGAAAAAATGGTGAGTTCACTACCCTTTCACATCATGAATGGGGTTAGTACAGTCTCCCGTGTTATTTTTACATATTAATAATAAACATGATCTTCTGGTAAGCCAGGCTGATAGCTGCATTGCACAAGTGGAAAAATAGGCTTTCCTACCCATATAAGATCTAATCCACCTATGATTAGGCAGTAATAAATGACATGCATAATGATGTGCACACCCATCATTTAGCAGTGCCTAATCAAAGGTAACATAGATCTTTTAAGGAAAGGAAAGCCCATCATTCCCCTTGTCCCCTGCTGCTATCAGCCTGACTTACTGGAAAGATATGTCTATATTTGATATGTTAAAATAAAACAGGCACTGTACTACTTGCATTCATGATGCAGAAGGGTGATGAGCTCACCAGTTTTTGGTGTAAGGTGCAATAGTGAAGAATGAATACCAGAGGGGGACTGAGAAGGTCACTCTGGCAAGGTACTATTATATTCAGAGAAGGGGGAAGACAGAAGGAGAGAAATATGAGCAGATTACTGTGAGAAATAAGATGTAATCTGCGAGCACCTTGATCACTACCGGACCCCGTTTTCCTGGCCAACATTCCCCTTACCATAAAACCAGTTCATGCAATTGTCCAAGGCTGTGTGTGGATATTAATGTATGAAATGGCTGTCACTATATGTTCAGTCAATTCACTACCAGTCTAGTATCGCTTGTAAAGCAATTTGGGATACGATGTGTATGAAAACCACTATATAAATGCTGCTTCTTATTATTATTGATATTATTTCCCATCGAAAAAGAAGACAAGACAAGCATATATTTGAGATTTAAGAAAATATGAACTCCAACCTTGGACTGCACAAGAACTTTGCTAGAAAAAAGTGGTGGCTCTAGTGGGTGTTTAAGGGTGTGGTTGCACCCCCCCCCACCACAGTAACGTACTTGCTTGCTGCTGCTGCATTTCTCTTTGTTGAAGAAGTCAGATTTATTGATTGTACAAATGTTTACATTCAAACTATGGATTACATTTGTAGGTTCTGTCAAAAACGTACTAGAAAAGAATAATGAGAGAAAATATAAAGGTTTAATAAAAATGTTAAAAAGTGCATATTAAGCATACACACCATGCCAGTACCCCCATGTGTAGCATTTTGGATCTGCGATAGCCACTAGATCACCAGGTTATTCAAGATTTGTACTGTACTGTGGTTTGCCACAGAGAAAATCTGTTGGATTAAAACACAATTTCAGCATGTTAAACAAAATGAACAGAACCATAGCCTATCGTGTATTATATAAAATAAATCACATGATTTTGACCACTTGGGTGAAGCAAGTCTATACAAAGGGATTAAAGAACTAATTAGAACTATAGAGAGCCATTTATCTCTCTGACTTTGGCTCCAATGATGTCATCACATAACACATTTGGTGACCATTTTAGGAAACAGGTAAGACATTTTTTTTTAAATCCGAAGGCTAATTTTTCAATATTCAATTGCTTTGGAACCACATTTAGGTAAATTATATAAATGTAGTTTTAGCATTAATGAATACAGTAGCCTTTCCTTTAGTCACCTACAGAGTCAAAATTTTGATTAGTTTGTTGTCAAAATGTTGTTTAGCTATCCTTTAAGCATTTTGAATTGCCACTGTATTAGCAGCACAAAAATACAATGCCAGAGCAATGAGCTAGAGGAACAGTTTAATCGGACTTGTACTGTTGAATATCAGGTCTATAGTATGTCGTCCAGACCTGGAACTTGGATAGCTTGGGTAGGAGGCTTCTAATGTTTATGGATGCCACTTTAAGGGCTACAGAGGTATTTTTTGATAGGCTAGGGGAAAGAGGGGGGCCAGAGTTGGGCTGAATATTTCCTGCCTAGCAGGAGCAGCAGGTGTGCGATCCATGGTAGTACTTGACATAGAAGTTTTAGTTTTGTAGGTGATATGAGTTGCTTGACTTAAGTTAAATGGGATACAAATTTGGCGTTAGTGAATAGGGAACCAAGGGAGAGTATGTTCAAAAGCAGAGTTGTTGTTGAGTGTTAAGGTAGGGGGCACAGAGAGATGGGGGTCAGAAATGCTGTTACAAGTTTCTAGACTCACAGATTGTAGGTGTCAGCATGGGGAGCACTCTGTGCTATGTGAGAGTTCATCTATAGTCTCCTTGGTTTGGGAGAGAACATTGATTAATATCAGAGTGATGATTGTGCAGTAGAGCTTCATTGTGTTGGGAAGGTGCTGTTTGAGAGGCAGGGAGGAAAACCTGTGGAGAGTGAGAGCTAAGGGGGCCTTCAGTAAAGAGAGTGGTAGAAGAGAATTGAGAAGGGGACTGGGGGAGTTGTGAAAGAGCAGAAGAAGATGTACAAGTAACAGGTTGTAAGTGGCACTACACAGATTGCACAGTGGATAGTGTTCCTTCCTTAGGTAAAAAAGGTCAGGGGTTTGACACTGGACTGGTGTGGAAGTTCTGAATAGTGGTGGTTACATAGAGGAAGAGCTGGTTTGGAGGCTTGAATGGGGGGATGAGTAGAAATATGTAGGTAAGGGTTAAGGAAACTGCACTTACAGGATGAAGAGGGAGAAGTTCAGTACTGATTTCTAGTGGTAGAAATATATAAGAAACTAATGGTAAACTTGTGGTAGATAGTCACCTGATCAAACCACATGACCTCTATGAACTATAAAAGAAGAGTCAAGCTAGGGTGGGTGGGGCAGTCGACGCAAAGCACTAATGGGCTGCACCAGTGCAAGATAAACTTTCTCCCCAGTGACCATACCTTTCATGTATTGTGAGTCCGGTGAGTTCTGTGGGTAATTGATGAGTGAGGGGGCTAATGCTGGATCCTGCAGCCTAGAGAGAAGAGAACCATAGCATCATAGCTTGGATTAGAATAGGGACAAAGGAATATGTTACTGTGGTGAGAAGAGACCACTGTTGGATGGGAGCCATACTGCGCATGAATGGGTATGCTTTCAGGCTGAAAGGGAAACTAGAGTGAAAAATGGATTAAAGCTTCCTTAGTAGCACCATTACAGTTGTCTAGCTTGCTAAAATTGTGAGCTGCTAAATTAAGTACAAATTTGCATGCACAAGAGACAATATAAATATTCTTAGGATCTGCAGATGTACTTAGAACTTAAGCTCACTTGAGGGGGGGGTCATGTGATGCCTCATTATGAGAAAATGCTCATTCCCTCAGCTCCCACTCGTTGAGCTATTTTAATCTCTTTTTTTAGGTGTTGTGCTTTGAAATAATTTTTCAGTATTTCTAATGGTTGCTGGAGCCTTTCTGTCTTGAATTGGACTGTTGGATATTAAAAAGGAATGGAAAATGGAGACAGAATTCAAATAAGTGCCTCCAAGCCACACCCCACTGCAGATGCCAGACAAGGTCACTAAGAAGGCTAAAGGCCAGGACTCTGGTATTGCACACTCTTCCATGAAAGCTTCGACTATTATACCAGTATCTGAAGATAATTTTTTGGAGGAATTCCAACCATTTATAGAATCTCTGAGAGTTAACCAAGGAGTTGACATTTATGTGGGTGGACTAGGGAGACATGGATCAGTGACATAGAAGTCCGTACTTCCACCATCAAATGCTGGCAATCATATATTTGAACCCAAGCTGACATCTGTGTGGCAGCAAATCAGTGAAAATTGACTCTAAACTAGAGGATTTCAAAAGGAGATCCCAACAAAATAACAATCTATCTTTGGGCTCCCTGAAGAGGCAGAGGTAGTCTCTCTCTCCCATCGTGTTTATCAAGAAATTCATCAAAGATAGTGGGACCCTCTCCTAATAATCCTATCTATATTGTGGAGAAGGCTCACTGCTCAGTGTGCCCCAAATCACCAGATGGTTTCCCCTTCAAGATGTTTGATACTGAGGCTTCTAAACTTTTTTGGACAAGTTACATATTCTTAGCAAAGTTCAAGACGTTGAAGAAATCCTTTGAGAAGGATCCAAGATTTGGATTACACATGATCTGCAACCTCCCACTAGGCAGAGGTGTGCTGTCTTCCATCCTGTTGTCTCAAGGATCATTGCCGCAGGAATCTGATTTAGAATGCTGTACCCAGCTTACCTTCAAATCCTCATAACTGGTACTTGGCATTCCTTCAAAGATCCAGATCAGTAGAGAATGAGCTAAAAAAAGTTGCTACCAGATCTCTTCACTGACCATTAAATGGACTAGCAGACAGATCTCTCTCTGCAACATAGGATTCTGCATCACACTTTACTCTGATGTGGCAGCTCATTACTTCTGGGTCACACTTTATTCCTCAAACTTATTGCAAGCCTAACTACTTATGATAACTTTCTTTTGGTCTACTATGGTTTGAGGAGTTGACCCTAACAGAGCCCCTGTGGCTTCCTCACTTTGTTGTGGTCTGCTTTAGGTCTTCCCCTTTTGGCTAAAAATCCTTGGTCAGTCTTGTCTAGACCATTATCTAACCTTTGAATGAGGATTCTGCTTCATATTAGAATCTTGCTTCGATTCTGCTTTATTTTCCACTTCTTTGTTTAGTTTCTTACATTAGCGGCTGCCTGCTGAATGACAGGTACAGTACAGGCTGTAAGCCCATTGGTCCCTAGTGTGGACCAATGAGCTTGCAGGGCATACTGTACTAGACAGTCCCAAATATGTGAATGAAATCATATGTCAACTTAACAACCAACTGTTAAAATCTGCTGAGTTAGTGGAGAACTTTCATAAATGTATTACTTCTTTTATGGATTCTAATCTTCCCTCAGTGAGTAAATGGGGCATATTATGGGGAATTTTAAAATGTACTCTCAGAGTTGAGTTTATTCAGCTCACTTCTAAGCATAAACAGCAAATGCAGCAGAAGGCACCCCATCTTTTAACTCATATTTGAACGTTGGAGTTGCATATTACTTCTGCCTACCCCCGTTGGACTAGGCTAAGTCATAAAGCTTTACATGCTGAATATAACAAAACATTTGATGAAAAAGCAGAGAATTTAATTTTGCACTCTAAAATTAAATATTTTGATCAAGGTGAAAAAACGTCAAGCTCTTGGCCCACCATTTGCATCTACAACAAGTGGACAGAATTGTTGCCTCTTTATGTACCACAGATGGCCATGTTCTTATTTCTTCTCATAGCATAGTTGCTCAGTTTCAAACTTATTACCAAGAATTATATTTTTCAGCATTGCAGACTTTTAATAGCACTCAACTTGACATGTCTCTTCAGGGAGTAGTTCTTCCCCCACGCAAATGAAATGCAGGCACATTCTTTACAAAAAACCCTGACTCTGGATGAGGTATATCTTGTTATAGACTCTGACTTTTGACTTTTGATAAGTCCCCAGGAGCAGATGGTTATTCCCCTAATTTTTATTAAAAAATTAAGACACTTTTATCTCCTATTTTGCTTGAAGTTTTTAAGTACATTTCAGTACGCCAGCTGTCGGAACTCTTCTTAATGGAAACCATGATTGTGGCCTTACCAAAGCCCAGCAGGGATCCATGATATGTTACAAACTATAGGCAGAGTTTGCTTATTAATGTAGACCTTAAAATCTTTGCTAAAATACTTGCCAATCACCCAAATTAAGTATAGAATTCACTTATCAGTCAAGAACAGGTCAGTTTTGTCACCAGTAAATTTGGTGGCTGATCACCTGAGAAAACTCCTGAATTTTTTCTCTGCTTCCAGGGACTCCATCACTCCAACTGTGTTGGTTTCTTTAGATGCAGAGAAGACTTTTGACAGGGTCTCATGGGAGTATTTATTATCCCTTCTTCCATGTTATCATACTTCATTCCAGTTTATTCAATGGATAAAGGCTCTTTACACCCACCTTTCTGCCCATATTTTATGCAATGGAGTCCTTTCTGAGCACTTTTAATTGCATCGAGGTAATAGACAGGGATTTCCACTTTCCCCATTTCTGTTTAATTCATATTTGGATTAATAGGTAAGTGAAAAGAAACAACTACTATTGGGGCCTCTACTTCCTGGTATGCAACCATGTGGAAGGTGTTGCCACTGCAATAATACTTCCAAAAAACTGAATTTAAACACCCTAATGGTAATAAGACATACAAAATCAACAGCAACATCACCTGTGACACCGTTCTTGTCATTTACCTATCAACTTGCACCTGTTCCAAACAATATGTAGGTATGACCACGAGACCTTTAAAACAGCGTATTTTTGAACATAAGAGCAACATAAGGCTAAGAAACCAAATTTCACCAGTTGCTATCCATTTCTCAGAAGCAGGTTACAATCCTTCTTTTCTAAAATCCTGGGGATTGAGCATATGAATCCTCCAAACTGAGGAGGTGATTGAAACAAGGCAGTCAAAACCAGAGAAATGTACTGGATATACACACTAACTACAACTAGTGACAAATACAGCCTGAATGAGGAAGAAAATTGGAGTGCTACCTGGCAACTCTTTAATTTTAAGCAGACTAATATGATTTTACTAAATACATGTCTGTAACCAACTTATAAAATTTATTCAGAATAACCCCCCTACTTCCCAGCCTCCTTTTAACCCCTTTAACTCTACCTAACCATGAACCTCACTGTATAGATGAGTCTAGCACTTATGTAACTACCTTGATGGCCATCTGAAAGATGCTTCCCATTACTGACCTCCCATGACCTAGGATGTCCACCCACTATGTCCATTTATTAAGACCTTTAAAATGCATTTCTAAAGTAATACCAACAAGAATACAATACAAGTCAATTGATAAAGGGTACAAAAAATAACATATATTGTAATAACTAGTAATATAACATTTATTCCTGACCTTACACTGCCATAATTTTTTTTATTTTTATTTTACCAATTATTTTACCAGGTGAGACACACTAAGCTGAAAGCTTGTTTGCAGGTGCAACCTAGGAGCATGAGGAAGTTAAGTGACTTGCTCAGGGTCACACAGTATGCAGGTGTGAGCTGCGGGATTCAAACCCAGGTCTCCAGATTTGCAGCTCAGAGCCTTAAACCACTGTGCCATACTGCCTCCAATTGAATCCTTGAATCCAATAATAGAATCCTTATACATAGCTTTAAATATTTATGAAAGACTTTTCAAATAATGAAGTATTGGTTATAACACATGAGAGGCAACCAAGAACAATTATCTAACATACTTGTCAAAAACCAATGTATTTAGAACATTAATATGGCATCTCACAAAGTGCTCTTTTAGATTATGGCAACAATTTAAACATAGACTGCACAAGCTGAGGATAGCAATAGAAACTTGAATCCTTTTCTGAACATCTCTTAAGGCTTATCTAAAAAATCAGCAGTAGGTCAGGACCACACAAGTTCAGTCACACTTAACATTTCGGTACCTTGGGAAAGCACCCTCTGTGCCTTTAAAAGCACTGAGGTGTGTTTAGTTGCTTCAGCAACCTTGTTGACACTAACTTATCTTGACCATCAGTGTCAGCAAGTTCTGTTCTTCCCCTTGGCCCGAGCCTCTATATAAACTGCAATGTTACAAAACACAGTGCAGCAGAGGATGCCCAAACACTCAGCAGGAACTAGGAGTAAGATTTTAAAACACCTTGAACTACAGAATGAGCACCGTATAGAGATATCTGGTTTAATGCTGACTGGCACATTTTTCTAAAATGCAGGAAGAAAACCTGCATGTACTGCATAGACAGAGCCACACCTAAAACTGGGTGAAGCAGTAGTAAAACTAAGAGTGAGTACATTGTTGTATGTAACACAGTCTAGCAATTAAACCTGCTGTAATTAGGTAAATGCTTTCAGGCTAGAAAAACTTACTAAATATATGCCCTTATTGTTTACACATTGGCTTACATACAGGTTAGGAAGTCAGAGGAGAATGATGCAGTTCCTACAGACTTGTGAGTTCTCATGTAATTAGTAACTTAATTCAGAACAAATGTGGCTGCAAGCTTTTCATAAAAAGCACTGTTTAAAATGGACATCATTGTGTTGAATTTTCTTTATTACAGATGGGAGCAACTATAACTGTTAATTTCAAGTTCTGAGAATTCAAGAAACTTTAGACACATATAATTGTTGAATACATTCTGCCATAGTAGCACCACTGAATGTTTACTTTATGCAATTAAAACACTTCTTGAATTGAATTCCAGACAAGAAAAGTTTATTTAAACAGAGCCTAATACCACTAACAGTGGTGAAACAGGAGAAAAAACTCAAAGGTCAGTCAGGACTGTTTATTCACCAATCTATACTCAAAATAAGAATTACATACTAAATATAGAACTTTTTATTTAAATATATAGGATAAAGTCTGACTACCTACAAGGAAGGACTGTAAAAGACTGTACCACTATAACTATTTAATTTCAGTTATGTGTGTTTTACAAACATGTAAACAAAGTGGCAAACAAGATTTTAAATAAAACAGAATCTATACTGAGCTTTCTTAGTGTTGGGTGTTTAACGCTGTATCCAGGAGGTACATGGAGGGTCATAAGACGTTAAAGGGACACTGTCAGCTTTGCCCCTACGTATTTTAAAAAAATGCAAGCACTGTGCCTCTTGGCACATATCTGTCACACGTGCTCTAGAACTCATCTATGTATACAGTATTACTCCCTTTTTAGTATTTTTCAAAAAATCTGCTGAAATATTTGGACGCGCATTGCAATCATAATTTACCTTGTCCCAGAAGAACATGGAGGTCTGGAACACACCTCTGCCCCACTCGCTGTTCTGAAATGTGTTTTTTCCAGATGCATACCCTAACAGTACACCGAACCAGTCCCTTGTGTTTTAATAAAGCACTATTGGTATGACCACCTGAAAAACGAGCACTGTGAGGTGTATAATTCAGATTTTAATATTACAGCCAGAATCCTGTGCATGCACTTGAGATGCATGAACAAAGATCTCACACATGTGCTGAAGTGTGTTGTTTGTACGCATGCATGGGATTCTGGCTGTAATATTAAAATCGAAATTAAACACCTCGCAGTGTTCGTATTTTAAGCGGTCATACCAACAGTGCTATATTAAAGCACAAGGGACTGGCTCAGTGTACTGTTAGGGTAAGCATCTGGAAAAAACACATTTCGGGACGGTGAGTGGGGCAGATGCGTGTTTCAGACCTCCTTGTACTTCCAGGATGCAGATGAGTGGCTTTCAGACCAAGCATCCAAATATTTAATCTAAATTTTGGAAAACTACTAAAAAAATCTGCAATTCAGTATACATAGAGGAGTTCTAGAACATGTGTGTGACAGATATATGTTAAGAGGCACACTGCTTGCATTTTATTTTAAATTCGAAGGGCAAAGCTAACAGTGCCCCTTTAAATTTCAGTTGATGTATCTGCTGCATAACTTCAATTCAATTTATTTTATGTATATAATGCTTTTATATAAAATAAGTCTTATCAAGTTGGACCAGAAGAATGTAAGATGTGAATCAGTGGCTCTAGGTATCTGCCATCTAGTGGCATGAATTAAAATTACATGAAAGAATTCTTGAAAAAATGTCACATAGAAATGATGATAGACTGTAAAATCATATAATAAAATACTTTATATATGTTTACAAATAGATCCATCCCCTGAAGAAGCCTATTAATGTGAAACATTGGGTTACAAGGATCTTACTGAAAGAAAAAAGAAGAAAAATAAAAGAAACAACTTTTGGAACTTTTACTAGGTGGCTGGCTATTTCTTCTCATTTACCTAGTATGACTGTCCGCCCATCAACCTCCAACTGATAGATAACATACTGGAAGGGAATCCACATTTTCTGGGTTGTAATTCATATTTGGAGCCATCAGTCTGGAAAATTAATGCCACTCCTTTAATCTGTGTGATTCAGTTGGGTCAGGATCAGTATAAACTCTCCACATATGCGGATTATATATTACTGCATATTACTGTTCTGGAGACATCTCCTCCTGCCATGTTAAATGTTATTCACCAGTTTGGTCTAATTTTTAAATATAAATTAAATTTATCCAAAATTAAAAATATGCCCTTTAATATGGTTATGACAAGAGCCAGTGTAGAACATCTTGGGTTAGTTTGGATCAAGGCTAATCTCAAAAACCTGGGTGTATACTTGGATATGTCTTTATCCAGATTGAAACAATATAATCTTGACTCAGTTATGGGTCAAATTAAACTGGACCTTTATTGCTTGGCATCCCTGCCTATTTCTCTATAGGGTCTTTTAAATATAAAAATGAATGTCCTTTCCTGTATCCTTTATCCACTTATGATGCTCTCTGCTGCACTGCCAAAATCCTGGTTCCTTCAAGTTAATAGATTGTTATCCAAATTTATATGACAAGGTAAATCCCCTCAGGGAGATGTTACTAAACTGATGTGAACTAATGAGTTGGGTGGCCTGAAAGTTCATAACCTCTTTCTCTATTATTTAGCTATTTATTGCTCTAGAATTTTTCTGTGGCATAGGTCAAAATCATAAGATAAACTCTTCCATTATTATAATACTCATCATAGAGTGTGCATTGATGTTTTTAAGGCAACTGTACTGGTAATCCTTGTCTATAATTCATGCATTGAAACTTCTTGGGAGTCCTAAGACAGTCTTAGCATATCCCCATGAGTAAACAATTACAAATTATATTTATGTTATTTTGAGGTACTGGCTGAACTGGAAACATCTTTCTTTTTAGCCAGTGGCCCTACCAAACCCATCTGTAATCCAATGAATTATTTTAACGAATTCTCTGGATCTGTTAGGTATAATAAAACATTGTCTAGGTACAATGTATAGATTATATTATTAATCTTAATGCCCCATATTAGTGTGTTTTCCCCAACTGCAGTTGCAAAGGGATCCATAATTAGTACAAAAATAAGGGGAAAGAGGGAGCATACATGTCTAATTCTCCTCTGGAGTTTAACTTTTAAATTATAATTAGTTTGAATTATGGCAGTTGGATCATCACTGAGCAGTTTCATCCATCCACTGAACTGTGCATAAGAAAGTTAGAAAGATGTATTGCCATTCTCTCTGGCTGAATGCCTTTTCAGCATTGATTGCAAATAGTGTAGCATCTGTTGATTTGTTTAGTGTAATTATGTCTAATGTGCATTTGATATTTCAGCTAGAGTTCTGCCTTTTATAAAGCTGTTTTGATCTTGGTTGATGAAAATGGGAAATATTGGTTCTAATCCTTTAGCCAATTTTTTGCAAATATTTTATAGTCTGTATTAAGAAGTGAAATGGGTCTATAGGATGCACATTTCAGTGGATCGTTATCTTTTTAAGGAAGATTTGAATTATTGTGTCTTTAAAGGATTCTGGAGTTTTATGGGCTTTAAAAAAGGAATTAAACATTAGTTCTAATTTAGATAGTGGTAGATATTTAAATTGCTTATAAAATTCTATTCCGATTCCATCTGGCCCTGGATTTTTCCACTTGGTAGTGCCAGAATAGCATCTTCATTTTCATATTTTTATTGGTTGTTCTAATGGTTATCTCATTTTGTCTGGTTATTCCTGGGTGCTTAACCTGTTTAAGAAATGTTTAAGGTTTCTCTGATGTAAGGAGCAATTCAGATGTGTATAGTTCCTGGTAAAATTCAATGAGCCATTTATTATTTTCCTACAGTTTATTTAAAATGTTATTATTTTGGTCATTTATACCTAGACTTGAACCCTCGTTTTGCTGATTTATTAATTTGCCAACTCAATAATTTTAATTCCTTGCCTGCCGCTACATAGTATTTTGATCTGGTATTCAAAATGTATTTTTCTGTTTCTTTCTGTGACTATACGGTTGTACTGTTCCTGTCTGCATATTCATTTTTTATATATAGTTGTGTCAAAGATAGTACTGTGTATTTTGGACAACTTTTGTATTTCGATCTCCAGTTTGGCCAGAATTTAGTTTCTAGTTGTAATTTATTTTCGACTATTTCTATGTTCAACATTTTCCCTCTGAACCATACTTTAAAGGTTTCCAGAAAGCTAAAAATTGATGTATTGTTAATAGTATTGAACTGAAAAAATTATTGTATTTCTTGAATATTTTTTAAAAACTAGATTTAGTAGTTGCTGTATTGATCCTTGCAAGAACAGATCCAGAAGCAAATGATTTGATATCTTTTAATGGACCAACATAGATGTAACAGCAAGAACAAAGTGCTTTAGCTTTCAGACCAACCAGTCCTTCATCAGAAACCTAATGGCAGTTGTTTAGGTAAAAACAATACTTTTAACAGCTAGATAATGCAGAGAAAAAACAGAAAAAAATCCCCATTGGTTTAAAATAATCATTTGAAAATTACAGAAAATTATGTCAGAGAAGTTTAACAGCACCATAATACTTTCAGCCAGGAGTGTCCCAGGGTTAAAGGTGCTTGGTGGAACACACATACAAAGAATCCTACTGCATATAAATTCAATTGACATAAGATAACACTGTTGGAGCAGATAACTCCTAAGTCAAGCTATGGGTGTCACAGTGATGTGGATGTGATTACTGAAAAGCAGCCTCCACCCAGATTAAAGACATACTAAGCATGAGCTGAATATGCACACACTGAAGGAGAGAAGGGATGAGAATGAAACATTCAAGTATTTGATGGGGATAAACAAAGCTGGCACTGAAGGGATGTTTAAACTGAGGGGTAGGGACATGAAGGGGCACAGACTAAGATTGGAAGGTGGATGATTTAGGAGGAAGATGAGGAGATACTACTTCACAGAGAGAGCGGTGCCCAAATGAAATGATCTACCAGAGGGGGTGATATCATGTAAAACAGTAGGAAGCTTTAAGAGAGAGTGAGATAAAGCAAGAGGAAGGGTCTGGGTTACAGGGGCTGAGGCCTTCATGGGAATGACAGATGGGAGGGGGTTGGGGCAGCTGCAGTCTATGGTGCTAACTGCACACTTGGACAAACATTGATAGACCAGGTGTCTGTTTCTGCTGGCAGATTCGTATGTTCGTATGTCATTTTGCTTCAGATCATATAGAGTGGTGTATGTGCATTTGAAGTTTTGTATTTGTGTTATTATACACCTTCCTTGTGTATCTATAACCTTATTTAATGTAGCGTGAATTGATTTTGATTTTTTTGAAGTAACCATTACTCCTCTTGAGTTTCTAGAGAATTCTGATGAGATAAACATTTTGTAAACCAAACCAAGTCCTTCCTAGTAAAATGTGTGTCTTGGAGCATAGGAACATTTATATTTTTTCTTTCTAAATGTGTTATAACCTTGTTTTTTTTTCAATCTGCTTTGCAGGACCTTAACATTCCACATAATAGCTTCCCATGGTGATATTTGTGATGCTCTGCCCCCTGCTTATGGTTATATGTATGATATTTGTATTATAAATAAATGGTATGTGTATGTGATTGTCTGCTGTCACATAGCTCAGCCAGTGAGTGAGAAACTTAACCTTTGACCTCAAAAGTGTCAATGTGAAGAAACAGCATGATATGATAAACATACCATGGAAACCACTAATAAAAGCCTTCCTTCTAGATGGAGAATTTATTACCCCTTATAACCTGCTCCTGCTTTTGAAGCTGGGAACTAAAGATGAATGTTATGACCCTATCAGGAAGGGAAATCAATTAGCTGATCCTTTATCGTTTTCTCACCTAGCAGATAACTAGTGACAGACAGTGGGGTTGTGAAAAATCAAAGGGGATGTTTTGATCAAATACTCATATTCTGGGATATTGCTAGTTGCTGATTTGCACAGTCATAACATACATCCTTGTGGATATCCATACTCAGATTACAGATTTATCACAGATCTAACAGTGACCTCATGGGTGACATCACTAGGAGGTAGAGAAAACTGACTTTTGAATATTGCTTGCAAGAGAAGATGTTGTAGATGGACTCCCTGAAAAGCAACACATTTAGTCCTTGGACTGGTAACTAGGCACTTTTAGAAAAATAATTCAACTGGAACTTAAATATTTTTGGTAGGCATTTGTGATATGTAACTTTCCATTTATTTTATCTGACTGTAAGTTGATAACATATTTGTTCTGTATTGGATATTTTAGCTATTTTATTATTTTTAGTAAACAATATTTTCTTTGAAATACTGCCTGTGTGTTTTCTCAGTTTTCTTTTGCATGTGAATGCTGAACCAGTGTTTAAGTCTGACAGCTGTTAAGGGCTTGGATGTATTATTAATCTTGCTAAAGGTAAGAATATACCTAGGTTTCTTATCAAGTCATAAGGGTACATTTTGGAAACCTGGTTGGGTGCCACTGGCTGAAAGATTGTACTGCATTCCTGAAGAGGGTACATATCTGAGCCTGTTAACTAGGTCTGCTAGCATAAGGTTCACATTTGACCCCCAGGACTCAAGACTAGTAGGTGATTCGGACCCAAAACAGACAGGAGGGTTACCCTGTCTGTCTCCTATTCACACTATTGCTCTTCAAGTTTGGCACTATGAGAGCAAATGGCCTGACCTGTGGAGTGCATTTGTGACAGACTTGGTTGGCAGCAATGCTATTTAAAAGTATTTGGTAACACGAGCATTAACAGTCCAGTGTGTCAGATTAATACAGCTCACATGCAAAATAAGGTAGTGATTTTTAAAAAGTAAATAGAAATGTATCATTGTGCTTACAGTCTAAGTTCCTACCTGTGTTATTTCTTTTGGGTGCAAGTTAGTATAGCCGTAGTTAGGGAAGAAGAAGGCTTCCAACTACAGTGGGTATGCAGCAGACTACCTGAGGCAGTTGTGCCAGGAGAGTGGAGTCTAGCACAAGGGGAGAGCCAACAAGCAGAACCTCATTGAGGCTCTTGTGGCAGCTGATTCCCAAAGCCTTGAGTCATAGTCTGTGACAGAAAAGGACCAAACCTTGAACATAGAGGGGCCAGCATCCAGTGCAGTGTCCAGATCCAGTGAAGAGAACAGCAGGGCCAGTGCAAGTCAAGGGCCACAGCAGCAGTGGAAGGTCACCAGCATTCTGGAGCCAGAAGAGAACAGGCTAAAGATGAAGTTGCAGAGGATGGAGCTGGAATTTGAGCAGAAGAAGTTTCAACTGCAGATGAAAAGAGAGGAGAAGCAAGAGTAGCTTCAGAGAGTGGATAAAGAAAAAGAGCGACAACTACATCGAGATACAGAGCAAGAGCAGTGAGAAGCTGAGTGAGAGGCAGAGCGAGAAGAGCAAGAGCATCGGAGGCAACATGAACTGGAGAAGCTACCAGTGCAATTACCAGCACGACAGCGGGCAAGTGGCTTGCGTTTAACTGGAACTACAAGACTGGGATACAAATGAAATTCTAAATTGACAGCTAAATTTAAAGGGGGGAAGATGTGGATGCCCTTTTAAATTCCTTTGAAAAAGTATGTGTTCATCCAAAAATTCCTAGACAGTCCTGGAGCTTCCAGCTATCCCCGCTATTTACTGGGAAAGCTCAGGATGCATTGGGTCAAATGGACAATGAGGACAATAATGATTACAGCAAACTTTAAAAAAAATCTGTTCTAACAGCAGAAGCATGCAGAGTTAAATTCCATAAGCTCAGGAGAAGCCCTGACATGAGCTAAAAAGAGCTAATCACTAAACAATGCCAGTTTTTAAAATGTTGGTGGCAAGAAATTGAAGCAAACTGTGTAAAAAAAAATTGAAAATGTTTTACTGTTAGAGCAGTTTTTTTGGGGGGGGGATTTCCAGCAGAGCTGAAAACCTGGCTGGAAGACCAAGATCCAAAACAGTGCAAGAGACTGCTGAACTCTCAGACCGCAATGCCAGGAGCAGATCTGCTCTGAGAGTGAATGGGGTGGGCATGGCACCACAGAAAGGAAAAAGCACTCCTTCAGGGCAGCTAAAACCCTCCCTGCCTCCACCAAAACCAGGTAGCCCCAGGTTACAAAGAAACTATTTACCTGAAAAAAAGAAATGAATGTTGGGTCTGCAAAGAATGTGGTAATCTGGCCAGACAGTGTCCTAAAAGGTCAAGCAGTAGACAAGGTGGTGCTAGAAAAGAAGTGGGTTGTTTGTGTGTCCCTGAAAGCATACCAGTAAACATGAGGAAACACATACACCCAGTCACTGTGAATGGGGTACAGATACATGGGTTGAGGGACATGGGGGCATCCCTGACTTTGGTCAAAGGGGATTTGATAGAGCCTGGTCAGCTTATACCCAATCGATTTGTGACTGTACAGGGATTCACTGCAGAGGAGAAAACATTTTGCCACTTGATAGTGTCCTTCTAGACTAGTGTGAGATAGTGGGAACTGTGTAAAAAAGATGCCATAGCAGAGACTTTGGCTGTTGATGTAATTATTGACAACAATCTCAACGAGGGGATGGTGTATGCAGTTACCTACAGCCAAGTGGAATAGGAAAATTGTGGTTCCCAGGACCCATAGAAGCACCTGTGGAAACCACTAGGAGGCTGCTTCCCCAGCCTGTGTCTCCTGAGTTGGAGAATCATGAAGTGGGGTAGAAATTCCCCTGGTATCAGTTAACAGAACCGCTACAGATGATTACTCCAAGAAGGAAGGTGTTGCTCATAGTCATAGGGTTAAGGATGACAGTGATTCTGAATGTCCTGATGCTAGAACTAGGGACCCTAAATTAGACACTGAAGGGGACCTGTCCCATGCCTTAGGAATGTGTAAGGCATTTGCAGCTGCTCAGATAAGTGTCTCTAGTCTAGAGAAGCTGAGGGCTTGGGCAAACTCTGATGGGCACAGGGAGGTGACAGCAAACAAAGTTTATTGGGACAATGGACTGATGTATACTCAGGATGCTAAGAGAGAGAGAGGGGTGAAGGGGAGGCAGCTTGTCATTCCTTAGGGGTACCGTTAGCAGTTGCTCAAGATTGTACATGATATCCCCATGTCTGATCATCTGGGAATTGCGCTCACTACACAGCAGTTGGCCCAGTATTTCTATTGGCCCAACTTCACCCAGCAGGTAAAGGAATATTGCAGGTCTTGTCACTGGTGCCAAGAAATATGGAAGGCAGGTAACAAAACACAAGTCACCCTAATTCCCTTACCCATAGTGGAGGAGCCATTCCAGAAGGTGGAATGGATATTGTGGGGCTTTTAAATTCCCTCAGTTCCTCTGAAAAGAGGTTCATCCTAACTGTGGTGGATTATGGCACCTGGTACCCAAAGAAAGTCACCCTATCCTCACTGAGGACAGACAAAGTGGCAGATGCCTTACTAGGGATTTTATCCCATGTGGGGTTTCTGTAGGAGGTTATCACTGATTGAGGGGGTTCCTTCATACCATATCTGGCAAAATGTTTGTGGGTGAAGTTTGGGGTGGTGCAGAGATACATGACACCTTATCACCCATAAGCCAATGGGATTGTGGAAAGATTTAATGGTACCCTTAAATCAATGCTCCAGGCATTTGCTGAACAGCATGGCAGGGACTGGGAGAAATGCCTTCCCCAAATATTGTTTGCATATAGGGAGGTGCCACAAGAGTTGACAGGGTTTTCCCCCATTCGAGCTCTTATATGGACACAGGTTATGTGGGCCCCTAGACTTGATCCAGGAGGACAGGGAAGGCAAGCATGCCACACAGGGAACTCCCATAGTTGATTATGTCCTTAGGTTTAGGGAATGGAGGAAGCAGCTTAAGGGGACCACCCAGAGCAACCTGGCAGCTGACCAACAAAAACAAAAGGTATGGTACTACTGCAGAGCTGGAGCTCAGTCATACACTGTAGGTCATGAAGTCATGGTCCTAATCCCGGTCTGGAAAGACAAGCTGCAGGCTGAGTGGGCAGGACCATACAAAGTAGTCAAACAGGTAAATGACATAAACTACATAATAGAGTTACCTGACAGAAGACATACACAAAGAATGTACTATGTCAACATGATGAAGCCATATGCTAATAGGGCTGACATGATGTTTACAGTGTGTAGTCCTGGGGAGGAGATGGATGAAAGTTACCCCCTTCTGGACTTTCTGGAAGAAAGCAAGCAGGAGTCATCTGTGGAGACAATTAAACTGTCACCCCAGCTGACCCCAGACCAGATCCTGGAAGTAAGCAAGGTTTTAACAGCCTTTGCCCCACTGTTAAGCACCAAGCCTGGACTAACCTCCTTAGCGACACACAATGTGGAGACAGGGACACAGGCACCCATACAGCAGACAGTATATAGGGCGTCAGAGGCTGTCCAAAAGGACATTAGGAAGGAGGTGGAGGAAATGCTGGATTTAGGGGCAATCCAGAAATCCCACAGCCCCAGGGCCTAACCCATCATCCTTTCTCCCAAGCCCAATGGTGCTACTCATTTTTGTATGAACTATCATGGGCTGAATGCAGTCACAAAGTCAGATGCCCAACCAATGCCATTGGAAGGATGAACTCCTGGACAAGTTAGGAGGGGTGACATACCTTACAACTATTGACCTGACAAAAGGGCATTGCCACATAGAGTTAACTGCCAGAGTTAGGGAGAGGTCAGTCTTCATCAGTCCGATAGGGTTATTTGAATTTAAAGTAATGCCTTTTGGAATGAAGAATGCTATCACTTTCCAAAGTTTGGTGAACCAGGTGTTAAATGGTGCTGAGGAGTACACCATGGCATACCTGGATGGCATTGCCATCTTTAGTGCCAGCTGGAAGAAGCACTTGTCTCACCTTAGGGAAGTGCTGGTCAGGATACAGAGGGTTGGACTCACTGTAAAAGCTAAGAAGTGCCTGGTGGCCATGGTTGAGGTGACATACCTCAGGCATGTTGTAGGCCAGGGACAGCTCCATCCTAACCATGTGAAAATAGAGACAATCAAGGCATGGCCCAGACTAAAAACACAGAAGTGGGTCCGGAGTATTCTGGGGACATAAGGGCACTATAGGAAATTGTACCAAATTACAGTTCCCTGGCCAATCCCTTTTCTCGTCTGTTAAAAAAAAGGATGCCTAAGAAAGTTACCTGGGAACCAGCCTGTGAACATGCCTTTACAAGACTAAAGGAGGCACTGTGCAGTGCTCCTGTGTTGCCAAGTCAAGACTATAGTAGACCCTTTGTAGTGCAGACTGATGCCTCAGATATGGGTATTGGGGTAGTGCTGACTTAGAAGTCCAACCAAGGGAAAGATCACCCCATAGTGTACCTCAGTAAAACATTACTTCACAAGAAGCAGGCCTGCTCTACTGTGTAAAAAGTGTCTTGCCATGGGGTAGACCTTAAAGAAGTTAGATCTATACCTATACGGGCAACATTTTGAGGTACAAACTGACCACAACCCCCTGGTTTGGCTGGCACAAATGAGTAAAATGAATGGTAGACTATTAAGATGGAGCCTTGCAAGAGTTTGACATGACAGTCTCACACAGGGCAGGAGCATCCAACTGAAAATGCAGAGGGACTGTTGCATCAGGTTGAGCAATGAACTGACTTGGGTAGCTCATCCCATACAGGGAATAGAGACCCCAAATTCAGTCTAGGTGGGCAGGACTGTGACGCTTTTCCCCCTGTTTATGGTTATATGTATGATATTTACAATATAAATAAATGGCATGTGTACGTGCTTGTCTGCTGTCACACAAGTCAGCCAGTGAGTGAGAGACTTGACCTTTGACCTCAAAAGTGTCAGTGTGAAGAAACAGTAGGATATGATAAACAGGCCATGGAAACCACTAATCAAAGCCTTCCTTCCAGAGGGACAATTTATTAACCCTTATAACCTGCTCCTGTTTTTGAAGCTGGGAATGAAATATGAATTTTATGACCCTAGCAGGAAGGAAAGTCAATTGGCTGATCATTTATGGTTTTCACACCTAGCAGAGAACCAGTGACAGATTGCAGGGTTGTGAAACATCAAAGGGGATGTTTTGATCAAAGACTCATATTTTGGGAAATTGCTAGTTGTTGATTTTCACAGTAAGAACATACATCGTTGTGGAAATCCATACTCAGATTACAGATTTATCACAGATCTAACAGTGACCTCAAGGCTGACATCACCAGGAGGTGTAAAAACTGACTTTTGAATGTTGCTTGAAAGAGAAGTTGGTGCAGAAGGAGTCCCTGAAAAGCAACGACACACACAATCTGTGGACTGGTAAACTAGGTACTTTTAGAAAAATAATTCAACTGGAACTTAAGTGTTTTTGGTAGGCGTTTGTGATCTGTAACTTCCCATTTATTTTATGGTGACTGTAAGTTGTTGATATATCTGCTCTGTGTTTGATATTTTACCTATTTTATCATTTTTAGTAAACAATATTTTCTTTGAAATGCTGCCTGTGTGTTTTCTCAGTTTTCTTTTTCATGTGAGTGCTGAACTAGTGTTTAAGTCTGGCAGCTATTAAGGGCTTGAGTGTGTTACTAATCTTGCTAAAGATAAGAATATACCTAAGTCTCATTCAGTTGTAAGGGTACATTTTGGAAACCTGGCTGGGTGCCACTGGGAGAAAGATCGTACTGCATTCCCAAAGAGGGTGCAAATCTAAACCTGTTAACTGGGTGCGTTAGTATAAGGTTCACATTTGACCACCTGGATTGAGGCTAATAGGTGATTCAGATCCAAAACAGACAGGAGGGTTACCATGTCTGTCTCCTGTCCACACTATTTCACTTCAAAGTTGGCATTGTGGGAGAAGAGGGACTGACCTGTGGAGTGCATTTGTGGCAATGTTCATTTACTTTACTGTTCTGCACTTTCTTTACATGTGTCTTTATGTGTGTCTTCTATTGGCACCCTTTGCAGACTGCGTGGGAGGCCTTTTGGCACCATGCATTTCTGCTTCAAGTTAAATCAGCATAATATTCTGTGGTGATTTGCATATGCAGCCCATGATGCTTTGCATTATGGGGGCATGTGAGATTTTGTATTTCTTTGAAACTTGGCTTCCCAGCCAATGCCCTTTGGGATTTCCATTGCCTCAGTGCTTGCACGCTGAGGTTCTTTGTCTTTTAACTTTCTTTAAATGTTAACTAATTCCTTTTTTAATCCTGTACTGATTTTCTGGACCCCAAATGTTATTCTGCTTAACTTCATAATGTTCTATTTGAAATGGCCTTTACTGCCACAAAACTTCTTCCCTCACTGTCCCTCCCCTACATCCTCCCTGAAATTACCTACACCAAGGATCAAAATGAGCCCTGCCCTCCCTCCCCAAAGTCAGAGATGACTGAGATAGCCACCGCTGTATACGGGAAGCCTGTAGCTAGTGCTGGCCTCCTATGTTGCTTCCCATTTGTTTATTTAGACTTTTAATAAATCATTACAATATTTTGTTTCTCCTTCATATGAAATTTACCTATTTGAATTATTTCATCTTTTTGACATTTTTTTCCATGTTAAAATCTTTTATTTTTCCTCATGGTTCAAAATTCTTCACAAAGACTAATGGCCGTGTGTATTAATATATTTGTCTACCCCATTTTTCTTCTCTCCCTGTGTGTTCCCATTTGCTTGCGATAACTAATTTAGTTAACTGAGGAGAAAATATTTATAAAGGTATTGACTCTTTCCCCTTTAGGATTATTGTTACTTTTTGTATAGGTATATATGCATTTCAAACATTACTACATTTTTTGTTTTGTTTTTGTTTAAATTCTCTTTTTGAAGAAAACAGAAAAGGAAAAGAACATGTCAAATTCAGCTTTATTATCCTTTTGTCTATTCTGGTTCACCTCTTGAATAGTCATCTTGGTTTGCTTGGGTTTCATGAGGTGACATTGGGCATGGATTTCATCTTGATCTATGCTCACTGTGCTGTCTGCTGTTTTGAAACTCCTGTTGTTGTTCATATGAAATTTTAAAGACTTCCATAGTCTCTTCAGGGTAATCAAAAGTGTGTAATTTGTCTTGAACAACTAACCTAATTTTTGCTAGTTATAGAATAGAGAATGTAGTGCACTTATTGAACAAAATTTATTTTAAGGTGTTAAACATTCATTTTTTCTGTTGTTTAAGTAGAAAGGTCTGGATATACATTGAAATGAATATTTTCATGGGTGAGGCATTTTAAAGTTCTTGCTTTTTTGGAGAATTGCTTCCCAGTCTTGAAATGTATGGGGTTTAATGAAAACTGTACTTGGATAATTTGAATTTCTTGAAAACCATGAACCATGAAAACCATGAACCATGAAAACCAAGAAGCCAGAAGGTGAAGGAAGGAAACATATTCAATTCAGTGCTTTAGAGTAACTGGTAATTGGTATTTTTCTTTTAAACTTAGATTGTAGGCTTGTAGTGACACTATACTTTCTTTCTGTGTTGTCTTTACTTATAATTGTTTTTGGGCTGTTGAAAATTTAAAACATAGTGGTGGTGTAATTCTGTGCTGTCTTTGATTGCTGCAATTTTGCCCCTCCCACCCCTTCCCCAACTCTTAATTATATGCCCTGATAAATCTGATTGACAGGAGCTAAACACAGGGTATAGTAAGAGGTGTGAAGTAGGAGGCATAAGGGGAAGAAGACCACCCTCAGCACAACAAGTGTTTTGACTCATTTTTTATTTATTGGTTTCTTTTCCTTAAAAAAAAAATATGTATCTGAGGATCAGTTACAGGATTTTAGTACTGTAAATAAAAAAAAGAGAACTAAGAGAGCTTCAGTAGCAGAGAAGTAGTGGAATTGCAGTATGATGTGGGGAGTGGTGCAATGCAGTGGCTGTGGGCAGCCATATTCAGGCAGACCTTCTGAACACTGGAGGTGCTGCCTCATCTGCATGCATCTCTGGACTGCAGGATGAGGTAGCCAGACTCAGAGCGGAAGTAAACTGGGTCAGGAGTACCATCACTCCCATCCAGGGACCACCCAGTCCAATGCAGCTGCCTCAAAGGATGCCGAGAATGAGGAGCACTTGGATGACAGTGGGCTCAGGGAGGGTTAGAGCAGTCAGGCAGAGGCACAACCCAGATCCTATTCCTCTCAAGAACTCATATGCCACACTGGAAAATGAGGACAACCACATAGAGGTACCCAGAGAAGTGGAAGGAGAGGATGTGGAGGTTAGGCAAGGAGGTGACCTCAGTGGGGAAAGCAGTGGACCCCAGAGGAGGAGGAAGTGAATCCTGTTGGGGGATTCCATCGTAAGAGGGATCCAGCTAGGAACACAAGAGGGGGAGGACAGGGAGGTGAGGTGCTCACCAGGTGCCACGGCATGGAGGGATGGAAGGAAGGTACTGGGATCACTGGGAAGGCAAGACGGAGGGTGAGCTGGATGTCATTATCCACCTAGGTACTAATGACTTCGCAAATGGGGAGCCAAAGGAAGTTCAGGAAGAGTTTAGGAAACTGGGAGGGTCTCAAGCAAGTAGCTACTTCTGTCACTTTCTCAGAAGTACTACCCATGAGAGGCAAGGGAGAGCATAGGGTGCATGCACCAGGAACTTTAACTCATGGTTGAAGAACTGGTGCTGTGAGGAAGGGTTTGGATTCATTGGTGACTGGGGACCCACCTGGAGGGATGGAGGTTTGTTCAAGCCTGACGGCCTGCATCCATCCTGGAGGGGAATACAAGCACTCATTGATAAGTTTAAATGCTATATTGACAAGCATTTAAACTAGCAAAGGGGGGTGGCAGGCCAGCAAGGACAGTACCTACTTGCTCACCCCCCACAGCTAGCAGTGGAACCAGTGAACCAGAGGAGTGGCTATCTCTGCAAAGCAGTGTGCAAAAGATGGAGATTAGTGTCCAAAAGGTGGATAAGCAGAAAAGGGGCAAAATTCAGCAGAAGGGCAGACAGCAAGGAGAACCAGGATAAATGACAACCAAGGAAGGGGCTGGAGTAGAACAGTGAAGCAGTCTAGGGAGGTCAAATCATGGAAAGCCATGTGTGCAAATGCCAGGAGCCTTAGCAACAAGATGGAAGATCTGGAGGCTGTCATGGTACAGTCAGACCAGGACATTGTGGCCATCACTGAAACCTGGTGTAATGATAACCATGACTGGGAGATGGCTATACCTGGCTACAACATATTCAGAAGAGACAGAGCAGGCAGGAAGGGAGGAGGAGTGGCACTGTATGTGAAAAATGACATAAGGGCCACACAGATCCAGGAGGAACAAAATGGGGGAGAGATACTGTGGGTTAACCTGGAAAGGAAAATGGGGCCAGCCAGCCACACAGGTGTGGTCTATAGACCACCAGCCCAGGAGGAAGAAACAGATAGGGAGCTGATGCTAGCCATCCAAAGGATGGCAGACAAGGGTGAGGTAGTACTAGTTGGAGACTTCAATATACCAGACGTGACTGAGCATCCCAGCAGCAGCAGCATCAACTAGGAGCAGATTTATCCTGGACTCCTTCAGGGTGCCTTCTCAAGCAACTGGTCATGGAACCAACTCGGCAGAAGGCAATACTGGACCTTGTGCTCACAAACAGGGACAGTGTGATGGGGTAACAGTAGGGGAGCACCTGGGTAACAGTGACCACCAGTCATTGTGGTTTGAAATCACAGAAAGAGCAGAACCAAACCACACAAAACACATATCCTGGATTTTAGGGGGCAGACTTTGGGAAAATGGGAGATACTTGAAAGAGGCATTAAGGGAATGGACAGGAATCAGGGGTTGAGGAACAGTGGGCAGTATTTAAAATGGGGATTATAAGAACAACAGAATTATGCATTAAGCAGGTTAGCAAGAGGAAAAGGAAGAGGAGACCATTATGGTTTTCCAAAGAGGTAGCAAAGAAAGTGAAAGCCAAAAAGATTGCATTCAGGCAATACAAAAAGACACAGGCAGAAGGGGATAGGGAGAAGTACCAGGAGAAACAAAGGGAGGCAGGGAAGTCAATAAGGGAAGCCAAAGCTCAGACAGAAGAACACATTGCAAAATCAGTGGGTAAGGGACAAAACCTTTACAGGTACATAAGTGAAAAGAAAGACAAAGGAGGGATAGTGAGACTGAAGGGGAGGATGGGAGCCGTGGAGGATGACAATAGTAAAGCTGACATATTGAACAGGTATTTCTGCTCAGTCTTTACTAAGGAAGAGTGGGAATGGGTCTGAAGAGAGTACAAGGGTGAGAATGGTGCAGAAATGGACACAAGTCCCTTTACACGAGAAAGGGTCCTGAAGGAACTGGAAGTAATAAGAGCTGATAAAGCAATGGGGCCAGATGGGGTGCACCCCAGGGTCCTTAAAGAACTAAGAGAGGTGGTGGCTGAACCTCTGGCTATCCTGTTCAGCCAATCACTGGAAACAGGGGAGGTACCCAAAGACTGGAGGACAGCAGATGTAGTCCCCTTATACAAAAGTGGGAACAAAGAGGAAGCAGGGAACTACAGACCAGTCAGCCTCACTTCGGTAGTGGGAAAGATCATGGAAGCACTACTGAAGGAGAGATTGGTGGAACATCTGGTTGTCAATGGACTACAGGACCCAAGGCAGCATGGTTTCACCAGGGGGAGGTCATGTCAGACCAACCTCATTGAATTTTTTGACTGGGTGACTAGGAGGTGGATCAGGGAGGGCAGTGGACATGGCCTATCTGGACTTCAGCAAGGCCTTTTCACTGTGCCACATAGAAGACTATTACACAAACTGGGGATATGGGTGTGGGCAGGACAGTTGTGTGGTGGGTAGGTAACTGGCTGGGTGGCAGGACACAGAGGGTGGTGGTAAATGGCTGTCACTCCACAGAGGGAAGAGTGACCAGTGGGGTACCACAGGGATCAGTGCTGGGACCGGTCCTATTCAACATCTTCATCAGTGACATTGCACAGGATCTAGAAGGCAGAATTTCACTGTTCACTGATGACACAAAGCTCTGTAACAGAGTAGATACACCAGAGGGTGTAGACAGAATGAGAAGGACCTGCAGAAACTTGAAGAATGGTCAAGGGTTTGGCAGTTGAAATTCAATGCAAAGAAGTGCAAGATAATGCATATGGGGCACAAAACCTGGCACAATATATCAGTTGGGGTGAGGATATAGCATGCACCAAGCAGGAAAGGGATCTTGGGTTGTCATCTCTGATGACCTCAAGGTAGGGAAACAGTGTGACAAGGCATCAGGTAAAGCAAATAGGATGCTGGGATGTATAGGCAGGGGCATCACCAGCAGGAAAAGGAGGTCATAATTCCGCTATACAAGACACTAGTGAGGCCCCACCTGGAGTACAGTGTACAGTTCTGGAGACCATACCTCATGTAAGGACATAGACAGGGTAGAGAAGGTTCAGAGGAGGGCAACAAAGATGGTGCATGGATTGCATCACAAGTCCTATGAAGACAGGTTGAAGGAACTGAACATGTACCCTGGAGGAGAGGAGGAGAGAGGGATATGATAGAGACATACAAGTATCTTACAGGGAGGAACAGGGTGCAGGAAGACACTATTTTTAAGTGAAAAAGATGTTTCAGGACTAGAGGGCATGGGGATGAAGTTGGAGGAGGATGATTCAGAGGAAACATGAGAAAGAATTTCTTCACAGAACGGGTGGTGGACAAGTGGAACACCCTGCCAGAGGAAGTGGTGGGGACAATCACGGATTTAAGAATGCATGGGATAGACATAAAGGAATTCTAGAGGTCAGGGGTAAGGGGAAATAGACTTCTAGGAAAACAAACTGAACTTACAAGCTCAAATGGGCAGACTAGGTGGGCCATAGGCCCTTATCTGCCGACACTGTCTATGTATCTATGTATCTATGTATCTATGTATCTATGTATCTATGTATCCCGAATGGTGTGCTCTGTCTGTTTTTTCTTCAGAATATTTTCTGCTCATGGTCTCTGTGATAAATGTTTCAAAAAAACACTAGCAGATCTCCAGTTCCCTGTACCCGTTCTGGTATATTACGAAGCCAAACATTGCATCTTCTGGCTCAGTCTTCTGGTTCTGTCACTTTCAATTGCAATGCCTGTTGTTGCCATTCTACTTACTGTTGTTTTTCTGGTATTTAATTGGTGGTATCGTCAACCTTTGAAACCCTGGTTTCAAGTTCATCAGTGCGTGTGGTAGGCTTTCATGAACATACAAAATTCCTGCAGAAACTGGCCTCATGATCTCTCCATTCTGCTTCATTGTGCAGTTAGCTCCTCAACTTGCAGCTGCCTCTCCCTCTCCTCCCTTCCCCTCCCTTAGCAACCCCCCAGTCTGTCCCACTCTCTCTTAAATCCTTCACTGTTTTACACACTACTACTTCCTCGGGCAGAGTATTCCACTTGTCCACCACCCTTTTTTGTCCCTCCCCCTTTCGATCTGAAGGATTCTTTCCATACTAGCCTTGTTTATTCCCTTTAATTATTTAAATGTTTCAATCGTATCCCCGCATTACACCTCTCCTTCAGGCAATACATGTTCTGCTCACCCAGCCTTTCTTCATATGATTTTCTCTCCAGTCCCAGGATCATCTTCATTGCCCTATACTGCACCCCCTCCAGCAATCCTATGTCCTTTGTTAGGAATGGATGCCAGTACTGTATGCAGTATTTCAGGTGCGGCCTGACCAGTGACCTGTACAGGGAAAGGATCACCTCTCTATGCCTGGAGGAGATTCCCCTGCTGTGCACCCCAGCATCTTGTTTGCCTTTTCAGTCTCCTTCCTACACTGAGCTGAGTGGTTCATACTCCCTATTATTAGTACCTCTAGATCTTTTTCCTCCCAGGTGCTTTCCAACTATATCACTCCCCAACTGATATTTCCTCCCATGGTTCCTTGCTTTGAGGTTTAGGACCTTGCACTTCTTGGCACTGAACCCCAACTGTCATGTTTCCAACCACTGCTGTAGTTTGGTAAGGTCTTTCTGCAGCCCCCTCTACCCCTCTATGTCATCTACCACAGCTTTGATCTTAGTATCCTATGTGAACAGACTAATCCTTCTCCAGAATTCTGTTTGAGATATCAGTTATGAATATGCCAAACAGCTCTAGTCCCAGTGCCCAACCCTGGGGTACCCTGCTCATAATGTACCATGGTGATGAGAGTCCCCTACTACCACCAGCACCACCTTTTGCTGTTTACCCTCAGCCAGTTGGTGATCTAATTGATCATTTTTGTTCCTACCCCAGTTTATTCCAATTTTCTCCCCAGCCTCCTATGTGGCACCGAGTCAAGGGTTTTGCTGAAGTCCAAATACAGGACATCTACTGCATGGCCCCCATCCAATTTCCTAGTCACCCAGTCATAGTAAAGCAAGGCAAATTTTATTTTTCAGGTGACCAATCGCAGAGGTTCTGAGTGCCGCACTATCAAAGTACATCAAACAGCGACTAAAACACTACAAATAAAATATTCCAATGAAATACTTAAATTCAGACCAGCCAAAATGGGGGCCTGACCAAGCAACAGAATCCTAAGGGGCTATTTCATAGAATGCCTCAGAAACACTATCTAAAGGACAGTGTCTGGGAATGCCCAACTGAATAAAAAGGTCTTGAGGCAGGCTTTGAATGCCTCAACTGAAGGGGCCTCCCTTACTGATGGAGAAAGTGAATTTCACAGGATGGAGCCAGTGACACTAACTGCTCTGTTGCTGGCAGTTTTTAACATCATCCTGGGAATCACAAGGAGGCCCCTAGAGGAGGACCAGAGGGAGTGTACCAGGGCAGCAGGTGTTAGAAGGTTCAACAGGTAGCCAGGGCCCAGTTCATCAAGAGTTTTAAAGGTGAGCAAGCCCACCTTAAAGAGAACCTTCCATCAAACAGGCAGCCAGTGCAGTTCATGCAGCACCAGGATGATGTGATAGTATTTTGGCTGCCCCGTCAACAGCCTGGCAGCTGCATTCTGCACTAGCTGTAATCAACAGTGGGTACCTCCAGAGACCCCACGGTGTTGTGCATTACAGTAGTCAAGCCTTGATATCATGAATGCATGTACCAATGTGGGGCGGTCCATGGGTGGAACTAGGTGTTTGATGCTAGTGATATCACTCAGGTGGTAAAAGCTGGACAGGACAATGGATGACACCTGAGTTTTTATTTATTCAGCAAAATCAGAAAGACCTTTTAGCCAAGAGATCTTTTACAGAGGCTCTACCTCAAGTCTCAAGAATAACAAATTACAATGATTTCAGTAAGTAGTACAACATAAGGAAAATAATTACATAAACAAAAGAATAATATAGCAAGATATATATTGTGTCAAGTGCAGCCAGTGACCTTGTCTGAAGAGGGGTGAAAGAGAGTACAAGAGGAGAAGGACAGGGGGTGAATTTGGGGGTGGATGGAGCAAAATGAGAGCAAGGAGGGAGCTGCTACAGTGAAGCTTATGCAGGAAAAGACGCACAAGGGCGGGGGGTAGAGGGAGAGAACAAGGTAAGGAAACAGAGTGGAGGGAGAGAGGGAGGGAGGCGGGGAAGTGGGAATGGGGGGAAAAGGAAAGCGGGATGAGGTAGGATGAAAAGAGGGCAATGATGGGTATGGGAAAGGGATGAAGGAAGGAAGGAAGTGTTGTAAGTGGAATAGCAAAGCAACAGGGTAGGGCTATACAGGGGGGAATGATAAAAAAGGAAGGACCCAGTGCACTTAGCTGTCTGCAGAGATTAGGTATAGCAGTCACAAGATGCTCTAGAAACTAGGAATTGATGCAGCTTACACTTAAGTGGTCCCAAGGTTACAGTCGTCACAATCTCAGAAGGAAGGGAATTAAATAAATAAGCCACTCTAACTGCAGTGGATCACAGTCAAAGTGAGGTTGAACAGTGAGGGACAGTAAAGGTTTGGCTAACAGAATTTTGTGTGTTACGAGTGCCCCAGAAGAGACTGAAAAGCTGATGGGAACCTGGTGGTGGGAGACCAAGATCTGCCTTCTTAGCCAGAATGCAAGCTTGATATTCAATGAGAGCCTGGAGTTGAAGCCAGTTTGCTTGCCCATAAAGGTCACAAGTGTGAGTATGATAATCTGCACCAGTTAGTAGACGGTAGGCCCTATTCAGAGCTGTGGCGAGCCGCCATAGGGTTGTGTCTGTGGCGCTATCATAAAAGACCAAACCGTAGTCAGTAACAGACATATTTGAACTTTGGATGGCCAGTCTGAGGGCTTCAGTAGTAAGGCAGTGTTTGTGACTGTGGAGAAGGCCTATGTGAATGTTAATTGCCTTGGCAACATTCTCATTATGGTTGGAGTAGGACAGCATATTGTCCAGAGTAACTCACAGGTATTGAAAAGATTGAGCCTGATCAAGGACTACACCTGCACTGTTTTTAATCACTAATTGTTTGCCTTTGTGCTTGCTGTGGGTACCATAGAAAAGCATGGCCCTTGTTTTTTTGCAGTTAAGCACTAACTTATGAGAGGTGAGCCAGGACTCAGTTTCAGTAAAACTTTTCAGAAGTTGGGCGTGAAGGAGGGTACGGTCAACAGTCTTTGAGAAAATAACTGCATCATCCAAGTAGAGGAGTACTGGTTCAGAACAGGATGCCAGAAGATTGTTGAGGAAGGTGCTAAATAGAAGGGGTCCTAGTATTGATCCTTGAGGAACCCCAGAGCAGGCAGGCAGTTCAGCAGAAAGGGTAGACTCTATTCTCACCTGTTGTGTGCAGTTTACTAGACAGCTGGTGAACCACTTTATGGTATCTGAAGATATACCAAGCCCAGCAAGGTGATTTGTCAGCAAATGGTGACTGACCATGTCAAATGCTTTAGATAGGTCAATAAAGGTTGTGCCAACAAGTTGACCCTGATAAAGAGTATGACGAATGAAACCTGTGATTTCCAGTAGGGTCGTAGATGTGCTGTACCCTTTCCAAAAAACTTGTTGTTGGACACATTGCAGGTCGTATTTTTCCAGGTGCTCCACAAACTGATCAGCAACAATCCTTTCAAGTGTTTTGGACAACGGGGGCAGAATAAATATTGGCCTAGAACTCCCAGGTAATAATTTGTCCCCACTCTTAAAGAGCCCCTGACACCGTTAGAAAAACTTGGAAAAAATGTGAGATTTACACAGTTCAATTTATATTTCAGGTATTTTCTATAATTATTTACCTTTTTTCTTTATTACTAAGGACAGCTGTATGAAAGAGACTTACTGTCCCTTAGACTTTATCTGCTCTTTCTGCTATCCTACATATGACATCATAATCTGGGTTGCACATGGAAAAGAGCTTCTGATCACGGTGCTTTTCCCAGTTACCAACTTTTAAATAAATAAATAAATTAAATAATTCCCCCATTTATGGCATCATAATTATCCCCACAGCAACAGATAGTGATGTCATAAACAGAACTGTGATGTCATATGTAGGCAAGCAGCCAGAACAGATAGAGCAGTGATCCTGTTTACATGTAGATGTCCTTAGTGAAAAAGGAGGGTGAGGAATACAGAAACAATATTAAAATATAAGCTTACTTGGTCTAAACATTACATTTTCTCAAAGTTGTCACAATGGTGTCAGGGGCTCTTTAAAAATTGGTGTAACCAGAGTGGATTTCCAGATTTGGGGGAATTGTGAAAGTATGAGGAAGTGATTGAGAAGCTTGGTGAGGGGGAATAGGACTTCATCTTGGGTTAGAGTAAGAAGTTTTAGGTCAAGGGAATCACTGCCTGTCCTAGTTTGTCCTAGAACTTTACTTAGGTATGTCTTGGCCTCACTAAGATAGCTTTGAAGAAGAAACATGGGTGGCTGAAGGCCACTTCTGATTTGGTGGATGTATGAGCTGTGCCGGGCGGTTCAAAGAAGTTTGGGGGCAGAGTTTGGCTAAGGCCTGTGAAGGATGAATTAAATGTGTTAGCAATTAACACATGGTCATGGGGGATAGACCCATCGACATTTAACATAGTTGGCACCTGCTTGGATGCTTTCCCAGGGATTTCCAAAAGGTTTTTTCAGAATCGCTTCCCATCTGCCAAGGTCTTGGCAAGGATATCCTTATAGAAACGCACTTCGTGCTCATGGATAGCCTTACTACATATGTTCCTGGCCATCTTATAGGCCTGTATCCCAGGTTAACTACCAGAGGTTCTGGTTCTATGCCAGAGATGGTCACAAGCTCTCATTTGAGCCAGAAGGTTAAAAGAGATCCAAGGATTATTAAGTCCCCTGATCCTACGTGTCCTAAAGGGGCCATGGATGTCACAGGCTGCATTGAAGCATTCAATGAAGTATTGTAGAGCTGAGTCAATATCAGGAGCAGTTTCAATGTAAGACCAGTTTTATTGTCTGAGGAGAGACTTTAGTGGCTTCATGTGGCCAACGGACAGCTCTCTACTTGTGATAGTTCTGCCAGGGGCTTGATAGATTTGTTAGACCAATAACACTTGGTAAGAGAGTGATCACTGATAGTGTCAGGTAATACTTCAAAATTGGAGATATGTGTTAAGTGATTCATTAGGATCCAGTCCAGGGGTGTTCTAGTCCCAGTCTGATAGTTTATCCTGGTTGGAGTTGTTATTAACTAGGAAAATGTCAGGCCTGGCAACTTATCCCTGCACCGTCTGGCATCTGACGAGAGCCAGTTAATATTAAAGTCACCTAACAGGATAGGTTCTGTGTCTTCTTTTAGACACATAACGCAGTTCATTAGGGATTTTAAGCCTCATTTGGTGAGGTCAGGGGAAATATAGACTACGGCAATGTTGAGAACCTTTTTGTGTGCACTGAGAATAAACTTAACAGCAAGGATCTGAATATCCATAGCTGGTTCAGGGAGGGAAAGTGGATAGGTCAACAATGATTCCTTCAGATATATGGCACAGCCACCTCCTCTTCTAGATAGTGTGTCCTGTCTAAAAAGTGAGTACCCTGGTAGGATGATAGCCATATCAGGGTTAGATGGTGACAGCCATATTTTGACAACTGACAGGATGTTGGAGTTGTATACTACAACCCAGGCCGTGAGGGCATCAGATTTTTTTAAAAGACAGGAGATGTTCATACTTGCTAGAACAAGCGTACCCTGTTTTTTGTTGCCATATATACTCCATGTAAATGAGGGCCCAGATTAGGATGTACACTCCCAGAGATAAAAAGAAATAAAAGAATGAGGTGTTTCAGGAGTTGTCTTAATAAATAAAAGGTATGAGGGTGAGATTTCCCCTTTAGACATGTTTTAACAGGGCCCTTAGGAACAGAGAAGCTTTTAAGTAGCATAAGAACAGTGGGGTCAATAGAGGACAGACAACTTCTATATTTCATGTGCAGCCTGGTGTAGTGCAGCTTCCATGGGAAGAAAGGGGTGTAGTATGTTACACTGACACTGGTGACCATTCCAAGTGTGATAAGAGGATGCTCTTAGGTAGGGGGGACAGAGGTATGCGATAAGGGGGTTCCATCCAAATGAGAGTGAGATCCACAGTGAGCAGAAAAGCATCAGAAATAGTTTCACACCCTGTGATGCCATTGGACAAGAATGGAACTAAGTGAGGTCCATAGAATTTAGTAGGGAGGCAGTGCAAGGAAGGTATATAGCAAGTAAAGCTACTGTGACTTTAAGAGGGCAGACTTCCTTAAATGAAAGAACAAGATCTCTGTAGTGGCAGGTCTGTATAATATGCTAATGCAAAACTGGCCACAAAAAAAAACTGCAAAAAACAGTAACTGTAAGTATAAACAGCAATTGTGGCATCAGGATTAAAGTGTCAGTCCACTGTCTAGGATAATGCCAAAATCATGCACCCTAGAAGAGGCCTTCAATGGCACTGATCTCAGAAACAATCCAGTCTCTGCACCAGATGCCATCCTCCTCACCTCTTGTTCGACTCCACCACCAGTACCTCTGTCTTATCGGGGTTCAGTCATACCCAGCTAGAGGACATCCAGTTATTAATCTAGGCCAAGCAGTTGTTCAATACATCCTCCATACTGGATGTCCCAGGGGCAAAGGATAGATACATTTGGCATAGCAATGAAAATCCTGACCGTACATCCTATTGATCTCACCAAGGGGCAGCACATACACTGAAAACAACATTGGTAACGAGCCTGAACCCCGATGTTCTCCACAAGACAGAAGGCCAAGTGGGAGGAGAAATTTCCCATCACAACCCTTTGCTTCCTGTTTGTGAGATGAGTCAAACCACCAAAAGGCAGTACCGGTGGGTCCACAAAATTCCCTCAGGTGGTTGAGTAACACACAATAGTCCACTGTGTCAAAAGCTGAGAAGAGATCAAGCAGAATGAGAATTGTCCCCTCTCCTCGATCTCTCACCCTGTGGAGATCATTATGCACCCAAACTAATGTGATTTTCATACAGTGCCCAGCATGAAACCCAGACTGGAGCAGCTCATATATATCAAAGGCCTTTAGGTGTTCCCCGAGCTGCTGCACCACAATCTTCTCCACAACCTTTCTGAAGAATGGAAGGTTGGAGACAGAACGGTAATTTGCCTTGATGTCAGGGTCTAAAGATGGTTTCTTCAGAAGGGGTCTCACCAGTGTCTCCATCAAGGCATCTTGGAAGACCCCCCCCCGACAAAGAACACTGGACAATCAAGGAGAACACCAGACCTACAGAGACAACACATCCCATTAAAAAACGAGTTGGCACTGGGTCCAGTCTGCAATATATCTGCTTCAGCTTCAAGGCAACCTCAATGACCTCAGCTGCCTCCACTAGTTTAAACTCCACCCACCTAGAGTGCACCCGGACAATCAGGGCAACCACTGTCGGCTACACTGTGGCTCACTGACAGAATTCCCTGTCAGATAGCAGACACTCCGTCCAACAAGAACTGAGCAAACTCATTGCATAGAGCATCAGAAAATGCTTTTTTCAGCTGCAGACAAGCTGGATGTAATAGCTGGTCCACACTCTGAAAAAGCATAGATGGCTGGTTCTTCCCAGCAGCAGTCTCCCTGGACAGGAACACTGCCTTTTTACTGTTGATTGCCCCCTGGTGCACAACATAGTGTGCACGCAGGGCTAGTCTGTCCACCTCCAGCAGGTCCTTCGCCAGTGGCACTCTAAATTTCTGACCCTATTTTTTTATCATAGAAAAATTTTGTTAGTTTTCCAAACCTAAGAACAACACTATATACCAAGAGGCAACAAAAGCGGCCGAGCCGATATGCAACTATGTCATAGGCGCAAACATCATAATAACAATGCAGCATGTTGCCCAGAAAATACAGTATCCAAAAGTCAGTAGAGGCTATCCAAAGACCTCAAATACTAAAACATTCTAAAAGCAGAGCTACAAGACATAACATTAAAGTAGCAGACAGGTTATAGAGGAGGGTTACAGTAAGAGATTGGAATCTTACAAAAAGGTGAGTGAAAGTAAGCTTCCCATCTGGCATTGGTCCATACAACCTACTTGAATGCAGGACAAATGATCTAGTATAGATAATCTAGCAAGAGCAGCATGCCAGCTAGTGCTGGTGGTGGAATTGGTTGGCACCAGTGCATAAGTATCAGTCGCTTAACTTCAAGAAGAGCAAGTGTAACCCATTGTCTCCTAGGCCGAGATAAGGCACTTAGGGAGGTGGTGTCCCTTAAAAGGAGCTTAGGGTCAGATAAGAGTATCTGAGTTCCAAAAATCATAGAGCAATCCTGGGCAATAGATGACCAGAAAGGTGAGAGCAGAGGGCATGTCCAGAAAATGTGAAGTAGGTGACCTCCAGACTAGTGATATCGCCAACAATTAGAGTGTTGTAATAAGCCATGGAAGTGCAGGAATGCTAGCGTTCAATACAAGAACAACAAAATTTTAAGTTGTAAAAAGCAGCTTTTAGTATCTGCATACATGTATTGGCAGTCCCGAAGATAGCGTTTCCAGGAGTCCTGAGAGATATGGGTGTTCAAGATAGATGCCCATCTCAACCTACACGAGTTTGAGAGGTCTGCCTGAGCATCCTTCCAAGTCTTAAAAAAGTGCCCAATAAGGCCCCCAGATGAAAGGATTTCATGCCTGTGGGCTAACCATTCCCACTTCGGATCAGGTGTACCTACAGGGCTTGTGAGCCTGTACAGCACTGCATATTTAAAGGAATCTCGAAAAATCACTACTTGGGATATGGAATTTCTGCTGCAGTTGGTCAAAAGACATCAAAATTGAGGAGCCAGGTATACACAGATCCTGTATATAATGGATTCCCTGAGCCTCCCAAGGCCAGTATACAGGAGTGTCCTCAATTGCTAAAGCCTTGTTGTGCCATAGCGGGGTATAAAGCCATGAAGGTGCCTGAGTCTCCCTGGGTGTATGGGAGTGGGACATGAGCAGGTGCCAGGCTCATTTGGTCTCTACTACTAAGGGTGCCAAAATGCACTAGGAGCAGATCCTGGGGTGCAGAAACCAGTGCAGCTGGGTGTTTGCTACTAAATCAGCTTCCAGTTGCATCCAAAGTGGAGAGGATAACAAACTAATCACTTATTAGCAGCAGCAGTTGTGCAGAATAAGTGGTATCCTTGAAGCCAGGGGGATCCTAGACCCCCTTTGGACCAGTGTGCTCTTAATTTGTGCTTGCTCCATATGGGAGATTTACCTTCCCACAAAAAGTGAGATACCTGGTTTTCCATGGAGGCAAAGAGCTTAGGGGAGAAATGTATTGGAAGATTCTTAAATAAGTACATAACTCAGGGCAGCAGAAGCATGCAGATAGTCGCAACCCTTCCAGGTAAGGATAATTGGAGTCTTTTTCCATCTATCTATCTCTACCGACAGATGAATCTGCAGTGGTGTGAAATGGGCCTGTTCTAGATCCACCCATTTAGTAGGTATTGTTATGCTCAAGTATGAAAACTCCTGACTAGCCCACACGAGATCAGTCCCCTGTTGGCACCATCTGATACATGCTGTATTAAGAGGGGCCAGAAGTGTCATTTTCTGATTAGCACAGAAACCTGAGAGAGATGAAAAGGTCTGCAACAGGAGTAGAACATGCCGTAGGGCCTGTTCCAGATGGGAGAGGGTCAGTTGCAGGTCGTCAGTGTACGCTGCGACAAGATGAGATTTCCCAGCAAATGTAAAGCCCTAGATATCGGGTGAGGCAATGAAGGCCCATATGAGGGTGTTCAAAGGCCACCAAAGATAACAGAGGGGAAAGGAGGCATCTCTGCCTGGTGCCCCTATGCAGGGGAATGTGCAGATATAGTGGTGATAGCCAAAACTCTAGCCATCGGAGAACCGTATAATGTAGCTAACCATTGACAAAACATCGGGCCAAAACCATACTTACGTAGCACCCCGTGCAGGTAATGCCATTCAACAGAGTCGAAGACTTTAGTGAAATCAATTGCCAAGGCAGCCATGGGGTCGGGAGAGTGAGAAGCTATCCATTTTAAATTCAGGAGGAGCCTAGTATTATTTGAACCCGATCTGCCCTGCATAAAGCCCACCTGGACTGGGTAGATAATTGAGGGTAGCACCTCCTGCATCCGCATGGCTAGGATTTTGGCCAGGATTTTAGTATCAACTGGGAGTAGAGAGATATCGGGCTATAACTGGCAGTCTGTAGGATCATTAGATTTTTTCTGTAAGAGAGTAATAAGGTCCTCTCTCATAGATGGGGGGGAATGAGCCAGCTATGTGGGCTTCATGCAGGGCAAGGAGTAAGGGTTGCAAGATATCCTCCACAAGTGCTTGTTACAACTCGACTGCCATCCCATCTGGGCCAGGAAATTTGCCTTTAGCCAAATGGAATAGGTCTTTCCTTACTTCCACTGAGGTTATCGGGGCATCCAAGGTGGACCTTTGCAATGGGGTAATTTCTGGTCTGACGAATCTCTGGAAGAACTGGTCTATCTCTTGTTCCAGTTGTTGAGCCAAAAGACCAGCCTGTGATCTATATAAGGTTTGATAAAATACTTTCATGGTGTCATTAATATCTTGAGATTTAAGGACAATCATACCAGAGGAAGTGCGAAGGGCCTGGATTTGAGATGAAGCTTGTTGCTGCTGAAGCCTGAAGGCTAACAGTTGGCCACTTTTTTCCCCACCCTCCCAGTATGCGAGTTTGGATCTCATTAAGACCCATTCCGCCTTTTGATGTAAGATGGCGTTGATTTGGTACTTAAGGCCCACAATGCACTGAATCAGAGAATTGTCTCGCCTATGGGTAGGGGAAGCCTTAAAGTAGGACTCCAAGGTAGCTAGGTCTGCCTGCTATTGGGCCAAGTTGGCTTTGCGAGCTTTGTTTTTGGCAGCTGAGAAAGCAATGATGTGACCCCTGAGAACCGCCTTAAAGGCTTCCCACACTATACCTGGGGAAACGTCATTGGGTATTGAGAGCAAAATATTCCTTCACAGCCTGAGAAATCGCTTTAAGAAATTCCGGTCTTTAAGCAATAGGGGATTACATCTCCAACAGTACCCATTATAGGCTGACCCCCAGTATAGGATATTGACACTGGGACATGATCTGAAATTATAATATTCCCAATTTTAGCATTTAGTGTTCTGAGCCGCTGCTATATTAGTTAGAAAAAAATCTATGTGACTGTGGGTAGCGTGCACTGAGGAGTAAAAGGTATAGTCCCTCCCAGCCGGATTGTCCCTGCAACACACGTCTGTTAAACCCCATTCCTGATGCATTTCCTGAAGAGCCAGACTGGCCTTGGATCTGGCCTGAGGAGTAGGGTTGGGCTTATCTACAAACACATCTGCCAACATATTAAAGTCTCCTCCTATTATAATAGGAAATGCCCCATCATCCTAGGTAAGGGAAGAGATAGTCTGACTGATTGATGGAAAAAACTCAGCATGATCAGCAATTGGGGCATACAGATTGCAGAGAATCAGATTCCCTTCTGGGGAGGATAGCCTAGCAACCACCCATCTGCCCTGTGAGTTGTGTTTGGATTCTTCCACTATCCAGGAGGAGGATCGACAGACCAGAATGGCTACCCCTTGCATCTTGGAGGGGGCCGAACTGGCACAGACCGCACCCACCTACGATTTCCTCATCCATGCGACTGCCTTTTTCAGAAGGTGAGTTTCTTGAAGTAGCGCAATTTCTGAGCATAGAGAATGCAAATACTGAAGCACTTTAGTCTGTTTAACAGGGTGGTTTAAACCGTTGACATTCCAAGATGCCAGAACCGTGGGAGAACTAATAGGACTGGCTATGGCCATGGGGGAACACATATTAACTTAAGATAAATGCAACATGTGCTTACCTCAGGACTGTACCCAGATGTCTAGGTAATACATCACCTTGCTAGATATATTCAAAAACAGACAAAACAAGGTAGAAACCACCTATGCTGCTAGATGAGAAGGGAGACACATACCAGGAGAGCAAAAGATTTTCACACCTTGATCAGGAAGCTGCAATAAAAGGAATACAAGACAGATCTTAAAGCCTAGTACAAGCAATGTATACCCTATATCCTATGTATCTGAGTAACACTAACTTAAGTGAAGGTTAACTGAGGGCTAGATAATAAACCTATCTGACCTCCACCCCTGAGACAATTCTTATAATAAGCACCAATAAACTGTAACAATGCACAAAAGTGCTATAGGATCAAGATTCTGTGAAAGAGGCCCCTGAAAAGTTAACACCCCCAGTTACACTAACCCTCGGATCCATATGAAAGGTGATTGTTTAGAGCCAACTAAGGTCCAGAACTCAGGGCTGGTAATATGCCCATGGTTGGGTGCCTGACCATCAGGGGGACAGGGAAGGGATCCCACCAAGAGAACCACAAGAGGGTTCTCAGGGAAGGGGGATCATGGGAGCAAAGGAAGGAGGGAGGGGGGAACAACCTTACCTAATGGTAGAGGGCCCAGGCAGAAATGTAGGTATCATTACAGGAAGGGAGTGGCTGTCCCAACGCCAAATTTCCTGCACACTCTGCTACATGGTTATTCCAGGGTCACATAGCAAATGAGCCCCCTGCTTGTAATGAACCAAACATATAGGGCTTCTGTGTCCTGAGTATGCAGTGCGTGGAGTAGTGAAGGGTGGGTAGTGCATGGACCAAGACAATAGTGACCCCAGGAATTCACCACCCTGACTCTTGTCAGGGTACAGGTGCAATAACCAGTATAATAGTATTAAATATGCAACTTATGTCTGAGCAGATTGACAATGCATAAGCTATAGAAGTCCAGACTATCAACCAGGGAGGTCATCAGAGCATTCACTAGTCAACTGCGGTACAGGTGCAGGCACTAAGCCATCCTTGGTCACTGCTGCAGCATAAGAGATTAGCCCGGGTCTGACAGGGTTCACAGCATCAACCACCTCTACCAAAGTGGCTTTGGATATATTCTTCCAGTCTTTCGATATGATAGTGTCCATATCCACAGCATCCAGAGCAGGAGAATGGATGTTACGAGGAGGAGAGTCTTTGTCTTCCTAAGACGCCTTTGCTGGAGCAGCCATCATCACAGTCTTGTATGTTTTGGCTGCCACTCCTAGGTCTCTACCAATGGCAATAGAATGTAGTTGCTGGTCAAGGTGGCATAGCAGCAATTGCCTTATGTGGGGACTGTGGAGATTACACCTGTGGTGCACAGCGCATCTGAGAAAGGTCAGGAGGGCCCATAAGTGCTGGGGGACTGTTCCTTGATGTTACATGTCTGCCCCTTATATTATCTCCTGGATTCTGATGTCTATTCAAATAGTTCCCTTTTGAAGTATTAGGTTCCAAGAGCCATCTGGAAGATGTAGTGGGAGTAGGCAGTTCAGGCCAAAATTTAGTAAGCCATCGCTCTGTCTCTGAGGGGTGTTCTGCCACCAGCTCTCTGCCATCCTTCATTACCAGTAAACTAGTAAGTCCCCTGAACTTAAAGTGAAAGTTATATTGATACAGACATTGTTTGAGGGGGCCAAAGGCACGTCTTTTGCTGGCAGTTTCATGAGCAAAGTCTCGATAGAACAACACAGTAGCACTTTGTCAGTGCACCTCTCCTAGATCTCTAGCAGTCCTGAGAATTTTCTCTTTTGTAGTGTGGTGCAAGAAGTATGCTATAATTGGTCTTGGCAAAGCAGAATTCTTTTCCCTTCTGGCTGCAAGTCTATGTGCTCATTCTACATCCATGTTACCATGCCATCTGTCCCCTAATATGGTAGACAGACTTTCATTTAAGAACCTCTCCATATTCTGTCCCTCTGTGCCTTCTGGTATGCCTATAATGCACAGATTATTCCTTCTGGCTCTGTTCTCCTGATCCTCTACTCTGTCTTGGAGCACTGCAGTTCTTTACTCCTGTATTTGTAAACGATGAAGGAGTTTAGATTGGTGCTGCTCACATGTCTCCATCTGCTGATCCGACACATTCATATGGTCCTGTAAATTCCTGACATCAGCCACCATGCCCGACAGCGTGTGTTAATGTTCTCCACTCGGTTCAACACCACTTCTAACATCCGTGTAATGTGTTTTGCAGGGAATTGGCTACCAATGGTTCAGCTGAGGTTGTATTCTGGACTGCAAGGCCCTGCTAGCCTTGTGAAGCGGTAAGTGCTCAGCACTAAAGAAAAGACCAGGGGAGACATTCCTTTGCCACTGATATGAGTACAAGGCATAATTAAAGAGGGGTTAATGCCCCGGCTGCTCCGTTCGCCATTGACCCGATAACTCCCTGCCGGCATTTTAACTCGTTCTACAGCTTGTCGCAATGTTCTGGCCACTCTGTTCGCTGTTGAACCATTATCATCCTGGTGGGACCTACTCAGCCTGCAACTCATCGCATTGCTCAAGATCTGACGCTCCTCTTGTCTCGAGGGGGCACTCCGTGTGGATGCTACTGCACGTCGATAGGTATAGGGAGGTTATCCCATAAAGTTGAGTACTTGGGGTTGTTTTAGCCTGAAGATCATGGCGCTTGAACTCCGATACCATCCGGGCTAAAGTGAACTCTAGAGTTAAGCTGCCACCATGTTGGCGTCCAAGCTACGCCCCCTAAATCTCTGACCCTTGATCTTCATCACCTTGAGCTACCCATCAAACCAAGGGGACCTCAAGTGAGAGGCTCTGGGTCATACATGGACAAGGGCAAGGGAGTTGAGTGCCCCAGACATGCATCATCCACACCCCCATGCATGCACTGCCCACACTTTATAGGTCATCACCCGCCAAGAAACCCTCTGGGGTCAGACCGCTCAAAAGGTGGTAGCTTACCATCTCTGCAAGGGGAGGACTCATGGGGGGTCCCTGAGCAAAAACTCCACTGCGCAATGATCAAACCAAATGACCCGATCAATGTTAAGATTATCAATCTCAAGCCCCAGGAAGAAGACCAAATTCAACATGTGATAACCCTGGCGAGTTACAGTAGAAACCTCTTGTGAGAGGCCCAGAGATTATATCATCTGGAGGAAGTGATAACCCAGCCTAGATGATTCATCATTGGCCCAAACATTGACGTCCCCCATAACTAAACACCTGGGGGCCTCCAATGTTTCACCGATAACAAAGTCAGTTACCTCCTGAAGGAACTCTCCTACCACCCCAGGGAGGGAGGGAGGGGAGATAAATCAGAAGAATCCTGCAACTTGTGCCCAGACCACCAGGGATGGCCACACATTCAAATGAACTCAGTGTTCTCACTGGGTACATGGTGAAGCCTAGCTCAGATCTAAAACAGATATCCAACCCCCCGCCCCTGCATTCCACTTTGGGGCAGTGCACAATGGAGTACCTGAAGGGGGACAACAGCCTCAAAGACCAGGCCAGCATCATCCCTTACTTAGGTCTCCATAATGCATGCCAGATAGACCAACAAAGCCAGATCTGCTATAATTGCAGTCTTATTTCTGATTGATCTGGCACTGCACAGCATCACCCTCAGAGGATTGGTGGACAGTGCAGCCCATCTGGCTGCCTGCCCACTTGGACTTGTGGGAACCCTGGGGATGGGAACCAAACATGCCTGGCCTCTATCTAGGACCTGTTGAAAGCCATGGCTCCTTCTGCACCTTGCCACCTCTATCCTTCCCCCTTCCGGTGTGCGCTAGGATCTGCAGCTTATCCATTAGGTAGGGAAATGGGCATACTAGGTGGGCCAAGTGGTCCTTATCTGCCATCAAAGTCTATGTTTCTATGAGGTACCCCACCAACATTGACCAGTGCGGCACCTCCAAATCCTGACCTCCTGACAGCAACGTGCTGTATTGCTGGAAATGGGTCTACTCAGTACAAAAGCCCACTGTAGCGAGTGGGGCGAGTGTGCACGGGACCGCTCGCTGAGACACGCGCATCTGTGTGTGTCTGCTGTGTCCACTGGGGCGGCTGGGAGCTGGGATACACATTCAGCGTGTAAGTAAATATTTGATCCACAAAAATTGTTTAAAGAAATGGAAGGCCCTTTCAAAATTTGTACTGAGTGTCAAATGTTCATTGAAGGAATACAAACAAATATATTTATATGTGACAAGTGTAAACTGGTGGAAATGCTGAAAGAGGAAATTACACGTTTATTAGGAACTAAATCTGAGAATGAAGAAATTTTTAGTCTGGAAACATTCATAGATTCTATGGTATCTAAAATAAGAAATAAAGAACAGGAAAGAGATTCTACATATGATGTAGTGTAACCAAAAACAAACTTAGACTTAGAACAGGAAACAGAAGAATGGGCAAATGTATCTAAAGTTAAAATTAAGAAAAGAGGGGTCACATTTACAATAGTGCACCTATTACATTACAAAACAGGTTTTCACCTTTACAAACGGTGGATTCTGTAGAATCTATTACTGATGATGTTCATGTTCCAAATTTACAGACATTAACCCAGGAAAATAGTGAAACAAAGACGTTAAACAGGGATTTGCTGGTTATAGGAGACTCCTTGATAAGGGGGATGGATACCATGTTATGTAAAGGACGAAATGGCCTCACTACAGTGAGCATGTTGCCAAGAGTTAAGATACAGGACACAATTAAACTTCTGGATTGACTTATGGAAAATACCACAAATCCTCCGGTTTTACTGCATGTAGGAATAAATTATATTCCAAATCACAATTTACAGGATATTTTCTTGGACTTTCAGAAAACTTTATGGAAAATAAAACAAAAAGGGGGTTCCCTAATAATATCCAGAATACTACCAGTTTTTGGTTTTCATTCAGCTAAATCTTCAAAAATAAATACTTTAAACTGATGGCTAAGAGAATTGTGTAAGAAAGAAGGGGATGAATTTTTGGATAATTCATCAGCATTTAATAATCCAAGTCTGTTTAAGTATGATGGACTACATCTGGAGAGGGCAGGGACTCGTTATTTAGCTAAGAGATTTAAAGAAGTCACAAGGATTAATTTAAACTAAATGAAAGGGGGAATGGGGGTTCAGTCAGTACAAGTTCATGTAGAAGTAAAAATATTAATACATTTAATGAATCTGACTTTTGGAATTGCTTGTTAGTAAATGCTAGGAGCTTAAAAAATAAAATGGGGGAATTTAGAGATATTCTGGCTACTAACAATAGATACATAGATACATAGACAGTGTCGGCAGATAAGGGCCTATGGCCCACCCAGTCTACCCATTTAAGTTTGTAAGTTCAGTTTATGTTTTCCAGGAAGTCTGTTGCCCCTTACCCCTGATCTCCAGAATTCCTTTATGTCTATCCCATGCATTCTTAAATCCCGTGATTGTTTCAGCCGCCACCACTTCCTCTGGCAGGGTGTTCCACTTGTCCACCACCCGTTCTGTGAAGAAATTCTTCCTCACGTTTCCTCTGAATCATCCTCCCTCCAACTTCATGCCATGCCCTCTAGTCATATACATATAACAATATACATATAGCCGCTGTGACGGAAATGTGGTGGGATGATAATGATAACTGGTGTCAGGATATTGATGGCTACACACTATATGGGAGATCCAGAACATATAGGAAAGGGGAAGGGGTGGCTTTGTATATAATAGATAGCATAAAGTCAGAATTAATGGTACCCTCCTTGGATATGGTGGATCAAGTATGGATCAAACTATTACCAATACACACTCCAAAAATAATTTTAGGATTAATTTACAGAGCTCCATCATCCACTTCACAACATAATAAGAGTTTGCTAGATCACATGTTGACCCTAGATCCAACAGATAGGCTATTAATTTTAGGTGATCTAAACCTACCAGGAATAGATTGGGGAACATCTTATGTGGTAACACCTTTTGAGACAGAGTTTCAAATTGTTTGTGATCAAATAGGCTTAGTCCAGTGTGTAGTAGAGCCAACTAGGGGTGAACATATATTGGATATACTTTTGACAAATACGGGAGACACTTTGTGTGAGTGCAAGACCTCTGTTGCTTTAGGAACAAGCTATCACTTCACGGTGGAATTTAAATTGGCTGAACCAGTATCAACTCAAAGGGGTAAAACCATTATTTATGATTTCGCGAAATCGAACTTTGTAAAAATGAATGTAAATCTCTCAAAATGGGAATGGAGAAACAAGTTTGGTGACAGACTCTTGAAAGAAATATGGGATGTATTTTACACAAAAATTAAACAGCAAGAATTGGAAAATATTCACACAAAACAAATGTATACCGGGAGAAATAATGAAGTACAGTGGTGGACTCGCAAAATTAGATCACTAATTAACAAAAAACATAAAACTTTATAAAAAGTGGAAAACAGATCATACAAAACCAGAAATCAATCCAGACAACTAACAAATCAAATTAAAAAACAAATCAGGAGGGCTAAAATTGACTATGAATCAAGCTTAGTTAATAGGGTAGAGGGAAATCCAAAGGCCTTCTACGCTTATATCAGCAATATAAAAGGAAACTCAAATGCTATAGACCCGATAAGAAAAATAAATGGTGATAGTACATCTGATAATAAAGAAATGGCAGATATTGCAAATAAATATTTTTCAGCTGTCTTTTCTAATGATAAACATTTACATCCTATTAAAAGATTTGTTCCTGACCCAAATGAAAGTATAACAATAACCAATAGAGAAATTAAAGACTGACTAGACAAATTAGATCCTACTAAATCCCCTAGTCCTGATGGACTTCATCCAAGAGTACTTAGGGAGTTAGCCGAGACAGTAGCCCCCCCATTAACATACATTTTTCAGTAGTCCCTGAATGCAGGTGAGGTACTTGAATGCTGGAGATCTGCAATTGTGGTCCCAATTTATAAGAAGGGAAATAAGATGGATCCTGCTAACTATAGACCTATTAGCCTTACTGCCATACCCTAAAGATCTTAGAAGGGGTGTTAAAGGATAGAATACATGAATATTTAGAAACAAATCATCTTACAGATGAATTTCAGCATGGCTTTGTAAAGGGTAGATCGTGCCAGATGAATATGTTGGCCTTCTATAACCTTGTTATAGATAGACTGGACAAGGGTATCACTGTTTGTGTACTGTTTCTTGATTTTTCAAAGGCGTTTGACAGACTGCCTCACTATGAATTAATACAACAAATGAGTAATCTGAGTATAAATCCTTACATAATAAACTGGGTTCAAAACTGGTTACATGATCGGAATCAGTGTGTGAGTATTAGAGGGGAACTGTCTAACAGCTTGGGAGTGACTAGTGGGGTGCCTCAGAGATCAGTCTTGGGCCCCTGTCTCTTCAATCTTTATGTATCATCACTTTAAATAAAACAAAAATCTGTATGGTTGCAAAAGTTTGCTGATGATTGTAGGGTTGGAGCAGAAGTGAATATTAGACTAAACACTTCAAATTTACAAAATGCACTAGATAATATTGACACATGATCTAATTAATTCAAACTGACATTAAATCTAGATAAATGTTTCATTATGCATTTGGGCAATAGAAATCCTAAATTACCCTACAAATTAGGAAATATACCACTAAAAATAACAAATGAGGAAAGAGATTTGGGTATAACAGTCTCTAGTAATATGGCATTTTCATCACACTGTCAGAATATAGCCCAAAAAGAAAATGATATCTTAAATTGCATACTGAGGCACATATCATCCAGAAGTAGGATGGTTGTTTTGCCCCTGTATATATCCTTGGTGAGGCCCATTATGGAGTATGGAGCACAGGTGTGGTCACCTTTTAAAAAACAGGATACAATTCTATTGGAGCAGGTCCAGAAAACAACAACAAGAGTTATTTGTGATATAGCAGGAAAGAATTATGTAACTAGATTGACGGAGTTGAACATGTACTCTTTGGAGGATCACAGAAAGCAGGGAGATATGTGCTTGGTTTATAGGACTTGGCAAAGTGATGATCTTTGGGATATCACAGAGCTAAAATTAAACAGTAGTATGTACAAACTAGGTCCCACCCAATGCAGTTAACAGCGTCTAAAAGTAATAAAGTGTGAAGTACATGGTGGTTTAATCAAAGGGTGGTGCACGCCTGGAATGCATTGCCGTTGGAGGTTGTGGCTAGTCAGTCTATTACTGAGTTTAAATCTAAATGGGACAGGTATATGCACCAGATTAGAAATTAGAAGATAGTGGCGAGCATATAGGACATGAGTCCATTCAGCTCAGTATCTTCCCTATGATTCCTATGATTCACTAGATTTGTCTGTCAGGATCTGTCTGAGATAAAATAATGTTGATGACTATCTTGGAGACCATTGTCTTTCAAAACAGTCACTAGCCTCTATTTTAGGATTGACTAAATGAGCTTCCCCACAACTGAAGTGAGACTCACTGGTAAGTAATTGCCTGGATCATCCTTCGGCCACTTTTATGAATGGGCACCACATCAGCCATCCTCCAGTCCTGTGGCACACATCCTGTGTCCAGTGATGTTCCTAACAGGTCTGCCAGTGGTCCCACAGGGATCTCTGCTAGCTCCCTAAGTACCCTCAGGTGAATGCCATCTGATCTCAATGCCTTGTTCATCCTCAGTGTCCTTAGCTCATCCAGCACCCTGTCCTCTGTAATCCTGATATCTGTCACCCCCCAACCCACACCCACCCTTCCCATGGGGTATTCCCCCCCATTTCCTTTGTGACCACAAAGCAGAAGAACTCATTCAGAGCCTCTGTCTGGTTTCCCTCCTTCTCCATCCACCCCTATCCTTCCTAATCCTCACATTATGGTCCTTGTTACTTCTCTTGTTGATGTAGCAAGAGAGGTTTTTCTTTCCATCCCTGATTCACTGTACCAGTCTCAGCTCCCTGGAAATCTTGGCTACTCTGACAAGCTTGGTAACCTCCCTGGACTTCATTGTGTGCTCGTCTTTGTCCCCTGGCCCTCCCAATTTTCTAAGCCTCTGGAATGCCTTTCTTTTGGTCCTTACCACTTCCATGACCTCCTGAGTGAGACAGTGTGGCTTCTTTGCCCTACCCTTCTTGCTCCATGCTCTGGTGCAAGTCTCAGTTGCCTCTGCTAGCCCTTTTTTAATGATATCCCACTTCTGGATAGCACTCATGCTTGTCTGAATTCCTCTCCAGGTGCTTAACAAAAATTTTCTCCCTCCAATTATAGTTCACTCCCTTAAAATTGATCACTCTGGTACCCATACCTCCCATTTTTCTATCCATGTTGAATGTGACCCACACTGTGTGATGGTCAGTCCCAGCCAGTGGGTCCTCCATTCCCAGATCCCTTACAGCCTCCCCATTCATTGAAGGCAGGTTCAGAGTCCTTCCCACTCTAGTTGGTTCGTGGGTCAATTGCGCCAGGAAGTTGTTCTGAAATGCATCCAGTAGCACCTGCTCCTTTGCACACATGGTTGTTGTGGTGTTTCAGTCCACCCCACAAAAGTTGAAGTCCCCCATCACTACTGTACTTCTCTTCCTACAGACCCTTTAAATCTTCTTGGCCAACTCCTTATCCAGGTCATCTCCTTGAGCTAGTGGCCTGTACACCCTCAGAGTTTTTCTTTTGGATTCTTGAAACTGTATCCGTAAGGCCTTTGTCCTGCCATCCATCCCCTCCTCCTCTATACACCTCATCCCATCCCTCATAGATCACCAACCTCCCTTTTCCCTATCCCTGTCCATCCTGTATATCCTGTACCCTGGGAACATCATATCCCAGTCCTGGTTCTGGGTGGCCCATGTTTCCATGATAGCCACAATGTCCTCCATCCCCATGACCGAGAAAGCCTGTGGCTTGGTTAATATGTTACTTAAGCTTCTCACATTCAGCAAGCCAACCCTCCGACTTGCATTTCCCCCTACCCTGTTTTCCCCCATACTTCTCCTTCCCTCTCCTTGTGTCCCCACTCTCAATACCTCTCCTATAGCTTTGAATGTAGGCATGCTCAGCTCTTCCCCCTCTGGGATCCCTGCCTACCAGCTGTCCTCACGCCACCACCCTCACCTAATTTAAATCTATTCTTGATGCTACATACCCCCTTTTCCTGCTTGTCACTTATAGTATGTCTGCCAGTGAGCTAGTAACACCTTTGAAGGAGTTTTTAATATCACCTAATGCTTGTAGCATTTCTGCTCTTAGTCCACTAATGGCAGTTAGCACTAATTCTTCCTGCATCTGTTTTTTTACTTGTTTGATCTTGCATCAGTTTATTGTTTATTTGGTCTTGCACTTGTAGTCCTAGGCCGGGATATTCAGACTGTGCTAGGCAGTGGTGCACGCCTAGGCACAACACAACTGTGATGCGCCGGGGCCAGGTCCAGGTGATATTCATCGGTGCTGCACTATGGTGCAGGACCATTGAATATGTCATGGGCAGTGCACAAACTGCATATGGTGCAGTGGCACTGCCCTGGCACAAGCCACAGATAAGGAGCATGGGAATGCACCAGCGCAATTGCAGTTGTGCTAGGTGCAGCACCCATGTTATTCAGCAGGGGGCATGCAAATTAGGCCATAATATATGCAAGGTGCAAATGGTGCCATTTTCATGTCATTATGGCCCCATTTGCATGCCTTGTGCAGGGCAGGCCAGTGACTTGTGCCTGGCACCCTGCACAGCATGATGTGTGCTGTGGGTATCCCAGGGAATCCCCTGCCCTGTAGCCATGATCACGTGGTATATGTTAATAAAGTAAACCATGGTAGTCTAGTAGTCCCCCCTCCAGTCTCCGATACACTGATGAGTATGAAACAAGCCCATCCCTGGTGGTCTAGTGATCCGCCCTCCATCCCGAGTCCCTGATTCCCTGAAAAATGGCAATATGACATCCCTGGTGGTCTAGTTGAAACCCCCACCCGTTGCTGTGATCATGGTAAAATCCTGTATCCATAATGCCCTGGTGATCCAGTGGCACCCCACCCTACCTACCCACAGAACCCCATGTCCATCCCTCTCTCCCTTCCCCATCGTTGGTGGGAAGCTGCATCCCTCCAGCACACCACCCAGCTGCTCACCAAATGACAGGTACAGTATGGGCTGTAAGCCCATTGGTTTCCAGTGTGGACCAATGGGCTTGCAGGGCATACTGTATTAGACATTCCCAAATATGTGAATGGAGTCATTCACAGATTTGGAACTGTCTAGTACAGTATGCCCTGCAAGCACATTGGTCCACACTGGGGACCAATGGGCTTATAGGCCATACTGTACCTGTCATTCTTTGGGCAGCCGGGCAGTGTGTGGGCAGCATGCAGCCACCCACCAATGAAGGGGGTGGGAGTATGGGGTTCCGTGTGGGTGAATGGGATGGGGGGTGCCACTGCATCACCAGAGCATTATGATACAAGATTTCACCGTGATCATGACAACTGGTGGGGGGTTTCCATTTCACCACCATTGACATCATATTGCCATTTTTCTGGGAATCAGGGACTCGGGTGGGAGGTGGGACCACTAGACCACCAGGGATAGGCTTGTTTCATACTCATCAGGGTATTGGGATGGGGGAGCACTGGACTTCCAGGGATATCTTCATTATCATATACAGTGCGATCGCAGCTATGGGCGGGAGGGTTCCACTAGACCACCAGGGTTGTGAGTGCTTGTGGACAGTGTTCTGGATGGGCAGGTGGCCACCCATGGCTGGGCTGCTGTGTTGCACCCTGCAATACAGCAGCCCACCTATGGGTGGCCAGGAGTTACTCCTACTCTTCATGGGCTCAACTTTGAGCCCCCCTATGTGGTGCAATGCAGGGTGTGCCAGCACATGCACTGCACATATATCCGCTGAATATCGAGATGTGCTGCATATGCATGGACATGCCCCTGCATCTGTGATGCATACAATATCATTGCACCCTGGTGCATCAGGATTTGCATTGTGCCAGGCAGCCCTCTCATTATCCTATAGGGGTGCTATGCGGGGTTGTACCAGCGCATCTCCTTTGAGCCAGGCGCAACCCCTTTGAATATCTGGGCCCTTGTGTATTACTTGCTGTGTCATATTCCTCATTTTTTGTTTCTTCCTTCCCATTAACTTCATTTAGGACCAAATGTGTCTCTGTAAAATGGTTTTTACTACCTGTGTTAGTTATTTCCTTGGTAACTATGTTTTTGTCCTATTCTAGGGCTTTTCCACCCCCCTTTTTTTTGGTATTGTTGTTTGATCGGGTAATGATTCTCCGCTGTTAACAATCTGCTCACCAATTGATACCTGAAAACTCCCCTCCTTTTTCTTTGGGCTCTCACCCCTTTGCTGATCTACTTTATTGCTTAACTTCAAGATCTCACCCCTTTGCTTATTGGAGTCTGTGTCAGAATTTGATTTAACTCATTGCCTCCACAGGCTTACTCTGAGATTACACCACTTGCCTCCTGAATCTCCTGTATACTTTTAACAGTGAATCCTGGGCCTTTCTAAGCAAAATCAAGCCATAGTCAGCATGTCACAAACAAATGCTAATAGCTCAATAACTGTACATGCTAGACACAAAGTATGAGTGGTAGAGTTATTCAGCACAAAATTGCCTTTCCAATGGTGGTGTGCATGTAATAATAAGTAATTTTGTTTTTTTTCTACGCTGGTCGAAAGAGCAAACTAAATATTTTTTTCACTAAAAAAGGGCAACATAAGCCATTTTTTGTTGGAAAATATGTAAAATATCAACACCAAATTAAGCATACAGACATTAGATAGTGTTTTGATATGTTTGTTAAAAAAATACATGTTTTTACTATAAAATGTAATTTTCCCCATTTTAGTCAAGGTGCTTTGATGAGATTTGAGAGCTAAATCTCAACCACACAAGCCATATCATAAACAAATGCGTATAACTCCAAAAGTATACATGATACACACAAAGTATCAGCATGAAAGTTGATGAGCACAAATATGCCTTTCCAATGGTGCTATGCAACCAGTTGTAATCAATACGGTTTTTATTTTATACCTGCTGAAGTGCCAAAAAAGTGAATTTTATTCAAGCTGCTTAGATGAATCTTAATGGAAAACATGTCAGCCATACACACCATACCATAAACAAATGCAAATAACTCCTAAAGTATACAAGATATACACAAAATATCAGTGACAAAGTTGTTCAGCATAAAATTATCTTTCCAACGGTGCTATGCAGTCAAATATATATTATATTCTGTTACACTATATATTAAAATATATAAGTGACTTCTCCAGACGTTGCAAGGGCACACTGGGAGTCAGTAGCTGACTTCTGCAGACTTCCTCAGGACACACCAGTGTTTTTTTTACTGACGACTACAGGTGTCTGCTAGGAGACAATGAGTTAAAGTAAGTTAAAAGGCTACCTTTCATAGTTGTTTTTTTCTGTTTTGGGGATGCAGGTAGTGAGGAGAGAGGGGGATATGGTGTTGCTTGTACATTTCTTAAATCAGGAAGGCTTGGTGATAGCTGTAATTCCTGAAGCTGTATTGTCTGTGTCTCTTTATTTTCTCCTTTTTTCTGCTGAATAAAGCTGTTATCTCTTTAGTTCTCCACATATTTTTCAACATCCCTATGAGCGTAACCATTCTTTTCTATATTTGCAATGTTACCAAACTGCTAAAGAAAAAACAAACAAAGTGGTTAGTCAGAGGGACAGCAGACAGGTGTACGAACATACGAACATATGAAATTTGCCAGCAGAGATAGGCCATTTGAGCTATCAAGTCTGCTTGACCATGCAGCTAGCAGCCCTATTCAAAACTGCCCTTCCCTCCTCCCACGTTAATTTCATCCAGCCAGCATCGAATGTCTGATGTCAGAAATTATGGACACTCCTCACAGGTGCCCCTCCTAAATGTTGTAAGGATAAATTTGAAGGCTGGGGTCAGTTCAGGTGGTTAGGTGTCCTTAACAACTCGGGACTTACAGTTTTAGAGTGCTTCAGCACCCTACTTAAGGCATGTGATGTGATGTAATGTTGCATAGCCACTCACTCAAAGAAATCAATCAGATTTGTTTGAAATTACTTCTCCCCATGAATCCATCCAACCTCAAGTCTTGTAACCTACTTGATTTATGATACTCCACTAGCCTTTCTTTTTAAACTGTCTCAGTTAATTTCCCCACCACTAACATTAGACTGACCAGCATATAGTTGCCAAATTGTTCCTTGCTGCCCCTTTTATGAAGCAGGACTATAGCTGTCCTCCCCAGTCCTATGAAACTACTCCAGTTTTCAGAATGACATTGAATAGGGCTGTGAAGCAGTGTAGCCTGTACCTCCTTGAGCTCCCTCAGCATGCTTGGGTGTACCTCATCCATCCTCATAGCCTTATTCATGTTTAGATTCACAAGTCCTTCTACAGTGCTTTCCTAATTCTATTTCTATTCCCTTTGCCTAGTGTTCCTGATGCTTTTATGTGGTCTGTTCCCCTGTACCTCTACAGTGAAGACTGGGCAAAATAATATTTTTAAGATATCTGCTCTTTCCAGATTCTCCCCTGCATAGCCCTCATCTACCCTTCTTAATCTCTCAGTCACTTTGCTTGTCTTCCTCTTTCCATGTATGTATCTAAAAAAATATATTTTCCCATTTAGTTACCCTTTTGGTGATCCTTTCCTCAGTCTGTGCCTTTGTGCCCCTCCTTGCTTTTTCTGCTATCCTCAGCTTTTTCTGGTGCACTTCCCATCCACTTTACTCTGCATCTCAATGCACCTTCTGAATGCTACCTTTTAGCCTTTTAACCTCACAGCCACTTCCCTTAAGAACAACAGTGGTCTCTTTTTCCTCCAGTTTTTGCTCACTTCTTTCATGCAGAAGACTGTTGCCTTCCCTATGCCATCCCTTGCCCATTGGTTCCTTCACACCATCCAAGCAATCCCTCCTGCTGGGTCATCTCTGAGGCATTCACACAATTTTTTAAATTTGTCCTCCTGGTGTCCATGATCCTCATCCTTTTTATGTGGTTTTCCTCTGCTGCTGTCCTTATGTTAAACCACACTGTATGGTGATCGTTAGTTGCCATGTGCAATCTCAGAAATACAAAATCACACATGCCCCCACAATGCAAAGCATCATGGGCTGCATATGCAAATCACCACAGAATATTATGCTGGTTCAACTTTAAGCAGAAATGCATGGTGCCAAAAGGCCTCTGACACAGTTTGCAAAGGTGCCAACAGAAAACATAGACATGTGTTTCATCCTACCAGGACTTATCAGTATGCCTCATCCGTTTGACACCTCAGTGTAATGAACTAGCTAACCTAAGATGGTCTATCAGGGTTATGTTGTGGTGAACCCAATTAAAACAAAAAACAATTTAAAAGACTAAGAACCTCTGTGTGCAAGCACTGAGGCAATGGTTACCCCAAAGGGCATTTGGCCGGGAAGCCAAGTTGTAAAGAAATACAAAATCACACATGCCCCCACAATGCAAAGCATCATGGGCTGAATATGCAAATCACCTCAGAATATTATGCTGGTTCAACTTTAAGCAGAAATACATGGTGCCAAAATGCCTCTCACACAGTTTGCAAAGGGTGCCAACAGAAGACATAGACACAACTCTGGGAGCACAAGGCCCTCATCAACACTTTTGGAGCAATTCAAAATACAAAATACTTGTTTTTATATATTCATTAAGGTGTTTATGTCTTTGAAAAGTATATACTCTACTCTCTAAGTCTCTCTCCGCAACACTGCACTGAAAGATAATCTACTCAGTTTCCTATAGGCTGTGCAGCAGTATGTGACCTCCTATCCCATTCTAGAATGCAAACTTTGCCTTTGTGACAAAACTTCACAGGTGAAGCCACAGCTTTGCCTCTGTATCTAACTCCATTGGGAAGTTATGATTTCTTATTTCCATGGAGCTGGGAAGCTACAATCTGCACCCAACAGATTGAAGTCCTCCGCCAACAGCATCTTCCTCTGCTGCAGAACTATGAATTTTGACTTTGCACTACAGACATATTTGCAGGATGTTGTAAATTTACTAATTAGTCTGCAGAGCAAAGTTTTCCTACTTATCACATCACTATCTGCGAAACACTCTTTAGGAGCCTGGACAGTAATGGTACACATCACAAAACACTTATTGGTATCCCAATCAGACTTGATACTACTCATGATATACTGTTCAGGAACCCCCAGACACAAATGGTACAGGTTATGAAACATTCATTGGTACTACAATCAGACATGTTACTGCTCATCATTTACTCATTAGGATCCTGGAAAGAAATAGTTGGATCATAAAACACTCTTTGTTACCCTAAGCAGACATGGTATTACTCATGATATACTCTTCTGAACCTTGGACACTCTTTGTTTTCCTAATCAGACATGATACTACTAATGATGTACTCCTCAGGAACTAGACACACATGATACATACCACAAAACACTATTTGGTACCCCAGTGAAATATGATGCTACTCATGGTGTGCTCTAAAGAACCCTGGCCAGAAATGCTAAGATCATGAAACACTGTTTGGGACCTCAGGCAGACATGATACTCTGCATGATATACACTTTAGGACCCTTGACAGAAATGGTATTAATCAGGATCACTTGATGACCCAGAAGCTCATGGTTTTTAAAACACTCTTTAGAACCCCAGACAGGCATGATACAATTCATGATATCCTCTTCAGAACCTCAGAAAGAAATGGCACAGATCTTGAAACTAGTGCTATACGGAATGCAGAATTCGACCAACAGAATTAGTATGGAATGATCATTTTTGCAGGAATTTCATTGGTTCTTCTGTAGAATTCTGCCTACTGTGATCCACAGAATAATATTCCTTGGAACAGCATTTTTCTTCCTAAAGTTATTCTGCAACAATTTGCATGGAAAATATTGAGATCGGCAGAATAATATTTCACAGAACAGCATTTTCTCTACGGAAAATCATTTCATAACTATTTTCTGCTGCAGAATTTCACCATTCAATTTCTGGCAAAATATGACTGAATTTTGGTGAAATCTTGAACATTCCATGGAATTTCATTCTGCTGGAATTTAAAAATTCTGCACAGCACTACCTGAAGCACTTTGAAGACCCCTAACAGACATAATGCTAATCATGACATATAATTGGAGTAAATGGAGTGCACAGTGAAGAAAGGATGGTTACTAGTGGGGTACCTCAGGATTCAGTACTGGAACCGGTCCTTTTTAATGTCTTTATACGTGACATTGCAGAGGAACTGGAAGGAAAAGTATGTCGCTTTGCAGATGACACAAAGATCTGCAACAGGGTTGATACACAAGATGGAGTGGAAAGGATGAGAGGGAACTTGGCAAGGTTGGAGGAATGGTCAAATGTATGGCAGCTCAGATTCAATGAAAAGAAGTTCAAGGTAATGCACATGGGAAACAAAAACCCAGTGGAAGAGTACACAATGGGTGGTGAGATACTGACAACAGTAAAAATGGAAAGGGACCTGGGGGTAATTATATTAGATGACCTAAAGATGGGCAAGTAATGTGAGAAGGCAGTAAGGATGGCTGGGGGGATACTGGGATGCATAGGAAGAGGCATCAATAGTAGAATACAGGAAGTTGTTATCCCTTTGTAGAGGCAGTTGGTGAGATCCCATCTGGAGTACTATGCGCAGTTCTGGAGACCCCATCTCCGCAAAGACATAGACAGAGTGGAGGTTGTCCAGAGGAGGGCTACCAAAATGGTGCAGGGTCTGCACCAAAAGACATACAAAGAAAGACTAAAGGAGCTTAATATGTATACCCTTGAGGAAAGAAGGGAGAGAGGGGACATGCTAGAAACTTTCAAGTACCTCAAGGGAATCAACAAAGTCCAAAGAGGGTAGCATCTTTCAGAAAAAGAGATGTGCAAGAACAAGGGGACACAACTTGAAGATAGAGGGGGGATGGCTCAGAGGTAATGTGAGGAAGTATTTTTTCACAGAGAGGGTTGTGGATGCATGGAACAGCCTCCATGAGGAAGTCGTGGAGTCAAGAACAGTGGGGGAATTCAAGAATGCATGGGACAGACATAAGGTAGTCCTAGTGGGGGGTAGGAGGAACTAAGCTGGTGGTTAACTAGGATCTGCAGCTTATCTGTTAGGTAGGAAAATGGGCAGATCTTATCTGCCATCAAATTCTATGTTTCTAATTCAAGACACCAGAAAGCAATGGTACAGATCATGGAACACTCTTTAGGACCCAGACAGACCTGATTCTCTTCATGATATATTCTTCAGGACCACAGGCATAAATAATACTGATCAGGTTTGATTGATATCATAGCAGCTCCTTATTCCAGAAGCAAGCCTAAGTCTTCTCAGATTAGGCAGCTACAGTCAAGGAGTACTACTGGAAGCTCTGCTTTCTCAACAACAGAAGGATGTACCATGCCCTTATACTGTGTCAAATAGCTTTTCTTCCTCACAGATAAAACAATGAGCTTGTTAGGCCTACGGTACTCTTACACATGATTGTAGTGAATATAAGAAGTTACTCTTATACATGGCTGTAGTGGATATTGGAAGTTTCTTGGAAATCTATTTGCAGTTGAAGATCTGCCAAAAGAGAGACAAGGCACCTGAAAAATATAACAAACTCTGCTCCGAGCCAACATGGATGGTATACTACTTTAAAGGATCTGTGTCCTGCGCTTTTGGGCAAAAGCAGCATTACTACTTGAAGAGCTGGTGACATGTTCACATTTGCACAACACAGTAATTGTTGACATCACACAACATGGGTTTATTCTGGAAAGATCCTGTCTAATTTAAGCCATTTTTTTAACCAGTTAGAGCAGCCTTTGATAAAAACATCACTGTGGATGTAATATTCCTAGACAACTCCAAAGCCCTTAATAAAGTATCACACTTAATGCTGTTAGAGCAGCTCACCAAAATTAAACATTGTTAGCTGGATTAAATCATGGTTAAGTTAAAGAACACAAAGAGTTAGTATCACAGGACATTTATTAAACTGGGGTCAAGTGACTAGTGGAGTTCCACAGGGATCTGTGTTGGGACCAACCTTATTTAACGTTTTGGTCTCTACCCTTCAAACAACAGGGAATGTATGGATATATAAATAAGCAGACGACTGCAAACTCAGGAACATAATACAATCTGAGGCAGATGCTAGATTAATACAGAATACCCTAGCCAATTTCACCCAATTGGCAGAGAACAATAAAATGAAGTTTAATGGAAATAAATGTAAAGTCATGCATGTGGGTAAAAATAATTTACTATATCAGTTAGTGGAGGGTGAAGAGAGCAACATTTGCTTTGCAGAGTAATCCGCAAAATTCCACCCATTTCGCAGAGCGAAATGTGAGATTTCACCCACCGTAGCGGCACAATTTTGTGAAGTGTAACGGCAAAGGTTCGCCTTCTGCAGTAAAATTTCACCCGCAGAAGGCACAGTTTTGCCTGGGAAAGGCAAAATTTCACTACAGAAGGTACAATTTTGCCTTGGCAATATTCTACCTAATGCAGAAAATTTTGTGAACTACTCCACGTAGTGAAATTGGACACTTCACCACCACTTTGCCATTGAAAATTAAATTAGCTACATCTCTAACATCAGTACAAATTGAATAACACAATATTATAAAAAACTAATGAGGAAAAATACTTTGGAATCTTAACTGCCAAAGACCTGTCCTTCAATAGACATGCAAAGGAAGCTGTGAAAAAATGTCAATTAATTGTAGGCTGTACATTGCATAACATTAAAAGTAGAAACAGCAATATCATCATAGAAACATAGAAACATAGACTTTGATGGCAGATAAGGACCGCTAGGCCCATCTAGTCCGCCCATTTCCCTACCTACAGGATAGGCCACAGATCCTATTTAACCAACAGCCTATATCTTCCTGCCCCCCACAAGAATTGCCTTATGTCTGTCCCATGCATTCTTGAATTCTCCCACAGTTTTAGACTCCACAACTTCCTCAGGAAGGCTGTTCCATGCATCCACTACCTCTCTGTGAAATAATACTTCCTCACATTGCTCCTGAACCGCCTCCTTCTATCTTTAAATTGTGTCCCTTGTTCTTGCAAGTCTCTTTTTCTGAAAGATGCTACCCTCTTGGACTTTGTTGATTCCCTTGAGGTACTTGAAAATTTCTATCATGTCCCCCCTCTCCCTTCTTTCCTCAAGGGTATACATATTAAGCTCCTTTAGTCTCTCCTCATACGGCTTCTCTTGCAGACCCTGCACCATTTTAGTTGCCCTCCTCTGGACTGCCTCTATCCTGTCTATGTCCTTGCGGAGATGGGGTCTCCAGAACTGGACACAGTATTCAGATGGGGTCTCACCAACTGTCTGTACAGAGGATAACAACTTCCTGTTTTCTGCTGCTGATGCCTCTCCCTATACATCCTAGTATACCCCGGCCCTCCCTACTGCCTTCTCACATTGCTTGCTAACCTTAAGGTCATCTGATATGATTACCCCAGGTCCCTTTCCTGTTTTGTTGTTGTTACTACCTCCCACCCATTGTGTATTCTTCCCTGGGTTCTTGTTTCCCAGGTGCATTATTCTGCACTTTTGCATTGAATCCTAGCTGCCATACATCTGACCATTCCTCCAACCTTGCCAAGTCCCTTTTCATCCTTTCCATGCCTCCTTGTGTATCAACCCTGTTGCAGATCTTTGTGTCATCTGCAAAAAGGCATACTTTTCCTTCCAGTTCCTCTGCAATGCCACTGATGAAGACATTAAAAAGGACTGGACCCAATACTGAACCCTGCAGTACCCCACTAGTAACCGCCCTTTCTTCAGAGTGGACTCCATTTACAATTACCTTCCGTGTCCTGTTGTCCAGTCAATGTTTTACCCAGGCTACCACCCTGGGACCCACTCCCAGCTGGTTAATTTGACTAATAATCTTTTGTGTGGGACTGTGTCAAATGCCTTGCTAAAGTCTAGGTAGACCATGTCCACAGCCCTCCTGGTCTACTTTTGGTCACCCAGTCAAAGAAATCTATTAGATTCAGCTGACATGACCTTCCCGCTGTGAACCCATGCTGCCTTGGGTCCTGTGCTCCACTGACCTCTAGGTACTCAACTATTCTTTCCTTCAGAAGTGACTCCATCACTTTCCCTACCACAGAGGTCAGACTGACAGGTCTGTAGTTTCCTGCCTCTGTCTTGGTCCCACTTTTGTGAAGGGAATCACATCTGCCTTCCTCCAGTCCTCGGGTACCACACCATCCTCCCATGGTTTATTAAAAGAGTAGCCAGTGGTTTCACTAGTTCCTTCCTTAATTCTTTTAGAATTTGGGATGAATTCCATCAGGACCCATTGCTTTGTCCACTTTCAGTTTTAGGAGTTCTTGCAGAACCCTTTCTTCTGTGAAAGGACTGGGATCAACCCCCTATCAAGAGTGCTTCTGTTAATTGGATTAGGCACTTCCTCCTCTCTTTGTGAATACTGAGCAGAAATATTCGTTCAGTATTCTTGCTTTTCACTGTCCCCCTCTGCCCACCCACCGTTTATTTTATTCAGCCTCACTATCCCTCTCTTTGTCTTTCTACACTCGCTGATGTACCTATAAAAGGTTTTATCCCCCTTCTTAACTGAGTTAGCTATCTTTTCCTCAGTTTGGGCCTTTGCTGTTCTGACTTCCCTTCCTGCTTCTTTCTGCCTTAACTGGTATAGCTGTCTGTTCTGCTCCTTCTGTGTTTCCTTATACTTCTGGAATGCTATCTTTTTCTTCCTGACTTTCACAGCCACCTCTCTTGAGAACCATAGTGGCTTTTCTTTCATTTTGATTTGTTTATTTGCTTCACACAAAGGCTTGTTGCCTCTGTGATGGCAGTTTTGATAATTCCCCATTGTTGCTCCACACCTCCTTCTAGCCTGTTTGCTAGTGCTTTTCTGAGGCACTCTCCCATCTTGCCAACGTCAGCCCTCCTAAAGTCCAGTACCCTCACTTTTGTATGGGTTGACTCTGTAGCTGAGTTTAACGTGAACCACACTGTTTGATAGTCACTTGTCCCCAGATGGCAACCCACTTCTAGATCTGAGATCCTCTCACTGCCCCCTTTTGAGAGTATGAGGTCTAAGATTGCTCCCTCACGAGTGGGTTCCGAAACTAGCTGTCTAATGCCTGCCACCTGTAGGGCATCAAGAATGGCCCTGCTCTTGGATGTGGCTGCAGCAAATGTGCTCCAGTTAACATCTGGCATATTCAGGTCTCCCATCAACAGTATGTCCCCTTTCTCTGCCATTCTAAGAATGCCTTCTATCATATCCTTGTCCATTCCTTCCCCCTGACATGGGGGTCTGTACACAACCCCTGTGCGGATTGTGGCGCCCTTTCCAGTCTCCAAGGTGACCCACAGTGCCTCCTCTCCTCCTGTTTACTCTTTTGTTCAGTTGCTTTTATCCCTTCCTTACATAGAGAGCTACTCCTCCCTCTTCTTCCCTGCCTGTCTCTCCTGTAGGTTATATACCCTGGTATGTTAACATCCCAGTCATGGTTCTCTGTGTACCATGTTTCGTGGCTGCTATGATATCCAGGCATCCCTCTTCCATTAAGGCCACCAGCTCAGGAGCTTGTTGCCCAGACTACGGGCATTGGTACTCATTACCCTCCATTTCCTGATGGCCTTACCCCTTTTGCCCCATCCCTGTCCTTCTTGCCTTTGTCACTTTCTCCATTTACCCCAGCCCTTCTCCCTATCGACACCTCCATGTTGGTGTTTGCCACACTTACTACCGTGATTGTTTGGGGGCTCGATTTTCCTGCTCCTTTCCAGTGCTTCCCCCCTTGGCTAGTTTAAAAGCTTGCCAATGAAGCATTTAAACCTATCACCTAGGATCCTGGTTCCCCTCCCAGACAGATGCAGCCCATCATGCCAGTTTAGGCTTACATCACTCCAGGTGGACCCCCAGTCCCCAATGAAGCCAAATCCCTGAGCTCCACACCAGTTTTTCAACCACTGATTGAATCCCATGGTACGGAACACCCTAGCCTCTCCTATGCCATAGATGGGTAGCACCTCCAAGAAGGTTACCGTGCGTACTACTTGACTAAGGCCCTTCCCCAATTCCACAATTCCACAATCATTCCTCTTTACATGAGCCTGGTCAGACCTCATTTGGAGTATTGTGGTCAGTTTTGTGTACCACAGACTGTAAGATCCCAGAAACTGACAGAGAATCCAAAGAAGGATAACAAAATAATATGTTCCATAAAATAACTGGAATATAAATAAATGATTAATAATCTGTATCTATATACAATAGAATATAAATGAATTAGGGTGACCTCTGTCTTATCTTTAAAGTTATAAATGATCAATACAATACGGAAACCTTGGGATTTAATAAACACACAGGTAAATAACCAGCCAGGTCACATGTACATAAATTATTATAGTAGGTGAAAATAATCAAACAGTTAAGAGAATAAAATTCTTTATGCAGTGAGTAATAACAATGTGGAATACATTTCCACAGCAAATAGTGGAGAGTAACAACATAACAACATTCAAACAAAGGTTGGATAAATACATGGGTGATATGAAGTATGCCTTCCACCCATGAGTAGGGTTTTGAGTTCATAAAAGGGTCTCTGCTTACTGAACTTGTAAAATACCTATGAACCGACAGTATGTTCAGGAGAACTTTAACAAAACCTAATATTTCTAGACAGTCCAGCTTGTATTTCCTATCAGTTCTATTCTTCCTTCCCATTATTTATTACTGAGGTCATTTATTTGAAAAAAAGGATCTTTGCTCCTTAAGAGTTCATGTATGATTGCTGCTTTCTCCCTACCTGAAGTCATAATGCAGTGTTTGTGACATCACAGTTACTGCCAAGGCAACGGATTGTGATGTCACAACTCAGGATTATGACCTAAAGTATGGAGTAAACTATAGAGAAAGATGGAGATGGAATCTAAAGGACCTCTAAAGGATAAAGGTGATACATTCATGCACATTTCCTTAGTAATAAATAATGGGGAGGAGAAATATATAAAATGTAAATGGAATGCAAGAAGAATTGTACCTAATTACTATGTTTTTTAAAGTTTTCTTGGAGGCGTCAGTAGCTGTTTAAGAATGACTGAAATTTTCTAACTGGATGGTATTTGTGTTGTGACACCAAATGTGTGACAGTAGACCAACATAAACTAGATACAAACAGTTCACTGCTGAGAACTGCACCCCCCCAGTGGCTCCTGACACTGTGCATTTGTGCCAGTCCCCCTCCCACTTTGTTGGCCCACATCCCCTTCCTGTACCTGATCACAGAGATGATCACACAAGTAACATGAAGGGTCCTTTTTTCTCACTGCACTATCATAACCTATAATTGCAACATATATGGGCAGATGGAGGGCGGGCTAGACCACCAAGAAGTCATTTACCTTATGGCAGGGAGGGATCGAGGATAGGGTGGGGGGGATCATTAGACTATCAGGGACATTTATTTTTAATTATAAATGTGACAGCAATCTGGGAAGGGGGGAAGGATCAATAGACCACCAGGGAATTTATATTTTATTATAAACAGGAAAAACAATCAGGGGAGGGACCACTAGACTATGAGAAATTTATAATTTACTATAAATGGGATGACAATCGGGGAGGAGGAAAGGACCATTAGACTACCAGGGAAATTATATTTTATTATAAAAGATTAGGGGAGCTGTATTATGAAATAAATAGAATAATAGATAGAGGACTATGTATTATAAGGCAGTAAGACCATCGAGAGGTTTTGGGGACTTGGAACCTCAACAGCGAAGCTCGAGAGGTTCCCAAGGTCCCCAAAACCTCGAGATGGTCTGGTTTCCTTATAATACATACTGCTTTATTTGTTATTTTTTGTAATATATGGACCCCATTGTGAACATTCCTTTTTTTTCATGTGGATTTTGTGAAACCGGCTGGCCAGCCACCGCACTGAGCACACGCTGTCTCTGAGCTGTACAGAGCACTAACGATTGTCCCATCGCTCGTTTAAAAAAAAAATTTCTTTTAATTTAGTAGGCAGTCCTACCTTTCAGGTTTTTTCGTCGCTTGGCAAATGCAGGATGAGCGATATAGTCCACTATTTGTTTCAAAATATAATATAAATTGAAGCAACGAACTTAACACATTCCTCTCGCTTAGCGAGAGGAAAAAGACGCCAGGTTTTTCAAGCTGTTGAGCCCGCCTAGTTGAGAAAAGCTGCCAATCGAGATGCATGCCGTTAGTAGGGTTGTGCAACAAGGAACGTGGCACCATGGCAACTGGGTTTGTTGGCAGGCAGATGTGGACATGCGCGCTGGGATTGTAGTGATAATACTATCGTTGAGAGCTGAAACTACAGTATTATCAGCTCTGAACAATAGTATTATCACTTGTCAATTATGGTATTATCACTTCAGGGAGTGTTGTACTACCATGATTTTTTTGTATGTGATAGGATACTATTATTTGGCCATCTCCATATATTACAATACATTAAACTGCGGATGGAGTTCATTCTGCAGTTTAATGTATTCTTCTACAGTTTAGCCAAAAAAGACCATGGAACAGGGCAAAAATCCATGAAACATGTTCAAAAGATTCTGATCTTACCATTGGCAAAATTGCAGAAAATTACACAAAATGGCGAGAATTTCAGGAACCTCCTGCAAAAGCAGAATTTGCAATTTTCACCCAGCTCTAGTCTATGCTGTACAATTGGCCTATCACTTTCATAAACCTGTCCTCTTGCTCTGTGTGGGTAGACATAACTTTGAAGTCTATGTACTTACTGTATGGACCAAAATGGCTACCGCTCTGCTTTTTATATTGTAGGCTGTACTTAATACTTGTGCCACATAGCCTGATTTAAGTTTTGCTGCCTCTGGGTTAAGGAGATGCATTTCTTGGAGAAAACCTACTCCCATCTCCATTTTCTTAAATTGATCAATAGCCATGAGCTATGAGCTTCGGTAGACCTCTGGATTCAGTTGTGGTACCTTCACACTTTTCTTGGAATGGGGATGTATGTAAAGAAAATGTACAGTGCTTTCTACAGTAAAGTTGCATGGCAGCACGGTATACCGAGCATTGCGTAATTGAAAAGTATGAATACTGCTACCATGCAGTTTGCTCAGTAGTCCAGTACTGATCAACTTTAGTTGAGAAAGCACTGTATAAGTTGTTTTGGTTTAAAATTCTGTGGATTGATGCTGGAGCACTGCTCGTGGTGGTGGTGGGGGGCATTCCCTTTCAGACCAGCTGGGTGAAGCCACATTGCCTGTGAAATTCCCATGGCTGGCAGTGCCCTTGCTTGAAGTTCGCAGACTGGCACAACATGACAGTTGGAGCATGACTCAGTAGGCAAAGTGACAAGAGAAACTATTATAAAACCCACAACCCACACAGCTTGACTACAGCAATGTTTGCTTTGATAGTTGCTTCCAGTTGCCCCCTTGCCCTCTGTCCTTTCATCACAAGCTGGTTTAGTGCATCTCAGGAGTGCATTTCATAGTACTATAAGTTTTGTTATCATACTTATACAACAGCTGATGCAAGCAGAAAGGACATGAGGAGAATTAGGAGCAAATCTAGCAGCCACACAATCAGAATTTTGGAGGGGAATGTCTATACAAGAACAGTAATAGGGAAGGGTGGGCAGTTGGATATCTTGTCACATTGCCACAGTGGAGCCATCATGCTCCTGCTAGACTTAATTAGGTGTACTGAATTTTCATTTACTGTTGTGGATTAAAATTGAAAACAAGGGCCTGCTGGAGTCTGCCCCTGTCAGCAGGGAGCACAGTAATTTTTAAGCAATAATTAGCAGTCCAGTTCCACACATTCTCACCCCACTATCTCTGATGTTCCTCTCGCATATCTAATAGTCTGACCTGCATATGAAGGAAAAAATAAATGATTAATGTCAAATAAGTTCAGAAGGATACTGTACCTTATCAAGCAGTGGTGGTGGTGGCTGTGGTGGTGGGGGGGGTCATTGCGATAGCACATAGGTTACTATCTTGGCTACCAGTCACAGATATTGATTGGTTTTATTTATTTATTTATTGTATAATCAGATTTACAACCTTTAAGCCAGTGGCTCGTTTACAAAGGTACCTCGTCACAGAGAGGACACACATGGTTAACATGAGTTACAGAGTACAATCAAGACAGAATAACAGATTTTTTACAAATTTACAGAATACAGACATACAGAATCACATAGTTTTACATAGGTTGCATGAACAGAAATACATAGTATTACATACAATTGCTTGAACACATACATAATTAATAAACACTTCAATTAGTACCAGCAAGTACTGGCAGAGGAGAGAGGGTCTAGGGGAGTGGGGGTGGGGTGGTGGGTGTTCAGCCCAGTGGGCCATGTCAATAGTGTCAGAAGAGCAGCACAGTATATTTTAGTGACAGGTGCAGCAGCAGGTGTTGAATAGCAGGTCTCGTAAGGCAGCTTTGAAGGGGGCAATTTTGGTGGTGCTGGAAATGGCTGTGGGGAGTGAGTTGAGCCAGGTAGGGGCTCTGTAGCTGAAAGACCTCTGAGCCAGGGTGGTCCTAGTTCTGGGCACTAGTAGGGTGACCTTGTCTGAAGTTTGGGTGGTGGCTCTGGGGGATGTAAATTGGATGGAGGCAGACACCCCGGGGGGAGGAAAGCCCAAGTAGAATCTCCTTGGTTAGCAGGCCAGTTTGGTAGCGGATGCGTTTGTTGAGGTTTAGGAGTTTGGCCATGTCATAGAGTTGACAGGTGTGGGTGAGTCTAGGGGCACTGGTCAGTAGTCTGCAAGCCTTATTTAGCATGAGTCTAATCTTGTTGAGGGCAGTGGAGTCAGCAGCAGCATATACTGGGAGGACATAATCAATAAGGGACATTATTGCGGATGTGATGGCAAGCCTGAGGGCGTCAGGTGGGAGGCAGTCCTTGTGCCAGTAGAGGATGCCAATACACGCTTTTGTGGTGGAAGCAAAGGGCAGTAATGTGGGCATGAAATGTGAGGGCCAAGTCAAATGTGATTCCAAGATATTTGTACGAGTAATCTTGTTCGAGTGGTTGATAAGTGCTCGGGAAGATTTGGAGGGAACTTTTGCTGGCTTTGTTCTGGTGGTGGGAAAAAACATTGCCTTAGTCTTTTTGAGGTTAATTACTAGCCTGATCTTCTTAAACCAATTCTCAGCATCATTGAAAGAGTGCTGAAGGGAGTCTTGTAGGGAGATGAGATTTTTGTGAGCTGCAATGGTTCATTGCTCCATTCAGGTACCACAGGTTCTGTTCAACAGGGATGACAGCCCATCAAGATGTAAGGAGTTTCTGACTGCCTGGTTGTTTTTATCCAGCTGAGTGTTCATTATATACCAACCTAGGACTGTAAGTCCCCTATGGGTGATTCATTGGTTTGCAAGGGAATAAACCTATTTAATGAAGTCTGTTTTGAGTTCTTTATTGGACCTTGTCATTTATGAGCAGTTCTCCCAGATTATCAGATCCATGAGAGAATGAACCAGTCTATGTGCTCCTGTCCCAATGCCTTGTTGGGATGTCACCAAGTTTCCTCATTCCTCTGCTCTGGGACTGCTTGCATTGGGTTACCTGCCAGTCCATTTCCTACCCTGTAGGTTGTGATCAAGCTAGCTGCAGCAGATAGTGTTCCTTGGGTGTGCTCATCTCTGGTGTGCAATAATCTTGGACTGTAGTCAGAGCTTTCTAGATCTGCGCCTTGTCTCTCTAATACCTGTGTAGGTATCGGAAAGTGTGAGTTTCAAAGGTGTTACCCATACCATTCCATGAGATTTTAAGCTTGATTGGATACTGCAGCTGGTATGGGATTTCCAGCTCCTGAAAGGCTTTCCGGGTTACAGTGTAGCCTTTCCTTCCTTTTGACAGCTAGTTTCAGAGAATAATTAAAAATGAGGATCCTTCATATCTCCATGGAAATGGGATCTTTTCCAGTAGTTAAAGTCAGTATCTTGTCCTTCTTTGAGAATCTAAGCAGTTTTGCCAGGATAGATCTGAAGCAGACTCTATCCTTCAAGGGGTTGCTAATGACCTGTGCCCTCTCAATCCCATGGGGCACCTTCCAGAAAAAGTTAAAAAGTTCCAAGGGCTCTAGTTGAAGAATGGTTGTCATATCATATTTTTCTTCCACCTTCATAAAACCCAGGAGCCATTGTGTCAGCTACTGTTTTTAGCATCTTCAGCCCACTGTCACATCAGCATCTCCTCAAGTTTCTCTATGGACTTCTTTTTTGGTATTCTTTTCATCAGTATAAGATAGGAGCATGTTTTTGTCCCACTGTTTGTGTTACAGGCTTTGTACTTTCTCCTGATGTTTGGTTATTGATTTTTTAAAAATGGGATATCTCTATTAAGACCTTTTTCAGCATACTCTTTAAAACAGAGCAATATCCCTTCATCAACGAGGCTTGTGTAGCTGCCACTGGGGCCTATCTTCTTGGTTGACTGATGTAGGGACTCACACTTTAATTGACAATCCTGTTCAAATCCTTCACATCTAGCTGCTACAAAGATGGAATTTATTAGTCTGAATATTCACCTAATAAAAATTGCCAAAATAATAATAATAATAACTTTATTTCACATAAGCACCTTTCAAGCCAGAGTCCAAAGGCGGCCAGATTTTGACAGACTACTCAGGTGGCTGTCAGACTGCTAAATTAGGTTTCCATCTCCTTGTGCAGCTCCCCAGCAGTCTGCACATTCAGCACAATTACAAAAATATACAACTGTTGAACAATAGCATTTGTAACTCCATAATATAAGTTACCTGATGTATGTCACACATGGCTGCAATTATATTTGTATGAACATTTATTCTATGGGCTGACTCCCAAAGCCCCTAGAAGGACGCAAGGTGCCTGCATAAAAAAATAAATGATACAAGTGGCACCTTGTACGAGAAGATGCCCCTGGAGCTATTCAGAAAGCCCAGTATTAATTATAAATAACCCCCACTTCCCTGATCGTCTAGTGCCCCCCCCCAATCTCACCATCTATATATATAATAAAACAAAAGTCCTTCCCTGGTGATGTAGTGCTCCCCCCTCAATCTCAGATGCTGCCAGTATTACATACAAATAAACCCCCTTCCCTGGTAGTCTAGTGGCCCCTATGCCCCGATCCCCAATACTGTCAGTATGATTATTTATTAAATCCTCCTACACTGGTAGTCTAGTGGCCCCCCTCCCAAATTACTGATGCTATCAGAATTATTATTATTATTTAACCCTCCTTCCCTGGTGATCTAGTAAACCCCACCCCAGCAGATAGTGTCCACCAACATGCTGTCCCCATCCCAATACAGAGCCGGGAACTAGTGCTGTGCAAAATGCGGAATTCCGCTGGTTGAATTAGTGCAGAATGACCATTCTGCTGGTGGGATTTCCACCAGAATTTCTTTTGTTCACCTGCAGAATTCTGCCTACTGTGATCCACAGTATAATATTCCATGGAACAGCATTTTTTTCCACAGAAAGTTATTCCGCAACAATTTCCACAGAAAATGTTGAGATCCACAGAGTAGAACAGTGATTATTCCACAGAAAATCATTCCACAACTATTCTGTGGAATTCCACCATTCCGATTCTGGCAGAATTCAATGGAATTTCGGCAAACTTTTGAATATTCATCGGAATTTCGTTCCACCAGAATTTGAAAATTCTGCAAAGCACTACCTGGAACTGCTCTCCTCTCATCTCTGCAGTCGATTGAGAGTACTGTAAAGTGAAGTACACTATACAGTGCACTTAGTGACAGTTCAGTTGACAGTTGACCACAACAGTCATGGGAGGGCTGTGCTGGTTGCTGGCTGATACAGATTAGAATGGGGAGAAAGTGGGGTGGTGGGAACTATCTGCTTGGGGGGGGTTCCACTTGACTACCAGGGAAGGAGGGTTAAATAATTATCAATACTGGCATCTTCGAGGATCGGGAAGGGAAGCCACTATACTACCAAGTAAGGGGAATTTGTTTATAATTAATACCGGTGGTATCAAGGATCAAGGGAGGGTCACTGCACCACCGGTAAAGGGTCTGTTTTATTATTTATATGGCAAGATCAGGAAGGGGGTGGACTAGACCACCAAGGAAGTTTTTTCATTATTTACATGGAGAGATGGAGGAACACTAGACCACCAGGGATGGGTATTATTTTTATTATCAGAGGATTGAGAATGGGGGAACCACTTGCTGGAGCCTGTGGCAGACCCCTTCCATGCACCTTGTGTTTGTCGCATGGGAACAGTTGTGGCAAGTGTGGGTACTTAGGCACCAGGACTCTTCCTGTACCAGAGTCTTGTGCAAGGTCCCTGGCATATAGGGCTTCAGCATAAGCTGTTGTTTGCTGCAGCTTGTGCTGGTTTCGGTCCCCTTTGTGAATTGAGCTCTGCATCTTTTGTTATACCACTGTGTATTACATTGTTTGTCCCTGTAATCTATATTTGTGTACTGTAATCCTGCATATATTATGGATGCTCTGTTTTCTACTAATGTCAAAGCATTTTGAGTAGGGTTGTTCACAGAGTAATAGGGCTTCCAAGAAAAACATTTTCAATATAACCGTCTCCCTTGCAACCCCAGTATTACATAATGGAAATGAGATCAAATAACACTTATGATCAAGTTAGTCTGTATAGAAGTGCTAGTACAAAAGAGTGAACAAGTTCCACTAAAAAGTCTAAAATAGAAATTCTGCAGAACTGCCTCTCTCATTCATTTAACTGCTATATTAAAAAGTCTTGTTTTGACACCAGCTCATGAAAAGAGCACAACTGTACTCACAAAAGAACCCCAAAGCAAATGCACTGGGGCATGAGTTATCCTGGAGGATACTGGCCATACAGTCAAATGTTAAAGAAAACACAAATTGCATATACCTCAATAATGCAAAGCATCATGAGAAGCATATGCAGATGCCCACAAATTTATTTGGACTGCCTCAACTTTAAGCAGAATTGCATGGTACCAGAAGGCCTCACAATAAAATCAGCAAATGCTGAGAACAGCAGACACAGACAAGTGTTTCATCCTCATTTTGATTCAATAGTGTGCCATATCTGTATCTCAGCCCAGGGAGAGAAAGCCTGCCACCCTATAGGGGATCTCGTTTGTTTCAGTCATGATCAACCCGAAGTAGAGAGAGAGAGAGAGAGAAGAGAACTGTAAAAGAACCCCAGAGCAAATGCCCTGGGACATGGGTTATCCCAGAGGACATTGGCCATACAGCCAAATTTTAAAGAAAAAATACATTTCACATACATCAATAATGCCAAGCATTATTGGAAGTATATGCAAATGCACATTAATTAATTTGTACTGGCTCAACTTCAAGCATAATTGTATGATGTCAGAAGGCCTTACAATACAATCAGCAAAGACTGAGAACGGTAGACACAGACATGTGCTTCATCCACATTTGGACTCATCAGTGTGCCATATCTGTAGCTCAGTCCAGGGAGAGGGAGCCATCAATAACTGTATTTATGCTAGTAATTTGGAATACTAAATTTTATTTGTTGACCTCTCAAAAAAAACAAGGAGCTAATTAATGAACTGACCTCAGTGTTTGTGGTGATTTACATTGCATTATGATAATTCATAATAATTGAGAATTGAAATAATATGAAACATTTTGCCATGCTCTTTGTAATGTAAGATGCTGTGAACTAAACTTCAAATTTGCTTGTTCAGGCCTTGCCGCCCTTATGTTTGCCCTTTATATGCCTTTCTAGAGCATTCTGGCAGTCACCAACTAGTAAGGTGTGACAATGCCATTTACACTGTATATGTTGTTCTGGCAGCTCCCTAACCCCTTCCCTGAAAAAATACACTGACATAGGTCTTGGAGGAAATGGTCACAGCCATACATTTATTTAATTTGCAACACTGGACTAACATGAACAGGTGGGAGGGAATGCAGACTCTTCAGAACCCACACCGGGCCATGGATGGATGTGCCAACCCTCGTGTGTGCATGAATATCTGATGCACCTCCTGTGTCTGAACTCCATCCCCTCCCCAGACCAGTGCTGCCACGTTTGGAAGATACTCCCAGGTTGGACTGAAACCTTCCAACTGGGTTTAGTTCATGCTCTCCCCTAGCCTCATGCTGGCCAGAGACCACGAGCCCTTCAGAAGAAATTGACTTGTCCACCCTTTTCCCCTATACCATAAGTCTGCGATACTCCCAAGCTGCCATTTCATGACTGATATTTTTTTTCTGCTTCATACTGCCTTAGTTTTAATCCCCTAGGAGGAGGAAAAAACCTGTAAAAACCCTCCTTACTGGAAAAAAATGGAAAAATCACTCTCTAATCCCTAACGTAGTCATTCCTAGTGGGTCATATGGTTCCCTATCTGGCCTGGCCATCCCTACCCTGTTTTTATGAGGATGGGATGGGTGGGGATCCAAAGAGAGGAAGGAGAAAGAGGGGGAGCCTGCTGGCACTCAGCTCCTTTCAATCCCTCACTCTCTGCACCTCTCTGAACAGCCACCACCCTGCCGGTGGCCCTTGTGGTTCCTCGTCCTGAGGTGCAGCCAGGGCCTGCTCTCTACTCCAGGAGGAGGATCTTACTAGCCCCCAGGTCAGGGGAAGGGGACCTTAGACAAATGGCCAGCTGTTGCAATGCTTTTGCAGTCTCTCAATTATTAGAGGCAGAGGGAACACTTTTGACCAACTTTAGTGCTCCATTTCCTTATGCATGAGGCAGTCTTATTCTGTAACTAGTGCACAGGTGCCTAGAACCAAGCCCATTCATGGACGTTCCTTTTTTTCCATTGTTATTGTATAGTATTGACCATCCTCAAACAAATATAAATTAACAGAGTTGTGAAGACCACTCTTATAGGCTGCAAGAGTGCTTTCACATTTCTTAGGTATAAAAATTAATCAACTTGTAGTTTGCAATTTTCATACCCTAGGAATGCACATGATCAGACTACTCATACAACTGTAGTAGTAGTGTTTGAGAGTCTGCTTGCCTCATGTCAGTCAAATGTGTTATGTAGAAATATAAGAGAGCAAGGGATTATTTTTGCAGATTGTATGCAAGAACCTTCAAAGTTAAGCTTCTTTATGAGTAAGAAGAAGTAATGATTAAAATGCACCATGTGCCGTGTCTATGGTTAGGGGTTATGGTAAATGTGGAGGTTAATTATACTTAAATTGAACAACAAGGTGGCTTATTGAGAGACTGCCAATGCCTCCATGAATATTAAAATGCTGTACCTCTCAAGAGTGAAGCAGCATGGCCTACTAACAAAAATGACCTCCAATGCTAGGTTAAGTTAAAAAATCACTTTATTATTGAAAGTAGATAAGACACTGCAGCATCCTTCACATGCTAATGTTTCACGTGGCATTTATGCTTTTTCAAGGTGGGGCCTCACCTTGAAAAAGCTTAAGCACTACATGAAATGTTGGCATGGGAGGGGTTCTGCTGTGTCTTATCTAATTTCAATAATAAAGTGATTTTTTTTTTACTTGACCTTGCATTGGAGGTCATTTTTGTTTGTATGCCATACTGCTCCACCTTTGAGAGGTAGAGGTTATTTATACATGTTTGTAATTGCTGAGGATATTACTAAATTAAAACAGATTTTCCTGTACTTTGCTCCGCTACTTACAATAAAAAAGTTCTTCTGTGAACTAAACCCTGATATGCCGTGAGTTACTGGAAAGGAAAAAAGGGTGTCTCTGGACAGGGAGTTATCACCGTTTAGAGATGAGCATGAGAAGGATTTCTGCTAACTTCATGCATGGGAATAAATGGGAGGACAGTGGTAATGTTTTATACCAGGTTACTGTTTTTGAAAAATACTTGTCCGGTTTCTGACACCAGACGTTAGGTACTGAAGTATTATGTCCAAAAGCAAAATGCTACACACCTCAGCTGAACACAGAAAAAAATTACTTTATTGTTAAAATCACAACACCATATTGCCACACAAACAAATTCACTGGCCAACCTTGACCCATTTTGTACAACACTAGTATGTCATCAGGAGGATGGGTACGTTCTGTTAGTCACACAAATTTACTAAACCCTCTTAAAGTGACAGTGCACAATTGGTGAAACCATATAGTATTTAAATAAAGTGCAACAGTGTTAAAAATTCCTAATAGTCCCAACATGTGACTAAAATACATATATCATATGGTCATCCAGTTTAAACTAACTTAAACAATCACATGTCTTGCAGACAGGGGTTGAAACAAGTAAGTATGTATAGTCTTCTCCATGGTACTTTGTATACAGATCCAGATTAATTTAATTTTGATCATATTAATACAATACCAGCTCCTGGGATCCATTATGGTATTCCTAAATTGGAGAAGGACCCAGAATCATTCACAACTACCTGTGGTAAAGAAACATAGTATTAAAACCAGAAAAATATTTTATCCAAAAAACATTATATTATTTGGGATTAGTCAAAATAGATTTGATGAACCAAAGGACGTGCTTATCCAGTAACTTAGTCTAAGCTATAAATAAACAAACATTGGGGCAGTAACAAATCTCTACTGATCTAGAATTCCTTTTCATACAAGGCATAAGGTCAATGCAATCACTGAGACCTGATGAAGTGAGGGCCCCAAGAGTGTAGATTCAATAGGACTCTCTCTCAATCTCTCATCTGTATTTCCATCTCTCAGCACAAGTCTCACAACCTGTTGCCCACAAAATTTAAATGTATGGCTAATATCCACTATCTGATGGTCCTGCAGTGATATGCCAGGGCACTTCTTGCATCATTGTTCTGTACTGACCTTAAAGGCTCACTAATCCTAGTTTTTAAATGTCTGTGTGGTCTTACCCACATAGAATGCAGCATATTGGCATGTGGCCATATACACAATGTTTTCATGTACACAGTTAGTGAAATCCCTAATTTCAATGGTTGTTTCACTATTACAACTAGTGAAGGTTTTGCATTTTAGAAGAGAATTACAAAATTTACAGTTATTGTATTGGTGCATGCCCCTAGGTAGTGGTGGTTTAGGGTTGATTTCTTCTCTAACTTTTGGCAGAGCCACATAACTAGACACTGAGTGTCTAGTGTATATATTGATACAAAATAGGAGTGGTGATACAAAGAGGCACTCTTTCTGAGCGCCTCTTTGCACTACCGCTCATAATGCAGACAGTCGGTGGCTGGCCGTGGAGATGAGAGGAAGGCTGTGCCAGTTGCCAGCTGGCGAAGGGTGGGGGTGATGGGTGGGCTGCCATGGATGGGTGAGGGGGTTGGGGGCCACTAGACTACCAGGTATAATATTAATCATTATCTATTTCATTATGCTGGGGCCACTAGACTACCAGGGATATAAAATGTATTTATAATATAATACAAAACAGCTCAGGGGCCACTAGACTACCAGGGATGTGAATAAATACAGGGGTTGGGGGGCACTAGACTACCAGGGCCCTATATAAGGTAATATATATTTTTAGTTTTTGTTAACCAGATAGGTGCACTAGCCATAAAATGACTATTTTCAGGCACTTTTATTGGGGGGCCACTAGTCTACCAGGGACGTTAATATTTTATTGTGATGGGGGGGCCACTAGACTATCAGGGATAGGTACTACATTCTTTTGGGTATGCAGATGGAGCACAATGAAGCCCCCTGAACAAACCCCACTATGGCACCCATGGGCTGAGAAAATTGATTTTTCATCTGGCCTTCTCATCCCTCACTCTTTATTCACGAGTGAGCAATTTCTTTGATCGCCAGTGTGTAAATACTTTGACCACAAGATTCTTTGATCGCAATCGTGCATCACGAGCGAGGGATGAGATGGCCAGATGAATAAATCAATTTTCTCAGCCCAGAGGTGTTGTAGGAAGTCGAATGAAGGTGGGTTTAACTTAGGGGGCTTCGTTCTGATGAACCATGGTGGTGATTTACCACAAATCTGTATATTTTGTGAATTTGAAGAGTTTGAATTCTTTGATCATGACCATGCAAATTCTTTGATCATGAGCATGCAAATACTTTGACCTCGAGATTCTGTGATCGCAATCATGCATTGTGAGAGAGAGACAAGATGGCCCAATTAAAAAATCAATTTTCTCAGCCCAGGGGTGTCATAGGAAGTCAAATGAGGATGGGTTTTACTCAGGAGGCTTTGTTCTGTCAAACCATGGAAATTATTTACCTCAATTCCTTAAATTTTCTGATTTATAAGGGGTTTTTTTGTTAGTTGTTTAACCTTTGTTTGTGAGCCTGCAAATTCTTTGATCATGAGCCTGAAATTCGTTGAGCATGAGGTTCTTTGATCTCGAGGGAGGGACGAGATGGCCAGATTTTTTATAATGGAATAGATAGGGAAATTTTAGTAATCTTTCATATTGAACATCTCGGGAACAGTTTGGTCTTTTACTTGAAATTTAGAGGATGTTTACGGCATGTCCTGTGGATGTGAATTGTGGTGTTTACATGTCGGAGAAAATTTATTTTGCGGAGAAATTGCATGACATACTTTACATGTTGCAGACAGTGTTTGGCTTGTGGTGGTTGCTTAAAATTGATAGGATACCTAGCCTTAGTGTCATGGATGTAGTTTTCAGTTGTTGTGTGCATTAAATGTCAACAGGTGCGGAACTGTGCCAGTCTGACGAATGAAAATCTCATGCATTAAAATGTTACATCGCAGACACAGTTTGGTCTTTTTACTTGAAATTTGGAGGGTGTTGACAGCATGTCATGTGGATGAAAATTACAGTGTTTCCGTGTTGGAAAATTTTTTGTTGGTGCAGATATGGTGTGGTGCAGTTTATGTTCTACGGATAGCATTTTGCTTGTGGTGGTGGCTTGAAATTGATAGGATACCTAGCCTTAGTGTCATGGATGTAGTTTTCAGTCATTGAGTTTGTTAAATGTCAGTAGGTGCAGAACTGTGCCACTCTGATGAATGAAAATGTCAAATTTTGATATGTAATATCTTGGACATGGTTTGCTCTTTTTACTTGAAATTTGGAGGGTGTTGACAGCATGTCCTGTAGATGTTAATAGAGGTGTTTATGTGTCAGACAATATATTTGTTATGGACATACTGTGTGGTACAGTTTACATTTTGTAGATAGCGTTTTCTATTGTTCTACTAGATTAACATTTGTTTGGTGGGTGACCTTGCTGTTGTGAATGTACTCTTTAGTCATTGGGTGTCTAATGTGGCCTAACACTTACAAGTTGGTGGGAGCACGGGGCCCAAAGCAACTTTCTACTTTTCTATTCTTTCTTAAAAAGTAAAGAAATTCTATGCAAAAAACTTTGTTAATGCATCAGTTAGGGTTCTTCTACAGCAAAAAAAGTGAGTAAATTAAATTTTACGGTTTCCTACTCCTTGCACTCCACTCCAAGCTCACCATAATTACATCAGGCATCGGTGTGTTAGATATTATCCTAAACTCTCACCCCTCATTCCTCCCACACTGCAGCACCTCAGCTTGTTTACACATGGGATGGGGTGAGAGTTAGACCTAGGACCCCAATGCACACCCCGATTCCTGTTGGTGGGGGCGGGCTGGGTGGGTGCAAGGGTGGGAACCATGAAATCAAATTTCATCACACTTTTCACTGTGGAAGAACCCTAACTGATGCATTAATGAAGTTTTTTGCATAGGAAAAAAAATATATGTGTAGATATCTATATCTATATCTATATCTATATCTATATCTATATCTATATCTATATCTATATATATACATGGGACATGACATGGCCTGACTGAAGATATCATATTTATCTTCGAGCGAGGCCAATGATATCATGATATCTCATGAGTGGTGAAGCCACTTGTGAGATATCATGATGTCATTGACCTCGAGTGAAGATAACTATGATATCTTCAGTCAGGCCATGTCATGTTCTGTTTATACAATGTATGTTTTGGGGCCCCCAATACAACCCTCACAATGTTGTTTTGTCTTGCAACACAACTTGCCACATGTTTCACTTAATGCAATTCTCCACAGGTTTACAGTGTGGCACTGTCTTTGTATATGCCTAGAAAACATGTGTTTTTTTAGAAATATTTACTTTAAAAAAATGTTATCTGGTTGATTGTGCTGCTTTTTTCTTGTGTTCCAACTTTCAGAAGCAGCTACAGTTTTGATGGTTGTTGCAGAGTGACAGAGCTGGTGTCAAGCAGTGGTGTGAGTGACCACTTTGTTTTATTATAGTAAACTGAGGAGCTGCTGCATGTTTACAAGAAGCACAGTCCCAGTATAAGTTAGATCTGTTTTGTTGTGTTGTAAGTTGTGTCTGGTTTGGTTAAAAAACTGCTGCAGGCAACAGGAAGAGAAGTGTGACCCAGCACTTTTAATATAGTAAACTGAGGAGCTCCTGCATGTTTCAAATAAGCACTATCCTGGTGGAAGTTAGATCTGTTTAGTTTTGTTCTGTTCAAATTTAGCAACACTCGCTCAGGTGCGCAATGTCTTCAATGAAGCTGCGACTCGCTTTCACTTCTCTTCCCATTGCAGGCAGCAGCTTTTTAACCAAACCAGACACAAATTTGAACAGAACAAAACTAGACAGATCTAACATCCACCGGGACAGTGTTTATTTTAAACATGCAGGAGCGCCTCAGTTTACTTTATTGAAAGTGCTCGGTCATGCTACAGAGTTAAACGAGAAAGTGAAAGTGTAGCTGACCCAGGAATAGGAGGAGAAATAGAAGGATGAACCAGATAAGAGTTTTTTTGCTATTGTTTATTTGAAAATGGTAGCAGGATCAACTAGATGGAAGTGAAGAAGTATTGTGAATCATGGAATTTTATGGGGGTTTGTTTTTTATGTGTGGAAATGAACACTCAGGATTTCGGAGAGATGGCATGAGAAGTGAAAATGTTCAACAGTGGTCAGCAAGGTGAAGAGATGATTGTGATGGCAAGGTTGCAGGTGGTAGACAGTGAACAGCAAATTGTTTCAGTTTCATTAGGATGACATATAGGAACGTGGAGATATCACTGATATCTCCATGACCTGGTTAAGATATTACTTTTTATACTGTCATTTATCCCAAAACATACATTGTATATATATATATATATATATATATATATATATATATATATATACACACCACGGGGGTGAGAGCTTTCTTAGTAGGATATCCTGTGTCATTTCCACTGCAGTGAGAATAAATCCTGAAGATGACATTTATCCACACTCTGCTGATGTCACCAGAGTGAGAAAAACTTCACTGCAGCTTGCACTCTAAAGGAAACTGCTTCAGAAAACCCTTTATGTTTTACCTAGAGAGAAACACATTAAGTTGAAAGCTTGTTTACAGGTGCAACCTGGTAGCACAAGAAAGTTAAGTGACTTGTTCAGGATCATGCAGAATGCAAGTGGGGGCTGTAGGATTCAAATTCAGGTCTCCAAGTTTGCAGCTCAGAGCCTTAACATCTCAGGGCCTTAAACCACTGTGCTATTCTGCCTCCGTAAGTTTCTCTCATCTCTTTCCCACTGAAGCTGCAGCTTACTCAATTAGCCATGCAAATGACTCTCACCTGTGTCCCATTGTGTTTCTGACTTTCATAGCCCATTACTGTGGTGATCTTAGCTTCAAAATAACATGAATTCTAAATGAAACTCTTTTACAAGGCACATTCTGTTTCTCAGTGCTACCTGCAGCAATTTGTCTTTCTCAATGAACCTCTGACTCAGTCAATTAGCTTTGCAAAACACTGTTAGCTATGTTTCTCACTCCTAGTCCATTCGGAACACACACACACACACACACACACACACACACACATACACACACACACACACACACACTGACAGCACACACAGAATGAGCAGGAAACACACAGAATCAGAAAAAATGTTCCTAAAGCTCTCACCCCGTTTTATAAATCGCACACGTGTTGGGCAGATCATGAGATGTGGAAAACATTTTCACTCTGCAGGAGTTAGAATATTTTCCATGTCCCACTCCTGCCCATCATGTATCCCCTATTTATACAATGAGGGTGAGACATATTCCAGTGATATAAAACAAGTTATTTTCACTGCAGTGAAATAAGTCCTGATGACATCAGTAGAGTTAAAATAAATGCTGTTTATTACACTCTAAACACATGCAAAGTCATGCAAATTGTACATTTTGTAACAATGAGGCCCCCATTGTATTCATATGATACATGATGTGTATTTGTGTGATATGGGAAATATTTTCAGTCCTGTACAGTGACCTCTGAAACCTCACTTGTAGCTTCGCCACTCATGAGTATTCAGAGGTCACTTCAGAGGAGTTAAAATATTTTCCATATCACATTTGTGCCCATCATATATCTTATATATATATATATGTTTTTTAGATGTATGGTTGCAGACACTGCATTTGCCACAGAGCACCATGCCAGGCATCAAGGGACCCAACAGTAACTATGTCCCAGCTACTTCTGGTGTTTTAAACTGTGAGTGCACCAGAGTATCCTGCAAGTTCTTAACTTTCTTAGCCACTATAATGGGTCTGCTTTCTAGAGGCTATATATTTTCATTACCTGTCTGGACCAAATACCAGTGTTTATTCACTATTCTCCTTATATCTGCCATTTTATGGCTGCATTTGGTGGAAAATACCACACATGGTACATCCACCAAATCAGTCTTAGGTTGTAATAGCTCTTCTCTATTCTTATTGTTAATTCTACATTGGGTCTGTTGTAGCACATGATGTTTATAGCCCCCTGCCCTAAATTTTTGTAATGTCTGTTGTGTTTCCTGCTCATAACTTTCTACTTTGCTGCAATTTTGTTTAACTCAAGTGAGTTGTGCATATGGGATGTTATCCTTCAGTTTAAGCTCATGAAAACTCCTCTGGTGTAGCAGAATATTTCTATCTGTGGGTTTCCAGAAAAGTGACATTTCAATATGGTTATTCTCATTAATAACAAGAAGATCCTGGTATGGTACCTGGTGTAAGTTATAGTTCATAACAAACTTCAGATTTTCATCCCTCTGATTAAGTTCTTCATAAAAGGCCTGTAGCTCCACTATGCTGCCTGAGCATATCATAAAAATATAATCTCTGTAACGCACCCATGTATTTATTTTTATCAAAGTACTCATTCTTATGTATATCATAAATGTACTTTTCCTCAAAAATGGTCATTTAAGCATTTACATATGCAGGGATCTTGGTGGAACCCATTCCAGTGCCCCTGTTTTGCTAGTAAAAATCTCCATTAAACTCAAAGTAATTCTATCCAAGTATAATTTCAGTCATCTTTTGTAGGATTACTGTTTTAGGCTTACAGTTATTAGGTCTTTTATCAAGTATACATCCCATACATTCTATTCCTTGTTTATGGGGAATAGACGTGTATAAGTCTGCCACATCAAATGTTGTTAAAATGCTCTGTTTGGGAATACCCGCCTCTGAAACTTTTTGTAGTAGTCTAATCATTTCAGAAGTGTCTTTCATATATGATCTGGTATTCTTTATCAAGGGCTGCAAATAAAAGTTTACATATTTCAACAATGGTGCAGATATAGAGCCAATACCAGACACGACAGGTCTGCCCAGTGGATTCAAAAGGTTTTTGTATATTTGGGGCAGACAGTAGAAAGCAGGCATTCTAGGAAATTTGCTATATTATAATTCAGCTTCCCATGTCTTTAGCCATCCCATGGTGGTATATACTTCTATCACACGGTTGATTTCTGTTTTGATAGTTTGTGTGGGGTCATTAGGTAATACTCCATAATTGTCTGTAATATGGAGTAATGTGAGACACATATCTTTATAATGTTGTCTATCCTGTGTAACAATACCACCCCCCATTAGCATTTTTGATGACAATCTGAGTGTTCTGTTTAAGGCTCTCAAGGGCTGGATTTTCAGCATAGTCAAATTTCTGTATGGTGGCCTCAAATCCTCACTGTTAGAAAACAGTGCCATGATTTATATTTCAACATTTGCACAAAAAGTCTCAATCCCATGACTTCTACCAACTGGTGCGTTATATCTAGATCTGATTTGTAATTTCTGTTTTAAGTGTTGTTGATAAGTGTCTCCAAGTACTCCAGTTTCCTGAACAAATATGTTTTTCAATCTCAGATTCCAGAAAAATGTCTACAAATCCACTTCTAAGTTAAATAAATTAATAGGTTGTGTAAGTGCAAAGGAAAGACCCAAACTTCACACTCTAGTTTCTGCAAGTGTCAGTGTCCTTTTGCTAAGATTAATAGTATCAGCCCCTATGTGGCTCTGCCTCTACCCAGCACAAAGCGCCTTGTGTTCTTTCCACTTTGTCCTCTCCCCTTTTGCCCTCTCCCCACCATCCTTCCCCCAATGGTGTGACCGTCTGTTAGTTCCCTGATTTCTTAATTCATATTTTGCTTCTTTTAGCTTGGCAAAAAAAGTACTAGGTTGTTCTGAATCAACACAATATAAATTCTCAATATGGGTTGTTTTTTGTGAATCCCTTGTATAGCTGCTACCGCTGTTCATGCTATCATAGGTGTCATATAAATTATAGAGATATTGTCTCCTAAATTTTTTATAGGTGCATACTCTACCGTCCCTATAATCATTAGTGTCATGGATACATTTCTTAATTTTTTGTTCTATTAATCTATTTTTATAATCTAGTAATTTCTGCTCAATGTCCTCAATTGTGTTCTTAAATTCTTCCTCTTGGATCTTAAGTTTCAGGAAGTCTTTGATGTCTTTAATATCCCTTTCCAAGGCCTCTCTTTCATCAGTGATGGCCTCATTTAAGGCATACATAACATCAAAGGAAGCTCTATTGCGTATGCCATCCCTTTTATTATCCAGTTTTTGAGAATTGACTCCTAGATTGGGTTCAACACTTATTGTCAGACCCCGAGGAATTCTATTATATTGTAAATATTGTGTTTTGCTGTATAATCCCTGGCCCCATTCTGGAGCCAGCATTAGACTGCATCTGCAGTCATTTCACGCATGCGTGGTAGCTCAAGTGTGACATCATCATGTTATGATGTCCTAGCATGGGATTACAGCAAAACAGGCACAAGAGGAGCATTGGAGTACTCATTGTACTGCAGCAAGTTGTTTCAGAAAAAGTATCCATCTTGTATGGCATAGTAAAGTTTTCTTCCAAGCCTGGCTGTTGTTTTGAACTTAGTACTGTAAGTACTCCTTCAGGACATTTAAAACATTTCATGGACAATTGATCAACAGCTTAAAACTCACTTTGGAGCCTTCTCTAAATGAAGCATTTTTATGTGTTTACAGAAATAAGATTACCAAAGACACAGCCATATTGAGGCATGGTAGGAGAGGTCTCCAGTTAAAAAGGAGCAAAGTATCTTTACAGTGTCAACATTCATGACTGCCACATTGTTTTATCAAATTATTTTAGGTATGTTCTGTTTTCAGATTTTTCAAATTAAGAGATGCTCATAGCAAAGAACCAGATTACAAGTTTAGCTGTTTAAACAGTTAGCAGAGCTACTCAGGTAAGGAGAGCAGTTATCAACATGAAATTACCTCTTAAGCTTTATTTACTAGCAATTGAATATGTGTTTATTATTTTTCACAGATTGTGTAAAGAAACAAGAATTTGAGAATTAATGAACCCCATGAACAAGCCCATCTTTTAGGGTGCAACATAGGGGATGAAAAAAAAAATTAAGTTTAAAATGACTTGAAGTCATCTTAGAATCTTTTAAAGGGCTCCCACCCTTATTTTTTCACATTGTCTATAGATCTTCTATTTGGGTGCCGAAGAAGTTCTGGAAAGAACCATGTTCCATTCCCCACCATAATTGTGTTGTGTACAGTGTTTCCTAAAGGCATTCTGTATTAACAGCAGGCTCCCTGCACCAAATGGGGCTTGCGCCACCTTTTCACCATAAAATGGGCTGTGGCATGGCACTTGGGGCTTGCGGCAGATGCAGGTTGCCAAATCTCCTGAATCAGGATTCTCTAAACTGTCCCAGAAAGCAAATTTTAATTACCCTTAGACAAGTCAGGGCTGCTGTCAAGGTACTTTGAAATCTGTCATCTGGCAGAGTTTAGCTACCTGCAGCAATGTGCCACAGTCCTCTTTCCCCCAGCCCCTATCCCCCAAATATGTTTAACTTCCCTGGTGGTCTAGTGGATCCCCCCTCCCCGATATCATCCTTATATTAAATTAATAAAGAAAAAACATCCCTTGTGATCTAGTGGACCATGATCCTCCGCTGGCAGATAGTGCCCTCAACCTTGCTCCCCCACCCATCCTGAGTTCCGAACCAGTGTCCAGCACAGCCCTCCTCTTGGTATGTCATGAGTAGGGAATTACTCTTTTGGTCACCATCACTGCTGGTCACTGACTGAAAGGTCACTGAGCACTTACTGTATAATAAATTACATGCTCAGTGAATGTTCAGTTGATGGCCAGCTGTGGTGGTGAGATACAGTAGTAACCACAGACATTTCCAGTTATTTCCCTAGATTTCTGTGTTATTTCCAGAAATATCTGATGCTTTTTGCATTTAAACAGTAGGGGCAGCAGAGAGAAACTCTTCAGAAATTTCGTGAAATATCTGGAAATAGCTGGTAATGTCTGTGGCTACCACTGTAAAGGATGTGCTGTTCACTGGCTCGGGGTTCAGGTTGGGGGGTGAGGACTACCTGCTGGGGTGGGGGGATTCACTAGGCCTCGATGAATCTTTTTTTCTCTATTAATTTAATATACAGGTTAACTCAGGAATAGAGCAGGGTCCACTAGACCACCAGGGTATTATATACAATTCTGTTTTTTGGGGATACCAGGGATGTGAGAGGGTGGTCCCAGGAAGGGCTTGTTTCAGTATCTTAAAATATTGGCAAAATCAGGGATTGAGGAGGGTGTGTCTACTAGACCACGAATGAAGGGGTGTTTTTATTAATTTAATTTATGGGCAAAATTAGGATAGGGAGCAGGGTCCACTAGACCACCAGGGTATTATATACCATACTGTTTATTGGGGACACTGGGGATTTGGAAGGTGGTCTGCTATACCACCAGAGACAGGAATTGTATGTTAACAGAGGATCGGGGATGTAGGACCACCAACCTTTGCTACACAGGGCCTATGGTAAATCTCTCCCATGCACCGTGTGTTTGTAGCATGAGAGAGGTTGCTGCAAGTGTGAGGACTTGGTTTCCAGGAGGTATCCTTTGCCAGAATCAGGTGCAGGGTCCCAAATGCACTGGGTTTCAATGCAAGTTGTTGTTTGCCACAGCTTGTGTTGTTCTAAGCTCCCTACAAGAATTGAGTCCTATGTATTTGAATAAGTTCTGATATTTTTATTAGATGCCCCGACAATGTTCACCTTAGGAGGTGAAGGAAGTAGAAAATGTTCCCTTCCATCATGGACCGGTATGTTCTCAATTGTAAGAGAAGCCCATGCAGTCTCTATAGAAGATGTAGAGGCATGTCATAAAGCAGCAGTATTTGTTTCTTGATGAAAATGTTATCATAGAGTTTTTTCCCCAGCAAATGTTCTAGTTTTTTCAGATATTCTAAAACAGTTTTTATAGTTAATTTTGTGATTAATGACTCACATCATTAAAGATGCCCACCACTCACAATCTCTAAAACATCTCTTCTGTTCAGGTCACCTGTTGAACGTACATGCCAGATTCATAATGTAGATTAAAAGGAGGCAGTGTAATGTAGTGGTTAAGAGCACTGAGCTGCAAATGTGGAGAACTGTGATGAATCCCACTATTACCACTTCCGTTCTATGTGATCATGAGCAAATCACTTAACTTCCCAGGGCTTCCAGGAAACAAGCCTCTGCTTGTTGAGTCTTTCTGGACCAAGAAGTGTAAAACAAAATCTTTATTTACTTATTTATTTATTGAAATGTTTCACCAGGAGGGCACACTGAAGAACAAGTTGCTCATCTCATGGTGCAACCTGGGGGGAGGGGGTTACATAGGGCTGTGAAGGATGATCACATACAATAGTATGTGGGTAGTACAAACAATACAACATTGTAAGAGTATGCAACAGTTAAAACACAATATATTGTACAAAAAACAGCAGTGGAACATTGGGTAAATTACTATACATGTCCAAAATCATACAAAAGAACATATAAACGTACAAAACAGTAATAATGTGATAGAACCATTTATAGTGCATGAGTGTACCAGGAGCAGGCTTGAGGTAGTATGCAAGTGTTGTTGGAATAAAAAGGATGGGGTTAGGTTGTGCACACTGTTGAACCAGATGGGCAGGTGGAGAAGAGACGGGGAGAGGCAAGAACTGAATATGAGGAGAAGGGGTAGCAATTTCCTGATTTACCCATTCAGGATGGTGAGAACCCTGCTGGGGGGGTCATGATAGGAAGGCAGAAACTGGGGATAGGTATTTAGGTGGGTTAAAGCAGGAACAGCTGAGGGAACTCTAAGTTGGGCATCACAATAACATCAGACACAAGGTCAAAACTTTGAGATAATGGCTATCATAGTAATAGAGAGAGATGCAAGACAGATTAGAACAGTTTAAATTGTTAACTCAATTTTTCCAGAAAAAAAGGGGCTCAAGAACAAGGAGACCTGCTATGAAACTAGATGTGGTAGAAACTCTGAAGAGGATGCACAGGGTGAGGTGGTGCTCAAATGCAGTCAGAAATTCACACAAAAAGAAGATGGGTACTCACCAAGCTTCATAGACATCATATTGGCTCCAAAATCATTTCAAGAAATTAGATTTTTATTCCAAAACACACCAAACTGCACACTTGGCACACTTTGGACAAAGTGCTTTCTCAAAAGCTAATGCAGTCAAACACACACACAGACTTAAATTTAAACTCTCTCATGATGTCTCGGTGATGTAACTAATAGTCAAGCAGATCTGTCTAGTTCCAAAGCACCTTTACTTTGGGAGTAAAAAATATTATTTGACTGAGAGACAAACCAACAGTGGTAGGAGGAACAAAGGAAGGGTTTGGGACATACAAAGAGGGATGGGGGGGGGCAGCTTAAAAGCTAACCCAGAGGGAAATTAATGGAGGGGACAAAACAACACAAATCTATAAAACACCTACAGTAAATGCTACATAAATACAGACAATAATTAAACAATAATGACAGAAAAGCCAGTCAGTTCCTAGAGAGTAATGACCAGCTGGTGGGGAAGGGTGGCCAGAGGCACAGTCAAGGGCCAAAACCACCCAGTCGGTCATTAATTGAAAGGAAATGACTGGCTCTGAGGTCATTATTGCATTTATAAGTATAATGATGCATTTCATTCATGTTTAAATTATGTTTTTTGTAGCAGCACAAGTGCATTGTTTCTGTGGTGGTAATTAGTGGGAAGAGCTCAGTGGCTGCCACACCGGTCACTTCTAAGACATTTCAGACTGGTACAGCAGCCAATCAGTGACATCAGCAGCATCATGAATAATTATTTAGACTTATAAATCCTGATAAAATACAAGACATGATATTCAGGTGTATCTCCTTTTTCTAAGGAAGGGTTTGAGGTCAACACCAGTGTATACATTTAGTAATTGATTTGCCATAAAGTTAACAATCCAGAAGGCTTCCCTTTGTAGAACTAGATCATTAAAGTTCTTGCCTCTAGGGTACGGTTTCACTTTGTCTATGGGCATGAATGTAAAGCAATGGTCATTATCAGCAGTCTTACATTTACTGTAGGCTTACAACCTTTTAAGAAGCCCAAAGTGGGACATTTCTTACTGAAATATGATTTTTTGCAGGACAGCACGTAACCTCGACCAATGCAACAGACTTATTTTCTCTATATTATCAGAATTAAGGCTAAGTGTTGTAGTTTCTTAGTTGCTTCTATTGTTTCTTATCATTTTAAGGTATTTTAATTAAGGTATTGTAGTATCTGCAACATTTAGTGGAAATTTAGAAAATATTTTTTCTATGATAAAATCAGGACATTTCATATTTTTCATGTTCTTTTTCAGGACACAGCTGCCCAAATCAGGACTGTCCTGTGAAAATCAGGACAGGTGGTAACCCTAATTTACTATGATTAGATGTGGCATAGGTACTGTCTCCATTCTGTATGGCTCTTATACATTCACTGATTCTGACTTTAATGCTTCTTGTTTTTCTAACATAGACTGCTATATAGCTGCAAGTGGCTAAATAAATAGCCCAATCAATGCTACAGGTAGTAATCTGTCTGCTGTTATAGTCTTTGACGATGTTGATGTTGGGAAATTATTTACCAGTGAACATACTTACAAAAAGAGCATCTTATGCCAGGATAGTAACCTTTGCTCCATGTGTTAGTCATATTTCATTTGTAGGTTCCCTGAAATTGCTATGTGTTAGCAAGTCCACCAGAGTTGCAGCTTTTCTGAATGATATTCTAGGTGGTATAGAAGTAAACTTTTTAAAACCTGGGTCATTCAGCAGAACATGTTAGTTCTTAAAAATAATACTTTGCACTATGTTCGCTTGTGCAGAGTTGGTGGTTACAAAATTAATTCTGCCTTCCTCATTTTCATTTTGTGCTTTCCTTTCTACAGTAATAGTACATTCCTGTCAATATTTAAAACAGTTTCCCTGGCATTTTCAATGTCGGTTCTCTTGTAGCCCCTCTTAATCAGTCTAGTGTTGAGATCTTCTGCTGCAATTTCACGTTTCTGGGGTGCTACAATTGTGCTTGAGGGCCATGAACTGGCCTTTGGATTTTTAATTACATGGTGTGGATGACAGCTGTTCACTAGAAATAGGGTATTCCCTGTTATTTCCTTCCTAAAAAGGCAGCTTTGAATATGTTATCTGGTCCTGTCTGAAGTGTGCCATCTAGAAAATTAATCATGGAGCTACTGCCAGAGGAAGTACATTCTAAGTTTTATTAGTGTGATGTAAGAATTCTAAAATGAGTCAGTTCAGTATCAGTACCTTAAATCACAATGTCATCAATAGTTTATACAATCTGATTTTTGGGAAACAAGAGGGTTAGTAGTAGCACTCAGGATGAACTTTTCCTTCCATTCTTTGACAAATAAATTAGTTACAGAATAGGCAGAGGTTGCCTCCATCGTGGTGCATTGTACTTGCTGAAATATTTCCTTAGTAAAAGTAAATACAGTACACTGTAAGTTAATACAAAGTTCACCAATTTCAAAAGAAAGTCTGTTGATGGTAAAACATCCACATTCCTTTCATGTCACACTTTATAAAGGACCAGATAACAGTATTCAAAGCTGCCTTTTTAAGTATGAAAATAGCAGGGATCACTCTATTACTGGTGAATGTCTGCCAACCATGCCACATAATAAAAAATAAAAAATAAGATCTCAGCACTAGATTGACTGACAGGGGTTACAAGAGTACCAACAGTGAAAATGCTAGAGGAACTGTTTTGAACGTAGACAGGAATGTACTATTAGAAAGGAAAGCACAAAATGGAGATGAGGAAACTAGAATTGCAAGTCTTTTGGCAAGCAGTATGCAATACCAAGCTTAATAACACACAGACTGGAAAACTCGCATGGACTACGCAAGCAGTGATGGCTATATCTCAGCAGTTTTACAAGGAATTATATTGACTTGACATCTCCCTCAGACTCTTGGATTAATAATTTGTTGACATGCCTTCCCATTCCTAAACTGTCACAACAACAGCAAGAATTTTGTTTGACCCCATTTCTGAGAAGAAGCTTAAAGAAGCTGTGTCCTGGATAGAACTCTGAAATGTCCCAGACCAGATGGGTTTTCTATGTGGTACAAAACATTTTTGCCCCATCTCCTTCCCCTTTTAGGAAGGTCCTTTTTGGATGTACAGGAAGGTAATTCTCCTCCAGCATCTTGGGCTTATGCAGTGTTGTCTACTATTCTGAATCCAGGGAAAGATTCACAGTTACCATCATCTTACAGGCCCATTTCCATTTTAAATTGTGACTATAAACTTTATATGCCTGTGTGGGCTCACCGCTTGGAGGATACTCTTCCGGTGAGATCCATGCGGATCAATCTGAGTTTTTATAATCAAGGCAAACTTCAGCTAATACCTGTAGAACCATATTCCTTTTGGATTACATTACCAGGAACTCTGTCCCAGCTACCTTAGTTAGCCTTGACACCAACAAGGCAGTCGATAGAGTGGCCTGGCAGTTTCTATGGCAGGTACTGCTCTCTTTTGGTTATACCTAGGTCACTGCCTGGCTTAGTAATATTCATGCAACCTCTTCTGTGTACAGTACCTTTGAGTAAATGGCAGTATCTTGGCTTCTTTTGTGTTACAATGAGGCACACATCAGGATTGCATACTTCCCCCCATCTATTTGCTCTGTATATCAAGCTGCTGGCCATAGCCATAAGGAGAAACCCTGGAAGGTAAGGGAATTGCCATGGAGGGTGAGAAATATAACATGGTGCTTTATGTGGACAATGTCCTACTCACCCTTTCAAACCCTGAGAAATCTCTACTGGAGGTGTGGCAGTTATTATAAGATTTTGTTGTAGTCTCAGGCTATGTCATTAATATGACCAAGATGGAGGTACTGGTTTTAAATTTTACCCCCACCCCTGATTTGAGATCCCTCCTCCCTCTTAGATGGAGAAGCACCAAAATTAAGCATTTGGGTATCCATCTACCACTATGTCCTCAAAAGGTATGCTTGATCAAGTATCAACCTCTTACAATGGCAATAGAGGAATATCTTCATAGATGTTCACAATTATGATTATCCTTTTATTTTAGAATAGAGACACTTCAGATGAACCTCGTGCCCGGATTATTGTATTTCTTTCAAATTATTCCCATGTTACCACCACTTAATTAATTTACTTTTGAAATAAATCCCTTTCCAGATTCATATGGCCAGACCGATGCCAATGATTAGATGGTCCCTTCTTCAACTCCCTAAAGATGGAGGGGGTACTAAATCTCCCTAACTTTTTATACTATGCTTATGCAGGGATAATGAGATGGATTCTGTGTTGGTTAAACCTGGCACACAAAACTACTTGGAAGCGTATTCAATGTATGATCAATGACATTTATGAAACACCTCAAGCAGTATTTACCCCAATGGCATCTCTACCTCATTTGCCTGATTACTACTTGGGAGCCCAAGACACCCTAAACACCTGGTATAAGACTAGACTCACTCCAGCTTTAGCTTCACTATTTTATTACTAAAGGTTACTAAAAGCTGAAGTTGAATTTCTACTGCCATGAATTGATCTCACTTTTCAGAAATGGCATTTGAGTGGCCTGTCTTTTAACTTTCAATTGTTGGACTCCAGAAGGCTGGTACCATTCTCTAAGCTGCAAGAGGCACATGATCTCGCTAACAGAAAATACTTCAGGTATGTACAGGTTCAAACATTTTTGTTACACAAGGGTCTGCTAGGTGTGCTTGACTCTGGGTGTGAAATAATCTAGGACTGTGGTTCCCTGCCAGAGCTTTCTAAATCTGCACCTTGTCTCACTAGTACCCTTTGTAGGTATCAGAAAGCGTGTGAATTTCAAAGGTGTTACCGACACCATTTCATGAGATTTTAAGCTTGATTGGATACTGCATATGGTATGGTATGGGATTCCGAGCTCCTGAAATGCGTTCCAGGTCACAGTGCAGTCCTTCCTTACTTTTGACAGCCTGTTTTGGAGATTAATTAAAAATGAGAATCCTTCATCCCTCACTGGAAATGGGATTGTTTCCTATAGTTAAAGTCAGTATCTTGTCCTTCTCTGAGAACCTAAGCAGTTACACCAGGATAGGTCTGATGCAGACTCTGTCCTTCAGGGAGTTGCTAATGACCTGTGCCCTCTCAATCTAATGGGGTGCCTTCCTGGAAAAGTTAAAAGTTCCAAGTGCTCTAGCTGAAGAATGGTTTGTCATATCTTATTTTTCTACCACCTTCATAAAATCCAGAAGCCAAATACCATTGTGTCAGCTTCTGTTTTCTTCATCTTCAGCTCACTGCCACATCAGCATCTCCCCGAGTTCCTCTACTGTACATGGACTTCATGTTTGGTATTCTTTTCATCAGTATAAGATAGGAGCATGTTTGTGGCCCATTGTTTGTGTTACAGGCTTTGCACTTTCTTCTGAAGTTTGGTGATTGACTTTTTAAAAATGGAATCTCTCCATTAAGACCATTTTCAGCATACTCTTTAAAACAGAGCAATACCCCTTCATCAACGAGGTTTGTGCAGCTGCCACTGGGGCCATCTTCTTGGTTGACTGATGTAGGAACTCACACTTTAATTGACAATCCTGTTCAAATCCTTCACATCCAGCTGTTACAAACACGAAATTTATTAGTCTGAATATTCACCTAATTTAAAGTACCAAAAGGTAGCTATTTTTATTTAGTTGTTTAACCAGGTATAGCACACTAAGCTGAAAGCTTTTTTACAGGAGCGACCTGGGAGCACGAGGAGGTTAAGTGACTTGCTCAGGGTCACACAGTATGCAAGTGGAAGCTGTGGGATTCAAGCCCAGGTCTGGTCTGCTGGATGTCACCAAATTTGCAGCTCAGAGCCTTAGACCACTGCGCTATACTGCCTCCTTCATTTCAGAAGGTCTAATGGACAGATTTCAACAGATAACCCAGGCAGCTGTCAGACTGCTAAATTAGGTTTCCATCACCTTGCATAGCTCTCTAACAATCTGCACATTCAGCACAATTACAAAAATATACAACTGTTGAACAACGTCATTTTTATCTCCATAATATAAGCTACCTGATGTATGCCCCACATGGCTGCAGTTATATTTGTATGAACATTTACTCTATGGGCCCGACTCACAAAGCTCCTAGTATGATGAAAGGTGCCCGCATCAAACATAAATGACACAAGTGGCACCTTGCACCAAAAGATGCCCCTGGATCTATTCTTAATTATAATAATTATAAGTCCCTCCTTCCCTGATAGTATAGTGCCCCCCCAATCTCAGCATATAAATAATAAAACAAAAGTACTTCCCTGGTGGTGTAGTTCTCCCCCCCCCCTCAATCTCAGATGCTGCCAGTATTACATAGAAATATTCCCCCCTTCTCTGGGGGATATTAGTTTAGAGGAAGGCAATATCCATAGACACAAGATACCATGATGCTTCCATGCACATATCCCCTAGGACCCACAACATTTGAGTTGTGTCTCATATATAAGATGCTAATTTGGCCACATGGCCTTTAATGTAGTGAGCCACATATCTAGACAAAGGTTCAGCCAGTAATCCTATACCTGACACTATGAGGCATCCCAGGGGATTATACAGATTTTTGTGTACTTTAGGCAACACATATATACTTAATTGGATGAGCAGCAGTGAGATATAATAATTTATTGTGTTAAGTCTGCCTCACAATTAAATCAGTGGATAAGGGTGGGTCAGTGGTGATAATGTCCATCTATAAATACATTGAAGAAATAAACATCAGTTGGACAATTCTGAATCCTACCTATCCCGACCCATGACCCGGCCATTGAATCTAAAATAACTGTGGATGCTTTGTTGGGTCATTCTGTGTGTGAGAGGCTGATTTCACAAGATGAATTATTATATCTCTCTGCTAATCATCCTGTTAAGGTGACAATACATGTATTGCCTAAAGTACACAAAAATCTGCATAATCTCACGGGATGCCCCATAGTGTCAGGTATGGGATCACCGGTTGAACCCTTGTCTAGGTATGTGGAGCTCCACATTAAGGGCCATGTGACAAAATTACCATCTTATGTATGAGACACAACTCAAATGTTGAGGCTCCAGGGGGATATGCAGATTGAAGCATCATGGTATCTCACATATATTGATATTTGCCCCCAGTTATGCCAATTTGTATTTGGGCCTATGGAAGAAAGTAAATGTTTATGATGCACAGATAAATCCTTTCTACCATAGGTATTGCTTTATTGACAACATCTTATGGTGTGATGTGGCACGCTGGATGAACTGGATGATTTTGTTAAATACTTGGAGAATAGTAATTCCAATCTCAAATTTTCTATGCAGTGTGATCTCCGTGCTGTCTCCTTCCTGGATCTTCAAATCTCTTAAAAAAAGAGGATGGTACTTTATCAACAGACATGTTCAGGAAGGTGACCCACTGGAACTCATTGCTACTGTTGTCCAGTTGCCATCGACATAATATGGTCTCAAATAGTCACAAAGGCACAGCTATTAAGGGTAACAAGGCACCTCAGTGAGGACACTGATTATGCCAGAACTAGTGCTGACATGTGTGACAGATTTCAAAATTGTGGATATGCCAGTGGCGTGGTATATAGAGCATTGAGGGAGGTAAATGACATGAAAAGGGAAGAGTTGTTGGTGGAAAAAAATGAGAAAAGGGTAACTCTTGAACCAATTTTGTAACAATGTATACTAGACACTCAGGTGAGATAGAGAAGATAAAAAAATAGAATTGGAATATACTTGAGGGGGGCCATTATTAGAAGAGGTGGTGAGAAATAGACCCCTGATGGTTTATAAAAGGGGCCCAAATCTTATCGATAAACTGGTTCAAAATTTGTTGCTAAAAGTTAAAGAAGAAATAAACTGAAGACCAACTACCTGGGGCATGTACCAATGCGGTAACTGTAAATTCTGTAATCCATTTCTAAAATGTCAAGCCATCACTAGATGTAATTGTGAAACATCCTTTGAAATCAGGGATTTCACTAATTGTGTGACTGAAAATGTTGTGTATCGGGCCACATGCCAACGTGGCTTCTTCTATATGGGTAAGACTACATTGGTATTAGAAAAACTAGGATTGGTGCCCATTTAAGGTCGGTACAGAACAATGATGTGAGAAGTGCACTGGCACATCGCTGCAGGACCACCAGATAGATAGATATTAGTCACACTTTTAAATTTTGTGTGCTAGAGGTTGTGAAACTTGAGATGAGTGGTGGAAATACAGATGAGAGATTGAGAGGGAGGGAGTCCTAGTGGATCTGCACTATAGGGGCCCTCACTTCACCAGGTCTCAGAGATCGCACTGACCTTGCACTTTGTATGAAAAGGAAGGCTAGATAACTAGGGATCTGTTACTTCCCCAATGTTTGCTTATTTATAGTTTAGACTAAGTTATTGGATAAGGACTGCCTTTGGTTCATCAGGTCTATTTTGACTATTTCCATATAATATAATGTGTTCTGGAAAAATCTCTTTCTAGATTTAATACTATGTTTTTTCCTTCACACAGGTAGTTGTGAATGATTATAGGTCCTTCTCTGATTTGTGAATACCATAATGGATCACTGGAGTGGTGTTGCATTAATATGAAAACAATATAATTCATCTGCATCTGTACACATGGCACATTGGGGAAGACTATACATATTTAATTGTTTCTACCCCTGTCTGCAAAACATGTGATTGCTTATGTTAGGTTAAATTGGGTGACCATATGATATAAATTTGTAGTCACATGTTGGGACTATTAGGATTTTTTAACACTATTCCACTTCATTTAAACACTATATCGTTTCACCAATTGTGCACAGTCACTTTAAGAGGGTTTACTAAATATGTATGACTAACAGAACTTACCTATCCTCCTGATGACATACTAGTGTTGCATGAAACTGGTTGAGATTGGCCAGTGAACTTGTTTGTGTGGCAACATGGCATTGTGATTTCAACAATAAAACAACTTTTTTCTACATTCAGCTGAGGTTTATGGTGTTTTGCTTTTGAACACCGTTTTGACCCCTGCACCCTCGATAGTCATGTATCTGTTTTGGTGTGAAAGATGTGTTATACATGCACTTGGAAGTCAAGCAGCTCTCCATAACAGAGTTAGTCTCTGGTTTCTGATAATATGTACAGAAAAGCTGTCATGGGTGCTGTCAGAAGGCACATCGGATCTGGAGTTGTGGGTAAGAGTCTGTTTGAATCCTACCGATATAAGTGAAGCAGACAAATTATAACTGCATCAGACTATAGCTGATGGATAAACACATTAAAGTGCCCAGCTGGCTCAGTTCTGGGGTCACTCAGGCAGTAAGTGAAAAGAGGTCGGCCTATGGAAAATTCAGGAAGACCAAGAGAAAGAGAGATGGATAGGGAAATTACCTAAGGTTGTCTAGTGAAGCAATTAAGGACATCCTGTGAGCAAATGCACAGAAGTAGCTGCAGATAGCTGAAGGAATTAAGAAGGGGGAGAAGGTTTTCTTTTGCTATATAAGTGAGAAATGGGACAGTAAGAAGAGATTATTAGGCTTAAGAAAGGGGTGGAGTGGATGGAGAATAACGTGGAAAAAGCAGAGATACTAAATTAATATTTCTGCTCTCACCAGGAAGAAGGATGGACCAGTGCCTTCAGGAGGGAAAAGAGGAGTGGTGGGGGGAGTGGAACACAGATGTAGTGAAAAAGAACTATAGAGTAAGAGATGGGCTGCAGGCACTGAAGGGGGACAAATCCCCAGGCCTGGACAGACTATATTCAAGTGTACTAAAGGAACTGGCTGAGGAGCTGGCAGGACCACTGGCAGGCCTATTTAATAGTTCACTAGAGTCAAACATGGTGATGCAGGACTGCAGAATAGCTCTTGTAGTGCCCCTCCTTGAAAGTAGTCCCAAGGAAGACCCAGGGAATTACAGGCCAGTCAATCTGACCTCCATTGTGGGTAAGCTAATGGGGACCATACTAAAGGAAATGTTGGTGGAATATCTAGATGAACATGGTCTTCAGGATGTGAGGCAGCATGGGTTCATGGGGGAGATTGTGTCAAATAAATCCGATTGACTTCTTTGACTGTCTCACTAAACCAGTAGACAGAGATGAATCACTGAATATCCTCTGTCTTAATTTCAGCAAGGCCTTTGGCTCTGTGTCCCATAAAAGGCTGATCAGGTAGTTTGTGGATCTCAGGGTTGGGGATAAGATGGCCCGATGGGTGGAAAACTGGTTAAGGGACAGAACCCAGAAGGTGTTTGAGGGGGAAGAGTTATTTGGCACCAGATAGGTAATCAGTAGGGTCCCACAGGGCTTGGTGCTGGGGCTAATGTTGTTCAAGGTCTTCATCAATGACATTGAGGATGGCATTAAAGGCAAAATGTGCTATTAGTGGATGACACCAAGCTCTGTAGGAGAGTGAACACAGTTGAAGGGATACGCAACTTACAGGAAGATCTGGAACAGCTGGGGAGGTGGTCCAGGATCTGGCAGCTTGGTTTCAATGCCAAGAAATGCAGTTATGCATACTGGAGCCAAGAATCCCAGGACAGAGCACTACCTGGGTGGAGTCTGAGTGTCTGCATCAGGGGAGGAGTAGGGTATGAGAGTAATGATCACTAGTGACCTGAAGCAGTCCACGCAGCGCAAGAAAGCAGCAGCAAAAGCAAACAAGATGATGGGATACATATCAAGGAGGATCAGTAGTAGGAGAGAGGAGGTTATACTGTCGATGTACAGGTCACTGGTAAGACCACATCTTGAGTATGGAGTTTAGTACTGGTGCCCACACCTCAAAAAGTACATTTACTTGCTGGAAAAGGTCCAGAGGTGGGCTACAAAGATGATAGGGGGTCAGCAGAGTAAGGCATATGGGGAGAGGTTGAGGGCACAGAACATGAACGCTCTGGAAGACGGGGGAGAGAGAGAGAGAGAAAGGGGACATGATTGGGGCCTATAAGTACATGAAAGGGATAAATAAGATTGATAAGTGGATTCCCTTTAAACTGAGTGGCAACCACAACACAAGGGGGCACAATCTTTAGTTGGAGGTTGGGAGGTTTAGGAGGGGGTCAGAAAGCACTTCTTCACAGAGAGGTTGGTGGACACTTAGAATGTGTTGCCGGAAGAGGTCATCTTATTGATGATAGTGGGCAGCTTTAATAGAGGCTAGGATAAACATAGGGGAAAGGTTAGGATCATGGGTATGGAGGTTGGGAGGAGTGGGGAGGTATGGTAGGAAACATAGAAACAAAGAATTTAGCATCAGGTAAGTACCGCTTGGCTCACCTAGTCTGCCCATTTTCCTACCTAACAGATACAGTGCCTTCAGAAAGTATTTGCCCCCCCCCCCTTGGATTTTGTCACATTTTGTGATGTTGCAAATTCAAATTAAAATACATGTATATGGGATTTTTATGTCACATATCTACACAAATTACTCTACAATGTCAAAGTGGAATGAAACTTCTGGAATGTTTTCCACATGTAATTTAAAATTAAAACCTGAAATGTCTTGATTTGATAAGTATTCACCCCCTTTGCTATGACACTCCAAAGTGAGCTCAGGTACATCCAATTTCCTTGTGAGATCACTCTAAAACTTGAATGGAGTCCACCTGTGGTCAGTTCAAATGGTTGACATGATTTCAGAGGAAATACACCTGTCTATATAAGGTCCCACTCTTGACAGTGCATCTCAAAGCAGAAACTCTACCATGAAGTCCAAGGAGCTGTCCATAGAACTCCATGATAGAATTGTGAGGAGGCATAGATCTGACGAGGGGTATAAAAACATTTCTAGGGTGTTGAAAGATCCCAGGAGCACAGTCAAGTCCATCATTAGGAAATGGAAAGATTACAAAACCACCCAGACTCTTCCTAGAGCAGGCCGTCCTCCCAAACTGAGCAACCGGGCAAGAAGGACCTTAATCAGGGAAGTGACCAAGAACCCAATGACCACCCTGACAGAACTACAGAGTTCCATGGCTGAGATGGGAGAACCTATCCAGAGGACAACAATCTCTGCAGCACTTCACAGATGTAGCCTCTATGGGAGAGTGGCTAGATGGAAGCCACTCCTGAGAAAAGGCCACATAATAGCATGCCTGGAGTTTGCAAGAAGGCATGTGGCAGACTCTGAGACCATGTGGCAAAATATTCTATGGTCTGATGAAACAAAAATTGAACTCATTGGCCTGAATGCAAAGTGCTATGCCTGGCGCAAACTGAACACAGCTCATCACCCATGTAACACCATCCCTACCATGAAGCATGGTGGTGGCACCATGATGTTACGGGGATGCTTTTCAGTGGCAAGGACTGGGGCATCTGGCAGGATAGAGGCAACAATGAATGGAGTCAAATACAGGCACATTCTTGAGGAGAACCTGCATCAGTCTGCAATAGACCTTGGACTGGGGCGAAGATTTACGTTCCAACAGGACAACGACCCCAAGCATACTGCCAAAGCAACACTGGAGTGGCTTCAGAACAAGAAGGTGAATCTCCTTGAGTGGCCCAGCCAAAGCCCAGACTTGAATCCCATTGAGAATCTGTGGAAAGACTTAAAGATTGCGGTTCACCGACGCTCCCCATCCAACTTGACAGAGCTTGAGCAAATCTTCAAGGAAGAATGGGCAAAAATCCCCAAATCCTGATGTGCAAAGCTGATACAGACATACTCAAGAAGACTCAAAGCTGTAATTGCGGCCAAAGGCGCTTCTACAAAGTATTGACTCAGGGGGATGAATACTTAAGTAAACAAGATATTTCAGTTTTTAATGTTTCATAAATTTTTGTTACACAATATAAATAGTTTTGCCCCTTTAAATTGTTGAGTATGCTGTGTGAATCAAGAGGGAAAAAAATCATTTCAATGCATTAAGAATTCTGGTAGTAACACAACAAAATGTGACAAAATCCAAGGGAGTGAATACTTTCTGAAAGCACTGTAAGCTGCAGATCCTAGTTAACCAACAGTTTACTTTCTCCTACAACCCACTAGGACTGCCTTATGTCTGTCCCATGCATTCTTGATATCCCCAATGTTCTTGACTCCATGACCTCCTCAGGAAGGCTGTACCATGCATCCACAACCCTCTCCATGAAAAAATAATTCCTCACATAACCTCTGAGCCATCCCCCTCTATCTTCAAATTGTGCCCCCTTGTTCTTGCACACCTCTTTTTCTGAAAGATGCCACCCTCTTGGACTTTGTTGATTCCCTTGAGGTACTTGAAAGTTTCAATCATGTCCCCTCTCTCCCTTCTTTCCTCAAGGGTATACATATTAGGCTCCTTTAGTCTTTCTTCATATATCTTCTGGTGCAGACCCTACACCTTTTTGGTTGCCCTCCTCTGGACAGTCTCCACTCTGTCTATGTCTTTGTGGAGGTGGGTTCTCCAGAACTGCACACAGTGCTCCAGATGGGGTCTCACAAACTGTCTGTACAGAGGAATAACAACTTCCTGTTTTCTACTATTGATGCCTCTCCCTATGCATCCCAGTATCCCCCCAGCCTTCCTTACTGTCATCTCACATTGCTTGCCCACCTTTAGATCATCTGATATAATTACCTCAAGCTGTGACCCTGCAATATGAGCAGATTTGATAGACCAAATGGCCTCCTTCTGCTGGCTTCTTTGACTGCTTGTATGTATGTTCATATCACTTTAGGTTTCCTTTACAATCTGAGTAGTTCAATGGCTGCAGCCATTGCACCTCACCCACCAGCAAGTATAGCCCTGATTTGTATAAAATGTATACAAAATTAAACTGAATTGCATTAACAGACACCTACTTCTTGCCAGAAAAGAAGCAATGTACTGTCTAATTACGTTACGGTATGCAACTGGAAATATTTCATCTTTAGAGTATCCCTCTCCAAAAACTAAGCACAGTACTAAACATTATGTGCTCAATTCTCAAAGCCCCCAGCACAGCACAAGAGGCTTGAATTACAAAAAATAACACAAAGTGCTCCATGCACCAAAAGATGCACTGGGAGTGTTTCTTAAAGGCATTGTGCATCAACAGCAGGCTCCCTGCACCAAATGGGGCTTGCACCATCTGTTCATCACAAAATGGGCTGTGGCATGGCACTAGGGGCTTGCGGCAGATGCAGATTGCCAACTCCCCAGAAACAGGATTCCCTAAACTGTACCAGGAAGCAGATTTTAATTACCCTTAGACAAGCCAGGGCTGCTGTCATGGTACATTGAAATCTGTCATCTGGCAGAGTTCAGCAACCTGCGGCAAGGTGCAACAGTCCCCTTTCCTCCAGTCCCCTAATGGACCATGACCATCCCCTGGCAGATAGTGCTCACAACCTTGCTCCCCCACCCATCCTAAGTCCAAAGCTAGTGTCTGGCACAGCCCTGCTCTTGTTGTATCATGAGTAGAGCATTACTCTTTTGGTCACCACCACTGCCGTTCTCTGACTGAAAGGTCACTGAATGCTTACTGTATAATAAATTATATGCTTAGTGACTGACAGCTCAGCTGTCAATCACTGAGTATGTACTGTACTATACAGTAAATGCTCAGTGAATGTTCAGTTGATGGCCAGCTGTGGTGGTGAGATAAGGGGTGTGCTGTTCATTGGCTTGGGGTTCAGGATGGGGGGTGGACACTCCCTGCTGGGGTGGCGGGGTCCACTAGACCACCATGAAACTTTTGCCTTTATTAATTTAATATACAGGTTAAATCAGGAATGGAGAGGGGTACTCTAGACCACCAGGTTATTATATTCAGTTCTGTTTATTGGGGACAGCAGGGATCTGAGAGTGTGGTCTCAGGAAGGGTTTATTTCATTACCTTAAAAAACTGGCAAAATATGGGGATTAGGGAGGGTGTGTCCACTAGACCACCAGGGAAGGGATGTTTTTATTAATTTAATGTGTGGACAAAATTGGGATGCAGAGGAGGGTCCACTAGACCACCAGGGTATTATATGCAATACTGTTTATTTTGGACACTGGGGATTTGGAAGATGACCCGCTAGACCACCAGTGACAGGAATTGTATGTTAACAGGGGATCAGGGATGTAGGACCACCAACCTTTGCTACACAGGGCCTATGGTAAACGTCTCCCATTCACTGTGTGTTTGTAGCATGAGAGAGCTTGCTGCAAGTGTGGGGACTTAGTTTCCAGGAGGTCTTCTGTACCAGAATCAGGTACAGGGTCCCTGATGCACTGGATTTCAATGCAAGTTACTGTTTGCCTCAGATTGCGTTGTTCTAAGTTCTCTTCGAGAATTGAGTCCTATGTAGTTGAACAAATTCTGATATTTTTATTAGAGATGCCCAGATAATTCTCACCTTAGGAGGTAAAGGAAGTAGAAAATGTTCCCTTCCATCATGGACTGGTATGTTCTCAATTGTAAGAGAAGCCCATGCAATCTCTATAGAAGATGTAGAGGCATGTCTTAAAGCAGCAGTATTTGTTTCTTGACAAACATGTAATCACAGAGTTATTTTTTCCAGCATATTTTCTAGTTTTTTCAGATATTCTAAAACAGCTTTTATAGTTAATTTTGTAATTAATGACTCACATCACTGAAGATGCTAACCACTCACAATTTCTAAAAAATATCTTCTGTTCAGGTAACCTGTTGAATGTACATGCCAGATTCATAATGTAGATTAAAAGGAGGCAGTATAATGTAGTGGTTAAGAGCACTGAGCTGCAAATGTGGAAAACTGTGACGAATCCCACTACTACCACTTCTGTATTATGTGACCATGAGCAAATCACTTAACTTCCCAGGGCTTCCAGAAAACAAGCCTCTGCTTAATGTGTCTTTCTGTGCCAAAAAGTGTAAAACAAAATCTGAGTTGGGCATCACAATAAAAACAGACAAATGGTAAAAAAATTGAGACAATGGCTATCATAGTAATAGAGAGATGCAAGACAGATTAGTACAGTTTAAATTAACTTTTTTTTCAGAAAAAAAATGGGCTCAAGAACCAGGAAACCTGCTCTGAAACTTGATGTGGGAGAAACGCAGAAAAGGATGCACTAGATGAGGTGGTACTGCAATGCAGTCAGAAATTCACACAAAAGGAACATGGGCACTCACCGAGCTTCATAGACATCCCACTGGCTCCAAAATAGTTCCAAGAAATTAGATTTTTATTCTAAAACACACCTAACTGCACACTTGATGTGCTTTGGACAAAGTGCTTTCTCCAAAGCTAATGCAGTCAAACACACACACAGACTTAAATTTAAACTCTCTTTTGATGTCTCAGTGATGTAATTAATAGTCAAGCAGATCCGTTTAATTCAAAAGCACCTTTACTTTGGGAGTAAAAAATATTATTTGACTGAGAGCCAAACCAACAGGGGTAGGGCGATCAAAGGAGAGGTTTGCGACATACAAAGAGGGACTGGGGGGGGGACAGCTTAAAAACTAACCCAGAGGGAAATTAATGAAGGGAACAAAACAACACAAATCCATAAAACACCTACAGTAAATGCTTCATAAATATAGACAATAATTAAACAAGAATGACAGAAGAGCCGGTCATTTCCTAGAGAGTAATGACCAACTTAGAAACACAGAAACATAGAACATAGAAACATAGACTTTGATGGCAGATAAGGACTGCTAGGCCCATCTAGTCTGCCCATTTCCCTACCTGCAGGATAGGCTGCAGATCCTAGTTAACCAAGAGCCTATTTCTTCCTACCCCCAACAAGAATTGCCTTATGACTGTCCCATGCATTCTTGAATTCTCCCACAGTTTTAGACCCCACAACCTCCTCAGGAAGGTTGTTCCATGAATCCACTACCCTCTCTGTGAAATAATACTTCCTCACATTGCCCCTGAACCGCCCTCCTTCTATCTTTAAATTGTGTCCCCTTGTTCTTGCAAGTCTCTTTTTCTGAAAGATGCTACCCTCTTGGACTTTGTTGATTCCACTGAGGTACTTAAAAGTTTCTATCATGTCCCCCCTCTCCCTTCTTTCCTCAAGGGTATACATATTAAGCTCCTTTAGTCTCTCCTCATATGGCTTCTCTTGCAGACCCTGCACCATTTTAGTTGCCCTCCACTGGACTGCCTCTATCCTGTCTATGTCCTTGCGGAGATGGGGTCTCCAGAACTGGACACAGTACTCCAGATGGGGTCTCACCAACTGTCTGTACAGAGGGATAACAACTTCCTGTTTTCTGCTGCTGATGCCTCTCCCTGTACATCCCAGTATACCCCCAGCCCTCTTTACTGCCTTCTCACATTGCTTGCTAACCTTAAGGTCATCTGATATGATTACCCCAGGTCCCTTTCCTTTTTGTTGTTGTTACTACCTCCCACCCATTGTGTATTCTTCCCTGGGTTCTTGTTTCCCAGGTGCATTATTTCACTTCTTTGCATTGAATCCTAGCTGCCATACTTCTCACCATTACTCCAACCTTGCCAAGTCCTTTTCATCCTTTCCACTCCTCCTTGTGTATCAACCCTGTTGCAGATCTTTGTGTCATCTGCAAAGGCATACTTTCCTTCCAGTCCCTCTGCAATGTCACTGATGAAGACATTAAAAGGACTGGACCCAATACTGAACACTGCGATATCCCACTAGTAACTCCCCTTTCTTCAGAGTGGACTCCATTTACAATTACCTTCTGTGTCCTGTTGTCCAGCCAGTGTTTTACCCAAGCTACCACCCTGGGTCCCACTCCCAGGCTGGTTAATTTGACTATTAATCTTTTGTGTGGGACTGTGTCAAATGTCTTGCTAAAGTCTAGGTAGGCCATGTCCACAGCCCCTCCCCGGCCTACTACTTTGGTCACCCAGTCAAAGAAATCTATTAGATTCGTCTGACATGACCTTCCCGCTGTGAGCCCATGCTGCCTTGGGTCCTGTGCTCCACTGGCCTCTAGGTACTCGACTCTTCTTTCCTTCAGAAGTGACTCCATCACTTTCCCTACCACAGAGGTCAGACTGACAGGTCTGTAGTTTCCTGCCTCTGTCTTGGTCCCACTTTTGTGAAGGGGAATCACATCCACCTTCCTCCAGTCCTCTGGTACCACACCATCCTCCCATGATTTATTAAAAAGAGTAGCCAGTGGTTTCACTAGTTTCTCCCTTAATTCTTTTAGAATTCTGGGGTGAATTCCATCAGTACCCATTGCTTTGTCCACCTTCAGTTTTAGGAGTTCTTGGAGAACCCTTTCTTCTGTGAAAGAACTGGGATCGACCCCCCTATCAAGAGTGCTTCTGTTAATTGGATTAGGCACTTCTCCCTCCTCTTTTGTGAATACTGAGCAGAAATATTCGTTCAGTATTCCTGCTTTTTCACTGTCCCCCTCTGCCCACCCACTGTTCATTCTATTCAACCTCACTATCCCTCCCTTTGTCTTTCTACGCTCACTGATGTACCTATAAAAGGTTTTATCCCCCTTCTTAACTGAGTTGGCTATCTTTTCTTCAGTTTGGGCCTTTGCTATTCTGACTTCCCTCCCTGCTTCCTTCTGCCTTAAGTGGTACAGCTCTCTGTCCTGCTCCTCCTGTGTTCCCTTATACTTCCGGAATGCTATCTTTTTCTTCCTGACTTTCACAGCCACCTCTTTTGAGAACCATAGTGGCTTTTTCTTTCATTTTGATTTGTTTATTTGCTTCACACAAAGGCTTGTTGCCTCTGTGATGGCAGTTTTGATAATTCCCCATTGTTGCTCCACACCTCCTTCTAGCCTGTTTGCTAGTGCTTTTCTGAGGCACTCTCCCATCTTGCCAAAGTCAGCCCTCCTACACCCCAGTACCCTCACTTTTGTATGGCTTGACTCTGTAGCTGAGTTTAACGTGAACCACACTGTTTGATGGTCACTTGTCCCCAGATGCAACCCACTTCTAGATCTGAGATCCTCTCACTGCCCCCATTTGAGAGTATGAGGTCTAAGATTGTTCCCTCACGAGTGGGTTCCGAAACTAGCTGTCTAATGCCTGCCACCTGTAGGGCATCAAGAATAGCCATGCTCTTGGATGTGGCTGCAGAAAATGTGCTCCAGTTAACATCTGGCATATTCAGGTCTCCCATCAACAGTATCTCCCCTTTCTCTGCCATTCTAAGAATGCCTTCTATCATATCCTTGTCCATTCCTTCCCCTGACATGGGGGTCTGCACAACCCTGTGCGGATTGTGGTGCTCCTTTCCAGTCTCCAAGGTGACCCACAGTGCCTCCTCTCCTCCCTGTTTACTCTTTTTGTTCAGTTGCTTTATCCCTTCCTTTACGTAGAGAGCTACTCCTCCCCCTCTTCTCCCTGGCCTGTCTCTCCTGTAGGTTATGTACCCTGGTATGTTAACATCCCAGTCATGGTTCTCTGTGTACCATGTTTCTATGACTGCTATCATATCCAGGCATCCCTCTTCCATTAAGGCCATCAGCTCAGGGAGCTTGTTGCCCAGACTGCAGGCATTGGTACTCATTACCCTCCATTTCCTGATGGCCTTACTCCCTTTTTCCCCATCCCTGTCCTTCTTGCCTTTGTCACTTTCTCCATTTACCCCTGCCCTTCTCCCTATTGACACCTCTATGTTGGTGTTTGCCGCATTTACTACCGTGATTATTTGGGGGCTAGGTTTTAATCTCCTTTCCAGTGCCTCCCCTTGGCTAGTTTAAAAGCTTGCCAATGAAGCATTTAAACCTATCACCTAGGATCCTGGTTCCCTCCCAGACAGATGCAGCCCATCATGCCAGTATAGGATTGCATCACTCCAGGTGGACCCCCAGTCCCCAATGAAGCCAAATCCCTGAGCTCCACACCAGTTTTTCAACCACTGATTGAATCCCATGGTGCGGAACACCCTAGCCTCTCCTATACCATAGATGGGTAGCACCTCCAAGAAGGTTACCATGCGTGCTACTTGACTAAGGCCCCTCCCCAATTCCACAAACTCTTCCTGCACTTCTCTAATCCCTTTCTTAGCCAGGTCATTTGTCCCTAGGTGAACAATGACATCCAGCTCCTTCCCCTGTGCAGCTGCTCTGGCAATCCTGAGGATTCGCTCCCTGTCCCTCCAAGCCATGGCGCCAGGCAGCACCTTACCTCCCTCTCCCCTTCCTCCCCCAGTTCTACATTCCCAACAATAGAGTTCCCCACCAGGAGTTGTTTCCTTCCCCTGCAGGGTCCCCTGCCACCCTCCTGTGGGTCTCCTTTGTGGAGGTTCCCAGCATCCTCCTTGGTCTCCACTGTGGGTGCCTCCATAGAGGAACCACACTTTGCCAGAATGGCATAGGAATTGTGGAGAGGTACAACTGGAGGGATGTGCTCTGTTCCACCACTCTCACCTCCCTGAGCCCACTGTGGTCCAACGCTCCTCTTTCTTGGCAACCTCTGAGGCAACAGCAGTGGCACTGGTGGTCCCTGGATGGAAGAGGAGGTCCCACAAATCCTGGCCAACTCAGCCTGGAGATGAGCACAACCTCCTCAGCCCAGAGAGGTGCCTGCAGATGGGACAACACCGCATCCTCCAGAACATCTCCCAGAAGACTGCTGCTCCACAGCCACTGCACTGCACCATTCCATACATGTCTTATTTCTGGCCCCTTAACTGTTTGCAATCCTTATTCTTTCCTCTGTTTTTTTTTCTCGCTCTCCTTACTTTCTGCCTGTGTGCCCTTTAAGCTCCTGATTGTCCTGTTCTGAGACAAGAATATCCTATATTTCTCAGTAGACCACTTACTTGCTCAGAGGCAGACCTCCAGCAGCTAGAGGGGCCGGAGAGCTACTCTTGCCCTTCTAGGATGGTGGGTCCTTGGTGGTTCTGTGATCACTCACTTCCTGCCCCTAAACAGGAAGTTCCTGTTGTCAGTCAAATCCTGTGCCTATAAAAATAGAACTAGCTTTGGTGGGAAGGAAGGCAATATAGTCCCAGTAGAGAAGTTCAGTCACACAGCAGTCCTTTCTCCTGGTGTCTTCTGCCAAGCTATTAGCAGAAACTTTCTAAGGCAGTCTTTAAATGTAGCTTCCTTCTAGCTAAGCCACTCCCTCTACTTACCAGATCTTTCTACAAGTAATTTAAACCTCACAGCAGTTAAGTCCTTTCAGTCACCTGAGATTTACACCTAGATAACTCTTCAGATACCCATTCAGTTCAGTTAACCCAAACACACACTTTTTTTTTTGTATGTTAGTTTTTTTTACCCTAAATTAAAGGTCCAAGTACAAAAGTTCTTCTACTTTAGTCCCAGCAGAGAAGTCCAGTCACACAACAGTCCTTTCTCCTGGTGTCTTCTGCCAAGGTATGGTGGGGAAGGGTGGCCCAAGGCACAGTCAAGGGCCACAACCACCCAGTCAGTCATTATTTGAAAGGAAATGACTAGTTCTGAGGTCATTATTGTATTTATAAGTCTAATTACAATAATGTTGTATTTCATTTATGTTTAAATTATGTTTTTTGTAGTGGCACAAGCATGTTGTTTCTGTGGTGGGCGATTAGTGGGTAGAGTTGGGTGGCTGCCACACTGGTCACTTCTCAGACATTTCAGACTGGCACGGCAGCCAATCAGTGATGTCGGCAGCATCATGAATAATTATTTAGACTTATAAATCCAGATATAATACAAAACATGATATTCAGGTTTATCTCCTTTTTCTAAGGAAGGGTTTGAGGTCAACACCAGTGTATACATTTGGTAATTTATTTGCCATAAGGTTAACAATCCAGAAGGCTTCCCTTTGTAGAACTACTGTCGATCAATAAAATTCCCACCTCTAGGGCATGGATTCACTTTGTCTATGGCCATGAATGTAAAGCAATGGTCATTATCAGCAGTATTACATTTAATGTGATTAGATGTGGCATACTGTAGGTAATGTCTCCATTCTGTATTATTCTTATACAGTCACTGATTCTGACTTTAATGCTTGTTGTTTTTCTAATAAAGACTGCTATACTGTATAGCTGCAAGTGGCTAAATAAATAGCCCAATCAGTGCTACAGGTAGAAATCTGCCTGCTGTTATAGTCTTTGGCGATATTGATGTTGGAAAATTGTTTACCAGTGAACATACTTACAAAAAGAGCATCTTATGCAAGGATAGCAACCCTTTGCTCCACATGTTAGCCATGTTTCATTTGTAGATTCCCTGAAATTGCTATGTGTTAGCAAGTCCACTAGAGTTGCAACTTTTCTGTATGATATTCTAGGTGGTATAGAAGTAAACTTTTTAAAACCTGTGTCACTCAACAGAACATGCTAGTTCTTTAAAAATAATAGTGTGCACTATGTTGGCTTGTGCAGAGTTGGTGGTTACAAAATTAATTCTGGTTTCCTCATTTTCATTTTGTGCTTTCCTTTCTACAGTAATGGTACATTCCTGTCAATATTCAAAACAGTTCCCCGGTCATTTTTATGTTGGCTCGCGTGTGCGTGCCAGCCAACATATTGCAGTAGCAGCAGATTTGGAGGAGCGGTCACTGTGGGTGAATGCAGGGCATGCACCAGTAGGTGCATCCCTCATTCCCCAATAAGCCAGCAGAAAGCACTGACACCATGCATATCTAATGTGATGACCACATCTAAGAAAAGGTCTGCTGCAATGAGAGCGAAGTTCTCAGGGACCAGAACACGCCTCCCCATGTGCAAGCAACATGGGGGCAATGACTGCTGTCGCCGCCTGTCAGAATGCAGATAAGGGACCCCACTACCCATCAGCATAATTTCCCCTCTCCCATTTCCGCTATGTGCAGAGGAGTGTCCAACTCTCTCGGCATCATGCACCCCCAAAAGTTTTTCTTGCCAATGAGGGCCCAGCCCCATCTGCTCTAGTCTCCCCTTCTAATTCAATCTGCCAGTGGGGAGCCCACTCGCCAGCATTATGTCCCCTTTGTTGTGTGCAGACAGGGATGCCCAACCCCTTAGCTCTCCTGTTCCACTGGTATTGCCGATTAGGTTCCCAATCCCCAATCGGCTACAGTCTCAAAAACTCTCAGGTGGTATGCTGGGAGCCCACCTGTAAGTACAAATTACTCTCCTGTAAAAAAAACATGTCCCGCAATGTTTTTATTTTTGTATTTTACCTAAACAGAAAACAGTCACTCGCTGCCTTCCTTCCCCTTCTCCAACCTGCACCAACCCTCTGTGCACCCTGCCTCCCCACACACCCCCATACCCCATACTTACCTCCGGAGTCGGCTCAACAATCTTCAGTGGACCAGGAACACCTCTGCACTCTTCAAAGCCGACCACAAACTGAAGAAATGCTGGTAAGCTGTACAATGGCATAAACAGGGTTTTCTCAACTTTATAGAAACATAGAAACATAGAATTTGATGGCAGATAAGGACCTCTTGGCCCACCCAGTCTGCCCATTTCCTTACCTACTGGATAAGCTGCAGATCCTAGTTAACCAGCAGCCTACTTCTTCCTATCCCAACCCCCTAGAATTGCCTTATGACTGTCCCATGCATGCTTGAATTCCACCACTGATTTTGACTCCACAACCTCCTCAGAAGGCGTTCCATGCATTCTACCCCCTCTGTGAAAAAATACTTCTTAAATTACCTCTGAGCGCCCCCCTCTATCTTCAAATTGTGCCCTCTTGTTCTTGCACACCACTTTTTTTGAAAGATGTTACCCTCTTGGACTTTGTTGATTCCCTTGAGGTACTTAAACATTTCTATCATGTCCCCCCCTCTCCCTCCTCTCCTTGAGGCTATACATATTAAGCTCCTTTCGTCTCTTCACATATGTCTTCCAGTGCAGACCCTGCACCATTTTAGTTACCCTCCTCTGGACAGCTTCCATCTTGTCTATGTCTTTGCGGAGATTGGGTCTCCAGAACTGCACACAGTACTCCAGATGGGGTTTCACCAGGTGTCTGTACAGAGGGATAATAACTTCATGTTTTCTACTGGTGATGCCTCTCCCTATGCATCCCAGTATCCCCCCAGCCCTCCTTGCTGCCCTCTCACATTGCTTGCCCACCTTTAGGTCATCTGATATGACTACCCCCAGGTCCCTTTCCATTTTTGTTGTTGTTAGTATCTCCCCACTCATTGTGTACTTTTCCCTTGGGTTTTTGTTTCCCAGGTGCATAACCTTGCACTTCTTAGCATTGAATCTAAGCTGCCATACATTTGACCATTCCTCTAACCTTGCCAAGTCCCTTTTCATCCTTTCCACCCCACCCTGTGCATCAACTCTGTTGTAGTTCTTTGTGTCATCTGCAAAGAGACATACTTTTCCTTCCAGTCCTTCTGCAATGTCACTTATAAAGACATTGAAGAGGACCGGTCCTAATACTGAACCCTGAGGTACCCCACTAGTAACCCTCCTTTCTTCTGCGTGGACTCCATTTACTATTACTCTCTGTGTCCTATTCTCCAGCCAATTCTTTACCCAGGCTGTCATCTTGGGACCCACTCCCAGGCTGGCTAACTTGTTTATTAATCTTTTGTGTGGGACTGTGTCAAATGCCTTGCTAAAGTCTAGGTAGGCCATGTCCACAGCCCCTCCCTGATCTACTACTTTGGTCACCCAGTCAAAGAAATCTATCAGATTCGTTTGGCATGACCTTCCCGCTGTGAATCCATGCTGCCTAGGGTCCTGTGCCCCTCTGACCTCTAGATACTCGACAATTCTTTCCTTCAGAAGTGATTCCATCATTTTCCCTATCACTGAGGTTAAACTAACAGGTCTGTAGTTTCCTGCTTCTGTCTTGCTCCCACTTTTGTGAAGAGGAATCACATCTGCCCTCCTCCAGTCCTCGAGTACCACCCCCATCCTCCCATGATTTGTTAAAATGGGTAGTCAGTGGTGTCACTAGTTCTACCCTTAGTTCTTTCAGAATTCTGGGATGAATCCCATCAGGCCCCATTGCTTTGTCCACCTTCAGTTTTAAGAGTTCTTTTATAACCCTTTCTTCTGTAAATGGGCTGGTATCAACTTCTGTATACAGAGTGTTTCTACTGTTTGTTTTAGGTACCTCCCCCTCTTCGTTTGTAAATACACTGAGCAAAATATTTGTTTAGTATCTCTGCCTTTTCACAGTCTCTCTCTGCCCACCCTCCCTCCCTTTATTAAGCCTCACTATCCCTCCCTTGGTCTTCCTTCACCCTGATGTACCTATGAAAGGTTTTATGCCCCTTCTTAACTGAGTTGGCTATTTTTTCCTCGGTTTGGGCCTTTGCTGTTCTGACTGCCTTCCCAGCCTCTTTTGCTTTTAACTGATACAGTTCTCTGTCCTGCTCCTTCTGCGATTCCTTGTACTTCCTGAATGCTTTCTTTTTCTCTTGAACCTTCACTGCCACGTCCTTTGAGAACCATAGTGGTTTCTTACATTGTTTTGTTTTATTTGCTTCACACAAAGGCTCATTACCTCTGTGATGACAGTTTTTATTATTCCCCATTGTTCTTCCACCCCTCCTTCCTGCCCATTTGCTAGTGCATTCCTTAGACACTCACCTATTTTGGCAAAGTCAGCCCTCCTAAAGTCCAGTACTTTTGTCTTTGTATGGCTTGACTCTATTGCTGTGTTTATTGTGAACCATACTGTCAGTGGTCGCTAGTTCCTAGATGGCTACCCATTTCTACATCTGTGATCCTCTCTCCATCTCCATTTGAGTGAATCAAGTCTAATATTGCTCCCTCTCAAGAGGGCTCCAGTACTAGTTGTCTAAGGCATGCCCCCTGTAGGGCATCTAGAATAACTCCGCTCTTCGAAGTGGCAGCTGCAACTGCACTCCAGTTAACATCTGGCATATTCAGATCACCCATCAGCAATATCTCCCCTTTTTCTGCCATTCTAAGTATACTTTCTATCATCTCCTGCACTTTGGTGCACATCTCAGGCATTTTGGTGAATTTTGATACCAAATTTTCAAAATGGGGTTTTTGGGACCCCTCCTCATGAATTCGGGCACTGTCATGGTGTTATTCAGTCCCAAAAGGTGATTTCACAGTCACTGCATGGAATCTCCTTTCAGGACAGATTAATGAAATGACAGTGCCACAGTTTGTGAGGAGGGCTCTCAGAAAGCTATGTGGCAAATTTGGTGGAGAAAATCAAAAAAATGGCTGTTTTACAAGTATGCATTGTGCAGTTTCCATGCATGCTCATAGCTTCATGAATTTGTATTATTTTCACTCCAGATGTTCAAAACTGGAATTTTCCACACACCTCCTTATGAACAGTACAGCTGTCATTTTACATATCCTGGCCAAAATGTGTTTTCGCATATCCGACACAGAATAGTGCGGTCGCTGCGTGAAATCAGTTTTTGAGACAGTTTGAGGAAATGATGGTGACACTGTTCATGAGCAGAGGTCCTACAATGCCTATGTAGAAAATTTGGTGATGAAATTCCATGAAATGACTGTGTTACAAGCGTGCATTACACAGTTTCCATGCACCCTTGTAACTTCCCAAATTTGCAATATTTTCATACCAGATTTTCAACACTGCCATTTTACCACACATCCTTATGAGCAGCACAGCTGTTATTTTTCACATCCTGCCCAAAATGTATTTTCTCACCTCTGGCGCTCAATGGCATGTTCGCTGTGGGAAACCAACATTTGTGACAAATTAACAAAATCACTGTGCCACTATTCATGAGGGGAGGTCCCAAAATGCCTATGTTAAAAATGTGTTTAAAAAAATCCCCAAAATAATTGGGTTATGGACATGTGTTGCACAGTTTCTATCCATGCTCATGACTTCATCAATTATTTATATTTTCACACCAGATTTTCAGCGTTGCCATTTTTTTACATCTCCTCATGAACAATACAGTTGTTATTTTCCACATACCGCTGAAAATGTGTTTTCATCCCTGTGTCACCAAATTGCATAGCCACCTTTCAGCTAACAAACTGATAGTGCCTCTCTTCATGACGTGGGGTCACAAAAAGCCCATGTTGAAAATCTGGAGTGAAAATACCAACACACACCTATGGCATTAAGGTTTCCAACAGTAGCACCTCACCCTGTAGAGACTGACAGGTGTCAAGGGTGTGACTTGGGATCATCGGCTGTAATGCTCACACCATTCCCCCCACCCCCACCCTGCAGCCAGTGACAGGCATCATGATGTGCCTTGGAGTGTTCAGCCACAAAGTTCACCCCATTCTCCCATACAGCACATACCTCAGCATGTTTTCTTATGGAATGGGGTAAGTATAATGCCCAAAGACCCCAAAGCACACCACAACACTTGTCAGTGTCTATGGGGTAGGGTGAGGTAAAATGGCATGAGCATTATAGTTGAGGACCTAAAGGCACACCCCAATGCCTGTCAGTCTCTGCAGGGTGGGGGTGGGGTTAGCGTCACTTCAGTGCTTTACTGCCATTCCTATTATGCATCTCTAACTCCTGCACTACCAATGCCAATTCCAGCATGACAACATTTGGCATTGACAAATGCTTGTTAATGTCTGTTCTTTTGTAGCTTCTCTTAATCAGCCTAGTGCTGAGATCTTCTGCTGCAATTTCACATGTTTCTGGGGTGCTACTATTGTGCTTGACATGCACGAACTGGCCGTTGGGGATCTTTAACATGGTGTGAAGGACAGCTGTTCACCAGAAATTGGGTGCCCCCTGCTGTTTCCTTCCTAAAAAGGCATCTTTGCATACTGTTATCTGATCCCTTCAGAAGTGTGACATCTAGAACATTAATCATGGAGCTACTGTCTGAGGAAGTACATTCTAAGTTTTCATTGGTGTGATGTAAGAACTCTAAAATTAGTCAGTTCAGTTGCAGTACTTTCCCATGAAATCACAATGTCATCAATAAAGAGTTTATACAATCTGATTTGTTTTTTTAAAAAGGGTTAGTAGTAGTGCTCAGGATGAACTTTTCCTTCCATTCTCTGACAAATAAATTAGCCACAGAAGGGGCACAGGTTGCCTCCATTGTGATGCCTTGGATTTGCTGAAACATTTCCTTATTAAAAGTAAATACACTGTAAATAAATAAAAAAGTTCAGCAATTTCAGTAGAAAGTCTGTCGGTGGTAAAAGATTCCCATTCCTTTCATGTCACACTTTGTAAAGGACCAGATAACAGTATTCAAAGCTGCCTTTTAGGAAGGAAATAGCAGGGATCACTCTATTACTGGAGAACGTCTGTCAAGAAGAAGCCAGAAAGGGAAGGAAACATATTCAATTCAGTGCTTTACAGTAACTGGTATTTGTTATTTTTCTTTTAAACTTAGATTGTGGGCTTTTAGTGACACTGTAATTTATTTGCTGTCTTTACTTAGAATTGTTTTTGGACTGTTGAAAATTTAAAATGTAATGGTGGTGTATTTCTTTACTTTCTTTAATTGCTGCAAATTTAGTCTTGGCTTGTCTGACTTGCCCTGTAGTTTGGGCGAGGGGTGTTAATTGTCTGGCCTCTGCCCTCAGCTATGTGATAACTGGTGGCGGGGCTTAGTCAGAGCTGAGGTAGCAAGTTAGTTTTCTTTTCTCAGAAGAAGCCAGAAGGGGAAGGAAAAATATTCAATTCAGTGTTTTACAGTAACTGGTAATTGCTACTTTTCTTTTAAACTTAGATTGTGGGCTTTTAGTGACACTGTAATGTATTTGCTGTCTTTACTTAGAACTGTTTTTGGGCTGTTGAAAATTTAAAACGTAGTGGTGGTGTATTTCTTTGCTGTCTTTAATTGCTGCAGCTTGATCCTCCCTCCCTTCCCCAACTCTTAATTATATGCCCTGTTAAATCTGAATAACAGGAGCTAAACACAGGGGATAGTAAGGGGTGTGGAGTAGGAGGGGCATAAGGGGGAAGAATCCCACCCTCAATATGACAAGTGTTTTGACTCATTTATTTATTTATTGGTTTATTTTCTTTTTTTAAAAAAGAAAAGTATCTGAGGATCAGTGGCAGGATTTTTAGGACAGTAAATTAATAGAAAAGGGAACTAGGAGAGCTTCAGAAACAGACAAGTAGTAGAACTGCAGTATAATGTGGGGAGTGGTGCAATGAAGTGGCTGTGGGGCAGCCATATTCAGGCAGACCTTCTGGACACTGAGGTGCTGCCCTATCTGCATGCATCTCTCTGGACTGTGGGATGAGGAAGCCAGACTCAGAGTGGAAGTAAACTGGGTCAGGAGTACCATCACCCCTATCCAGAGACCACCCAATCCAATGTAACTGCCTCAAAGGATACTGAGAATGAGGAGCACTTGGATGACATTGGGCTCAGGAAGGGTTAGACCGGTCTGGCAGAGGCACATCCCAGATCCTATTCCACTCAAAAACTCATATGCCACACTGGCGAACAGGGACAACCAAATAGAGGTACCCAGAGAAGTGGAAGGAAAGGATGTGGAGGTTAGCCAAATAGGTGACCTCAGTGGGGAGAGCAGTGGACCCCAGAAGAGGAGGAAGCAAATCCTGGTGGGGGACTTCATCATAAGAGGGGTCCAGCTAGGAACACAGGAGGGGAAGGACAGGGAGGTGAGGTACCAACCAGGTGCCACAGCATGGAGGGATGGAAAGAAGATCCTGGGAATCACTGGGAAGGCAAGATGGGAGGGTGAGCTGGATGTCATTATCCACCTAGGTACTAATTACATGGCAAATGGGGAGTGAAAGGAAGTTTAGGAAGAGTTTAGGAAATTGGGGAGGGCTCTTAAGCAAGTAGCTACTTCTGTCACTTTTTCAGAAGTACTACCTGCGAGAGGCAAGGGAGAGCATAGGGGTGCATGCACCAGGAACTTTAACTCATAGTTGAAGAACTGGTGCTGTGAGGAAGGGTTTGGATTCATTGGTGAATGGGGACCCACCTGGAGGGATGGAGGTTTGTTCAAGCCTGACGCCTGCATCCATCCTGGAGGGAATCTAAGCACTAATGACAAGTTTAAATGCTACATTGACAAGCATTTAAACTAGCAAAGGGGGGTGGCAGGCCAGCAAGGAGGGTACCTACTTGCTCACCCCCCACAGCAAGCAGTGGAACCAGTGAACCAGAGGAGTGGCTATCTCTACAAAGCAGTGTGCAAAAGATGGAGATTAGTGCCCAAGAGGTGGATCGGCAGAAAAGGGGCAAAATTCAGCAGAAGGACAGACAGCAAGGAGAACCAGGAATAAAGGACAACCAAGGAAGGGGCTGGAGTAGAACAGCAAAACAGTCAAGGGAGGACAAATCATGGAAAGCCATGTGTGCCAATGCCAGGAGCCTTAGCAACAAGATGGAAGATCTGGAGGCTGCCATGGTGCAGTCAGACCTGGACATTGTGGCCATCACTGAAACCTGGTGTAATGATAACCATGACTGGGAGATGGCCATACCTGACTACAACATATTCAGAAGAGACAAGGCAGGTAGAAAGGGAGGAGGAGTGGCACTGTATGTAAAAAATGACATAAGAGCCACAGAGATCCTGGAGGAACAAACTGGGGGAGAGATACTGTGGGTTAAGCTGGAAAAGAAAATGGGGCCAGCCATCCACACAGGTGTGGTCTATAGACCACCAGCACAGGAGGAAGAAACAGATAGTTAGCTGATGATAGCCATCCAAAGGATGGCAGACAAGGGTGAGGTAGTACTGGTTGGAGACTTCAATATTCCAGACGTGGACTGGAGCATCCCAGCAGCAGCATCAACTAGGAGCAGATTTATCCTGGATTCCCTTCAGGGTGTCCTCCTCAAGCAACTGGTCATGGAACCAACTCAGCAGAAGGCAATACTGGACCTTGTGCTCACAAACAGGGACAGTGTGATGGGGGTAACAGTGGGGGAGCACCTGGGGAACAGTGACCACCTGTCATTGTGGTTTGAAATCACAGAAAGAGCAGAACCAAACCACACAAAAACATGCATCCTGAATTTTAGGGGGGCAGACTTTGGGAAAATGGGGAGATACTTGAAAGAGGCATTAAGGGGAATTGGGTAGGAATCAATGGTTGAGGAACAGTGGGCAGTATTTAAAATGGGGATTACAAGAGCAACAGAATTATGCATTAAGCAGGTTAGCAAGAGGAAAAGGACAAGGATACCATTATGGTTTTCCAAAGAGGTAGCAAAGAAAGTGAAAGCCAAAAAGATTGCATTCAGGCAATACAAAAAGACACAGGCAGAAGAGGATAGGGAGAAGTACCAGGAGAAGCAAAGGGAGGCAAGGAGGTCAGTAAGGGAAGCCAAAGCTCAGACAGAAGAACACATTGCAAAATCAGTGGGTAGAGGGAACAAAAACTTTTACAGGTACATAAGTGAAAAAAGAAAGACAAAGTTAGGGGTAGTGAGACTAAAGAGGGAGGATGGGAGCCGCGTGGAGGATAACAACAGTAAAGCTCACATATTGAACAGGTATTTCTGCTCAGTCTTTACTGAGGAAGAGGAGGGTAATGGGTCTAAAGGAGTACAAGAGGTGAGACTGGTGCAGAAATGGACACAAGTCCCTTTACTCAAGAAAGGGTCCAGAAGGAACTGGAAGTAACAAGAGTTGATAAAGCAATGGGGCCATATGGGGTGCACCCCAGGGTCCTTAAAGAACTAAGAGAGGTGGTGGCTGAACCTCTGGCTATCCTGTTTAGCCAGTCACTGGAAACAGGGGAGGTACTCAAAGACTGGAGGACAGCAGATGTAGTCCCCTTATACAAAAGTGGGAACAAAGAGGAAGCGGGAACCACAGACCAGTCAGCCTTACCTCGGTAGTGGGGAAGATCATGGAAGCACTACTGAAGGAGAGACTGGTGGAACATCTGGTTGTCAATGGACTACAGGACCCAAGGCAGCATGGTTTCACCAGGGGGCGGTCATGTCAGACCAACCTCATTCAATTTTTTGACTGGGTGACTAGGGAGATGGATCAGGGGAGGGCAGTGGACATGGCCTATCTGGACTTCAACAAGGCCTTTGACACTGTGCGACATAGAAGACTATTACACAAACTGGGGAACATGGGTGTGGGCAGAACAGTAGTGTGGTGGGTAGGTAACAGGCTGGGCGGCAGGACACAGAGGCTGGTGGTAAATGACTGTCACTCCACAGAGGGAAGAGTGACCAGTGAGGTACCACAGGGATCAGTGTTGGGACCGGTCCTATACAACATCTTCATCAGTGACATTGTGCAGGACCTAGAAGGCAGAATTTCACTGTTCGCTGATGACACAAAGCTTTGTAACAGAGTAGACACACCAGAGGATGTAGACAGAATGAGAATGGACCTGCAGAAACTTGAAGAATGGTCAGGGGTTTGGCAGTTGAAATTCAATGCAAAGAAGTGCAAGATAATGCATATGGGGCACAAAAACCCTGGCACAATATATCAGTTGGGGGGTGAGGACATAATATGCATCAAGCAGGAAAGAGATCTTGGGGTTATCATCTCTGATGACCTCAAGGTAGGGAAACAGTGTGACAAGGCAGCAGGTAAAGCAAATAGGATGCTGGGATGCGTAGACAGGGGCATCACCAGCAGGAAAAGGGAGGTCATAATTCCACTATACAAGACACTAGTGAGGCCCCACCTGGAGTACAGTGTACAGTTCTGGAGACCCTACCTACGTAAGGACATAGACAGGGTAGAGAAGGTTCAGAGGAGGACAACAAGGATGGTGCATGGATTGCATCACAAGTCCTATGAGGACAGTTTGAAGGAACTGAATAGGTACTCCCTGGAGGAGAGGAGGGAGACAGGGGATATGATAGAGACTTACAAGTATCTTACAGGGAGGAACAGGGTGTAGGAATACACTACTTTTAAGCAAAAAAGATGCTCCAGGACTACAGGGCATGGGATGAAGTTGGAGGGAGGATGATTCAGAGGAAACGTGAGGAAGAATTTTTTCATAGAACGGGTGGTGGACAAGTGGAACACCCTGCCAGAGGAAGTGGTGGGGGCTGAAACAATCACTGGATTTAAGAATGCATGGGATAGACATGAAGGAATTCTGGATGTCAGGGGTAAGGGGCAACAGACTTCTAGGAAAACATAAACTGAACTTACAAGCTCAAATGGGCAGACTGGGTGGGCCACAGGCCCTCCTTATCTGCCGACACTGTCTATGTATCTATGTAACCATGCCATGTAATAAAAAGCAAGCAATAATACCCAGGAGGGCCTTATAGCCCCAGGGCGGTCTGGTATTGCCCATACCCCCACTCTGGAGGGTATTATTGCTGTTAGAAAATGGACACAATGTCATCAATAAAGAGTTTATACAATTTGATTTTTGGGAAACAAGAGGATTAGTAGTAGTAGCACTCAGGATGAACTTTTCCTTCCATTCTTTGACAAATACATTAGTTACAGAATAGGCAGAGGTTGCCTCCATCATGGTGCCTTGTACTTACTGAAATATTCCCTTAGTAAAAGTAAACACAGTACACTGTAAGTTAATATAAAGTTCAGTAATTTCAGTAGAAAGCCTGTTGGTGGTAAAACATTCTCATTCCTTTCATGTCACACTTTATAAAGGACCAGATAACAGTATTCAAAACTGCCTTTTTAAGAAGGAAAATAGCAGGGATCACTCTATTACTGGTGAACGTCTGTCAACCACGCCACATAATAAACAATTAAAAATAAGATCTCAGCACTAGATTGACTGAGAGGGGTTACAATAGAACTGGCATTAAAAATGCTAGAGGAACTGTTTTGAACAGACAGGAATGTTGTATTAGAAAGGAAAGCACAAAATGAAAATGAGGAGACTAGAATTGCAAGTCTTTTGGCAAGTAACATGGAATGCCAAGCTTAATAACACACAGACTGGAGAACTTGTTTGGACTACTCCAGCAGTGATGGTTATATTTCAGCTGTTTTACAAGGAATCATATTTTGACTTGACACCTCCCTCAGACTCTGAATAAATAATGTCTTGACATACCTCCCCATTCCTAAACTGTCACAACAAGCAAAATTTTGTTTGACCCCATTTCTGAGAAGAGCTTAAAAAGCTGTGTCCTGGATAGAACTCTGAAATGTCCCAGACCAGATGGGTTTCCCATTGAGTGGTACAAAACATTTTTGCCCCATCTCCTTCCCCTTTTAGGATGGGCCTTTTTGGATGTACAGGAAGGTAATTCTCCTCCAGCCTCTTGGGCTTATGCAGTGTTGTCCACTATACTGAAACCAAGGAAAGATTCACAGTTACCATCATCTTACAGGCCCATTTCTGTTTTAAATTATGACTATAAACTTTATATGTCTGTGTGCACTCACCAACTGGAGGATACTATCCTGGGGGTGAGTCATGCAGACCAGTCTGAGTTTTTATAATTAAGGCAAACTACAGCTAATACTTGTAGAACCATATACCTTTGGATTACATTACCAGGAACTCTGCCCCAGCTACCTTCATTAGCCTTGATGCAGACAAGGCAGTCGATAGAGTGGCCTGGCAGTTTCTATGGCAGGTACTGTCCTCTTTTGGTTTTCCCTAGGAGGTCACTGCCTGGCTTAGTAATATTCATGCCACCCCTTATGTGTACCTTTGAGTAAATGGCAGTATCTTGGTTCCATTTGTGTTACAATGGGGCACACATCAGAGTTGCCTTATTTCCCCCCTTTCTATTTGCTCTGTATATCAAGCTGCTGGCCATAGCCATAAGGAGAAACCCTGGAAGGTAAGGGAATTGCCATGGAGGGTGAGAAATATAACATGGTGCTTTATGTGGACAATGTCCTACTCACCCTTTCAAACCCTGAGAAATCTCTACTGGAGGTGTGGAAGTTATTATGAGATTTTGTTATAGTCTCGGGCTATGTCATTAATAAGACCAAGATGGAGGTACTGGTATTAAATTTTGCCCCCACCCCTGAGTTGAGAGCCCTCCTCCCTCTTAGATGGAGACACACCAAAATTAAGTATTTGGGTATCCATCTATAACAGTCTCCTCAAAATGTATGCTTGATCAACTATGAACCTCTTACAAAGGCAATAGAAGAAGATCTTCGTACATGGTCACAATTATGATTATCCTTTTATTCTACAGTAGAAACAGTTTGGATGAACCTATTACCTGGATTATTATATTTTTTTCAAACTATTCCCATGTTACCACCACTTAATGATAATAAATAATCCCTCTCCAGATTCATATGGGCAGACTAACGTCAATGATTAGATGGTCCCTTCTTCAACTCCCTAAAGATAAGGGGGACTAAATCTCCCTAATTTATTATACTATGCTTATGCAGAGATAATGAGATGGATGCTGTATTGGTTAAACCTGGCACACAAAACTACTTGGAAGTGTATTGAATGTATGATCAATGACCTTCATGAAACCCCTCAAGCAGTACTTACCCTGATGTTATCTCTACCTCATTTGCCTGATTACTACTTGGGAGCCCAAGACACCCTAAATACCTGTTATAAGATTAGAGTCATTACATCTTTAGCTTCACTATTTTATTACTAAAGGTTGCTAATAGCTGAGGTTGAATTACTACTGTCACAAATCAATCCCACTTTTCAGAAATGGCATTTAAGTGGCCTGTCTTTTATCTTTCCATTTTTGGACTCCAGGGGACTGGTACCATTCTCTAAGCTGCAAGAGGCACATGATCTCACTAACAGAAAATACTTCTGGTATCTACAGGTCCAAACCTTTTTGTTACACAAGTGCCTGCAAAGGAGTATTCTCCCGGAGCCCCTGCCACTCATGCTGAATATGTTCATGTCCTGCCTGAATGGTACAGTCTAGCGACATGTGTTTGGCCTCATGTATACGGAATTTAGAAAATATGTCATGGATTCGACACAAGGAATTTTAGAAGCTTAGAAGAGGGTGTTACCTGATCCAGTTCAATATGACACTTGGCTTACATATACCTGCCTTTCTATTGGGATATTTGTTTCCCCATACTGGCTTGAATTTGCTTGGAAGGTTCACAATCATTACTTTAACATGCCGGCCAAGTTGGCTCAATTTCTCCCTGGCCCAATGCGGCACTACTGGAGGCTCTGTGGAGACACTATAGCTAAATGTATATATACATTGTGAACATGCCCACAGCTGAGAACTTTTTGGCATGAAATTGCTGATGCACTTAAGGAGCTGGTGGGAGAGGCTGCTGTTCTTATTCCAGAGATGGTACTTGTAACCATTCCCCCTGAAGACCAGCCCATAGCCCGTGGCTCGCTTCTTTCTAACTTACATTTTGGCTAGTAAAAAAGTGATTAGTCACCTGTGATGGCAGACAAGGTCTCCCTCTGTTTTGGATTGGTAGAATATTATGATTTATCTTTATTACCTAGAATGATTGATGGCCATATATAAGGGCAAAATATCTCAAATTGAGATCAGGTGGAAAGCATGGATTTTTTATTCCTCAAAGAGTGATGCCTCCTTTGTCACATGAGGTCCTGTGGGATACTTTGAGTATTGTGAGAGCTATAACTAGAGGAGCCTGTCCCTTCCCCCAATAAGGTTTAGCCTTAGACAGTATGATGATTGAGTCCTGTCTTGACCATAGTTGTAAAGGCCTTTTTCTTTGGGAGGGCTTCTTGCTTTTTGCTGTCCTAACTTTTATGAAGCACATTTATGTTTAGTATTTGTGGTAACTATGAACTTTTATCTTCTGGATGGAATAATGTAAATGTCCATGTACCCCTTGCATGTTATTTATATACGTTTTTAATAAAAATAAAGTTTAAAAAAATGAGGAAACCAGAATAAATTTTGTAACCACTTACTCTGCAAAAGTCAACATAGTGCAAACATTTTTTTTAAGAACTGGCATGTTCTGCAGAGCGACCCAGGTTTAAAAGATCTTACATCTATGGTTACTAGCATGTCATTCAGAAAGGATGCAACACTAGGGGACATTTTAAAATATAACAATTTCAGGGACCCTACAAATTAAACTTGGCTAACACGTGGGGTACGGGGTTGCTATCCCTGCAAAAGATGCTCCTTTGTAAGCATGTTCACACTGGTAAACAATTTCCCAACATCAGTACTGACAAAGACTATGACATCAGACAGATTACTACCTGTGACACTAATGGGATTATTTATTTATTTAGCCACTTGCAGCTGTATAGCAGTCTATGTTGGAAAAACGATGAGAAGCTTTAAAGTCAGAATCAGTGAATGTATAAGTGCCATACAAAATGGGGACATTATCTATGCCACAGCTAATCACATTAAATGCAATACTGCTGATAATGATGATGATTGCTTTACATTCATGGCCATAGACAAAGTGAATCCACACCCTAGAGGTGGAAACTTTAATGATCTAGTTCTATAAAGGGAAGCCTTCTGGATTGTTAACCTTAAGGCAAATCAATTCTCAAATTTAAGCACTAGTGTTGACCTCAAACCATTCTTCAGAAAAAATATATAAGTAAGCAATAAGACATGACAGGGTGTGTGTTGAACAGATATTACCGCACACCCAGGAGCATAGTGAGGCACAAAGCTGCAAGCTGAGTGCCTTTAGCCCTTGGGCATGCAGCAATATCTGTTCAAAGCACACCCTAAAGCACACCATGGAGTATCTTATTTCACTCATAAAATGGGTTCTTTTTTAATTGTTATTCTCCTCCTAAAAAATTATATTTATATGTCTAAAATTAGAAAACATTATGTTAATTTGAGGTAAATTAGTCCTTCTGCCCACTACCTACTGATGTTTGTTTGTTTATTTGTTTTTTTGCCATAGGACATTTGTCCTATTATTGCATCCATGGTTCTGATACCACCCCACCCCCAACAAGTACAAGACTTAAAGCTTGCATTTTGATGACTGAGGCATGGGATACTTCATTTATAAACATGCTGTCTTTTTTTTCATTTATTTATTTTTGCTACTCGCTCTATGGCAGGTCACCTGCCATCTGTTGTAGTGAGCAAAGCCAGTCCTGCTTGAGAATGTGAGGGAGTCATGCTGTTTGAACAGGTCTGTGGTATTATGATGTGTTAGGATGGTGTTGCCTCATGTTTGTGATGGTAAATACTGTAGCACAGCACTAAACCAAGATATTTAATTTATTTCATGGCTGGCACAGAACAGGTGTTGGAACATTTCAAAACTTCTAAATCCTGTCTCTTGGTTCTGGAATAGAGAAAACAAAAATACAAATGGGTATCTTCATGTTTTTGCCAAATAAACATTATTGTTGAACAAAACTATATGGTGACTAACAGATACTGCTGCTTTGAGTGTAGTGAAATTGAATAACGGAATACTTAACTGAAGAATAAAATGTTTGACTGGGTTTTTCCTTTTCCTTTGAAAATTGTCTGATGGGAATAACAACAGTTAAATAAATAGATAGGCCAGACTGGGTCAATAAATTGTGGAACCCTGAAAAGCAGAAGGTGCATCACTCTTGGGTTATCCTGGGTAAATAAAATGAAGCTCACAGAGGTTAATGAATGGCTCAGGAAGTGGGGTGAAGAGAATGGGTTGGGGGTGTTAGGGAACTGGAATGGAGTTTTGGAGGATAAGGGACTATATGCCAAGGACAGGTTTCATCTTGCCCCATTAGGGAAGGAAGTCCTTAAACAGGGGATGGCTGACTACATACAAGAAAGGTGGGGTTTAAACTTGTAAGGGGGAAGGGATAAGGGAGGGGCTGACCAGAAGCCCTCCCTCAGATGAGGGAGTAGCCTTCAAGCCCAGGGGGAGGGAAACAGACTGGAGGTGGAGGTTTCAGGAGGAGCAGGGGAGGATGGAAGTATAAGGAATCTGGGTGGGGTTAGACAAAAGGATCAGGGATAAGGGTGGGGTTAGTGTTAGTAAATGCCAGGAGCTTGGGAAACAAGTTGCCAGAGTTCCAGGCCATGCTGTTCGAGGGGGTGGATGTGGCGGCAGTCCGGAAGCGTGAGCCAACAAAAACCATGACTGGGACCTAAATGTACGGGTACACTATGCTTAGGAAGGATAGAAAGGAGGGCAGAGGGTGGAGTGGCTATGTTCATTAGAGATGACATAGAAATTGCTATGGTAGAAGAGGCAGAGGAAAGCGTGGAGGCCTTATGGGTCACCTTCCGATCCCCAGCAGGAGATAAGGTCAAGCTGGGAGTAGCATATAGGCCCCCAGGATGAGTGATGTTCTAGAGGATGGTTTGCTGGACAACATCATTGCCCAGTGTGGTCCAAAGGGAAGGAGTGGTGTTGATGGGGGACCTTAATATGCCAGGTACAAACTGGGGAACCATGTCCTCTAAGGTGGCCAAGGAGCAGAGGCTGCTGGATGGCTTCCAGGATGTGTTCTTAACACAGCATGTGATGGAGCCCACAAAGGAGGGGCATGTCCTGGATGTGGTTCTGGCAGATGGGGATCTGGTAAGGGACATGGTTGTACAGGACCCCCTGACTGGGAGTGACCACAATACTGTCTGGTTTCAAATAAGCATTGGGGAGTGGGGGTGAGATCTAGGACACTGGCAGTGGACTTCAGGGGGGCAGACTTTATGGGCATGGGAAATATTCTCAAGGATCACTTGAAGGGGATTACCTCAACGACAAGTGTGGAAAGGAGATGGGAGGTCATAAAACGGGGACTTCATGAGGCAGTCAGGATCTGCGCTAAGTTGAAGCGTAAGGAGCAAGGTCACATAAACCATGCTGGTGGTCCAGTGAGGTCCAGGTAGCAGTCAGAGAAAAGAAGGCGGCTTACAAAAAATATAAAACAACAAGAGGGATAGGGATAAGAAATGTACCAGCTTGCATCTAGAAAAGTCACCCGTATGGTGAGGAAGCTAAGTCAGTAAGAGCAACGGCTGGCACAGGGGATACATGGAGGGAAAAGGGTTCTTCGGTACATTGGGAGCGGAGAAAAACTAGGACCATCTCAGCAGATTGAGATCAGAAGGAGGGTGGGTGGAAGAGGCGAGGGACCAGGCAGAGGTATTTACTTAGTACTTTGCCTCTGTGTTCACTAGGGAGGGGATGGGATATCTACAAAGCAAGGCACAAAGGGATAAGCGGCAGGGAGTGGGATCAGGGAGCAACAGAAATGGAGCAAAGGAGGAAAGCGTACCCCAGGGTGTCACATCTGGATAAGGATAAAAAGACCAGTAAGGTGGAGGGACGGATGATGCCATCCCACCAAAAGGGTGTGGTTTGCCTCAAGGCCCTAAAAGAAGACAAATATCCTGGGCGGATGGCATTCATCCGAGAGTACTATGGATTGGCGGACATACTGGCTGCACGGCGGAGCTTTTCAACAGGTCACTTGAGATAGGGAGGTACCTAGGGATTGGCAGAGACACATGGTACCAATCCATAAAGGGGTTGAAGGAAGTACCAGGAAACTATAGACCCATCAGTTTAACCTCGGTGGTGGGAAAATTAATGGAGAATATACTAAAGGAACGATTGGGGTTTACTTGGAGGAGTGGGAGGTCTGGATAGTCGGCAGCATGGGTTTGTGCCAGGTAGATCATGTCAAACCAACCTTGTGGAGTTCTATGAATGGGTAACATCAGAACTGGACAGAGGTAAGCCTGTGGATGTATTATTTTGGACTTCAGCAAGGCATTTGACTCTGTCCCCCACAATGGTCTGGTGGAGAAACTGATGGGGTTAGGGTAGGCCCTTTGATGGTCAGATGGATTGAAAACTGGATAGCTGGACGCACTCAGAGAGTAGTGGTCTGTGGGGAGCTCTCGAACCCTACAGAGGTTGGTAGTGGGGTACCACAGGGCTCGGTCCTGGGTCCAATCCTGTTTAATGCATACATATCAGACATCAGGGATGGTATAGGGTGTGAAATGAGTCTCTTCGCGGATGACTCCAAGATGGGAGCAGTAGTTGAGGGAGAAGAGGGGAGGTTGGCCCTGCAAGGGGACCTGGACACCCTGGAAAGCTGGGCTCACACATGGAAATTAAATTTCAATATCACCAAGTGCAAGGTGTTGCATCTTGGTCGGGGAAACCCTAAACACAGGTACACCCTGGGAGGGAGGTGCTGGAAGCCTCAACAGGGAAAAAGACCTAGGGGTCATGGTGGATACATGTATGAATAACACTGAGCAGTGCAGGAGAGCAGCTAGCAAGGCAAACAGGATGTTGGGATGCATCGCAGAGGATCACCTCTAGGAGCAAGGAAGTGATTCTGCCACTGTACAATGGACTGGTTAGACCACACCTTGAGTACTGTGTACAGTACTGGAGACCACACTTGAAGAGGGACATACAGCTCCTGGAGAGGGTACAGAGGAGGGCAACAAAGATGATACAAGGCTAGGGATTTGACTTACGAGGACAGACTTGAGGAGCTCGCCTGTTTCATTGGAGGAGAGGAGAGACAGGGGACATGATTGAGGTCTTCAAGTACCTCAAGGGAATAAATAGGGTAAACATGGAGGGATCTTTAGACTAAAGCAGGGAGGCATCACCAGAGGGCATGGTTTGAAGTTGGAAGGTGGAAGGTGAGGGGAAAAGAGGAGGAGGTTTTCACTGAGAGGGTGGTGGACCTTTGGAATGCTCTGCCTGGTGAGCTGGTTCAGAGATCCACAGTGGAGAGCTTTAAGAGAGGGTGGGACAGACACAGAAAGTGGATGTATCAGATGATGGCCTGTCCCGGGGGGGTGGGGATGGTCGATAGGGGTTTCTGGAGCACAAGGGATGGGAGGGTCTCGGCACCCAACTAAGGATCTAGGTTCGAGCAGACTTGATAGACCATAAGGCCTAATCTGCTGGCAAATAGTATGTTAGTATGTAAATACATTGCTTAAACAGGTAAAAGCAAAAGACACTGCTTACAGGTCTGTTCTAAGACCACATCTGGAATATGTTTATGTTTATTATTATTTTGGAAGACAACTTTGAGCCAAGGCTCTTTTACAAAGGTTCCACGCTGGGGAAACAATACAGAACATAGTGAGAACAATGAGTACAGTAGTTTCAAGCAGCCATAGGCTTTGTCAGGTACATTAAAGCTTTGGTATGGAATTACTGTAATATGCACAGTGATTCACAGTATGTATGTTGTTACAGTAATTTGTGTATATTATATAATATACACAATAATGTGTGCAATGATTGAATAGTCTATTAATGAAGGACAGAGACCACCTGAAATATGCCCAATGGATTGAAATAAAGATGACGCATGGACAGTAGAGAAAGTTATATGAGGTGAGTCTGTCAAGCCTCATAGAGACCAGTAAGTACAGTATTTATGGGATATCAACATGGTGCACTGCAGTGAACTAATCGTGAGAACAAAAGGCACTATGATGAGAAATTGCATGTGGATGTATCCTCTGTAAGGAGCCTTGCTCTTTATGTAAGTCTATGTAACCCGTTTAGAATTCTCTAAAGTGTTATTTCCCTGTCGTCTCAGTGGACTTGACAAGCTAGCTTGTTACAGCTCCTTGAAGAGAAGAGCTAACTGATTGTAACTTAGAGAGCTGCAAGAAGTTACCTCAGTCTGAGGAGAAGTACTACTGGCATGCTGACCTGATGCCTATGCTGAACATCTGTTCATGTGTGGAAGGCCCAGAAACATCTTGCTGTTATCATGGCAGCTGCCACTGGCAAGGACCCCCACAGGTGAAATCTCCTATGCAGGACTCCATTGTTACAAAAGAAGTCAATAACCTTCATCTCAGCTATGCTGTTCTTATAAATACAACATTAAACATGGGTGAAAGCAAGGCCCACTTAAAATAAGATGTTGCATCTCACCTGGGCTATACTTTCTAGATTAATGTACTGTAAAAGATGGAATATCTATACCCTACTGCATATACTACATCTCAGCTGAGCTAACCTGAAATTAATACATGCCCTGTCATGTGTAGAAGCACAAACCCACTGAGAAGAAATACTGCATCTCACCTGTAGAGGGCACCCTTGGGTAAATACTATGAATGAATCAGTGAACGCTGGCCAGTCAGTTCAGTGGTAATGCTACTGCTTGCCTTCCAGATAAATCAGGTTTGTACCCTGGGCCTGGGATGTCTGGGGATGACTGTTGAGGTGAGGGTCTGCCATTTGTTTTGGGTGCCTCCTGTCTAAGGAAGGGAGGACACCTCCATCTGTTGCATGATTACCCCCCTGCTGGCCATGTGGTAAAGCATGTCATGTGGGAAGAAGTATGAGGTCCATCTGGACTGGCTTTACCTTGGCATGTACCCGATCCCCTGGAAAATGATGAAGAGGTGCCACATGCACAGGGCAAGTAGAGTGGCAGGGTTCCAAAGGAAGGGGTAATGTTTACCCACCCTTCTGATGGTTTCAATACCCTCTTCACTGGGTTCTGCATCAGGATCATGCTCTGGGGAGGGATAAGAGAGAGCTTCAGTGGATTACAATACCCCAGAAACACTTGGTATATATATATAGACACTATGCCTCCTAACAACAATATGGCAATGCCGACTCTGCCCACACTTCGCCTGCTCCTCTCACAGACCTCAGCCATCAAATGTAGACTCTTATCCAAGCTTGCAGAATGGGGGGTTACCACCCACTGTAGACAAGTTGTAAGTTATGGACACTAGTTCAGAATGGTTGTTTAGGAGAGGCTGGTGGCAAGTTGGATGCTTGGTGGACTCCCATGGCATGCAGAAGGGTTTGAGCATGTAGCAGGACCCGAAGCCGGTGAAGAAAAATGGTGGTCTAAACAGAATAAAAAAAAAATTGGTAAAATCAGGACCCCTGTGAAAGTGAGATGTTCTAGCTTACTTGTGCTATTATGAGTGTATCCACTGTAAAATGTAGTAAAACAAGAGCTTTACTGGGTAGATACATTTGTAAGCCCCTTCCCGCTGTTACTTTCCAGGTGGTACTTTAAACAACTTGAAGGAAGATAAGTCCTTTAAATATCACTTGCTCCTGCTTAGGCACTACTGGGTCTTCCATCGAGCAGACAGTAGCTTCAGTCCAGGCTCAGATAGCAGACTCTGGAAATGACCCCCCCCCCCGTCTAGGGGTTTAGATGGTGTAGAGGTGTAGATTGTAGCGTTCACTGACTATGCTCACAAAGCTATGAACAAAGGCAGACTAGTAGGGGCAGTGTTCATAGACTTAACAAAGCCTTCAGTACCATCAACCACACCCTCTTACTGGCTCAGTTACAAAGCCTGGGGGTGGTCACCAGTGCAACACTCTGGTTCCGAGACTACCTGTCCCTCAGATTACAACAGGGAAAAATAGGACAAACTGTGTCTGACCCCAAGGAAGTCATTCTGGGGGTCCCCCAGAGATCCGTCTTGGGACCCCAGCTCTTCAGACTGTTCCTAAATAATTTCCCTCAAGTGTGTGACACCAAGATAATCCAGTATGTGGACAATGCTGTTGTCCTCAAGAGCAACTCTCAAACTGAGCCACTCAGAGCAGCACTTCAGCACTCCTTCAGTAAAACAGAAGACTGGTACTTTGAGCACAAACTTCTGCTCAATTACAATAAAAACAAGACCATGCTCCTATCCAGACCCCAGCTCAAGAAAAGGTTCCCCACCATAAACATCACCAACAATGTACTCGCATCCTTGGAACAGTACACTCTTTCAAATACCTTGGAGTCACCCTGGATGACACCTTGTCCTACACTCAAAATGTTGACCAAGTGGTCAAGACAGTCAGCACCAAGCTTGGTGTGCTATACAGGTACAGAAAACACTTTACCATGGCAGCCATCTGCCTATCAGTCTCAAGCTCCATCCTCTCCACCATTGACTACGACCTGGTTGTCCATAGTGCAGCATCAGACTCTGTGCTCAAGAGGGTGCACATAGCTCTCAACAAGGCCTGCAGGCTCTTCCTGAATGGCGATCAAATGACCCACACCTGTTCCCTCTTTGAACAGACACACCTGCTGTCTCTTGGGTGCATGACTAAATTCCTCACATGCCTCCCAGGCAAAAAAGCATTACTGGGGAAAGCCCCCCCCCCATGTGTAGCAGGCATCTTCCCCCTCCCAAGCTCAGAATATATAACCAGAAGCAGAATGCATGAGGCCCTCACATTGCCATTCTGACACACAGTTCTTGGACAGCATGCCTTCTCCTACAGAGCCCTTCTTTGGTTTAACGAGGTGCCCAAGTCCATTCAGAACTCCAGTATCCTGTACGGCTTCAAATCAGACCTTAAGCACTACCTGACCTCCAGCTCTGTGTGCACCTGCTTCTCCAGCAACTGATAGACTAAGGATGACCAGGCCTGGCTCTGCTAACAGTAACTGTTCTCAGCACAAGACAGAAGCCACCCTCCCACACGCTCCTTGACAATGCTTCTAAATCACTGTAAGGAGCTTCTCCTGTACATCCCTCTCCTCCCTCTTCCCCCTCTCACTATCACCATGTTAGGATGCGTCTCTGCCTCACCAGCATCAGCCTTGCCTCCTTGACCACTTTTACTAGAAGACCCTATCCTCCCCTACCAAATTCTTGTCCTTACTAACCCTCTGCCCAACCTAACCTCTAGTGCCTCTGCACCTTTCCTGCACTTGTGATCAACTAATGTTGATGTCCATATGCTGTATAGTGTTTTAAATGCCTAAGAAACTCTGTAAGCTTTTCCTTATTGTTATGCTGTTCAGTATTTCAAGTGTCCTAAAACTCTGTGACCTTCTTGATTGAGTGGCTATACTCTGTTCACATGATGGGGAATCTTTGTAAAAGTGCCTTGGCTCAAAGGTTATTTTCCAAATACCTAATAAATAAAATAAAAAAATAAATGGTATTCTGTCTCTGGGAAAGGGGGGGTATTATCTTGCCTGTAAGCACATTTTGAAAGACAGTACAAAATACAGTACATTTAACTTTGTGGATTTGGGTTCCTCCTGGTGATGGTTCGAGCTCCATCTAAGCACTGGCTCACTGATGAATCTCTCTCACCCCAGCACCTCAAATAGTATCAGGCTCCAAAGACAGGCTGTAAATTTCATTAGGCAACTGGCAAAACAAACAGTTTTCTCCTAAAATTAAATGATCCAGGTTCAAATGAGTTAAAATACAAACCAATCAGCATTTCTTTCTTTTCTCCACAGAAATGCTCAAGCAGTAATAACAAGTTTGAGGATCTTCAACTGATATTGCAGCACAGTTTCATATTTCTATGGCCCTCGGCCATGGCACAGACTTGGAGAACCGAGGATTAGAACCTGGGACCTAGTAACTCTGTTCCCTTTCATTTCAAGCCAAAATGGGCTTAGATTCACTTCTCACTTTCAAACCATCCATTTATGATTGTTACCCCATCTGTGGGAGCGGAGACACAATTTCTGCAACTGCTGGTGCACTTTCCTCTCTTGGGAGGGACAGAGATATGACAGTACACATATAGGCACTTCCAATCCTTTCCAATTGGGCCACCGACAATGAAAATTCAAGGGCAGGGTTCTCTCATATGCAGAGGCCTAACACTTTCCTCACAGCAGTCCCAAACATAACAGCACAATACTTTTAAAAGTAGACATGGTTAGGCAAAGGGGTATCTGTCACCTACCCCATTGGAGACATCACTGCCTCCTCAGTCTTGGACAGGCCCTTCCATGGCAGCCACTCTCTTTAGCCTCTGACAGAGCCTAGCAGACTCCTATGATCCCTCACAAAATTGCTCCTCCTTCCTGCTGATTTTCCCTCATTCAGCTGTTTGGGGGAATCCTACAACATTTGTGACCAGAGGGTAATCTCTCCACCCTGGTCCCGGGCTTCTCCAGTCTCAGCTGAAGGCCACCATTTTGCAGGCCTGTGAGCAGGCACCCACTCCTTACATGCTGCCTCCTTCTGCTTGAACTTAGAATGACTGTCTCTCTTTTTCATGCCAAAAGGCCCTTTTTTAAATCAGATGTGCGTGCACACCTGAGCAGGAGCTCAGCAAAGCACACACACGTGCATACCTCCTGCGATGCCGTTTGGGCACTTTCAAACTAATAATCCCTGACTGGCACAGAGGTTACACAGTGTAAACAGAGTAACAGCAGGACACAACAGGAAATGAGTTGCCATAAAGCATTTCAGCTGGACTGAACTATCTTTGGTAAATCCTGTGTAAAAATGGGTAATATTGTTGCTTTTACAGTAGTGCAGAGAGTTGAGGTGCAGGTTGCCATACCTGCCACCACACCAGCAACCCTGTTTCCGAAACAGACCAGGATCACTGGGGCTGACTGGGGATTGAAATGATTGAGCATCCATGAGATAGCTGTCCCACCCAGGGAGGGGGGACATGGCACCCAGTGCATTTCGAACCAATAGTGATGGCTGTGGGTAAGGCAGCCAGGGACCATAATGCAAGAGACAAGTGAAGTGATGTCTGCTAACATCCTGCACATGGGAGCATTAGCAGGGCCATCTTGGATGGCATTGCATGACAACTACCCTAGATGAAAAAAAAGGAGGTGAAAAGGTAGTTCCCAGTTTGTCTGGCCAGCACACACCCACAAATCTGCAGTGGAAGTATGCCTGTAACCAAGTCCCTTTTGGAATCTGGGGTGAATGGGATGGAATGGCTGAGGGCATTTAACTACGCCAGGACTGATGAAGGAAAAGGAAACCAGCTGTAAAAAATAGGGTTAAACCAGAACCCTCTGAAGATGAGACATTATCACTCAGCTGGATATTCTTTATATCTGCAGTGTTAAAATGGGCAAAGGCAGGACCCCCACTGAAAATGTTAAATGGCATGTTAGCTTAGCTACTCATGGAAAATGCTGTCTAAAGTGGGTGAAAGCAGGACCCAAGTGAAAACAAGATTTGGCATCACAACTGTGTTATTACCTTGGGTAAATGCACTGTAGGAATACCTGAAACAGGACTGCACTGAAAATTAGCTATTGTATCTTTTCTGGGAAAATACAATGTGCAAAAGAGTAAAGTAGAACAGGTTTTGCATCTCTGTTGGGCTACCCAAGAAAAATACAGTGTGCAAATGGGTGAGTGCAAGACTGCACTGAAAATGGCATCATGCGTCTTGGTAGGGCTATCATGAGTAAATCCAGTATAACAACAAGCACAAGCAGCATCCCATTAAAATTGGTGTATTCTATATCAGTTGGACCCAGGGTAAATAAATTGCAAAAATGGGTGAAACCACCACCTGACTGAAAATTAAATGTTGTATTAGAGCTTGGCTATCATGAATGTATGCTTTATAAACATGGATAAAAATAGGATCTCACTGATAACAAGTCAATGCAAAAGCAGTCATTGTTTGATATATATATAGATTCATGGCAAAAAACTGCGTTTAATGCGACATGGTTCTTTATTTAAGTTGTCCTTCACCAGAAGCTGCCTGTGGAGACCTACAATCTGAATTCAATCTACTCTAGAGCCAACTCCTAAACAAAAAGCTCCTATTAAATGCCAAAAAACTAAGGCAATGCTATTTTCTCCACTTCTCCATGCTGCAAACCCAGCCAGTGCTGGCTCCATTCCACAGATCACAACAGTCCTCTTCTCTGAGCTACTATATCCATGAGCGTAACTCACAATTTTGTAACATTTTATAACCTAAGTAATATACAAACTACTACACTATGCAACCTAAGTGTATCTCTGTTAAATGTTCCTTTTACTGCACCTGTAATGTTATCCTCTATTTTAATCTGCACTGTAATAACTGTCTTGATGTCTGCCACCCCGCGACAAGGTGCCTTTGTAAATGAGTCTCTGACTCAAGGGTTGTAAACCCAATTTGTAATGAATAAATGAAAGAAAACCTAGAATTTGCCAATAAATTCAAGTACTTGGGAGTGTGGCTCGACCATAGACTTTCCTTTACAGTCCATATCGAAGATCTGCTAAAGAAATTGAGGCAGAGGTTTGGACTCTTTTTTTTTTTTTTCAGGATTAATAACTTCCTTACTAGCAATGCCAAATGGCAGCTGGTACAAACAATGTTTCTCTACTTGGTCGACTATGCTAACTTTCTTTATAGTCACTGCCCTGTCTCTCATCTTGCAAAATTAGATATGTTGTATCACAGGGCTCTGAGATTCATTACTGGCCTACCTTTTTCCACTCATCATTGTACCCTTTATGCTGCTGTGGGGTGGCCTTCCCTTCAGAACAGGAGAAACAGAAATGCTGTACTCTGGATGTTCAGCGCTATTATCAAAAAACTGCACCTATATATCTCTGATTGTCTTCTGCTATGCCCGCTTGGAAACTATGCACTGAGAAGCTACTCCTTTATTTCGTTAAAGGTAACTAAGCTAAGAACATGCTTTGGGAGAACGGCTATAAGATTTGTGCTGCCGTCTCTATGGAACACAATACAAAAATCTTTAAATCTTAGTACCCAAAACGATTTTACCAGGGACCTCCCTCGTTCATATATATACAGACTGTGCCTTCATGTTTCACTAACACAGTAGCAAGGCCACACAGTAGTAGTAGCTTAATATATCTATATGACCTTATTTACTCTGTGGTGCCATTCCTCCAGGTGGAGTCTTGGGAAATGATCATGACAAAGTGTAACTACCATATTCAATGAAGACTTGTCTCATATGTGGTGATACCTCCCTATGGTTGTAAGTGGCTGGAATTGTTATGGTAGGTGCATCTATTCATGTCCTTTTATACTATGCTCTCTGATTGCATAAGTGATACAGGCCACAGTGGGGTCCTTTTTTTTTTCTCCTTTCTACTTGTATATTACTTTCAAGTTAGCAACATGCTGGTACATTCAAGGAAGATGTTTGCGGTCTAGTTTTATATAAGTTAGAAATGTGCTTGGAGGGGCGCATTGTTCTGACCCATACAGGTTTAGTAGTGTGGTCCTGCAAATCATATTTGTGGCCGTATGTATTTGTATTATAATGAAAGCAATAAAACATTTAACTGAAAAAAATAAAGCTTAGTACCCGGGTCAGTCTATCCTCCTTCAAGACACTATATGGCCATTCGGCCAAGGAAATTTGCAACTGCTTCCCCGATCCTAAACTTTCCTGCATTTACAGTGTACCATGATGGCGTTGTCCTCTCTGCTATGCCTGACCTTGTGGCCTTTCCTTCACATTTCTCTAATACCTAATTGTGCTTCCCACCCTCCTGTCCTGTGTCTTCTCTGAGGCTTCATCTGTCCCTCGTATATCCCCTACCACCCTGCCTGTTCCCTATCTTGCCTCACCTACCACATCCCCTCTTCTAACCTGTTACACTGTTTTGTTTTTTTTTAACTCACTATCTGTCTTGTTTCTTATGGCATTGTATATAATATACCATTGCCTAACAATTGCCCTCATTAGTACTTCCAGCTACTGTTACTAGACTCATTATACACCACGAAGGAATTGACCACTGTTTCCAAACTGTTCTCCACTTATGACTATGTTTAACTATTGTATCTCTGTATTGTATAATATTATTGAGGTGTCATGTCGTGACTGTTGATATATTGTATATCCTGTGTTTCTGTGCTAACCAGGTCCATCTTGTAAATGAGCAATGCTCAATGGTGTTTGCCTGGACAAATAAAGATTTGATTGATTGATTGATTGATTGATTGATTGATAATGCATCAGTTAGGGTTAAAGCAACAAAAGTGATGAAACGAAATGTTAGGTTTGAGCCCCTAACCCCCCCCCACACACCCATCCTCCACAGACTGACAGACACTTGGGTGTGCCATGGAGTCATGTGGCCCAGCTCTCATCCCATTCCATGTGCAAGCAGCTTGACATGCTACAGTAAAAGAGAATGGGATGAGAGTTAAACCTCATAACCCCATGGCACACCCCAGCGTCAGTCAGTCTATGAAGAATGTGTGTGTGTGGTGGGAAGGGGGTTAGGGACTCAACCCTAATGTTTCATTTCCTCACTTTTGTTGCTTTAACCCTAACTGATGCATTTAACGCAGTTTTTTTGCCATGAATTTCCTTTCTTTTTGAAAATGTGTAATATAACTAGTAAAAAACATGTATTGGTCAGGCCTCGTGCTCCCACCACATTGACCATTTCTGCATAACAATATGCATCTGTGGGGGCCCGTGCTCCCACTTACACATAGATCTAGAGTCATACAACAGCCCTATATTTTAGGGAACCCTTATAACAGTAATTTGCCCATATCTGGGGAATCATATCAGCTAGAAAAAAAAAACATTCAGGTGTCATTGTAACCATGATAGCAAGTACTTCATAAAACCATGAATGACCGAATCTGTATCTCACATTGTTTACAAGATATAGGCACCGAAAAGCACTGGACAAGGCTCTCTTTGAACCCTTGTAACACTAATTTGGCAATATCTTATTAACCATGCAATCAACAAAAAAATTCCATTGCAGGCTCACTCTATGGTTTCAAATCTTGTTTCATTGGTATTGGTCACCTGAAGGAAACCTAAGCCATCAGTAGTGAAAAGTTTGTATCTCGCTTTGTTTCCAAGATATGGGCACTGAAAGCCGGGACAGGCCCCTCAATGTTATCCTAACCAAAGAAGCACTGGATAGGCACTCTTTGAACCTTTGTGACACTGATTTGATAATCTCTCATTAACCGTACCACCCATGAAAGAAATTCCACTGCAGGCTTACTCTATGGTTTCAAATTTTTTTCCAGCATGTCTCGCTTTGATTCTGAGATATGGACACTGAAAGGTGTGACAGACCCCGCAAGTAATCCTATGGGAAAAATCTCAACTTCACAATGGTATATCCATAGAATGACTTTATTCCCCAACACCTATACAGCATAATTCCCACCTTTGGGGCATCCCCTCAATACCCTGTAAATTTCAAGTAAAAAGACCAAACCATTAATGAGCTATGCAATTCGAAAGTTTTTACACCTTTAAAAATGTTTCAGTCATGAGATTGCAAAATCTTTGGCAATGAGATAAATCCTAGTCCACAAGCTAGCAAAATTTTAATCTGCGAGGGGACATCTGGTCTCTCCATTCTGACCATCTGGTCTTCCCAAGGGAGATCTGGTCTCTATCCAGAACATCTGGTTGTGAAAATCTGGCCATCTGGTTGTTTAATGATGAACGAAGCGCATGGACTAGGATCATCTCACAGACCAGGATTTTGCAGGCTTGCGGACAAAGATCATTAGCGAGTCGCGAAAGAAGAATTTTTAGTTTTTAAAAAAATATTTTTTTGACAGAAATAAGGTAAACCAAAGGCATGGCTTTGTAGGGGATATTACCCTGAACAAAAACCATACCTCATTTGGCCCAAAGTCACTCGTGGAGAAAGCGCCAACATTTTGTTTGCCTGGAAAACTAAAAACAAGATGGCAGCTCGGGAACAAATAATTTTTCTGATGGACCATGATTTTTCTTTTGAGAACTGACAAAATTTTGACCATGAAATATTTATCTTTTGCAAATATATATATATACGTTTTTGAGTAAACTGAGCATGCACAGAACTCAAAAATGTAAAATGTTATAACTTTGGAATGGATTCATATTTTTTTACCAGACCAATGCAGGATTATTCCTTTACCCAACTTCTTTTTAAGTTTCAAGTTTCACACCAAAATACTGCATAGTGTGATCTCAGCGCCATGGGCAAAAAAAGTGTCAAAACTAGCAAAAAGTGCATTTTTTGGCATTTAGTTTTGCAAAAACTATATGACAAAACTGAAATACAACTTGGTAAATCATGAGATCATCGATACCAGACCATGTATTCCAAATTTCATGCAAATTAAGTAAATTGTTGCAAAATTATTAATGTGCAAAACTTGAAGTTTGACCGCATCCTCATAATATATGTGTGTTTATATATATATATATATATATATATATATATATATATATATACATATATATAATATATATGTGTGTGTATATGTATATACCTAAAGTCACTCACAACAGGGGGTGAGCTACACATCCTTGGGGACTTCAACTTTAACTGGCTCTCCACTGCTAACTCTAAACTATGTAGCCAAGTAAATGCCATAAACGTGGCACAACAAGTATCTGAACCCACACGCTTAAATCACAAATCTCAGAACCACTCCCTTCTAGACTGGACCCTCACCTCCCACCCCCATCAAATACTTGTAGCTGGACTCTTCCCAGACTCTTTAAGTGACCACCACATGATCTACATGGTAAGAAAAATAATCCGGTCCAAACCCCCTCCCCCCGAACACTGCTCACCAGATCATTCAAATTAGGGCTGTGCAAACCCCTAAAAGTTCTACCTTGCAAACTTTCTGAGTAGAACCCAAAAAAGTTCTACCTGGTTCTAAATAAAACTAGCTCTACTATGTAAAAAAAACAAGTGCTACTAAGTAAAACCAGGTTCTACATGGTATAACAAAGTTCTATAATATATAATGCAAAAAAAAAAGGTTTACATGGTTCTACTTAATTAAGAAATCCACTGAAGTATTGTTTTTTGTTTGGGAAAGTAAATGTAGTACTAAGAATGGTTATGGTATAAATGCAATTAAGTATTGCAAATCTTTGGTGCATGAGATTCTGTCTCGGTGCTCAAAAGCTTTGCAAAACTTAACCATTCTTAAAGTTAGAAACTTAGTATTACATGTATATTCCCAAACATGCAAAATATAATACCTGGATTTTTTTTTATAGTTAAGTAGAACCAGGTGGAATGTGTTTACTGCTTCTATATTTTAGAACTACCTGGTTACCCAGCACATGCTTAAAAATACTAGTGTTGAAACAGATTTAACAAGTGGTAAAGGTCAGGGATGATATATGACTCGTATATTATCCCTGACAACTTTAGCTTTTGAAATCTGGTTACAGGCAGCCCAAAGGGTTAACCTCCTGAGCTACACCCTGTTACAATAATTTTAAATCTTCCCCCACTGTTAGACTCAGGTACTAATAGAGCCTAGTTCAAAATAACTGGTGCCCGTGGTAACTATAGCTTCAACTGCTTTAGTACAAATATAAGTACATGGACAGAAGTTTACAGTACAAAATATATTTAATCCACACAATGTGGTAAGCAAAATGCCACACTGCCCCAGCACTTCTGTCCACCCCTCAGTATCCTGAGGAAGGCATGGTGCCAACGTGCTGGGCAGGTCGTCTGCCATCAATGATTAAATATGTTTCTACTTTAAACTTTGTCTGTGTAGTTATTAGTTTGGGGCTTTCTGTTATTCTGACTAACTGTCAAAGTTAGTAATACATTACTCACCATCATGTTCTCCTTTCCCTCTAGTACACTCTCCTGCCCTGATCCCTATACCTCCCATAGGTAACTATGTCAGTATTACTCATTTGTCCCACCCTCACAAACATCTGCCCCTTCCTCATCTTTACTCAGAATAATTGAAATACCCATAACAGTATACCATCTGCAAATTGTGTTTATGATGCCAGGTCACGTGCATGGTTTGGTGTCTAACAATGGAGGGTGAATTGTATTTGTAAGAGGGAGGTTCATCACCTGCAGTGAGATGTACAATCTCCTCCATATAATCCTTAACCATTTTTACAGCAGGGACTTCTGGTACAACTATTGCCGCCTGAGCCTTCCCAGCTGTCTTTATTAGACCAAAGTCTGACAGCATGTCCCACAGTGGTTTGTCCTTTTGTAGTGTAGCAGCAGTTCTGGTTTGTGTTTGATGAGCCAAAACATCAGTAGTGGTAGCAGCAGCAGCAGCAACAGCAGATTGTGCTCTCTCCCTCTCCACCAGATTTTGGTCAGAATTTGAATGCTGCCAAAAGGACACTGATGATGTACTACTTTTATGAACTATACGTGCTGACACTTTCTCAATTACCAGTTCACAGTAGTGTTCCAGGTCTTTAAAGTCATGTGGTTTGAAGAATGTCTCAATTGTATCCTTAAACTGAGGGTCCAGAAGTGTGGCCAAAATGTAATGTTCTGCTTTGCACATATTTTCAATGCGCTCATCAGCCAGGAAGGTTTGTATCATTTTTCCAACAAGTAATGCAGCATTGATGTCATCATTGTCAAAGAACTGTGACTCGAGACGCTGGAGTCTCATCCTCACTAGTGAAATTAAGGATAGCATCTGACTTAGTCTGGAACCATCAGAGTTCACCACTCGGGTAGCCTCCTCAAAGGGTTTAAGGATACAACAAAGATTCTCCACTGATTGGGGCTGATGTTCACATCTCCCTTCCCAATGCCATGTTGGACTGCATATTGATGGATGGCTTTCTGGTGTTTAAGCATTCTCTGCATCATATAGTAAGTGGAATTCCACCTGGTTGGAACTTCCTGCATCATCTGGTGGAGAGCGAGGCTGTTTTCAATCTGAATCTGCCGCAACAACTTTCGGTCTTTCACAGAATGGCTAAAGTGAGTGCATACAGTACGGGTAACTGCAATCAAGTTCTGCACATTTCAGTCCTCATTGATGAAGTCTTTTACCACCAGGTTAACAGTGTGTGCAAAGCATGGTACATGTGTAAACTTACCAAGTCTTATTGTTTTCACAATATTTGAAGCATTGTCAGACACTATAAACCCTGGTTGCAAGGACTCTGGAGTCAGCCACTCAGCAAACTTTTCTTCGAAGCCTGCAGAAGATGTTCCGCTTTGCAATCTTTTTCAAAAACATAAAGCTGCCTGCCTTCAAACTGTGAAAGTCCCTTGCTTCTTGCTGCTGCTGCTGTCACCAGTGCCACACATGATGATGATGATTATTAGGAGGAGGAGGCGGAGGGAGGAAAGTTTATCCAGTGGCCAGTCACAGCCATATAGTCAGTCGTCTGACCACTGGTCCACATATCTGTCGTGACATGAACCTTTTTGCCCACTGAACCTTTTAGAGCATCAAACACACTTTTCTGAACAGCGTCATACAAATCTAGAATGGCAACACTGGAGAAATTGGTCTGGCTGGGGACCCGATACTTTGGCACAGCGATTTCCATGAGTGCTTTAAAACCAGGGTTAGCCACAAATGAGAATGGGAGCAAGTCAGTGGATATCATCTCCCCAATTGTCTTTGTCAATCGCCTTGCCTCAGGCCTGTTGGGCTTATATTTCTGTGACTGCTCAAAGCAGTCTTTCAAAGTAATTTGATGCCCGTTATGCTTGCTGCTATCACCTGATTTTCTGGGCAGCTTCCCTTGACCTTTACTACCATGAGTGGTGGATGTTGTGGCCATGGATGGTATATGTCTCCGGCTGGGCTGTGTTCATGGACTCAGAGGGATAAAGAAATGAGAAATAGTGGATGCTGGGCTTTGACTGGAAGGAAGACTTTCAACATCCTCCACCTCCGCATCAGTTACTTCATCGCCTTGGTAAACATCCATTACCTCATCCTCAGCTGAGTGCAGAAGTGCAACAACGTTTGTGTGCTCCTTTTGTGCTTTTTGATACTGATAAATGTGAGACTTGTTCATATGTCTTATCAATGTTGATGTTCCCAGTCGAGTACCCACTTTACCATGACTTAATTTTGCTTTGCATAATTTGCAAACCACATGGCTGCCAGATGATTTATCTTGTGTGAAAAAATCCCACACAATGGATTTCCCAGATTTTGTTGCACTGCTGCTTATAGGGAGGATAGGTTCATTACTACCACTGCCACCACCATAGCCACTACTATTTCCACTACCTCTTTGAGGTCTTTTCATGCCCATCTGCGCATAATTTTGAAGATGCTCAAACTCTCTGACTGTTTGAACTGCATCTCTTTCTTCCCCTCATGAAGCCTGTCCATCTTCTGTTCTCTGTTATTCCTCTGCATGTGTGGGTGTATGACTCTCCAAGTTATGCCCCACTATCATTAATGTTTTTTTAGTACCACAGCCATCCTTCCGAGAACTTGTTTTTGTTCTTTTTCTGCCTCTGTATTCCTCCTCTTCATCCCACTCCCCAGAGCTACTGCTACTTGACATACTGACTGCTGCCTTATCTACTACAAACTCAGGATCTGTTCCATTGATTTCCCCCTCAGTCTTATCAGTCTTCTCCTCATCATCATCATCATCCATCACTCTGCTTACTAAAACTGGCTGCCACACTATTATGGTCCTTGTGCTCATCCCCTGAGTACCATGACAGGTTACTCCTGCAACGTCCTAAATTTTCTGTACTGTTGTTACTGTTGCTTGGATTGCCTGAGAAGTGCTGCTATTTTTTTTACCACTCATGGCTGCGTTGAGTCAAGTGCTTTTAGTAAGACATAGGGAAATTTACTCCCAAACAGGAAAATACAGCACTGCTGGCTGCATCAAGTCAAGTACTTTAAGTGGTAAGACACAGGGATATTTTCTCCATAACTGGTAGATAACAGCACTGCTGGTTGCATCAAGTCAAGTACTTTAAGTGATAAGACACAGGGATATTTTTTCCCTAACAGATAAATACAGCACTGCTGGCTGCGTTGAGTAAAGTACTTTAAGTGATAAGACACAGGGATATTTTCTCCCTAACAGATAAATACAGCATTGCTGGCTGCGTCGAGTCAAGTACTTCAAGTGGTAAGACACAGGGGTATTTTCTCCCTAACTGGTGGATAACAGCACTACTGGCTGCATCCAGTCAAGTGTTTTAAGTAGTACTAGTAACAGAGGGATCATTTTTTTCTCCCTAACAGGATAAAAAAATAGCCTGCCTGCCTAATGCTGAAAAACTAAATACTATTTATTTTTTATTAATCTGCACGAAGGAAAAAAAAACAGCTTGCCTACCTAATGCAAAAAAAAACTGTGGCAAACAGAGGAGCTGAGCATTTGAGGCTCGAGCAATGTATGTTAGTTACACCTTCCCCTCCACACACTCTGCTTTGCAGCTTCCCTTTAACAACTGCTGGGGTTAATATTAGATTCACTTAAAAGTTTTTAGTTGATTGAATCATTCAATCACCACACAATGATGAAGGACGGATAGAGCCCACTGCCCCTAAGACTAAGACTAGACACACGGCTTCCGAGCTCCTGCTGGATTTTCTCTTCCCCTCAACCCTCGAGTCCCACAGTGCGCTCTCTAGTCAGTTTTTCCCTTCCCATAGAGTAATGAAAAAAAAAAGAAACTAAAAAATGGCATGTTTTTTTTTTGCTTCACAAAGGCCGCGTTTGATTTGATCTGATTGGAAAACTACAAGACAGTCACTGATATCTTCCGTAACCGTGTCTACAAGTCACACACCAACTGCCACACTAACAATTAGCTGGTGCTGCAAGACTTACCCAGAGACAACCACATGACTATTTGCTGACACAGCCAGCAGAAGGAGTTGTCTCTTCAGACAGCCTTTCAGCAGTCAATCACCCACACCCTTACAAATCTGTTCCAGGCTGGAACTTGGGAAGGGAAATGCCAAGGGAAGGGGGGTGGAGCTGCTGAGGCTGACATGGAGGGGCTGCTGACAACACAGAGAATTAGGAGTCACATGTTGGTGGAAAAATGTGTGAACTTTGGTTTTCCTGGTTCGTCCAGTTTGCCCCTGCAATGGCCATTATAAATTTTTATGGGTTCTGCAGGGATGAACCGGATGAACCAGGTGAACCTAAGTTTTCACATTTCATTCATATGTTCGCACATATGCAGACTAGCGCAAACATCGGGGGTTTGACCATTTAGATAGAATGGTCAAACAGAACTTGCATCCCTAATTCAAATCACTCAACCTTGGTGCACTCTTAAATAACCCATCATACATTGATTGGTCCTGCATCCGATGTGCACCAAACATCAACACTGTCCTAGAACTGGTCAAGTCCAGATTTCTAGCCATCTGGGACTACTATGCCCAACTTAGAAGGTCAAGAGTAAGGGGTGCCCACCTGCTCTGGGTCACATCAAATATCATAGACCAGCTTCATGCCAGGGATCAGGCCTGGAAATCATACAATACTACTGGCACCCTGGCGGCTCACCAACTTTACCAGGCACTCTGTAACTCCTGCACTACACTTCTATGTCAGGCCAAAGCCAACTACTTCAAGGCCTCTTTCCACACAAATATAAACCACCCAGCTAGAGTCTAGAAAACAAACAACTTACTTTTCTCCCTCTGCCCAACCCCCAACCCAGTCCTAAATGTAGAAGGCTCCATTGTCACTGATCCAGGTGCAGTGGCCTCAGTTTTCAACAGCTTTTTTACCAGCTGTGTGTCCTCTATCCTAGCCTCCCTCCCCCCCATCTCTCTAGCTCACCCCCTACCTGTCCTCCCACCACCTCAGCCTCCAGTTTCACCTTTCTCCCGGTTACTCCCACCAAAATGTTTAAAGCCCTGCAAGCTCTCAACCCTTCCAAAGGTAAATGCCACTCAGGGCTGGACTCAAAAATGCTCCACCTATCTGCCCCTACCATCACCGCACAACTGGCTGATCTATTCAATCTCTCCTTTTCTCTTGCTGAAATCCCATCTGACCGGAAGCATTCCACCATCATCCCCCTCCCTAAAGGTGGAGACCCCTATTCACTGGGAAACTACCACCCTATATCCCTACTCCCCATCCTAGCTAAACTACAGGAGCACCTTGTACTCTCCCAACTTGCCCCCTTTCTCAACTCCTCCTCTTTCTTCACACCATACCAGTCTGGATTTAGGAAGTCACACTCCACCATCACCTCACTCCTAAGGCTCACAGATGCCTTCCTCACTGGTATGGAACAAGAACACACCACCTCAGCCATCTTTATCGACCTTGACAAAGCCTTTGATACCATCTCCCATGCCCGTTTTCTGTCCAAACTCTCCTGCACCGGTCTTTCAGGAGCAGCCACCAGCTGGTTTCAATCCTATCTGGCAGGCAGGTCACAAGCTGTAAATATAGGCTCTTGCACCTCTGTCCCTCTCCCTGTCACCCCCAGGGTACCTCAAGGCTCGGTCTTTGGCCCATTACTGTTCTCCATTTTTCTAAATGACCTGCCCTCAGCTTGCACACACTCTTTCATTCACATGTACACTGATGACACAGTAATGTTTGCATCAGGTCCCTCCTCCTCTCCTCTGCTACAGCAGTAAGACCCCAGGAAGATTTCAGTGCTGTTCAGCTTTGGTTTCACATAAACCAACTTTTCTCAATCCAAAGAAAACTATCTCACTAACTTTCGAGATGTGGCAACGTCTCTCCCAACTTTCCTCAACCCCCACTTTCCACACTACTGACGGGTCCCCCCTGGAGGATTGCACCCCCTTCAGATACCTCAGGGTATGGCTTGACTAGTACCTCAATTTTTCTGTTCATATCGATTCAATGCACAAAAAACTTCAGCCCAAACTGGGCGCTGTATATTGCAACAGGGCCTGCCTACTTTTACCCGCCCGCAAAGCAATCATACAGAAAATGATCCTCCCAATATTTGACTATGGGGACGTAGTCTACAGCATGGCCTCTAAGTCATCCTTAACCAGACTAGATCCCCTCTTCCATTCCTTCTGCCATTTTGCACTGGATTGCCCACCCTCGACACATCACTGCACCCTCTACAAGTCATTTGACCTGATATCACTACAGGATCACAGACAGGCCCACTGTGCCAGGGATACTGCTAAATTCTGGGCACAGTCCCTTCCCTCATATCTCGAGTTGGCCCTCTCTGTCCATCCCCACACTGCGTACGCACTCAGGAACTCAGTCTCCAGGCTCCTTTACATTCCACACATCCTCATCTAAAGGACAAGCTGCCTTCAGCTTCCATATGCCCGAACTGTGGAACTCTTTGCCAGCTGACATTTGGCATGTAGACAGCACCCCAGCATCTAAACCATCTCCTCAGGGCACATTTCTCCCCCACCTGCACGTGCACCTAGCTCATTCCCTTATTACCGTGCCCATCCACCTGTTTCCATGGGGCTTCCAGTTGCACCTCAAAATAGGTATTATATGTAAATGTATGCTAGGCACCTTTTAGTCTCTATTAAGTATTGTAGTGCTCACTCGCCTGCTTGTTACTCTGATCTCCCATCTACTGTGTAACCATTTGGGATATCGACTCTGTAGCAAAATGTACTGTAGCTGCCTGGTGTATCTGTTTACTGTACTGTATTTCCTGTATGTTTATTGTATTTTATATATTCCTGCTTTCTCCTCCCCCAGGATGCATCTGAAATCGAGTGGTCTCCGCTCAGCATGCCTTCCTGGTAAAACTCTCAAATAAATAAATAAATAAATATATATATATATATATATATATATACACACACACACACTTATATAATTAATATTTTATTAGTTTCAAAACACAAAATACAATATACTGTAATGATCATTAGATTACTGATACATAGTCATCAATAAAAACAGAAAACCATTAACAGATTTCCAGAAGGCTACATAAACCATAACTTAATCACATTAATAGACAGCAATTCAAGGAATGAGACTAAGTGACAAAGCCATAGCATGTAGTAAACTGATAACACACAACTTTACGAAGCAGATGAAAGAAACATACAGGATGTCACACCAACTCTAAAAAAGAGGCCCTTGTATCAAGAAACTCAGAAGACTGATCGAGCAGGAGGTGACACATTCTCTCATTTTGTGCTAAAATTGATATATATTGTTACATAGATACATAGATACATAGATAGTGTCGGCAGATAAGGGCCTATGGCCCACCCAGTCTGCCCATTTGAGCTTGTAAGTTCAGTTTATGTTTTCCTAGAAGTCTGTTGCCCCTTACCCCTGACCTCCAGAATTCCTTTATATCTATCCCATGCATTCTTAAATCCCGTGATTGTTTCAGCCCCCACCACTTCCTCTGGCAGGGTGTTCCACTTGTCCACCACCCATTCTGTGAAGAAATTCTTCCTCATGTTTCTTCTGAATCGTCCTCCCTCCAACTTCATCCCATGCCTTCTAGTCGTGGAACATCTTTTTAGCTTAAAAATAGTGTATTCCTGCACCCTGTTCCTTCCTGTGAGATACTTGTATGTCTCTATCATAACCCCTCTCTCCCTCCTCTCCTCCAGGGAGTACATGTTCAGTTCCTTCAACCTGTCTTCATAGGACTTGTGATGCAATCCATGCACCATCTTTGTTGCCTTCCTCTGAACCTTCTCTACCCTATCTATTTCCTTACGTAGATATGGTCTCCAGAACTGTACACTGTACTCCAGGTGGGGCCTCACTAGTGTCTTGTATAGCGGAATTATGACCTCCCTTTTCCTGCTGGTGATGCCCCTGCCTATACATCCTAGCATCCGGCTTGCTTTACCTGCTGCCTTGTCACACTGTTTCCCTACCTTGAGGTCACCAGAGATGATAACCCCAAGATCCCTTCCTGCTTGGTGCATGCTACATCCTCCCCCCCAACTGATATATTGTGCCAGGGTTTTTGTGCCCCATATGCATTATCTTGCACTTCTTTGCATTGAATTTCAACTGCAAACCCTGACCATTCTTCAAGTTTCTGCAGGTCCCTTCTCATTCTGTCTACACCCTCTGGTGTGTCTACTCTGTTACAGAGCTTTGTGTCATCAGCGAACAGTGAAATTCTGCCTTCTAGGTCCTGTGCAATGTCGCTGATGAAGATGTTGAATAGGACCAGTCCCAGCACTGATCCCTGTGGTACCCCACGTGTCACTGTTCCCTCTGTGGAGTGACAGCCATTTACCACCACCTCTGTGTCCTGCCACCCTGCCAGTTACCTACCCACCACACTACTGTCCTGCCCACACCCATGTTCCCCAGTTTGTGTAATAGTCTTCTATGTGGCACAGTGTCAAAGGCCTTGCTGAAGTCCAGATAGGCCATGTCCACTGCCCTCCTCTGATCCACCTCCCTAGTCACCCAGTCAAAAAATTCAACAAGGTTGGCCTGACATGACCTCCCCCTGGTGAAACCATGCTGCCTTGGGTCCTGTAGTCCATTGACAACCATATGTTCCACCAATCTCTCCTTCAGTAGTGCTTCCATGATCTTCCCCACTACCGAGGTGAGGCTGACTGGTCTGTAGTTCCCTGCTTCCTCTTTGTTCCTGCTTTTGTATAAGGGGACTACATCTGCTGTCCTCCAGTCTTTGGGTGCCTCCCCTGTTTCCAGTGATCGGCTAAACAGGATAGACAGAGGTTCAGTCACCACCTCTCTTAGTTCTTTAATGACCCTGGGGTGCACCCCATCTGGCCCCATTGCTTTATCAACTCTTATTACTTCCAGTTCCTTCAGGACCCTTTCTAGTGTAAAGGGACTTGTGTCCATTTCTGCACCATTCTCACCCCTTGTACTCTCTTCAGACCCATTACCCTCCTCTTCCTCAGTAAAGACTGAGCAGAAATACCTGTTCAATATGTCAGCTTTACTGTTGTCATCCTCCACGAGCCCCATCCTCCCCTTCAGTCACTATCCCTCCTTTGTCTTTCTTTTTCACTTATGTACCTGTAAAGGTTTTGTCCCTTCTACCCACTGATTTTGCAATGTGTTCTTCTGTCTGAGCTTTGGCTTCCCTTACTGACCTCCCTGCCTCCCTTTGCTTCTCCTGGTACTTCTCCCTATCCACTTCTGCCTGTGTCTTTTTATATTGTCTGAATGCAATCTTTTTGGCTTTCACTTTCTTTTCTACCTCTTTGGAAAACCATAATGGTCTCCTCTTCCTTTTCCTTTTGCCAACCTGCTTAATGCATAATGCTGTTGTTCTTGTAATCCCCATTTTAAATACTGCCCACTGTTCCTCAGCCCCTGATTCTTGTCCCATTCCCCTTAATGCCTCTTTCAAGTATCTCCCCATTTTCCCAAAGTCTGCCCCCTTAAAATCCAGGATACGTGTTTTTGTGTGGTTTGGTTCTGCTCTTTCTGTGATTTCAAACCACAATGACAGGTGGTCACTGTTCCCCAGGTGCTCCCCCACTGTTACCCCCATCACACTGTCCCTGTTTGTGAGTACAAGGTCCAGTATTGCCTTCTGCCGAGTTGGTTCCATGACCAGTTGCTTGAGGAAGGCATCCTGAAGGAGTCAAGATAAATCTGCTCCTAGTTGATGCTGCTGCTGGGATGCTCCAGTCCACGTCTGCAATATGGAAGTCTCCAACCAATACTACCTCACCCTTGTCTGCCATCCTTTGGATAGCTAGCATCAGCTCCTATCTGTTTCTTCCTCTGGGCTGGTGGTCTATAGACCACACCTGTGCGGATGGCTGTTCCCATTTTCCTTTCCAACTTAACCCCACAGTATCTCTCCCCATTTGTTCCTCCTGGATCTCTGTGGCCCTTATGTCATTTTTCACATACAGTGCCACTCCTCCTCCTCCCTTCCTGCCTGCTCTGTCTCTTCTGAATATGTTGTAGCCAGGTATGGCCATCTCCCAGTCGTAGTTATCATTACACCAGGTTTCAGTGATGGCCACAATGTCCAGGTCTGACTGCACCATGACAGCCTCCAGATCTTCCATCTTGTTGCTAAGGCTCCTGGCATTTGCACACATGGCTTTCCATGATTTGACCTCCCTGGACTGTTTCACTGTTCTACTCCAGCCCCTTCCTTGGTTGTCCTTTATCCCTGGTTCTCTTTGCTGTCTGCCTTCTGCTGAATTTTGTCCCTTTTCTGCCTATCCACCTCTTGGGCACTAATCTCCATCTTTTGCACACTGCTTTGCAGAGATAGCCACTCCTCTGGTTCACTGGTTCCACTGTTAGCTGTGTGGGGTGAGCAAGTAGGTACCCTCCTTGCTGGCCAGCCACCCCCCTTTGCTAGTTTAAATGCTTGTCAATGTAGCATTTAAACTTATCATTAAGTGCTTGGATTCCCCTCCAGGATGGATGCAGGCCGTCAGGCTTGAATAAACCTCCATCCCTCCAGGTGGGTCCCCAGTCACCAATGAATCCAAACCCTTGTTCACAGCACCAGTTCTTCAACCATGAGTTAAAGTTCCTGGTGCATGCGCTCTTATGCTCTCCCTTGCCTCCTGCAGGTAGTACTTCTGAGAAAGTGACAGAAGTAGCTACTTGCTTGAGCCCCCTCCCCAATTTCCTAAACTCTTCCTGAACTTCCTTTGGCTCCCTATTTGCCAGGTCATTAGTACCTAGGTGAATAATAACATCCAGCTCACCCTCCCGTCTTGCCTTCCCAGTGATCCCCAGGATCATCCTTCCATCCCTTCATGCCGTGGCACCTGGTAGGCACCTCACCTCCCTGTCCTCCCCCTCCTGTGTTCCTAGCTGGATCCCTCTTATGATGGAGTCCCCCACCAGGATTTGCTTCTTCCTCCTCTGGGGTCCACTGCTTTCCCCGCTGAGATCACCTCCTTGGCTAACCTCTACATCCTTTCCTTCCACTTCTCTGGGTACCTCTATTTGGTTGTCCTCGTTTGCCAGTGTGGCATATGAGTTCTTGAGTGGAATAGGAACTGGGATGTGCCTCTGTCTGACCGCTCTAACCCTCCCTGAGTCCACTGTTATCCAAGTGCTCCTCGTTCTCGGCATCCTTTGAGGCAGTTGCATTGGACTGGGTGGTCTCTGGATAGGGGTGATGGTACTCCTGACCCAGTTTACTTCTGCTCTGAGTCTGGCTACCTCATCCCACAGTCCTGAGAGATGCATGCAGATAGGGCAGCACCTCAGTGTCCAGAAGGTCTGCCTGAATATGGCTGCCCCACAGCCACTGCATTGCACCACTCCCCACATTATACTGCAATTCCACTACTTGTCTGCTACTGAAGCTCTCCTAGTTCCCTTTTTATTAATTTGCTGTCCCAAAAATCCTGCCACTAATCCTCAGATAATTTTGTTTAAAAAAAAAAAGAAACCAATAAATAAATGAGTCAAAACACTTGTGCTGAGGGTGGGCTTCTTCCCCCTTATGCCCTTCTACTTCACACCCCTTACTATACCCTGTGTTTAGCTCCTGTCAATCAGATTTAACAGGGCATATAATTAAGAGTTAGGGGAGGGGGGTGAAAATTTGCAGCAATTAAAGACAGCACAGAATTACACTACCACTATGTTTTAAATTTTCAACAGCCCAAAAACAATTATAAGTAAAGACAACAAAGAAAGTCCAGTGTCACTAAAAGCCCACAATCTAAGTTTAAAAGAAAAATAGCAATTACCAGTTACTCTAAATCACTGAATTGAATATGTTTCCTTCCTTCCCCTTCTGGCTTCTTCTGAGAAAAATTACACAATTCGAACAGAGAGAGCATAGCCTGTTCTTTCCACGTAGAAACTCTTGCTTTATATTGATACATAAGGATTAACCCACGAGAAAGCATGGGTCTACTGTGGAACTAATCCATGGTTGGGGGGGTTGGACCACAAGGCCGAAGGCCGAGTGGGTCCAACCAACCAACCATGGATTAATTCCACAGTAGACCCATGCTTTTGAGTGGGTTAATCCACTTGTAACATGGCTAGCACTGTGCTAGGTCACTGTTTATGATTACTATTACATAGTACTATTATGACTGACAAAGACGTCTCAAAATATCAGTTTTCTGTCTCTCACTACTGTCTCTATGATGTTCTGCTCAGTTGACAATGGGTGTGTGCACATTCACAATTTCCTATCTATTAACATACTGATGTGGTTCTCGGCTCCTACACTACACCCGCAGTACATATGCAGCCCGGAATGTCACATTCCTCAGTGTGCCCACTTATCTTTCTGCGTGTCTCTCCATGTTCGGCCAGTCTGATAGTCGCGACTTCACTGGTGTTTGCTGCTGCAGTCTGGGTATTGCTGCCCATTTACATGTTCCCATCGATGACGCAGATGAGTTATCACATGGACACAGTTGCGATGCAAGTCGCAGTGGTTTTCCGATTGCATGGACCTGGTGCTGCCGGTCTGCACACTACCGCTGTCATTGTCTGCGGTTCTGCCGACTGCTGCAGTAAGACACACTGCAATCCTTACTTGTCTCACTGCAGCCACTTGCTGTGCTGCTCTTTACTTTCTCTGTGTGTCCAAGCCTGCCCCTGCTCTGCCACTCGTTGACTCTTGCCACTAGAGGACGACCCAGCACAGCGTTTCGTGCTCACTGTACTAATCTGCACCACTGCTGTTCAGCTTCTGCAGCTTTCCGACCATGGTTTAATTCTTTTTGTGCGCCCCTGTTCCCAACCATGATCTACCATGGTATTAATCCATGGTTTCTGTTGTACCACCTGTCATCTTTCCACCTATCTGACTGCTTCATTTGGGTTGTCTTTTTTGTGCCATGTTACAAATCAAATTAATATTGATAATAGGATATGCAGTCTATATTTCGCATTGATATTAAAACATGTATACTATTGTGGAAAAGTTAAAAATAGTATCAATATACACATTTTTACTAATGTAATATTGACATCAGTGGACATACTGTATATCAACACATAAAAACAATATCAATACATGTATAACCATTTCATTTCCATCTGATTTCAAGCTTTCATTTCAACACTTCTGGGGGAATGGGAAGCAGGGCTCCTCTATTCATGCTTAGCTGCATGCAAGCAAGGCTTAAAGTAACTGCACAACAAAACTGTCAACAAAGCAGACCCTACCTTTTGTTCACTATAAAACATTCCTGGCACCTTCCAGTTTTTATTTGGTGGTACTTTTTTCTTAATTTATATTATTTTATTGAGTAATAGGATTACAAATACCTTTGAACCAGATGTTCTTTTAGAAAGGTTCCGTGTCAACATATAATTTTGAACAAACATTAGAGAAAAAGCCAATGCAATAAAGAATTAAACATCATAATACACTAAGATTAAATACAACTGGTTCCGGCTGCAAAATACAGAAATACAGTAATACTTAGACAAAAAATTAACATCATAAAGCATTAAAAGTAGAAACACTTGTTTCAGGCAACATAATACTAAAGTACAGGGATACATACTGTATCACAAGAGATGTACCATGGGGTGGGAGGTGTGCAGCAGATTGTGTAGGGTTTGGATAAACACTATGGGAAGTATGCAGTGTAGAAAGACAGCAAAGGAGGAGAATGGTGCCGTCAAAAATTATGACATTGTCGTAAAGTGCTAAGCCACAGAAGTGCGGGGGCGGGGGTCTCATGGAGGGAAGAATGAGAAAAAGAGGAGGAGTTAGAGAGACTACCTAGGATAATGTAACAGAAAGGAAGTAGGCATTAGGTCATGGGGGAGGTAAAGAGAGAGAGAGAGGAGAGATAGGGGGAGTGGAGGAAAGTAGCATAGGGGGAGGAATACAGTAGAAAAGGAAGGAGAGGGAGGTATGGGGTTGGGGATTCCTGGTTGATTGAGGAAGGAGGGATTGAGTGGTGGGTAGGTGGAGTGGGATGGGAATTAGGGGGCAGCAAGGGCCTGAAGAGAGATAGAGAGAGAAGGTGACCCACAAACCTAAAGCATACAGTCACACTTGCTAAGACTAGTGAGGTGATGGTGCAGTTTGTCTTTATAACATACTCAGATATTGGAAGAACTAGAACAAAAATGTTCTAGTTCTGCCAATATATGAGTATGTTATCAATGCTTTGATTTAGTTTTTTCCTTCAGAAAAAAGGATAGCCACCACATTTGGCTTGGAGAAATGGCACTGTATACCTGGCAAGAGTTAGGATTAAAACAAAAACTCATGGTGTGCTGCACATGAGGTACCTAGTAAAAAAGATCTGACAGGTATGCTAATATTTGTATTAGTTGTAGCTGAAACTTGCTTTTGCAAAAAACTGTTTCATTGCACTGCTGCTTTAATGGAGCACTGTGCAGCATCTACAGGAAGTGGGAGGTACTAGGGGACGTGAACAAAAAACCCATTCAACTGGCTTTTGCTACCACTTTATGAAACAATAACCTTTGTAAACCAAACAGAGAACCTTGTACTCCAGCAATGAAACCATAATCTGAAAGGTAGAGTTCAAACTTTTACATCCAGTGTATTTAATCTGGCTGACCAGGCCACTATGCATATATCTGATGACCTGAGTACTCAGAGCTGAAGGTCACTGACTCATCATTCCCTCAGTCACACCAGCAGAGGTAAAAGTCACTGTTCTCCTACTTCTGAGTTAGAGCAGCAATTCCTGAAAATTTTCTTTAATAACATTCTTCTAGTAGCAGCAGCAGCAGTGGCACAGTTCAGATTAAACTTCTGCAGGATTCATAAGTGATGCAGCACCTTTCAAGACTAAATCCAGCTAGGACTTCAGCTCTCTCCTCCAGGCATATCTGCCTCTTTCAGAAGACTGAGCAGGATGACTAAAACCCTTTCTTGCTTGTAGGAAGATTCCAATAAATATTCTGAGCTTTCTGTCTCCTGATTGGCTATCTCCGCTATCTGTCAGCGGCCATAATCAGTACAGGATTGATGCAGAAAAGGGTGCTAAGTGAACTGTCACTCTGAATCCCAGAGTGTTTCAGACAGTTCATCCTGTGATCCTCTGATTTCTGATCCGTAATTCTCTGAAGTCAAGGGTCTTCAGGATGGTAAAGTCTATTTTCTTACAGACACTAAATGTGCAAAGTTATTTATTTCATGGGGCTTTGCAGTTGGGATGTCAGAGATTAGTTTACTAAAGATAGCCTGGATTTGCTATTCAGTATGGCAATAACAGTTACAGTGGTCCAGCTGGATGTCCAAGATGCCTCCTATGTGGCACAGGGTATTCCTTTTGTTGGTGGCATGGAGCACAGAGAATGGATGCCCTCTTCTCCCCTCTCTTGATTACCTAGTTCCCACCAATTTAGTTATAGTAAATCATAAGCAACAATGGCAACCCTGCTCTGAACCTCCCATGACTCAAAGGTAAGGCACACCGGGGGGGGGGGGGGTTACGTTTATATTCTAATAATTCTGCTTCATTATGTATACTGCAAATATATAAAGGAATTCCAGAATATTCCATTATGTACACATTTTGAATAATCATGCAACAGTCCTTTTCATAATAATGTAAAAAATACATATCTTAGTGCTTGTTGGATGCGGCCCATGTAAATTCTGAAAATACCATGACTTGTCTTATAGATTCATTGGGCTTGATTTTCAAATGGTGACTGAGGGCTTGTGTTAAGCATTGTGTTAACCCCTTTCCTTGGTATGTTGCTCCAAACTCCTTTGACACAACTGCACCTGATTTTAGTGCATCGGACACAGTTTTTACAGTTTTTACACTATATGGCAGTTTGTGCCATATATTGTATTTGGCACAAGCCTCGTAAAAATGGTCCCCCAGATGGCACAAGCTAGATCAGAGAAAATCTAATTTAACTTGTGCCATTTGGCCCTCGGGATGTAAAATCACAATGGGCAGCCAGCGCAGTGGCATATATGGCTGAGGTATCAAGTGCCTTACCTCCTGCCATACTCTTGACCCATGCTAGTAGTGCAAGTGGGTCACCAGGGGATCACTGGGGGGGGAGGAGGATTGGGTATACCAAGGACATCTTTCCTCCTATGGGGTGGACCAGTGGTCAGTGTTATTCTGGCCCCTACTGGAGGCTAAGTGCTGGCACACAAGTCCTGCACATCAAGGTGCAGAGGCAGGGCAGATGAACTGCATGCCACAAACAGGATCATGCATAACACTGTCATTAGTGTCATTGAACACCCTTCCTTTGCACTTGGGGGGGGGAAGAAAGCAGGGAAACTTCTGGTGGTTGGATAAAGGAGGGCTCTCACAGGCCCTGCTCCTCAACCAGCTGGGCATGCCAGCCCAAACTGGATCTGGTCAATGGTGGGGGTCTGAGAGAGTCTCCTCTCGCCAACTCTGCCAGACTAGGGGGAAGCCCTGGTGGAGGAAGGTTGGTGGCAAGTCCCTGTGGACTTTGGGGAGATGAGGCTGTGGTGCCCTCCAGAATGTGGGCCGTCTGATGGGAAGGAGCATTAAAAAAATAAAAAAAATAAATGCCGCAAGCCCCGTGTGCCAAATGATTGGCACACTGGGGCTTCTGTCATTCCTGGGGCTCTGAAAATAGAGCCTACTATTTCAAAGTTAACCCCTAGGCTGCTGGGAGATTTAGAACGTGTAGGGTTTTAAGACAAGATATCCTGTTGGTGGCAAGGTAAGAGTTAAGGACAGGTTGTTGAAAAGCTGATATTAAAGATTTGGGCTATGTGGAATGTGAAATTCTCCTATTGGAAATGCTGTAGAATGGCAATTCTGCTTCTGAAATGTTTTGCATAATTTCTTTTGAAATTCCACAGAATTTTGAAATCCATTTTTGTGCAAACTGCAGAATAATTTTCCACCGACTGTGGAAAAACAATTCATGGTTTACGTCAATTGTAGATTATTAGTCTGCAAAAAAACATTTTGCATGTAGAATGTTGAAATTCTGCAAATCATGGAAATGAGTGCAATTTTCTAAAATCCTGCAGAATTCCATTCCGTCAGAAATTCAACCTTCCATGAAGCCCCGCACTGAGATTGGCTATCTGCACCTACTGAAACTTTCCTTGGCTCGGGGCTGCTGCACCCATTGACTTTAAGTGGAATAGGCTGGAATTTTAGGCCCACTCCAAGCTGCTCTGTCTCGACTCTCACTGTTAATTGTACTCACTTTCTTTATTGTGTCGATTCTGAGGAAATGTACAGTTAGGATCAAAAGTTGTAACAGCTCTTCTGTGCACACTGTGAACCTGATTTTTTTTTCTTCTTCCCTGGGCTTGAACCGCCCCTCTCTTACTCTCTACTAATTTCTGACCTTGTGCCATTTCTTCACCTCCCCCCATGGTGCCAAGACAAGGCTTTTGTTCTCACAAACCAACTTATCCCTGGCCACGGCCCTCCCCCACAACACCACCACCACCACCTCTGCTCTGTGTGTCAACTCTGGCACTCAGCTCCTCACCCCTCGATTTAACTCCCTCATCACCTCTCTTTGTGTAGCTCCCCTCCCACATCTAACCATCCTATTTCTCTTTCTACTTCCAGATCATTCCCTTGACTTGGACCCACGAGCCATCCATAGGTACGGCCGCGGCTCGGCACTCCAGCCGCCTAGCCACACACCACCTGGCCACCTTCGGGATCCTGAAAGTCGGGTAAGTTTGATAGACTGACCGGAATTGCTTGTTTTCTTCCTGCACTGAGATTGGCTATCTGTGCCTACTGAAACTTTCCCTGACTCGGGGCTGCTGCACCAAAGGACTCTAAGTGGAATCGGCTGAAATTTTGGGCCTGCCCCCCTCCCCCACCTCCCACCTCAATTAAATAGACCATATCCCCACCCCTTAGGCAGCCCCTCCTCTTTGCCCTTTTTCTATTGGGTGCCTTGCTAGGTCCTCCTCCTTCCCCCACCACCTCGTCTTCATGCAATTTAACTCTTGTACCTCTGTCTCACTGTACCTCTGTGCTGCCTCCTCACTTACAATCGCAGCACAACTGCCTTTCTCTCTGCTCCACTCCTCATCTCACCTGCCTTCCTTACTTTACTCTTTCCACATTGCCTATCCCAGTGCCTGCACCACCTCAGCCTCCTCTCTGCCATCTAAACATGAATTCCTCCAGTACTCTGCTCCCCCTTCTCCTCTTTCTTGCTCCTCTCTTTCCCCTACTCCACCCTCCTAGAATCTGCTTCCCCTCTCCCCCCCAGCTATTTACTTGATTCCACCTATCAACACCTAGGTACCCTACATCTAGAGCTCAGCCATCTGCCCTGGACCCCACCTACCTCTAAGGAACTGTTCTCTCCCACCTGTGGATGTTGGTTACACCACTTTTCCCCTGTTACTGCTCTGTCCCTGAACCTTCACTCTCACCCCATGACACTTTCATACATGGCAAGAAAGCATAAGCGCATGATCAGAGAACTTCGTATGTGCACTCTGAAGCTAGTGCTCCTCTTTCTGTTGCTGTCAGGCAATGTTCATCCAAATTCTGGCCCAGCCCCCACTAAGGTCACTAACCAGAACAAGCACTCAGGCACCCTTTCAATTATAACGCTTAACATTTGCAGCCTCCTTTCCAAAATGGATGCCCTTCAGATCTTTACTAGCCAGCATAGCCCGGACTTCCTAGCAGTTGTTGAAACCTGTCTCTCCCCATCGGTCACTAACCAGACTATCACCCTTCCTGGGCACAATGTTTTTAGGCTTGATTGGATGACTAAAAGAGGTGGTGGTTGCGCCCTATACCTAAATAGACTATCCTGGGACACCCCATCAACACTGCTCCCCTGATGACTACGACGCAGATTCTTCCCATTAGAATCTTCCTTGGTGCTCACAACAAAGCCCTCACAGTCATCATGGTCTACATGCCACCTAAAAAGCAAGGTAATGGACTTTCAGCAGTTCTGGACTTTTGTCAGGTCACACCCACCAGATACTGAATCTATCCTGCTAGGTGACTTTAATATAAACTGGCCCTCTGCTGAGGTAGAGGCATATAGGGACTCCATTGCAGCGTCCAACCTCACCCAAATGGTAGACTCACCAACCAGAAAAAACTACAAAACTGGTATGGGAGGGGTGGAATGGATGAGAAAGGACTTGGTACTGTTGATAGAATGGTAGCATCCTTGAGAAAAAGAGATATGCCAGAACAAGAGGGCACAACTGTAAGATAGACGGGGAGACAGCTCAGGGGCAATGTAAGGAAGTATTTTTTTATGAATAGAGTGGTGGATGCATGGAATGGCCTTCCTGAGGAGGTTGTGGGGTCAAAAGCAATGGTGGAACCCAAGAATTCATGGGACAGACATAAAGCAATTCTGGTGGGTGGTAGGAGGAACTAGCCTGTTGGTTAACCAGAATCTGCAGCTTATCCAATTGATAGTGAAATGGGCATACTGGATGGGCCAAGTGGTCCTTATGTGTTGTCAAAGTCTATGTTTCTGCGTCAGTCCCCTGCACTGATCTTTTTTCATAGAGCTAGTTTCCTATCAACCATGACAGTGGGCGAAAAATAAAACTTGGCTGAGATTTTTCATGCACATCATGATACATGCATAACTTAACTGGCACGTGTCTTTTTTTTCCCCATCAGGCAGGTATATTATCATAAATGTGCCAAAATGTTCGAAAATAGCAATTGCACCAGCATCAAAGCCTTTGAGAATCCAGCCCTTGGTCTCTGAGGCCTATTTCTGGCTTAGGCCTCCCTGATCTGCACTGGCTGCTTTAAGCTCCGCTTAAGTCAGAAAAATGTCCACATTGTAAAGATACGAAAATTGTCAGCAAAAAAAGGCTAACTGGTCTATTGAGTCTGCTCAAGTTTGTACCTAGTACCCTTACTTTGCAGCTGCCCCTCTCCCCCATTGTTCTGTCCCACCCTCTTCTGAACCCATCCACTGATTAACATGCCACCACCTCTGCTGACAGAACATTCCACTCTGCTACCACCCCGTCTGTAAAGAAATGCCTTCTCATTTCCCTCCTGAATCTCCCATCCTCCAACCTCATGTCATGGACTCTAGTATCCCTCCCCATCCTCACTCTGAACATCTCCTCTGTGCTTGTTTGGATTATCCCCTTGAAGGTCTCTTGCATGTTCCTCCTGCTTCTCCTCTTCTTCAGTGAATACATGTCTACTCTGCCAGTCTGGTATTATAAGGCAACTCCCCAGACCTTGGATCACTTTTGCTGCCCTGCATTGTACCCCCTCCAGCAATCTTATGTCTTTCTACAGGTACAGTCACCAATACTGCACGCAGTACTCCAGGTGTGGTCTGACCAATGATCTGTACAATGGCAGAATCACCTCCCTACTCCTTGAAGATAAACCTCTGGCGATGCAGCCCGGCAACATTGTCCAGCTCTCCAATAGTAACCTTCACCAATAAGAACTTGTGAAAAATGATTCATCTCATCTTTTTCCCTAATCTCATTAGATACAGTTCAGGAGCAGCCTGGCCTAGTACCTACATAGCTGGTCTGCCTATGGTTTGTTGAGCATATATCTGCAGCATCATCACCTAAGAGAAACCTTGCTTGACAACAGAGTTGAGATTGGTGTTTTGGGACTCGTACTGTACTTAGAATCTTCATACATGTCAGGAAGTCATCTGGTTTTCAGATTCTGTTTGAACAATAAGCAGCCTCCACTTTCTCAAGTGTCTGCAGTGTTCAGAATGTTCTGCACCCTGGAACTTAAAATGCATGTGGTCACTTGTTATCTGGTTTTGGTGAGAGTGAGCAGAATCTGTGGTTTAAAATTTTCAGTATTGTGGTGCAGTACTATTGAGGAAGTCTTTTAATAACAGATGCGCCTGAAAGAGGCAGCTGTTGGTCTAGTAGCATATCCTGTAACTCATAGGTTGGAGTTCGTGAAAAACAACATAGTTGTCAAGAGTTACAGCACCAAAGCAAAAGCATCAACTGGCTAGAATGAAATCTTTCAAACATGCCATCTGGGCCACTTACTGCATAGTTCTTTCAGCTCTTCAACTGGCTAGAGGTAAGGAATTTTGTTGCCGTAATTTGTTTCACAGAGGGAGAGTTTGTCTCTGCATGATCTACAGTATGCATCTGATGTGGTGTGGTGAGTAGTTGTCACATCATTTACCCAGGATAATGTGAAGGAAGGAACGGTATCTGGTTTTAACTGAAGTTTCTGCACTTATCTAATTGTACAGCTGGAGAACTGAAGCAGAGGCAGACCAAGTACCTTGATCAAGGTTAGCGACAATATGACGCTAATGGGATTCAAACCTAGTTCTTCCCTCTTAGTTTATTGTTCGAACCACTAAGCTGTTCTGCCTTGATGGGTAGGAAAGGATCTTTGTCTGTTGCTAAATTCAGTCAGACACAGGGCACTGCTCTTTCTTTAGAAGAGAGCCTTCTGATAGTTTTCTGATCATGTTTTAAAGCAGTCTTTGGATTGGGTCTTTGCGGTGGTACCTTGCTACTTTATAATTCCTTACCGTGACATGTGAGAGATATTTACTTTGCAGTGATGTTTGTTTATACTGCCTTTCCATGACTGATGTATTAACTCTAGGGGTGGGTGAAAGCTGTGAATTCCGCTTTTGCGGAACTTCTGCAAAATTTTGGAAATTTTGTGGAAATTGCGGAACTTTCACCATTGGCAAAACTGGGATTTTCTGCGGATTTTTGCCAAGTTCTGCAGACTTTTTTTGTGAACTGCAGAAAAAGTCATATAAACTGCAGAATTTATTCTATCCGCAGTTTAATGAACTGTCAGTAAATCAACGCCTGATTGTACAAACATGCGGTCATTCACTGACAATTCAGTGGGCCATTGGTAGTGGAGGAGAGAGGAATGCTGCACTGGTGGCCCGCTTAGGGGCAGGGTGGGACGGGAGGGATTGGGGTGGTGGCAGATGAACTGTCAGGGTGGTGGTTGGAGGGGTCCAATATACACCAGGGAACTGGGATCTTTTTTTTTATAAGGGATCAGGGATGGGGAGGTCCACTGGACACCAGGGAATACTGGGAATAGAGGGGGATGAGTTGGTGGACTTCTGGCTGTTTATTTGTTTATTAAGGAATCCGGGACAAGGGGGTGGTCTGCCAGACATCAGGGAAACAAAATGGTTTGGGGGCCATGATCAGTGGGTAGGGGAGCCACTAGAAACCAGGAGGGTTCATGGAAGGGATTGAGAGTATTTACTGGGACACCTGATCAGTGGGTGTGGATTAATGAATTAAACTACAGTTAAAAAAAGCATCAGAACTGACACTGGCAGTGATCCTTTCTGCAGATTTTTTTTCCTGCAGTTTAATAAATTAAACCACAGTTTGTATATATTTTTTACTCAGCTTTAAGGTGAAATTTCACAAAAGTTCAAAGTGATTTCCAAATGTTCATGAGCGAAAATTCGCTCTTTTGCCGAAATTCCACCGGTGGAACTTTTTTTTCATACATCCCTAGTTAACTCTTCAAGGAGTCAGATGTTAGATTTTGGATTTGTGAAATACAGTATTATGAAGTATTTTGTAACTTTATTTTAGCTCTTTTAAACTAATGGATTGGCATACATTTATGTTAGAATCAATTTTGAAGTGTGTACTTCTACTCACTTCATACGTCACTCTGGTTGTCAAAGAAATAAAATACCTACCTACCTATTATTACTTTATGTTATGCACTATAATCCTGAAAAAATTTAATTGTTAATCTTTGACTTGCTTTTTAAATATTGACACATAATAGCTTTACTTTTCTAGGTACTACACATTTCTCAGTACTAAATGAGGTAAAGACCAAGGTAGAAAGGTCACTAGGGAGCAGGACTGGGGTAAATGTAGAAAGCAAAGTCAGTAAGGGCAGGGATGGGGCTACCAGAGGAAAAGCTATCAAACAATGGAGAATAATGAGTAACAATGCCCGTAGTCTGGGTAACAACCTTCCTGAACTAGTGGCCGTCATGGAAGAGGAACATCTGGATATCGTGGTAGTCACAGAAACATGGTACACAGAGAACCATGACTGGGATGTGAACATACCAGGGTACACTATCTACAGGAGGGACAGGGAGGATAAAAGAGGAGGTGGAGTAGCTCTCTACATAAGGGAAGGAATCAAAGCAACAGAACAAAAGAGTAAACGGAGGAGAAGAAGCACTGTGGGTCAATTTGGAGTCAGACAATGGCACCACAATCCACACAAGGGTTGTATACAGACCCCCATCTCAAGGGGAGGAAATGGACAAGAAAATGATAGAAGGTATACTTAGAATGGCAGAAAAAGGGGAGATATTGTTGATGGGGGATCCGAATATGCCAGATGTTAACTGGAGTGCATTTGTTGCAGTAACATCAAAGAGTGGGGTCATTCCAGATGTCCTGCAGGGGATATGCCTTAGACAACTAGTACTAGAACCCACTTTGGAGGGAGCAATCTTAGACCTGGTACTCTCAAATGGAGATGGAGAGAGGATCACAGATGTAGAAGTGGGTAGCCATCTGGGAACTAGCAACCATCAAACAGTATGGTTCACGATAAACACAGCAGTAGAGTCAAGCTATAAAAAGGCAAAGGTCCTGGACTTTAGGAGGGCTGACTTTGCCAAAATGGGTGACTGCCTAAGGAATGCACAAGCAAATTGTCAGGAAGGAGGAGTGGAAGAACAATGGGGAGTAATCAAAACTGCCATCACTAAGGCAACAAGCTTTTATGTGATGCAAATAAACAAAACAAAATGATGTAAAAAAAACACTATGGTTCTCAAAGGAGATGGCAGGGACGATTAGGGAGAAAAGGATAGTATTCAGTAAGTACAAGGAATCACAGAAGGTACAGGACAGACAACTGTATCAGTTAAAGCATAAAGAAGCAGGGAAGGCAGTCAAAACAGCAAAGGCCCAAACCGAGGAAAGGATAGCCAACTCAGTTAAGAAGTGGGCTAAAACATTATATAGGTACATCAGATAGTGAAGGAAGACAAAGGGAGGGATAGTGAGGCTTAATAAAGGGAAGGGGGGTGGGTAGAGGGAGACTGTGAAAAGGCAGAGATACTAAACAAATATTTTTGCTCAGTATTTACAAGTGAAGAAGGTGAGGTACCTAAACCAAATTATAGAAACACTCTGGATAGGAGGGTTGATACCAACCCATTCACGGAAGAAAGAGTTCTGAAAGAACTCTTAAAGCTGAAGGTGGACAAAGCAATGGGCCTGATGGGATTCATCCCAGAATTCTAGAAGAACTAAGGGTAGAACTAGTGACACCACTGACTACCCTCTTTAACAAATCATGGGAGGATGGGGTGGTATCTGAGGACTGGAGGAGGGCAGATGTGATTCAGCTTCACAAAAGTAGAAGCAGAGCAGAGGCAAGAAACTACAGACCTGTTGGTTTGGCCTCAGTGATAGGGAAAATGATGGAATCACTTCTGAAGGAGAGAATTGTTGAGTACCCAGAGGCCAAAGGGGCACAGGACCCAAGGCAGCATGGATTCACAGTGGGTAGGTCATGTCAGATAAATCTAATAGATTTCTTTGACTGGGTGACCAAAGTAGTAGATAAGGGAGGGGCTGTGGACATGGTCTACCTAGACTTTAGCAAGTTATTTGAGACAGTCCCACACAAAAGATTAATATACAAATTAACCAGCCGGGGAGTAGGTACCGAGATGGTAGCCTGGGTAAAAAAATGTCTGGAAAACAGGACACAGAGGGTAATAGTAAACAGAGTCCACTCTGCACAAAGGGTGGTTACTAGTGGGGTACCACAGGGTTCAGTTCTAGGACCAGTCCTCTTCAATGTCTTTATAAGAGACATTGCAGAGGGACTGCAAGGAGAAGTATGCCTCTTTGCAGATGACACAAAGATCTGTAACAGAGTTGAAACACAAGGAGGGGGTGGAAAGGATGAGAAGGGACTTGGCAAGGTTGGAGGAATGGTCAAATGTATGTCAGCTTAGATTTAATGTTAAGAAGTACAAAATAATGCACCTGGGAAACAAAAACTCTGGGAAGAGTACACTATGTGGGGTGAGAAACTAACAACAAAAATGGAAAGGGACTGGGGTGTAGTCATATCAGATTACCTATAGGTGGGCAAGCAATGTGAGAGGGCAGTAAGGAGGGCTGAGGGATACTGGGATGTACTGCAAGAGGCATCACCAGTACAAAATGGGAAGCTGTTATCCCTCTGTACAAACAGCTGGTGAGACCTCATCGGGAGTACTGCATGCAGTTCTGGAAACCCAGTCTCTGCAAGGACATAGACAGGATGTTGGCAGTCCAGAGGATGGTGACTAAAATGGTGCAGGGTCTGTACCAGAAGACATATGAAGAGAGAGACTTAAGGAGCTTAATATGCATACCCTCGAGGAAAGGAGGGACTGGGTGCCATGATAGAAACTTTCAAGTACCTCAAGGGAATCAACAAAGTCCAGGAGGGTAGAATCTTTCAGAAAAAGAGATGTGCAAGAACAAGGGGGCACAATTTGAAGATAGAAGGGAGATGGCTCAGAGGCAATGTGAGGAAGTATTTTTTTCATGGAGATGGTAGTGGATGCGTGGAAGGATATCCTGAGGAGGTTGTGGAGTCAGAAACAGTTGGGGAATTCAGGAATGCATGGGACAGACATAAGGCAATTCTAGAGGTTGGGGCTAGGAGGAAGTAGGCTTTTCCTTAACTAGGATTTGTAGCTTATCCATTAGGTAGGGAAATGAGCAGACTGGGTGGGCCAAGCAGTCCTTATCTGCAATCAAATTCTATGTCTCTATGTTTCTATGTAGTAAACTTTTCCAAATAAAAACACGAAAACCAGACAGGGCCTTATTATGGCCCTAGACTACTGTGCACACAGATCCACAGTTTAGAAATTCTTCTACTCTTCATTTACAGTCAATTTAGCATAGAGTGTAGTCAGGCACCATATGATTGTAAATACCGTAGTAGTGGTATGCAAAACCTTTTCCTACAAAAAAAGTCCCTAACCTCCAACATGGGCAGCTTAGTTATGGTGAGTCATGAGCCAAACCTGGTTAGCATGACTCCGATCATTCTCCTTTCCCTTCGCGTTTATTTAGGCATTAAAGACAGTCGTACTCAATCAGGCCTGCAACTTACTGTACCATCAGGTGGTAGATGATCGTGTATTTTAGTATCTCCGCAGCCGTGTCGTATGATGCATGCAGCTCAGTTAGCACCTGATTAGACAGAGAAATGGGGTGCTGTACAGAGTAAGGGTGCTTATACAATGGGTATGAGACAGCCTGCATCCTGACTGGCTAACAGGTATGACTAGCCGTGCCCTTATCAGGTTATATACATGACAACTGGTACTTGTGCCAAACACAATGCAGTGCAGAGATTCGTGCATGGCATTTTGGAAAAACAATTTCTGGCAGGCTCTCCTGCTCACTGCTCTCACTTCCGGTCTACTGACACACAGGCGTACTTTCACTCCCACTGCCCCAAGACCAAAGCTTCATTTTATGATCCAGTTCCGTTTAACAACATTTTTTTTCATTACCTTCATGTCCCACCAAGCTGCTCACCCAGTGCTCTCCCGCAGACTGTTGCTCACACAAGGCAGGACGTAGCTTCCCAGATCCCACACCACTCCTTTACTACTTATTTCCCAGCGATAAGCGATTTGGTAAACTTTTATTAATTTAAAAAAAAAATAACCAATCATTCCACGCTATCATGAATACAACACCAAGAGAACTGCTTACAAAAACTGCAATCCAGAACCATTGTACAAAAAAAGCTGTTGAGTGACACCCTCAGTCTCAAATAAAACTACCTGCTTACTCTGACAGCCCTCTGCTTTTAATGGATGCTCACAACTGCCTGCTTCCTCCATGTGTTCCTCACTGCTTCCCTGCCTCAGGCAGTGCCCTGTACTATAAATTCCCTGCACACCCCCGCTATCCTCACTAGTACATTCCCACTACTATATGAGCTGCAAACATTCTGTGCATTCGGCAATCTCTGAAGTGGCTGCAACTATAAATCATCCCACTCACAAATGGACTCGAGCCCTGTCAAACAATGACTGGCAAAAGAAAAATTACAAAAAACACAATAAACTACTTAAAATAGTATATGCCTCTCTAGGGGTGTGTGTGAGGGGGTAATATTTTGTGGAAAAAGCCCTCTACTGGTCAGCTACATGATGTCAAATACAGGGCACGACACTAAACAAGGGGACTATTTTTCCTTTTACCACTATTAAAAAGCTCTCTTTCTAAAAAAACAAAGTTTATATTTTATTTCTTTCTAATTTTTTTATATTTACTTGGGGAACTGATTTTATAAATGCAATAACACACTCCGAGGTGTGGGTTATCGCCTGATAAGAGCACGCCCTGGTGCATAAGGCACTCAGTGCAAGCACCTCATGCCTTAGTACACCCCTGGGCATGCTCTTATCAGGCGATAACCCACACCTCATCATATGTTATTGCTTGCATATGTGGAGTGCAAGCATGGCAATACATAATGGTGTGCACATGTCATGGCTACATTTCATCCAGCTCAACCAAAAGGGGCAGTTCAATGGTATGAGAAATGCTGTGTTGGGAGTGTGAGCACGTGCTGGAAAGTAGGACAGTGGAGGTGAAGAGGCAGTGGCATTAGTTTGTTTGATGGACTAAGTGGGAACAGACAGCTACTTTAGGTGAAGGGGGCAAAGAAAAGGAGTGAAGTAATTACATTTTAAAATCAGCAAGGCACAGAACAGGGAACTCACCTCCAAGGTAGAGAAAGGTTTAGCATCTAACCTCATAATTCAACACCAGTGGAACAGCGGAACACAAAAAAGCAAGAACAGCATAAATATAAAATAAATAAATATATCTGTGAAAGAATGGTGCCCTAATAACAAAGCACAGGCCAACTGAATTGGATGTGTGTGGGAAGAGGAAAAGGGGCATCTGGGCTTTAAATAAAGCAATAGCATGTCAGGTACCTGGTTTAGAACATGGCCAAGCAATACTACCTGCTGTGGTCTGTGCATAAAAAACTTCTACAGGCAAGTGCTTGTGAAGAATGAACTGTGCTGCAGATTGCAACCAAGATATGATAAAAAGAAGCATTGCAGCTTCTCAGCCCATGACAGCCTTAAACAAATTTGCAGCACGCCAGTTGTTTAGTAGTCCATGTCTCTGGTAACACTCTGTAAAACAGAATATTTTTAAATGGCACTATTAAAATATGTTTTACTAAACTTGGTGTAGGCTTATGATTTAAACCATTAGCCTTTTGTTTCAAAAGGGTTTTTCCCTCTGACAGATCAGAACCTTCTAGCATGTAGACCACTTCAGATTTACCTGCATGCAGACAGGAGTTTCTTCACAGCACAATTAAAACACATTTTGCAAGACTTTTTATTTATTTCAGCTTTGGTAACCTACAACATGTACCTTTTTCAGGCATGACCTGGGTGCAATTGCACAAACAGAGTAAATAACAATATTTACAGAGTTTAGGTACAAAGGGTGCAGGTTACAGTAACTGGTACATTCATTCATACGTCCATTATGATGGAGTGAGTTACAATAATTGGTTCATACTGTACATACAGAACAAAAACAGTACAGACAGAGGTGGTTACAAATCAATGCATACAGTGTGACTGCAATGCAGGAGGTGCAGGGCTTAGACTTAGTATAGGCTTGTGAATAATCACTTGTTAAAGGGAAAGTCTTTTAAGGCTATTTGGCATAGCCAGCAGACTTCTGGTGGGCACACAATATTTGGTCTACAGGAAGGAAGCAGAAATTACTTTCTGAATTGAGAACTACTTTTGTGTGACTCCAGCTAACCCTGCCTTCCCAAGAATATCCCTACAGGGACTGCATATAAAGACTTTCAGGAGGTACATCCCCCCCCCCATGACTGCACAACGTTAGTGTTTCTTCTGTGTTAACATATACAGTTGCACAGCTCCAAGCCAGCTCAAGAATGCTGTATGCATTTTTAGATATTTGACTTTAGAGTGCATTATTTTATTGAGTCTATTTTTGGAGTCATATGCTCATTGTTTATGTTTGCTTTCAAAACATGCAAACATATTGGTAACAGTCTGGGCTGTGAGATGGCTATGGGGTGTGCACCATCTCCATTTATCACAGCTTCAGAATAACGAGTATCTTCCCTAATTCTGGCTACTCTCCATCTTTTTCCTTTTTTTCTATTTGATGTCTTTGCCCAGTCACAAGGCTGAAAAATGCATAGATTCATACAAGTAGTTGGCAGATAAGGACCTCATTGCCCATCCAGTCTGCTCTATCTATCCCTACCTTAGTATAATGTCTGATTCACAAATTGAACTCCAGAGCATCCCCTCACCTCCAGGATATCCTTGTATCTGTGCCACTTCTTCTTGAAACCTACGACCATTTTAACCTGTACCACCTCCTGTGGTAGGCCATTCCAAGCATCCACCATCCTCTCTGTGAAAAAGTATTTTCTCATGTTACCCTTGGGCGGTCCTCCATCAAATGTCATACTGTGCCTCCTTGTATAGTAACATCTCTCTTTGAAGATGCTCACTTCATGAACTGCATGTGACCCTGACTACTTGAAAGAGCTCCTGGTTCCTTACTGCCCTAAATGACAGCTCTGTTTGGCTGACAAGTGGTTGCTAGAGATTCCGAGGGTATCACTTGAAATCTCCAGGGGCCCATGCATTCATGTATGTGGCCCCAGCCCTCTGGAATTCTCTACCCCATTAGCTTAGGGAGTGCGCGGCTGTGGGGACATTCAAACAGTCATTTAAAACATATCTTTGGCATCAGAGCTACCCTATTTAATTTTGCTGGATGGAGCTCTACAGCCCTGTTATTGTTTACATCTCAGATTTTATTGCTGTTTTATTATTAACATTGTACAGTGCCTTGATATTTAAAAATAAAGATTATTATTTTTATTATTACTCTGTTTATACCAGTGAGGATCTGTATGTCTCTGTCATGCCTCCCCTCTCTCCCTCACCTCCAGGGAATACATATGTAATTCTTTTAGTCTTTCCTCACATGTCTTTTCAGGCCCTACACCATTTAAGTTACCCTTTTCTGTACTTCCTCCACCCTGTCTATGTCCTTTCTCAGATGGGGCCTCCAGAACTGGATGAATACTCCAGGTGAGGTCTCAGCAATGTCTTATACAAGGGCAAAATGACCTCCCTCCTTCTACCTGTGATACCTCTCCCTATGCATCAAAGCATATGACTAGCCTTCAATGTCACCTTGTCATACTGCCTAGCCTCTTGTAGGTAATCCGAAATAATAACTATTAGGTCTCTTTCCCACTCTGTGACTGTTAGCACCTACTCTTCTAGTTTGTACGATGCCCTATGGGCATGAACGTGCACTTTTTTTTGCATTGAAGCCCAGCTTCCATGCTCCTGACCATTTCCCATGTTTTTCACTGTCCTACCTCATCTTTTCAACCCCCCCAACATATCCATCCCATTATACACCTTTGTGTCATGCCCAAATAGGCATATCTTTCCCTACAGCCCCTCTATAATGTTCCCAATAAACACCTTGAAGAGGACTGGGCCTAAGACTGACCCGTGCGCACCCTGCTTGCTGCCTCTCCCTTCCCAGAGTGTTCCACATTTACCACCACCCTCCGACTGCTGTCAGTAAGCCAGTCCTCTACCCATAGTACTATTTTAGGATGTACTTCTAGGTTACATAGTTTGTTCATCAGACTTTTGTGAAAGACGGTGTTGATGGCCTTTCTGAAGTTCATATAAGCCAACCGCTTGGCCTAGTCCACCACCTTAGTCACTTTATCAAAAAACTCCTATTAGATTTGGCTGGCAGGACCTCCCCTTGGTAAGGCCATGTTGTCTCGAGTCTAGTAGGCCATTCATATCAAGGTAGAGTAGAAGCTGTTTAATTGGGACAGCCTCATGGCAGCTTTTTCATCCTGAATAAATGATCATCTCCATTATCAGAAGCTCACCTTCTCCATGTGAAATAAACTAAAAGAAACACAGTGTTATTCATGACAGTATAGTATTTACATGTTTCTTATTCTTTCTGTCTCTGAGGGTTGCACTGTACTGATCAGAATGTGGGGGGCAGACACAAGCACAGCAAGAAGCACAGACAGCAAGGCAGAAATGGCTTTTTTTTTCATGAGTGAGTCAACAAGACCAACTGGGTGGGCGATTCTCTGAAAATAAAGCTGCCTCTCTCTCCTACCACACTGTATTTGTCCTGTAGCCAACATCATTAAAAAAGCCAAGCTCTCTCCCTTTTTACCTTGTGTATGTCTCCTATGAGCTTCTTGTTATTCTGAATGCGGGGGTGATTGGAGGTCAGAGGCTGAGAACACTGCGGCTCTGTCAGTCATGCTGTGGCAGTCGGGAAAATAAACATTTACATGTAGCATTCAGCATCAGGCTAGAAAAAGGTTTGAGAAACACAGTGGAGAAGCTGCAGAAGGAGGGAGGAGGGGACAAATTAACAGCCCAGTGAAAATAAATTTGTACCTACAATCTGTGTGAAAGGCATATGTGAGAGGGATTTGTGAGAAACTGCCAAGGACAGTAGGGGACTAGTGATGGACAAAGCTGGCCAAATCATCCCAATCAGGTGACGGAGGGTGTCCCATTTAAACAGCAATACCTCCCATAGGGTAGCACTGCCACTTAATTGGTGCCTGATGGGATGTCCCAAGTAAGTGAACACCCCAATTATCTGCATCTCAATTAAGTGGATTCTACTGTATTCAACTAATGTTTCCTTCAGCAAAGATTCCATTATCTTGCCCACTACTGAAGTCAGGCTGACAGGACTTTAATTTCCAACTTCATCCCTTTTACCACTTTTGTGGAGTGGGACCACATATGCTCTTTTCCAGTCCCCTGGCACTTTCCTTGTCTCTAGCGATAGGTTGAACAAATCCATGGGGGGATGCAGCCAACTCTTCCCGGTGTTCCTTTAGCACCCTAGAGTGCACTGCATCTGGGCCCATTGCCTTGTCCCTGCTTAGTTACTTTAGTTCACACAAGACTCCTTCCTCTATAAAGGGCTGGTGTCTACCTTTCTGCTGGTTAAACCTCTGCCCTGTATCTCTGACCCTGCCCCTTCCTCCATGAATGCTGAGCAGAAATACCTATTCAATATGTCAGCTTTTTGTTGGTCCTCCTCTACTTGGAACCCCATCTTTAGCATAATTATCCCTCCCATTGTTTTTCTTCTTTCTCCAATGTACCTACTGTACAGAATGTCTTGTCCCCTTTCTTAATTATCTTGGCTATAGCCTCTTCCATTAATGCCTTTGTTCTCCTAACTGACCTCCACACCTCCCTTTGCTTCTTTTGATAACGTTCCTTAACCTCCTCCTTCTGCATTCTTCTGCAGTTAAAGAAGGCTAGTATTTTTGCCCTTACTACTTCCACCAACTCCATAGTACTGTGCTTCACCATCAATCCCTTCAAACTGCAGCAGTGGGAGTTAGAGTAGGACGGGAATGACAGTTCTGAACTTCGCAGCCTTAGAGCTGCATGCCTTTGCTGCCCTGGACCAATGGACTGGCATCATGGACAGGAAGCATATTAGCAGTATCGAAACATGGAAATGTAGACTTTTAACAGCAGAAAAGGACTACTTGTCCACCCAGTCAGCCCATTCCCCTACCGACTGGATAAGCTTCAGATCCTAGTTAACCAACAGCCTACTTCCTCCTACCTTCAACTAGAATTGTTTTATGTCTGGCCCATGCATTCTTGAATTCCCCCCACCATTTTTGATTCCACAACCTCATCATGAAGGATGTTTCATGCATCCACCACCCTCTCAGTGAAAAAATGCTTCCACATGTTGCCCCTGAGCAGCCCCCCATTATCTTCAAATTGTGCCCCCTTGTTCTTGCACATCCCTTTTTCTGAAAGAGGCTACCCTCTTGGACTTTTTTTATTCCCTTGAGGTATTTACATTTTTCTATCATGTCCCCCCTCTCCCTCATTTCCTTGAGGGTATAGATATTAAGCTTCTTTAGACTCTCTTCATGTAGCTTCAGGTGCAAACCCTGAACCATTTTAGTTGAACTCCTCTGGACTGCCTCCATCCTATGTCCTTGCGGAGATGGGGTCTCCAGAACTGTATGCAGTATTCCAGATGGGGTCTTACCAACTGTCTGCCTATATACAGGGATAACAACTTCCTGTTTACTACAGGTGATGCCTCTCTCTATGCATCCCAGCATTCACCCAACACTCCTTACTGCCTTCTCACATTGCTTGCCTACCTTTAGGTCATCCAATATGACTACCCCATGTCCCTTTCCATTTTTATTGTTGTCAGCACCTCCCCCCACACTATGTATACATTCGTTTTATCTATGACTCTCAAAGCAGAAAAGCTACACACACTTTAAATTGCTCCATGTATGGGCACTGTTGGTGAGCACCCAAAAGTACTTCACTGCCACTTTTCTTTTAATTCTCTCTTTTTACATCCCCTTCTCTCTGCATCTCTCCCCTTCTTCAGGAGACACCACAGGCCTTACATGTCTCCGCTCACCCGTCAAGCACCGGTGCAGACCATCCCCCCATGGAGCCTTGGCTATATACCCCAGAAGCTGCCAGCATTAGAAATGCTCACCTTTCTCCATGAACCTTGTTACAGGTGATCCCCGAGGAATTGCAACTGAAAGTATTGGTGCTCACATGACATCATTGTAGCAGTGTTTTATTTCTATTGTCACTATTAAATGGATCTCAGAATTAACAAGCTATGGTCAGAGGACATTTGGGATGCTCTTACCCATTATTTCTAATGAATTTGCAAAATGCACATCTGCTGAGAGGTAGTTTCAATGTGGTCAGTCTTTTACACATTTTTACATTGTGGTTTCCTAGAATATGCCTGCTGATTGCTATATATTTAGCCTGGATAGTTCTCAGAAGACATGGCATCTTATTTTCAGTGGGGCTCTACAACAGCACAATATTATGATGTCATCATAGAAGTGTTTTTTTTCTACTGTTACAATTAAATAGATCTTGGTATTAAAAATTAGGTGGTGCTTGTAACTGACCCTAAAACTGATCTATTCCCATTGATTGTTCTTTTGCAGTAAGAATTGTTACATACATTTTCATTTGTATTATTGAAATCTAGATTTAGTAGTTGCCGTGAAGAAGGACTGGTTGGTCCAAAAGCTAGAGCACTTTGTTCTTGTTGTTACATCTATGTTGGTCCATTAAAAGGTATCAAATAATTTGCTTCTGGATCATGTGTATTATTTTAATTTTGTTTATTGCACTTTATCATGATGTAATCACAGGGGACTATAAAAGTGTGGTCAGATCTTTATGTACCCACTTCCTGATGAAGCCTTTTAAGAGTGAAGCATTGGGGTGTTGTTTTCATAGTGGAGACTGGCCAGTGCTCAGTCTGTTATATTCTGTTGGACGCAGAAGATAATATATAATCTACAATTAATACCAAGCGTATGTATGCATCGAGAGGTTGCTGTGGCACAGCTTGAACCTCGAGAGTGAAGCTGGAGAGGTTCTTCACCATGGCAACCTCGAGATGCATACATATGCTTGTTATTAATTGTAGACCATACATTGTCTTTTATGGTGTGTAGTCTACGATCCTCAGTTAAAAGAAAGACATCTGACTTCTTACTTTGCTATTTTTTTATTCAGAGCTGCTCTTTACTGTAATCTCCTCACCGCCTCGGCCACTTCTTGAACTGTGTTGGTAGGACGACGCACATGCGTGAGTGCATTCAGTGTTTTTATGCTGCATTATCTACGTAACTAGAGCAGCATAATAGCTATGATGATGTAGCTACTGCCTCATAACAGCACTATTCTAGGGATGGATTTCCATCCCTAACAACATTCCACCATACATTATAATAAAGTACTGAATATGTTGCTTGCAAACTATGGCAGAACAGCCTTTTTCCTGTTGGTGTGCAGCTATTCTGTCTTTGTCTTGGAGTATTTTTGGTTAGCCGCCCCTTAGCTGCACGTCTCTCAACTTCAATGTAGCTTGTTAACATTTTGGAAAATTAGGTGAGTGGTAGGCTGCTAATTTCCTGGTGTGGTGGTCAGCACATTTCCTGATCAGGGGGTCTTGTCATACACGGGCCTCATGTCACTACCCACTTCATAGAGTCGGTGAAACAAAGCCCCTCGCCAGGTAAAGAGGATCAAGGATCTTCATAACTTGCTCCCTTCATCACTAGAAAGCATTTGTGTCCAGCACACTTGTAATCCAATCTACATTCGAGGAACTTGAGGGAGACATTCTAATGGAGACACCCTGTCGCAGCATCTTTGAGACATTATGACCATGGGTCAATGCCCCACTTTTCTTGAGAATAGTAGGTAGGGCAAGTTAGTTAACACAGTAGGTAAGTCTGCACATCTTACCATCACCCAAAGAAATACTATAACAGCATGACAAACTTTCAAAACAATCAACTATGTTGGGTCACATAAAAATACTTGTTTAGGACCTCAACACCATCCTTCTACTGGTATTACACCAAGGTTTGATATCAGGTCTGCAACTGCTGACTGTATGCATGCTATAAAGACCATATGAAATATACTGAGTAACTGGTGCGCCAATGTGGCATAAGCAGAGACTGTAGATATTAACTGTAGGGTGGTCTGATATTGCTGGGGACTGCAAGACATTATTTCCACTTCATTTAATCACTTCCTGTCCTCATTCAGAACATGTCCCTACCCCAATAAAGCTCTCTATAGTCTTGATTACATTTACTCTACACATTGCTCTGATTGTGTTTTTGCTCATTTGCATGCTTAAAGTGATAAGTTAGAGTGAGTTGGTTATACAAGGTCCCTGTCGCTGAGGGTGGGAATTGCATTAATTTCCTTAAGACAATACCCTGCAGCTAGCTGTCAAAGGGAGCACCGTAGGCTGAGAAACCAAGCCACATTTTCATTACCTTGAAACCAATCACCAATCACCAAAAAACCTTATGCACCAATCACCCAGAGGCATAAATGTCTTTGGCCTGAGCCCATCATAAAGATGTAGTTTCATACTTCATGGGTTGTGGTCATACCTTCATACCTCTGCATTTTGCACCACAACCTTACAAATCCACTTTTAACTGTAGCCATTGCCCTCTCCATCTTTCATTAAGCAACCTTCTAGCTTCTTTTAGTCCCATCTCTATGATTCCACTCCAAAGCTGATAGAGTCATTAGACCCACATTTTTGTAAACCAGAAATTTCTCCTTACTCTGAGCTTGACTAACAGCCCATGATTCCAAAAATCCTTACTGTAGACCTTGTTCTTTAACCACAGATTTCTGAATGCCAGCTCCAGGCAACTTATTTTCCCAATGCACTAATCCTGTCATTCTTTTTATAATCAAAGTTTTTACTGAGGGTTCATGTAAAGGTGTTTGGGAGCAAAGAAGGCCATGAACTGCCCACAACAGCTCCCATCCAGTAACCTTTAATAGAAGATGTTTCCTCTCTCCATTATATAGTTATCCAGCTGTTTTTTGAATGGAGTCTTAGACTCAGAGCATATAAGTGCCACTGTGAGGCTGTTCCAGGGGGGCCACCACTCTTTGTGTAAAGAAAACCTTTCTTCTATTTTTGATTTACATAACAACAGTACAGTACACATATCCAGAAGGATACATTACACAGTATGGTAAACATCTGGGTTTTTTGTAATCTTGGCTGGGGTTTTTCCCCTTGGATGTACATTACTAACAGAGCAGCTGAAAGGATCCAAACAGTACACAGATCAATTTTATTGACTACTGATTACCTAGAACCATTACTATGCTGCCAGGTTCTGCTACCTTTGCTCCAATTACATTAACTATAGTGAAGGGAAACCATTAATCAGCTTACTCCACCTGTGTTATGTCTCACCCAGGGGGACCGGGAAGGGGTGAGGGGTGAAGGAAAGTTAGGGGTGTAGGTGTCCCTGTCAGCTGTATCTGAGTTTCAGAGCTGTTGGCCCAGGTGGTCCTAAAGCTTGTCAAGAGGTCCTGAGGTACTTTGGGAGATAATGCTCTTCTGGAATTTTGCAGTGTCTTGAAGTAAGGTACCCTTCCCACATTTGTATAAAGATTTCTTGTTTGCCACTGGTTTTAAATTGGACCCTTTCATAGCTGGTAGACTTGTGTAGCTCTGCTTACCAGACCTTTGTTTATGGGGGGAGAGTCATGCTCTCTCCAGTGTCTGATAATGATCTGCTTAACAGTGATGACAGTCCTTGTCAGCTATCCCCTCCAATATTTGTTTAGTGAAGTTTTGCGGTCTCCCCATATATTGATGCAACAGAGCCTCAGTATGCTCTAAGTTTAGAGCATGCCCGGAGAATATGACTGAGGTGTCCCATATTGTCTCCTTACCTCCAGCATTTATCTGAGCTGATCAGGCCCCACTTGTGCAGCTGTGCTGGAGTCCTGTACCACCGCTGTAGAATTATTTGCTGCATGAACCAGTTCTTCATGTCTTTCACCCCTGCAGCTAATGACCCCCCCCCCCCGCAGTGGTTCCAGTCCTAAGGTGAAACATGATCTCCAAGCTGATGTGACTATTGCTTTATGACTTTTGATGATTGGCCAGATCCCTGTTTAGGAAGACATTTATAAATTAGGGTGCAGACTGAAGCCTGTCCAAAAGTGCAGGTGTTTGGACTTTATACCTGGGGCCACAATAGGATTCAGGGCAAGCCATAATTATAAATACCTCCAGTGGTGATGCAGGGATATGCCAGGTTGGTCTTCAAGCTGTTGGAAGGACTTCAGAGTACTGCTGGATGTGTCTCTTAGGTGGGTTAAGGAAGTTATCCCCTTTCCCTGCAATCTTTCCAGTCAACAGGTTTCCCACCACTCTGAACTGTGTCATTCCCCCAAAGAAGAAGAAGGAGGGATTTTCCAAGTGACCATACTGTGAGCCTAGTTACTCTGCACCATTCCATTTGGGAGTGTGCAATGGTGTGGTGTGTTTTGAGTTCGTTGGGGATAGTCTCAAAGCAGATGGCTTAAATCAGAGGTTTACCTAAGATAGCTTCCTCACATTGCACCCAATCTGCATGGTTATGTTCGCTTAATACTGTGCCCAAGGTCATTATCTGATGCATGACATGTGCCAGTCTCTTCAGAGTGAGGTCTTGTAAGTACATACCACTTCTGGAGAATTCTTGGACAAGCTTCTTTGGGCTCATCTACCTACATCCTGACTTCCAAAACAAGTTTAGCTTATTATTATTTAGACCTGCAGCAGCTTGGGGTAAATCCATATGGGGATATCGTCAAGCACATACTGAATTCTAGATGCCATCATCATCTTGAAAGGATGGGCCCTTCCCCCAGTAGTGGAGATGTAGTAGACCTCATCTCACTAAGCCTTTTTCTAAGGCCTCCTACAACAAGTTTAGATTGATTTTGCCCATGCTGGTCAACCTTCATGAAAAGCTTATGCCCAGATATTTGACTTGGCTCTGGGCCTCTGTCAAATTCCAGGGGTAATGGGCAGCTGAGTTAATGACTCATGTGATGGAAACATAGAAACATAGACTTTGATGGCAGATAAGGACCGCTAGGCCCATCTAGTCTGCCCATTTCCCTACCTACAGGATAGGCCGCAGATCCTAGTTAACCAACAGCCTTTATCTTCCTGCCCCCCACAAGAATTGCCTTATGTCTGTCCCATGCATTCTTGAATTCTCCCACAGTTTTAGACCACAACTTCCTCAGGAAGGCTGTTCCATGCATCCACTACCCTCTCTGTGAAATAATACTTCCTCACATTGCCCCTGAACCGCCCTCCTTCTATCTTTAAATTGTGTCCCCTTGTTCTTGCAAGTCTCTTTTCTGAAAGATGCTACCCTCCTGGACTTTGTTGATTCCTTGAGGTGCAGAAAGTTTCTATCATGTCCCCCTCTCCTTCTTTCCTCAAGGGTATACATATTAAAGCTCCTTTAGTCTCTCCTCATACGGCTTCTCTTGCAGACCCTGCACCATTTAGTTGCCCTCCTCTGGACTGCCTCTATCCTGTCTATGTCCTTGCGGAGATGGGGTCTCAGAACTGGACACAGTATTCCAGATGGGTCTCACCAACTGTCTGTACAGAGGGATAACAACTTCCTGTTTTCTGCTGCTGATGCCTCTCCCTATACATCCCAGTATACCCCGCCTCCTACTGCCTTCTCACATTGCTTGCTAACCTTAAGGTCATCTGATATGATTACCCCAGGTCCCTTTCCTGTTCTGTTGTTGTTACTACCTCCCAACCCATTGGGTATTCTTCCCCTGGGTTCTTGTTTCCCAGGTGCATTATTTTGCACTTTTTTGCATTGAATCCTAGCTGCCATATGTCTGACCATTCCTCCAACCTTGCCAAGTCCCTTTTCATCCTTTCCACGCCTCCTTGTGTATCAACCCTGTTGCAGATCTTTGTGTCATCTGCAAAAAGGCATACTTTTCCTTCCAGTCCCTCTGCAATGTCACTGATGAAGACATTAAAAAGGACTGGACCCAATACTGAACCCTGCGGTACCCCACTAATAACCGCCCTTTCTTCAGAGTGGAATCCATTTACAATTACCTTCTGTGTCCTGTTGTCCAGCCAATGTTTTACCCAGGCTACCACCCTGGGACCCACTCCCAGGCTGGTTAATTTGACTATCAATCTTTTGTGTGGGACTGTGTCAAATGCCTTGCTAAAGTCTAGGTAGGCCATGTCCACAGCCCCTCCCTGGTCTACTACTTTGGTCACCCAGTCAAAGAAATCTATTAGATTCGTCTGACATGACCTGACATGAAGAAGAATCAATTTTGTGATGTTTATTTTATATTCTGATAGAGCCCTGTATTCTTCTACCAGGGACATTAGGGTAGAAGATGAAGTCATGTGAACTGGTTAGGGATAACATAATGTCATCCGTCAAGGCCAGGTTTTTTTTGCTTCTTCCCTAGGTGCACCTCAAAGATACTGGTGGATGACCTGCAGGAGGAGCTGCAGAATCAAGATGAAGAGAATCAAAGAAAGGGGACATTCTTGTCTGGTCTTCTGAACCAGTCAGAAAGCAGGGGAGGGGATGACATTCATAACCACTGAGGTGGCTGTGTCTCAGTATAAGATAGGAATCCAGCCAGCTATTGTGTGCCCAAAGCCTAAACAGGCAGCATATGGAATAGCAAATGCCAATTCACCTGGTTGAATACCCTTTTAGCATCTAGTGATAGTAGGACCATGGATGGGCAGGGGTGAGAGGCCTTCCAGATTAGATTCAACAGATTCCAGGTGTTATATGACCCTCTTCTCCTGGTTTGAAGCCCACTTGGTTATTACTGGCCAGGCTGCTCAGAACACCATTCATTCTCTCCACCAGCATTTTTGCAAAAATCTTATGGTCTTCTGGTGTTAAGTAAAAAAGGTCTATAGCTGCTGCATTTTTGCAATTTTTTCTCGGACTTGAGGAAGAAAGAAATCCAAACTGTGCACACTGAAGAAGGTAACATGCCCAGTTTGTAGGCTTCTGCCAGAATGTCTGTTAGTGGTTTCATCAGGACCTATTTAAATTGTAAATAAAATTCTGCTGGCAGCTTACTGCTATCTGGTGGTTTCCCCACTGGCATGCTTGCCATAGCAAAGTTTAGCTCAGTGGCAGTGAATGGCAAGTCCAAGTCCTTCTTTTGTTCTGGAGACAGAGTTGGGAGGGTGAGTTTGAACATACATGAGGCCATTTGCTCAACTGCAGGGCTAATGTTAGATGCATAGAGTGTCTAAAAGAAGCTTAGGAAGGCTTTATTAATGTCCTCCTGTCTTTGCAGCAAGGCCCCATCCACAGTAGTGATGTTACTAACATACTAAAATGCCAGCAGAATAGGCCTAATGGTCTTTCAAGTCTGCTTGATTGGTCAGCCCCCACCCTGGGTGCTGACCTTGCTGCCCCTCTCACTTTCTCTGGCTTCTCCCTTCCCAGTTCCGGATATTCTTGCTGCATTGGATTTTGCTTCGAGAACCCTTCCCCTCTACCTGTTCCAGCCCCTCTTGAACCCATCCACTGTCTCTGTCTCCACCAGTCCCCTAGGCAGTGTATTCCATGGCTCCACCACCATCTCAGTGAAGTAGCACCTCCTCCTTTCTCCCCTCAATCTCCCCCCCTCCAGCTTCCACCCATGCCCTCTAGTGGCCCCCTCCTCCTTCCTTCACAGCACCCTGACTGTTCCTCCCCTATTTACCCTCTTCATGTACTTGAAGACCTCTATCATGTTCCCTGGTCCCTTCTCTCTTCCAATGTGTACATATTTAGCTCTTCAAGCCTCTCCTCATAGGTCCTGTCCCCCAAGCCCCAAATCATTTTGGTTGCCCTCCTCTGGACTCTCTCCAGGAGTTTAATGTCCATCCTTAAGTGTGGCCTCCAAAACTGCATGCAGTACTCAAGGTGTGGCCTTACCAAGCAGTTATACAGAGGGAGTATCACTTCCCTCCTTCTGGAGGTGATCCGCCTAGCGATACATACCAGCATCTTGTTGGCCTTGACTGCCGCCCTCCTACAAGTCTCAGAGTTATTCATCTTGACATCCACCACCACCCCCAAGTCCCTCTCAGCCATCGAGACTTGTAGCATTCCCCCCCCAGGGTGTACACTTGGCCTGGGTTTCTGGAACCCAGGTGGAGTACCTTGCATTTCCCTGCTTTGAACCTGAGCTTCCACTTTCTAGACCATCTTTCCAGTGCCTCCAGGTCCCCCTGTAGGGCCATCCTCTCCTCCTCCCCATCCACCACTGCCCCCAGTTTTGAGTCATCCACAAAGAGACTCATCTCACTCCTGATTCCTGTCCTTATGACAGAGACATAGGCGTTGAGCAGGAGGGGCCCAAGGACTGATCCCTGTGGGACCCCACTAATGACTGTCTTTGGGGATGAGACTATCCCGCCAACTACTACCCTCTGGGTACGGTCCTGGAGCCAATTGCCTATCCATCTGATCATCTGGTTCCCCACCCCCATTTCTCCTAGCTTATCCAACAGGCCCACGTGAGGAACAGAGTCAAATGCCTTGCTGAAGTCTAGAAAGAGGATGTCCACTGGTCTACCCAGGTCCAAGGCACTCGTCAGCCAGTCATAGAGCTTCACAAGGTTTGTCTGACACGATTTCCCCGGGATGAATCCATGCTGTCTATTGTCCAGGCACCATGACTTTTCCAGGTCCCCTCTAGCCTCTCCTTGACAATGCCCTCCATCACCTTGCCCACCACCGATGTCAGGCTGACAGGCCTGTAGTTCTTTGCCATCTCCCTGGATCCCCCCTTGTGTATAGGCACTATATGCGCCACCTTCCAGTCCTGGAGCACCCACCCTGTCCTCAGAGAGATGGTAAAAAGCTCTGCCGGGGTTTTGCCAGGACATCCGCAAGTTCCTTCAGCACTCTGGGATGTAATTTATCCAGCTCCAGTGCTTTCTCCATCTTAAGGGAGCTGAGGACTTCCCTCACTCTCTCTGCTGTGATTTCCACTTCCAGTACCTCTTCTCCTGTAGCCCTCCCCTCCTGCCAGTGATGCCTCCCCTCTCCCAGACCCGCCCAATCGGTAAGGGTCCCCCCCTCCTCTGTATCTCTGTTTCCTCCCATGTATGATGCAGCACCCCCATTTTCCTTGGTGAAAACTGAGGTGAAGTACTCATTTAGTACCTCAGCCTGCTCCCCCGGATCTTGTGCCCATCTCTCCCCTGATTTAATCCTGCTAATCTGCTCCTTCACCCTTCATTTTTCCCCAATGTATCTAAAGAACCCCTTTTTCCCTCTCTTGATTTCCCTGGCCAGGTTCTGCTCCTTCCTTGCCTTAGCTGCCCTCACCACCCTAGTGGCCCTTCTAGCCATCAGCTCATACTCCCCTCGATCCCTTTCACTCCTTGAGCACTTGAATTGCCTATAGGCTGCCTTCTTTCCCTGCACAACCTCCTGGACCTCCCTGGTCCAGCAGCAGGGTTTTCGGGCCCTACCACATTTTTGTCTTACTCTTGCACAAGTGTTGGTAGCATCTTGCACCCCTCTCCTGATGATTTCCCACCTACTATCAGCGTCCATGTCTGATCCAATCCCATCCAAATGCTCCTTAAGGATCCTTCCCATTTCCTTAAAATCCGTTCCCCTGAAGTCAGTTACCTGTCTTTGTGCAGCTTTCTAGCCCTCCTAGGTCCAGGCAGAACCAGACTGTGGCATGGTCACCCCCCGCCAACAGGTCCCTTACCTCCAGGGCCCTAATCTGGACACTGTCTGCCAGGACCACATCCAGTACCCGCACCTCCCTGGTCAGTTCCCCCACCTGCTGAGATAGGAACGCGTCTTGAAAGACATCTAACAACCTCTGTTCCCTGGTCACAGAAGATGTCATAGTCTCCCAGTCTGTTCCTGGCATGTTTAAGTCCCCCAACACCAGCACTGTTCCTCTGCCCAGTCTGCAGTGTCTCCCAACATCTGCCACCAGACTCTCCTCCAGCTCCTCCGCCAGGGCAGGGGGTCTATTCACCACTCCTATTTTTACTCTCTTGCCCCCCCTTGTTATCAAGGTGACCCAAATCACCTCCACGGTTCCCTCCGCCTCCTCTACTCCCCCTATGCCAATGTAGTTTTTGACTGTCATTGCTACCCCTCCTCCCCTTCCTTCCCCCCTGTCCTTCCTGAACATAGTGTAACCCTCCAGGTTCATGTCCCAGTCATGTCCTGCAGTGGCCCAGGTCTCAGTGACCGCTGCCACATCTACTGCTCCCTCAGTTAGCACCGCCTGGAGCTCAGGCATTTTATTTCCCAAGCTCCTGGCATTCAGCAGGACTACCTTCCACCCTTTCCCTATACTTCCATTTCCCCTGCTTGTGTTCCCATGGGGATTCTGTTTTTCTCTGGTCTGCACTTTACCAGTCGGCCTTTTCCTGCAATCCTCCATCTCCCCAGCGGGGTGGAGACAGAGTCCCTCCTTCATCGGCACCCCCTTGACAGCCTTTGTGGATCTTGGACTCTTCCTGCCTTTTCTTCAATGGTATGTCAGCAATCTGCCTGGCTTTCCACCTGTCTCCTAAAGGCCTGGTGTGATCTGAAAAAGGAGAATTCTGCTTTTTGGTGGAGGAACATATTTACCTCAAACAGCTGACTACTACATGTGCCTGAAGTTCCTGGATTGTGCCCCACTACCTCAGAACATAGTCTCCAAGTCTTTTAGGTTTGCCTCTTGCTCCTTAAAGAGGGACTGAGGCCAACATTTTTGGCATTAATAAATTCAGACTGTGGCTCAGCGTATCCTCAATCAGTCTCATGCCAAAAATTAGATCTGTAAGTTACTTTGTCTACAAGTTACAAGTCATTTTGTAACCCTTAATTTATTGCCTGTTTAAAAAAGCCAGTGTCAGAGAAGAGCTGATGATGCTATCATCTCCTGAACCTACAACCTAGTCCTTCCTGCAAGCCAACTTATATGACTTATTCATCCTATGTTACTTAAAACTACAGGTATAATAAACATCTGAAAAAGGAAACCTAACCAAGGGGTGGGGAAGGGTGGTCAGCACATGAGCTTCAACAATGTGAAGATGCAAAGTGCAGTACTTCAGAATGTGATGGGGGATGGAATGCAGTGGTAAACATGGCTTTAGAATGACAAAGTTGCGTGCAATTTTTAAAATACTGCAGGTATAAGATTTTGACCAGGTTGCAAATGTGGAATGCAGCAAAGACGCTGTCACAGGAAGTAGCTGGAACACATAATTTCAGAATGTGGCAATGACGCACAATTTTGGAATGTGGCAGTGATGCACAATTTTGGAACATAGTAGTGAGGTACAATTTCGGAATGTGCCAGTAATGAACAATTTTGGAATGCGGTGGTGACTCATGATTTCATAATGTGATGGTGACAAGCAATTTAGGAATGCAGCAGTGACACACAGTTTCAGAATGCAGTGGTGAAGCACAAGTGTTATTTTATTTATTTATTTATTAAATTCTCGGATTTCAAATACCTTTGAGCAGAAACTGCTCATTTACAAAGGTTCCACATCAAAGGATGAGGGTCAACATACATACAAAGGTAGTAAAAGAATGCACAATAAACAACCAAAACAACTAAAAGAAAAAATAAAGATACTCAGTTAACATACTTTGAGATAATATCCATATAACGAGCAGCCTCAGTAGGCAGCTGGCTGTGGTAACAATAAGAGATAGAGGGCACCATAGGCAGTTAGTATTGCAGGCGTGTGACCAGGACAGGAAGTTGGCAGACTAATGGGCCACTGTCCGATGGAGGTGGAAAATGTCTAGTACCAGTGGCAATTCGAAGCAGGAAAGGAATCAAAAGGAAGGCACGGTGCCAGGGGGAATGAGACTGGGTAAGGGTGGGCTGTGAGACATGAGTGAGCGGGGATGTGTTTAAAGAGATCTCTGTTCAGAGAAGCAGTCACATTGAGTGGTAGAGGTGAGGTAAAGTTTGAGGTTCCTTTTGAAGGGTCCAAGTGTAGTAGAGGAAAGTGCTTCTTTATTGAGGGAACTGAACCATTGAGTGGCTCTATAGATAAAGGACCACTGACACAAGAAGGTATGACATCTGGGAACCTGAAAGGTTAGAAAATGGGTACCACGTGTTTGTTGAGTGCCACTGTAGGTAGTAAGGAGTGAGCTAACACCAGGTGGCATGAGACCAAGGAGAATCTTTTTGGTAACTAAGCAGGTCTGGTATTGTATTCTGCTGAGTAGAGGTAGCCAGCTGGCCTGTGCATAGAGGTCACAGGTGTGAGTTTGTCAGGCCGCACCCATTAGTAATCTACAGGCTTTGTTGAGAGAAACTGAGATCCTGTGGAGGGCACATGTTGAGGCAAAACCATAGATGACTAGGCCGTAGTCAAAGATAGAGGTGATAGAGCTGTAGATGGCTAGTTTAAGGGCATCCGCAGGCATGCAGTGCTTGTGTTTGTGTAGTAGTCCAATCCGTACAGTATATTGGCGGTCTTGGCAACAGTGTCAATATGCCGAGTGTAGGAGAGGGTGCTATCCTGGGTAATACCAAGGTACTTGAACTCCTTGACATGTTTGAGTGGGTTCCCAGCATGGTTCTTGATGGTGAGAGACAGAGAGTTGTGCTTGCTCCATCAGTTACAGAAGGACATGGCTTTAGTCTTGCTGTAGTTCATGACAAGTTTATGAGAATTGAACCAGTCTTCGATGCACTTGAAGTCGAGCTGCAGCTGGGATTCAAGGACTGTAATGTCATGGTGGCAGGAAAACAGGACTGCATCATCTGCATATAGTAATATTTTTTGGTGGCAGGCAATGGGGAGATTGTTGATGAAGAGGGAGAAGAGTAGAGGACCCAGAATAGACCACTGGGGGACTCTGGTGCGGACCGGTTTTTCATCTAAAGAGATCCCTGCAATCCTTACACATTGGATCCGATTATCAAGATAGCTGCTGAACCATGGAAGGGCATCACTGGAGATCTCAATGGAAGACAGTTGCTTGAGCAGTAGGGGGTGATTAACTGTGTCGAATGCCTTGGTAAGGTCTATAAATACTGCCCCTCCCCAATGCCCTTTGTCAAGCATGGCATGGATGAAGGTTGTAAATTCAAGGAGTGCAGTGGTGGTGCTGTGCCCTTTTCTGAAGCCATGTTGCTCAGGGCACTGTACATTATTCTTATCCAGGAATTCAACTAGTTGGTCCGACACTATTCGCTCCAGTGCTTTAGATAGTGGGAGGAGGAGTGAGATAGGTCTGTAATTGGTGTGCAGAGTCCTATCTCCACTTTTGTGAACCGGTGTGACAGTGGCTTTCTTCCAGAGAGAGGGGAAATGGCCCAATCTAAGTGAGAGATTTAAGATCTTTTGTAAGTGGTTCTAAGATTTCATCAAGGACTTGTGCCAGCAGTTTCAGGTCAAGGGAGTCACCACTGTACCCTTGTTTGCCGATGGCCTTTTGAATGTATTTTCTAGCTACTTGTGGTTGGACCTCCTTAAAAAAATACTTTGGGGTTGTACATTCTAGTTGGGAGGTAACTTGGGAGGAGCTGGATGGGAGGTCGTCGAAAAAATTTGGTGGAAGGACACTGTCCAGGTTTGTAAATGCATTATTAAAAGTGCTGGTGATGGTACCTAGGTCGAGTGTAGGAGTGCCATGAAGGTTGAGCATAGTGAGTGGTGCTTTAGGATCCTTGCTTGTGAGTTCTTTCATTTTGTTCCAGAATTTGTTTCCCTGGCCACAAGAGTTGGTCAGAGCCTCTTTGTAATAGCTGCGTTTAGCATTCCGTATTTTACGAGTGCAATAATTTCTGGCTGCTTTGTATAATTGTATGTTAACTTGCATCGAGCACAGTGCCAGAGATGGTCTCTGTGCTTGAACAGAGTTAAAAGGTCAGTAGTAACCCAGAGGTTGGTCTGTCCTTTGACCTTCATCTTTTTCACTGGTGCATAGATGTGACAGGCTTCATTGAAACATTTGATAAATAGGTCCCAAGCTTTGTCAGTGTCACTGAGGGAGTCAAGCACTGCCCAGTTCAGCCTGGTTAGATGGGATTTTAACAGCTGGAGGTGCCCTTGTTTGATAACCCTGGCATAGATAAGCTTGGGAGGGGGCTTGTGGTATTTGTTTGACCAGGAACAGATGACAGGTGAGTGGTCACTTATTGTATCCGGGAGTATAGAAACATTGGAGATGTGTTCAGGGTGGTTAGATAGAATCCAGTCTAGAAGCATAAGGAAGTGTGTCCTATAGTTACACATAGTGAGGGCATTGACCAGTTGAGTGAGGTGATGCACCGCAGCTACATTCTTATAGGTAGCAGCCTCAGCGGAGAGCCATTTAATGTTAAAATCACCCATGATTATGGTTTCCGAATTATGTTGCTGGACCATTAGATATTCCATGATGCTATGGGAAGCCAGCAGTCTGGTCTCTTGGGGGTAGGTAAACTGAGATGACAGTTAGTTCCTTGTTATGTGCACCAAGGAGGATTTTGATTGTGAGGACCTGAGAGGAGTTACTCAGGCTAGGGGATGGGATGATGTGACCCATAAGGGTATCCTTAAGATAGATGGTGCAGCCCCTGCCCCATTTAGCAATCCTGTCTTACCTGAAATGCAGTAGCCGGGGATAGAGACTGAGGTATCAGGGATTTTAGGGTTTAGCCATGTTTTCACAACTGAAAGGATGTCAGGGTTGTGCTGTAGGATCCATGTTTGGAGGGAATCAAGTTTGTTGAGGATGCTGCAGGCATTGATGGATGCCATGGTGAGTGTCCCTGTCCTTCTGCTTGGTGCCACTGCTGGCTGCCAAGGTGGTCCTGGGTTGGGGTGAACATTTCCTGAGAGCAAGAGCAGAATAAGGAGAATTTGTAGGAGAAAGGATTTCAGCATCTTGCAGATACCTGGTGGTTAAGTCATAAGCCAAAAGAAATTATCAACAGCTGAGGTCCAGAGTCACAGAATGTGTTAGAATTCCTGAAGGTGATGAACTGTACCTGCGCATATGCAGGATGTGAAATCCTTTTGTCTGTCTGCTTCTTTGTCATTCAAAGAGGTTGTTGAAAAGCCCAAATACAGATCATGGAGCAAGTCAGATGAAAATATGGATTCAAGAAGGACCTAGAGTCACTGAGTTTGTCGGACTTAGTTGCTTATATTTTGCTTGGCATAGCTTCCAAAAAGTTGATTTTTAAATGAAAAATGCAGATACCTGGTGATGATGTTTTGCAGAAATCCAGTTCAGGAGACTTTCACGGATGTAGTGAGCAAGAATGGTATAGTTACTCCAAGCAGAAAACCATGTAAATCCACAAAAACTAAGATACAGACACAGACAAGCAGCCACCACACAGACCCAGGAAGTGGAGATAAGTTTGGACTGTAGTGGTTATGTGCAGGTTTGGTATGCAGTGGTGATGCACAATTTCAGAATGCAGCAGTGATGCACAATTTTGGAATGCAGTAGTGACACATAATTTCAGAATGTGACGGTGATGAAAAAATTACTTACCACAGTGATCTTGTTTCTTCTCATTGGAGTCTTGCCATGTTCTGACAATATGTAGTTAGTCCTTCCAGTTCAACTGCTCCTGAGAGGAAAGAGTTAACTCTATGATGAAGCATAGAATGTTGAGCTTGAGCCCAATTTTCAAACCTCTTTCCCTGGTAAATTATCTGTAACTATTAGATTCTTATGGGCATTTAATGACCTAAAACTAACTATTACTATAGTAAACCCATAAAAGCAAAAACCAACACCAACCACCTGGGTAAGAAGACTCAAGTTGAGAACCCAAGAAAAAAACACCCTACAATAATAATAATAGCAAGCTTAAGAACACAAATCCTCTCTGGTGCAGCACTGGCACATGCCATCCCCTAAATAAAGCTTTGGGGTTCTGTGAAGGGATGCAGGGAGGGAGGTCAGAATACAGCAAGACTCCATTAGAAGAAACAAGATTACTATGGTAAGTAATTTTTTCTTCAAACAACATTAAGTCTTGCTGTATTCTGTCAATATGCAGACTACCACGCAGTATCCCCTGGAGGGGAGGGGGATACAGAACATATATAGGGAACAAGTTCTGTAGTACTGCTGTGCCAAACCTGGCATCGCTCCTGGCTTGAGTGTCCAGGCAGTAATGTTTGGTGAATGTGGGAACAGTCTTCCAGGTGGCTGCTTTACAGATTTCCAAAAGGGGAATGTCCCTAGCTGCTGCTACAGAAGCAGATGTAGCTCTGATAGAGTGAGCCCTCAAGCCTGAGGGAGGCTGTCTGTCCAGTTTACTATAACAGAAATGAATAGAAGAGACAGTGCATCTAGCAATGCTCCTCTTGGTGGCAGGCTTTCCTTTGCCCACCTTTCCATAGGTAAAAAACAACTGAGAACAGTCATTTCAATAGGCTCTAGTTTGATCCAGATAATAACCAATGGCCCTCTTGACATCCAGAACTATGTAACCTTCTATCACCCAAGGAAGAATGGTCAGTGAAGAACACTGGAAGTGTCATTGTTTGATTAAGATGAAAGTCTGACACTACCCTGGAAAGAAATTTTCTATTTGTCTTGAGAACAACATTATCCCTGTGAAAGGAGATATAGTCAGATTCAGTGAGAGGGCTTTTTTAACACTAATCATCCTGGCAGATGTGATGGCTACAAGAAAAACAGTCTTCCAAGTCAAGTACTTAAGTTTGGCTGAAGATATGGGTTCAAAGGGTGCTGCATGAGCTGTGCAATGCTGACATTCAGATCCCAGGAAAGGGTGGGCTCTCTGAGAGGAAGGTTTATGTACAGCAATCCCTTGATGAACTTCTTAAAAACTAACTGAGATGCTAGGGAAGAAGCCTTGCCTGCAGAGAGGAAAGCAGACACAGCTGCCAAGTGAACCTTTAAAGTGGCAGGCTGAAGGCCCAAAGAATGCAGATGCACTAAATAGTCTAGTGTTTCAGGTATACCAGCTAAAGTAGGATCCAGACCTTTTTGAGAGCACAACATGGAGACTCTCTTCCTTTTGGAATTATAAGTCTTTCTGGTGGCAGGTTTTCTTTAAACCAGCAAAATCTCCACCACTCCCTGAGAAAATTGCAAGCTTGCATATTCTAACTCCTCAAAAGTCAGGCTTTGAGCCTGAGGGAGCTAAAGCTGAAGTACTAGATACTGTCCTGAGAGGAGGTCAGAAGATTGTGCCTCCTGGGAAGGCAGATCGGAGATGCCACCGATAGGGACATCAACAATGGGTACTAAGGATGTCTGGTCTAGTCTGGTGCAATAATTATGGTACAAGGCTGAGTCCTGATCTTTATCAGTACTCTGAGCAGAAGTGGAAAAGGAGGGAAAGCATATAGAAACCTGTTCTCCCATTCCAGCACTAGAGCATCTAGTGATTCAGATCCCAAGATTGGGGGTCTGCAGCAGAATTGGGGAAGCCAATGATTGTCTGCTGCTGTGAAAAGATCTATCTCAGGTGTGCCCCATTTCCTGAAGATTCCATGAAGTATTTGCTTGTTCAGAGATCACTTGCGGTGGCTCTGAGAGAGCCTGCTGAGAGGATCTGCTAGCACATTGTCCTTGCCTGTGAGATGCACTGCTATTAGAGAAACCTGTAGGGGAATAGCCAGACTCCAAATTTTCATGGCTTCTGTGCACAAAGCTGTGGACCTATAACCTTCAAGGTTGGATTACTGACCTATAAAGCCCTACACAATCAGGGACTGCTGTATCTGCAAGATCTCCCTACCCCCTACTGCCCCACTCATTCACTCCGATCCATCAATGAGGGATTGCTAGAGATTCCCAGGGTTCGTTGGAAGACATCTGGGGCACATGCATTCTTCTTCGCTGCCCCTGCCCTGGGAAATCTCTACCTCGTCAGATAAGAGGACGCCACCGTCACGAGCTTTAAATCGGAGCTCAAAACTTAGCTGTTTTTTAAAGCTTATGGAGAATAATTTTATTATTATTGTTCTAATGTACATTGTTTTAAATGTTTTTCTATTAGTATAGTGTTTGGGCTTTTCAAAAGCGTTCAAAATAAAATGTGCTTACTTACTTACTTACTTACTTACCTTGTCCCTCCTTGCTTGTTTTTGTAATACATGGTGGTGGTGTTGTCTGTTCTGACTTGCACCACCTTTCCCTGAACCTCCTTTGAGAGGGCCTGAAGGGCCAGGAACATAGCTCTGAGCTCCAGATGGGTAATGTGGAGAACAGACTCCTTCTCTCTAACCATGTCCCTTGAGCAGAGAGGCTTCCTAGGTGGGCTCCAAACCCCAGAAGGGAGGCATCTGTAGTGAGTGTGACAACCCACCTCTCCCTCTGGGCTGAAACAGCTTTTTGAGAGGTGTCTATCCTTGGGTATTCGCTGCCATCACCCAGTCTTTCCTTCCGGCACCTCTTTCAAGTGTACAGACTTGAATAATTAAACGTGCAATTGCACAAGTTAAAGTTTGGTAGTGTGTCTCTCTTGGATGGTGGATGCTACACAGAGTTTACCTCAGCTAGTGGAAAACAAATATTACCTTAGAAAAATTACATCACAGTCACAACTGTTGAGCAAATAAATAGCTTTTACTTAACAGAAAGTGCACTGAGCATTTACAGGATATATATTTACATCACAAGAGAATACCACTCATACATGAAAAGTAAACAAATGTTTTTAAATAACAGATGGCAAAAGAAGAAGGCTATTACTGAAATATTCTATCAATAAACTTACCCTTCCCTGTCCTTTCAAGAAACACTGGACTCTGTTCTAACTGCCAGCTCCCATGGACATACCTACAAGGTAGGCTCTAAACTTATGTTTTCCCTCCCAGCTTCCAAAGCACAAGAGACCCTTCTCTGCCTTTCAGAAGGTTATATACTCTGTGGAGAATAGGTCATTTCTATTCTCCCTTTAAATGCACCAACCAACTAACATGTATGTATTTAATTGTCCCAATCAGAGTGAACACCTATCAGTGACCAATTATATTCCCTTTTTTCCTTAAGTTTATATTTGAATGATCCAATCCATTCAAACTGCCCTGTGTTGGAGAAAGGAGACTACCTTCCTGAGATTGTCCTCCTCCAATCACCATTGGAGAGCTTGGACAAATGTCTGAGTCACTGGAATCAGCTTGGAAAGAGGATCCCTCTTATGGGACCAAAAGGACCTGAGATGAAACTGAATGTCCCTAATCTGAAACCTGGCTCCTGGGATCACTGTAGTGGATGCTGCCATGTGACCCAAAAGTTGGAGAAAATATCTGGCTGGCCAAGATACTAGTACCCTGAAGGAACCTGCCAGAGTGATTAATGAATTTACCTTTTGTTCTGGCAAAAAAAAGTTTTTGCCTAAACAGTGCCCAACTCTGCCCCTATTAAGGTGAGAACCTGGACTGGCTCTAGTACTGATCTGGACAAACTGAGAAGAAACCACAGACAGCTCAAGGCCTGTTGAGTTACTGACAAAGCTGCCCTGACCTGCTCTGGGGACTGTCCCACAATGAGCCAGTTGTCCAGATAGGAAGATACAGACACTCCCTGCTTTCTTAGGAATGTTACTAGCACTGGCCCTTCGGCGCAGCAGTGGGATTTCCACTTGCGACGCCGGCGACCCGGGTTCTGGAACAGATCCGGGTCATCGGAGGGCCGGCCGGGGGGAGTAGGATCGAGCATCCGCTGGACAGCTCTCCTTCTCCGGGGGGAGGGTGTGGGTAGCGCTCAGAGCACTGGGGACTCCTGGCAGAGGCTGGGAGTTCTCACGCAGCCGACACTTGATGTGGGGGGGGAGGCAGGGCAGACGTTGGCGTCATTGCACGTCCCGGCCACCTCTGGGGAGAAAAATGGAAAAAGAAGGCGGGCAGGACCACCGTTGGATGAAGCCCTCCCTGGAGAGCCTCGCATCGCCACCACCACTGCGGGACCCCAACCAGTCACAGTTCAGGGGTCATGAAGGTGGCCTGTGACCCCACCCTCCAGGGGGTAAGCCGGGGGTGACCGAGGGTCCTCTGCAGCTATAGGTCGTGGTAGAGGTCTCTGGGGGCCGTGACCAGGGTGGAGGATGTAGACGGTGGCCCTGCCAGGATAAAGGGCAAATAAAAAAGGAATGTTACTAACAATGCTAGACATTTTGTGAAAGTTCTGAGGGCAGAAGAAAGGCCAAAGGGCATAGCTCTGAACTGATAATGGCCTGAGGGTAACTTGAACCGTAGGTACTTTCTATGGAAGCCCCTGATTGGTATGTGGAAATAAGCATCCTTGAGGTCCAGGGAGGCTAACCAGTCTCCTGGCCTCAAAAGAGAGAAGAATAGTGCCCAGAGTCACCTTTCTGAACTTGGGTTTTGTAAGATGTCTGTTTCAATACCTGAGGTTTAGGATGGGCAGCCACTCCCCTGTCTTTTTTGGGGGAAAGAAAGTACCTTGAGTACAACTCTTTTCCCTTGAATAAGATGGGAACCTGCTCCACCACTTTTAGAAGCTTAGCAAAGAAGAGACTTCTGCCTCTAAGGCAACTGTATCCAGCTGGCTGGCAGGCTTGAAGGATCTTGTTCTGGTCTTGGTGAATCTTTTGAAATTTAGAGCAAGTCCTTGTCTCACCACCTCCAGGACCCACCTGTCTGTACTGTAGTGACAGATTTCCAGGCCTGGAGGAAGTAAGCCAGCCTTCCCCCCTACTGGGATAGGGTAGGTGGCCAGAACTGACACATCAGGGTGTCTGTTTGGCAAGGGTTCTAAGTTGGGAGGTGGATGCAGCCCTGTTCATCCCTCTCCCTCTGAAGAAACCCCTCTGTTGAAAAGTAGAAGAGGCTTGTGTTTGGTAGAAAGGCCTTTGAAAAGGCCTACCCCTGCCAGCCCTAGACTGCTGCTTCTAAGGAGTAGCCAATTTATCTTTTGCCACTGCACTCCTGTAAGTGGTCCTATACTCATCCATCATTTTCATATACATCTCTGTTTGCTCCCGAGAGAGTTTTGGGTGACAGAAAAATCCATGACCTTGGCCTGGGTATCCTGAGAAAATTGGTACATCTGAGCCAAGCAAATCTCCGCAGGGAGACAGATGTAGCCATGACCCTAGATGGTACATCATTAGAGTCCACAACAGCATGAAACTGCACTTTGGATGCCTTAGTTCCATCTGAAGCCACCTCCTCCCACTCCTTGGCCAGCTTGGTGGGGGCATCTTTGGCTATGTCTAAGATAGATTCCCATCTGGGCTTTTGGTACCTAGCCACATATGCCATGTAGAAAGCCTGCCTGAGTCCCAAGAAGAGTGACAGGTACTGCTTCTTTGCCATAGCATCCACCTTCCTGGAGTCCTTATCTTGGGGGGGGTGAAGCCAAGGGAATGTTAGCCTTATCATAGGCTACAGCCTGCACAACCCCAACATGGCTGCAATCATTGTACATGAACTCCATACCTGTACCTGACAGTGTATACCTTCTGCCCATCTTCTTATCCACAGGTGGTAGGGAAGTAGGCAATTGCAGAATTCAATATGTTTGTTTCCTCAAGGATTTATGTAAGGGAATAGACAGCCTTTTGGACTCTGGGACTTCCATCATTTCAATAAAGTCAGGTTCCTCTTCCTCCTCAGATGCCTCCACACATACCTCTCAACCTCCTGCCTCATAAATCAGGGACAAGGTTTAAAAAAATCAGGGACAAAGGACCAAAATCAGGGACACTTCTTCAAAATTGGAGATATCCACTCAGGAAGCTGGTAGAACAAAGGGCTTAGTGTAAAATACATTTTCTAAAGAAGAACAAGTCTGTAACTTTAAAGTTTGACGTTAGTTTGTGCTTATAACCCCTGCTGTTTGGTCATGGAAACACAATTTTTAGGAGGGACAGAGTAAAATTTTGAGGCAAAATCAGGGATATCCCTGAAAATCAGGGACAGTTGAGAGGTATGCCTCCACAGTAGACAGCTGTAGAGTGTTAGCCACTTTCTTATAGAAAGAAAAGTGTGAGGGGGACTCAGCCAGTCTGGGAGGTGAAACTGATTCAGGCCTATCTGGGGAGATGTTAGGCTCCACTGGTTCATCGAGCCTTCTTCTTCTTCTTCTTCTTCTTCTTCTTCTTCTTCTTCTTCTTCTTCTTCTTCTTCTTCTTCTTCTTCTCCTCCTTCTCCTTTTGCTTCTCCTTCTTCTTCTTCTTCTTTTTCCTCTCCTTCCCATTCCATTTCATTTCATAGTAGGCTTCCGGATCATATTCCAAAGTGAGCTGAACCAACCCAACCGACCGACAAGGAGTATGCGTCTGTCTGAATTGAAGCGATTGCACAATTTATATCGCTGTCGCTATTTTATCCATGGTTGGGATCGGGGACTTCAGATCCTAACCAGATGACTTTCTTTTCTTTTTTGCAGGAACTGAAGTATCAGTATTGGCCTTTCTCTTGCCTGAGTAGGTATCACCCTGGTCAGAAGTCACCTCCTCTGATTCGGTTGAACCTGAACCAGGCTGACCATCGGGGTCAGTGGATTGTTTGGCCATCCTTTCCTTCAACTGGGCTAAATGCTTATCCAGTGTGATTTTAGAAAAGTTGACACAAATTTGGCAGTCTGTTTTTAGGTGGTTAAGCCCCAGACAATACACACAGATGAGGTGGGGATCAGCTTTTGCAAAAGCCTCCCCACACTCTGTGCAGTGCTGAAACTCAGTGGGTCTAGTCTTTCTCTTGGGTTTCTCAGACATAGCACTTGCCCAGGTTACCCTAAGTGGTGGTTAAGCTGAGTAACAAAAAACCTTCAGTTACCAACCCGATCAAGGGTTGTGGAAAAAACCTAAAAACTTGTTTTTTAGGTGACCGAAGGTCGCCAGTACCCAAACTCAAATAAATTCAAACAAAAACAATCACAATATATCAGTTCCCCACTGGACCGACCAATGAAGAACCAAAACTTACCCCAAACTGTCTATCTAACCTATACTACCTGTACTGTAGATAGAGGTTTGAAGAACCAAAGGAAAAGATTAATAATGGTTTAGAAACCAGATGGAAAACTACCAGTGAACTGAAGCAGTGAAGAAGAATCTCTAGAGCATCTTCAGTTAGGCGGAGTAAAGAATCTGATGGTTACAGAGAATGCACCAGGGAAAGGGGTTTGAAAACTGAGCTCGAGCTCAATGTTCTTTGCTTCTGCATAGAGTTAACTCATTCCTTTCTGGAGCAGTGGAACTGGAAGGGCTAACTGCATATTGTCAGAATACAGGAAGACTTCATGTTGGTTGAAGCACAGGTTCAGAATGCAGTATTGATGCACAGTTTTGGACAGTGGCATCATGCCCATAGGGCCTGAGGGGGCATGTGCACCCCAATATTGTTGTAAAAAAAAAGTTAGTATTTAATTTTTTTAATGGTACCACAGGCTGCAAAAAAACTGTGTTTTTCAATTTCTTTTTGGTGGGTGCTGGGGGTTGGGGGTTGCGATTCTTCTGAATCGACTGCTGTGTGGGAAGACTGAGTCTGAGAACTTCAGAACAGTTTAAAAAAAGGTTTTTGCTCACATTGTGCTGGTGACTAGCTTCAGTGCTGAGTGCCTGTGAACAGAGAGAGGGAGATACAGTCACAACAGGCACTGTGATTGGTTGCAGCCTGGTAGTTGCCACCAATCAAGTGTTTTCACATTGGAGGCATGAGGAAATAGCTTGAGTGGCAAATTGGTTCATCCCTGATCTTCTCTTGGTTGAGCGGCAAGCTACATTTTCAGTCTGACCTCCCTCACCTGACAATTGGATTTGAAAGATGCATTCAGACCTATTATCAAGTCAGCTGTCTGCAGTAAGAGAGCCCACTCAGTCGGTTGGTGACTTTATCCTTCTGAGACCACAGTGAAGTTTCTGGCTGCCTGCTTCCTAGTTTAAAAAGGTCAGCATTCCTACCCACACTAGCTGCAGAGCAATTTGACAAGGTCTACTGTACGTGATGGCAGAGGGGTCAGGGAAGGTGTCTTTGTGGATCTTTGTAAAACGGAGCAGGAGCTAGGATTCCTTATGGAGCACAGGCTTGGATTAACCACACGGCAGAAGAGGCAGGCAGGCAGTTGAAGAAGTTTGAGGGGCCATGTGGGGGAATAAGATGTTAATATTGTTGCTTATTTTAAATACAAACAATATTAAAACATCCTATTTCCCCCACAATCAACCTTTCAAATTATGACAATAAAATGAAGCTAAAATTAAAATTAATTAGCCCATAACATTAGAAAAAGAAGAAACTAGACATTCTACTGAGTAAGGAGTCTGATAATAGTGGCTCTGCAGGTATTTTTTTTAGCTTTTTTTTTTTTTAGGTCTGCCAGTTCCTTTAGTAGCCAGGTCACTCAGAGATGACCGGGGGCTGTTGGACTGTTGGGCTACTTGCAGTGATGACAACAAAAGGATGGACTTCAGGTGGGAAAATAATTGTACCACTGCCTGTCCAGAGTGGATCCGGTCTTTCTCTCATTTCAGGTGCAGCACAGTGGAGTGGGGACTCTATTCCGGGAGTTTCTAGAATAACGGACTGGGACCATTGGGGGAGTTATTGGGGGGGGGCTTGGCATTTAACAATGGTGTACATGTGATGGGTTGTTATACTGTATGTTGAGGCTTTTTTGAGTATGGAATTCCATACTCTGTAAAACATCATTCTGTTTCAGCAGCGATGTTCATACTACAGCAGAATGCCTTTTCATTCTGCTGCAATATAGTCATCCAACAGTTGTGCCCTCGGTAGCACTATAGCCAAGTACACGCTCTTGTCATTTAAAAAAAAAAGTAAACAGTAAAGGCGCTCAGTCAATAGTGAAAAGGATGACTGTGACCTGGATTTGTTGCAGGGTATGTCATTGGGGAATACAGTTCAGAGGGCAGAGGGTGGTTGCAGTGTGGCCCAGAAACAAGCAGCAACTAATTGGGCAGGCAGATGACGGAGTAGTACAGATGGAAGAGGGTGACTGCTGCAATCACAAACTGAGTTATAATGATTTTTTCCATATTCATCAAACTGCATTTCCTCTAGCAAACTTAAAAAAAAAAAGGCTTGTTGCATAGTTTCTTTCACCATACACTATATAAAATCTATAGCGAGCCCACAGCAGGCAGAACAAAGACCACACGGACACTAACTCATCTTCTGGATGCCATTAGGCCAGGATCGGCAGCAGCATGGTAGGCAACATACAGTAAAAGCAGAGGAAGTGTTTTTCTCCTAGTCCACTAAAGGGCTTCTTTGAGTTGGTACTTGATGGGGGGAGGTTGTTTTGTGTAATCACATGCAGAGTTGGATGCAGAATTGGAACTTCTGAGTCCAGTGCCCTAGCTGGTGTCAAAATGGAATAAGGAATCAGAATCTGAAGTTCTGATCATCTGACATAGCACAACAGAACTGAATCAGCAGGTTCTAAACAACCCTAGTCTGATGACTTTGAATGTATTTCATGTTTAAAAAATGGGTCTTTTTATCTTAAAAATGGATTCCTCTATTTGAAAAGTGAAACTTCTCACCACTTCAAATGCTGGTTATGAGGTCCTGTTAAGGTTATGAGAGGTCCTCAGTGTAATGAAATAATTGTGTTGGCAGTCAGAGGCAAATGACAGCCATTGTAATCTATTATGTAGCATGCCCACTGCATTTAATCAGCAGTACAGCCAAATTCAGTCAGATCAAAGCATACTGGGATTGTTGTGATCTGACCAGATTCTTTGCCACTGGTTGAATCATGTGTTATTTTTATTTGTTTATTTGTTTAATTTTTTAGAGGAACTTTTATTCTTCCAGTCAGTAGCCTCCACTCTGGCTTTGGCAACTACCCAGTCCTGTTAGACAGCCAATCCCAAGTCCTCTGTGGATTTACCTTCATGGCAAGAGTGCCCCCTCTGGGTCAGGCTTTTGTATGGGAGCCCAGCAGGTGTCACAAGGTCCAAGTGTACAGGCAATGTCATTCTAGCCAGCCACCATTTTCCATCTGCATTTTTCCCTTCCCCTTTCTAGGGCATCACCAGGGTCTGCAAACATGTTTACAGTTAAATTTAGTGTACTTTAATGACCTTCTCTCATTCAAGATTAAGACAGAGATGACTTCTGATCCCAAAAATTCCATTTTTCTACAAATAACTTTTTGATTAGGAACATACATACTGTAAGTGGGGTCAAAGAAATGTCAGGTCCCAGTCTGAACCCATTTCCAGGCTCCCAAATATATAGGGATGCCTGTATTTTACAAGGGTTTGGAGCCATCTACAGGGAAATTCTTCCCTTAGACTTGCATTGGTTATATAAGGAAAACAGATCGATTAATCTTCCATAGAAAATAATGTGATCTACAGGGAAAACATGAGAACATCACCCTGGAGCTACAGAAAAATGCAAAATTAATCGAGGACCACTGCGTTTCTCTGCACTGCTGCTCTAAACCATTTTTTTTAAACACACTAAGGTAAATATGGCTTGTATATCAAAGCTGAATGTATGGAAATCATAAAGGTTTACAGATAGTTAAGGACTCGCAAACACATGATAACTACAGCGAAACCTACTGATGATGCTAAAATGACTTCCTTCAGTGTTTCTTTCCCATGCTCAGAAGTAGAGGTGCCTATTCTAAAATAGGTCAGAGGATCGCTGCTTTATTCTGTTAAAATTTATATTCTCTGTTGTCTTCACTAGCTGGTTTTGTGTGAAAGATTGTGTATGAGTAGTCATACACAAACAAGGATACTCTTGTATCTCAAGGTTCCCTTGATAACAAAGCACCTCTTGAGCTGTGCTCTCGAGGTCATCTGTTACCAAGAAAACCTCTCGATACAAGAATTTCCTTGTTGTGTATGACTGCTCATACACAACCCTCTATATTTTTATTATTTATGTCTTCTTACTTACATTACTGTGACTGTATTTGTACACTGTGAACTTTTTATTGTTAAAATCTACCCTTCCCATGGTCAAACCTGGGAATGAACTGATGTTCATTCACTGTGCTTTACCAAAGGACAGAATTTTACATAAATAAAAACACGACAGATGACGTATCATTATTATTTAAATATAACATTTATAGTTGACTATAATGAAATGAAAATTGAAATGGTGAATTCCTATCATTTAGAAGTTAATAAATCAGCTACAAGTGGACTAAGTAATTGTGTGATTAATATGTGGTAAAACTGAACTTGCGCATTTTGTGAGTCTTTCATGATAAGACTCAGAACATGCACAAGTTCTTACCTTTTGCATTAATTTTTTTAAGCATTAGTAACACTGTAAGTAGAATGAGCAAAGGACAAAAACAATTGATCATTCCTCTAATCTACATCAATATTATAGCACTTACAGTAGCTTGTTGGGAACAGCTTTATGGACTGCTAAAAGTCACCAAGATGTAACATTTGGCCTCCATTTTTCAAAATTTTCCTGGGGGAGCATGCCCCCATACCCCCTGGAGAGACTGAGATTTTGTGCCCCTCCAGAATTTCTGACTGCATGATGCCCCTGATTTTGGAATGTCGTGGTGACTCACAATTTCAGAATGTGGTGGTGATGCACAATTTCAGAATGGAGCAGTGATGCACAGTTTCAGAATGTGACAGTGATGCACAAGTTCTGAATGTGGCAGTGATACAGTTTTGGAATGTGACAGTGATGCATCATTTTGGAATGTGGTGGTGCTGCAAAGGTTCAGCGTGCAGCAGTAACACACAATTTTGAAGTGTAGCAGTGATGCACAATTTCAGAATGTGGCGGTGATGAACAGTTTCAGAATGTGGTGCTGACATACAGTTTCAGAATTTGGTGGTGATGAATAATTTCAGAATGAGGTAGTGATGCATAGGTTCAGAATATGGCAGTGATGCACGATTTTGGAATGTGGTGATGATGCACAATTTTAAAATGTGGCGGTAACATACAATTTCAGAATGTGGTAGTGATGCATTGTTTCAGAAATGGTGGTGATGCATAGTTTCAGAATGTGGTGGTGACGTTTAGTTTCAGAATATGGTGGTGATGATCAGTTTCAGAATGTGGTAGTGATGCTCAATGTTGGAATGTGATGGTGATGCATAATTTTGGAATGTGGCGTCACAGAATTTGGGAACATGGCAGTGAACATTTTTGGAATGTGGCATTGAAACACAATGTAATGGGGATATGCAACTATTTAACTTAGCAGGGATGTGAAGTTTGAGAATCGGGAAGGGATACGCAATTTCTAAATGTAGCGGGGATGCCTAATTTCAGAATGTGGCTGGGACGCATAATGTTGGAATGCGACGCACAATTTTGAAATATGGTGAGTGTGTACAATTCTGAAATGTGGCAGGGACAAGCAATTTCAGAATAAATGAGGTGTCCAGTCATATTCTGAGAGTGTGCATCCCCCACTATGTTTCAAAAGTGTCTGTAACCATCAAATTCTTCGATGTGTATCCCTGTCGAATTCCAAGACTGATTGTCCCACCACATTCTGAGATTGCATGTCGCCCCCCCAACATTTTAAAATTGTGCACCAAATTGACATTATATTCCTTCTTTCAGTGCTGCATTCCAAAACCACTTTCTGACATATTCTAAAGTACATTGCCGTGCATCTGAACATTCTGGAAATGCAAGCATTGCAGCCTGAGCCTACCCAATGTCATTTTTTTTAAAGGATTACTATAGCTACAGTTTCTTAAACTTTGAGAAGCAGGTCTTATAAGGTTGCTGACAGGGAGGAATAGATTGTGAGTTCAAGAGATTACATCATCTGTGGCTTTTCACTGAAACTGGCTTTTCTGAATTGGTGGTGAAATCAAGGTTACAAAACAGCTCATAACTTTCAAACAAAGTAATGCAGAAACCTAGTTTTTGGTATGAGATTAATTGGGGGTATACTTATTCTAATTCTGCAATGTAACACCTTTGGTGGGATTCTCTCTTTAAACTCTAATTCCTTTGTCTTTTTTTTGTCCTGGAAGTGTGGGTTATGCATTTGCCTATGATAAAGGCTTTTGAGTGCATTTCACCTAACAGCAGCAGACATGCCCGATGGCTTACTGTATGTGAGAAATTCAGTGATATCATTGAAAAGTTAGGAACAAAATGAGAGGTCCTTTGGGACAGCTGAGTTGAACTGCCACTTCCTAGCTGGTGTGGTCTGATTTGATTTGATACAAGTTTATTTTTATATAGGATACATAATGTTAGGGTTTTATTTCTAATTTCAACATTGCCCTGTGCAAAAAAATCGTTATCTACATACATAAGTACAGTTCACAAATCACATGTCATGGTAACACAACATACATATGAAATCATTTGATTAAAAACAATTGCATGAAAAATGTAAGTATTCTTTCAAAAGAACTTTAAAAGCTGGATACGTTTGTATTAGGCAATAACTTTCAATGCCTAGCTATGCTCATTTGTAAAGTGGAATCCCTCATTCTGTTATGTTGTGTGAAATTGAAAAATTTTGCCTGGTGAAATATTTTGCACAATTATGTAATTATGCAACATCTTTCACTTTGGCGAAATTAAATTTCACCTGGGTTTTTTATTTTGTGTAATTGCAAAATATCTCATAAAATGCTTTGGTTGACCTATTCTGCCCAGTCATGCTTAAATTCCACCTTGTTGCAAAAATGTTGCCATTGTAACTTTTGATTTCACTGCCGAAGTTTTACTCCAAAAGATAAATTTGCAATTCATTATAGGTAAATATGTCAAATATCATGTTGTGGTTGTTTATAGGTCAGCCAGTTGACTGTTGAGACAGAGACCAGTATATTGTGAAGTATCAGAACCAATAAAGACTTTTAAAACCTATTCAAAACTTGTTTTTGAGAGCTAATTGCTCCCAGATATAAAGTTTATTCAAAGTACTGATAGGGAACATTTTCAAATTTTGTGGATTTTTGCAGAATACTTAATTAGGTTCTCCTTTTTTCTGTGTCTTTGAAGGAGTTGAGTGGGGTAGGGTAGGTGTGTAAAACCAGTGGATGCTATTTCTAGCCTTTTACAAACAGATTTTTCACAAATTATGAGTGGTTTACTGTTAGTTCTTACTAATTTTCTTATATCTTGGCAAGTATTTTTTTCTTTCACTGAAAATTAACTCTGTCCTGAGAGTTCTGGCTGATGTTGACAAGTGTTATATACCATTCTCCTGCTGTTAGTTGTGAATCCTAAAGTTTTGATCACACAGTGCTGATTTTTGTTTATTTGTGGTTAGTTCTGTTTGTTGAAATGTTAACTTGTGTCACTTACACTGTGAAAATCAACAGTTTTATATTTTTTTTATGGAAACTTAAATACTTTTGGTTGATCACTTGAACTTGTACATTTACAGTTTCACTGCTTTGGTGAATTGCTCCCCTGTATTTTATTGCTGGAGTTTGCCTCTGCACAAGTGCACATTAAAATGTAGGTGTGCTGTGTACATGCAGAATGCATACCACATGTTTAATTGTCCAATGCTTCCATGTAGCTCACATACACAAAGTGATCCTAAGTGAACTAGGTCTGAAAAGCAAATCAGCTTTGCATGCTGCAAGCTTGACATGTGCACAGTAGGTAAGCTAGTGAGAACATCTAAAAATTAAATCAGGTTTGCAAGTTTTATGCTTGACAGGAGTGCAGCATTTAAGCTGGAGTGAGCACCATTTAAACAAGTGTTTGACTCATTTATTTATTGGTTTAATTTCTTTTTTAAAAAAGTATCTAAGAATCAGTAGCAGGATTTTTAGGACAGTAAATTAATAAAAAGGGAACTAGGAGAGCTTCAGTAACACGCAAGCAGTGGAATAGCAGTATAATTGCAGTATAATGTGCAGTGCCTGTGGAGCAGCCATATTCAGGCAGACCTTCTGGACACTGAGGTGCTGCCCTATCTGCATGCATCTCTCTGGACTGCGGGATGAGGTAGCCAGACTCAGAGTTGAAGTAAACTGGGTCAAGAGTACCATCACCCCTATCTAGAGACCACCCAGTCCAATGCAACTGCCTCAAAGGATGCCAAGAATGAGGAGCACTTGAGTGACAGTGGGCTCAGGGAGGGTTAGAGCAGTCAGGCAGAGGCACATCGCAGATCCTATTCCACTTAAGAACTCATATGACACACTGGCAAATGGGGACAACCAAATAGAGGTACCCAGAGAAGTGGAAGGAAAAGATGTGAAAGTTAGTCAAGGAGGTGAAATTAGCAGGGAGAGCAGTGGACCCCAGATGAGGAAGAAGTGAATCCTGGTGGGGGACTCCATCATAAGTGGGATCCAGCTAGGAACACAGGAGAGGGATGACAGGGAGGTGAGGTGCCTACCAGGTGCCACGGCATGGAGGGATGGAAGGAAGATCCTGGGGATCACTGGGAAGGCAAGATGGGTGGGTGAACTGGATGTCATTACCCACCTAGGTACTAATGACCTGGCAAATGGGGAGCCAGAGGAAGTTCAGGAAGAGTTTAGGAAACTGGGGAGGGGTATCAAGCAAGTAACCACTTCTGTCACTTTTTCAGAAGTACTACCTGTGAAAAGCAAGGGAGAGCATAGGGGTGCATGCATCAGGAACCTTAACTCATGGTTGAAGAATTGGTGCTGTGAGGAAAGGTTTGGATTCATTGGTGACTGGGGACCCACCTGGAGGGATGGAGGCCTGTTCAAGCCTGACGGCCTGCATCCATCCTGGAGGGGAATCCAAGCACTCAATCATAAGTCTAAATGCAACATTGACAAGCATTTAAACTAGCAAAGGGGGGGGTGGCAAGCCAGTAAGGAGGGTACCTACTTGCTCATCCCCCCACAGCTAGCAGTGAAACCAGTGAACCGGAGGAGTGGCTGTCTCTACAAAGCAGTGTGCAAAAGATGCATATTAGCACCCAAAAGGTGGCTAGGCAGAAAAGGGGCAACATTCAGGAGAATGGCAGACAGCAAGGAGAACCAGGGATAAAGGACAACCAAGGAAGGGGCTGGAGTAGAACAGTGAAACAGTCAAGGGAGATAAAATCATGGAAAGCCATGTGTGCCAATGCCAGGAGCCTTAGCAACAAGATGGAAGATCTGGAGGCTGTCATGGTGCAGTCAGACCTGGACATTGTGGCCATCACTGAAACCTGGTGTAATGATAACGATGACTGGGAGATGGCAATACCTGGCTACAATATATTCAGAAGAGACAGGGCAGGTAGGAAGGGAGGAGGAGTGGCACTGTATGTGAAAAATTACATAATGACCACAGAGATCCTGGAGGAACAAAATGGGGGAGAGATACTGTGGGATAAGCTGGAAAGGAAAATAGGGCCAGCCCTCTGCACAGGTGTGGTCAATAGACCACCAGCCCAGGAGGAAGAAACAGATAGGGGGCTGATGCTAGCCATCCTAAGGATGGCAGACAAGGCTGAGGTAGTACTGGTTGGAGACTTCAATATTCCAGACATTGACTGGAGCATAGATACATAGATACATAGACAGTGTCGGCAGATAAGGGCCTATGTCCCACCCGATCTGCCCATTTGAGCTTGTAAGTTCAGTTGTTTTCCTAGAAGTCTGCTGCCCCTTACCTCTGACCTCCAGAATTCCTTCATGTCTATCCCATGCATTCTTAAATCCCGTGATTGTTTCAGCCCCCACCACTTCCTCTGGCAGGGTGTTCTACTTTTCCACCACCCGTTCTGTGAAGAAATTCTTTTCATGTTTCCTCTGAATTGTCCTCCTCCAACTTCATCCATGCCTCTAGTCTGGAACATCTTTTTGCTTAAAATAGTGTTTTCCTGCACCCTGTTCCTCCCTGTAAGATACTTGTATGTCTCTATCATATCCCTCTCTCCTCTCTCCTCCAGGGAGTACATGTTCAGTTCCTTCAACCTGTCTTCATAGAACTTGTGATGCAATCCATGCACCATCTTTGTTGCCCTCCTCTGAACCTCTCTACCCTGTCTATGTCCTTATGTAGGTATGGTCTCCAGAACTGTACACTGTACTTCAGGTGGAGCCTCACTAGTGTCTTGTATAGCAGAATTCTGACCTCCCTTTTCCTGCTGGTGATGCCCCTGCCTATATCCCAGCATCCTATTTGCTTTACCTGCTGCCTTGTCACACTTTTTCCCTACTTTGAGGTCATCAGAGATGACAACCCCAAGATCACTTTCCTGCTTGGTGCATGCTATATCCTTTCCCCCCAACTGATATATTGTGCCAGGGTTTTTGTGCCCCATATGTATTATCTTGCACTTCTTTGCATTGAATTTCAACTGCCAAACCCCTGACCATTCTTCAAGTTTCTGCAGCATCTCAGTAGCAGCATCAGCTAGGAGCAGATTTATCCTGGATTCCCTTCAGGGAGCCTTCCTCAAGCAACTGGTCATGGAACCATCTCAGCAGAAGGCAATACTGGACCGTGTGCTTGCAAACAGGGACAGTGTGATGGGGGTAACAGTGGGGGAGCACCTGGGGAACAGTGACCACCAGTCACTGTGGTTTGAAATCACAGAAAGAGCAGAACCAAACCACAAAAAAACACGTATCCTGGATTTTAGGTGGGGCAGACTTTGGGAAAATTGGGAGATACTTGAAAGAGGTATTAAGGGGAATGGAGCAGGAATCAGGGGTTGAGGAACAGTGGGCAGTATTTAAAATGGGGATTACAAGAGAAACAGAATTATGCATTAAACAGGTTAGCAAGAGGAAAAGGAAGATGAGACCATTATGGTTTTCCAAAGAGGTAGCAAAGAAAGTAAAAGCCAAAAAGATTGCATTCAGACAATGCAAAAAGACACAGGCAGAAGGGGATAGGGAGAAGTAACAGGAGAAGCAAAGGGAGGCATGGAGGTCAGTAAGGGAAGCCAAAGCTCAGACAGAAGAGTACATTGCAAAATCAGGGGGTAGAGGGAACAAAACCTTTTACAGGTACATAAGTGAAAAAAGAAAGGGAACGGGAGGGATAGTGAGACTGAAGGGGGAGGATGGGGGCCACGTGGAAGATGACAACAGTAAAGCTGACAAATTGAACAGGTATTTCTGCTTAGTCTTTTCTGAGGAAGAGGAGGGTAATGGGTCTGAAGGGAGAACAAGGGGTGAGAATGGTGCAGAAATAGACATAAATCCCTTTACACGAGAAAGGGTCCTGAAGGAACTGGAAGTAATAAGAATTGATAAAGCAATAGGGCCAGATGGGGTGCTCCCCAGAGTCCTTAAAGAACTAAGAGAAGTGGTGGTTGAACCTCTGGCTATCCTGTTTAGCCAATCACTGGAAACAGGGGAGGTACCCAAAGACTGGAGGACAGCAGATGTAGTCCCCTTATACAAAAGTGGGAACAAAGAGGAAGCAGGGAACTACAGACTGGTCAGCCTCACCTTGGTAGTGGGGAAGATCATGGAAGCACTACTGAAGGAGAGATTGATGGAACATCTGGTTGTCAGTGGACTACAGGACAAAAGGCAGCATGATTTCAGCAGGGGGACATCATGTCAGACCAACTTCATTGACTTTTTTCACTGGGTGACTAGGGAGGTGGATCAGGGGAGGGCAGTGGACATGGCCTATCTGAACTTTAGCAAGGCCTTTGATACTGTGCCACATAGAAGACTATTACATAAACTGGGGAATATGGGTGTGGGCAGGACAGTAGTGTGGTGAGTAGGTAACTGGCTGGGTGGCAGGACACAGAGAGTGGTGGTAAATGGCTGTCACTCCACAGAGGGAAGAGTGACCAGTGGGGTACCACAGGGATCAGTGCTGGGACTTGTCCTATTCAACATCTTCATCAGTGACATTGCGCAGGACCTAGAAGGCAGAATTTCATTGTTCACTGATGACACAAAGCTCTGTAACAGAGTAGACACACCAGAGAGTGTAGACAGAATGAGAAGGGACCTGCAGAAACTTGAAGAATAGTCAGGGGTTTGGCAGTTGAAATTTAATGCAAAGAAGTGCAAGATAATGCATATGGGGCACAAAAACCCTAGCACAATATATTGGTTTGGGGCTGAGGATATAGCATGCACCAAGCAGGAAAGGGATCTTGAGGTTATCATTTCTGATGACCTCAAGGTAGGGAAACAGTGTGACAAGGCATCAGGTAAAGCAAATAGGATGCTGGGATGCATAGGCAGGGGCATCACCAGCAGGAAAAGGGAGGTCATAATTCCACTATACAAGACACTAGTGAGGCCCCACCTGGAGTAAAGTGTACAGTTCTGGGGACCTTACCTATGTAAGGACATAGACAGGGTAGAGAAGGTTCAGAGGAGGGCAACAAAGATGGTACATGGATTGCATCACAGGTCCTGTGATGACAGGATGAAGGAACTGAATATGTACTCCCTGGAGGAGAGGAGGAAGAGAGGGGATATGATAGAGACATACAAGTATCTTACAGGGAGAAACAGGGTGCAGGAATATACTATTTTTAAGTGAAAAAGATGTTCTAGGACTATAGGGCATGGGATGAAGTTGGAGGGAGGACAATTCAGAATACGTGTGAGGAAGAATTTCTTCACAGAATGGGTGGTGGGCAAGTGGAACACCCTGCCAGAGGAAGTGGTGGGGGCTGAAACAATCACCAGATTTAAGAATGCATGGGATAGACATAAAAGAATTCTGGAGGTCAGGGGTAAGGGGCAACAGACTTCTAGGAAAACATAAACTGAAGTTACAAGCTCAAATGGGCAGACTGGGAGGGCCATAGACCCTTATCTGCCAACACTGTCTATGTATCTATGTATATCAGGTTCTGATGCTGCACACTTGCCACGTGAATAGCAGCTAAGTTGGTACAAATCTCATCTAAAAAACACATCAGTTACTATGTCTTATACTACCTGCCAGCAATTAGGGACATTAAAATATTTTTTTATTTGGATTCCCATAAAAAGTAGGATAATTTATTAATTCTGATCTTTTTGCAAGTTATTTAATGGCTTCTGATTTTTGTCATTAAATCACCATTAATTTTTAAAGTATTGTTTGTTTACTGCATTAAATACCTAGGATATAGCCAGTCAACATCCCCATTCTATATGTATGAAGAGGGGCCTCTGTGTTCTGAAGCCTATCCTTTTTGTTTTGGACCGTGTATATCCCTTATGCATGTTTTGTGCTACAAATGTGTTTCTCCATGACATTTCATCTCACTTACTTTCCCTTTGTCATTCTGTATTGAGCATATACACTACAAGTATGCCCAGCACTCTTTGTGCTAAGTAGGGTCTTGGAAGCAAGCACCATACCTCATATTTGTTATTGAAATGAGAGACACAGACACTCAAAATGGGGGACAATGAGGGGCACTAACCCACATCATGATCAGGACACATCATGAAACATGGAGATACAGTACCTCAGAATGCAGTGGAAACGATTACATTAGCACCTGAGAATAAATTTCTACCATTAAGCAGTGGTGCCATTTAGGTAGGGCAGAGGTAGTTTCCCCCCCCCCCCTATATATGTGCCTAGGCTGTTCTTATGGTGTGGCAATAATGGCATTAAATTTGGATTGAATCTTTTGCATAAGAAGTGCCTATCTGGTGCGTGTGTGTACTCACACTGCAAGTACTCTTCAGACTCAACTGTGTCTGTATTCTTTTGATCACTCTCCCCACCAACTAGCAGTGGCACAATCATATGTGAAGTGGATGAGCTCCAGCCAAGAAAGATTGCATGAGTCTTGAAAGTGCAACACTATCTTTCCTGCTGCAGAATAGACAGACTGCACACTACAGATTGGAGGAGTCGGTGAGTGCTGAACTCTCAATAGCAGTGTTGTGGCAGCACATTTTTGCTCATCTACTCTTAGTGAGGCTCCATCTCCCCTAGAGGCTGAAGGGGCAGAGGGTGAGCTAGACCAACTCAAGACTATGCTACCTACTTACTCTACTAGGTTTGCCATGCAAAAAGGCCAGCACAGACCCCACAGCAGAAAGCAAGGCTTAGCAGCAGTGGTTACAGTGCTGAGGGTGGCCTTCATAGTCCTTTATCAGTACAGTGTGGCAGTACCCACAGCAGCAACCAAGCAAGAAGTAAGGAATCTAGGTTGGGTGGGTTCAGTTGGTGAGGTGACTCAGTTGCAGACTACACTGGGGGCCTGTGATGGTTGCTTCTAGCATACAGCTTCTAGTGGAAGGAGATAGGGGAAGCAGACTAAAAACTGGGCTGTTGGCACACTGTGCCAGGCTGCAGGTTCTGGCCATGTGGTCAGGTAAGTAAAAGTATAGAATTTTTTTATGGGGGATTTGGATAAGGAGGAAGGACTGAAATATTGATGTGCATTTCATGTTTCTTCAATGTTGGGAAGCTTTATGATCTACAAGGGATGGGTACTGAATGGAATGGAGTTGAGGAGAAACATCAGGATAAAGTTCTTTTTTGGGGTGGGGCAGAACGTGAGCCAGGAAAAAACAATTGTTATTAACTGGCTGGGTTGAAGCCCAAATCTGATGCACTGCTCTGGGGTATATACAAATGAATCTTATACATTTGAATTTTTCCTGATTTGCATATCACTCTTCAGTCAAAACAAATAAGTTGTACGTTTTACAGCTATCCCTTGCATTCAGGGACAGCTCAGTGGTATGGTATGCACAGAATATTGGAGCCCCACTATAGTTAGGCTTACTGCCCACCCCTCAGTGAACCAGACCTTCACATTCCCATGCTCAGGCACATTATGACAAAGGACAAAGGAGACTGCAGGGGTGTGCATCACTGAAATGAATGGGGCATTTTTTATTACTATTTTATGCATTATTGATGGAGAGTTGGAGATTAATGAAGGCTACTGCTTGACTAACAAGAGTCTTGTTAGTAGGACAGTGATCTTCATTATTCTCAAACTCACCATCATTATGTATAAATAGTAAAAAAAAAAAATAACTCCATTCAATTCAAGGGGGTATGCCCCCGCACTCTTGCTTATGGACATCACCTCTTAAAGACTTCTGCCTCTGTCACCCTAGAACTCAAGTAAGAGACTTTTTAATTATATCTATGCTTGTTGGGTTCTCTGTAGCAGCATGGACATTCCAACTACAGTGTGTATGCATGGGGGAGACTGGCCATGTGGTTGTGTTTGTCAAGTTATTGCTACTTTTGTGTTTGCACCTTACAGTCTGTTTGCATTGAAGCATTCAAAACTATGGAGAGAAAATAGTAGGAGTATGAGGCAGACGTAAGTTATTAAGTGGTTTTGAGTGTAATTTTGGGTATTGGGGTGGGAAAAACAACATGTGTTTCCATTAGTTTGTGTGCTATAGTACAACTGTGAAACTGAGATAAGTAAGAGTAAGAGTGGATACTGCTGAAGGGATATGGAACCTTCAGAAAGATCTGAAAAAGCCTGGGAGTTGGTCCAGGATCTGGCAGCTTGGCTTCAATGCCAAGAAATGCAAAGTTATGCATACTGGAGCCAAGAATCCCAGGACAGAGTGTTACCTTGGCGGAGTCCGAGTATCTGCATCAGAGTAGGAGAAGGACCTGGGAGTGATGATCACTAGTGGCCTGAAGTACTCCCTGCAGTGCAAGAAAGCAGCAGCAAAGGCAAACAAGATGCTGGGTTGCATAGCTAGGCAGATCAGTAGTAGGAGAGAGGAGGTTATACTGCCCTTGTACAGGTCTCTGGTAAGGCTGCATCTAGAGTATGGAGTTCAGTACTGGTGCCCACACCTCAAAAATGACATTAACCAACTGAAGAAGGTACAGAGGAGGGCTACAAAGATGACAGCTGGTCAGCAGGGCAAGGCATATGAGGAGAAGTTGAAGGCACTGAATATGTTTTCCCTGGAAAACAGGTGAGAGAGAGAGGAGACACAATTGGGACATTCAGATACTTGAAAGAGATAAATACGTTTGATAAGGATAGTCTCTTTAAGCTGAGTGGCAACCATATTGCAAGAGGGCACAGTCTTAATCTGGAGGGTGGCAGGTTTAGGAGGGAGGTCAGGAAGCACTTCTTCACAGAGAGGGTGGTGTACACTTAAAATGCACTGCTGGAAGAGGTCATCTCATTGAAGACAGTGGGTAGCTTTAAGAGGGGCTGGGACAGGCATAGGGGAAGGTAAGAATCATGGGTAAGGAGTATGGGAGGAGTGGGGAGTGGGGAGTCAGGGGCATTAGCTCAAGCTGTGGACCTTGCAATATGAGCAGACTTGATAGACCAAATGGCCTTATTCTGCTGGCTTCTTCATATGTTCATATGTATGTTTGTACGTGAGAGAAGAAAACTGAAAAGCCTAACAGTGGATTCAAGCATGCCGCATGAGTGCAGATGTAGTCAGATACAGTATGTATTGAAGTACAAGTGAACCATATGTGTGCAGCTGGTATGGTTTAATGGCCAAAGGCACTGAACTACAAGCCAAGAGACTTGGAGGCATGAAGACCTGGGTTTGAATCTCATCAACCCCCATTTGTTTGTGGTGTGATCCTGGGCAAGTCACTTAACTTTGATGTGAGCAGTTATCAGTGACCACTTGCTTTTTGCGTGCATGCTACATGCATGAAGTGTTTCCAAATTTAACATAAAAATCATTATTTACACACTTGTGTGCTGCACGCTTGTCATATTCATGCAATTGGTTCCAATTTAACATTTAAATCATACTTGCAGCATTCATATCACTTGCATAGTTTTATGTGAGCAGCATGAAAAAAATTAATATAATTGCTTCTGTAAGGGTTGCGCAGTGTAACTCTTTTAGTTGACTTTGCTCACCTGTTTTCTCTGTTACAGCACTGTTTAACTACCTGACTCTCACAGTATAAAATAACTACTTATTAATATGACAAAGAACCTCTGTGTGCAAACACTGAGGAAAGGGTTACCTCAAAGGGCATTTGGCTGGGAAGCCAAGTTTCAAGAAAATACAAAATCACACATGCCCCCACAATGCAAAGCATCATGGACTGCATATGCAAATCACCACAGAATGTTATGCTGGTCCAAATTAAAGCAGAATTGCATGGTGCCGATAGGCCTCTCACACAGTTTGCAAAGGGTGCTAACAGAAGACATAGATACGTGTTTCGTCCTACCAGGACTCATCAGTATGCCTTGTCTGTTTGACACCCGAGTGGAATGGACCAGCTACCCTTAAGGCAGTATTGTGGTGAACCCATTAAAATAAAAAAAACATTTAAAAGACAAAGAACCTCTGTCGAAACACGTGTCTATGTCTTCTATTAGCACCCTTTGCAAACTGTGTGAGAGGCCTTTCGGCACCATGCAATTCTGCTTAAAGTTGGACCAGCATAACATTCTGTGGTGATTTGCATATGCAGCCCATGATGCTTTTGCATTGTGGGGGCATGTGTGATTTTGTATTTTCTTGAAACTTGGCTTCCAGCCAAATGTCCTTTGGTAACCCTTTCCCTCAGTGTTTGCGCACAGAGGTTCTTTTTTGTCTTTTAAATGTTTTTTTATTTTAATGGGTTCACCACAATACTGCCTTAAGGGTAGCTGGTCCATTCCACTGGGGTGTCAAACAGACGAGGCATACTGATGAGTCCTGGTAGGACAAAACACGTGTCTATGTCTTCTGTTAGCACCCTTTGCAAACTGTGTGAGAGGCCTTTCGGCACCATGCAATTCTGCTTAAAGTTGGACCAGCATAATATTCTGTGGTGATTTGCATATGCAGCCCATGATGCTTTGCATTGTGGGGGCATGTGTGATTTTGTATTTTCTTGAAACTTGGCTTCCCAGCCAAATGTCCTTTGGGGTAACCCTTTCCTCAGTGTTTGCGCACAGAGGTTCTTTGTCTTTTAAATGTTTTTTTATTTTAATGGGTTCACCACAATACTGCCTTAAGGGTAGCTGGTCCATTCCACTGGGGTGTCAAACAGATGAGGCATACTGATGAGTCCTGGTAGGACAAAACACATGTCTATGTCTTCTGTTAGCACCCTTTGCAAACTGTGTGAGAGGCCTTTCGGCACCATGCAATTCTGCTTAAAGTTGGACCAGCATAACATTCTGTGGTGATTTGCATATGCAGCCCATGATGCTTTGCATTGTGGGGGCATGTGTGATTTTGTATTTACTTATTAATATAGTACTTTTCCAGAGATTGTTGCTGATCCTATCCAGACCATCCCTTACAGAAATATAGGTGTGCTGTGGACATTCAGAATGCTGCTACATGCTTAATTGTGCAATGCTTGCATGCAGTTCACATACACGAAGTGAACCAGGTCTAAAAATCAAACCAGGTTTGCATGCTGCAAGCTTGACATGAGTGCAGTAGCTAAGCTGGTACAAATCTCATCTAAAAAATGCACCAGTTTGTATTTCTCATACTACTACTAGCAATAAGAGTAATTAAAATACATTTTTTGTTGAATTCCCATAAAAATTAGGTAAACTCATTAATTGTGATCCTTTTGCAAGTTGTTTAATAGCTATCAACTTTTGTCATTAAATCATCATTAATTTGTAAAATAGTGCTTGCTAACTGCATTAAATGCCCAGGATATAGTCAGTATACATCCCCTATTCCAGATGTATAAAGAGGGGCCTCTCTGTTGTGAAGCCTATCCTTTTTGTTTTGGACTATGCAAATCCCTTATGCATATTTAGTGCTACAAATGTGTTTCTCCATGGCTGTTTTATCTCACTTACTTTCCCTTTCTCATTCTGTATTGCACATTTATACAATATCCATGCTCAGCACTCCTTGTGCTGAGTAGGGTCTTGGAAACATGCACCATGCCTCATGGTTTGTCACTGAAATGAGGGAAATGGATACTCAAAATGAGGGACAATGAGGGACACTAACCCAAATGATGATCAGGACACACAAAGCACATCTTCTTGACCTGGAAGTACTCTACTTCTTTATTCAGCTGTGAGCTGTGTGGGAAATTCTATAGTGCACTTGATATCTGCAACAACGTGCACTTTTGTTCAGTTATGTGGGAGGTGAAACGAACTACCCTTGGTGGCTGAGAAGTGGTAATTGCTTTTTATTTATGTATTTATTTAGTGTTTAACCAAGAAAGGGCTTGCATACTCTGTTTATCTTGTGAGTAACTTCAGAAGGATTTAAATACTGCATTTGGTTAGACCTTTGGAGGTAACTAGATTGTCTACTAGGATTTTCTGACAGTTAAACTATTTTTAAATAAATTGCAGGTTGCTGAGGAATGAATAAGGAGCTTGCAAACTCTGCTTATCTTGGAAGTAACTTTACAAGGGTTTGAATACTGCATTTTAGTTGTCCCTTGGGGGTAGCTGGATTGACTACTAGGATTTGGGGACAGAAACTATTTTTAAATAATTTACAGGCGCATAGGATTTTGTGACAGTTAAACTATTGTTAAATAAGTTACTGGAGGTTAGTTGAATTGCTATAAAGGGCAGTACTCACCAGGGTGGTGGAGCAGTGGTGTATTTGATTTTTTCTAACAGCCACCTGTGGTTGTGGACTTCCCACCCCCCCTTCCCCACACCCCACACCCCCAGGCATAGCATTTCTTTTATAGCCAAAGTTCTAACATCACTTCCTCAACAGGTCTTGGGGCAGAACTGTCATATTCTTAATAACTCATCACAGTGCATAAAGGGTAAGTACACACCAACAAAAAAAATGTATATATATATATTACATACTGTATATTATAAGGGAGAGGGACATGTGGGGAGTGGTGCAATGCACTGGCTGTGGGGCAGCAGTTTTCCAAGAGACATTCTGGAAGCTGCATTGCTGTCCTATTTGCAGGCAACTGTCAGCTCTGAGGGAGGAGATTGTCCACCTCCAGGCTGAACTGGCAAGGACTAAGGAGGCCTCCCCCACCCAAAGAGCACCACTGCCACAATCACTGCCTCAGAGGTTGCCAAGTATGAAGAACAGTTGGACCACAGTGGGTTCTGAGAGGGTGCGGGTGGTGGAACAGAGGTGAAGACCCCTTCTTGCACCTCTACACAAATCATACACCAGTCTGGTAGAGCAAGGTTCCTCTATGAAAGCACCCTCAGTGGAGACCAAGAAGAATGCTAAGGACATCCACAAGGGAGACCCACAAAAGAGTGGCAAGGGACACCACAGGGGAAGGAAACAGCTTCTGATAGGGGACTCAATTGTTAGGGGGGTAGAACTGGGAAAGGGAGAGGAGAGGGAAGTAAGGTGCCTGCCTGGTGCCATGGCTTGGACGGACAAGAAGCTTGGATTCAATGCAAAGAAGTGCAAAGTAATGCACCTGGGAAACAAAACCCAGGGAAAGATTGCACAATAGGGGGGAGGTAGTAACAACAACAAAAATGGAAAGAGACCTAGGAGTAATCATATCAGATGACCTTAAGGTTGGCAAGCAATGCTAGAAGGTGGTAGGGAGGGCTGGAGGGATACTGGGATGTATAGGAAGAGGTATCACCAGCAGAAAACAGGAAATTGTTATCCCCATACAGACAGTTGGTGAGACCCTGTCTGGAGTACTGCATCCAGCTCTGGAGACCCCATCTCCACAATGAGATAGACAGGATGGAGGAAGTTCAGAGGAGGGCAACTAAAATGGTGCAAGATCTGCAAGAGAAGCAATACAAGGAGAAACTAAAGGAGCTTAATATGTATAACCTTGAGGAAAGGAGGGATAGGGGGGACATGACAGAAATGTTTTTAAGTACCTCAGTGGAATCAACAAAATCCAAGAGGGTAGCATCTTTCAGAAAAAGAGATGTGCAAGAACAAGGGGACACAATTTGAAGATGGGGGAGAATGGCTCAGAGGCAATGTGAGAAAGTATTTTTTCACAGAGAGGGTGGTGGACACATGGAACAACCTTCATGAGGAGGTTGTGAGGTCAAAAACTGTGGGAGAATTCAAGAATGCATGGGACAGACATAAGGCAATTTTTGTTGGGGGGTAGGAAGAAATAAGGCTGTTGGTTAAATAGGATCTGCAGCTTATCCTCTAGGTAGGGGAAATGGGCAGACTAGGTGGGCCAAGTGGTCCATATCTGCCGTCAAAGTCTATGTTTCTATGTTTCTAAGGGGGGAATAGTGAAGATTAATAAAGGATAAGGGAGGTGGGCAGAGGGAGACAGTGAAAAGGCAGAGATACTGAATGAATACTTTTGCTCAGTATTCACAAAAGAAGATGAGTCTTGTAAATGTGACACTATCTTTCTGGCAACAAAGTAGACAGGTTGCACAAAACAGCTTGGAGGAGTCAGTGACCACTGAACTCTCAATAGCAGAGTTGTGGCAACGTATTTTTTTGTCTACTCTTAGTGAATCTCCATCTCCCCTGGCAGCTGAAGTGGCAGAGGGTGAGCTAGAAGCTAACTCAAGACTAGTGTACCTATTTACTCTATTAGACTCACTTTGCAAAAAAAAAAAAAACAGCACAGTCCCATATGGCAGCAAGCTTGGCTTAGCAGCAGTGGTGGCAGCAGTGTGGGTGGCCTTCATAGGCCTTCATTGGTGCAGTGCAGCAGTAGCCACAAGAGTAATATAGCAAGAAACAAGCAACCCAGGTTGAATGGGTTTGGTTGGTGAGGTGACGTAGTTGAATACCATGTTGGGGACCTATGATGGTCAGTTCTAGCATCCAGTTTCTGGCAGAATGGGGGGTGGACTGAAAACTGGACTGGTGGGAAGTGTCACACTGTCAGGCTGCAGGGTCTGGCCATATGGTCGAGTAAGTAAATATAAATCATTTTTTTACAAGGGGATTGAAGAAGGAGGAATGACTGAAATACTGATGTGTTTTTCTTTTCGTGTTTCTTCACCTTTGGGCAGAATCATGATGTATAGGGGATGGATATTGAATCGAATGGAGTCAGGGAGAAAAACTGTGACAAAGTTTTTTTTGGGGGGGCAGAAGTTCAGCCAGGAAAAAAATTGGTTAGTAACAGTTTGATTAAGTGGGTTTAAGCCTAAATCTGATGCACTGCTCTGGGGTATATACAGATGGATCTTATCCATTTGAATTTTTCCTAATTTGCATATCATGTTTCAGTCAAAACAAATAGTTGTACCATTTAGAGATGTAACAGATATTCTAGAGCAGTTCTTTGCATTCACGGACAGTTGAGCGGTGTGATATGCACAGACTATTGAAGCCCCACTAAAGCCAGGCTTATCCCCCCAAGTGAAGCTGACCTCCACATTCCCCATGTCCAGGCACATTATGACAAAGGGCAAAGGAGACTGCAGGGGACTGCCCCATTGAACTCAATGGGGGCAGTTTTACATTGCTATTTTAGATTATTATTGATGGAGAGTTGGAGATTAATGAAGGCCATCACTCAACTAACAAGGGCCTTGATAATAGAATAGTGGCCTTCATTATTCTCCAACTCACCTTCATAATGTATAAAATAGTAGTTAAAAATAGCTCCATTCATTTCAAAGGAGGACGCCTCAGCACTCTGACCCATCGACATCATCTCTTTAAAGACTCCTGCCTCTGACTCCCTAGTGCACAAGCAAGACACTTTTTGCTTACATCTGTACTTGGTGGGTTGTCTGTAGCAGCATGGCCGTACCTGCTATAGTGTGTGTGCATGGGGGGGACTGACCATCTTGGTGTGTGTCATGTTATTGCTACTTTTATGTTTAGGGTCACCACCTGTCCCAATTTTTGCAGGACAGTCCTGATTTTGGCAGTTGTCTCCTGCAAAATAAACATGAAAAATACGACATGTCTAGACATTATAGTAAAAAAAGTATGTTTTCTGGCCTTCCTCTAAATGATGCAAAAAAAAAGAAATACCTTCACTAAAATACCTTAAAATGGTAAGGAACACTAGAAACAACTACACAACTACAGCACTTAGTCTTCAGTTTGAAAATTTAAGAGAAAACATGTTTGTTGCATTGGTCGAGGTTGCATATTGTCCTGTGAAATATCATGTTTCAGTATGAAATGTCCCACTTTGGGCTTCTTAAAAGGTAATAACCCTATCTGTGTTTGCACATTAAAGTCTGTGTGGAAGCATTCAAAACTATGAAGAGAGAACAGTAGGAGTACAGGACAGACAGAAGTAATTAAGTGGTTTTGTGGGTAAGTTTGCGTATTGGGGGTGGGAAAAAAACACGTGTTTCCATTGGTTTGTGTGTTACAGTTCAAATGTGAAACCGAGATGAGTAACAGAAGAAAATTGAAAACCTTAACAGTGGCTACAAGTATGCCGCATGCATGCAGATGTAGTCAGACACAGTATGCATTGAAGTACAAGTGAATCATATGTATGCAAACAGTATGGCTTAGTGGGCAAAGGCACTGAACTGTAAGCCAAGAGACTTAGAAGCACGAAGACCAGGGTTTAAATCTCATCATATCTCACTTGTGTAGGATGATCCTCAGCAGGGCCAGATTAAGGCAAGCTGGGGCCCTAGGCCCAAGAGAAATGTGGGGCTTCCCTCAGATTAACCATGCCCCTTCGCCATGATTGCACCTCTTGGCTATTGCATATCAGCAACTCAAACATTAAAACAACGTTCTTACTGTCCCTAAAAAAGTGGCACAAAATGTTTCAAAATTAATGAAACTGGCTGGTCCAGTGGCGCTGAGGGTTGAGTCGCTAGATGCCACACCTCGCACCATGCCGGCAACCTGGGTTCACTGATGAACTCGGGATGCAGGGGTTGGCTTGGGGGTAGAAGGATTGAATGCCCAATGGCTGCTCTCCTTTTCCAGGGAGGGGGTGAGATGCTGGCCCCACCACTATACCACCACAGTCTGGGTGATCACAGGCGGTGCTGGTGCAGTTGGGAAAGCAGATAGAGAGGGTCCGACATCAGCCGAGGACCAGAGCGAAGGCATGTCTCTGCAGGCTTCCATCTCATTGGTTCTCCTCCAGCGCTGATGTTGGCAGGGGGTAGACCAGAATAAGGAAAAATGCCCCAGAGCCAGTCAAGGCAAAAGGATCCTGCATCACTGTGACCACGGAGGAACTAGGAAGGAGCTTCTGTTGCACATTCCACTGAGGATCGGAGGAGGTAGGATGGACTCTTCCGCCCCCACCCGGGGGTCAAACCAGGTCTCTAGAGTTGTATAGGAGTAGGGCACCTATGGGGAGCATCCTCCCAGTCCTCATGGAGCAGACTGGGTGCATTGGGATGTCTGGAGAGAGGGGCCAGTCACGGTACAGGGGGGAGTGTAAAGAAAGTTAAAAAAAATAAAATAATGAAACTAATACTATCAGTATGGAAAAACAACAATAGACTGAGTTTCATAATTCATAAAAAATAATTTATTAATAATAGGCCTGGTAAAAGCAATTTTTTGTATGTGAAATGTAATGATTTGCACTTCTCCAAAGCCCCCCATCCCCAAACACACATGTGTGCGCTCGCAGTCTGGGTGTTATCATACTGTCCTGTCAGGTAGTATGAACCAGGATATGGGATTTCTGTTGGGTTGGGAAGTGACTGATCACTAAAAGAGGCTAGGCCCTGGGTGGTGTAGGAGTTAAGTTTGTGGTTTACTAGGAGGGGCTATGAACTTTAGAGATTATACTGCAATGCGAGTGAATATTGGAAGAATTTGAAATCATTCCCAGGATCAAACATTTTTGTTATTGATAAGTAAGCCAGCTAGCCAGGATCCATAAATGGCAACATTTACTGATGGGAACCTTGAAATACATTAATTTGTTCATCCTGAAAACAGAACTGTATCAAGGCCAGAACTTCAGTATGAGCAAGATGACAGAATCAAAAAAAGAGTATGATTTTTAATTGTACCACTGAAATTTATTGTAGATTTCTTAATTTTAGGAGTGAGATTAACTCTTTATTTTTTATTTACTGAGATATCAGAATTATTAACCTTTGACTCAGAGACTCCTTTGCAAAGGCTCCACGTCATGAAGTACAAAACAAGAGAAATGGACAATACAATGAAAGGTATTGCAAATGAATGCGTAGGGTAAAACAACCCAGGGTCAAACATGGTATAAAGGTTTCACAAGCAAATTAGGCTATTGCTTACATTCAAATTTCAAGGATGATGCAAGGTTTCCTAAGCCAATAAAATAGATACTTAAGATAAAATATAAAGCATACACACTGAATTGCAGTGTTAATCTTGTATAGTTTAAGAGTAAAATTATAAACTGGGATTCTAAATAGGGATGGGAGACAAAGCAAAGGAAATGGGCTTGTTCACACCTTAAAGGTCATCCTGGCTGGGGCCCCTGAAGCTGTTAGATGCACTTAACACCTGGTCAAAGAGGTGAGAATCATGTCGCAGTTCAGCCCCTGACTTACTCAGTGGCTGTGTCCTTTGCAAAAAAACACGCAGCTCAGGCAAAAAGAAAAGGATATATAGCAAATATATGTTGGGGATTGCTGGGGGCTTCCTGGCAGGCAGGGGCCCTAGGCCTGTATCTATGTTGCCTAGGCCTTAATCCAGCCCTGATCCTCAGCAAGTCACCTAACTTTTCCATGTGCAGTGACCACTTGCGTTTTGCATGCATGCCACATGCATACGGTCTTTCCCAACTTAACATAAAAATCATGGTTTCCACAATTGCTTGCTGCACGCATGCAATATGCATGCAATCGGTTCCAATTTAACATTTAAATCATACTTGTAGCATGCATATCACTTGGGTAGTTTTATGTGTGAGCATGAAAACATTTCATATAATTATTTTTGTAAGGGATGACCTCATTGTAGTAGCCATTTGTGTTTGTCGATGTTATATGATTTTCTCTGCCCTTAGTAAAAAAAATGTAATAGTAAGTACTACCACATTACAGTAATTTAGTTGTCCAGACACAGGTTATCTGTATTTAAAGTAGGTGACTTGTGCCTTTTTTCCTGTGTGTGTTTCTTTAATTTTTGTATGGGGAAAGAAAAAAGGTATCCTTTTTGTTTTTACTAGAATAGGCTGCCATATATAGTATTAGTTATATTGAAACATAGAAACATAAAATTTGATGCCAGATAAGGACCACTTGGCCCACCTAGTCTGCCCATTTTCCTACTTAACAGATAAGCTGTAGATCCTAGTTAACCAACAGCTTACTTCCTCCTACCCCCCACTAGGACTGCCTTATGTCTGTCCCATGCATTCTAGAATTCCCCCACTGTTCTTGACTCCACTGTCTGTTCCATGCATTCACAACCCTCTCCGTGAAAAAATACTTCCTCACATTACCTCTGAGTTGTCCCCCCTCTATCTTCAGATTGTGCCCCCTTGTTCTTGTACATCTCTTTTTCTGAAAGATGCTACCCACTTAGACTTTGTTGATTCCGTTGAGATACTTGAAAGTCTCTATCATGTATCCCCTCTCACCCTTCTCCCCTCAAGGGTATACATATTAAGCTCCTTTAGTCTTTCTTCGTATGTCTTCTGGTGCAGACCCTGCACCATTTTGGTTGCCCTCCTCTGGACAGCCTCCACTCTATCTTTGTCTTTGCGGAGATGGGGTCTGCAGAACTGTACACAGTACTCCAGATGGGGTCTCACCAACTGTTTGTACACAGGGACAACTTCCTGTTTTCTACTATTGATGTATCTTCCTATGCATCCCAGTACCCCCCCCCCAGCCTTCCTAACTGCCTTCTCACATTTCTTGCCCACCTTTAAGTCATCTGATATAATTACCCCAGGCCCCTTTCCATTTTTACCGTTATCAGTATCTCACCCCCCCATTGTGTACACTTTCCCAGGGTTTTTGTTTCCCATGTGCATTACTTTGCACTTCTTTGCATTGAATCTGAGCTGCCATACATTTGACCATTCCTCCAACCTTGCCAAGTCCCTTCTCATCCTTTCCACTCCATCTTGTGTATCAATCCTGTTGCAGATCTTTGTGTTGTCTGCAAAGAGACATACATTTTTCTTCAGTTCCTCTGCAATGTCACTTATAAAGACATTAAATAGGACTGGTCCCAGTACTGCACCCTGTGGTACCCCACTAGTAACCCTCCTTTTTTCACTGTGTACTCCATTTACTACTACCCTTTGTGTCCTGTTGTCTAGCCAATTTTTTTATCCAGGCTACCACCTTGGGACCCACTGTAAGGCTGGCTAACTTGTGCATTAATCTTTTGTGTGGGACTGTATCAAATGCCTTGCTAAAATCTAGGTAGGCCATGTCCGCAGCCCCTCTCTGGTCTACTACTTTGGTCACCCAGTCAAAGAAATCTATTAGATTCGTCTGACATGACCTTTCCATCGTGAATCCATGCTGCCTTGGGTCCTGTGCTCCACTGGCCTCTAGGTACTCAACAATTCTTTCCTTCAGAAGTGATTCCATCATTTTCCCTACCACTGAGGTCAAACTAACTGGTCTGTAGTTTCCTGCCTCTTTTCTGCTCCCACTTTTGTGAAGAGGAACCACATCTGCCATCCTCCAGTCCTTGGGTACCACCCCATCTTCCCATGATTTGTTAAAGAGAGTAGTCAGCAGTGTCACTAGTTCTACCCTTAGTTCTTTTAGAATTCTTGGGTGAATCCCATCAGGCCCCATTGCTTTGTCCACCTTCAATTTTATTAGTTCTTTCAGAACTCTTTCTTCTGTAAATGGACTGGTATTGACCCCCATCTTCAGAGTGTTTCTCCTGTTTGGTTTAGGTACCTCCCCCTCCTCTTCCTTTGTGAATACTGAACAGAAATATTCATTCAGTATCCCTGCTTTTTCACTGTCACCCTCTACCCACATTCCCTCCTCTTTATTAAGCCTCAGTATCCCTCCTTTCATCTTTCTTCGCTCCCTAATGTACCTATAAAAGGTTGTATCCCCTTCTTAACAGAATTTGCTATCCTTTCTTCTGTTTGGGCCTTTGCTATTCTGCCTGCCTTCCCAGCCTCTTTCTGCTTTAACTGATAAAGTTTTCTGTCCTGCTCCTTCTGTGTTTCCTTATATTTCCTGAATGCTGTCCTTTTCTCCTTAACCTTCCCTGCCACCTCTTTTGAGAACCATAGCGTTTTTCTCCTTTGTTGTGTTTTATTGATTTGCTTTACACAAAGGCTTGTTGCCTCTGTGATGGCTGTTTTGATTGCTCCCATCGTTCCTCCACCCCTCCGTCTTGCCTGTTTGCTAGTGCTTTTCTGAGGCACTCTCTCATTTTCCCAAAGTCAGCCCTCCTGAAGTCTAATACTCTTGCTTTTGTATGGCTTGATTGTATGGCAGTGTTTATCGTGAACCACACTAGTGGTCGCTTGTTCATAGATGACTACCCACTTCTAGAGCTGAGATTCTTTCTCTGTCCTCATTTGAGAGTATCAGGTCTAAGATTGCTCCCCCCTGAGTGGGTTCCAATACTAGCTGTCTGAGGCATGCCCCTTGTAGGGCATCAAGAATGACCCTGCTCTTGGATGTGCCTGCAGCAAAGGTGCTCCAGTTAACATCTGGCATATTCAGGTCCCCCATCAACAATATCTCCCCTTTTTCTGCCATTCTAATGAAGCCTTCTATCATTTCCTTGTCCATTCCTTCCCCCTGAGATGGGGATCTATATACAACCCCCATGTGGATTGTGGTGCCATTTCCTGTCTCCAGGGTCACCCAGAGTGCCTCATCTGCTCCCTGTTTACTCTTTAGTTATATTGCTTTGATCCCTTCCTTCACATAGAGAGCTACTACTCCTACTTTTTTACCCTCCCTGTCCCTCCTGTAGATTGTGTATCCTGGTATGTTGACATCCCAGTCATGGTTCTCTGTGTACCATGTTTCTGTGACTGCCACAATATCCAGGCAGCCCTCTTCCATCAAGGCCACTAGTTCAAGGAGCTTGATACACAGACTATGGGCATTGGTACTCATCATCCTCCACTTGTTGATAGATTTAGCCCTTTTAGCCCCAGTCCTGTCCTTTCTGTCTTTGCCTTTTTTTTACATTTACCTCTGTTCTGCTCCCTAATAACTTGCCTACCTTGGTGTTTACCTCACTAATTACCATGTTTTGTGGGGTGAGACTGTGATTTTCCTACTCCTTTTCAGTTCCTCTTCCCTTGGCTAGTTTAAATGCTTGCCAATGAAGCATTTAAACCTCTCACCTAGTATCCTGGTTTCCCCCCTGGACAGCTGCAGACCATCGCACCAGTATAGGTCTGCATCCCTCTAGGTGGCTCCCCAGTCCCCAATGAATACAAAACCCTGAGCTCCATACCAGTTTTTCAACCACTCATTGAATTCCCTGGTGAGGAGTGCCCTAGCATCACACTTGCCATAGACAGGCAGCACCTCCGATAAGGTTATCATATGCGCTACTTGTCTAAGGCCCTTCCCCAACTCCACAAACTCATCTTGCACTGCTCTGTTCCCATTCCTAGCCAGGTAATTTGTCCCTAGGTGGACAATGACATCTAGCTCCCTTCCTCATGCAGCTCCTCCCACGATCCTGAGAATTCGCTTCCTGTCCCTCCAAGCCATGGCACCAGGAAGATACCTTACCTCCCTCTCCACTTCCTCCCCCATTTCTACCCCCCCAATGACTGAGTCCCCCACCAGGAGTTGTTTCCTTCCCCTGTGGGGTCTCATGCCACCCTCCTGTGGGTCTCCTTTGTGAAGGTTCCCAGCATCCTCCTTGGTCTCCACTGCAGGTGCCTCCATAGAGGAACCACTGTCTACCAGAAGAGTGAATGAATTGTGTAGAGGTACAGCTGGAGGGATGCATGTAGCAGTTTTCTACAGGCACTTCTATCATACACAATACACACCTGTTTTATGGCCATTGCGGTTTCATGTCTGGGTCCTCTGTTATGCCTGCAGTACTGTTAGCTCTATGGAACATCCTATGATGTAGTATTGCTTGTGATCTATAGCAGTCAGTGCGCACTATGGTAGTGTTGGCCACATGTGCATTGTGTAGTGTATCCTTGTACCCACCATCTGGCAGGTTTCTGGTGCACCAGCCATGCCCCATCATGTGTGGCCCTGCTTGCATGGATGCTGTGATTCCAGACGTGGCTGGCATGGCAAGAACCACCTTGTTGTGTGCTGTTAGGGTGTCTGGGCACAATGTACTTGTTTCATGACTGACCATCTGTGGTTGCATTCCCTGTTCAGACCATTCACTTCCTCTCTTCCCAGATCCAGTCCCCTCTACCCATGTACTGTGCATCGGTGTATGGTGCCTGTGTCAACATCAGGCATTGTGCACTGCACTGCATGCACCCCCCCGCTGTGTTCTACCACCCTCTCCCTCCCTGAGCCGGCCTTGGTCCAGCCTCTCCTCTTTCTTGGCAACCTCTGAGGTAGTGGCATTGGCCCCGGTGGTCCCTGGGTGGGGGAGGAGGTTTCTCAAATCCTAGCCAGGTCAGCCTGGAGATGGGCAACCTCCTCTCTCAGATCTAAGAGGTGCCTGCAAATAGGGCAGCATCACAGCCTCCAGAATGTCTCCCGGAACACTGTGGCCCCACAGCCATTGCACTGCACTACTCCTATCATGTCTTATTTTGTGTTCTCTCTACTGTTTCTCTGTATGCTTACTCTCTCCACTCCTTACAACTCACACCCTTCCTGTTCTGGGACAGCAACGTCCTATCTTCTTCAGCAGCCTCCTTCTCCCTTACTCAATGTCAGACTACCAGCAGCTAGGGGAGGAGAGTGAGCTACTTTAGGGTTGACAAAAAACAATGTTTGTTTTTGACCCTTCCCTTTCTACTGCCAAATGGAAAGTTCCTGTTGACAGTCAAATCCAGTGGCTATAAAAGTAGAACTGGCTTAGGGTGGGATGGAGGGCAATTCATAAGAAAAAAGGCTCGTAACAAGAAGTTGTAATTTGAGTCACCTGCTTTTGTAGTGTCTAAGCCTTACCCCAATTAAGCTCTCTTTCCTCCTATTGGTTTAGCAAAGTCAGCTGGTACAGTACCCTTCCCAGCACAAAACACACACTGACTTTCTTTCTTTTCTTTCTTTTTTTAACCCTAAATAAGACCCCTTCTATTACTAATAAAGTATCTGTCTACTTAATATCAACAGGCACTGACTCCTGCTGAGATATAAGTTTTAAATTAATAAGAAAATGTAGCTTTGTTTAGTTAGCTGCTTTCTGCTCTACAAGCAAGGCTAGCAACAGGAAGTTGTAATTTGAGTCACCTGCTTTTGTAGTGTCTAAGCCACACCCTTAATTAAACTCTCTTTCCTCCTACTTGTTTAGTAAAGTTAGCTGATACAGTACCCTTCCCAGCTCAGAACACACACTGACTTTCTTTCTTTTTTAACCCTAAATAAGACCCCTTCTACTTCTAATAAAGTATCTGTCTACTTAATCTCAACAGACACTGACTCCTGCTGAGATATGTTTTAAATTAATAAGAGAATGTATCTCCTTTTAGTTAGCTGCTTTCTGCTTTACAAGCAAGGCTAGCAACAGGAAGTTGTAATTTAAGCCCAATGTCCACCTGAAGAATAAGTATTTATATATTGCATTGTAGAGTGCTGCTGCCTCATAAGAAAGCCAGTACTGCAGGTGTGAAGTGTTTCTCACACAGTTGGTAAACAGTGATACATCTTTTCGTGATATCTTCCAAGAGAAAAGCAAAGCATTGAAACAGCAGCCATCGAAAATGCCTGCTAAAAGATGGCCCAGTACAGGGGGGGAATGTGTCATGTGCCAGGAGGGGATGAGGCAGCCAAGAAGTGTGCTGAGGATAGTACAACTTCAGTTCCAGTTCCCCATAGCACTGAAAACTCACATATGCCTGCATCAGTGTCTTCCGTGGGCTCTGGTGGTGTGGTAGGCACCAGCAAAGAAGTTGTTCGAAGCACTGGCATACCAGTGTCACAGTTTTTTTAAGGCCAGAACTGTTGCATCCATGCTGGTGGAGGATGATGATAGTGAGAAGAAAGGAAGCATTGGTACCAGAACAGGAACAGTGGTCCAGGAGGAGGATGAAAAGTCTGTCAGTGTGACGTCCCTGTTCCTGCAGGAGTTGGTGATGAAAGTGTTCAACCAGAGTCTCATAATCCTGGAGAAATGAATAGTCAGTCCCCTGAGATGGATGTAGAGAAGGAAAAAGGATCCATGCAAGAAGACAGTGATGGGAGGAGGAGGAGAACAAGGACATCATCACTATTGGTGATGATGACGATGACTGGGATGATCCCACATGGGAGCCTGACATTAGCCATTTATATGCACAGCTTGTGGGTCAGGCTGTCACCAAGCCTATCAGCAAACCTCTAAGCAGTCATGCCACCACCCTCCCAAAAGTAGTCTTATGGAAGTGATGAATGCAGCCCCCAAAAAAGCACATATTTTCACACCTGCTTTTGAACTATCCAAGTCCCAGAAGCATGTGAAGTCCACAGGTCAAAAGTCCCAAGTTTGGAACTTTTATGTGGTTTTTTTTTTTTGCAATCTGTTTCTATGCTCCCTCCTTCCAGACTCTCTCTAGCAAGAGCATCTCGGTTATCGGGGTTATCCCATTCTGCCTGAAACGCGGTCCACTCTGTTTTCCAGTCGGGGCCATCCCCACAACCCATGCTGTATACCCAAGCCTCCCCAGTATGTGTCCTCCGGGGAAGGACCGCTTACTCATCTGGCACCTTATCTACAGAATTGATGGGTAGCCTTGTGGGAGGGATCTGGAACGGGTGTCCCTACACCCAGCGAAGGATGTGGGGCCAATGCCACAGGCCCCACCTTCACCTACTGGAGGCGGAGGGATTTTAACTTAGATTTCTTCCCCAACGAGGGCAGTGAAATTCACCCAGCCTGTTATATATGCACTCCCATGTAAGCCCAGAAGGTGACCACCCAGCGTTGAACCCCTACATTAGGTTTTGCAATGGTGGTATACCCAGCCATCGCTAGGTGTCACCACATGCGCAGGACAATCCTCCTATCCCTCCCTAGGAGAGGAGAGCAGTCCTTAGACACTAAATCCTCTCCTCCCTTGCCAAATCCCAGCAGCCTGGGCAAGTTCCTGAACACAGGTTGCTGGCGTGGCACGAGGTGTGGCATCCAGTGCCTCAACCCTCAGCACCACCGAGCCAGCTGACTTCTATGTGTTTGATCCTGCTGATGAGACCATAACGATATACCAACTGTGTCAAACACTTGTTTGTTGAGGGGGGAGGGAAGTCACATAGGCACTAGTGGCCACAATGTCCACCTGAAAAACAAGCACCTGCTGAGATGGCAGCAACACCAGAAAGATGCCAGAGCTGTTGGTGGCATCTCCCTAAGAAAGTTAAATGTAGTAGAGCAAGAGCAGGAGGAGGGAGGGCTGAGTGGGTAGGTGGATGAGGAGGAGGGTTAGCAATCATTTGCTCTCTTGAGTAGTGGGCATAGCAGTGGAGGCACCAGTCCCAGTCCCGTGAGTCAGAAAAGTACACCAGCACACCCACAATCAACAAAAATAATTGGTTTGAAGTGGCTGCACAGCCCCAAGAGTCAAGTGTTATCCATAAAAGAACATCATTGGTGCCACAATGACAGTGTTCTGGTCAAACAACCTCAACGATGCCGCCCACTCTGAAGACCATCCTTGAGTGGCACACAAAGTACTGCCCCAATCATTCTGCTGCATAAGAGTCAAATACTGTCACTGCTGAAATGCTGGCCATTGATTTGCTGACGTTCTCATTTGTGGAAAATGCTGGGTTCCTCAGGTTGATGGCCCATGTCGGTCCCAAATGGAATGTTCCATCATGAACCTATTTCTGTAAGCATGCCACGCCAGAGCTGAACAGTAGAATTGCTGATTCCATAAGACATGCATTAAAGCATAGTGCGTTAGAATATATCCATCTTAGCATAGATATATGGACCAGTGGACAAAGGGCAGCAAGCTTGTATCTAGGCATAATGGCACATGGGGCACAGGTGAATGGGGTGGTAGTTGATTTTGGGCCTGGCAAAACCTGCCTGAAGCAAAATTGTGGTGGTATCAACACATCTGGAATTCAGCAGCATGCAACCCTGAGTATGAGAAGTGTTACCGGTTCTCACATGGGTGAGAAAATACAAATATGTGAACATATGAAATTTGCCCTCAGATAAAGGCCTAGAGGTCTATCAAGTCTGATCAAATGTGCAGCTAGTACCCCTTATTCTGTAGCTGCCCTTCCCTTCCACCCTTCCTCTCCATTGACCCTTCCCCTTGTCCTATCCCATCCCTCTTTTGAAGTAGTCCACTGTTCTACTGGATAACACTTCTCCAGGTAACGCATTCCACCCAGCTACCACCATCTCTGTAAAAAAAGTGTCTCCTCATCTCCCTCCTGAACCTTCCTCCTTCCAGTCTCATATCATGGCCCCTGGTGTCCCTCCCCTCCCTTACTTTGAACAGCCCCTCTGTACCTGTCTTGTTTATTCCTTTCATGTACTTAAAGGTTTCAGTCATGTCTCCCTGTCCCTCCTCTCCTCCAGTAAGTACATGTTCAACTCCTTCAACTTCCTCTCATATGATGTCCCCCAGCCCCTTGATCACCTTTGTCACCCTGTGCTGCACCGTCTCTGGTAACTTAATGTCCCTCTTCAGATACGGGCACCAGTACTGCATGCATTACTCCAGGTGTGGTCTAACAAATAACTAATACAGTGGCAGAATCACCTCCCTCCTTGAAGATATACCCCTTGCAATGCAATGCAAAAAGGCTTAATGTTCTGCTGGATGAGATTGATGAGTGGCTAACCAGGATTCATTGCAAGTCATAAATTTTCTAATGTAATGAAGTGCATTAGCGATGTTGTTGTTTTCAGGGAGCCCTGCCTGGCATACAACCTTAATCTTATTGTGCAGAAGTTTATCAACCATGCAGACATAAAGGAAAAAGTGACTGTCCCCCATCGCATCTGTGTACACTTTGCCCATTCTGCAAAGTCCTGTGGCCAACTGATTGAGCTGCAGCACACTAAACATCTGCCTCAGCACCATATGGAGCTCAATGTTAACTTGTGACCAGATGGAAGTCCACACTGTACATTCCTGACTGGCTGTATGAACAACATAAGGCTGTTTCAGAATACCTGCTGGTGCACACCACATGTGACAGTGCTGGAGTGTCCTTCACTCAAACAACAGAGCCATGGTGCCAAATGGATGGGCTAACATGCATTCTTCATCCATTTGATCATTCTACAAAGGCAGTGAGTGGGGACACTGCTTGCATAAGTGAGTCCATACCCCTCAATCATGTGCTGAGGCAGACACTGGTCAATGTGCAACGTCAGATGGAGGTAAGTGGAGATCATAGCAGTTATGATTTAATGGCTCACATGATCCATGTGCTAGACATGAATACCCACATATCTAGCATCGTACAGTCAGATGACTTTGCAGTCACTACCAAGCTTCATCCACACTACAATCGTGGCTTGCCTTGTATAATTGTAGGAGGTCATCAGCGAGTGCAAAAGTTGACAGAGAACTCCATTAGAAGGATATCAGTTGCACACATTAAAACAAGCATTTGTCAGTTCCGAATGTTGTCATGCTGGCATTGGCTTTGGTAGTGCAGTGCAGAAACCAGTTTGGGCAGGATGCGAAAAATGACAGCTGTACTGTTCATAAGGAGGTGTAAAAAAAAATGGAAGTGTTGAAAATGTGGCATGAAAATACTGCAAATTTGCAAAGTTACAAGGGTTCATGGGAAATGTGCAGTGCAAGCTTGTAACACAGTCATTGTATGGATGTTTGGCACCAAATTTTCAACACTGACATTTTAGCACCTCTGATCATACACAGTGGTACTGTCATTTCCTTAAACTGTCCCAAAAAGTGATTCCACACAGCGACCGCACTATTCTGCACCGGATGTGCGAAAACACATTTTGAGTAGGATGTGCAAAATGACAGCTGTACTGTTCACCAAGAGGTGTGGACAAAAGACAGTGTTGAAAATCCAGAGCGAAAATATTGTGAATTTGTGAAGTTACGAGCATGCGTAGCAGCTGCGCAATGCACGCTCCTAACACAGTCATTTTATGGAGTATTGTCACCAAATTTTCAACATAGGCATTTTAGGACCTCTGCTCATGAACAGTGTCACTGTCATTTTCATAATCTGCCCTGAACACTGATTTCCCACAGAGACCACACTATTGTGCGCCGGAAGTGCGTAAACATATATATAAGTGTAGAAAAATGACAATGTTGAAAATCTGGTTTGAAAATATTGTGAATTCATGAAGTTACGAGCGTGCATAGCAGCTGGGCACTGCACGCTTGTAAAGCAGCCATTTTTTTGATTTTCACAGAATTTGCAACATAAGGCTTTGAGAGCCCACCTTATGAACACTGCCACTGTCCTTGTGTTAATCATTCCCAAAAGGTGATTCCATGCAGTGACTGTGAAATCACCTTCCGGGACTGATTAACCTCATAACAGTGACATAATTCCTGAGGAGGGGTCCCAAAAACTCGATGTTGAAAATTTGGTGCAAAAATTCCACAACATGCCCAAGACATGCATCAAAGTTGAAAAAACTCTATTTATTCCATTATACAGCATACCGGCATTTCCTTAGTTCGTAGTCGACTTTGAAGAGTCCAGACGTGTTCCCAGTCCACCGAAGATCGTCGTGCCGAGCTCCAGAGGTAAGTATGGGATGAGGGCGTGTGGGGTGGCAGGGTGCGCAGTGGGTGGGTGCAGATGGTGGGGAGGGAGACTACGTGGGACCGTTTTCTGTTTACAGGTGTAAAAAAACAAATGTCGTAGATGATTTTCTTTTTTTTCATGTTTTTTTTTGGGGGGATACAGTAGCTGATGGGGGATTGGGCACCCCCATCAGCAAATAAGGAGTGGGGGACACTAGCTGAGGGGGATTGGGCACCCCCTCAGCACAGAAGAAGCAGGGGACATCATGTCAACTGGGAGTGGGCTCCCCTGAAGGCACATTAAAGTGGAAAGAAGGGGACAGATGATGGGGATTGGGCACCTCATGTTGGCAAACAACAAAAGTGGGGAGAGGGTGCATGAACCAAGGGGAATTGGGTGCCTCTTCAGCAAGCAAAAAAGAAGGGGGGGACACGTTATGCTGATGGGAGTGGGCTCCCCCATCGGCATATAGATAAGGGGCAGGGTAAGCTGACTGGGGGATTGGGCACCCCCGAAGTTGGCAGTTTTGTGGCCACTGTGCCACCATGTTTGTAGCTGACAAAGCATGTAGGAAGATCCGCCTCATGTGACGAGCTTTGTTCTCACTGCAGTGGACCTTTCCATAGATGTGCTCATCACATTATGTATGCATGGTGTGGCGCTAACATGCTGGCTGATTGGGGATTGAGAGAGAGTGCCAACATAAAAAGGAGTACACTGTGGTCAAAATAGGTGTTGCTACCACCACCAACAGCTCACAGGCAACCCAATGAGAGAAAATGGGCAAGTAACAGGAGAAAATGGCAAGCGAACCCATTTCTGATGTTCTCTTTTAGGTGGGAATGAAAGATCTGGACTAAAAGGTTGATGGGACAGATGAGTCAGCTGGACTCAGGCAGCAGAACAAATGGTGGAAGCAAACATGGGGGACACAAAGCACCTTGCCATTACTGATGAGCCATTGTAGTACTGGAGCAGCAAACTGACTGACTGGCCAGCACTAACATTGGTTGCTATGAAATTCCTGAGCTGCTCACCATCCAGTGTTAGCATGGAACAAGTGTTTAGTGTGGCTGGGACCAAGGTGAATGACCATAGGACCAATTTATTACCCAAAAATGTGTCCATACAAACATTTGTCAATATGAATGAGAGGCACATTCTGCATAGCACAGTGATGTCAATGGTGATGCCACATGAACTGTGTCTCAGTAATGAGGGATGATGTCAATCCCTCTACGAAGGCATCCACCAGCAGCAAGGTGGATAAAGCAGTAATGCTGACAGAATTTCCACCTGGTGACAACTCCAGTCTTGAAGACTGTGTGGCTGCATCTTAGAGGCTATGGTAGTGGAACATGGCTGAAGTTACTCAAAGACCCCCTTCCCACAACAATTTCAGCTCAGTATAGTGTTATAGAAATTATTTTTATCTATGTGTCATTGAATTTGATTTGGTGTGGTACTGTTATCTGCTGTAGTGCTGCAGTGTTAATCAGTGTCATTTGATCACCCATTGCCACAAACTGTCCTTTGGTCCCCCACCCTATCTAAAGTAGCAGACAGCAGCAAATTACACTAGCCCATAATAATGTTGAATGATTACAGTTTTAATGTTTTGCTGCCAAACATAACAAGATATACATTTTACTTTTCATTTCAACTAACACCATTTTAAAGCAAGATATGTTGTCTGTGCATCTGTAAAAGAGCCTATGCTGACACATGCCACGCCCAGGCCTGCCCCCCACCCCTTCCTGACATCCCATGCACTCTATAAGAAAAATAAATATGTTTTTCCACTTACTATCCATGACATGTTGAAGAACTCTCCTAGTACAAATACAGTATGTATGAATGTAACTCACTCATTCAACCATTAGTGCCACCTGAACAGATATTTCAAAATGGTGAATGGCTGCCATCTTAGGAGATGTGAGTCATTAATTACAAAGTAATCATCACACAAAAGGCTTAACAACATCCATTTCCCTGACCAAAAATGTAAATAATACCTACTGTGATATTTAGTTGTACAGAAAGTATGTAAAAAGTTCCTATGGGGAAGGGGGGCGTGTTTGCTGCCCACAGTTTTTCTTTTACATTTTTCTAATTACTGCATCTCTGCCACCTCAATGATTAGACAACATTAGCCCCCTCCACCTTATAATAAACACCATCTCTACTCTCCGCCATCCATTTTCACATATAATTCCTCCCAGAATGTGCTGCTTACTCGTTCATGAAACCAGTGGCCAACATCAAACTTCAAGCAACCCACTTTGTCTTCCACACATGAGCTCCTGCAGGGCCTGGATGTAGCCATGACACAGACATGGGATGAAAACTCACCAGAGGAAAATTACCTAATCAGAAACAATGACAGGAAACAAATATGACAATTCAAATACTTGTCCATCTGCGTACCTAGTGTTAGCAAGCAAATTAGAAGCAGAGAAAAAAATATCTATAGTTACCATACCCCATTATGTAATTAAACTGGGGAAATTGCCTGAAGAATGAACCTGTGGGGCACAAAAAGCACAGCAGCAGCAATCCGCATTACCCTTCCCCTAACAGTACGGTGTACTTGGAAATAAGAGAAAAAGAAGAACAAATTTTCAGGATTGTTAAAAGCTACCCCTTGGCCCCCATCCACCCCTCCCCCTTCCCTCGCTCACATAAGAAAATAAAAAATGAAGAAATACTTACCTCAGGGACGTCAGTGAAACTGGAACCATTGCACAAACAAGTCAATGATTCCCCCACATGAAAAGCAGCAGCAGGGGCAGGCAGTAACATGCATCACCGGAATTCCTAACTGTTGACAAAAGCAAAAAGAACCCCACTAGTATCAAACTCAGACATTTGGACTGCAGTAACCCCCTGCCCCCCCCCCAAGTAATGAAAAATGAAATACTTACCATATCCATGGTGCATTTCAACATCCAAGCTCAGAATCTTAGCCTGGCATGACGATGCAAGTAATCCCATTCCTAGGTCAAGTGGAAAATAATAGAGAATCAGCACAAACATTAGAACTCAAGATGCCATAATACCAACCCACTCCCACCCTTTTCTTGCACAGGAAAACAATTGCAGACAGGTACTTACGTGTGCGGCAGCAGCAGTATTGACTCTATGAAGATGATCCAACATGGAAAGTTGGCAATTACTCAGAGCAGCAGGCAACAATCTAAAGCACCCCAAAATCTCAGTCCTTCCACACAGACTTAAAGAAACAGAACAAGCACAGTCAAACAGGACAGCAGCATTTTTGGGGGAGGGAAATGCTAACTCTACATTTCTCAATTAATTGAGAAACCAGCAGCAGGAGGCAAAAAGGGCAAACTAGAAGCAGAATTTTGCTGGAAGAATTACTAGTAGTAGTGGTTTTATTCATAAAATGAACATGGAAATAATCCATTCAGTATAAAAATATGCTTATTTACAAGGGACTCCATATGAAAGAAACTAGTATTCCAATTACATACAAAATATAAGTTAATTAACATAAATACATCTCAGAACATACATATAATCACACACTAAAATAATACAAGAAGAACCTATTGCACATAGATTTCTGCATCACATCCTGAAAATACCCTGTTAAGTGCATTTATACTCAGCTATCCAACTTCCTGGAGGCTACAACACTCTCTTGGTGTACCAATTTGGTTCCTAAATCATCCATTTATGTGGGCCTATGTCACATTAGCTTCATGTCATTTATTCCAATTTTGGGGTCCCAAACATGCAATTGTAGTACCAGCATGTTTTGTTCTCTTTCTAGGAACTATGAATTGCAAATGATGAGCTGATCTCAATTGTCAAACTGGAACTTTCAATTTAAACTCATTAAGCATATATCCTAGAACCCTTTCTTTAGTAACTTTAAACATTAACTTAATCATATGTTGATTTCTTCTGCTATCTATGTGTTCACATTGAAACATAGAAACATAGAATTTGACGGCAGATAAGGACCACTTGGCCCACCTAGTCTGCCCATTTCCCTACCTACAGGATAAGTTGCAGATCCTAGTAAATCAACAGCCTATTTCTTCCTGCCCACAATAAGAATTGCCTTATGTCTGTTCCATGCTTTCTTGAATTCTCCCACAGTTTTAGACCCCACAACCTCCTCAGGAAGGCTGTTCCATACATCCACTACCCTATTTGTGAAAAAATACTTCCTTACATTGCCCATGAACCGTCCCCCCTCTATCTTTAAATTGTGTCCTCTTGTTCTTGCACGTCTCTTTTTATGAAATATGCTACCCTCTTAGACTTTGTTGATTCCACTGAGGTACTTTAAAGTTTCTATCATGTCCCCCCTCTCCCTCCTTTCCTCAAAGGTATACATATTAAGCTCCTTTAGTCTCTCTTCATATGGCTTTTCTTGCAGACCATGCACCATTTTAGTTGCCCTTCTTTGGACTGCCTCTATCCTGTCTATGTCCTTGCCAAGATGGGGTCCCCAGAACTGGACCCAGTACCCCAGATGGGATCTCACCAACTGTCTGTACAGAGGGATAACAACTTCCTGTTTTCTGCTAGTGATGCCTCTCCCTTTGCATCCCAGCATACCCCCAGCCTTCCCTACTGCCTTCTAACTTTGCTTGCTAACCTTAAGGTAATCTGATATGATTACCCCCCAGGTCCCTTTCCATTTTTGTTGTTGTAACTACCTACCCCCATTGTGTAATCTTTCCCATGGTTTTTGTTTCACAGGTGCATTATTTTGCACTTCTTTGCATTGAATCCTAGCTGCCATACTTCTGACCATTCCTCCAACCTTGCCAAGTCCCTTCTCATCCTTTCCATGCCTCCTTGTGTATCAACCCTGTTGCAGATCTTTGTGTCATCTGCAAAGAGGCATACTTTTCCTTCCAGTCCCTCTGCAATGTCACTTGTAAAGACATTAAAAAAGGAATGAACCCTGCGGTACCCCACTAGTAACCCATCTTTCTTCAGAGTGGACTCCATTTACAATTACCTTCTGTGTCCTATTCTTCAGCCAATGTTTTACCCAAGCTACTGCCCTGGGACCCACTCCCAGGCTGGTTTATTTGACTATTAATCTTTTGTGTGGAACTGTGTCAAATGCCTTGCTAAAGTCTAGATAGACCATGGCCACAGCCCCTCCCCTGGTCTACTACTTTGGTCACCCAATCAAAGAAATCTATTAGATTCATCTGACATGACCTTCCCACTGTGAACCCATGCTGCATTGAGTCAGTGCCCCACTGGCCCCTAGGTTCTCAACAATTCTTTACTTCAGAAGTGATTCCATCACTTTCCCTACCACAGAGGTCAAACTGATAGGTCTGTAGTTTCTTGCCTCTGCCTTGGTCACACTTTAGTGAAGGGGAATCACATCCACCTTCCTCCAGTCCTTAGGTACCACACCATCATCCCATGATTTGTTAAAAAGGGTAGTCAGTGGTTTCACTAGTTCTCCCCCTTAATTCTTTTAGAATTCTGGGGTGAATTCCATCAAGCCCCATTGCTTTGTCCACCTTCAGTTTCTGGAGTTCTTTCAGAACCCTTTTTTCTATGAAAGGACTGGGACCAATCCCCCTATCAAGAGTGCTTCTGTTAATTGGATTAGGCACCTCCCCTCTCTTCTGTAAATACAGAACAGAAATATTCATTCAGTATCCCTGCTTTTTCACTGTTCCACTCTGTCCACCCAAAGTTCATTCTCTCCAGCCTCTCTGTCCCTCCCTTTGTCTTTCTATGCTCTCTGATGTACTTATAAAAGGTTTTATCACCCTTCTTAACTGAGATGGCTATCTTTTCCTCAGTTTGGGGCTTTGCTGTTCTGACTTCCCTCCCTGCTTCCTTCTGCCTTAACTGGTACAGCTCTCTGTCCTGCTCCTTCTGTGTTTCCTTATACTTGCTGAATGCTATCTTTTTCTCTCTGACTTTCCCTGCCACCTCTTTAGAGAACCGTAGTGACTTTTTCTTTCATTTTGATTTGTTTATTTGCTTCACACAAAGGCTTGTTACCTCTGTGATGGCAGTGTTGATGATTCCCCATTGTTGCTCCACCCTTCCTTCTAGCCTGTTTGCTAGTGCTTTTCTGAGGCACTCTCCCATCTTGCCAAAGTTAGCCTTCTTGAAGTCCAATACCCTCACTTTTGTATGGCTTGACTCTGTAGCTAAGTTTAACATGAACCACACTGTTTGATGGTCACTTGTTCCTAGATCGCAACCGACTTCTAGATCTGAGATCCTCTCACTGTCCCCATTTGAGAGTATGAGGGCTAAGCTTGCTCCCTCACAAGTGGGTTCTGAAGCTAGCTGTCTGAGGCCTGCCACCTGTAGGGCATCAAGAATAGCCCTGCTCTTGGATGTGGCTGCAGCAAATGTGCTCCAGTTAACATCTGGCATATTTAGGTCTCCCATCAACAGTATCTCCCCTTTCTCTGCCATCCTAAGAATGCCTTCTATCATATCCTTGTCCAGTCCCTCCCCCTGACATGGGGGTCTGTACACAACCTCTGTGCAGATTTTGGTTCAAATTCCAGTCTCCAAGGTGACCCACAGTACCTCCTCTCCCCCTGTTTACTCTTTTGTTGATTTGCTTTTATCCCTTCCTTTACATAGGGAGCTACTCCACCCCCTCTTCTCCCCTACCTGTCTCTCCTGTAGGTTATGTACCCTGGTATGTTAACATCCCAGTCATGGTTCTCAGTGTACCATGTTTCTGTGACTGCTACAATATCCAGGCATCCTTCTTTCATCAAGACCACCAGTTCAGGCAGCTTGTTGCCCAGACTACGGGCATTGGTACTCATTATCCTCCATTTCCTGATAGCCTTATTCCTTTTTGTCACACCCCTGTCCTTGCTGTCTAAGTCACTTTCTCCCTTTACCCCTGCCCTTCTCCTTATCGACACCTCTATGTTGGTGTTTACTGCACTTGCTACTGTGACTTTGTTTGGGGGGATAGGATTTCCCTGCTCCTTTCCAGTGCTTCCCCCCTTGGCTAGTTTAAATGCTTGCCAATGAAGCATTTAAACTTATTGCCTAGGATCCTGGTTCCCCTCCTGGACAAATGCAGCCCATCATGCCAGTATAGGCTTGCATCACTCCATGTGGACCCCTAGTCCCCAGTGAAGCCAAATACCTGATCTCTGCACCAGTGTTTCAACCACTGATTGAATCCCATGGACTGGAGCACCCTAGCCTCTCCTACACCATAGACAGGCAGCACCTCCAAGAAGGTTACTGTGTGTGCTACTTGTCTAAGGCCCCTCCCCAATTCAACAAACTCTTCCTGCACTGTTCTAATCCTTTTCTTAGTCAGGTAATTTGTCCCTAGGTGGACAATGACATCCAGCTTCCTCCCCTGTGCAGTTGCTCTGGCAATCCTGAGGATTCACTCCTTGTCCCTCCCATTGTAGTTCCCTATAAAGGGCACGGTAATTAGTCATTCTTGGGGCTTTCAAGATGTACCTGACCATCTTATTATACATAATATCCACTTTTCTAAAATCTTTCTTTGAGGACCCCACAAATAATATCTGCATAATCTATGACTGGTACCAACATGGGTTTGGATAATGTACAACTTTGCACTTTGAATTAATTGTCTCAGTGTGGTTCCCCTTTTTGGCAATTTCATAAAATCCACACAATAATTGTCAAAGTTAAAAGAAACAGCATGTTATTGTCTGGGACAGTCGGAACTCAGTGGTGGGACACAATAAAACATCATGAATGAGACCAGATTTCTGTTTCAGTTTCATGTAACACTTTTCTTGAAACATCACTGGACATGCACTCTAAGCACCATTTGTTTCTGCAGCAGCAAGATTAGGCCTGAAATGCTTTTGAATTGGTGTAGGAAACACGACTTTTAGGTCCGGGCGGCTGGTGGTACACCATTAAACTTAATGTACCATTTTTCCTGTAACATTTCTGGACCTGTACTGCCTGTTCTGCTCTCTCAGAGACAAGATTTGGACTGAAATCTTTTGTAAACCATGGATGAAAGATCATTTTTTGGACCAGGTGGGTGTTTAGGTGCAATATAACATCATGGCTGAGACCAGATTTCTCTCTGAATTTGATTTAACATTTTTAAGGAAACATTTCTGGACTCGAAAGGCCTCTTGGCCACTAGTAGCACCAAGATTCAGCCTAACATCCTTGGTAAACAGTGGCAAAAGCTTGATTTTCAGGACTTTTTTTTTGGGGGGGGGCAGAAGTTCAGCCAGGCAAAAAAAAGGTTAGTAACTGAGTTGGTTTAAGTGGGTTTAAGCCTAAATCTGATGCACTGCTCTGGGGTATATACAGATGGATCTTATCCATTTGAATTTGTCCTAATTTGCATATCATGTTTTAGCCAAAAGAAATGATTGTACCATTTAGAGATGCAATAGACATTCTAGAGCAGTCCCTTGCATTCACGGACAGTTGAGCGGTGTGATATGCACAGACTATTGGAGCCTCACTTTAGCCAGGCTTATACCCCCCCAAGTGAAGCTGACCTCCACATCCCCATGCCCAGGCACATTATGACAAAGGGCAAAGGAGACTGTAGGGGAGTGAACCATTGAAATCAATGGGGATAGTTTTTTATTACTATTTTATACATTATTGATGGAGAGTTGGAGATTGATGAAGGCCATCGCTCGACTAACAAGGGCTTTAATAATAGAATAGCGGCCTTCATTATTCTACAACTCACCTTCATAATGTATAAAATAATAATAAAAAACAACTCCCTTCATTTCAAGGGAGTACACCCCAGCACCCTAACCTATGGATATCATCTCGTAAAGACTCCTGCCTATTGATCTCTAGTGCACAAGTAAGAGACTTTGTACTTATACCTATAGTTGGTGGGTTGTCTGTAGCAGCATGGCCATAGCTGCTGCAGTGTGTGTACATGGGCATGGGGGGGACTGGTCATGTTGGTGTGTGTCACGTTATAGCTGCTTTTGTGCTTAGGGTTACCGCCTGTCTCAGTTTTTGCAGGACACTCCTGATTTGGGCAGTTGTCTCCTGCAAAAAAACATGAAAAATACGACATGGCCTGACATTATAGTGGAAAAAAAATATTTTCTGACTTTTCTCTAAATGATACAAAAAACAAAGTACTTTCACTAAAATACCTTAAAATGATAAGGAACACTAGAAATAACTACACAACTACAGTACTTAGTCTTCAATATAATAATTTAGAGAAAACAAGTTTGTTGCATTGGTCGAGGTTGCATATTGTCATGAGAAAAATCATGTTTCAGTTCACTTTGGGCTTCTTAAACAGTAGTAACCCTCTATTTGTGTTTGCACATTAAAGTCTGTGTAGAAGCATTCAAAATTATGAAGAGAAAATAGTAGGGGTACAGGCCAGACAGAAGTAACAAAGTGGTTTTGTGGGTAAGTTTGCATATTGGGGGTGTTAAAAAAACACATGTATTTCCATTGGTTTGTGAGTTACAGTTCAAATGTGAAACTGAGATGATTAACAGAAGAAAACTGAAAAGCTTAACAGTGGCTACAAGCATGCTGCATGCATGCAGATGTAATCAGATACAGTATGTATGGAAGTACAAATTAACCAAATGTATGCAAACAGTTTGGCTTAGTGGTTAAAGGCACTGAACTGTAATAGAGGCATGAAGACTAGGATTTGAATTTCATCAACTCTCACATGTATAGGATGATCTTCAGCAAGTCACTTAACTTTTCCATGTGCAGTGATCACTTGCTATTTGCACAAGTGCCACATGTATAGTCTTTCCCAATTTAATGTAAATATCATAGCTCTCACACTTGCTTGCTGCACAAATGCTATATGCATAAAAATGGTTCTAATTTAACATTTAAATCATACTAGCGGCACGCATATCACGTGGGTAGTTTTATGTTTGCAGCATGAAAACATTTCATATAATTATTTTTGTAAGGGATGACCACATTGTAGAAGTCACCTGTGTTTGTCAATGTTATATGGTTTTCTCTGCCCTTATATATAAAAAAATGCAGATAGTATTAACACACTACAGTACTTTAGTTGACCAGACACAGGTTATCTACAGTATATTTAAAGTAGGTGACTTGTGCCTTCTTTCCCTGTGTGTGTTTCTTTATTTTTTGTATGGGGAAAGAAAAAAAGTTACCTTTTGGTTTTTACTAGAATAGGCTGCCATATACAGTATTAGTTGTAGTGCATTGTAGTGCTGCTACCTCATAAGGAAGTCAGTACTGCAGGTGTGAAGTGTTTGTCACACAGTTGGTAAATAGTGTTACATCCTTCCTTGATATCCTGTTAGAGAAAGGCAAAGCTTTGAAACAGCAGAATTTAAAAATGTCTGCTAAGACATGTAAGGTTGCCACCTTTGGATGAGATGAAAACCGAATATGAAACCATATCCCCAAACTCTACCCTTAACCCCGCCCCTGTTATGACTAATGAGGGCATCGCTTGGACTCTGATTCACTTGATTTATTCAGAATTGCTGCTGATATAACATTGTGTACAACTTCTTTAAATTACATTATGATTATTATTTTTAGTTTGTTTGATTTAGGTTTAAATATTTTAAATTTCAGTGTGTGTTAACTTTTGGTTGGGTTAGAGAGGGGGTTGAGGGGACTTTCCATCCTGTGTACACAGCTTAGCTGACAAATCGAGTGACTACAAGGACACTTCTGATAACTGGCTAGCTTGGGTCAGTTGGCCTTTTCTGGTACTCTTTCAATAAATAAATAAACTACACCAGTAATGGTGGACGAGATGAAATTACAAATATCATCTGCCATTTTAAGATGTGCTACTGTCCCTCCAATTGCTCCTACTCTAAAGATATTTGTAATGTCAGAGAAGTTTTTAAAAGTGATAGGAACTATTCTGTGCTGTTAAATACCCTATTTTGTTTTCCATGTCAATCATACATAGCAGATAGCATGATATGTGATAGTTAGCATGGAGGCAGTATAGTGCAGTGGTTTAAAGCTCTGAGCTGCAATTCTGGAGACCAGAGTTGGAACCCTACAGCCCAAACTTGCATACTTTGTGACCCTACACAAAACACTTAATTCCCTTGTGCTCTCAGATTGCACCTGTAAACAAACTTTAGCTTAGTGTGTCTCTTCTGGTAAAAAAAGATAATGTTTTGAAAATTTTTTGATAAATTGCCTAAATTTGCAGTGCTATCAAATCTAGATTGTGTTCCTGTCATCTCATCAGCTACTGCTCTCTCTCTTCCTTTTCTCATTTCTGTAGTTTAGCATGACATTAGCTACATTATTCTGTGCTGTTCACCTAAAAGGCCTGGATTGGTCCCTGGAATATCTAAGTAATATGAAAATTGACAACAATAACTGCTGGGGAGAGAGATGAACAGTATTGCTAGAAATGAAATAAAATATTAGATTATTAATTTAACAACAAAAGGGGTAACAAATGCTAAAATATTGGACAGACCCTAAAAGAAAAAATGGTGAACATTTGAAAGTATAAAAGAACTCCTTATCACAGCAGTCAAATACCATACTCACAATGCAGCCTGGAAATAATTAGTTTGATTTGCTGTTAATGGTGTTAATAGCCCTACTTTACACCTTTCAGACTGACTGGTATACAAACAAAGGTCTGCATGACATCAGAATGTGTTTGTAATCTGACCATGCAATTAAAATGGTGAAGGATTTAACAGAATCTGTTTTACAACCATTCAAAATGACTGAAAAAGTACTACCTCTGAATAAAACTGGATTAGCAGGTAAAGTTTCTGAAACACATTGTACAGTCCATACTGGGAGATGAAGCTACCCTAATGTGGTGCCTGTCTGGTATCAGAAAAAATGAAGGTGTTAATTAAGGTGGTATTGTTTACACTTCCCATGAATAATCTTCCAATTTGCTGGTGTGAAGTTAGAGGTGACAACTGAGCAGACAGGGACACATTTGGCTCTTTAAGTGCCCTGCTCTTGAAGGCACTTCCTGATTAGCATGTACTGTAAGCAAGCAAGCACACTGAAATGTCAAACACTTGCTTACAGTCAGATGAGAAGAAAATGAAACAGTTAGTGGGGAATCTAACAGGTGCTGCTTGACCCACCATAAAAATTGAATTTGCAATGGTGAATACAGGGGGGCAGAATCTGGACCTAGAAAACCAAATCATTCGGTCAAAAACCGAGTAGGTGGTAACCTTAACCACTTGGTCCCTGTCTACTGTTTTAGTGACACAGTCAAAGAAGTCAATCAGATTTCTTTGACATGATCTCCCTCCCATGAACCCATGCTGCCTCTAGTCCTGGAGATCATATTCCTCTAGATATGCCTCCAACCTTTCCTTTAGTATGGTCTCCATGAACTTGCCCACAATGGAGGTCAGACTGACTGGTCTGTAATTCCCTGGATCACTACAAATATGGCTTGCCTTTTATAATTGAAGGAGGTCATCAGTGAGTGCAAAAGTTGACAGAGAACTCCATTAGAAGGGTATCAGTTGCACACACTAAAAAAAGGCACACACTGAGGAAAAACAGTTGTTGCTATCACTGCCAGCAGCTCACAGGCAACCCAATCAGTCAACATTGGCAAAGAACAAGAGAAAATTGCACACAGTCCCATTTCTGATGTTCTCTTTCAGGTGAGAGTGGAAGATGTGGAAGAAAAGGTTGATTAGATAGATGAGGCTGCTGGACTCAGTGCAGCAGAACAAATGGTGGAGGGCTACATGGGGGACACAAAGCACCTTGCCATTACTGATGAGCCATTGCAGTACTGGAGCAGCAAACTGACTGACTAGCCAGCACTAACATCGGTTGCTGGGAAATACCTGAGCTGCCCACCATCCAGTGTTAGTGCGGAATGAGTGTTTAGTATGGCTGGAGCCATCGTGCATGACCATAGGACCAATTTGTTACCCAAGAATGTGTCCATACTAACATCCATCAATATGAACAAAAAGACACATTCTTCATAGCACAGTGATGTCAATGGTGTTGCCACATGAACTGTGTCTTAATAATGAGGACAATGTCAGTCCCTCTACTAAGGCATCCACAAGCAGCAAGGTGGATAAAGCAGCAATGCAGACAGAATTTCCACCTGGTGACAACTCCAGTCTTGTAGACTATGAGGCTGTTTCTTGGAGGATGTGATAGTGGAACAAGGCTGAAGAAGAATCAGCATTTATATAGTGCTTTTCATACTTCCAAAGCGCTTTACAAGCAGTGCAAGACTGGTAGTGAAGTGATTGAATGTGTGGAGGCAGCCATATCACACATCATCACCCACACAGCCTGGATAATTGCATGAACCAGTTTATGGGGAAGGGGAATGTTGGCCAGGACACCAGGAATGTTCCCTACATTTTGCGAAGAGTGCCCTGGGTTCTTTTACTTCCACCTGGATGGGCAGAAGGGACCTCAGTTTAACATCTCATCCAAAGGACGGCACACTCCAGCAGTACAGCACCCCCCAATACTGCACTCAGATGTCAGCGATTTTTAGGTGCAAGTCCAATCCCAGTGTGGGACGAGAACCCATGACCTTCTGGTCCAGAGGCGGATGTGCTACCAACTGAGCCATGCAGAAGTTACTCAACCCCTCTCTCCCAACAATTTCAGCTCAATACAGTGTTATAGAAATTATTTTTATCTATGTACTCTATTATTGGATTAGGTTTGGTATGGTACTGTTATCTGCTGTAGTGCTGCAGTGTTTGTCAGTGTCATTTCATTACCCATTGCCCCAAACTGTTCTTTGGTCCCCACCATATCTAAAGTAGCAGACAGCAGCAAATTACATTAACCCATAACAATTTTGCATGATAGCAGTTATAATGTTTTGCTGCCAAACATAACAAGATATACATTTTACTTTTCATTTTGACTAACCCCATACTAAAGCAAGATATGTTGCCTTTAAAAGTGCCCATGCTGGCACATGCCACAGCTGCCCCCCCCACCACCACCCTGACACTCCCATGCACTCCATAAGAAAAATAAATATTTGTTCCACTTACTATCCATGACTTGTTGAAGAACTCTCCTAGTACAAGTATAGTATGTGTGAATGTAACATGCTCAATCAACCATTAACACCACTTGAAAAGATTTTTCAAAATAGTGACTGGCTGTCATCTTTAAATATGTGAGTCATTAATTACAAAGTAATCATCACACAAAAGGTTTAACAACACCCATTTCCCCCAACAAAATATTAAAATGATAAGTACTGTGTGATATTAGTTGTGCAGAAAGTGTGAACATGTTCCTTTGGAGAGGGGGGTATGTTTGCTGCCCACAGTTTGACTTCTACAATTTTCTAAGTACTGCATCTCTGCTACTTCAATGATTAGACATGACATTAGCCCCCTCCACCTAATAGTAACTACCATCTTCACTGTCCGCCATCCATTTCCACATATATTGTCTCCCTGAATGTGCTGCTTACTCATTCGTGAAACCAGTACCCGATATCGAACTTCAGACAACCCACTCTGTCTTCCACATGTGAGCTCCTGCAGGTCCTGGATGTAGTCATCACACAGACATAGGATGAAAACTCACAAGAGGAAAATGACCTAATCAGGAACAATCACAGGAAACAAACATGACAATTCAAATACTCATCAACCAGCGTACCTGGTGTTAGCAAGCAAATTAGAAGCAAAGAAAAAAATATCTATACTTTCCATACCCTGTTATGTAATTAAACTGAGGAAATTGCCCCAAGAATGAACTTGTGGGGCACAAGAAGCACAGCAGCAGCCACCTGCGTTACCCGTCCCCTAACAGTACTGTATACTTGGAAATAAGAGAAAAAGAACACATTTTGAGGATTGTTAAAAGCGACCCAGAGGCCCCCATCCACCCCTCCCCCTTCCTTCACCCACATAAGAAAATAAAAATGAAGAAATATTTACCTCAGAGACATCAGTAAAACTGGAATCATTGCACAAACAAGTTAAAGAATCTCCTACATGAGAAGCAGGAGCAGGAGGTAACATGCATCATCGGACTTCCTGAATGTTGACAAAATTAAAAAGATCCCAATTAGTATCAAACTAAGAGCTTTGGACTGCAGAACCTCCCCCCCTCCCCGCTGTAATGAAAAATGAAATACTTACCATCTACATGGTGCATTTTAACATCCAAGATCAGAATCCCAGCCTGGCATGATGATGCAAGTAATCCCATTCCTCGGTCAAGTGGAAAATAATAGAGAATCGTACAAACATTAGAACTCAAGATGCCATAATGCCAATCAATCACCACCCTTTTCGTGCACAGGAAAAACAAATGCAGACAGATGCTTATGTGTGCAGCAGCAGCAGTATTGACTCCGTGAAGATGATCCATCAAGGAAAATTGGCAATTACTCAGAGCAGCAGACAGTCATCTAAAACACCCCAAAATCTCATTCCCTCCACACAGACTTAAAACTACAGAGTCAACACAGTCAAAAAGGACAACAGCATTTTTTGGGAAGGGAGATGATAATTCTACATTTCTGAATTAACTGAGAAACCAGCAGCAGGAGGCAAAAAGTACAAAGTAGCAGCAGCATTTTGCAGGAGGAGTTGCCTGTGGGGCAGCAGTCTTCCGGGAGTCTTCCTGGTGACTGAGATGCTGCCCTATTTTCAGACAACTGTCTGCCCTGAGGGAGGAAGTTGCCCGTCTTCAGGCCACACTGGACAGTAGAAAGGGAACCTCCCCCATCCAGGGTGCACTAGCGCCACCACAACTACCTCAGAGGTTGCAAAGAAAGCACAGCAGTTGGACCACAGTGGGCTCAGGGAGGGTGAGGAGGGTGGAACAGAGGCACACCCAGTCAATTGTTCCACTCCACAATCCATACACCATTCTGGGGGAGCATAGCTCCCCTATGGATGCACCCGCAGAGAAGACTGATGATATCTGTCACAAGGGAGGCCCACAGAAAGGAGGCAGAGGGCACCAAAGGGAAAGGAAGCAGCTCCTGGTGGGGGACTCAATTATTAGGGGTATAGAACTGGGGGAGCTGGGAAAATGAAGTAAGATGCCTGCCTGGTGCCATGGCTTGGAGGGACAGGAAGTGCATCCTCAGGATCACGAGATCAGCTGCAAGGGATTCCGAGCTGGACATAATTGTCCACCTAGGGACAAATGACTTGGTTCATCATGAGATTAGAGCAGTGCAGGAGGACATTGCAGAGTTAGGGAGGGACCTAAGACGAGTAGCACACACAGTATCCTTCTCAGAGGTGCTGCCTGTCAAAAGCATGGGGGAGGCGAGGGCAATTGGCACCATGCAGTTTAATGAATGGTTAAAAAAATGGTGCAGAGCACAGGGGTTTGGCTTCATTGGGGACTGGGGTTCCACCTGGAGGGACACCAGCCTATACTGGCAGGATGGTCTGCATCTGTCCAGGAAGGGAACATGTCTTTTGAGCAATCAGTTTAAACGCTTCATTGGCAAGCTTTTAAACTAGTCAAAGGGGGAGGCACTGACAAGCAGCAAGAAAATCCCAGCCTCTCCCTACAAAACAGGGTACTAAATGAGAAAAAGACTGAGGTAGAACGGTCAGTGGGGGATGCTGCAACAGAAGGTAAAGCCATCAAAAAATGGAGAGCAATGAGTACTAATGCCCGTAGTCTGGGTAACAAGCTTCCTGAATTAGTGGCCTTGATGGAGGAGGAACATCTGGATATCGTGGCAGTCACAGAAACATGGTACACACAAAACCATGACTGGGACATAAACATACCAGGATACACTGTCTAGAGGAGGGACAGGGAGGGTAAAAGAGGAGGAGGAGTAGTTCTTTACATAAGGGAAGGAATAAAAGCAACAGAACAAAAGGGTAAACAGGGAGGAGAAGAAGCACTGTGGGTAAATTTGGAGACAGGCAATGGCACCACAATACGCACAGAGGTTATATCAGACCCTCTCTCAGGGAGGAAGTGGACAGGAAATGAGAAAGTATACTTAGAATGGCAGAAAAAGGGAGATATTGCTGATAGGTGATCTGAATATGCCGGATGTTAACTGGAGTGCAGTTGCAGCTGCCACTCAAGAGTGCAGTTATTCTAGATGCCCTACGGGGCATGCCTTAGACAACTAGTACTGGAGCCCACTCGAGAGGGAGCAATATTAGACTTGATTCTCTCAAATGGAGATGGAGAGAGGATTACAGATGTAAAAGTGGGTAGCCATCTGGGAACTAGAGACCATCGAACAGTATGGTTCACAATAAACACAGCAATAGAGTCAAGCCATACAAAGACAAAAGCACTGGACTTTAGGAGGGCTGATTTTGCCAAAATGGATGAGTGCCTAAGGAATGCACTAGCAAATGGGCAGGAAGGAGGGGTGGAAGAACAATGGGGAATAATAAAAACTACCATCACAGAGGTAACAAGCTTTTGTGTAAAGCAAATAAACAAAACAAGACGATGTAAGAAACCACTATGGTTCTCAAAGGAAGTGGCAGTGAAGGTTCAAGAGAAAAATAAAGCATTCAGGAAGTACAAGGAATCGCAGAAGGAGCAGGACAGAGAACTGTAACAGTTAAAGCAAAAGGAAGCTGGGAAGGCAGTCAGAACAGCAAAGGCCCAAACTGAGGAAAATATAACCAACTCAGTTAAGAAGGGGATAAACCTTTATAGGTACATCAGGGAGCGAAGAAAGACCAAGGATGGATAGTGAGGCTTAATAAAGGGGTGGAGGGTGGGCAGAGGAGACTGTGAAAAGGCAGAGATACTAAACAAATATTTTTGCTCAGTATTTACAAAGGAAGAGGGGGAGGTACATAAAACAAACAGTAGTAACACGCTGGATACAGAAGTTGATACTGGCCCATTTACAGAAGAAAGGGTTCTGAAAGAACTCTTAAAACTGAAGGTGGACAAAGCAATGGGGCCTGATGGGATTCATCCCAGAATTCTAAAAGAACTAAGGGTAGAACTAGTGACACCACTGACTACCCTTTTAACAAATCATGGGAGGATGGGGTGGTACCGAGACTGGAGGAGGGCAGATGTGATTTCCTTCACAAAAGTGGGAGCAAGGCAGAAGCAGGAAACTATAGACCTGTTAGTTTAACCTCAGTGATAGGGAAAATGATGGAATCACTTCTAAAGGAAATAATTGTCAAGTATCTAGAGGCCGAGGGCAGGACCCTAGGCAGCATGGATTCACAGCAGGAAGGTCATGCCAGACTAATCTGATAGATTTCTTTGACTGGGTGACCAAAGTAGTAGATCAGGAGGGCTGTGGACATGGCCTACCTAGACTTTAGCAAGGCATTTGACACAGTCCCACACAAAAGATTAATATACAAGTTAGCCAGCCTGGGTGTGGGTCCCAAGATGACAGCCTGGGTAAAGAATTGGCTGGAGAATAGGACACAGAGAGTAATAGTAAATGGAGTCCACTCAGAAGAAAGGAGGGTTACTAGTGAGGTACCGCAGGGTTCAGTATTAGGACCGGTCCTCTTCAATGTCTTTATAAGTGACATTGCAGAAGGACTGGAAGGAAAAGTATGTCTCTTTGCAGATGACACTAAGATCTGCAACAGAGTTGATGCACAGGGTGGGGTGGAAAGGATGAGAAGGGACTTGGCAAGGTTAGAGGAATGGTCAAATGTATGGCAGCTTAGATTCATGCTAAGAAGTGCAAGGTAATGCACTTGGGAAACAAAAACCCAGGGGAAGAGTACATAATGGGGGGTGAGATACTAACAACAACAAAATGGAGAGGGACCTGGGGGTAGTCATATCAGATGACCTAAAGATGAGCAAGCAATGTGAGAGGGCAGCAAGGAGGGCTGGGGGATACTGGGATGCATAGGGAGAGGCATCACCAGTAGAAAACAAGAAGTTATTATCCCTCTGTACAGACAGTTGGTGAGACCCCATCTGGAGTACTGTGTGCAGTTCTGGAGACCTAATCTGCAAAGACATAGACAGGATTGAAGCTGTCCAGAGGAGGCAACTAAAATGGTGCAGAGTCTGCACCGGAAGACATATGAAGAGAGACTTAAGGAGCTTAATATGTATAGCCTCGAGTAAAGGAGGGAGAGGGGGACATGATAGAAACTTTCAAGCACTCTCAAGGAATCAACAAAGTCCAAGAGGTAGCATCTTTCAAAAAAGAGGTGTGCAAGAACAAGAGGCACAATTTGAAGATAGAGGGGGGGCCTCAGAGGTAATTTAAGGAAGTATTTTTCACAGAGAGGTTGTGGATGCATGGACGCCTTCTGGAGGAGGTTGTGGAGTCAAAATCAGTGGTGGAATTCAAGCATGCATGGGATAGTCATAAGGCAGTTCTGGGGGGTGGGGGTAGGAAGAAGTAGGCTGCTGGTTAACTAGGATCTGCAGCTTATCCAGTAGGTAGGGAAATGGGTAGACTGGGTGGGCCAAGCGGTCCTTATCTGCCGTCAAATTCTATGTTTCTATGAATTACTAGCAGTAATGGTTTATTCATAAAATGAACATGGAAATAACCCATTGAGTATAAAGATATGCTCATTTACAAGGGACTCCATATGAAGGAAAACAGTGTTCCAATTACATACAAAATACAACTTAATTAACATAAATAAAACTCACAATACATATATAGTTACACATTAAAATAATACAAGAAGAACCTATTGCACCTAGATTTCTGCATCACATTCTGAAAATATCCTGTTAAGTGCATTTATACTCAGCTATCCAACTTCCTGGAGGCTACAGCACTCTCTTGGTGTACCAATTTGGTTCCTAAACCATCCATTTATATGGGCTCAGTCACATTAGCTTCTTGTAATCTGAGGTGAGAGGGTAATTTATTCCAGTTATGGGGTCCCAAATTTGCATCTGTACATGCACATTTACCAACGTTTTTTTTCTCGTTCTAGGAACTATGAATTGCAAATGATGAGCTGATCTCAATTGTCAAACAGGAACTTTCAATTTAAACTCATTAAGCATATATCCTGGAACCCTTTCTTTAGTAACTTTAAATATTAACTTAATATTATGTTGATTTCTTCTGTTATCTAAGTGTTCCCATTGTAGTTCCCAATAAAGGGTATAATGATTAGTCATTCTTGTGGCTTTCATGATATACCTGGCCATTTTATTATACATAATATCCACTTTTTGTTTTATTTTCTTTGAGGACCCCACGAATATCTGCATAATCTATGACTGGTACCAACATGGTTTGGATAATATGCAACTTTGCACTTTGAGTTAATTTTCTCAGCGTGGCATGCTTTTTTGGCCATTTCATAAAATTCACACAATTGTCAAAGTTAACAGAAACAGCATTATTGCCTGGGACAGTCGGGACTCGATGGTGGGATACCATAAAACATAATAAATGAGACCTGATTTCTGTCTCAGTTTCATGAAATATTTTTCTTGAAACATCATTGGACATGTATTATAGGCCCTATTTATCACTGCAGCAGTATAATTAGGTCTGAAATGCTTCTGAATTGGTGTAGGAAACAGGACTTGTAGGTCCGGGTGGCTGGTGGGACACAATTTAACATAATGACTAAAACCAGATTTTTGTCTCAGTTTTATGTACCATTTTTCCTGTAACATTTCTGGATTTGTACTGCCTGTTCTGAATGCTCAGAAATAAGATTTGGGCTAAAATCCTTTGTAAACAGTGGACCAAAGACAATTGTTTGGACCAGGTGGGGGTTTGCGTACTATATAACATCATGGCTGAGACCAGACCTCTCTCTGAATTTGATTTAACATTTTCTTAGGAAACATTTCTGGGCTCAAAAGGCCTCTTGCCCACTAGCAACACCAAGATTCTGACATCCTTGGTAAACAGTGGCAGAAGCTTGATTTTCAGGACCATGAGGTGTGGGACACCATGAAACATCATGAATGAGACCAGATTTTTGTCTGAATGTTATTTACCATTTTTCCTATAACATTTCTGGACATGTAAAGCCTGTTCTGCACTGCCAGACACAAGATTAGGCCTGAAATGCTTTGCAATCAGGGTCCAAAACTGCATTTTAATGTCTGTGTGCTTGGGGGGCGGGGTGCAATATAACATCATGACTCAGACCAGATTCCTGTCTCACTTAAATGTAACATTATTTTGAAACATCAGTGGACATGTAGGCCCTGTTTGGCACCGGCAGCAGCAAGATTTGGCCTGAAATGCTTTTGAATCAGTTAGTGCAGGAAACAGACCTATTAGGTCCAGGTACCTGGTGGTACACCATTAAACATTATTTTAGGTTTCAGGGAGGCAGTATAGCACAGTGATCTAAGCCTCTGAGCTGCAAATTTGGTGACATTCAGCAGACCAGACCTGAGTTTGAATCCCACAGCTTCTACTTGGCATACTGTGTGACCCTGAGCAAGTCACTTAACCCCCTTTTGCTCCTGTAAAAAAGCTCACAGCTTAGTGTGCTATACCTGGTTTAAAAAAAACACATTATGACTGAGACCAGATTTCTGTCTCAGTTTAATGTATAATTTCTTATGAAACATTCTGGACTTCTGGGGTCCATTCTGCACTTGCAGCAACAAGATTCAGCCTAAAATGCTTTGTAAACAGTGAGCAAAAAAACATGTTTTGGTCCGGGAGATGGGGGTGCACCATATTACATAATGACTGAGACTAGATTTCTGTCTGAATTGAATATACATTTTTTTATAAAACATTTCTGGACTTCTAGGGCCTGTTCTGCACTTACAGCAACAAGATTCAATCTAAAATGCTTTGTAAACAGTTGGCCTAACACCATGTTTTAGTCCGGGAGGTGGGAGCATACCATATATGACTGAGACCAGATTTCTGTCTGAATTAAATTAAGACTTTTTATAAAACATTTCTGGACTTGTAGGGCCTGTTTGGCACTGGTAGCAACACAAATCAGTCTAAAATACTTTGTAAATGGTGGAAAAACATCATTTTATTGTCTAGGTGGTTTCAGGAAACAAATAAAATCATGACTGAGACCAGATTTCTGCCTCAATTTATTGTAACATTTTTTATTAAACATTTCAGGCCTTCTGGGGTCTGTTTGGGACTGCCATCAAAAAAATTCAGCCTAAAATGCTTTGTAAACAGTGGGCCAAACACCATGTTTTGGTCCAGTGGTGGGGGCACCATATAATATTATGACCGAGACCTGATTTCTGTCTCAATTTCATGTAACACCCACTCAATGACATTACATGTGGTGGTGTGTGCCCCATTGTAACATTGCTGTGATGGAGTCGCTGGCCGCCGGTAGGGTGTGAGCAGCCAGGGATGGAGTGGGTATCCACTGTCACCTGTGTGCAGAGAGCAGAGGTTAGTTTTGTGATTAGTATCACCCTGCCACAAGCCATGTAGGCCACTACCCATGCAACCTCTGGCCATGCCCCCCCAGGCCCTAAGATTGTCCATGTGGTTTGCATACTCACCCACTAGGTGTCCAGAAGGGATGTCCTCACTCTCGAATCTGTGGCACAGTGCCGACTGATGCCAGATGAAAGAATTGTGTGCTTCCCCAAGGTGTATGGCACAGACATTGATTATGCGCCCCTGGCATCGCACACCACCTGGCAGTTGATGCTGGCAGAGCCCTTGTCATTGATGTATGCGGACCCCTCAGGGCCAGGTGGTGTGTGTATGGCCTCATGGGTGCAGTCTATTGCTCCTAGCACACCAGGCATACGTGCTACCCTGTGGAACTCCTGTATGTTTGCTGTATGCTCCACTGCTGTGATGGGGAAATGGGTGTACCCTGCAGCATGTGGCAGCAGTACACTGAGGAATTGGGTGAGGTGGCATGACGTGGCCGACTGGGTTATGCCTGTGGTGTCCCCTGTTGGTCTCTGGAAGGTACCCATGGTGAGCAAGCACATACAGGCTGTTACCTTAGTCTCCACTGACAGGGCATGGCTCCGTCGCATGGGTGCCTGCATCACATCACTGCACAGCTCACAGAGCCACCTCAGAATTGCCCTTTTAAGGCGGTACTGGCCCACAATCTCAGAATCAGTGTACAGCTCAAAGCTGGTGTGGGCTCGGGACTGCCTGTTGAGGCATACCACCGACGGGCATTTCCACAGCCACGCCCCCCTGCTGCCTGCCTTCTGGCCCCCCCTCATAACGGCTTCCATTTGGAAGGTGGCACTGGCCATGTCCCTGGCTTGTGTTCACCTCCCCTGGCAGCTGTTGCTGTACTACCCCCGCTGTCCTGGCTGCTACTTCCCCTGCACTGGGAACACCGGCTTGTGCTGGCCTCTGTGCTGTGTTGCTCCCCACACCTTCCCTGTACCTGGCTGTTCAGAGTGCCCTTTCCCTGGCCTGCCCTGTTTGTGCCTCCTGCCCTGTCTCTCTGGCTAGAGTTCTGCCTCATGTGACTACCCTGTAGCGTTCTTGTGCCTCTCCCTTGCTCCTTTTTATTTTGGCTCATTTCCACTATGACTCAACTTCCACTTGCTCCCCTATTGCGCATGGCTCAAGTAGTTGAATATCGAACTGCACCATTTATGCATGGTTCCTCCCCCTTCAGTTGCACATGCCTTCATTATCATTGTGCTGTTGCTCAGCATGATTTCGGGGGTGCAAATGCCTCCTGCTGAATATCGCAGAATGGCACAATTTCGGACTTGGGCAGGCGCAACCCTATTGCACATGGCTTAACTCTTTTAAATATCTGGGCCCAGGATTTGAATATCATCAACTCTCACTTGTGTAAGATGATCTTCAACAAGTCACTTAACTTTTCCATGTGCAGTGATCACTTGCTATTTGCACTAGTGCCACATGCATACAGTCTTTCCCAATTTAACATAAAAATCATAGTTTCCACACTTACTTGCTGCACAAATGCCATGTGCATGCAATCAGTTCCAATTTAACATTTAAGTCACATGTGCAGCATGCATACCCCAGGGGTTGTTTTATGTGTGCAGCATGAAAACATTTCACATAATTATTTCTGTAAGGGATGACCACATTGTAGTAGTCACCTGGGTTTGTTGATGTTATATGGTTTTCTCTGCCGTTATATAAAAAAAAAATGTATATAGTACTAACACACTACAGTACTTTAGTTGTCGAGACACATGTTATCTACAGTATATTTAAAGTAGGTGATTTGTGCCTTCTTTCCCTGTGTGTGTGCTTCTTTAATTTTTGTATGAGGAAAGAATAAAAGTTACCTTTTGGTTTTTACTAGAATAGGCTGCCATATACAGTATTAGTTGTATTGTATTGTAGTGCTGCTACCTCATAAGGAAGCCAGTACTGCAGGTGTGAAGTGTTTGTCACACAGTTGGTAAATAGTGATACATCCTTTCTTGATATCCTGTTAGAGAAAGGCAAAGCTTTGAAACAGCAGCATTCAAAAATGCCTGCTAAGAGATGGCCCAGTACAGGGGAGAAGTTTGCCTTTTGCCAGGGGGGATGATGCAGTCAAGATGCGTGTTGAGGAGAGTATAACTTCAGTTCCAGTTCCTCATAGCACTGAAAGCACACATATGCCTGCATCAGTGTCTTCTGTGGGTTCTGGTGGTGTGGCACGTACCATCAAAGAAGTTGTGAAGTACTGGTATACTCACAGTTTTTTAAGGCCAGAACTGTTGCATCCATGCTGGTAGGGGATGATGATAATGAGAAGAAAGGAGACACTGACACCAATGTAGGAACAGAGGTCCAGGAGGAGGGTGATAAGTCTGTTGGTGTGACTGCCCCGTTCCTGCAGAAGTTAGTGATGAAAGTGTTCAACCAGAATCTCGTAATCCAGGAGGAAATGATAGTCAGTACCCTGAGATGGTTATAGAGAAAGAAAAAGGATCTGTGCAAGAAGACAGTGATGGGTAGAGGAGGTGGACAAGGACATCATCACTATCAGTGGTGATAACGACGACTGGGATGATCCCACATGGTAGAATGAGTTTAAAAAGGTCAAAGGTGATGTAAGCCATTAATATACACAGCTCATGGATCAGACTGATACCAAACCTATCAGCAAACCTCTAAGAAATCACATCACCACCCTCCCAAAAATAGTCTTATGGAAGTGATGAATGCAGCCCCAAAAAAGCACACATTTTCACACCTGTTTCTGAACTATCCCAGTCCCAGAAGCATGTGACATCCATAGGTCCAAAGTCCCTAGTTTGGGACTTTTATGAGCTTGATCCTGCTGATGAGACCATATCAATAAACCAACTGTGTCAAACACTTGTTTGTCGGGGGGGGGAGCCACATAGGCACAGTAGCCACAATGTCCACCTGAAAAACAAGCACCCAATGAGATGGCAGCAACACCAGAAAGATTCCAGAACTGATAGTGGCATTTTCCTAAGAAAGTTAAATGTAGTAGAGCAAGAGCAGGAGGAGGAGGGAGGGCTGAGTGGGTTGGTGGAGGAGGAGGGTTAGCAATCATTTGCTCTCTTGAGTAGTGGGCATAGCAGTGGAGGCACCAGTCCCAGTCCCATGAGTTAGAAAAGTACACTACCACACCCAGAATCAACCAAAATAACTGGTTTGATGCGGTATGCACTGCCCCAAGAGTCAAGTGTTATCCATAAAAGAACATCATTGGTGCCACAATGACAGTGTTCTGGTCAAACAGCCCCAACGATGCAGCCCACTCTGAAGACCATCCTTGAGTGGCACACAAAGTACCCCCCCAATGATTCTGCAGTGTAAGAGCTAAATACAGTCACTACTGTAATGCTGGCCATCGATCTGCTGACGTTCTCATTTGTGGAGAATTCTGGGTTCCTCAGGTTGATGGCCCATGCCTGTCCCAAATGGAACATTCCATCATGAACCTATTTCTCTAAGTGTGCCATGCCAGAGCTGAACATCAGAAATGCTGATTCCATAAGGCATGCATTGAAGCATAGTGTGTTAGAATATGTCCATCTTAGCATAGATATATGGACCAGTGGACAAACAGCAGCAAGCTCGTATCTATGCATAATGGTACATGGGGTACAGGTGAATGGGGTAGTAGTTGATTTAGGGCCTGGCAAAACCTGCCTGAAGCAAAATTGTGGTGGTAGCAACATGTCTGGAAGTCAGCAGCAAGCAACCCTGAGTATGAGAAGTGTTACTGGCTCTCACATGGGTGAGAAAATACATACATACGAACATATGAAATTTGCCAGCAGATAAAGGCCAAGAGGTCTAACAAGTCTGCTCGAATGTGCAGTTAGCACCCCTTATTCTGCAGCTGCGCCTCCCTTCCACCCTTCCCCTCCATTGACCCTCCCTCTTATCCTGTCCCATCCCCTTTTGAAGCAGTCCACTGTTCTACTGGATATCACTTTTGCAGGTAACGCATTCCACCCAGCTACCACCCTCTCTGTAAAACAGTGTTTCCTCATCACGCTCCTGAACCTTCCTCCCTTAAGTTTCGTATCATGGCCTCAAGTGTCCCCCCCCCCCTTTACTTTGAACAGCCACTCTGTACCTGTCTTGTTTATTCCTTTCATGTACATAAAGGTTTCAATCATGCCCCCCCGTCCCTCCTCTCCTACAGTGAGTACATGTTCAACTCCCTCAGCCTCCTCTCATATGATAAGTCCCTCAGCCCCTTGATCATCTTTGTCACCCTGCGCTGCACCCCCTCCAGTACTGTAATGTCCCTCTTCAGATACGGGCACCAGTACTGCACACAGTACTCCAGGTGTGGGCTAACTAATGACCTATACAGTGGCAGAATCACCTCCTCCCTCCTCAAGGATATACCCCTTGCAATGACATGCATAAATGCTGAATGTTCTGCTGGATGAGATTCATTAGTATCTAAACACACGGTCATTTACAGCAAGATTCATTGCAAGTGATAAATGCTCCAATGTAATGAAGTACATTAGCGATGGTGTTTTTTTCAGGGTGCCCTGCCTGGCATTCTGCCTTAATCTCATTGTGCAGCAGTTTATCAACCTTGCAGACATAAAGGAAACAGTAACTGTCACCCGTCGCATCTGTGTACACTTTACCCATTCTGCAAAGGCCCATGACCAACTGCTTGAGCTGCAGCACACTAACTATCTGCCTGAGCACTGTATGGAGTTTGATGTTAACCTGTGACCAGTTGGAACTCCTCATTTTACATGCTTGACTGGCTGTTTAAAAAGCATCAGACTGTTTCAGAATACCTGCTGGTTCACACCACACGTGACAGTGCTGGAGTATCCATCGCTCTAACAACAGAGCAGTGGTGACAAATGGATGGTCTAATATGCATTCTCCACCCATTTGATCATTCTCCACAGGCAATGAGTGGGGACACTGCTTGCATAAGTCAAGTCCATACCCCTCATTCATGTGCTGAGGCAGACACTGGTCAATGTGCAACACCATATGGAGCTAAGTGGAGATCATAGCAGTTATGTTCTAATGGATCACATGATCCACGTGCTGGACACGAATATCTACATATCTATCATTGTACAGTTGGATAACTTTGCAATCGCTGCCAAGCTTACACATGAACGTAAGAAGAAGAAAGCAGAAAAAGACCATTTGGTCTATCAAGTCTGCTTGTATTGCAGGGTCCACTGCTTGCGCTAATGCCCCTGCCCTCCCTCCCCACTCCTCCCATCCTTCCTACCCATGATTCTTACCTCCCCCCATGCCTATCCCAGCTTCTTTTAAACCTGCCCACTATATTCAATGAGATGACCTCCTCTGGCAACACATTCCAAGTGTCCACCACCCTCTCTGTGAAGAAGTGCTTTCTGATATCCCTCCTAAACCACCCACACTCCAGCTTAAGACTGTGCCCCTTGTGATATGATTACCATTCTGCTTAATGAGACTCTCCTTATCAACCCTATATATCCCTTTCAAGTACGTGAATGGCCCAAACATGTCCTCTGTCTCTCTCTCTCTCCTGTCTTCCAGGGAGTACACATTCGGTACCCTCAGCCTCTCCTCATATGCCTTACTCTGCTGAATGGCTATCATCTTTGTAGCCATCCTCTGTACCTTCTTCAGCAGGTTAATGTCTTTTCTGAGGTGTATGCACCAGTACTGAACTCCATACTCTAGAAGCAGCCTTATCAGTGACTTGTACAAGGGCAGCATAACCTCCTCTTTCCTACTACTGATCCCCCTGGCTATGCATCCCAGTATCTTGTTTGTCTTTGGTGCTGCCTCCTTGCACTGTAAGGAGTGCTTCAGGTCACTAGTGATCATCACTCCCAGGTCCTTTTCCTCCTCTGTTGCTGATACTCAGACTCCACCCAGGTAATTCTCTGTCCTGGGATTCTTGGCTCCAATATGCATAACTTTGCATCTCTTGGCATTGAAGCCAAGTTGACAGATCCTGGACCACTTCCCCAGCTTTTCCAAATCTTCTTGAAGGTCCCGTGTCCCTTCAGCTTTGTCCACTGTCCCACTGAACTTGGTGTCATCTGCAAATAGTTATACATTTTGCCTTTAATGCCATCCCCAATGTCAATGATGAAGACATTGAACAACACCAGCCTCAGCACACAGCCCCATGGGACCCCACTGGTTACCTCTCTGGTGCCAGATAACTATCCCTCATCACCACCCTCTAGTTACCATCCCTCAGCCAGTTTTCCACTCATCTGACCATCTTTTGCCCAACTCCAAGATCCACCAACTTCCCGATCAACCTTTTGTGGGGCACAGGGTCAAAGGCATTGCTGAGAGGATGTCTACCGCTTGGTCCCTGTCTACTGTTTTAGTGACACAGTCAAAGAAGTCAATCAGATTTGTTTGACATTATCTCCCTCCCATGAACCCATGCTGCCTCTTGTCCTGGAGATCATATTCCTCTAGATATGCTTCCAACCTTTCCTTTAGTATGGTCTCCATAAGCTTGCCCACAATGGAGGTCAGACTGATTGGTCTGTAATTCCCTAGATCACTACAAATATGGCTTGCCTTCTATAATTGAAGGAGGTCATCAGTGAGTGCAAAAGTTGACAGGAAACTCCATTAGAAGGGTATCAATTGCACACATTAAAAAAAAGGCACACACTGAGGCAAAAACAGGTGTTGCTATCACTGCCAGCAAGTCACAGGCAACCCAATCAGAGAACAAGGGCAAGGAACAAGAGAAAATGGCACACAGTCCCATTTCTGATGTTCTCTTTCAGGTGGGAGTGGAAGATGTGGAAGAAAAGGTTGATTAGACAGATGAGGCTGCTGGACTCAGTGCAGCAGAACAAATGGTGGAGGGCTACATGGGGGACACAAAGCACCTTGCCATTACTGATGAGCCATTGCAGTACTGGAGCAGCAAACTGACTGACTAGCCAGAACTAACATCGGTTTTTGTGAAATACCTGAGCTGCCTACCATCCAGTGTTAGTGTGGAATGAGTGTTTAGTGTGGATGGAGCCATTGTGCATGACCATAGGACCAATTTGTTACCCAAGAATGTGTCCATACTAACATTCGTCAATATAAACAAAAGGCATATTCTGCTTAGCACAGTGATGTCAATGGTGTTGCCACATGAACAGTGTCTTAGTAATGAGGATGATGACAGTCCCTCTACTAAGGTATCCACAAGCAGCAAGGTGGATAAAGCAGCAATGCTGACAGAATTTCCACCTGGTGACAACTCCAATCTTGAAGACTGTGAGGCTGCTTCTTGGAGAATGTGGAGGTGGAACAAGGGTGAAGTTACTCAACCCCCTCCCCAACAATTTTCAGCTCAATATCGTGTAATAGAAATTATTTTTATCTATGTACTGTATCATTGGATTTGGTTTGGTATGGTACTGTTATCTGCTGTAGTGCTGCAGTGTTAATCATTGTCATTTGATTACCCATTGCCCCAAACTATTCTTTGGTCCCCACCATATCTAAAGTAGCAAACAGCGGAAAATTACACTAACCCATAAAAATTTTGCTTGATTGCAGTTATAATGTTTTGCTGCCAAACATCATAAGATATACATTTTACTTTGCATTTAGACTAACCCCATATTAAAGCAAGATATGTTGCCTTTAAAAGTGCCCATGCTGGCACATGCCACACCTGCCCCCCCCCCACTACCACCACCACCTCCTGACACTCCCATGCACTCCATAAAAAAAATGTTATTTCCACTTACTATCCATGACTTGTTGAAGAACTCTCCTAGTACAAGTATAGTATGTATGAATGTAACACACTCATTCAACCATTAACACCACTTGAAAAGATTTTTCAAAAAGGTGAATGGCTGTCATCTTTAAAGATGTGAGTCATTAATTACAAAATAATCATACAAAAGGCTTAACAACATTCATTTCCCCCACAAAAATTAAAATTATAAGTACTGTGTGATATTAGTTGTACAGAAAGTGTGAAAAGGTTCCTATGGGAAGGTGGGGTGTTTGCTGCTCACAGTTTGACTTCTACAATTTTCTAATTACTGCATCTCTGCTACCTCAATGATTAGACACAACATTAGCCCCCCCACCTAATAGTAAATACCATCTCCACTGTCCACCATCCATTTCCACATATACTGTCTCACTGAATGTGCTGCTTACTCATTCATGAAACCAGTAGTCAACATCGAACTTCAAGCAACCCACTCTGTCTTCCACACATGAGCTCCTGCAGGTCCTGGATGTAATCATCACACAGACATAGGATGAAAATTCACAAGAGGAAAATTACCTAATCATGAACAATGACAGGAAACAAACATGACAATTCAAATACTCGTCCACCTGCATACCTAGTGTTAGCAAACAAATTAGAAGCAGAGAAAAATATATCTATACTTTCCATACCCTGTTATGTAATTAAACTGAGGAAATTGCCCCAAGAATGAACCTGTGGGGCACAAGAAGCAGCAGCAACAATCAACATTCTCCTTCTACCAACACTGCTGCGTACTTGGAAATAAGAGAAAAATAAGAACAGATTTTGAGGATTGTTAAAAGTGACCCCCAGGCCCCCATCCACCCCTTCCCCTTCCTTCACCCACATAAGAAAATAAAAATGAAGAAATATTTACCTCAGGGACATTAGTAAAACTGGAACCATTGCACAAACAAGTTAATGAATCCCCTACATGAGAAGCAGCAGCAGGCGGTAACATGCATCACTGGATTTCCTGAATGTTGACAAAAGCAAAAATATCCCAATTAGTATCAAATTCAGACATTTGGACTGTAGCCACCCCCCCCAGTAATGAAAAATGAAATACTTACCATTTACGTACTGCATTTTAACATCCAAGATCAGAATCCCAGCCTGGCATGATGATGCAAGTAATCCCATTCCTCGGTCAAGTGGAAAATAATATAGAATCAGTACAAACATTAGAACTCAAGATGCCATAATGCCAATCAATCACCACCCTTTTCTTGCACAGGAAAGACAAATGCAGACAGATGCTTATGTGTGCGGCAACAGCAGTATTGACTCCGTGAAGATGATCCATCAAGGAAAATTGGGAATTACTCAGAGCAGCAGACAGCATCTAAAACACCCCAAAATCTCATTCCCTCCACACAGACTTAAAACCACAGAGTCAACACAGTCAAAAAGGACAACAGCATTTTTTGGGAAGGGAGATGATAATTCTACATTTCTGAATTAACTGAGAAACCAGCAGCAGGAGGCAAAAAGTACAAAGTAGCAGCAGCATTTTGCCGGAGGAATTACTAGTAGTAATGATTTTATTCATAAAATGAACATGGAAATAACCCATTGAGTATAAAGATATGCTCATTTACAAGGGACTCCATATGAAGGAAAACAGTGTTCCAATTACATACAAAATACAACTTAATTAACATAAATAAAACTCACAATATATATATATATAATCACACATTAAAATAATACAAGAAGAACATATTGCACATAGATTTCTGCATCACATCCTGAAAATATCCTGTTAAGTGCATTTATACTCAGCTATCCAACTTCCTGGAGGCTACAACATTCTCTTGGTGTACTAATTTGGTTCCTAAACCATCCATTGATATGGGCTCATGTCACATTAGCTTCTTGTAATCTGAGGTGAGAAGGTAATTTATTCCAGTTATGGGGTCCCAAATTTGCATCTGTACATGCACATGTACCACCGTTCTTTTTCTCGTTCTAGGAACAATGAATTGCAAATGATGAGCTGATCTCAATTGTCGAACAGGAACTTTCAATTTAAACTCATTAAGCATATATCCTGGAACCCTTTCTTTAGTAACTTTAAACATTAACTTAATGTTATGTTGATTTCTTCTGTTATCTAAGTGTTCCCATTGTAGTTCCTTATAAATGGCATAATGATTAGTCATTCTGGTGGCTTTCAAGATATACTTGGCCATTTTATTATATATAATATCCACTTTTTTTTATTTTCTTTGAGGCCCCCACAAATAATATCTGCATAATCTATGACTGGTACCAACATGGTTTGGATAATGTGCAGCTTTGTACTTTGAGTTAATTTTCTCAGCGTGGCATGCCTTTTTGGCCATTTCATAAAATTCACAGAACAATTGTCAAAGTTAACAGAAACAGCATTACTGTCGGGGACAGTTGGGGCTTGATGGTGGGATACCATAAAACATCATAAAAGGAGATCTGATCTTCAGTCTCAGTTTCATGTAACATTTTTCTTAAAACATCAGTGGACATGTATTATAGGCTCTTTTTATCACTGCAGCAGTATAATTAGGCCTGCAATGCTTCTGAATTGGTGTAGGAAACAGAACTTTTAGGTCCGGGTGGATGGTGGGACACAATTTAACATAATGACTAAAACCAGATTTTTGTCTCAATTTTATGTGCCATTTTTCCTGTAACGTTTCTGGATTTGTACTGCCTGTTCTGCATGCTCAGAAACAAGATTTGGACTAAAATCATTTGTAAACAGTGGACCAAACACAAGTGTTTGGACTGGGTGGGGGTTAGGGTGCTATATAACATCATGGTTGAGACCAGAATTCTCTCTGAATTTGATTTAATATTTTTTAAGGAAACATTTCTGGGCTCAAAAGGCCTCTTGCCCACTAGCAACACCAAGATTCTGACTTCCTTGGTAAACAGTGGCAGAAGCTTGATTTTCAGGACCATGAGGTGTGGGGCTCCATAAAACATCATGACTGAGACCAGATTTTTGTCTGAATGTTATTTACCATTTTTCCTATAACATTTCTAGACATGTAAAGCCTGTTCTGCATTGCCAGAAACAAGATTAGGCCTGAAATGCTTTGCAATCAGGGTCCAAAACTGCATTTTAATGTCTGTGTGCTTGGGAGGGGGTGCGCAATATATCGTCATGACTCAGACCAGAGTCCTGTCTCAGTTTAATGTAACATTTTTTTTGAAACATCAGTGGACATGTAGGCCCTTTTTGGCATTGGCAGCAACAAGATTTGGCCTGAAATGCTTTTGAATCGGTCGGTGCAAGAAACAGACCTTTTAGGTCCAGGTACCTGGTGGGACACCATTAAACATCATGACTGACACCAGATTTCTGTCTCAGTTTAATGTAACATTTTTTATGAAACATTTTTGGACTTCTGGGGCCCATTCTGCACTTGCAGGAACAAGATTCAGCCTAAAATGCTTTGTAAACAGTCGACTAAACACCATGTTTTGGTCCGGGAATGGGGATGCACCATATTACATAATGACTGAGACTAGATTTCTGTCTGAATTTAATATAAATTTTTTTATAAAACATTTCTGGACTTCTAGAGCTTGTTCTGAACTCATAGCAACAAGATTCAATCTAAAATGCTTTGTAAACAGTCAGCTTAACACCATGTTTTGGTCCGGGAGGTGGGCGTGTACCATATAACTTCATGACTGAGACCAGATTTCTGTCTGAATTAAATTAAGACTTTTTATAAAACATTTCTCTACTTGTAGGGCCTGTTTGGCACTGGTAGCAACACATATCAGTCTAAAATACTTTGTAAATGGTGGAAAAATATCATTTTATTGTCTAGGTAGTTTCAAGAAACAAATAACATCATGACTGAGACCAGGTTTCTGCCTCAGTTTATTGTAACATTTTTTATGAAACATTTCTGGATTCCTAGGGTCTGTTTGGGACTGCCAGCAACAATATTCAGCCTAAAATGCTTTGTAAACAGTGGGCCAAGCACCATGTTTTGATCCAATGGTGGGGTGCACCATATAACATCATGACTCAGACCAGATTTCTGTCTCAATTTAATGTAACATTTTTTATGAAACATTTCTGGGGGTCTAAGGCCTGTTCTGCATTTTCAGAAACAAGATTCAGTCTAAAATGGTCTGTAAATGGTATACCTCCTGCACACTGACACTGACACTGCAACCTACAAACCCGTCAACAAAATTGAGAGATTGATGACAGGTCACTGTGTTTGTGCACCCTATACAGGGGTACACTGACTCCCGGTCCTGCAACCCCCCCCCTTGAATCAACTCTGACTGGAGTTGAGAATCATAATTATGGGGAGTGCGGGGGAAAGAGACCCCCACATGGGGTGTTCTGGGGCCAAGCCCCCGATGAGAAAATAGGACTGGGAGACACAGGGGTTTATATTAACCACAACTTGCAGTCGACATAAATCCTTTTGATGAGATGTCGGTCGACAAAAGTGTTGTCGAACTAGCATTGTAGAGCCGTTGTAAACAGTGGGCCAAACACCAGGTTTTGGCTTGGGAGACGGGGGTGCACCATATAAAATCATGGCTAAGACCAGATTTCTGTCTCAAGTTATTGTAATGTTTTATATGACACATTTCTGGACTTCAATGATCTGTTCTGCATTCACAGCAACAAGATTCAAACTAAAATGCTTTGTAAACAGTGGGCTAAACACCATGATTTGGTCCAGGAGGTGGGAGTACACCATATAACATCATGACTGAGACCAGATTTCTGTCTGAATTTAACATTTTTTATGAAACATTTATGGACTTTGGGGCCTGTTCTGCACTCTCAGCAGCAAGATCAGCCTAAAATGCTTTGTAAACATTGGGCCAAATGCCACATTTCTGTCCACTGGTTGAGGGTGCACCGTATAACATCATGACTGAGAACAGATGTCTATCTGAATTTAATGTAACATTTTTTATGAAGCATTTCTGGACTTCTAGGGTCTAACTGGGACTGCCAGCAACAAGATTCAGCCTAAAATGCTTTGTAAACGGTAGACAAAATACGATTGTATTTTATTTATTTATTTCAGATTGGGATTAATACCTTTGAGTCATGGACTCATTTACAAAGGTTTCTGTTTGATGACGATACAAAGACATTACAAACAACACAAAGGTGAAATAAGGTTACACATATTCAGTGGTAGTTACACTGTATAACAGGAAATACATAAGTGCATAGGAAATTGGAGAGCCTGGTAACCAAGGAAACAACATATCAGGATAAGGATACAATGCAATATTGGGAGAGCTGTAATAATTCAGTTTCAGAAAGTAGAGTAGGGTTGTCCCTGAGTAAGAGAAGCGTACAGCAAGAGGAGTGAGGATCCGGATATACTTGATAAGCAGCCAAAGTAGGCTTTCTCAGTGCATTGCATGGGGAGGAGAGTGGTCAGTAGGACTGACAAGATATGAGTTACAAGGGGTGGAGTTGAAGAAGAGATAGAGTAGGGAAAATAAGAGGGGCAAGGCCAGGGTGTGGGGAGAAGAGGTGACACGAGGGGTAGATTTGGGAGGAGTGGTTTGGGGATGGTTTAGGGGAGGTGTAGAGATAATGTTAGGTTGGGCAACATTGATAGGGTGGAGGGGAGGACAGATAACTGATTCCTTTAGCAACCATGGGAGAGGTAAGAAGGAAGCCGGGAGACTCTATAATTGCTGTGCTAGAATATTGCTATGGTTTGAGGAAACAGTTGTAGACATTTTCTTAGGTTAAATGGGCTTGGGGACCCAATTTGTATTGGCTAACCTTACTACATTAAATCAGGTCCTTGGGGAGTTCATTGAGCCAACTGGGACCACTGTAGGAGAGGAATCTCTGGGCTTGAGTTGTTTGCTTAAATGGTATTACCAGTACCCTCTTATCTGCATTTTGGGTCCTAATTATGGGTTGAGCAGTTTGGAAAAGGCAAGAGGTTGAACTAGGGGTATGCCCCAGCAAAGACTTCTTAATAAGCAGGCACATTTAGTATTTCATCCTATTTGAAGAGGGAGTCAGCCTGTCATGTGATAGAGGGCACAAGTATGTGTCCAATGATCAACCCCTAGAACCAGTTGACAGGCTTTATTAAGAAGGGTTTTAACCCTGTTGTGGGCGGTGTTGGTGAAGGCACCATAAATAACAAGGCCATAGTTTATGATGGATAGGACTTAGTAGCCAGTGACCAATTTCAGGGCCTCTGGCATCATAGAATGTTAGTGGTAATAGAGGACATCAGGCTTCATATTAGCAGTCTTAACAACATGGTCAATATGAGTTCCAAATGTAAGGGCGTCATATAGGTGAACCCAGAGATATTTAAAAGTGTTGACTAGTTCCAACATGTCCCCTTGAGACTTGGACCTGTAGAGGTCCAAACTTCTTCCTGTTCTGTTGTATGCAGAAGAGCATGCTCGTAGTTTTTTATTATATTTGAGCAGGAGTCTAATATTCGAGAACCATTTTTCAAGTATGTAGAGGTTGTCTTGCAGTTCAGTGGAGATCGCTACCTGATTTATTCCTTTAACAGAGATGACCATATCATCTGCATAGAGCACAATATGTGCTGGGTATTCTGATGGCAGGGGTTAATAAAAAGTCTGAAGAGTATGTGGCTCTAGTTTTGATCCTTGGGGGACACTCAAGTACACTTCTCTTGGCTCAGAGAGATTTCCATTTATTTTGACAGGTTAAGTCCTGCAAGAGAGGTATCTTTTAAACCTTGCCACTGTGTCCTAGGACAGGCCCACTGAGAGGAGGTTTTGTAGAAGGATTTGATGGTTAACAGTGCTGAAGGCCTTAGTCCATCATCAAAGGCATCATACAAATGGGAAGTGAAATCAATTAGGGCAGCGAGGGTTAAGTGTTCTCTCCTGATCCCATGTTGCTGGGCACAGAGTAAGTTGTTCTTGGATCGATAATAAGTGAGCTGGTCTGAGACCTCATGTTTGAGGACTTTGGATAGTGGGGGGAGGATAGAGATGGGCCTGTAATTGGACAGGTTTGTGGTATCCCCAGATTTGAAGACTGGGGTAACCAGTGCTTCCTTGCACTTGTTAGGGAAGACAGCTGACCTTAGAGAGGCATTGAAAACTTTAGTGAGAGGTTTGACTACCTCATTTAACACTAGAGCTATCATCTTCATATTGATGAGATCACTACCCATCCATGTCTTCCCTAGTTCTTGTTTAACATATTTTAAGGTTTCATGTCTACGGAGCTGCCTAAATTATAATGAGAGGGGCTTCTGACCGGCATGGAGTTAGATGAATTAGAGGTGGAGGGGGATAGATAGTCACCAGGTAGTACCATACTGAGATCACTGAAGGCTTGTTTAAAGGCATTTGCAATGTTGTGAGATTTCTGGAGTGTCCCGGTAGTAGTGATAATTGATTCAGGAGGGCCTCTTGAAGGCTTACCGGTAAGTGATTTTACCGAGTCCCAGAACTCTCTTCCATGACTCCAGCTCTTCTTCAGGATGTCATTGAAGTAGGAGGCCTTGGCCTGGCAAATGAGCTTGGTGCAATTGTTCCTAGCTGTTTTGTAGGCAACAATGTCAGGATGTTTCCCTGTAGCTTTGGCCTTGTGCCACAAATTGTCCCTATGGCACATGAGTTCAGTGAGGGAACCATAGAGCCAAGGGTTGGAAGCCCCTTTTACATTTTTAGTTTTATAGGGGGCAAATATGTCACATGCCTTGTTAAATGTTGAGAGGAAGTAGTTAAGGGCTTTGTTGCCATCCTGAGCTCTGTCTAATGGTGACCAGTCCACCAGTGTGAGATATTGTCTGAAGGCATTCAGCTGACCAGGTCTCAGTGATCTATTTCTAATGACCTTGGGTGCAGTTCTGGAAAAGTTATTTGACCAGGTGCACACAACTGGGGGGAGTGATCACTGAGGGTGTCAGGTAGGACTGTGACCTCAGTGGTGTGTTCTGGGCAGGTAGTGAGAAGCCAATCAAATAGTGCACTGGTGCCCATTTTGTAGTTATGTTTGCTGGGCTAGATTACCAGCTGTGAAAGGTAAAGGCCTGAGATCTGGTAACAGATAGCGGAGGCATCACTGGACTGCCAAATGATGTTAAAGCCCCCGACAAGGATGTGTTCCCATTTTTGCTTATGCTGCTCCAGGTTAGAAATCACTTGCTGTACCCAAGTGGTATGGGTACCATGGGGTATATAAACAGTGGAGAATAGCAACACTTTGTTCTGCTGCCCAGTGGAAAGTTTGAGGCTTAACATTTGTGCCTTCTTAGTGTGGAGACTAGTTGGCAGTATCTGACTTCTGATCTTACTCTTGATGTGAACCAGACAGACACCCCACATTTGGAAAATCTATCCTGCTGGGACACATTATAGCCATCAAAGGCTATGGTGGCATCACTGACCTTCAGGGAGTGCCAGGTCTCCATAAGCACTATGACATGGAAACACAGAAACATAGACTTTGACGGCAGATAAGGACCACTTGGCCCACCCAGTCTGCCCATTTCCCTACCTACTGGATAAGCTGCAGATTCTAGCTAACCAACAGCCTACTTCCTGCAACCCCCCACTATAATTGTCTTGTGTGTGTCCCATGCATGTTTAAATTCCCCCACTGTTTTAGACCCAACAACCTCCTCAGGAAGGCTGTTCCATGTATCCACCACTCTCTTTGTGAAAAAAAAATTCCTCACATTACCCCTGAGCTGTCCCCCCTCTATCTTTAAATTTTGCCCCCTTGTTCTTATACATCTCTTTTTCTGAAAGATGCTACCCTCCTGGACTTTGTTGATTCCCTTGAGGTACTTGAACATTTCTATCATGTCTCCCATCCCTCCTTTCATCAAAAGTATACATATTAAGCTCTCTCAGTCTCTCTTCATATGGTTTCTGATGCAGACCCTGCACCATCTTAGTTGCCCTCCTCTGGACTGATCCATCCTGTCTATGGCCTTGCGTAGATGAGGTCTCCAGAACTGGACACAGTACTTCAGATGGGGCCTCACTAACTGTCTGTACAGAGGGAAAACCACTTCCCTTTTTCTACTTGTGATGCCCCTTCCTATGCATCTCAGTATCCCCTTGGCTCTCCTTACCGACTTTTCACATTGCTTACCCACCTTTAGGTCATCTGATATGACTACCTCCAGGTCCCTTTCCATTTTTTTTGTTGTTAGTACCTCCCTTGCTATTGTGTACTTTTCTCCTGGGTTTTTGTTTCCCAGGTGCATTACTTTGCACTTCTTTGTATTGAATCTAAGTTGCCATATGTCTGACCATTCTTTCAACCTTGCCAAGTCCCTACTCATCTTTTCTAACTCCCCTTGTGTATCAACTCTGTTACAGATCTTTGTGTCATCTGCAAAGAGGTATACCTTTCCCTCCAGACCCTCTGCAATGTCACCTATAAAGATGTTAAGGAGGACTGGACCCAGTACTGAGCCCTGAGGTACTCCACTAGTAAACCCCTTTCTTTGGAATGTGTTCCTTTCACTGTTACCTTCTGTGTCCTGTTGTGCAGCCAGTTTGCTACCCAGGCTACCACCCTGGGACCCACTCCCAGGCTGGCTAACTTGATTATTAATCTTTTGTGTGGGACTGTGTCAAATCCCTTGCTAAAGTCTAGGTAGGCTACATCCACAGCCCCTCCCTGGTCTTTTACTTTGGTCACCCAGTCAAAAAAATCAATTAGATTCATCTGACAAGACCATCCTGCTGTAAATCCATGCTGCTTTGGGTCCTGTGCTCCACTGGCTTATAGGTACTCAACAATTTTTTCTTTCAGAAGTGATTCCATCATTTTCCTACCACTAAGGTCAAACTTACAGGTCTGTAGTTTCCTGCTTCTGCCTTGCTCTCATTTTTGTGAAGTGGAATCACATCTGCCCTTCCCCAGTCCTCAGGTACTGCCCCATCCTGCCATGATCTGTTAAAAAGCGTGGCCAGTGGTGTCACTAGGTCCTCCCTTAGTTCTTTTAGGATTCTGGAGTGAATCCCATCATAGAAACATAGAAACATAGATTTTGATGGCAGATAAGGACCGCTAGGCCCATCTAGTCTTCCCATTTCCCTACCTACAGGATAGGCCGCAGATCCTAGTTAACCAACAGTCTATTTCTTCCTACCCCCCACAAGAATTGCCTTGTGTCTGTCCCATGCATTCTTGAATTCTCCACAGTTTTAGACCCCACAACCTCCTCAGGAAGGCTGTTCCATGCATCCACTACTCCTCTGTGAAATAATACTTCCTCATATTGCCCCTGAACCGCCCCTCCTTCTATCTTTAGATTGTGTCCCTTGTTCTTGCAAGTCTCTTTTTCTGAAAGATGCTACCCTCTTGGACTTTGTTGATTCCACTGAGGTACTTAAAAGTTTCTATCATGTCCCCCCTCTCCCTTCTTTCCTCTAGGGTATACATATTAAGCTCCTTTAGTCTCTCCTCATATGGCTTCTCTTGCAGACCCTGTACCATTTTAGTTGCCCTCCTCTGGACTGCCTCTATCCTGTCTATGTCCTTGCGGAGATGGGGTCTCCAGAACTGGACACAGTACTCCAGATGGGGTTTCACCAACTGTCTGTACAGAGGGATAACAACTTCCTGTTTTCTGCTGATGATGCCTCTCCCTATACATCCCAGTATACCCCCAGCCCTCCCTACTGCCTTCTCACATTGCTTGCTAACCTTAAGGTCATCTGATATGATTACCCCCCGGCCTTTCCTTTTTTGTTGTTGTTACTACCTCCCCACCCATTGTGTATTCTTCCCCTGATTTCTTGTTTCCCAGGTGCATTATTTTACACTTCTTTGCATTGAATCCTAGCTGCCATACTTCTGACCATTACGTACCTCCTCTGCTATTGTGTACTTTTCTCCTGGGTTTTTGTTTCCCAGGTGCATTACTTTGCACTTCTTTGTATTGAATCTAAGTTGCCATATGTCTGATCACCGTCAGGCCCCATTGCTTTGTCCACCTTGAGTTTTAGGAGTTTTGTGAGGACTCTTCCTTCTGTGAATGGACTGGTGTCAACCCCCCTACCCTGAGTGCTTCTATTGTCTGGTTTAGGTAACTTCTCCTCATCTTCTTATGTGAATACTGAGAAAAAGTATTCATTCAGTATCTTTGCCTTTTCACTGTCTCCCTCTGCCCACCTCCCTTATCTTTTATTAATCTTCACTATCCCTCCCTTAACCTTTCTATGCTCCCTAATGTACCTATAAAAGGTTTTATCCCCATTCTTAACTGAGTTGGCTATTTTTTCCTCGGTTTTGGCCTTTGCTAGTCTGACTGCCTTCCCCACTTCTTTCTGCTTTAAATAATACAGTGCCCTGCCATGCTCCTTCTGTGATTCCTTATACTTTTTTAATGCTTACTTTTTCTCCTTAGCCTTCTCTGCCACCTCTTTTGAGAACCATAGTGGTTTTTACTCCACTTTGTTTTCTTTATTTGTTTCACAAAAAGGCGTGTTGCCTCTATGATGGCAGTTTTGATTTTTCTCCATTGTTCTTCCACCCCTCCTTTTTGGTAATTTGCTAGTGCATTTTTCAGGTATTCACACATTTTGCCAAAGTCAGCTCTTCTAAAGTCCAGTATCCTTGTTTTTGTATGGATTATCTCCATGGTTGTGGTCATTGTGAAGCACACTGTGCAGTAGTTGCCTGTTCCCAGATGTCTACTGACTTCTAAATTTGTGATTCTCTCTCCATTTGAGAGTACCAGGTCTAGTATTGCTCCCTCCCGAGTGGGTTCCAACATTACCTGTCTAAGGCCTGCCCCCTGCAGGGCATCGAGAATGACCCTGCTCTTGGATGTGGCTGCAGTACATGTTATCCAGTTAACATCTGGCATATTCAGGTCCCCCATCAACAGTATCTCCCCTTTTGCAGCCATTTTAAAAATGTCCTCTACCATTCTGTTGTCCATTTCTTCCCCTTGAGACAGGGGTCTGTATACAACCCCTGTGCAGATTGTGATGTCATTCCCTGTCTCCAAGGCAACCCAGAATGTCTCTTGTCCTCCCCCTTTACTTTTTAGTTCTATAGCTTTGATCCCTTCCCTTATGTATAGAGATACATCTGGTAGGAGCAGTTACAGCTATGCCTGGAATTGCAGCTTCTTGGGTAGGAGGCTGAACATGTTTAGGGATACTGTTTTGAGGTGATCCAGGCTCATTGAGGACTGAAGTTCTGAGGGTCCTGGATTAGGGTGCACATTTCCAGAAATTAGTAGTAGCAGTAATAGAAACTTCCTTAATAGTTGTGCATAGTACAGCTATCCTTTCATGAAATATTTTGTCCTGCAGTGCTTGTGGTCATCAGTAGCAACCATCATGGTATGGCCTACTAATGTGGTGGCTATTAGGACTTTCAGGATGGCAGAGGGTGCATAAGCTTGTGGTGCTAGTTAGGAGGGTAGATGTGAGCAGGAGTCAGCCCTAGTGCCCCTATGGGGGTGGGCAGACATTATAGGGTAGGACGGAGCACCTGGTTTTGGGGCGATGGGGGGATTAACAGTGCCACCTATGAGATATGAGATTACTAAGAAAAGGTACCAGAGCATGTTGTTTTATATGTGATAACCTGAGACTTAGAAGGATGCGGTAGCTGCAGTGGCACCTATGCAGTCAAGTGGTAGTTCCAAAATAAGATGCCACCAATGGGGAGAAGTGGGTGGGGAAGAGCTCTACTGAGAGAGTATTTAATATAGGTCAGGGCTGGGGAGGTGGGTGGAGCAAATAATACAATTAACAATAATGGGGCACTTGCAGCAGCGCTGTAAACAGATCAAAAAGCTGAATTTTTGAAAATTATTGGAGCAGTCAATGGTGGTGGAAATGGTGAAAGGAACAGCTAACTGCATTCCATGCTGTAACAGAATTAGCAAATCAGGTGCACAGGCTTCAAGCTCTGACTGGAAACATACCTGGGCAGCAAGCTGGTGAGAGTCAGCTGGGGAAGGAAAGTGGGAGGCCGGAGAGGATCCATGCCACAGCCACATCTTCGGCAAAAGCCCAATCAAGGGCGGCTTCTGAAAGGGAGAAAGAAACAGTGGATTAGCTTGTTTAAAGAGGATTGTAGTAGGGCTGGTGCCTAGGGTTAAGTGATGGGAGGGACACAAGACATTGGGGGGAGTATGTGAGAAATGGGGGCTGCTCAGGCAGAGGGAAGAGGAAAACAAGTTAATTACACAGCCGAGTGGGGGGGTGCAGAAGGTGGTGGTCCCTGGCCTTTACCGCTGGAAGTCTTACAGCCAGCAAACAGGGGTTTAGGAAATTCAGAGGGCAAGGAGGAAGGGAGACAAGGTGAAGAATAAATAAAATCAAACAGTTAGGGTCATAGCCCCCTAAGGCAAGCTGAAATCACAGTTTACTGGCCATTGTGTAGTACAGCAGCATATATTCACAGACACTAGCTGAAATCACAGTTTCCTGGCTGCAGTAAAGTACAACAGTATAAATTCACAAAGCAATCCAGAACTGCAAATAATACAATTAAGAATAAAGGGGCACTAGCAGAATGCAGTGCTGTAAATAGAGCAAAAAGATGAATTTTTGAAAATTATTGGAACAGTCAATTGCGAAGAGAAAGGTGGAAGGAACTGCCAATCGTGTTCCATGCTGTAGTGGAATTAAACAGTCTTGTGCACAGGTTGGAGCCCTGCCTGAAACTGTACCTGGGCTACAAGCTGGCAAAGGTCAGCAAGTGAAGGAGAGTGGGTGACTGGGGAGGATCCACACTGTGAATACTTCTTCAGCAGGAGCCCAATCAAGGGTGGCTTCTGGGTGGCAAGCTGGCGAGAGTCAGATGGGAAAGGAGAGCAGGCGGCCGGGGAGGTCCACGCTTTGACTGATTCTGTGGCAGGAGCCCGATCAAGGGTGGCTTCTAGGTGGCAAGCTGGCGAGAGTCAGATGGGAAAGGAGAGCAGGCGGCGGGGAGGTCCACGCTGACTGATTCTGTGGCAGGAGCCCGATCAAGGGTGGCTTCTAGGTGGCAAGCTGGCGAGAGTCAGATGGGAAAGGAGAGCAGGCGGCCGGGGAGGTCCACGCTTTGACTGATTCTGTGGCAGGAGCCCGATCAAGGGTGGCTTCTAGGTGGCAAGCTGGCGAGAGTCAGATGGGAAAGGAGAGCAGGCGGCTGGGGAGGTCCACGCTTTGACTGATTCTGTGGCAGGAGCCCGATCAAGGGTGGCTTCTAGGTGGCAAGCTGGCGAGAGTCAGATGGGAAAGGAGAGCAGGCGGCCGGGAGGTCCACGCTTTGACTGATTCTGTGGCAGGAGCCCGATCAAGGGTGGCTTCTAGGTGGCAAGCTGGCGAGAGTCAGATGGGAAAGGAGAGCAGGCGGCCGGGGAGGTCCACGCTTTGACTGATTCTGTGGCAGGAGCCCGATCAAGGGTGGCTTCTAGGTGGCAAGCTGGCGAGAGTCAGATGGGAAAGGAGAGCAGGCGGCCGGGGAGGTCCACGCTTTGACTGATTCTGTGGCAGGAGCCCGATCAAGGGTGGCTTCTAGGTGGCAAGCTGGCAGAGTCAGATGGGAAAGGGAGAGCAGGCGGCCGGGAGGTCCACGCTTTGACTGATTCTGTGGCAGGAGCCCGATCAAGGGTGGCTTCTAGGTGGCAAGCTGGCGAGAGTCAGATGGGAAAGGAGAGCAGGCGGCCGGGGAGGTCCACGCTTTGACTGATTCTGTGGCAGGAGTCCGATCAAGGGAAGCTTCTGGGCAGCAAGCTGGTGAAAGTCAGCCGGGGGAGGAGAGTGGGTGCAGCTTCTTTGGCAGGAGTACCATCGAGGGCGGCTTCTATTGTCTTTGTGGCAGCAGGGAATCATTTGACATAATGACCGAAACCAGATTTCTATCTCAATTTAATGTAGCAGTTTTTATTAAACATTTCTGGACTTCTAGGGCCTGTTCTGCACTCACAGCAACAAGATTCAGCTTAAAATGCTTTGTAAACATTGGTCCACACCATGTTTTGATCCAGGAAGTGGGGGTGCACCACATACCACCATGACTGAGATAAGATTTCTGCCTCAATTTATTGTAATATTTTTTATGAAACATTTCTGGACTTCTTGGGTCTGTTTGGGACTGCCAGCAACAAGATTCAGCCTAAAATGCTTTGTAAATTGTGTACAAAATAGCATTCTATTGTCCTGATGGTGGCAGGGAATCATATAATATCATGACCGAGACCAGAGTTCTAGCTCAGTATAATGTAATATTTTTTATGGAATACTTCTGGACTTCTAGGGCCTGTCCTGCACTCACAAGATTCAGCCCAAAATACTTTGTAAACAGTGGGCCAAACACCATGTTTTAATCTGGGGGTTGTGCATGCATCCTGTAACAGCATGACTGAGACCACATTTCTGTCTCAATTTAATGTAGCATTTTTTATGAAACATTTATGGATTTTCATGGCCTGTTCTGCACTCGCAGCAACAAGAATCAGACTAAAATGCTTTGTCAACAGTGGGCCAAATGGTTCCATGTCATAATGGTGGTCGCAGAATAGCGATCACCATTATGGCAAGTTTACATTGCCGAAAATGAATTTCAGTGATACACACTCGCGGTGAGGAGAAATAGGGCACCTGAGACCTATGGGTTGTTTTCTTAATGTGGGGGACTGCACCGCCTACTTATGGATTCTAAACTCCGGGGAGTGCATGTTGGGGTGGGGGGTGAAACACTTTAAAAAAGTGAATGCCACCTGCCTGCAAAAAAATAAAAAATAAAGCACCACGCCGGACTCCAACCCTGCGTCCTCCACCTCCCAACTGACCACCTTCTCCACCAAGCTAGTGGACCAGCTCGGCAGCTGCCCACCACACTCCCACCCACATACCATCTCTCCCCAACCTCTCTCCCATACGTGTCTGTGTGCATACATCCCGTAGCCATATGTCGTCCACCCTGGTATCCAGTAGACTCCCTGACAGATAGCTCTGAATGCAGGCACTGTAACTAAGTTGCCATTTTTGTAGGTGCTCAATTGCAGTTGCCTAGTTCATGGGTACCTGGGCCACACACCATGTTTTGGCCCAGGAGGTGAGGGTGCACCATATAACATCATGACTGAGACTAGATTTCCATCTGAATTTAATGTAACATTTTTTATTATACGTTTTTGGACTTCTAGGGCCTGTTCTGCACTTGCAGCAACAAGATTCAACCTAAAATGCTTTGTAAACAGTGAGACAAACACCATGTTTTTGTCTGGGAGGTGGGGGTGCACCATATAACATCATGACTGAGACCAGATTTCTGTCTCAATTTAATATGACATTTTTTATGAAATATTTCTGGACTTCTAGGGCCTGTTCTGCACTTGCAAAAACAAAAAAGAGCCTAAAATGCTTTGTTAATGATGAACAAAGCAGCATTTTCTTTTTAAGCTGGTGGCAGGGAATCATTTAACATCATGACCGAGACCAGATGTCTGTTTGAATTTAATGACATATTATTTATGAAACATTTCTGGACTTCTAGGGCCTGTTCTGCTCTTGCAGCAGCAAGAGTCAACCTAAATTGCTTTGTAAACTGTGGGCTAAACACCATGTTTAGGTCCAGGTGGATGGCAGGCACCATGTAACATCTGACTGAGACCAGATTTGGACCAGGTTGTGGTGAGGGGGCACTATAAAACATCATCATGATGATGGGAGGAGAGGAGTAGAGAAGGGAGGGACACAAAGTTAACATTTGTCGGTGGCAAGGCCAGGGAGGGACACGTGTTGTTGTTGAGCAGAAAAGACATATTTATGTTTAACTTCACAATAAAAGTGCTTATGTTTCTATGACTGTTCTGTATATGTTCAGACTGGTGCTGCACACAGCCAAAACACATGCCACAACATCACATAGCTTTGGGAAAAAAATGTGTTCGTAGGAACAAATTACAATACTTGACATTTGTGGATAGGAGAAGGAAATATATAAAGACAGAATAACATAAAATAGAAGAAAGATACAGAGTTTATGGGTACAGTAACAGTACTACAACAGTGTGGATATTCAGGGTCAGGGCAAGGGTATTCATATGATAGGGGAAATGGAGGTATCATAATAAACATTACATAAGAAAGTACACATACCACAGGACAAGAAAAAGAAATGAGTATATTGAAGAAGAAGAGGACAGAAAATATTTTTTTCTCACTTTTTAATTTTTTTATTTTTCTTATTTTTAGGGGGTGCAGATGAGGAAGAGTGACTCAAGAATAAGAAAGGAGACAAAAAAGATATGGGTCATCAAAAGAGAGACAGTGCCATCATGGACATTGGACCATGGGCCATTATTCACTTCCACCACTACCAGTGCCACCACTACCACAGGATGCAGCTCCGCCAGGAGGTCCAACACATTCCTTTGGTCCTCCATTATTTTTTGGAGGTCACCCTTGACTTTCTGATGGAACTGGTACAACTCCTGCCGGTCGCCATTCATATCACTGTGCACCTCTGCCACCTCATGGCACATGGCCTTCGGGTCTCCCATGCTGACCTGACATGAGGGGGTCTGCTGCAGGCTGCACTGCAGAATCAGCAGCACAGTGGCACCCGCGGGTGTGGGGTGCATCAATGAGGGATGGTCCTGCTGCCTCAGAGTCCTGCTGCTGTGTCCTCTTGCTGGACCTATGGTACGTCTTTTGCTGCCAACTGCCTTCCTCTTGCTGACTTCCCCTTCCCGTAGCCCATCACTACCTCCTGCTCCTGCTGCAGCCTCTTGTTGTTTTGCAAGCCACTCTGTAGCATAGTGGTGCTGCAGGTGGCTCCTTCGTCCACCAGTACTAAAACAGGACCCTTGTTTTCTCCTCTTTCCATTGGTACCACAAAGGCTGCAGATGACAACAGTGTAATCTCCAGTCTTTGTGATAAAATACGCCCACACTGTTGTGACTCGGTGGGGGAGGGCAACTGATGTCCAAGTGGGGGTATTAATAGCATCATTCTGCCCTTGCTGGGGGTTGGGGGCACATGCTTCTGCTGCTGAGGAGGGGCAAAAGACTCCTGCTACTGCTGGAGGTCGGAGGCACATGTAGCTGCTGAGGAGAGCAAGGTGCTCCTGCTGCGAGGGGCAAATGGAATCTGATGCTATTGTGTGGGGGCAATGGGCTCCAGCTGCTGGGGCAAGGGGGGGCACATGATCTGGCTGGGAGGGGCTTGTCTTGCAGACAGAAATGATCACCTGTTAAGGTGAACATTAGATCTGTCAGTTCCTGCTGCTCCTGCGTGGTTCTTCCCAGTCCCCTTTGCCCTATCTTTACCCGGTCTATCTTAGGAAAAAAAAGTTTTCTTAATAGAAAACGAAATAAATGAAAAAGAAAGGAAGGGAGGGGAGTCAAACACACACACACACACACACACGCACACACTCACTATAAAGTTAAAGACAGAAAAATATAAGACAACAGAAAATTACCTAACAAAGAAAGATTAACTTTGTTCAACTGAAGAATTTGGGAAACAACACACAACAATCAGTAATCACACAAACTAAATTTATATTCTTAAAGTTTTTCCTGCTGCACTCAGGGTGACTACTACCTCTGCCTACAAGCTCTAGAAAAAGTAAGCAGATTCAGTGGCTTCCTGTCTAAGCATAGTCACCCATGTGACCTGCAGTCTACTGCAGAGAGTAAGTCATATGACAAGCCTTTTTTCCCTAATTTCACCTGATATTACTGCAAGTCGAAATTTACTGAAGAAAGTGAAATTTGCCGGTGAAATTGACAGCAAACTTTCACTTTAAGGACTTCATTTGGCAAAATTCCTGATTTCAACAAAATTTCGTCAGCAAAATAACATTTCTCTGCATCTCTGTATAGGACCTGTGTGTGGGAATTTGTGTGACAGAATTTGGTGGTGTTGAGCCATGTGCGAAGCTGGCCTGGCATGCACATATGGGATATGGACTTGTCTGTCTAAAACACTGTAGTGCCTGAAGTTGCGGCACTCTGTTGAGTTAAACTGCACATTCACCAGTTGGGGTGAATCTTAATCAGTATGGGACAGGAGGTTGGGTACGGAGAGCACAGGATAATCATAGACGCCATTTAGCTCTAGCTACAATGTAGGATATAGCAGATACTTTTTCTGATCGCTTGTTTGTATCTCTGGGGGTAGGGATTAAACTGTGCTTTTGGGGTGAATTTGGGATTGTGCACCTGGGACAGCATTTTTCTCTAAGAAAGGGAAAGGGGTGAAGAATATCATGGACCAGTGACTGCACACCCAGTGGTTGAGAGGGAGCTGAACCCACTGGACTTGTGAAACAGGTTGGAGTGAGGGGTGTCCCATCATCCTTCAAGTGACTCATTCCAGAATACAGAATTCTCTCTGAATCCCGCATTGAAGGAGTGAGGGAAAAGTGCTGAGAACAGCCAAAAGATTGCAGTCACTTTCGTGGCTCATAATGACTTGAAGTGTAAATTACCATTATGAATGACTAACTGCCTGAACAACATGTGCATGTTCATGCTGGAGCATTGCTTTGTAGTGGGTAGGGTGCCCTTACAGAAATATAGACATGCTGTGTACATGCTGAATGCATGCTACATGCTTAATTGTGCAATGTTTGCATGCAGCTCACATACACAAAGTGATCCTAAGTGAACCAGATCTAAAACGCAAATCAGGTTCGCATGCTGCAAGCTTGACATGTGCGCAGCAGGTAAGTGGGAGTGAACATCTAAAAATCATATAGGTTCGCATGTTGCATGCTTGACATGAGTGCAGCAGTTAAGCTGGTGTGAAAATGATTTAAACGTCACATCAGGTTTACATGCTGCATGCTTGCCATGTTGGCAGCAGCTACGCTGGTACAAACCTCATCTAAATAAACACATCAGTTTACTAAGAAACATGCTAAGGAATGAAAAACAAGCAAGAAGACTAGTAATGCCCATAGGTGCCTCTGAGAATTAATAGGCGTACTAAGCTAAAGACACCTCGGATAGAATTAGATTATCCAAACACGTAATAAATTCAGTCTTGGTTTTGCCAATAATTATCTCTTCTGGAAGTCTGTTCCAAAGGTTCACCACCCTAAAAGTAAAGAAATATTTTCTTTCGTTACACTGAAAATGTTGATCAATTAATTGTAAGGGATTACCTCTGGTATTGTAGGCTGTATCCTTAAACACAAGACCAAGTTCCAACGTTAAATAAGGATCCTGGGTAATGTCATATAACAACAATAGATCTCTTAAACAATGTGGCCCAGATATTCAAACTGCGCCATTCTGAGGCGCAAGCCCCTGCGCTGCTCAAAATAATTGCGCAGGGGTGTGGCCGGGGCGATATTCAAAGGTGTTGCGCTATTGAGTAACTCCTTTGAATATCACCCCCCCAGCCACAGCCACTGTGCATGGCGCAGTGAAACTTGCGCCACCGCAAGTTGCCAGAGTTGAGCATTAAACTTGTGGTGGCACAAGTACCATTGCGCCATGTGCAAATTTCTGATATTCAAAAGGTGACAGGCAAATGGGGCCATAATTTATGCAAGGCACAGGGGGGGCCATTTGCATCTATTTATGGCCCCATTTGCATGCCATTAGCATGTAGGTGCACCGATCCCCGAGGACTTGCACCTGGCCACCCTGCCAGGCAGCAGCCTTCGGGACCGCCGCCCTGCAGCCCGATCGCGGGCGGTATGTGTGTATACACTCTTCCCCCAACATCTCCCGAAGCCTGATGCGTGGGCGGTATGTATGAATACATTCCCCACACAGCTCCTGAAGCCCGATCGCGGGCAGTATGTCTGAATCACTCCCCACCCACATCTCCCAATGCCCGATCGCGGGCAGAAAGTATCATAAACACCCCCACACATCTCCCAATGCCCGATCGTGGGCAGAAAGTATCATGAACCCCACACACACATCTCCCAATGCCCGATCGCGGGCAGAAAGTATCATGAACCCCCCACATCTCCAATACCGATCCGGGCGAAAGTAACATGAACCCCCATCTCCTGATGCCCGATCGGGGCGAAAGTAACATGAACCCCGCCCACATCTCCGATGTGCGATCGTGGGCAGAGCATTGAAACAATCCCCGTGCCGATCGCGGGCAGAATGTAAAAGCCCCCAACCTGAATATCTCCCAGTGGTCCAGTGGACCGTAATGCCCGATCGTGGGCAGATAATAATTACAACCCCACAAACATCTCCTGGTGTCTAGTGTCCACCCCACCCCACCACCCGAAGCCTCCCCTGCTCCCAGTGGCCGTAGCTCTGCACCAATGGGCTGCAGCCCTACCAGACAGTCTGGGTCAGGGCGGCGGGCGGCAGGCGGGTGGGATGCCGGGCACTCGCCGCCGCCGGGGAAGCAGGGTGGAGGCTTCGTGGGGTGGGTGGGGTAGGGGACACTAGACACCAGGAAGATGTTTGGGGGTTGTAACTTGACATTCTGCCTGCAATCAGGCATTATGGTCCACTGACCACCAGGGAGATATTCGGGTTGGGGGCTTTTACATTCTGCCCGTGATCGGGCACTGGGGGTTGTTTCCACATTCTGCCCACGATCGGGCATCGGGAGATGTGGACGGGGTTTCATAGTTACTTTCGCCCGCGATCGGGCATTGGAGATGGGGGTTCATGATACTTTCTGCCCACGATCGGGCACTGGGAGATGTGGGGGTTGTTTTACATTCTGCCGGTGATCTGAGCATTGGGAGATGTGTGTGGGGGTTTCATGATACTTTCTGCCCACGATCGGGCTCTGGGAGATGTGTGGGGTTGTTTTACCGCTCTGCCCATGATCGGGCTTGTGGGGGCACAGGGATTGAGTTGGGGGCCAGCCACAGGTGGCAGCTGCTGTGTTGCACCCTGCAATACAGCAGCTCACCTGTGGGTGGCCCTCAACTTGATCCTTTTTTTTTTGGCTCAGAGTTGTGCAGGCACAGGTTGGGGGTTGCGCATGCACAACTCTGCACAACCCGACTGAATATCGGGTTGCGCAGTTTATGCATGGTTCCTCCCCCTCCTGTTGAGCATGCATTCATTTGCATTGTGCTTTTGCTCAACCTGTTTGCAGTGGCGCAACTGCCTCCTGCTGAATATCGCAGAATGGCGCAATGTAGGACTTACGCATGCGCAACCCTGTTGCGCATGGCGCAACCCTTTTGAATATCTGGGCCTGTGTTTCTAAGGACATAAGATAAAGGTTTTTCAATTGGCTGTCATAAGAGCTGTTACAAAGACCATAAATGTGTTTAATACATTTCCGTTGTACTCTTTCAAGCTGTATACAGTTGAATTTTTTATAAGGACACCAGAATTGAGATGCATATTCCAAATATAGCCTAACATAAGCTGTATAAAAGGGTATAAGAATTTTGTTCCCCCTAGATTGACTGTTTCAGTGAATGGACCAAATGACTTTATTAGTTGTATGAATAGTAGTGATGGGAAGTGGCTCCAATTCTCTCATGTGGAGTGATTAGGTGAGTGAAAGGTGGTACGAGTGCTCCACAACATGAAGCAGAGTACTGCGTTCTTAATGGTAACGCGAAGTCCATTGAAAACACTGACTTTGAGTTACTCCGCCTTCCCAAACCACTACTCCACCAATTCTTAAGGCGAAGTACATTGAAAACAATGTACTTCACCCCACTTTGCCTTGTTTTTAAGCTCCAAAGGGAGATTTTGCAGTGATTCATGGGATTTCAGGTCACATGGGCTCTAGATTGTTCTGCAGAACCTCAGTTTGGGGTAGTGTGCACAGGAAACTGTAGGAGACATTCTGCTCTGAGAGCTCTCTGTGATTCAAGCCTTCAAAACACTGCTAAAATAGCCTTTTTGAGTCATTTTCTTTTGATGAAACTTTAGTTCATCGATTATAGAAAATCCTCCTGTGCTCGTATCATTGAGCATTTATTGTTTTTGTATGGATTTTGAATGTTAATGTACAACATTCAGTCTGTGTACTGAGAGACAGTGGAAATGTGCTTTGGGGGAGGGGTGTATCTGTGGTGTAGGTAAATTAACTTGGAGAAAAAGATAGTGCTTTCTGTTTTGGTGATATTTTTCTTGTATAACTGTGTTAGTGTACACACAGAAATATTTTCAACAGTTCTTGCAATTTTTTTTGCTGATAGTTGTGGTGCAGCAGTGCATCATTTTAGTTTGTTTAAAATATGTGGTTATATTACTGATGTTTTCAATTTGCCATGCATTACTTAGTGTGTGTGTGAGAGTATGTGTATGAAGTGTGTCATCAAATCAGACACCTTTTATTGTGCCACCTAATAATTTCAGCAATGTGAAGCTGATATCCACTGCAGCTGTGTGATTTTTGTACTTCTTTTTGGTATCTTTACTGGTACCAGTACTAGTGACTGTTACTGCAGCAATGCAGTACACTGCCCCCACAGCCTGCCCCAACCAGCAGGGCTATTATTTTCCAGATTTGAATTTCTGATGGTGAGCACTGGTTAGATGTTGTGCCTTTGTGACTGCATCTCTTCAGTGCATAGCACAATCTTAATCTGTCTGTGAATTTCCATCTCTTTAGGGCCCAATCTCCATCTGTAACTTAAGTCACAGTTGTTTCTTTGGCTTCCGTTCAGAGTACTGGACAGGTGTGGTGCTTAATTCTGCATGAACATTGTGCTCATTAATATGCATTTTTAAGTCAGGACCATCATCACGAGTCACTCATGATACAAATCACGTTCTTCATCACTGCGGTCACAAATGCAGTCACAAATCACGATCATTCACATTGCGAATCACAACATTAATTTTTATAGAAACATAGACTTTGACGGCAGATAAGGACCGCTAGGCTAATCTAGTCTGCCCATTTCCCTACCTACAGGATAGGCCGCGAATCCTAGTTAACCAACAGCCTATTTCTTCCTACCCCTCACAAGAATTGCCTTATGTCTGTCCCATGCATTCTTGAATTCTCCCACAGTTTTAGACCCCACAACCTCCTCAGGAAGGCTGTTCCATGCTTCCACTACCTTCTCTGTGAAATAATACTTCCTCACATCGCCCTGAACCGCCCTCCTTCTATCTTTAAATTGTGTCCCCTTGTTCTTGCAAGTCTCTTTTTCTGAAAAATGCTACCCTCTTGGACTTTGTTGATTCCACTGAGGTACTTAAAAGTTTCTATCATGTCCCCCCTCACCCTTCTTTCCTCAAGGGTATACATATTAAGCTCCTTTAGTCTCTCCTCATACGACTTCTCTTGCAGACCCTGCACCATTTTAGTTGCCCTCCTCTGGACTGCCTCTATCTTGTCTATGTCCTTGCGGAGATGGGGTCTCCAGAACTGGACACAGTACTCCAGATGGGGTCTCACCAACTGTTTGTACAGAGGGATAACAACTTCCTGTTTTCTGCTGATGATGCCTCTCCCTATACATCCCGGTATACCCCCAGCCCTCCCTACTGCCTTCTCACATTGCTTGCTAACCTTAAGGTCATCTGATATGATTACCCCCAGGTCCCTTTCCTTTTTTGTTGTTGTTACTACCTCCCCACCCATTGTATATTCTTCCCCTGGGTTCTTGTTTCCCAGGATCATTATTTTGCAGTTCTTTGCATTGAATCCTAGCTGCCATACTTCTGACCATTCCTCCAATCTTGCCAAGTCCCTTTTCATCCTTTCCACGCCTCCTTGTGTATCAGTCCTGTTGCAGATTTTTGTGTCATCTGCAAAAAGGCATACTTTTCCTTCCAGTCCCTCTGCAATGTCACCGATGAAGACATTAAAAAGGACTGGACCCAATACTGAACCCTGTGGTACCCCACTAGTAACCCCCTTCTTCAGAATGGACTCCATTTACAATTACCTTCTGTGTCCTGTTGTCCAGCCAATGTTTTACCCAAGCTACCACCCTGGGTCCCACTCCCAGGCTGGTTAATTTGACTATTAATCTTTTGTGTGGGACTGTGTCAAATGCCTTGCTAAAGTCTAGGTAGCACAGTCCACAGCCCCTCCCTGGTCTACTACTTTGGTCACCCAGTCAAAGAAATCTATGATTTCATCTATGATGATTAGATTCATCTGACATGACCTTCCCACTGTGAATCCATGCTGCCTTGGGTCCTGTGCTCCACTGGCCTCTAGGTACTTGACTATTCTTTCCTTCAGAAGTGACTCCATCACTTTTCCTCCCACAGAGGTCAGACTGACAGGTCTGTAGTTTCCTGCCTCTGTCTTGGACCCACTTTTGTAAAGGGGAATCACATCCGCCTTCCTCCAGTCCTCGGGTACCACACCATCCTCCCATGATTTATTTCAAGGAGTAGCCAGTTGTTTCACTAGTTCCTCCCTTAATTCTTTTAGAATTCTGGAGTGAATTCCATCAGGACCCATTGCTTTGTCCACCTTCAGTTTTAGGAGTTCTTGCAGAACCCTTTCTTCTGTGAAAGGACTGGGATCGACCTCCCTATCAAGAGTGCTTCTGTTAATTGGATTAGGCACTTCCCCATCCTCTTTTGTGAATACTGAGCAGAAGTATTCATTCAGTATTCCTGCTTTTTCACTGTCCCCTTCTGCCCACCCACTGTTCATTCTATACAGCCTCACTATCCCTCCCTTTGTCTTTCTATGCTCGCTGATGTACCTATAAAAGGTTTTATCCCCCTTCTTAACTGAGTTGGCTATCTTTTCCTCAGTTTGGGCCTTTGCTATTCTGAATTCCCTCCCTGCTTCCTTCTGCCTTAACTGGTACAGCTCTCTGTCCTGCTCCTTCTGTGTTTTCTTATACTTCCGGAATGCTATCTTTTTCTTCCTGACTTTCACAGCCACCTCTTTTGAGAACCATAGTGGCTTTTTCTTTCATTTTGATTTGTTCATTTGCTTCACACAAAGGCTTGTTGCCTCTGTGATGGCAGTTTTGATAATTCCCCATTGTTGCTCCACACCTCCTTCTAGTCTGTTTGCTAGTGCTTTTCTGAGGCTCTCTCCCATCTTGCCGAAGTCAGCTCTCCTAAAGTCCAGTACCCTCACTTTTGCATGGCTTGAGTCTGTAGCTGAGTTTAATGTGAACCACACTGTTTGATGGTCACTTGTCCCCAAATGGAAACCCACTTCAAGATCTGAGATCCTCTCACTGCCCCCGTTTGAGAGTACGAGGTTATTCTAGTTAATTGGATGTATTGTAAGCCTGTTTTGTAGTATCTCTCCAGGCTTAACCATCCCACCATAGTACTCATTGTACTCATTGATACGTATTTTTAAGTTACAGCTCATCAAGGAAGTACAGCTGAAGGCTGTAGGCATTCATGTTTCTTCATCATCACGGTCACAAATACAGTCATAAATCATGATTCACAATCACGTCACAAATCACAACATACATTTTTTGTACTAGTTACTTGGATGTATTGTAAGCCTGTTTTGTAGTATCTCTCCATGCTCCACCACCCCACCATTGTAGTCATTAATGTTTGTTTTTAAGTCAGGGAGTTGGACAGTGTCTGCAGTACATACACAGACTGGAAAGAAGACTGACGGCACACATTTTATGTTTTTTTTAATTTTTTTTAATTTTAGCTTTTGTTGACTGGGTAAGTGCACTAGACAATTACTGCCTATTTTCAGGCACGACCCAGGGAAGGGGGATACAGATGAATGCCAACTGACCTTGAACCAGATTAAGCTGTTGGTGGTATTTTTAGTGAATGAGGGAAATTTGGCCAGGACACCGGGGAAATTCCCCTACTCTTTTCGATAAGTGCCATGGGATCTTTAACATCCACCTGAACTACCACCAATCCAGGCAGATGGGACCTCTGTTTAACGTCTCATCTGAAAGATGGCACCTCAGAAGTGCAGCACCCCTCTCATGCTGCACTAGAGTGTCAGTACTGGGATATTAACCCAATTGCCAGATGTGGGAACTGAACCCACAGCCCTCTGATCTCCCGGCCTCAGAGGTGAGTGTGCTACCTACTGAGCCACTGACACTGATAATGACTACACATGTAGTTTTATTTTTATTTATTTGTATTTCGGATGACACCTTTGAGCCTAGGGCTCTTTTACAAAGGTTCCACATCAAGGCAATAAGGACAATAAGGTACAAAACATAATATGATCATTACAATGGAACTTACGGAAAAAAAAAAGACAATAAGGTTACAATAATAGCAGCCAAAGGCATTGTCAAGGAATTGTGTTGCGAGTTAATTATACAGTACAAGTCATAGGCAGCTTAGTGAAGCTTTGTTAGTAGTGGGAAAAGAGAAAGAAGAGTGTGGTGAGGGGGTGGTATGGGAGAGAGAGAGAGAGAGAGAGGGAGGAGGAGAAATGGGGAGGGCAATGGGGAGAGCATTGCATTCGGTACATGGTAGATGCAAAACAGCAAGGGAGGAGGAAGGGGGATGAAAAGGAGACAGATTCATCCTATACGCAGTAATGGGGGGGTAGGAGAGGAGGAGGAGGAGCTGAGGCAGTGAGCAGGTATGCTTGAGGGTAGTCTGCCTGGAGAGGATTATAAGAAGCAATCACAGAAGGCACTAGCCTCAAGCTGTTGAAGCAGTTTACACTTAAAAGCACCAATCATGGCAATGTTGGAGATTTCTGCAGGTAGCAAGTTGAACCAGGTGGAGGCTCTGACAAGGTAAGAATGCTGAGCTTGAGAGGTCCGACAGTGAGGTGTTGTAAAGATTAGACTGTCCAGTCTTCTAGTTAGACAGTGGACACACTGCAGGGTCAATATTGATTGGACTCCAGGGGGCATAAGGCCCAGTGATGTCTTCTTAGCTAGGATGCAGGCCTGGTACTTTAGCCTGCTGGATAACTGGAGCCAGCTAGCCTGCTCGTAAATCTCACACGTGTGAGAAAGGTGGGCAACTGAAATAAGGAGTCTACATACTTTATTAAGGGCTACAGCTATGCGCCAGAATGCAGTATCAGTAGCGGATCCATAGATAATGAGCCCCAAGTCAATAGCTGAGATAACAGAGCTCTGGATAATGAGGTTCAAGGCTTCAGCTGTTAGGCAATGTTTATGCTTATATAGTAGCCCTATACAGGAGTTCACAGTTTTAGCAATATTGTCAATGTGTTTGGTATATGAGAGGGAGCAGTCAAGGGGCAGGCCCAAATATTTAAACATATCCACCTGCTCAAGAGTGACGCCTTCGTGGTTATTAATTATGAGCTCATGGTCCTTGTACTTGCTGTGGGTTCGATGGAACAACATTGTTATAGTTTTTTGTGGTTAAGGATGAGTTTATGTGAGCAAAACCAGTCTTCCGCTTCTGTGAAACATTTCTGTAGTTGAGACTGAAGGGAGGTGGGGTCGGTGTGGCAAGTGAAGATTGCTACATCATCTGCATACAGTAACATTCTGTCATGGCAGGAGGCAGGGAGATTGTTCAGGAATATGCTGAATAACAAGGGACCCAGAATAGAACCTTGGGGTACTCCAGAGTGGACTGGTAGAGATGACGAGAGGAATTCACCAGTCCTGACCTGTTGGATCCGGTTACTGAGGTAGCTTTGAAACCAGAGGGTAGTTTCACTTTAAAGACCACGGAGGGATAATTGTTCGAGGAGAATGGAGTGAATGATGGTGTCAAATGCCTTAGTCAGGTCAATAAAAGAGGCGCTGACCAACTGGCCCTGATCAAGTGCATAATGGATATGTGTGGTGAATTTGAGGAAAGCCGTGGTAGTGCTGTGCCCTTTGCAGAAGCCATGCTGCTGGGAACATTGCAGGCTATATTTTACAAGGTACTCTGTGAGCTGATCAGCCACTATCCATTCCAAGGCTTTGGATAGAGGAGGGAGGATGGATATAGGCCTGTAGTTGTTCGTGAGAGTCTTGTCACCACTTTTATGGACTGGAGTCACCACTGTCAGTTTCCACTTTTGGGGGAACTGGGAGAGCATGAGGGAACTGTTGAGGATTTTGGTTAGTGGGAGCAGGACTTAGTCAATGGTGAGGGCGAGAAGTTTCATATCCAGTGAATCACCACTGACCCTAGACTTTCCAAACACTTTAAGAATTTGTTTTTTAGCTAGGCTTTCTGGGATTGCTTTGAAATGGAAAGGAGGGTGCCCTAGTGGCAAACCTGAACTAACAGGAGCTGGGTTGACTATGTGGGATCAAAAAAGTTAGGGGGTAGCACATGGCTAAGGTCAGCAAAAATGGTGTTAAATGCGTTGGCTATGATTACATGGTCAAGAGTGATGGTACTATCTATGTTCAACATTGTGGGTGTTGTTTTGGGATCCTTTCCAGTCACTTCAGCAAGGTTATGCCAGAATTTACTCCCGTTATTCCAGGTTCTGGCTAAGGTGTTCCTGTAATAGTTAGCCTTCTCATGGCAGATTGCTCTGGTACATGCATTCCTTGCTGTTTTGTAGGTCTGGATATCATTCTGGGTGCCAGTAGCCTTAGCACGATACCAGAGCTGGTCTCAAGATTTCATTTGTGTAAGGAGACTTAGTGTCATCCATGGGTTATTGACACCCTTGATCTTATGCTTCTTGAGACGGAACATGAACACCATGAGCTGAGTTGAAACAGGTGATAAAGTATTCAAGTGCTGTGTCTATATCGGGGGCTATATCAATTGGTGACCAGTCATGTTCATGAAGGAGTGTTTTTAGTGACTCAAGATGACCGGGGGTCAGCATTCTACTGTTAATAGTTTTGTGGAGGAGTTTGGTGTATTTGTTGGTCCAGATACACAGGATAGGGGAATGATCACTTAAGGAGTCTGGGAGGACTGTTGCTTCGGAGATGTGCTCTGGACGATTAGTTAGCACCCAGTCTAGATTAGTACAGTATACTTGCACTGCTCAGAATACAAAGTGTCACTCATATGGAAGACAACACAAAAAGGCCATAATTACATTCAAGGGTCAGGGATGGTGAAGGAATACATTTTATAACACAGTAAGGAAGGTGTGGGGGGGGCAAATGGTGTGGAAAAAAAATAACGTGGGATCCCATGGTGATCCAGCAGCAGTTCCAGCATGGACATAATTTGCAACTGATGTCCGTCTATGTGATCCAGCTGCTGCTCCACAGCACTCACCCTCTTGTTGTTATCCTCGACAGCACTCCAGAGAACTGTGAAGTCAGCCTGTGTTACATGCAGTTCTCTGGGGTCTACACGTTCTACAGGCTGACCTTCTGGTTGTGGTAGTGGTCGGGGTTGGGGATGCTGGTGGAGCAGCAGGTGCTTCAGTGGCCCTCCTGTTCTTAGGGATGCCACAGTGCACAGCTGCACCCTCTGCCACAGAATGGCCAGCAGGAGCAGGCATGGTCCATTCTGTGGCAGCCTCCCACTCCAACTGTTGGTGATTGAGCATAAGGGCATGCTCACCCCCAGTCCCAAGGTGAGTCCCCCAGGGACCACAGTGCACCTTCACCTCACATAGGCAGCACTTGACCACACTGCAGTCCCCCCAACACAGTCAGAAAACTGCCAAACAATGGAGGTGCGGGGAGGACCAGGCACAGGCAGTGGATGGCCAGATAAACTGGCAGCCGGCTGGTCACAGTGCTGAACAGGGATGGGATCCACACCTGGGCCCGAGGGAACAGGCACAGCCTGCACCAGAGGACCTGGTGCTAGATTTGGTGGAGGTGGTTCAACTGCATCAGAGTCAGGACAGGAGGCAGTGCTGGTCCTGCTTTGAGGGGGCACTCACAAGTTTTGAGTGGTCCAACAGGAATGGGTGCCCCTGCTCTTCACACATGCTCATGGTACGATGCGTACCACTACCACGCTCTCCCAGAGCTGCCCCCACCCTTGACATTCCCTCACCCTGGTCCATCTCTCCTACTGAGCACCCTCAGTCTAAGCAATCACCACTCACACTGTCACACAACACACACACACACACACACACACACACAGACACAGACAAACTACTTATAAAGGTAAGAAAAATAAAATTTACAGAAAAAGCAAATTAAGTAAAAAAGAGTACAGAAAAGACAAAAAAAGTAGCTTTTAAAAAAGCTGTTGGGTCTAAATCAAAGTTTAAATCTCTTCCTCACTCTGATCTCAAAGTATCAGCAGTCACAAAACACACTACTCTCTCTCTCCCTCTGCACAGGAGAAAGTAAAAGTGTCTGCTTCTATGACTCACTTTCTTCCTGCCTAACTAAAGAGCATGTGACTTACAGTACTGTAAGCCATGTGATGTGTGGAGGGGCTGCCAAATCTGAAACACCAAGTGAGTCACTTATAGTCATAATGAGGAACACGAAGTCCATGAAAAACAATGAACTAGCATTGTCATTCCACCTTAACGCAAAGTAGTAATGACAAGGCGAAGTGAATACTTTGCGTTGCCTGGAGTGGTAACATGAAGTGCCCACTTTGCGTTCAATTCACTGGCAGAATTTAAATTTGTTGCATCTCTAATGGATGGCCTCCGTGACGTGTTTAGAACTATTGAAATCATTGGAGAACAGAACTCCTAGGTATTTCTCATCAGTAGTAGAAATCAAAGTAGAGCCATTCAGAGTAAATAAGTGAGTGTACCTGCCCAACTGCATGGTTTGCATTTTATGCACTGAGCTTCATTCCCATTTATTAACTAAACAGACATTTTACCTAAGTCATTTTGGAGAATTTCAACATTGTTCTAGTTGAAATAAATGTTAGCTAGTTTAACATCATAAGCATATTTGGTTGTAAATGATTCAATGTTGGTAGACAAATAAGTCAATGAATGACTGAAACAGAACAGGCTCAAAACTGAACCCTGAGGGTACTCCACCTGTTACGTCACCAGAACTAGATAGTTGGCCATAAATTAATCATAACTTCGCTGTGTTCTATGGGTTAACCAGTTACTAATCCACAAAATGATATGTTTATAAATAGCTAACTTAGTTTCTCTATTAAAGCCCAATGTGGCATAATATCAAATACCTTACGAAGTCAGTAAAAACAATATTGAAAAAACAGTGTTAGCTAAATTTGCACTAATCTGTTCATAGAAACATAACAAATTAGTCAGAGAGGTGCTACGCTTTTTGAACCCATGTTGTTTATATCAAAGATATTAAGTACAGGGTAAGAATATCTTAATGAGACCCTCAGGATTTTACAGATGGGGAAAGTAAGGCTAATTGGCCTATAATTCTCCCAACTGGATTTAAGTTCCATGTTATGTAATGTAATGATGTTAGCAGTTTTCCATTCTTGTAGAACAAAGTTATTGGAAATATAACCTTGAAAAATTAATTTTGGTGGAAGAGCTAATTCATCAGTCAATAGATACAGCATATAACCCAATAAATGATCTGGGCCAAGATCTGTGTTACCCTTTTGTGCCAGAAGTTGAATACATATAGTGTCTATTTCAAACTTAGACGGACTAGTGTCATTCATTATATTTAGGCTTGGGATTTGTTGCTGTGGACTAAAAATGTTGCAGAATCTGGTATTAAAAACATTAACCATTTTCTTATGATCATGGAACAGATTACCATCTTCCAGTAATGACCCTACTTGACTTACTGGTTTCTTTAATGAATTTATATAAGAAAAAATGGTTAGTATTAGTTTTATTGGCATTTCTGCAAGGCAGAATTCCCATCTTTGTTTGGCTTTTTGATTGACTCTTTACTTTTTTGCATATTCTTAAATTTAATCCAATTATCATCAGTTTTTTTTTTTAATATTTTTATTCTTTCTCTTGACAATGTGTTTTACGAGTTGCTGTACCATTTTGGACTTTGTTTACTAATTACTACATTTAAGTTTGGTAGAATATATTTATCACATATATCATTAAGAACATCTCTAAAAAGCCCAACTTTCAATCCATGGTTCCTATATTGATTTGATTAGCCAGCTAATTTTAGTGAAGTACTTTTTCATTGCTGGTAAGTTTGCTTTATCATAAAGGTATATTTTGGTAATCCATAAATTATAAAGAATACTCCTAGAATGAATGAATTGAACAGCATTATGGTCACTAGTACCTATAGGGGAAACAGTAATAGAGTTATTTATGTCTAGATGATCAGTGCATAACACAAGATCAAGAATATGACCACCCCAGTTGGTGAATTGACCCACTGTGCTAGATCAAGTTGAATATAAAGAGATGAGTTTATTACCCGTGGATGTAGATGCAGTATTACACCCAATCCTATATCACCTAGATTAAAGTCACCCAGAACTAACAAGTCACCTAAAGCACCAGCAGTTCAGTCTCTGATAATAGGGTTTCAAACTTGTCAGCAGAACAATTAGGAGGATGATAACAAGTGCCTATAATAAGTGACTTGGAGGAATTTAAAAACACTGTGACCCATATAGATTCAATGTTAAGAGTTTTTTTATTTATTTTTGTCTGAAATGTTAATGGATGTAATATTACATTTAATTATTAGAGCCACACCCCCACCTTTCGTGGAGGTATGGTTAAGATTTAAATACATCATAACCTGGAAGATTAAATTCCAAAGAGGATTTATCAAACCACCATGTTTCTGTTATTGTAATTATGTTAATATTCTCTTGAAAAATCCTAACATTTTCAATTTTACTATTAATAGATCTTGCATTGAATATTGAAATCTAATCACTGTATGCTCATGAAAAGTAACTATCATTAGTAATTTTTACAGAAGTGGGTGGGACCCTTCTCCCAAGTGTATTGGTTTAAATAGCTGTCAGTGGTGGAAGAGATGGGTTTCCCTAACGGTGCATAACCCTTTCTACTTAAATGAAGTCAATCCAACAAAATAGTGTTGTGTCTATCAAACAATTCCTCCCAATGTGTGATACATGTAATATTTTGCTTAAGACACCATTTATGCAGACAATCCATTGATGGTTTTTGATTTTATAGACAGTGTAATCATTTGCTCTAGGTACAGAAAGTATTTATGATAAACAAATGACACAGCTTAATTCAACAAGAATATTGATTAGTGCCACAAAATCTTGCATAATGGAATCAACAGAACTGTAGCTGACACCGTTAGTGCCCATATGGATGATGACTAAAGGTTTATCACTGCTGTTTAAAACATTCTGGTCATAGATGTAATGTCAGAAATAGTGGCTCACAAAACTAGAAGCAAGTTCTATTAGCCTTGTTTGGAGTACATACCGCCTATCACATATGCTATATGATGAACTCCTGTAGAATGAAGATTTGTTTGAAATCAGACAGAGACCATAGGGGATACATGTCATTAGTGACACCTCAGATGTTTTGACCCATATCAGTAGTGCCTATAGGAGAGATAAAGATATGTGTCAGGTTGGGGGTCATAATGGCAGTGGCTGGCCTATTTCACACCATGCTAGTAGGGGCACTTGAAGGACCAGGGACATGATAAGAACTAGTAGTGAAATCACTGGGAGAAGGAATACTGTTGGAGTGTTAAATGTTAACCAAAACTGGAGTATTAGAAATGCTGGTAGCCTCCATGATGTTAGTGGAAGAGCAAGATTATTATTAGGAGCAATAGTACAAACCTGTTAGATAAATCCTCTATCCCCAACTCCGCCTGTTCCTTAACAAGGTTATGAGTTCATCCGCCCTTGACAGGCTAGGGGGTAGGAGGGGTGGCATCCTTATCTACTATAGAGTCCATCTGAAAATCTCCTTGTGACTCATTGTCCTCTGATCATCCCCCTGTGAGAGCTTCTACATGGGCTCCTGCTGCTAGGGGAAACAAAGAAGCTGCATCTGGTATGTGCCTATATCCCTCCCAGGGAGGCCTAGAAGCATAACTTGTCTCCTGGATACAGTCAGGTCCAGTATAGAAGACAACGAACTTATTATCATGGGTGATACCAACCTAAATTGGGAGAGTGGCAATATTAAGAAACATGAACCTCTTCTTGCCACCTACTCCCTTACCCAACTTAATAATGACCTGACTAAGACAGTCTGCTAGGGTTCCTCGAGTACCCTGCTGGACTGGATCCTAACCAACCCAGGTAGAATATCAACTTCAAGCACACTGTTGACTCTATCTCTGATAACTCCCCAGTGTTCTGTGTCTGGAAAATTCCCTCTTCAAAAATCCCTCACAAAATTATTCAAGTCAGGAACTATTCAGGTTTGACTCAGTGAGGTTCCTGGATGACATAAGGGCTACTGACTGGACCAGGGTATTGGAAGCCACTGACCCCTCAGTGGCAACCTCCTGCTTTATTGATACATTTGGTGATATCCAGGACAGGCATGCACCCATGATCACTTGGAGGGTGAGGGGAGTGGCCACCTACTGGCTGAATGGAAATCTGCTAGCCAAAATGCATGAAAGAGACTGATGCTGGGCTTGTGCCAGGGGATCTAGTGATCTCTCTAAACTCCAGAGATATCAGCACCTCAGAAACCAGTGTAAGAGGCTATTGGGTAGCAAAAGTGACTTCTGAAAGTCTGCTACTTAGCTCTGCCAGAGACCCCAGGTGGTTCTGGAGGAACATTAAATCCTAGTTAGTGGATCCTCCCTTGCACGGTGTCACGGATATGGTCATAAATGGCATCTCGTACATAATCCCAAACCATAGCAGACTTCTTTAATTGTCACTTTCTGACCTTCCTCACCTCACCTCTGGACTTACAACGGATGAGGGAGCCCATTATCCCGTCCCTTCAAGTCAGGGGGATCAACATCAGAGTGAGTTTAATCTCAGGGCAGTATCAGTCCTCTATGTCCAGAAACATCTTGCTGCCCTACCGCCCAGTACTCCAGCCCAGGTCTCGATTTCCTGGAACCCGGGCTTCTCAAGCTAGGGCGTCCAACATGCCTCTCAGTTGCCCACATCTTTAATCTATCCATAGCTCTGGGAAAACTCTGATATATGGAAGGAAGCAAGGATAGTACCAGTCCTGAGTAGGGCAATCCCAAACTCCTTACAACTCGCCCTATTGCAATCCTCCCATCCCTTGGCAAAACTTCTTGAAAAGGTGGTGGCGAGCAACTCTCAGGTATCTGCACTCCCGATGATCTGCTATCCAGGGCTACAGCACAGCTTTTGAAAGGGACACAGTACCACTACTTCTCTGATTACTGTAACTTCAGCATAAGATCTGCCATGGACCAAGGTAAACTGTCAGTGCTATGATATAGACTTATCAAAAGCTTTGACCTTGTTAACCATGACCTTCTTGGAGAGCAACTAAGGGCTGTTGGTCTCTCCTTCCATGCCTTGAACTGGTTCATGGGCTATCTGAAGGGTAGAAAGCAGTGTACCTGCTTCAACAATGTCCTCTCGGAGCCCAGGGTGGTGACTTTGGGAGTCCCCCAGGGATCAGTGCTGGGCCCTCTCCTTTTCTCACTCTTTATCAATCAACTGCCACTGGTGACCTCACACTGCCAAGCCACTCTATACGCAGATGATTTGGTGCAAGTGGCCCATTCCCCCAATGTCGCAGCACTAAACCAGAGCCTGACTGATGATTTCAGCAGAGTCCTGGCCTGGGCTACTCACCATAGGCTGGTGTTGAACCCTAATAAAACGCAGGCCATGCTTTTTGGCTCCACGGCCAAGATAAAAGCCTAATCATCCTTGCTACACATAACCTGTGATGGTGGACCCTCGTTGCCAACAGTGAACTCAATCAAATATCTTGGGGTTACTCTTGACCCCCAACTTGACATGGGGAGTCATATCCTCAACATCTGTAGAAGCACACATTGCAAGCTGGGCATGGCCTATAGGGCCAAATACAACCTGACCCCAGGGCGAGACTTGCACTTGCAAGGAAGAATTTCTTCCATCCCTCAGCTATGGATTCCCACCTGTTTGCCTGGTCCCCCCCAAATTCACCTTGCCCGGTGGAACACGGCATATAACAATATATGTCGGTTTGCACTTGCTGTCCCTAAACTCACCCATCGCTGTGATCTCTATGATAAACTCCGCTGGTTGCCTCCAGCTGAATACCTGGATTTCGGTGTTGGATGCTTCTCCAAGAAGGTGCTCGTTTCTGGTTCCCCTCAGGGACTGGTGGATCTCCTCCCAAAAATGGACATCATGCCCTACAAGCTTAGGTCCCAGTCTGCTGGACTGCTCAAAGTCCCTTCCATCCGGACTATCATGAGGGGCCGAGACTTTGCTGCTTACGTGCCCAGACTCTGGAACTCTCTTCCTGATCATGTCCACATGGTCCCCTCCCATGGGATCTTTCACTCCTCCCTGTGGTCGCACTTAAAATTATCATCAGTGTGTGACTGCTTCAAGCCTCCATAGTGAAATGTTTTTTGATGAACCCTGTTGTCATTAATGTCAATCTATGTAATCCTGTTATGGGGTGTAATTGCTGCTTGTGTATTTGTTTTACTATAATTGTTAGTACCTCCTGTAATAAGTTGTTCCTCCTAAGTTGCCTTGTATGTATCTTGTATGTTTTGTACTCTCCCGGGTCGTTCCTGAAAATAGGCATATTACTTGTCTAGTGTACCTACCTGGTAAACAAAAGCTAAATAATTAAATAAAAGGATGGAAAAATGCAGGGCTTTATGGCCTTTTTTAAAGGGGTTGGAGGGTGGGCAGAGGGTGACTGTGAAAAGGCAGACATACTAAACAAATATTTTTGCTTAGTATTTACAAATGAAGAGGAGGAGGTACCTAAAACAAACAGTAGAAATACTCTGGATTCAGAAGTTGAAACCAGCCCATTTACTGAAGAAAGGATTATAAAAGAACTCTTAAAACTGAAGGTGGACAAAGCAATGGGGCCTGATGAGATTCATCCCAGAATTCTAAAAGAACTAAGGGTAGAACTAGTGACACCACTGACTACTCTGTTTAACAAATCATGGGAGGATGGGGTGGTACTCAAGGACTGGAGGAGGCCAGATGTGATTCCCCTTCACAAAAGTAGGAGCAAGGCAGAAGCAGAAAACTACAGACCTGTTAGTTTAACCTCAGTGATAGGAAAAATGATGGAATCACTTCTGAAGGAATGAATTGTCAAGTATCTGGAGGCCAGAGGGGCACAGGACCCAAGACAGGATGAATTCACAGCAGGAAGGTTATGCCAGATGAATCTGATAGACTTCTTTGACTGGGTCACCAAAGTAGTAGATCAGGGAGGGGCTGAGGACATGGTCTACCTAGACTTTAACAAGGCATTTGACACAGTCCCACACAAAAGATTAATATACAACTTAGCCAGCCTGGGAGCGGGTCCCAAGATGACAGCCTGGGTAAAGAATTGGCTGGAGAATAGGATACAGAGAGTAATAGTAAATGGAGTCCACTCTGAAGAAAGGGGGGTTACTAGTGGGGTACGGCAGTATTCAGTATTAGGACCAGTCCTCTTCAATGTCTTTAGAAGTGAGATTGCAGAGGGACTGGAAGGAAAAGTATGTCTTTCTGCAAATGACACAAAGATCTGCAACAGAGTTACATAGAAACATAGAAACATAGAAGTTGTCGGCAGATAAGGACCGCAAGGCCCATCCAGTCTGCCCATTTCTTTTTCTACCTTATAAATGTGCCATCGGCCTTTGCTCTGTCAGTGACCTATCTATTCATAGTCATTTGTATTGCTCCCTTATGCCTATCCCATGCCTGTTTGAAGCCCTGCACTGTATTCATAGCTATCACTTCTTGTGGTAAGCCATTCCATGCATCTACCACCCTTTCTGTGAAAAAATTCTCACATTCCCCTAATCGGCCTCCTCTAATCTCATGCTGTGTCCTCTTGTCCTGCTATTTTTCTTATATTTAAACATGTTAGACTCTTTCACCTTGTTTATGCCCTTAAGGTGTTTAAATGTCTCGATCATATCACCTCTCCCCCTTTGCTCAAGGGTATACATATTGAGCTCCGTTAATCTGTCTCATATGTCTTCTGATGCAGTCCCTGCACCATTTTGGTTGCCCTTCTGGACTGCCTCAATTTGGTTAATGTCCTTGTGAAGGTGTGGCTCCAATACTGCACTGCAGTACTCAGATGAGGCCTAACCAATGTCTTGTACAGAGGATTATTACCTCCCTCTTACGACTTGTGATACCCCTACTAATACACCTAACAACCCTAGCCTTACCTACTGCTTTAGGAGGTCTGCTTGGATGATTTTAGGTCATCAGTGATGATGATGCCCAAGTCTCTTTCTTCCTTTGTGACTGCTAGCAACTCCTCCCAGCCTATAAGTGGCTTCAGGGTTTCTCTTCCCTATGTGCATGATTTTGCACTTCTTTGCATTAAATCCCAGTTGCCACTCTTCTGACCATTCTGCTAGTTTATCCAGATCTCTTCTCATTCTGCCCACCCATCTGGATCATCTACTCTGTTGCAGATCTTGGTGTCATCTGCAAACAGACAAGCCTTACCCTCTAGTCCATGCGCAGGTCACTAATGAAGATGTTGAATAGACTGGCCCCAGGACTGATCCCTGAGTACCCCACTTGTGACTTGCATCTCTTCTGACTGTATACCATTTACCACCACTCTCTGTTTTCTGCCAGTCAACCAGTTTGCCACCCAGTTGACCAACTTCTGACCCACCCCGAGCCTACCTATCTTATTTATCAATCTTCTATGTGGAACAGTGTCAAAAGCTTTGCTGAAGTCAAGGTAGGCGACATCAACTGCTCCCCCTTGGTCCACCACTCTGGTTACCCAGTCAAAGAAATCTATGAGATTAGTTTGACAGGACCTTCCTTTTGTAAACCCATGATGTCTTGGATCCTGTGCCCCTATGGATTCCAGGTGTTGCACTATCCTTTCCTTAAGGAGTGCCTCCATAATCTTGCCCACTACTGAGGTAAGACTGACTGGTCTGTAGTTCCCTGCCTCCTCCCTGCAACCACTCTTGTGGAGGTGGGATCACATGAGCCCTTCTCCAGTCTTCTGGGACCTCTCCTGTGCTCAGAGACTCACTAAACAATTCTGCTAATGGCTCTGCTAGTTCCTCCTTTAGCTCCTTAGTACCCTGGGATGTATGCCATCAGGTCCCATTGCCTTATCCACCCTGAGCTTAGCAAGCTCTTGTAGGACCCTTTCTTTTGTGAAGGGTAGTACTCACCTCCCTCCCCTGTGTCCATGATGCTGAGCTGTAGGCCTGCCTACCTTCTCTTCAGTAAATACTGAGCAAAAGTATCTATTTAGGATAGATGCCTTTACAGGGTCCTCCTCCTCACATGCTCCCTTTTCTCCATTAAGCAGCAATACCCCCTCTGGACTTTTTCCTTTCACTAATGTATCTATAGAAAGTCTTGTCACCTTCTTTTACTGTTAAGTGCTAGTGTTTCCTCAGTTTGGGACTTTGCCTGCCTTACTGCCTTACCTGCTTCCCTTAGGGCAGTTGGTATGCCTCCTATCTTCATCCGCTGTGTTTCTTATATATTTTCTGAAGGCCAGCCTTTTGGCTCTGACCTTTTCTGCTACTGTATTTGAGAACCAAAGTGGTTTCCTTCTTCTTTTGCACTTCCTTTTCTGTCTAACACAATGGGATGTTGCTTCAAGTATTGTATCCTTAATGCTTGCCCACTTTGCCTGTACCTCCTCACCTGTGTTTCTTTTTGCCAGGGCTAGCTTAACTCTGTTGGCCATCTTATCAAAGTCAGCTCCTCTGAAGTCCCATATTTTTGCATTGGAATGGGATGCACCAGAAGACATATGAAGAGAGACTTAAGGAGCTAAAAATGTATAGCCTCGAGGAAAGGAGGGAGAAGGGGGACATGATAGAAACTTTCAAGCACCTCAAGGGACTCAACAAAGTCCAAGAGGGTAGCATCTTTCAAAAAAAGGGGTGCACAAGAACAAGGGGGCACAATGTGAAGATGGGGGGGCAGCTCAGAGGTAATTTAAGGAAGTCTTTTTTCACAGAGAGGGTTGTGGATGCATGAAACAGCCTTCCGGAGGAGGTCATGGAGTCAAAAACAGTGATGGAATTCAAGCATGCATGGGACACTCATAAGGCAATTCAAGGGGGTGGGAGTAGGAAGAAGTAGGCTGCTGGTTAACTAGGATCTGCAGCTTATCCAGTAGGTAGGGAAATGGGCAGACTGGGTGGGCCAAGCGGTCCTTATCTGCAATCAAATTCTTTGTTTCTATGTTTCTAATGTTGAACAAGAGACCATTCACTCTTTGCATTATCACCTGCATCCTCTTCTATCCTCTGTTTTCTGTTGTAATTATCTTGGCTAATACTGCTAAACGAGCAAGGGGTATCTGACAAAGGGAGAGAGGACACTGGAAAAATATCAGACTCTGGCACTGAAACAGTGATGCTCCCATTATTTTAATTGTTAGTATTAACTGAACTCTAAGCTGTGTCCCGACCGGTGAGGAAGTTTTATAATTAAGTCTTAAGGCCATTTCCTTTTGAATTAATTCAAGAGTGGCAAGTCTTGAATCAAAAAGGGATATTTCTTGAAGCATTTCAGAGTTTTAATGACACTTACTACAGATATACTTGACCTTAGGAAGGAATCCCAGATATAATAGAATATATAGAACTGCCAGAACTGCTTATAGCCAATTCCTCATTGAGAGTCATTATAACAATAATAATGGTTATTTATATAGCACAATCCAATGCTTAATAAAGTGCTATACAATAAAAGCATAAAGGAAAAAATAAAACAATAAAATACAGTAAGAAATACATCATTGTGATGTACAATCAGCAGTATTCATATAATTACTCCCTGAAGGCACAATAAAACTGATAAGTTTTTAAAGCCATCTTAAAGCTCTCCACAGTTGGGTATGCCATCAGTCATGTTTATTAACTAGCTTTTCTGTGCAAAACAAACTCCAGAAATGTGGCTCAGGAGAATAGATAAACTTTAACAAGCAGGTGCTGTTATATTAAGTATCTAGAAGGGACCGGGGGGACATGATAGAGGTCTTCAGGTACATGAAGAGGGTAAATAGGGGAGGAACAGTCAAGGTGCTTCGGAGAAAGAAGGAAGGGGCCACTAGAGGGCATGTGTGCAAGCTGGAGGGGGGAAGATTCAGGGGAGAAAGGAGGAGGTGCTACTTCACTGAGAGGGTGGTAGAGCCATGGAATGCACTGCCTAGGGGGCTGGTGGAGGCAGAGACAGTGGAGGGGTTCAAGAGGGGGTGGGACAGGTACAGGGGAAGGGTTCTGTAAGCAAAATCCAATGCAGCAAGAATATCTGGAACTGGGAAGGGAGAAGCCAGAGAAGGCGAGGGGGACAGCAAGGCCAGCACCCAGGGTGGGGGCTGACCAAATGAGCAGACACGAAAGACCGTTAGGCCTATTCTGCTGACATTTTAGTATGTTAGTATGTTAGAAGTTGTACAACTTTCTAGAGCTAGCAGTGTAACAGAAGTGAGCCCAGACTGAAGAAACACATTAGGATGGCTAAATCAGTCAGCTAAATGGTTTAGTGTACTGCCAATGCCTCACGTAACCCACTGGACACATGACACATGCGCCAAATGCATGTGTCTCAGCACATGCTCGCCCACTTGAGCTCGGCCCGCTGCTCTGAAATACTGTGTGAACCAGAACTAGCCTCCAGTTCATGTGACTAGCCCCATGATTAAGTGTCCTTAGCAAAAGTAAATATAACCCTTAAAAAAAACTTAAAAGGGTTTCAGCTACCCTTACAAACAAAGTTCACACTGATAGTTAAACAGCCCAACAATTTGCTATAAAATGGCAGACCTGTAGTTCCATACACAGTACAGTGGGACTACAAGGTCCAGGTATCTCCTGCCTAATAGTCTAGCACCCTGCAGAAATAACGAACAGTATAAAGAGTTTAAATAGCAGATTTGTATGCCAACAATACCACTGCCAGAGCTGTCTCACTGCTCAAGGTAGTCATACAGTACAGTATGTGGACAGGGGGGAAGAAGACAATGTTTCTATTTATTTCTTATACTACTGCTAGCAATTAGAGTAATTAAAATACATTTTACTTGGATACCCATAAAAATTAGGTAAAGTCATTAATTATGATCCTTTTGAAAGTTGTTTAATGACTTTTGCTTTTTGTCATTAAATCACAATTAATTTGTAAAGTATACTGCATTAAATGCCCAGGGTATAACCAGTCAACATCCCCCATTCCAGATGTATGAAGAGGGGCTTCTGTGCTGCGAAGCCTATCCTTTTTGTTTTGGACCATGCAATCCCTTATGCATATTTAGTGCAACAAATGTGTTTCTCCATGACTGTTTCATTTCGCTTATTTTCCCTTTGTCATTCGGCATTGAGCATATACACTACAGCCATGCCCAGCACTCTTTGTGCTGAGTAGGGTCTTGGAAGCATGCATCATACCTCACATTCTGCCACTGAAATGAGGGTCATGGGCACTCAAAATAACACTAACCCACATGATGATCAGGACACATCATAAAACATTTAGATACAGTACCTCAGAACACAGTGGAATTCATTGATTTGCATCCAAGAATAAATTTGTACCACTAAGCAGCTGTGCCATTTAGGTAGGACAGAGGCACCCCCCCCCCCCCCCATATTTCTGCCTATGTTATTCTTATGGTATGGCAATAATGGCATTACATTTCGATATAATTTTTTGCACAATAAGTGCCACCTAACCTGCAGGTACTCTCCAGACTCGACTGTGTCTGCATTGTATTGTCCACTGTCTCTACCTATTAGTGACAGCATAATCAGTCAAGAAAGAGCACATGAGTCTTGCAAGTGTGACCCTGTCTTTCTCACCACAAAGTAGTCAGACTGCAAACTATAGATAGGAGGAGCTGGTGAGCACTGAACGCTCAACAGCAGTGTAGTGGCAGTATATTTTTGTTTGTCTACTCTTAGTGACTCTCCACCTAACCTGGTGGCTGATGGGGCAGAGGGTGAGCTAGAGGCTAACTGAAGACTAGGCTACTTACTTACTCTATTAGACTTGCCATACAAAAAAAAAATACACAGACCCCCACGGCAGCAAGCTAGACTTAGCATCAGAGGAGACAGTGGAGTTTGTGGCCTTTATAGGCCTTGATCAGTGTAGTGCAGTAGCAGCCACAGAGCAACCAAGCAGGGTGCAAGTCATCCAGATTGGGTGGGTTTGGCTTGGAAGGCGATGTGGTCATGGACCATGCTGGAGAACTCTGTTGGTCCATTCTGACATCCAACTTCTGGAGGAAAGAGAGAGGGGGAGAAGACTGAAAACTGGGCAGGTGACCTACTGTGCCAGGCTGCAGGTTCTGGCCACATGGCCATGTAAATAAAAGTATTTTTTTTTGCAAGGGGATTGGGGAAGGAGGAAAGACTGAAATATTGATGCATTTTTCATGTTTTATCACCTTCCAGTGGCTTCATATTCCATAGGTGATGGGAATTTGAATGGAATGGAGTCAGGGAGAAAGCTCGAGACAAAGTTATTTTTTTGGGTGGGGGGCAGAACTTCAGCCAGGAAAAATATTGCTTAGTAACTACAGGGGTTCAACCCCAAATCTGATGCACTGCTCTGGGGATATCTAGATGAATCTTTTACGCTTGAATTTTTCCTGATTTGCACATCACTTTTCAGTCAAAACAAATACATTGTACCTTTTAGAGATGTTACAGTCATTCTAGAGCTGACTCTTGTGTCCATGGACAGTTGAGAAGCACAGTGTGCAAAAACTTGTTGAGCCCAACTATAGTCAGGCTTATGACCACCCCCAGTGAAGTTGACCTCTACATTCCCACACTCTGGCACATTATGACCAATGGCAGAGGAGATTGCAGGTATGTGCACACCTTTGAAATGAATGGGGGTATTTTTTTATTACTATGTTATATATTATCGATGGAGAGTTGGAGATTAATGAAGACCACTGCTCAACTAACAAGGGCCTTGTTAGTAGAACATTGGCCTTCATTATTCTCCAGCTCACCATCATAACATATAAAATAGTAACAAAAAATAACTCCATTCATTTCAAGTGGGTATGCCCAAGCCCTCTGACCTATAAACATAATTTCTTAAAAACTCCTTCCTCTCGCTCCATAGTACTCAAGTAAGAGACTTTTTACTTCTGTCTATACTTGGTGGGTTATCTTCAGCAGCATGGGTGTACCTGCTACAATGTGTGTGTATGTGTGTGTGTGTGTGTGTGTGTGTGTATGTGTGTGCACACACGCGTGCATGGTGGGAGGGGGACTGCCCATGTGGGTAGAGTGTCAAGTTATTGCTACTCTTGTGTTTTCAACTTGAGTTCAGTTTGTGTTGAAGCATTCTAAACTATGGAGAGAAAATGTTAGGAGTACAGAACAGACAGAGGCTATTAAGTGGTTTGGTGGGTGGGAAAACCACATGTGTTTCCATTTGTATGTGTGCTACAGTTCAACTGTGAAACTGAGAGGAGTAAGAGAATAAAAAGAACATTTAAATGCATAAACAGCAGGGTTCTAAATGAGGTAAATACCAAGATAGAAAGGTCAGTAGGGAGCAGGACAGGTGTAAATAGAGAAAGCAAAGTCAGTGAGGACAGGGATGGTGCTGCAAGAGGTAAAACCATCAAAAAATGGAGAGCAATGAGTACCAATGCCCATTGTCTGGGTAACAAGCTTCCTGAATTAGTGGCCTTGATAGAGGAGGAACAGCTGGATATTGTGGCAGTCACAGAAACATGGTACACACAGAACCATGACTGGGATGTAAACATACCAGGATACACTATCTACAGGAGGGACAGGGATGGTAAAAGAGGAAGAGGAGGAGGAGTAGCTCTCTACATAAGGGAAGGAATCAAAGCAACAGAACAAAAGGATAAACAGGGAGGAGAGGAAGCACAGTGGGTCAATTTGGAAACAGGCAAATGCACCACAATCTGCACAGAGTTGTATACAGACCCCATCTCAGGGGGAGAAAATGGACAAGAAATTATACAAAGTATCCTTAGAGCGGTAGAAAAAGGATTGTTGATGGGGGATCTGAATATGCCAGATGTTAACTGCAGTGCATTTGCAACAGCCAGTTCTAAGATAGGTGTCATTCTAGATGCCCTACCGGGGCATGTCTTAGACAACTAGTATCAGAACCCTCTTGAAAGGGAGCAATCTTAGACCTGGTGTTCTCAAATGGAGATGGTGAGAGGATCACAGATTTAGAAGTAGGTAGCCATCTGGGAACTAGTGACCATCGAGCAGTATGGTTAATGATAAATACAGCAGTAGAGTCAAGCCATACAGAGGCAAAGGTATTGGACTTCAGGAGGGCTGACTTTGCCAAAATGAGTGAGTGCATAAGGAATGCACTAGCAAATTAGCAGTAAGGAGGGGTGGAAGAACAATGAGGAATAATCAAAACTGCCATCACAGAGACATTAAGCCTTTGTGTGAAGCAAATAAACAAAACAAAACAATGTAAGAAATTACTATGGTTCTCAAAGGAGGTGGCAGGGAAGGTTAGGGAGAAAGAGAGCATTTAGGAAGTACAAGGCATCACAGAAGGAACAGGACAGATAATGTTGTATCAGGTAAAGCAAAAGGAAGCAAGAAAGGCAGTCAGAACAGCAAAGGCCCAAATCGAGGAAAAGATAGACAACTCAGTTAAAGGAGAAGTCCACCCAAAACTTGAAAAAATATGTGTTGTGCAGAGTGCTTTAATTTGAATGTGACATTCTAGTGTTTCATTCCATCTGACTGGTATTAGGCATTTTTCCTAAATTAGCCTGCTAGCTTTAGGGTAGTTTTACAACCCCAGGAGATCTCCATATCAAACAGCTTAATTGTATTCCTTTGTCTTACAATGCACCTTGTTTCATGTGATGGTGATGTAGCAGAGACCCTAAATCCAGCAGGAAGCATTGCTTTACAATCAGTTCACAATAAGGTTACCACCTTTCATAAAGCCCAAAGTGGGACTTTCTTATTGAAACATGATTCTTTGCAGGACAGTACGTAACCTCGACCAATGCAACAGGCTTGTTTTCTCTAAATAATCAGAACTGAAGCTAAGCATTGTAGTTTCTTAGTTGTTTCTATTATTTCTTATCATTTTAAGGTACTTTAGTTAATGTATTATAGTTTTCTGCAACATTTAGTGGGAAATTAGAAAATATTTTTTTCTGCTATAAAGTCAGGACATGTAGTATTTTTTTTTTTTTTTTTTGCAGGACTCAGCTGCCCAAATCAGGACAGGTGTTAACCCTAGTTCACAACAGTTGAGATGGCTATATTTAAAAATCTGTAGAATTCAGCTTGGTGACCACCCTCATCGTAAAGGTCTTACTGTCCTGAAAAACTGCTGCTGGCAATTTTTGTGCAGCTTGTAAAGCTTCCAAGATATTTAGTTTGTTTGGCATGTGTGTGCTGAATGTTGGGTCTCTCTTACATCACTATCACATGAGACAAGATGCACTGTGGGAACAAGGAATGCAATTAAGCTGTCAGGGATGAAGATCCCAGGGGTCGTAAAACTAGCATAAAACTAGCAGGCTAATTTAGGAAAAACTCCTAATACCAGTCAGAGGGAAGGAAACACTAGAACTTCACATACAAATTAAAACACTCTGCACAACATCTATTTTTTCAAGTTTTGGGTAGACTTCTCCTTTAAGAAGGGGGATAAAACCTTTTATAGGTACATCAGGGAGTGAAGAAAGACCAAGGGAGGGATAGTGAAGCTTAATAAAGGGAAGGGGTGGGCAGAGGGTGACTGTGAAAAGGCAGAGATGCTAAATAAATATTTTTGCTCAGTATTCACAAATGAAGAGGGGGAGGTACCTAAACAAAACAATAGACACACACTGGTTACAAGGGTTGATACTAGCCCTTTCACAGAAGAAAGGGTTCTGAAGGAACTCTTAAAACTGAAGGTGGATAAAGCAATGGGGCCTGATAGGATTCATCCAAGAATTTTAAAAGAACTAAGGCTAGTTCAAGTTCAGGTTCAAGTTTATTGTTGGAAGACTCCATTGAGCAAGTTCATTCACAAGGAGGTCCTGAAGGTAATACACATACAATGGCACATTATACAGTACAACACTTTGATAACCAATTATATGGAGTGCACACAATGTTATAACAGGTAATTCATAGTGAGGTACAAGGTTACAGATATATATGCAGATTCGGGGGAAACAATATCAGATGAGGCTAAACACTTTGCCACTATAAGATACAATTTGATAAACAAAAAGTGGTGAAACACTAGAAGAAGGAGACAACAGCAATGGTGAAGTTAAGGGGGAAGGGGAAGTTTAGCAAAGTGTGAAGTAGGCATAGGGATAAAGATCTCAGTATGACAGGGCCAATAGATGCAATAGACAAGAAGCACACAGGGATAAGAGGGTGCTTAGTGGCAGTTACAAATATCTTTTATTTTAGATGCAATTATCACTCTGAAGAAGTTGACTGAGACAATGCTGGTTAATTTTAGTATAGATTGTAGTTGGTTCCACAGATAAGGGATGGCATATGGAATAGCATGTTTGCAAAAGGAGGTATGAGTACTAGGCATGTTGACCAAGACAAAGTCAGTTTTCCTAAGGGAATATGCACTGTGGAAGATGTGGATTAATGAAGTTAGGTAGCATGGTAGTATCTGTAAGAGCAACTTAAGGGTCCAGATACCTGCGTGGAGCAGGTGTCTAGTGGTGAAAGATGTCCTACCAAAAGGGAGTAAGGCCATCAGGAAATGGAGGGTAATGAGTACCAATGCCCGTAGTCTGGGCAACAAGCTCCCTGAGCTGAGGGCCTTAATGGAAGAGGGATGCCTGGATAGCATAGCAGTCACAGAAACATGGTACACAGAGAACCATGACTGGGATGTTAACATACCAGGGTACATAACCTACAGAAGAGACAGGCAGGGGAGAAGAGTGGGAGGAGTAACTCTCTATGTAAAGGAAGGGATAAAAGCAACTGAACAAAAGAGTAAACAGGGAGGAGGGGAGGCACTGTGGGTCACCTTGGAGACTGGAAAGGGCACCACAATCCGCACAACGGTTTATTATACAGACCCCATGTCAGGGGAAGGAATGGACAAGAATATGATAGAGGCATTCTTAGAATGGCAGAGAAAGGGAGATACTGTTGATGGGAGACCTGAATATGCCAGATGTTAACTGGAGCACATTTGCTGCAGCCACATCCAAGAGCAGGGCCATTCCTGATGCCCTACAGGTGGCAGGCATTAGACAGCTAGTTTCAGAACCCACTCATGAGGGAGCAATCTTAGACCTCGTACTCTCAAACGGGGGCAGAGAGAGGATCTCAGATCTAGAAGTGGGTTGTCATCTGTGGACAAGTGACCATCAAATAGTATGGTTCATGTTAAACTCAGCTACAGAGTCAAGCCATACAAAAGTGAGGGTACTGGACCTTAGAAGGGCTGACTTTGGCAAGATGGGAGAGTGCCTCAGAAAAGCACTAGCAAACAGGCTAGTAGGAGGTGCAGAGCAACAATGGGGAATTATCAAAACTGCCATCACAGAGGCAACAAGCCTTTGTATGAAGCAAATAAACAAATCAAAACAAAAGAAAAAGCCACTATGGTTCTCAAAAGAGGTGGCTGTGAAAGTCAGGAAGAAAAAGATAGCATTCCGGAAGTATAAGGAAACACAGAAGAAGCAGGACAGAGAGCTGTACCAGTTAAGGCAGAAGGAAGCAGGGAGGGAAGTCAGAATAGAAAAGGCCCAAACTGAGGAAAGATAGCCAACTCATTTAAGAAGGGGATAAAACCTTTATAGGTACATCAGCAGCGTTGAAAGACAAAGGAGGGATAGTGAGGCTGAATAGAATGTAATGGGTGGGTGGGCAGAGGGGGGACAGTGAAGAAGCAGGAATATTGAACTAATATTTCTGCTCAGTACATTCACAAAAGAGGAGGGGGAAGGCCTAATCCAATTAACAGAAGCACTCTTGATAGGGGTCGATCCCAGTCCTTTCACAGAAGAAAGGGTTCTGCAAGAACTCCTAAAACTGAAGGTGGACAAAGCAATGGGTCCTGATGGAATTCACCCAGAATTCTAAAAGAATTAAGGGAGGAACTAGTGAAACCACTGGCTAATCTTTTAATAAATCATGGGAGGATGTGTGGTACCCGAGGACTGGAGGAAGGCAGATGTGATTCCCTTCACAAAAGTGGGTCCAAGACAGATGCAGAAAACTACAGACCTGTCAGTCTGACCTCTGTGGTAGGGAAAGTGATGGAGTCACTTCTGAAGGAAAGAATAGTCAGTACCTAGAGGCCAGTGGAGCACAGGACCCAAGGCAGCATGGGTTCACAGTGGGAAGGTCATGTCAGACGAATCTAATAGATTTCTTTGACTGGGTGACCAAAGTAGTAGACCAGGGATGGGCTGTGGACATGGCCTACCTAGACTTTAGTAAGGCATTTGACACAGTCCCACATAAGAGATTAATAGTCAAATTAACCAGCCTGGGAGTGGGACCCAGGGTGGCAGCCTGGGTAAAACATTTACTGGACAACAGGACACAGAAGGTAATTGTAAATGGAGTCCACTCTGAAGAAAGGGGGGTTACTAGTGGGGTACCGCAGGGTTCAGTATTGGGTCCAGTCCTTTTTAATGTCTTCATCAGTGACATTGCAGAGGGACTTGAAGGAAAAGTATGCCTTTTTGCAGATGACACAAAGATCTGCAACAGGGTTGATACACAAGGAGGCGTGGAAAGGATGAAAAGGGACTTGGCAAGGCTGGAGGAATGGTCAGAAGTATGGCAGCTAGGATTCAATGCAAAGAAGTGCAAAATAATGCACCTGGGAAACAAGAACCCAGGGGAAGAATACACAATGGGTGGGGAGGTAGTAACAACAACAAAATAGGAAAGGGACCTGGGGATAATCGTATCAGATGACCTTAAGGTTAGCAAGCAATGTGAGAAGGCAGTAGAGAGGGCTTGGGGTATACTGGGATGTATAGGGAGAGGTATCATCAGCAGAAAACAGGAAGTTGTTATCCCTCTGTACAGACAGTTGGTGAGACCCCATCTGGAGTACTGTGTCCAGTTCTGGAGACCCCATCTCTGCAAGGACATAGACAGGATAGAGGCAGTCCAGAGGAGGGCAACTAAAATGGTGCAGGGCCTGCAAGAGAAGCCAGATGAGGAGAGACTAAAGGAGCTTAATATGTATACCCTTGAAGAAAGAAGGGAGAGGGGGGATATGATAGAAACTTTTAAGTACCTCAGTGGAATCAACAAAGTCCAAGAGGGTAGCATCTTTCAGAAAAAGAGACTTGCAAGAACAAGAAGGCACAATTTAAAGATAGAAGTAGGGTAGTTCAGCGGCAATGTGAGGAAGTATTATTTCACAGAGAGGGTAGAGTATGCATGGAACAGCCTTCCTGAGGAGGTTGTGGGGTCTAAAACTGTGGGAGAATTCAAGAATGCATGGGACAGACATAAGGCAATTCTTTTGGGGGGTAGGAAGAAATATGCTGTTGGTTAACTAGGATCTGCGGCCTATCCTGTAGGTAGGGAAATGGGCAGACTAGATGGGCCTAGCGGTCCTTATTTGCTGTCAAAATCTATGTTTCTATGTCTATGTAACAGCTGAATATAAATCACAGTGATGAGTATGGTAGGGGCAGTTGGTAATGAATCATAACGCATGGTATAAAAGAACATCAAGCTTGCTTAGGTTTGAAATTGAAGCTGTACTGTAAATTAGGTCACTGTAGTCAAGTAGGGGAAGGAATGTAACCTTAACAAGCCTTGTTTGGGTCTTTTTTTTTTATTTAGTTGTTTAACCAGGAGTAGCACACTAAGCTGAAAACTTTTTTACAGGAGAGACCTGGGAGCACTGGGAAGTTTAATGACTTGCTCAGGGTCACACAGTATGCAAGTGGAAGCTGTGGGATTCAAACCTAGGTCTGGTCTGCTGGATGTCACCAGATATGCAGCTTAGAGCCTTCAACCACTGCCCTATACTGCATCACAAATCTTAAGAGGGAATAGAGTCCTATTTCTAAAAAAGTATCCCAGTCTTGCTTTGAGCCTCCTGGATAGTTCATTAAAGGAGAAGTCTTGTAAAAATGTTATTTAAGAGGCTATCTGTTCAGTACTTGGATTTTCTGTTACCTTATGTTGTCTTCTCACATATGAGTTTGAGCTCTCCACTTATACTGCCATACCAAAAACATACTTTCACTCGTAAAACTAGCGTTTTGTGTCTCTCTACATTTGTTGCCCGCACCATCTTTAGACTTGCATATGCGCAGTTGTATGCTTTCCATTCTCAACCTACGTCATCACCACAATAGCGTGTGCCAATTCACGTTCATGCGGCATTGGCGTCAGTGACAGTGCATAGCTAAGAGTGTTACTGTAACAATGGATGTATGCATAATATTTAATAATAAAAACATCATACACAGTGCTTAATGCTGTTTCATCTGGAGCTTACACACAGGTTTTCAAATGGTCTACTATTGGATTTTGATCCTTTTTCAGGTGCAGCTGTCAACACTCCAGTTGTTGCTTAGGCTGATGTGTTGCCATAGCACTGTTGTAGGGGCACATTGCAGATAAATACATTGTTTGTAAATCATTGTCATCTGTTTACTTTGCTGTGTGTAATCATGAGGGAGCATCTATCTGTTATATTTTATTATTGTTGCAGCCTAAACCACATTATTCCCTGACACCACTCTGTTTACTGACATATGCCATTTTCCCCTTAGCCAGTAAATGTTTATTTAGAAAGCATATTTCAATGTTGTAATAGGTAAGTTTACCACCTATATTTACCAGTGCCACATCTTCTCTTGCAATCTTGCATAGGCAGGTGTGCTAGCTGAGTGGTGGAACTGTGGACTTTGGAAATAAGGGTGCAGGGTTCAAATCCTGCAAAGGCAGCAAGAGAGAAGTGGTAAACTTATCACAAGTCCTATGAAGACAGGTTGAAGGAACTGAACATGTACTCCCTGGAGGAGGGAGAGAGGGGATATGATAGAGACATACAAGTATCTTACAGGGAGGAACAGGGTGCAGGAAAACACTATTTTTAAGCGAAAAAGACATTCCAGGACTAGAGGGCATGGGATGAAGTTGAGGAGGAGATTCAGAGGAAACATGAGAAAGAATTTCTTCACAGAACGGGTGGTGGACAAGTGGAACACCCTGCCAGAGGAAGTGGTGGGGGCTGAAACAATCACGGGATTTAAGAATGCATGGGATAGACATAAAGGAATTCTAGAGGTCAGGGGTAAGGGGAAATAGACTTCTAGGAAAACAAACTGAACTTACAAGCTCAAATGGGCAGACTGGGTGGGCCATAGGCCCTTATCTGCCGACACTGTCTATGTATCTATGTATCTAATCGCATGGTACACTACTGCATACAAAACAAATGATGCACTTAGAACTGTATGTCATGGGGTCACGTGATGGCAGACTAGGGAAAGCAGCCTTTGCACTCAGCTCTGTTCTCAACCAAAATTACAGCTCTTATCAGCAAAAATTTGTGGAACTTTTATCTGAAAAGTCTCTAAGAAGCATTGGAGAACCTGTTTAGACTGGGGATCTTCTATAAAATGGAAGCCTTCATGAAGAAACAACCTCCCAAGCATACGCCACCTCCTTCACCAGAGAAAGAGCAGGCCGCAAAACGTCCTAAGCAGGGCTCCAATAAATCTACTTCGGGGCCTCAGCTTTAACGGAGGAACACTTTTTGGAAATAATTGCCCCAATGCAAGCATCGATCGATGAAATCTCGGATGAAATTCATTGTTTTAAATCAGCACTAGAATCTCTCGGCACTAGAGTGGGAGACAATGAAATTAAAATAAAATTGGTTGAAAAGAAATTAGACAAGCAAGACCTAGAGCGTATCTCCCTCAACAAACGAATTAAAAAAATGGGAGATAAACTCGAAGATCTGGAGGGCAGAAGCAGAAGAAGCAGCCTGATTATCATCGGAATTCCGGAGAAGAAAGATGGAAAAACAACTATACAGTTTATTCAAAAACTCCTTGAAAAGACTGCAGGTCCATCTCCTAACAATGAATCTTATATTATTGAGCGAGCGCACAGATCTGTCCGTCCTCCCCCCCCCTCCTGGAGCGCAGCCACGGCCGATAATTTGTAAAATGTTGAATTATCTGGATAAACAGCATATCTTAAGTAAAATCAAAGCCTTGCAGGAAGTTTCATGGGAGGGCAAGAAGATTAGGATAACTCATGACTTGCCTCAATCAGTGCGTTTCAAGCGCCGAGAGTTACATCCTATCGTCTCCAAATTGATTGCTGCAGGAATACAATACAGGGTAAAATACCCAGCGACACTCCAAGCCAAAAATGAAAGATCAGTGCTATCATACGAAAATTCAGAGGCAGCGCAGCAAGAGCTCAAAAGTGTAATGCCAGAGTTATTTAAATAAGGGAATGGCTTTCGATATAAGGCAGATCATATAGTTGAATAAGACTGAAGATAGTAATGGACCTGAGCTGGGAAAATGACTCTCTACCGCTCTCATAGCCTGATTTAATTTCCCTTTGTCCCCGACTGACACGGTGTCTCAAGGTATATGAAAGGTTCAATAATAGTCTGAGGGGTTCACTGCCCTGGTTGTCACAAATGCAATCAAGCATTCCTAAAATGCAAGAATTGTAGGCAGATTAATGACTTCTTAGGGACTGGCTAACACTGCATTGATCAGCACCTGTAAAATAGCATTTGGAGGGAGACAAAGCGAATCTCAGTGTGATCACTAATTACGGCGAATGTGGATGATAGGTTAGACTTGGAATGAAGCATATAGTGCTCATATTCATTTAAAAGACTAATCTGGAAGAGGATCATATCTATAAAGGCTATTTCCATAGCTTATAGACGAGAGAAGTATGGCTTGGAAACGAAGCAACAATGATGGTTTTCGGATGGTATTGCTGAATCAGATGAGCTGTGCAACTTTGTCTATGCTTCATGCTGATATAGCTTTTTAAAGCAGATCCAATGCTGAAAGGGACTGGTGTTAGGGTTCCAAATGCTTGACAACTTGGACTTGCTGATTGCGGTAACATCGCAGCTTAACTTTGATTACCTAGAACGGGCTTCGTGGTCAGTTGGTGGTTATTTTCAAAAAAAAAAAAAGGGGTATCTACTGATTGAGAAGAGCTTTTTGTCTTGACTCATGGGGTTAATCCTGACGCTTGTTTATCGCTGTCAGTCTTGAGTTGCTGTGTAATTTTAATAGAAGGAGCTGTTTGCTATATTAGAGCCCCTTCCAGTTTTCTTTTGCAATTTAAAGTACTTTACTCTTTCCCCACAAGAGGCAGACAAAGACCGTGAAATGATTTATTTCTCCATATTAAGAGGTGTGAATCCAATGGAATGGATGGTGCTGAAACAGACTGGAAGAGCTGATATCACTGTTTATTGCTATATTTATTTACTGAGTAGGTCATGATAATTTTCTGTTAGTGGAATCAAAATGGGAAGATAGAAAGTTCTCAGAATAGTAGGATCAGTTATGTTTTTTTCATTAAGAGGTTAGATATTTAGGAATAATGACAATGATAGGGAATAGAGCTGGGTTGGGAAGTGATTTTGCATCCATCTGGGCTGGAGGTTACATCACATGACGAGGTAGTTAGATAGTTCAGTTGTTAGAACTGGGGGTAGCAGTTGTAATTTGAAGGGGTTAGAGAGGTTTTTGGGGGGTGGGAGATGGGATGGGCAGCATCAACATGTTTGGTTAGGGAGAAACAAAATGCTCTTGATAACAAGCCTGAATACACTTGTGGTGGATACCAGAGCAAGTTAATATCACAAGCTAAAGTATAGTATTGAAGGGTATTAATTTCTTCAGCTGAATATTAAAGGAGCTCGATAGATGTAAAGACAGGTAGTGTTGAAACACCTCACTGCATTAAATTGTGAGATAGCCTGCTTACAGGAAACACATCTTTACAGAGAAGATGTCAAACTATTTTTGAGATATTGGGTTAGTCAGGCATATGGTGCAGATTCTTCCTCTAGCAAAGGGGGTGTTGCAATTTTATTTCATAAGAAAACACCTTTTCAGTTAGAAAAGGAAATATGGGACTTACAGGGCCGGTATCTCTTTTTAGTTGGGACTCTGGTAGCAAATAAAGTGGTTATTGGGTCCATTTATGGCCCTAACGTGGATACCCCGCAATTTTTTATGCAATTCCAAGATGTGTTAAATATATATGTATCCAGGACATTATTATTAGGGGTGACTGGAACATAACCCCTCAATTGCTCATTGATAGATCTGACAATAGGCGAGTAGGGCAATCACCCGCTCAGAGGGCTCTAAAGGAACTAATGGAGAGTTTAGGTCTGGTTGGCATTTGGAGGATGAACAATATGGGAGTCAGGCAGTATACCTTTTTTTCCATGCCACACAAAACCTGTTTCAGAATTGATTACTTTCTTGTCAGCATTAATGCGTTCTCCTTTGTTGTAGATGCAAATATACATACTAGGGTCATATCAGATCGCTCCCCAGTTTCTATTTTATTTGCACCCAATCCTAATATAATGAGAGATCCCCTATGGAGATTTAATAATCAGCTATTGCAGGATTCTTTCACTCATGGGCACTTAAGAGACTTCATATCTCAATTTGTTGAGACGAACCTCAATTCAGTACCCAGTATAGATATTATGTGGGCAGCTCTAAAATGTACGCTAAGGGGGGAGTGCATCAGAATTACATCCACTAGGGCTAAGAAAATCAGGTCACAATTAGATGAAATTAGTAAAGCTATTAAGACCAGAGAAACTAACATATCCCACCAATCAACCGACGGACTGGATTAGCTTACATCAGCTACAAGCTCAATACTCTTTCAATTATGATGCGGAAGGCAGAGCTGGCCTCGAGAACTAAAATTAGATACTTGGAATCTGGGGATAGAGCGGGTAAACTTCTAGCCCTTAGACTTAAACAACTAGATTCTAACAGATTTATAGTCGCTTTACAAAATAATGGGGGAGATAAATTAATTAACAACCCTAGAGAAATTGCTGCGACTTTCAGGGAATTTTTTCAAAGTACATACTGTATCCCATTGGCTAACAGAGCCACATCTGAGGAAATTCAAGAATTCTTAGAGTCAGTTATTTTGGTCAAAATCACAAATCTGGAGGCGGATCAGCTGGGACTCCCCATACAAGAGTGGGAGGTGAATCAAGCGATTACTCAATTAGCCATTGATAAGTCCCCCGGGCCGGATGGTTTTACCACTAACCTATATAAGTCATACAGGATGTGATCTGTCCAATAATTACCAAGGCATACAACTTCTGGTTCATATGGTTACTCGAAACAAGTTTTTGAAGCCCTCATAACTTTATACTAAAGCCGAACGAGACCCGTGCTCCTGGTAGCTATCGTCTAATTTCATTGTTAAATGTAGACATTAAGATATTGGCTAAAGTCTTAGCTAATCGACTTAGCCCATTAATGAATAAGCTGATAAATAAAGTACAAGTAGGCTTTATGAGTGGCAGGGTCTCTAGTGACCACATACGCAAAATCCACCATCTAATTATACATGCACAAAACCTACAAACGCTGGTAGTTCTACTTGAACTGGATGCTGAAAAAGCATTTGACTGGGTATCATGGGATTTTTTGTTTGCTGTTCTGGCTAAATTTGGGTTTTCTGATAGATTTCTGCATTGGATCCAAGTATTATATTGTATGCCTACGGCACGGATTTGGTGCAATGGTATATTATCGGATCCTTTCACTTTATCCTGTGGTACAAGACAGGGCTGCCCGCTCTCTCCACTCCTATTCAACTTGTATTTGGAACCCCTGGTTTATAGGTTACTTGCAGTGCAAGATATCAAGGGAATAAAGATAGGGAATGGGCGATACTTAATCTCAGCCTATGCTGATGATCTGTTGTTGCATTTAGAGGACCCGGAGAATGGTATACCAATAATCCTACACGAAATCGCTTTATTCTCAAAAGTCTCAAATTATAAACTTAGTATTTCTAAGACTAAGCTTTTCCCCTTAAATAATAAATGTTATCCTAGTTTAGCAACTGAATATGGGTTAAGCTGGGAACCAAAAATGCTGATATATCTTGGCATCAAAGTTACCAGGGAGATTAGTTTGATGATAAGAGAAAACCTTAATAATGTAATCAAGGTAATTAGGCAAGATCTGGTTAGATGGAGCTCACTCCCCTTGTCACTTTGGGCAAGAATAGAAACAGTTAAAATGAATATACTACCAAGGATTCTCTATCCCCTAAATATGTTGGGGTGTTACCTGCCCAAGACCTGGTTCGGGAATCTGCAAAGGATACTCAATGTATTTTTATGGAAAGGGAACACTGTAAGGACAGCATATCAGAAACTTACAGGACCAAAGAAAGTAGGAGGTCTTGCACTCCCTTCCTTTTTCAAATACTATATTGCCTCCCATATTAGTATAGTAGTATCATGGAAACAGGTGATTTGATGCATTGACACCGAATGTTTAAGTGCCTCCCTGGGTCACTATTGAGAAAGACTTAGTGCTTAAATATGCATTAAATTTAGAATCAATTGCCTATACCACTTTAAAGCTCCTCCTAAGTCACTTAAAAATATGCATATAGGATGGACTCTAAAAGTTCTACATCAGGTTCAAAAGCTTCTAAAGGTGAAGTGGCAGACTTCACCTGAGCAATTCTTGGTACATAACATTCACTTTCTAATACAGTGAGTCCCCATTCTTTCCACATTTTGGATGCCAAGAAATGGGTTACAATTGGGAGACTTGGCGCCTCTGGGAAAGCTACTATCATACGAGCAAGCATGTATTCAGTTTCCGAACCTAAAAGGGTGTTATTTTAAATATCGGCAGGTCTGCAATTCAATCCAAGCCGATCTACAAAGTGTTACAATTTGGGAGGAAAACAGAATTGGGCTGTCTAGACTCCTAAAGATTACAGACCAACCTCACTCTGTCTCGAGACTCTATAGTGAGCTACAGAGGATAGATGTTGGCATACCTGATAACGTTAGCTCATACTGGTGTCAAAGGCTACAGATGATAGTAGACAACAGAGAGTGGGAGCAGATATGGGTCAACAACCATAAATACATCAGGCAGGATAGATACAAACTACAGCAATTTAACATTATACATAATTTGTACTATACCCCAGCCAGACTGCACAAGATGGGTAAATTGTCATCACCCAATTGTAGCAGGTGTGCAGGTAAAGAGGGGGACTTATACCACCTTTTGTGGATTGTGCTATGTTTCAGCCCTTTTGGAGGGCAATTTGCACCTCATTACCATCAATATTAGGTTTAGAGCTCCTTTTTACACCAGAAATTTGTCTGTTAAATAGCTTCCCAAGAGATGAGATCAGACAAAGGAAGTTATATATGGCTATCGTATCAGCCACGGCCAAGGCGGTTATCCTTAGACACTGGAAGGACGCTTCCACTCCACCAATTCTAGAATGGTGTAAGGAAATTATAATGGCATTACAACTAGAATATCACATAGCCAGAATGAATAACAGGATCCAATTTTATGGTTCCAAATGGGGACTATTGGAAGCAGTCCTAATCAGTTGGCAAGTTTAATCTCCTTAGCCTGGTAATATTTCTGTGGCTTGATGTATTCACAGTACAATTGTTTCTTTCCTATAATGAAGATGTGTATTATATACACCTCAACCAGATTGTAGATGCTGCTAGGGAATGGGGTGGTTGGGAGGGTGGTTTTTGTAAGTAAACTTAACTAGGATAATTGGCTAAGTCCCATCACAATGTCTATGGTTCTCGTCCTGGACGAGCCAGTTTCTAATAGTACGTACTTTCGATAAGTGTCCTGTTTGATGTGTAATATGTAAAATTGAGTAGATTGGCACTTTTCATGTAACATTTAATGTGCTAATAAAGTATATTGAATGAAAAGAAAAAAAAGAACTGTATGTCATAACATTCTCATTAAAAAAACTTCTCTGCCTGTCACAGCTGAGTGACAGCTGTATAAAAAAAAGCATTATGCACTGTTACCCCTACCTTATTCAGGCTTCTGTTTTTTCATTTATTCTTAATTCAAAATGGTAGGGTGAGTCAGCTCTGATTACAGTCTGAGCATATCAATGCACCCTTGCTCATCTGCAGGCATCATACCCTAATTTGTGCAACGCTTTATTAATTTTGTATGTTTCTGGCTCAGTATGGTCCATTTCAGTTGTACATCTGATCAACCCCATGCTCCATCATATCACTTGTCCCTCAGGCAAAGCTACAGTCTGCTGTGCCAGTTCAGGTCAGGAACATCGTCGGACAAAACATTGTGCAAAAATTATTGCAGGCATATCATAGCTGACTACAATGTTGGCTAACCGTCACAATGCCGGCCAGTACTGTATAGGCAATTGATATAAAACCCTGGTGACAAGAGGGTCTCCCATCCCACTGGCTGGCCATCTGCCCCAGTAACTGTAATAGTAGCCCTCCCTGGTGTGATGTCCACCCCACTCGCTATCACTGGTTGCTGACAGCAATCTACCAATGTACAATGAAATGCAAACTATCTCTGGTGCCTAGTGGACCCCCCCACCCCTGGGGGCAGATCCCCCCCTGAAGAGGTGCAGATGATCAGCACAAGCCTCTACTTACTGCTATGGCTGGCTGCCTAAGTAGAATGAATGAGCATGCACATGTCTACGTGTGCACATTCATTCTGCTTAGTTGGGTGACCAGCCATGGCAGTGAGTGGAGGGCTGTACTGGTTTTCCACTCTTCGTCAGAAGGGAGGGAGTGTGGGATGGTGGAGATCTGCCTGTGGGAGGGGTCCAGTAGACACCAGAGATAATTTACATGTCATTGTGCATCAGTACAGCGATGTCAGCAATCGGCGATGGCAGGGGGTGAGGAGACTGGACAACACACCAGGGAGGGCTACCATTATTATTCACATATTGCTTCAAAGCACACTCATTCTTAGCCTCAGGATAGTGCTCTGGTGCATGTGTGTGACAATAAAAACATTCCCCACATGCCTGAGGGGAATCAAAATACAGTGCATGTATTGCATGTGGGACAGAATTGATTTTAACACACAGGCTCGGTAGTTGAGGCGATGACATCAGAGGAAACACTTCGGGACAGCAAAATGGAGGCGAAACAACCAGCAAACTATTTTTATACAAAAAGAAGCTTTAGAAAGCACAATTTCAATGGAAAACGTGGTCAGGAGACTGGGAGAGGGTGATGAACAGATCACCAGCTGCAAGTGAGTAAACTCACACTGTAGACGATGCAAGACTTCTCCTTTAATGTGATCATTAAATGAGAGCTTATTATCTAGCAGGATACCTAAGTATTTAAACTTAGGAATGACTTCCAAGGATTCACCTAGTACAGTAGTAATAAATTAATTTGATGGCTCAGGGGAGGTACAGCGAGCGAAAATCATAGCCTTCATTTTCTTAGCATTAAGAATCAGCTTAGCTTTTATCAGATTTTTTTCAAGCTGAGCAAAATCAGCTTGTAGGACATCCCTGACCTGCGATACTGTATATCCACTAGTACACAGAACAGTATCATCCACAAAGAAGTGTAGGTTGGAGCTTATTATATGAGAGTCAAGATCATTTATGTACAGAGAAAATAGGATTGGGCCTAGAATGGAGCCTTGGGGGACTCCTCTGACAACCGGCAGAGGGGTAGAGAAAAGGCCATCCGCTTTGACTTTCTGTGTTCTCCCCGATAGGTAACTAGTGAACCACTCAGAGGTGGATGGAGTGTCACCTAAGTTGGACAAGCAAGAGACTAGAAGATTATGATCCACAGTATCAAATGCTTTGTTAAGGTCCAAGAAGACAGCACCTGTAACCAGCTTAGCATCACCAGCAGTAATCCAATCATTTGTTACTTTTGCCAAAGCTGTGATAGTGCTGTCATTTCCCCGGAAACCAGATTGGGCTGGATTAAGAAGCAAGAAGGTTTTGATGTGGAGTTTTAATTGGTTGTAGACCAATTTTTCGAAGAGTTTAGAGAGGATGGGCAAGATGGATATGGGTCTGCAATTGTTGAAATCGCACGTGTCCCCTGATTTTAAAAGGGGAAGGATGTGGGCAGATTTCCAACAGGTCACAACTAGGGCAGAAGTAATAGAGAGGTTAAAAATATGAAGAATCAGGGCTGTAAGGTAGATATAGCCTAGTCTTAGAAAGAAAGGCTCCAGAGAGTCATCCCCTACACTGTTTTGGATATCGAGTTTAAAGAAGTGAGTCTTCAAATTCTTTATAGTTACACAAGTGCAAATGAAAGGGACAGGATGAGGTGTGAATGGATGGGGAGAAGCTAGGTTGACTCATAGTGTAGCTGGCATTGGGTGAGGAGTTGAACACTAGTCCGGCTGTAACAAAATGGGAATTGAGCTCTTCTAGAATTTGAGAGTAATTTTCCACAATCCTGCCATTTGCACATATCTTGGTAGGTGCGGAGGGGGCAGTAGGCCATCGTTCAATGGATTTGAGTGTCCTCCAAATTTTGCGGGAGTCCCCGTTTGCCCATTCAAGGGAAGAAATGTAGTAGTGAGCTTTGGCGGTGCAAACATTTTTTTACACAGGCATTCCTAGCAGCTCTAAAGTCCTGTCAAACTGCAGGGCTCTTGCATTGCCAAGCTTGGCCCAGTTAGTAAGGGCTACCTTGAGTCCTGGGGTGAACCAGGGGTGAGAGTTTTTACAAACCCTAACTATGACTAAGGAGGCATGTTTATTTATCAGTGTGGCAAGGCTACCACTGAGGAAAGAGATGGCCTCATCAACATTTTTGGCAAGGTACAGATCCTGCCATCTGATCTCACCTAGGTCTGAGAGAAAATTAGTTGCATTGAATTTTTGATAGGAGCATTTGGTTATAAATGTGGGCTGCTGGCGGGCATTAGTTTGAGCTCTTATGCATACTACAATCCCATGGTTGCTCATATTGTTATGGAAGGCTGACGTGTATGAGATTTCATGGGGATGAGTGGATAGGATGACGTCAAGGAGGGAGTTTTTGTCTAGGTTAATGACATTAGTCCTTGTAGATACATTAACTAGTTGCACAAGGCCAAACTCATCACAAAGAGATTTAAGGCAGAGAGATTTTGATGTAAGCCAGTCCATATTAAGATCTCCTAAGAATATTGTTTCAGTATTAGCAGTGGTGATTAACGTTCTGAGTGTGTTTAAGATTTCTGAGCAGCAGACGGAGGCCTGTAGCCCCAATAATATTGATGCATTCAAAAGAGGGAAGATGGAGCTTCAAGGAAACTACTTCAAATTCCTTAGATAATGATTTGCAGCTGATATCTGAGACTATGTACTTGAGTTTTGCATAGATTACTACACCTCCACCCCGACATTCCCTGTCTGCTCTCAATATTTTATAGCCAGGCAGGGAAATTTGTTGGTCAGAGATAATCTTTTTGAGCCAAGATTCAGTGATAATGATACAATCTAGATTAGTATACACAGCCCAGGCTTGTAGTTGGGCACATTTTTTGGTCAGGCTCAGAATATTGACTAACATCATTTTGAGGCCCAGGGCAACTGCAAACTCTGACAGGGAGGAGAGTTGCAAAGGTGGGCCAGGATTTAGTTCAACAATACCTAAGCAGAGGAGGAGCAGCAGCAGCTTTTCTTTAAGGAACTGAACAAAAGAGAGACCACTTTTTTTCCTCCGGGATCTTCCATGGATCCTTGTTGATGGTATGGTTTTGGAGCTGAAGGCGGTAATGCTGAATTGTCGATTTGACATGATAAGGGAGAGTACTCTCGTAGTCAGAGGTGAAGTGAGCAGGAGGGAGAAGTGGGCAGAATGAAAGGTCTGGGCATGATTGGGGGGGTAACAAGAAGTGAGAAGTACATTGAGCAAGGGTAGGATAGGATATGGTTTGAGGGACCAAGACTAGGTTGGGTTGAAGTACATCATATTGTAGTGTAGGATAGGGTATACTGTGTTCGAGGATCACAAGCATAACAATAAAGAATTGCATACTTCCAGAAGGGTGACAGTGTTTTATCTGTGAATTTATTAGGGAGTCTCCAAGGCCAGTATTACCAATAAGAAGGCAGGAGAGTCAAGGTGGGCAGAGCTGACCTGTATTTAATGGTGGCCCGGGAGAGGGAGGGATGGGAGAATAATATTGAGTAGATTAGTGCCCCATAGGTACTGGGAGTTTCTGCTAGCTCGGGTACCTAGAAAATGCAGCCCATTCATTTAAATTTAAAAAGCAGTAAAATCCAATACAAAATATTACTGCTAATAATACAATCTTGGCTAGGAGCCAGTAAAACACTAGTGACACCACTGACTACCCTCTTTAATAAATCATGGGAGGATGGGGTGGCACCTGAGGACTACAGAAGGGCAGATGTTATTCCACTTCACAAAAGTGGGAGTAAGGCAGAAGCAGGAAACTATAGACCTGTTAGTTTAACCTCAGTGATTGGGAAAATGATGGAATCACTTCTGAAGGAAAGAATTGTTGAGAACCTAGAGGTCAGAGGAGTACAGGACCCAAGACAGCATGGATTCACAGTGGGAAGGTCATGTCAGATGAATCTAATATATTTTTTTGACAGCGTGACCAAAGTAGTAGATCAGGGAGGGGCTGTGGACATGGCCTACCTAGTCTTTAGCAAGTCATGTGACACAGTCCCACACAAAAGATTAATATACAAGTTGACCAACCTGGGAGTAGGTCCCAAGATGGTAGCCTTGGTAAAGAACTGGCTGGAGAACAGGACACAGAGGGTAATAGTAAATGGAGTCCACTCTGAAGAAAGGGGGGTTACCAGTGGGGTAGCGAAGGGTTCAGTACTAGGACCGGTCCTCTTTAATGTCTTTATAAGTGACATTTATTTATTTATTTATTTATTGAAAATTTCGGAATTACAACCTTTGAGTCAAGGACTCCTTTGCAAAGGCTCCACGTCAGTCATGACAGTACAATTACAACAAGACAGTATGGACAATGTTCTCAAAACAGAGATGTTACATTTCCACAAACGTTTAAAATCATAGCTTAAGTCAAAGGCTACACGTCAGTTGTAATATTGAATTTTACATAGAGACAAGGCTTGTACAGAAAATTGCTAGGACATTACAAGAGTTTAACAATCACAGTATAGGGTATTGCCAAGACTGAGATAATATCTGTGAGTTGAGAGTGTTCCTAACGATGTGGTGGCCCAGGTGCCTGACAACCTATGCGAAAAGATGGAAACAGCTACAGGTCTCCATGTTGAGCAGATACTTTTGCACTCTGTTTTGAATAGTCTTAGACTGGGGCAAGCAAGATGGAAGATGGTAGATTGTTTAGCCAAAGTGGAGCACGGTAACGGAAAGATCTTTGCCCCAGAGAGGTTCTGCAGTGGGAACTGCGCGAGGAGGTCCCTGCCAGTCGCCTAAGGGTGCCCCTATTGGGGCTGGTTGGATGAGGCGATGCAGACAGATAGGTGCGAAGTTTCATAAGGATCTTCTTGGCTTGGACGCAGGTATGGTATTTAAGCCCCTTCAAAGGTTAGCCAGTCCACTTGATAATAGAGCTGACAGGTATGTGTTTGTCTACTGCTGCTGGTGACCATGCGCAGGCTTTGTTTAGTGCTATATTGATGCTGTGTAGGGCTGATTTGTCAGCAGCACCGCATATAGTTATTCCATAATCGACCAATAAGAGGACTCGAGCTAGTAACGGCTAAACGAGAGCCTGAGGAGGAAGGCAGTGTTTGTGCCTGTAAAGAATGCCAAGTCGGGTATTAACTGAGGAGGAGAGAAGTTTAATGTGCTGGTGGTAGGTAAGGATGTGTCCAGGGTGATACCTAGATATTTAAAGTGGGTGACCTGTTCAATGTGGTTACCCTGTAGGTTTGAGATTGAGAGCAGGGAGTTAGAGGGGTTTTGATGATGGGCAAACATCATGGATTTTGTCTTGTCATAGTTAAGTATTAGACGGTGGTCAGCGAACCAGTATTCAAGCTCCCTAAAACAGCCTTGAAGGGTGTTTTGGAGATGTATGAGGTTGGTGTGTTTCCGTGATAGCACGGCATCGCTGATATAGTAATAGCTTCCACCACATGCTGAGGGGAGTGAGTTCAGAAAAGAGTGAACAAGAGCGGCCAAGTATTGACCCTTGGGGACACCAGCCAGAACTGGTAGTTTGGAGGAGAGTGTATATTAATTTTACTTCCATGCTCTGTCAGTCAGATAGTTCTTGAACCAGAGATAGCTTCAGGAGCAATATGGAGGGCTGCCAGGGTATGAAGAAGAAGCTCATGATTGACGGTGTCAAATGCTTTGGTCAAATCAATATAGATTGTACCAACTGCTGACCCCTGTTCAAGGGCTTCATGAATGTAAGATGTAAATTCTAGGAGTGCTGTGGTAGTACTGTCTTTTCTGAAACCATGTTGCTCATGGCAGAGGAGACCATACTTGTCAAGGTATTCTGTGAGTTGGTCAGACACTATTTTTCAAGAGCTTTTGAAAGGGGAGGAAGGATCGAATGGGCCTATAGTTAGCAGGGTAGTTGGATCACCCTTTTTCAGGATAGGTGTGATAATACCCTCTTCCATAGTGTAGGGAATTGGCCATGACACAGTGAGTGGTTGAGGAGTTTGAGTGAGATGTGGGAGGTCTCATTAAGGGTGAGCCAAGGATTTTAAGGTCAACGGAGTCACTGCTGTAACGCGAGTTATGCAGTGCTTTGGAGAGGTAGCTTTAGCCTGATTGCACTGTAACACCTAGCCTGAAAGGAGGGTGTGTAGAGGAACAGGGGAAGTAGTAGGTGTGTGAGATGGGATCAAAGAAGTTTTGGGGAGGACTTTACTGAGGTCAGAGAAGGTGGTGTTTAGGGTATAGGCTATGGTGGTGGGGTCATGTGTGAGAGGGTACCCTGGACTAAGAGCTGGGTTGGGTCTGTGTTTGTGACTTTCCCACATAGTTCTTAACATTGTTCCAGAAAGATTTCCCGGAGCTCCATGTGGTGGTGAAGGCTTGTTGATAGTAAGTGGCCTTGGCTTGTCGAATAGCCCTTGTGCATTTATTTCTTGCTTCTCTGTAGAGCTGTCTGTCTTGGGGCAGCTGAGAGGATACGGCCCTGTGCCAGAGGTTATCCCTGTGCTGCATCTATTGTAGGAGGGACTGGGTCATCCAAGGGGTGTCCCAGGTTTTTATTACCTTCTTTGTGAAGGGGGCAACTATGTCACAGGCTGCATTGAAGATAGCGATAAATGCAGTGAGCGCAGCATCTAGAGATTGTGCAGTATGCACTGGCCCCCGGTCACAGGTGGTGAGGTACACCCTGAGACGAGAGAGGGCACCTTTTTTGAGGTGCCTTTGTATGGAAGTTTTAGGTTTGATTGGCATATTTTTATTTGACCACCAGCACATTGCAGAGGGACTGGAAGGAAAAGTATGTCTCTTTGCAGATGACAAAATGATCTGCAACAGAGTTGATACACAAGGTAGGGTGGAAAGGATGAGAAGGAACTTGGCAAGGTTGGAGGAATGGTAAATGCATGGTAGCTTAGATTTAGTGCCAAGAGGTGCAAAGTAACGCACAAGGGAAACAAAAACCCTTGGGAAGAGTACACAGTGGGAGGTGAGATACTAACAACAAGAAAAATGGAAAGGGACCTGGGGGTAGTCATATCAGATGACCTAAAGGTGAGCAAGCAATGTAAGAGGGCAGTAAGGAGGACTGGGGGGATACTGGGATGCATAGGGAGACAGACAGCTGATGAGACCCCATCTGGAGTACTGAGTGCAGTTCTGGAGACCCAGTCTCCGCAAAGACATAGACAGAATGGAGGCAGTCCAGAGAAGGGCAACTAAAATGATGGAGGGTCTGCACCAGTAGACATATCAAGAGAGTCTTAAGGAGCTTAATATGTATAGCCTCAAGGAGAGGAAGGAGAGGGGACATGATAGAAACTTTCAAGTACCTCAAGGGAATCAACAAAGTCCAAGAGGGTAGCATATTTCAGAAAAAGAGATGTGCAAGAACAAGGGGGCGCAATTTGAAGCTAGAGGGGGGAAGCTCAGAGGTAATGTGAGGAAGTATTATTTACAGAGAGGGTTGTGGATGCATCTAACAGCCTTCCTGATGAGATTGTGGAGTCAAAAACAGTAGTGGAATTCAAGAATGCATGGGACAGACAGAAGGCAATTCTATGGTGTGGAGGTAGGAAGACGTACAGTAGTAGCCACAGACATGGCCAGATATTTCCAGATATTTCAAGAAATTTCTAAAGAGTTTGTGTCTGCTGCCCCAATCTGTTAATGGAGAAAGCAGGACATTTCTCTAGAAATATCACAGAAATTTCAGGAAATATCTGGACATGTCTTTGGCTGTGACTGTAGGCTGTTGTTTAGCTAGGATCTGCAGCTTATCCATTAGGTAGGGAAATGGACAGACTGGGTAGGCCAAGCTGTCTTGTCTGCTGTCAAACAATGTGATTCTATGTTTCTATAACAGTGGCTACAAGCATGCTGCATGCGTGCAAGATGTAGTCAGATACAGTGAGCAGGATTCATGACATGTTATTTTCTAAGTTTCACTCTGCAGCTGCTGTTGTGGACTGGAATTGCCCACAGCTGCAGTGGTAGTGATTCACAGCTGCAGCATTTGTGGAGGGTATTATGGCTGCTTCCACTGGCCATAGCCTATTCCTGCTACTGCGGCCATCTCCCTGGCGATGCCACTCGAAAGCAGTCAAAGATCATGGAGCCGGTCGTAATCCGACTCCAACTTTGTGAGTACCCACCGCTGCGGGTAGCCTGCGGATTTGCAAGTCGCAACCCACTTGCGCCGAGGTTTACCCTCAACTGCGGGTATTTCTAGAGTTTAATGAATCCTGCCCAGTATGTATTGAAGTACAAGTGAGCCGTATGTGTACAGACAATATGGCTTAGTAGTTAAAAGCACTGAACTACAAGCCAGGAGACTTGGATGAATGAAGACCTGGGTTTGAATCTTGGCCTCTAATTGTGTATGGTATGATCCTGGCAAATCACTTAACTTTTACATGTGCAGTTATCGGTGACCACTTGCTCTTTGCATGCATGCCACATGCATGCAGTCTTTCCCCAATTTAACATAAAAATCATGGTTTTCACACTTGCTTGCAGCACGCTTGCCATATACATGCAATTGGTTCCAATTTAATATTTAAATCATACTACAGCATGCATATCACTTGGGTAGTTTTATGTATGCAGCATGAAAACATTTCATATAGATACTTATGTAAGGGTGGGAGCATTCCCTTTCAGACCAATTGAGTGAAGCCACATTGGCTGTAAGTTTCCCACAGCTAGCAGTACCCTTGCAGTTGCAGATTGGCACAACATGACAGTTGGAATGTGTCTCACTGGGCAGAGTGGTGGGAAACACCATTACAAAACCCAAAAATCCATGCAGCCTGACTACTGCCATGTTTGCATTGGTAATTTCTTCTCCTTCTCCCCTTGATCTCTGCCCTGCTGTCACAAATTGGTTTAGTGCACCAAAGAAGTGCATTTCTCTGTACCATGAGTTTTGTTATCATACTTATACAACAGCTGATGCAGACAGAAAGAACATGAGGGGAATTAGAAGGAACCCTGGCAGTCACACGATAGGGATTTTGGATGGAATTCCCATCTGAACACAGTAATGTGGGGAGGATGGGCAGTTGGGTATCTTGTCACATATCCACAGTGGTGCCAACATGCCCCTGCTATACTTAGTCAGGTGTGTTGAATTTTCATGGATTGTCACTGATTAAAATGGAAATATTGAGGGCTGCTGGAATCTGCCCTGTCAGCGGGAAGCACAGTAATTTTTGATCAATAATCAGAAGTCCAGTTCCACAAATTCCCACACCACTACCTCTGATTTCCCTCCCACATATCAATAGCCTGAAATGCATAGGAAAGAAAAAATACATTTTGTGTCAAAATAAGTTCAGAAGGATACAGCCCCTTAACAATCAGGGTAGGGGTCACTACAATGAGTGGGTTGCATTCAGGTTACTATCTAAGCTACCAGTCAGTCATTGATTGGTTCACTGCTCAGCTCAGGTATCACAGGTTCTGTTCCGGAGGGATGGCGGCCCAGTCCAGATACAAAGAGTTTCTGGCTGCCCAGTCATTTGTATCCAGGTGTTCGCTATACCAACCCATGATAGTAAATCCTCCCAGGGTATCTCATTATTTTGCAAGGGGGTGAATCTCTTTGTTGAAGAAGTTTTGGGGGGTGGGGGCTAGAGTTCTTTTTGTGACCTGGTCATTTATGAGCAGGATCCTCTAGATTATCACAATCATGAGTGTATGAACCAGGCATTCTGCTCCTGTTCCAATGCCCTTTTAGGATGTCATCCAGTTTCTTCCTTCCTCTGCTTCAGAACTGCTTGGAGCAATTTAACTGCCATTCCATCTCCTGCCTGGTAAGTTGTGAACAAATCTGCTGCAGCTGAGGTTCTATGTGATAAGGGTGAATTTGGCATTCTGAATGCCCTTATCACAACCCATCACGAAATTCAATTTAAATATAGAATCATGCAAGAAATGTGGCACAAAATTTTTTTTCTTTTTTGCAGTGAGCTTTGCCCTCGCACCCTTCCTCAACTCCGGGGAGGTGCTTGTCTGGGGGGTGCATCTCGTGAAAAAAAAAAAAAAACTGTCTCTGGCTGGGCACAACAAAAACTACCAGTGCCTGGTCCCGAACCCTGCATCCCCACCACCCCAAGCCAGCACCTAGCCCACCACTCCACAATGACAGCTCACTGGAAACCTGCAGCACTACTCCCTACATAACCTACCACCCCATGTACAGAGGGCTCACACCCACCCAGCCACACAAGTGTATACGTTCATGACATCCTGTCACCTTTTCAAGACCCACCCCATCCAGTCTTAAACCCCCAACCCCTGCCATTGGGGCAGTAGCCAAAAGTGGGTCACTGTTTCAACAGGCACCCACTTACTAGTGACCAACATCATGGTATACCTGCAGCTGATAGTGTCCCCTGTGTGTGTTTAGTGCTGGCTGCACCAATAATCTTGGAGTGTGGTTCCCTGCCAGAGCTTTACAGTTCTTGAGCCGGTCTAGCCAGTACTTTTGAAGGTATTGGAAAGCATGTCTGGGAGTTTCAAAGATGTTAGACACACCATTTCATGAGATTTTGTGTTTGGTTGGGTACTGCAAGCTGGTATGGGATGTCCAGCTCCTGAAAGGCTTTCCAGGTAGTAGTGTACTTCTTTTTAAAAAGCAGTTCTGGAGAATAGTTAATTACTGATTTATTAAAACTGTACCACCATAAGCCATACTTTGCTTTGTTATTTGTTTTCCAGTCACTACAGCCATCATGTATTGCCAAATGTATCAACTGTAACCTTTCACTGTGTATTACCTGCTCTTGTTATATTCTTGTTATTTTGATGTTTCTAGTCTGTGCCACCTTATGTAGCCTGGGTCATGCCCGAAAACAATCCCTGGGATCAGTGCACCTACTCAGTTAACAAAATCATAAAAAAATAAAATGAGGGTCCTGAGACCTTTTCCCTTGGCGAAAGTCAGTATTCTCTCCTTCTCTTGGAATCTGAGCAGTTTTGCCAGCATGGGTCTGGGGCAGTATCTGGATTTCAGAGGGGTGCTAATGACCTGTATGCCCATTCAATCTCAAGGGGTCACCTACCATAAAATGTTCAGAAGTTCCAGGAGCTCTTGCTGAAGAAAGGTTGTCATATCTGATTTTTGTACCCCCTACAGAAAACCCAGGAGCTGAATACTGTGGTGTCAGCTCCTGTTTCCAGCATCTTCAGCTCAGTGCCACAGCAGCCGCACCATCATCTTGAGTTCCTGTATACGGGCTTCATGTCTGGTATCCATTTCATCAGTATAAGACTGGAGCATGTCTGTGTACTGCTGCTTATGCTGCAGGCTCTGCATTTTCTCTTAAAGTTTGACTATTTCATTTTTAAAACAGGATCTCCCCCTTAAGAACTGTTGCTTCAACTCTTTAAAACTGAGACATCGCTCTCTACCAGTGTGGATTGTGGAGCCGAGATGGTGGCCATCTTCCCAGCCAGTTGGTTTAGGGGCTCACAAATCAATTTATGATCATGTTGAAACCCTATAAAGCCAGCTGCTACAAACTTGGAATTCATTAGCTTGACTTTTTATGTAATGAAAATTGTCAAAAGGTGACTATTGTAGAGGATTTAGCAGCTGGATTTTGATGGATTATTCAGGTGGCTTTCAGAGCAGTAAATAAGGCTTCCGTCTCCTTGTGCAGCCCACCAGCAATCTGCACATTCAACGCACATACAACAAGATCTGGTGAGAGCTGATATAGCTGTGGAGAGCTTTTAGGAGTGGCAAGAGCACTGAAAAGAATATGCAGTGCTCTCACCACACTGGACTCAGCCATTAATACTGCTGTGATTACAGTACTGCGCATGCATGATACTTATGCATGCGCAGTTTGCCCCAGAGTCAACAGTGCACAACATACAAGCATGAAAATATGCCAGCAGATACAGGCCATACATTCTATTGAGCCTGCTCAAAAGCTCAGCTAGTAGCCCCTGTACTGCAACTGTCCCCCTCCTGTTACCCTCAAGTGACCCTTCCCTTCCCTTACCCTGTCCCATCCCAGACTTTCCCTCATGTACAGTGCCACCTCACCTTTTCTTTTTTACCCTATCCTTCCGAAGCTTATATTCCAGTACTGCCAGGTCCCAGTCATGGTATTGGGTGGCACATGTATCTGTTATGACTGCCATATTGACTTCCCAATCCATCATGAGAGCCTGTAATTCTGCAACCATTTTCCCCAGACTCCTAGTATTCAATGTTAGCACCATCCACCCCACTTCCTTTACCCCCTCCCAGCTTGCTTCCTCTTCAATGCACCAACCTCCTGATGCCTCCCCAAGTCCCTTGTCACCAGGATGGGGGGTAAGCTGTTTTGGCCTCACTGCCTGAGCATCCTGCCAGGTTTCTGCCCTCCTGCTACCTCCCTTACTAGTTTAAATCCTCACTGGTTGCCAAGTACTCCTACAGTTTCTGTTTCAGGACAATCCTACCCTCCCCACTCAAGTGAAGCCTGTCCCTGGCATACAGATCCATGCCCTCCCATGTGCTTTCCCACCACCCCACCAGCCTATACACTTTGGATGGGCACCAACCCTTAGCCACATGCTAAATTCCTTAATCCTCCACTTCCTTGCAGTACTTGCCCTGGGTACTAGAAGCACCTCTGAGAAGATTACTAATCCCTCCTCTTTCTCACAAATCCACCCCAGATCCACAAACCTCTCCTGGACTGCATCAACTGTATTGTCTGCCAGGTCATTGATTTCCAAATTCAGGACTACGTGAGGTTTCTCCCTACCCAGCATACTTCAGAATGGATTGCCCCACCCTGTCCGCTGTCATGCCTGGCATGACCTCCACCCATATTCTGCTATGCCTCTCCCTTTTGCTTCCCTATCTGATCCCCTTCAGACTTGAACCCCCCCAGCACTAGAGTCCCACCCTTGTTTTCCTGTACTGCATGCCCTGTCTATCCTTTGACCCTTCCTACCAGGTTATTTGTTCCCAAGTACAACTCCGCTGTTCCTCCTTCCTCTCGCATCTTTGCCCTGCACCCCCATCCTCTCCTCCTCTGAGGTCACCACCATTTTCCTCTTGGTCCACATCTGCCCCTCTTCCCTGATGCCTCCCTTTCCTTATCTCCTCTTACCCCCCCCTTAGCTACCAACCCTCTGTCCAGCTCTCTAGCCTCCACCCCTTATCCTTACCCATTGAATCCTTGCCCCCTTAGCCACCCTTCCAATGCCCACTGGGCTACTAATGACCCTATCTTCCCCAGCTATGCCTATTTGTCCTCCTGCCCCATCTCCTTTAGTCAAACCAACACAGAGAACTTGTTTCATGACTCCTCCCCACTCGGAGTCATCTCTGTCATACTATTGTATCCTGATCCCTCCCCCCACACTCAGAGTCCTGTCTGTTATATTATTGAGAGCTCCACATTTGATTCCTGCCCTGGGGTTCCTTCAGCCCCTCCAGTTTATTGTCCTTCACTCCCATTCATCTGTGCATGGCGGGTTCTTGAGGTGGCCCTATTGTTCTACAGACTGCATCCACTCTCCTACCCCAGGTTTGGGCTGTCAGCAATTTTTTTGGGCACCCCCCGAACCCTTGGTCCTGGAATGTTTCCCCAGCCTCTTCCCTTCACTCTACCCATCTCTGCCCTTAATCACTTAATTTCTTCCCAGAGCTGTTCCAGTTATCTACACCCCAGACAACATCCTGCTCTCCATGCTACCCCTAAAAGTATAGCTGCCACACAGTTGTTCCAGCCTACTATACTTCCCATACCCATACCTGCCCCCCTGCCATCCATCCAGCTTGTCCTTGCTTCATACTGCCCGCCTTAGCTCCTTGAATGTTCCCCCTTTCCAGGGCTAACCACAATCAGCTTTCCTGGTGGTCCCCTTTGTCCTCTTAGGAACAAACCTGTGAGTGCCAACCCAACTCCTGACTGAGCACCACCCCCATAAAGGTCAATTAGCCACTGGAGGGAGGGATGGGAGATGGTGGTTTAGGCCTATCCAGTCCCTCAAGAGAAAGAAAAAGAGTCAATCAGTCACAATTTGCTCCAGCTCCACCCCCTCCAGCATTTCCAGCTCTCCATTAGAACCCCACACAAACAACTAGCTCTACAAGGGCCTCTGTCCTACAGGCCCCTTCTCATATGCCAAGGACAATAAAGAGCAACACTCCCAGGACAGTAGGATAATTAAATGTTTACATATCCTACTCCAGCAGTACAATGCAGAGAAAAACAGAAATTACACTTCCTTCAAGGCGTTATGTCCTCACCTTTCTCCCCGATCTTCCCTGTGCACTCGCTGCACTTCCAGTCTGATGGTTCCACATCCTCACCCACTACCCCTCGTGCTGCTCTGGTGCCATTCCATTTACCCCCTTCCTGTACCCATTGCTCTGCTCTGTCTGCCTGTAAGAGACTAGGACTCAGAATATGTAGGTCCCTCTCCCTTCATTAAACTTCATGGACTTTTCAACTTCACTGAATGGCTTTCCCTCTCAGAGTCCCTCTCTCTAGAGAGTCAATCAGTTGTGATTTGCTCTGACTGCACCTTCCAGCTCTTTCAGTGCACCCTCAGATCCCCACACCAGCAAGTATCCCTGCAAGAGCCTCTATCCTGCAAGCCCCTTTCCGTTTGCCGAGGAAAATAAAGAGCAACACCCACTGGACAGTTGGGAAATTAAATGTTTAAATCTCCTACTCCAACAGTACAATGCATACAAAAGCAGAAATTTACACTTACCTCAGGGTATTACATACTCACCCTTCTTCCCAATCTTCCCTGTACACTCACTGCACCTCCAGTCCAACAGTTCCACGTCCTCACCTGTTACCCCTCGTGCTGTTCCAGTGCCAGTCCCCTTAACCCTTCCCACTCCTATTGCTCTGCTCAGTCTTGGACATGCTAGAACTGACATGACTACGTATGCATGATAGTTGTGCATGCACAGTTTAAGTCAGTGCTATCATGTTGCCTAAGGCAGCTGTCACTTCCACAATTGCAGATAGAAAAGTAGTGCCCCAGAATGGGGGGGTGTTTATGCATCCCACAGAGGGGAAGGGCTGCATAAACATAATCATTGGAAACTATGCCAGAGCATTATGGCAACACACCAGACAGCAGCCTAGTCAAATGCTTCCGCAGTGTTGTTATACAAGTTTGATGATGGCATAACATCTGTGGAGCTTGGCCCATGCAGTCACAAAAATCAGACTCAGGAGGAAACTATTAACAAACTAGAGATCTGGTCTGGGACCTGTTCGTCATCACAGTCATTTTCTCATTCTTTTCTAAGCAGTAATTTTCAGTAAATGTGCCATTTTTTATTTTTTTTTTGTTAACTGGATAAGTGCACTAGACAAAGCCTATCTATTTTCAGGCACAACCTGGGGGAGGGGGATACAGATGAATGCCAACTGATCTTGAACCAAATTAAGCTGTTGGTGTTATTTTTTAGTGAATGAGGGAAATTTGGCCAGGACACTGGTGAAATTCCCCTACTCTTGCTTCCTGTGAGTAGGGGGGGCCCTTTTGTTCGTGACTCCAAGATGGCAGACAACAGTTCTGGTGTGCAGGAGGCTGCTGTAGAAGTGCTTGAGTCTGTTTCTGCCCACACTTCACTTCTGCTGGAATCTGCTATGGAAAAGTCTGCTATGGATGTTTCTTTTGAAAATATTTCTTCAGAACCAGCTCCTGCACAATATGAGTGGGGTGACTGTAATGAGTGATTTGGATCAGAACCCTGCTGTACCTTTGGTTTCTACTCCTTTATCTGTTATTTCTGAATCACCAGAACCTATGAACTTACCCCACGCTGCTTCGGGAGAGGCAAAAGAATTGCTGCGTTTGCTCAAGTTAGAGGAGCAGTTAGTTAGCTCAAAAAGATCTATTCTGCTGCAGAAAATCTGACAGCTGAAGATTGACATCATGTCTAGTCCTGTCAAGAAGTCTCCACAGAAACCTGACCCTGCCTTAGCTACTGAGCTGTCGATTGCTGGGGAGACCGTCACTGCAGTAAGTGTGCCTGCTATTTCCCAAACTTCTACTTGACTGCCTGGGGCTCTGACCTCTGGTCCTGAACCTTGATCAGTTGATAAAGTACTTTGAGACATGGGTTGGGACAAACACCCTTCTTCAGGTCAATAGAACTCTAGTTTGTCTCCAATCCACATGCCGTTGTCTCTGATAGCAGTTGCTCCTTGGTCGGTCCCTCCTGCCATTCATCCTGACCATGTTTTGGATGAATCTCTCCTGCTGGCTGATCCTTTGGCTTTGCCTGACAATCTTTTGCTGACCCAGAATCCTAGTCTTGCTTTTCCTACCCTGCTGACCACTTCTACAGCCCTATCTCCAGGCCCTAGCCTAGTGGAAGTTCAGCTTAATGCCATGCCTGATAGACAAAAAGAAATCCTTTTCCTCCCTTTTTTGCTTGCCTGTTTTGCCAGCTAAGTGGCCCATACTTTGCTTAAGGATTCTATGAAGTTTTTCACCCATGAAATGTATGCCCTTTTCAACATTTCTGGAGAGACTACCTTTGATGTCAGTTTTCAGACTTCTAAGGGTTTGGACAGATTCTGGTCTAAGTATCACACGCTGAAAAAGTCTGCCTTATGGTCACCCTTCTTAGCCATTCCCCTGATGAAGCCTGCTTATAAAACTATTTCCATTCTTTTTCAAAATGAAGGTGTGGACTTGGGAGATGTTTTCTACTGGTTAACACTCTGATGTACTGTTCTGGGGGACCCTGACACCATTCTGGATTCTGAAAATATCTGGACTGGTGGCTGGAAAGTTAAGGTTTTACTGAAGTCTGATGATTCTGGTGTCCTTCACCTTTCAAACACCTTTTTTTTGGGTCGGGGAGGGAGGTTTTGTTTCATCCAGGTCAGCCAAAGGCCTGTTATAGGTGTGGGAGTTCTTCACATTTGAGTAGTGTCTGTGACACAGTGAAGTGTAACCTATGTGGGAAATTGGGCCATTTGGGTACATCCTGCCTGAATGAATGTCGCTGTAACCTCTGTGACGAGCCTGGTGACACTTTTCAGAATTGCTCCTGGGCAGCCCATAATCAGGAACACCATGATGGTGGGGCTGACCAGCATTTCATTATTACTCAGGCCCAAAAGGCTAATTTTCATAATAAATCACATCCCTCTGAGCTCCCTCAAGCCTCTGCTGGACCCCCTTCATTTTGTACAGTATGCTTCCACCTGTTCCAGAGTGTTCTTTGCCACTGAGTGACCCGGTAGTGTCAGCTGGCCCCCCCCACCTGTTTGCCCAGACCCGGTGGTGACTGACCACAAGACTCAGACGTTGGCCTGTAATCCCCTGAATGCGATGCCTCCTCCTCAGGAGCCTATGCAGGTTGTCTATTGACGTTCTGCATGTTCCAAGCTGAAAGCTACCCCACCTCTTTCTAAGGCTGTTCAGACTGTCCCTATGCAACTTTTAAACACCTACGATGTTTTGCAGGAGACTTCGGCGGACTCTGGTGAGGATACTGATTCCTCCTCTGTTCCGTTTTCCCATCCAGAAGGTACTACTGATACTGAGGTTTGTTCTATGGGTAGGGGGGCCCAAAAATGGAAAGCCAGATCTAAACTGAAAGCTGGTAGTGGGAAGGATAAGACAAAATAATGGTCCTTTGCCTTCCTGTTTTTGCTTTTCCTTGCCATGGCTTCCTACACTTTTGCCTGTTACTCTCTGAACGTTAACAGTATTAAGAGATTGGATAAGCGTAACACTGTTTTCGCTTTCCTAGCTTCTATGCCAGGTGGTGTAATATTCCTGAAGGATGTTAGGTTTCATGCTTTGCATGAACTGAAACGGGTTCAAATATACTGGCTTCTGGGCTCTTCTTATTGGTCAGTGGGTCCGGACAGATGTTCTGGTGTGGGGATTTTGGCTCACTTTGTTGCCTTTGTGCTTCTCAAGCTTTATGATATTGTCTCTGGTAGGGTGCTGATTCTTGATGCTTTGCTTCACCAGGTCCCTTATCTCCTTATATGCCCCCCAACTTAAAACTGCACTGATTGACAATTTTTCTTAGATTCAGCCCTTTTTGTATACTTCTAAACATATAATTTTTGCAGGAGACTTTAACTGTGGGCTTAGTCTTCTGGATAAAGGCTTGCATACTACTACTAAGAAGTTATATTGTGATTCCCACTCCTTAAATTCCATGACTAGTACTGCGAACCTGCAGAATGATGTCCTGGAATTTATGAGACATCATTCTCCCACTTTTCAGAAGGGTGTCATGGCAACCAGAATTGATTATGTTTTTCTATCCCCAATCTGGTTCTTTCAAAGGTCTCTGTTGATCCTGTTGAGTTTTCAGACCACAGGCTTATTTGTCTTACTTTTGATGATAACCCCCCTCTTTCCAAAGGCCCAGGTATTTGGAAATGTAATATTTCTTTACTTACGGTTGATGTTTTTTTATGCTCCTTGAGTCAAATTTTAACTGCCAGGAAATCTGTGCTCCTATGTTGTGAGAACCCTGCACAATGGTGGGAGGATTCAACATTGCATCTTTCTAAGCTCCTTCGGTGGTACAGCAAGGCTCAAAGCACCTCAGCATACTTGCCATACTTACATGATCACCAGAGCTTACAATCCCTTTTGTCCCTTGCTCATACTACTGACCAAGATCTGAGTGTGCATATTCACTCGGTTTGGCAGAATATGTTGTGTTATTCTAAAAATCGGGCTGCCCACCTTTACTGGCAACATAGATTTGGCACTCAGGGTACTGCTCATGAAACTTGTCCCTTTACCCATAATAAATCACAGGTCAGCAAGAAAGGCATCACTAGCCTGCGGGATGATTTGGGTACTCTTCATGGCTCCCCAAGTGATATTAAGCAAATTGTGACTGAATTTTCTTGTAACTTGTTTTCAGAACTCCCTTCAGATGTTGGGCACATCAAAAAGTATTTATCTGATGTTTTTATCCCTGATCTTTCTCCACATGTTCTTACAGGTTTATGCTAACCTATTACTTTACCTGAGGTGCTGGATGTTATCCATCATTTGAAGCCTAATGTTACCCTGGGCCCTGATGGGCTTCCGAATGAATTGTATAAGCTCATGGGTGACTCATTGGGGTCAGAATTGGCCCTAGTGTTTAGCATTATGTTAGATTTGGGAGATGTTCCTCTTAACTTTACTAAAGGAGCCTTGAGTTTTATTTACATAAAAAAGGAGATACGTCTCACTTGCATAATTGGAGACCTATATGCATGCTTAATGCAGATTGTAAGATATTGTCCAAAATTCTGGCCAAAAGATTATCTGTTGCAGGTCTTGTCATTTCCTCTGAGCAAGCTTGTGCTATTCCTCAGAAGAAAATACAGGATCATCTTATTCAGGTGCAGAAACTTTTTACCTCTGGGTTGTCTAGTCAGTGTTTGGGGCATGTTGTTTCTTTAGACCAAAAGCCTGCTTTTGACTCCATTTGTCATGATTTGTTATGGGAAATTCTTTTACATTATCATACTCCTCCTACATTTGTTTCTTGGATACAATCTCTTTATTGGACTGCCACTGTGGTCCCTCCAGTCAATGGGTGGCTGGGTCCCTTGGTTCCCATTAAGTGAGGTGTGATACAAGGGTGCCCACTAAGCCCCCATCTATATGTCTTTTTTATTGACCCTTTATTAAATAAATTAAATATGTCTCAGAGTATTCACCTAATTTCTCATCCTGCTATTTAGGATACACCCTCCTCTTTGGCTTATGCTGATGACTTGTGCTTGCTGACTGTGGATGCCTCCTTAGTTCAGGAAGCCCTTTCTGAATTCTTTTCCCTTAGTTTGGTCTTGGAGACTAGCTTGAATCTGGATAAGTGTCATGCTTTTGCGCTGGGCTTTTCCTCACAGGGTCTTCCCTCTATTGGCCCGATTTCTGTTTCCTCCTCCTCTATTCCTCTCCTGGGAATTATGTTTGGCCCTCCTGGGGATTTTTGTCCAAAGCTGGGAGGAAAAGCCATCTATTGGGCATTTTAAGGTTTCTCAATGAAATCGTAGTAAGGTTGGGAAGAAAAAATGTGTATTTTTGGTTAAAACCTTTCTTCTTACTATTTTTTTTATATTTAAGGTATGTGTTTCCTATTACAAATAAAATTGAAACCCCCTCTTAAGTTTGCTTTTTCAGGTGATTTGGGGTAGTCGTCTTAACCCACTCAAGAGGAATGTTTATTATCTGCTTGATCCGGAAGTTGGGCTGAACATGGTGAATCCATGGGGGGGTCGATCCCAGTCCTTTCACAGAAGAAAAGGTTCTGCAAGAACTCCTAAAACTGAAGGTGGACAAAACAATGGGTTCTGATGGAATTCACCCCAGAATTCTAAAAGAATTAAGGGAGGAACTAGTGAAACCACTGGCTACTCTTTTTAATAAATCATGGGAGGATGGTGTGGTACCCGAGGACTGGAGGAAAGCAGATGTGATTCCCCTTCACAAAAGTGGGACCAAGACAGAGGCAGGAAACTACAGACCTGTCAGTCTGACCTCTGTGGTAGGGAAAGTGATGGAGTCACTTCTGAAAGAAAGAATAGTTGAGTACCTAGAGGCCAGTGGAGCACAGGACCCAAGGTAGCGTGGGTTCACAGCGGGAAGGTCATGTCAGATGAATCTAATAGATTTCTTTGACTGAGTGATCAAAGTAGTAGACCAAGGAGGGGCTGTGGACATGGCCTACCTAGACTTTAGTAAGGCATTTGACACAGTCCCACACAAAGATTAATAGTCAAATTAACCAGCCTGGGAGTGGGACCCAGGGTGGTAGCCTGGTAAAACATTACTGGACAACAGGACACAGAAGGTAATTGTAAATGAGTCCACTCTGAAGAAAGGGGGTTACTAGTGGGTACCGCAGGTTCAGTATTGTCCAGTCCTTTTTAATGTCTTCATCAGTGACATTGCAGAGGGACTGGAAGGAAAGATATGCCTTTTTGCAGATGACACAAAGATCTGTAACAAGGTTTATACACAAGGAGGCGTGGAAAGGATAAAAAGGGACTTGGCAAGGTTGGAGGAATGGTCAGAAGTATGGCAGCAAGAATTCAATGCAAAGAAGTGCAAAATAATGCATCTGGGAAACAAGAACCCAGGGGAAGTATACACAATGAGTGGGGAGGTAGTAACAACAACAGAAAAGGAAAGGGACCTGGGGGTAATCATATAGGATGACCTTAAGGTTAGCAAGCAATGTGAGAAGGCAGTAGGGAGGGCTGGGGGTATACTGGGATGTATAGGGAGAGGCATCATCAGCAGAAAACAGGAAGTTGTTATCCCTCTGTACAGACAGTTGGTGAGACCCCTTCTGGAGTACTGTGTCCAGTTCTGGAGACCCCATCTCTGCAAGGACATAGACAGGATAGAGGCAGTCCAGAGGAGGGCAACTAAATGGTGCAGGGTCTGCAAGAGAAGCTGTATGAGGAGACTAAAGGAGCTTAATATGTATACCCTTGAGGAAAGAAGGAGAGGGGGATAGATAGAAACTTTTAAGTACCTCAGTGGAATCAACAAAGTCCAAGAGGGTAGCATCTTTCAGAAAAGAGACTTGCAAGAACAAGGGACACAATTTAAAGATAGAAGGAGGGCGGTTCAGGGGCAATGTGAGGAAGTATTATTTCACAGAGAGGGTAGTGGATGCATGGAACAGCCTTCCTGAGGAGGTTGTGGGGTCTAAAACTGTGGGAGAATACAAGAATGCATGGGACAGACATAAGGCAATTCTTGTTGGGGGGGGCAGGAAGAAATAGGCTGTTGGTTAACTAGGATCTGCGGCCTATCCTGTAGGTAGGGAAATGGGCAGACTAGATGGGCCTAGTGGTCCTTATCTGCCATCAAAGTCTATGTTTCTATGTAATCTGTTTCTTTTCTTTTCTAGTGTTTTTTTCATGTCAAATTTACAGCCTCTTTTGATTAATAGACAACATGGGTGGGAGTGCTGGCTGTATGGTAATTGTAGCTCATGGTTCCATTCTTGGGAATGAAACTCTATTTAGGTTCTCCAGGGTTCGGAAGTCCTTCAATGCCCAAAAGATATATTCCTCCATTTAAAACAATGTAAAGTTACTCCTCATCAGCTCTTGATGGTTCCTTCACATAAGATGTTTTATAGAAGTTTAATGGCTTCTGTCTGTCCTTCCCCTCACCCCTTCCCTAAATGTGATACCTTGTATAGGGCTTCCCTGAAACTCCTGTTGGTGAATCCTAGTATCCATGTGCATATGTGGGGCTTTCATTGGCTCTCTTGCCATGAGAAGATTAATGTCAAGAGTAATCATAAACATAAGCAGCTCTCTGACAGGTTCTGCAGTAGACCACAATGTACTGCCTCTCTTGAAATGATTAACCATTTATTTTTTCAGTGCTCCTTTATTAAAGATTTTTGGACATATTTAGCTGATCAATGGGGGGAACAACTTTTTCCTAGGATTTCTTATGCAAATCTTATATATGGCCATGTGTCCTCTGCTGGGGGGAAATGGGATCTGGAAACTCTGTGTGTTTTATTTTCAATTATCAAATGGAATATTTGGATTTATTTGCTTTTGGTAACTGGGTATGCACGCTAGACAGCAAATGCCTATTTTCAGGTGCGACCTGGGAGAATTGCAAGGTAATTACACAGGAGAAATACGTTGACAACATTACAGTCAGGAGCAGACATACTCCAATAGTGAGACAGAGTATCGGTTACATAGTAACATTACAGTCAAGAGCAGACGTACTCCAATAGTGGGATAAAACATCAGGGTTTATTAAGGTTGGAGAACAAGCAATGGAATTGCATAAACAGTCACAGATTGCCATACATACAAGCCCAGGCAATGGGATGTCCCATTGTTTTTTTTACTTTACAACAACACCATTGCACTTATGTTGAATTATTCAGTAAGATAGTTGCTGATGCCCTTGTAGTATGTTTGTCGGACAGCTCGCATCTTTCTGCCCTGGGCCTTTCTGGATTATGGAAGCATTTGCCCTGGATCACTGATACAGATGTGGCTGTTACTTGAACTGTGTGGGTATTGGTGTATTCTTTACTTTTTCTTTCCTTTTTTTGTTTACCCTAGACCTGTTGTACTAACTATTTGTTTGTCTCAGCTTCTTTTTGTCCTGATTCTTGTTTTGCTTCATTTGTGATTTTCTGTGTTGTTCTTTTTTTGGAACTGTACTGATTTGTTCTTTATTAAAACTTTCCCCTACTCTTTTCGATAAGTGTCATGGGATCTTTAACATCCACCTGAACTACCACCAATCCAGGCAGATGGGACCTCGGTTTAACATCTCATCCAAAAGATGGCACTGCAGAAGTGGAGCACCCCTCTCATGCTGCACAACAGTGTCAGTACTGGGATATTAACCCAAGTGCCAGATGTGGGAACTGAACCCACAGCCCTCTAATCTCCTAGCCTCAGAGGCAAGTGTGCTACCTACCGAGTCACTGAGACTGCCTTAACCAGATTGATCTTAGTGCTGATAGACTACATCTGGTTTTCTCCTGATTGTAGTAATTGGAGGTAGTAGAAGTTTTGAAGTGGTAGCTGGCCGACTTGCTCTCTCTGACTGGCCCTCTCTGACTGACTGCCCTCTGCTTGGGCCTGGTACTGTTTTGTGTTCCTGGTTTCCTCATTACTTAACTAAGAGACATTCATAGTGGTGCCTGTGCCTGCTGAGAAATAGAAATCACTGCTCTTAAAAACTGATACACGGTATTAGTAGTGCTTTCTTAAATGTCAGAAACTGAAAACTGAATAGACAGCATTCTTAGAGAGACCTTCCTTTTGACAAAACAACCCCATAGACAGTATATGGTGGGTAGCTGTCAGAGTTTCATGATTCACACTTGTGCTTTAATTATTAAGCTATATAGGTTGGTCAGAGTTCTGTGACATGCCTGCCTTTCAGCAAAATCATCATCATCATCATCATCATCTTAGAGATCGGTGGCAACTGTACGCATTACAGCACTGGCACTTCCAATAAGCTCTTCCACAGCCACTTTGTTCATGTCTTCTCATCTTATTTCACTAATCATGCTGTTTATTACTACAGAACAGTGGTTTAAGTGTTTTTTTTCTAGAGATATGTTGATTAAAAGCAGTTTTCAATGATTTTTTAACATACAGTTACCATAAAACAATTAAGGTATAAAAGAATTGGATAAGGTTCAGATAAGGATCTGAACCTTAGTTTCCTTACCAGAACCTTTTAGAACCTCAGAACCTTTTGAGTTTCTCCTATCTCTATTCTTCCATCACCTTGTGGAAATAGGTGGCAAAAATAAATGCATGGCATATGGCAATTTAACCCTTTCCCCATCCAAGAGTGGCATCTTGCAACCAGTGCCCCTCAACTTGTACACAGATAAGGCATCAAACCACAAGTTGTCATACAATATGCATCACTCCTGGTACTGGGGCAAATACCTGGCTTGGCATCTAAGAGATCAGGGGGTTACAACACAAAATAACATTCATGTTTACACTGTGTTCTGGGAGACAGGTGCTAGGGCTATGCTATGTCTCCCATCTGAGAGGGTCTATAAACAAGTTCACACTAGGAAGCACAGATGGAATGTCCAGTACTGGAAACTGGATTGTACAGTATGGGTTTATTCTGACAATGATGGAAAACAGAATGAGGTGGTTCCCTAGGTTGGAAACTGTGCATAAAAGGTTCACATGATTACTTGTTTCCTTTCCAGAACAACACTGTTTGGCATATTTTTCATTTTCTCACACAGAAATATCAAACTGTCCATCCCTCTGTATTAGGGACCTCTAGACATTAGATTTTCCATTAAGTGTCATTTCATAGGGGGTTGCCACACACTTAAAAATTACATTATCCTGACCTGATGGGCATAGTTAACATCTGCAGTGTAATCTTGTGCCCTTCCATGAACCAGTTAACCCTGACTGGAGTTTTGGATGAGGATCTGCCCACCCTGGTCCCAACCAACCTCTGCCATTCTATCCAGGTTACACAAACAGAGCCTTCAACCCCCTTGGATTGTTAAAGGTCTCTTCACTTTCCAAGTCCCACGTTTAGCTCATTTTTGTGGTGATACAGGGTCCTGATATGGTGTACTCTAGCCTTGACTCTGGCCACATACCCCACCAGATGACTCCCTCTGAAATATTCCTATGTAGCTGTACTAACTGTTTTGTTTGTCCATTCATTACAGATGTGGATCTTGAAAGAAACATCTTTTTTCCTTGCTGGTAGATGCCATATCTTCACATTAAGACACTCTCTGTCTGTTCTCTAGGCAGCTGAACACTCTTCTGGTCCCTCAGGGGATTGCCTCATGGACCCAGAGAATGTACAGTCCCATTTCACTCTCTCTCTAGAATGACCACTGTGGTCCTGGTCTCCACCACTTCCTGTGGTGTTATTGTTGTCACACTCTCTGGGGTGAAAAATATGATTAGAGGTCCTTCACTCAGCTTCAGGCAGGCTGGCAGGTATCTCTCCCCAGAGCACTCCAATCTCAGTACTATTCTCAGTGAACACTGCACTGAACACTGACTGACTGCACCCAACATTCTAAACAGTCCTCAAGCAGCTGATTGTAATGTGGCTCAGGCTGCTGCAAGAGTTCTAAATGACCTCATTCATTTCTCACCTAGTCTAGCTAGGTAAACAATGAGGGGCCTGTAGAGAGCTTCAAATAAGGTCTCTACCAGCTGCCCACTACCTTTCTAGTCATACACTGATGCAATTCTAGTAACTCCAGAGGACTGGGTGGTTACAACAAGGACATAATTGGCTAACAATAGCAAGACTTCAAGTTGGGGCTAAGATGCAACTGCTAAAGGTGTGTCCCTCTCCATCCCAAAAAGGCTTCACCTGTGATGCAAGCCTTAACCTACTCTGCTTTCATAATTAATTATTTTACTGGACATCACAAAACAAAAATGTCCTTGTAGTTACATAAGAAAAGGAAAAGACTGGTGACACTGTAGATAGTAGGCTACTACACAACTGCCAAAGGGCTTCTGCCTCTCTCTAACTCTAAAATGGGTTAAAATATGTGTCACCAGGTGTGGGTATGGGTGTGGGTATGCAGGATAGCAAATACAAGGCAGACTCAGAACAAATTGCATAAAAAATGCCAAAAGGCATTTATCATTTTATTTTTGTCATAATATGAAAGAATATAAGCGATCCAATCAAAAGAATGTAATGGAAATAAAAATCAGTTTCATTCAACTCAAAAAGGTTATTGCTTTGTCTTAGCAGACTCTAGGCTTACATAAGCCTGATCAGTTATCGACTGGTGTGAGCCCATACCCCTAAGAGGTCTTCCTCCTATTTCTCTCAGTTTCCTACTGACTCCCTAAATAATCTGATTAATGCCTCTAGCGGTAGGCTTAAATATATTCTGGGTGGGGTTACCTGACTAAACCCTTGACTAAAAATATAAAAGAAAACTAGTTAGGTTAGTGTAAATTGCAAGGTGACACAGCATACATTGTAATATGTTACTCCACATTAATTACCTGCTACAGGACATCATAAATGTTTTATAAAGGCTAGAATAAACCATAACATGCTTAATTGCCTTGTAACTAACATACGGTCCCTCCTTAGTTTCCTTTTGAGTGACAGGGAAGGCTGTATAAAGAGGGGACTGCAGAGGTTGCTTCTTTCCTATAGGAATTATCATAGTTCATGAAACCTAGGAATAAGATAAGCCACAACACACCTTATACAAGAAAGGCAACAAGGTTTCTCACAGGAACATGTTCCTTGCATTCTTTTATTATATTACTGCACACCTCTTTGATTCACAGAGGGCTGTCTGAGTTGGCAAGGGGAATGGAAGAATGAAGGCATGCTCCTCTTCCCCCATCTCCCTCCAGCTCAGTAGAGCTTATACCAAGGATAAACTTTTCCTTTATGTGCCTGCATTTAATACTGTTATACTGTTATATATTGTTATTTAATATTCTAAGCCATTTTCAGCATTCAATTATAGAAGGGAAGGTCCCCCTAGATTGGCCGTCAGCCAGTGTTACCTCTATTCACAAGGAGGGACTTGAGATGGAGTACTCAAATTACAGGCCCATAAGCCTGACCAGCATAGCGGGCAACATTCTGACAAAGGAAATGCCGCAACAGCACCTTGCCATAAGTGGGGAAGTTGATGTGTCTCAGCATGGTTTTAGAAAGGGCAGGTTTTGTCTAACAAATCTTGTACACTTTCATGAACCTGTGAGTAGGGCTTTGGACAGTGGAATATTAGTGGATATCTTGCATATCAACTTCGAGAAAGCTTTTGATAGAGTGCTGCATTATGAGTTGATTCAAACACTAGCGGAGACAGGCGTTGATCAGTTACTCATATGGTAGATAACATTGTGTCTGGGTATGAGGAGACAGAGAGTCTGTTTAAAAGACTTTGTATCAATTTGGATGCCTGTGGATAGTGGTGTACTGCAGGGCTCTCTCCTGGGCCCAGCACTTTTCAATCTACTAATAGATTCTATGGCAGGAACAACTAATAACTGGTCCTCAAAGTTTGTTGATGATATTTAGATTGGGGCACTGATTACGAATTAGGATGATGTGACCAACTTTCAACAAAGTATAGATGCAGTAGCAAACACAGCAGCTGACAAAAATTTGAGGTTTAATATGTCCAAATACAGGATCGTGCACTTTGGATCCAAAAATAACATATTCCCCTATATATTAGATGGTCATCAACTTTTAAAGAGTGGCATAGGGCAATATTTGGGCATCTTGATAGATAATAGTTTAAAATTCACAGAGCAATGTAAACAGGTAACAAAATTGGGTTATGGTATATTGGGTGCTATTGCGAGGAATATCAGGAGTAGCGAGCATGAGGTGTTGATGCCATTGTATGTCACATTAGTGCGCCCCCTTCTGGAGCATAGTAGTAGCTTCTGGGCACCTCATTTGATGTGGGATGTTGTTAGGCTGGAGAGGGTGCAGAGAAGGGCCATGAGAGTGATTAATGGTCTGAGAGAGCACATATGAGGAGAGGTTGAGATGCTTGTGCATGTGCTCCCTGACATATAGATTACATAGAAGATATATGTGCATGGTATACAGGGCTCATAGAGATAGTAATCTTTGGGAACACATGGTTTTGAGTGCTAGAAATAGCACAATGCCAGTTAGAGGGCATTGGCCTACAAAAAGAATAATAGGGGGAACTGGTATTCCCAAAGGGTGGTTAACAGATGGAATGAACTACCAAAAACCGTGGTATTTGTACTTCTATGAACCAGTTTAAATGATCTGTGGATAACTACTACAGTAAAGAAAGATATCAGTTTTAGAGTAAAATGTTCCTATAACTAAATGGCTTACACTAAATATACCTGTGTAAATTCTTATGATTCTTATGAAGCCATCATTAATGTGCCCTTCCTGTTTTTTCCAATAAGGCATATTATCAGCATAGCAGCACCTTAATTGTATGCCAAATGGCTGACATTGTCAGCCATAGGTTAACATTTCATTTTGGCCCATTCATTTTTATTACATTCTCAGCCACTGACCGAGCAGTTCAACATTTGTTTACAGTATTTTATTATATTGGTGGCACAGGCCACCACAAACAAAAAAGGAGAGCCACAACTGTATGGAAATACATAGAGATGTTCCTGCCCCTTCGAATCCCTCCTGTAGCAGAGTGGCTGTTGAATGCTGAAAGAAAAGTTTCAGCCACTCTGCTGTGGACCTCTATCCAACAGTGAGTATGCCATTTATTTAAATACCCCAAACCCTCTACTTCATGAGGGCATCAGTAGCAAGGAGTGCTTGTTCAGAGCGCATACCATTATACCAGGGAGCAGGGTGGCTGGCAGAAAGTAAAAGTACTGTATTTGCTGCCCCACTTTACAACTGAGACACAGCAGTTCGAGAGATCAAGTGAGAAACAAGTGTGCTCCTCATTTGCTAATACCTCTGCTGTTCTGTCTCTCTCCTTTTTACTAACCCTGCAGGGTTTCTTCATTCAGGAGGCATCCAGGGAATTTACTGAAAGCAATGGAGCAGCAGCATGAGCAAAGGAAATAGTTTTCTGCTCCATGGTTATCCTGATAGGTATCAGAATTTCTTTTGTGTATCACAACAGCCAGGACCGGCTGTCCAAAACCCCCAGTCCTCTCCACATGTTAGCTAGCTAACTTACTTTTATTTCTACTGTGTCAGTGGAGCACCAACATTTGGACATCAACATTTTACAGAGCTGCTGCTCTGTTTGTATTACAATATTTACTGCTCTCCAAGCAGTTATACCCCTTCCTAACTAAATACATTTTCTCATGCATTGTACATTTTAAAATGTACCTCACACATTATATAAAACTTTGAATGCACTAATGCACTTTACATTACTGCACTTTATCATTATTTCATAGATGTCCACATTTATTGTAAGCACACAAGAACTAATCATAAAATTCTGCATACTTGGGTAGTTTTATTTTCTAAAGCACTAAATGGAAGGGGGGGGTAAGGAAAGACCTATGTCTCCTTGCCAGGGTACACACCCATGACAGGGATCATCCTGTCACAATATGGACACTCGAACAGAGAGAGAGAGAATTACGTCTTCTGATGATCAGCTGGAATGTAGAGCTGAACTCTACCTGCTCTGCTACGTAGCTATATGTATGTTAAAAGACACCCGATGTGCTTTGATAACATAGCATCAAGGCTGATATACTAGTCAGTAGAGACTTAATGAATGGAAGGAGGCAGTGCTGTAGAAGGGGAGTACAGGAAACAGCTGTTTTTACTAAAGATCGCTGAATAAAAGTCCTATTTCATTGAGCAGCTCAGACTGTTAGGTTGGTGTGAAAGCAGGGTTAACACTTTCTGTGCTGGTATGCCCTGTCACAGTAACACATAGGATTAGACTGTTTAGAAACTGATTGGAAAGCACAGCTTTCTGTAAAAAAACTAAATTATTATTCCTTTTTAGGAGTCATACCACATACACACACACACACAGTCCTGCACAGCTGAATTACTTGCATGTAAAAAGAAAATACATTGCACTGAATCCTTTTTTTTAATTCAAGTACTGTTATTATTGATGTCATGTGATGAAAAGCATATGTGACCTAAGGCATCATTTAGAATTCTACATGTGGCTACATGTGCCATACATAGGCAAAATTAAAAATGTATCAGCAAGCTCAGTCTAGTACAGGAGCTCCCAAGGATGACATACCAACATGGAATGATGATCGAGCCATTGTCAAAGACAAAGATAAAGCTCTGCATGCTGATTATAGTTTGATGGTTGACCACTAATTTTTCAGATTCATTTTTTTTTATATTAAACAGAGTTGCTTTCCATCATTTGCTAGTCTACTATCATCATGTAAAGTCTTTATTTGTGTGTGTGTGTTTTCCTGTTACAAGCCCAGGTTAGGTGCACCTTACTGTGCAGATGGCCAATATCATAGTAAAAATGATGATGTTACCTTTGATGAAAAAGAGAATGTGACCATGCATCAGGACTTATCCAATGTAAGCAAGGCATATTGAAAAGATTAACGTATGACTATGTTGTGTAGAAGAGTATTACACGTACAACAGCAACACAACCAATACTACTAAGAGAAGTCAAGTGGTATGCCATTGCTACAGTGACAACTTATTGTGGCAACACTACAGTGACAACAGCCCCAGGTCACTGTAGTGTTGGCGCAGGACCCCGGCACTGATTTATGGGGGTATTGCACCTCTTCCCCGAAGCAATTCTGACTTTTTTTTTTATTTGGTAGTGGGGAGTGCAGGGGCAGAGTTCCCTGTGTGAGGGGTTGGGAAGGTGAAGCCCCTCCCCCAAAAAACACAGTCTGAAGTGATTACCTTTATGCCGACCACAAATGCGGTCCACATAAAGGAGTCAGTGTAACGGTGTTCGAGAATGAAATTGTTGACCAACTGTCATAGATCCACATCAAGTCAGTACTCACTGCTTACATACTCACACACATACACATACTCCCCACACACATGCATATGTGTCACTCATAATGCACAGAATGCACGTAGACCACATGTGTACTCTTCTCCTCTGCTTTTGTTTCCCTGGTGCATTACTTTGCACTTCTTTGCATTGAATTCAAGCTGCCATACATTTGACCATTCCTCCAACCTTGCCAAATTCCTTCTCATCCTTTCCACTCCACCTTGTGTATTAACCCTGTTTCAGATCTTTGTGCTGTCTGCAAAGAGACATACTTTTCCTTTCAGCCCCTCTGTAATGTCACTTATAAAGACATTAAAATGCACCGGACCCAGTACCGAACCTTGCGGTACCCCACTAGTAACCCCCCTTTCTTCACTGTCGACTCCGTTAACTATTACCCTCTGCGTCCTGTTGTCCAGCCATTGTTTTACCCAAGCCACCACCCAGGGACCCACTTCCAGGCTGGCTAATTTGTTTATTAATTTTTAGTGTGGGACTGTGTCAAATGCTTTACTAAAGTCTTGATAGACCATGTCCACAGCCCCTCCCTGGTCTTCTACTTTTGTCACCCAGTCAAAGAAATTGATTAGATTCATCTGATATGACCTTCCTGCTGTGAATCCATGCTGCCTTGGGTCCTGTGCCCCACTGGCCTCCAAGTACTCAACAATTCTTTCCTTTAGAAGTGATTCCATCATTTTCCCTACCACTGAGGTCAAACTGACAGGTCTGTAGTTTCCTTCCTCTGTCTTGCTCCCACTTTTGTGATAGGGATTCACATCCATCCTCCTCCAGTCCTCAGGTACCACATCATCCTCTTATGATTTGTTAAAAAATGGTAGTCAGTGGTGTTACTAGTGCTCCCCTCATTTCTTTTAGCATTCTGGGGTGATTCCCATCGGGCTCCATTGCTTTGTCCTCCTTCAGTATTAAGAGTTCTTTCAGAATCCTTTCTTCTGTGAAAGGACTGATATCAACCCCCCTATCTAGAGTGCTTCTATTGACTGGATTAGGTACCTCCCCCTCCTCTTCTTTTGTGAATACTGAGCAGAAGTATCCAGTTAGTATCCCTGCTTTTTCACTGTCCCTTTCTGCTCAACCACCCTCCTATTTATTCAGCCTCTGTATTCCTCCCTGTGTCTTTCTTCACTCCCTAATGTACCATAAAAAGGTTTTATCCCCCTTCTTAACTGAGTTGGCTATCTTTTCCTTGGTTTGGGCCTTTGCTATTCTGACTGTCTTCCCCGCTTCCTTCTGCTTTATCATCATCGTCGTCATCATCAAATCTTTATTTATTCAGGCAAACATCATTGAGCAAGGCTCATTTACAAGAGGGACCTGATAAGGTCAAGGTTCAATAGTTGATACACAACAGATACATCATACACTTATATAAGACAGTTATACATACAGGGGAAAATAATGTTTATAAACACAGTGATGTACAGTAAATTCACATGATAAAAAATGGTTACAGGAAAGTTAAGCTAATATTTACAGTATGTACAGTATATACATATCCCAGTGGGGGGGGAGCATGGCAGACACTCAACATAATGTAATACTAGGACAGTGAAGGTATTACTGGGTGCCATAAGATGGGGTGTCTGTCTGGAAGGAATATGCCATATATGGTTTGGAAGGGAGATTTGTGAGATGACAATGCCAGCTCTAGTGGTAGCAACTGCATTTCTCTTTGAAGAAGACTGTACAATGCTGTTTAAAGGATGCAAATAGAATGATATTGGACAGTTTTAGGGATTTTTGTAGGGTGTTCCATGCTATAGCTAGAGAATAGCTGATTGCTGCCCTCCCTAGCCTGGTGTTGAATTTGGGCAATTTGAGCAGGATGATGTTGTTGCTTCTTAGGGCATAGGAGCTAGGAGAGGTCTGGGTGAAGCAGTCCAGGATATAGTTTGGAAGTTTATTTGACGACGCTATGTAAATCCATAGTGCTGCATTTCTGTTCCTTCTGAGGTGAAGGGAAACCCACCCAACTGCAGCATAAAGAGAGCAATGATGGGTATTAGATGGCAGATCTGTAATGAACCTTAGTGCTCTATGATATAAGGTATCCATCTTGTGAAGGTAGGAGATGGGGCAGTGACTATAAAGGAAGTCTGCATAGTCAACAACTGATAGAAAAATGGCCTGGACTAACCTCATCTTTGAGTCTCTGTTTAGGAAGGGTTTTAATCTTTAGAGAAGGCCAAGCCTTTGGCGAAGCTTTTTTAACAGTTCTTTTAAATGATGAGTGAAGTCAAGTCTGTTGTCAATCCACACACCTAGGTATTTGAAGTTTTCTACATACTCCAGATTTTCTCCAAGTATAGTGCATAGCTGGGGGAGAATGATTGAAGAGGATGTGCTGGTGGAGCTTTGATTTGTGAACATCATTGTAGTTTTCTTTGCATTTAACAGAAGCTTTTTCTCGAGTAGCTGGTATTGTAGCAAGAAGAATTCCATTTGTAGGATTTCACGAGCAGCTGCAGGTGAAGGGTTACTGTCATACAGAACAGTGTCATCAGCAAAGAGGTGTACAGAGGAATTGGTAAGGGTTGAATCAATGTTATTTATATAAATGGCAAAAAGGATAGGACCCAGAATAGAACATTGGGGGACTCCTCTTGACAGTGGTTTTAATGGGGATAGATCACCTTCAGCTTTTACCTGCTGTGACCTACTGGTGAGATAGCATCTGAACCACTTAAGGGAAGGTGGATCTAGGCCAGTGGAGTACAGGGATGAAAGTAGTAGCTCATGGTCCACAGTATCGAATGCTTTGCTCAGGTCCAGGAATACTGCACAGACATTATTCTTTTTATCTAATTCGGATTGCCAGTCATTTGTGACCTTGGCTAGTGCAGTGATAATGCTATGCTTGGCCCTGAATCCAGATTGAGCTGGGTTTAGGAGGTTAGCATTGTCAAGATACTCTCTTAACTGATTACTCACTAATTTCTCCAGCATCTTGGATAGCACTAGTAAAATGGAAATGGGCCTGTAATTATTAAGATCCATAGGGTCCCCTGATTCTAGAAAGGGAACCACTTGGGCTGTCTTCCACAGTGTGGAAATAGAGCTAGAGTTTAGGGGTAGGTTAACGAGGTGTGTTAGGGGGACTGCAAGTACATGGCATGCAATCTTTAGAAAGTAGGGGTCCAGAGAGTCTGCCCCTGTGCTTTTTTTGGTATCCAGTTGCCATAATAGATCCTCTACTTGTTTCAACAGTATAGATTTGAAGCTGAAGGCAGAGTCAACTCTCTGATCACCAGTGTAATGGGATCTTAATTGTTCCCTCAGCAGGTTAGCTGGAGAGGTGTCAAAGGCAAGGCCAGCCTTTGTGAAGTGGTTATTGAAGGCATCCAGAATTTCCATTTTGCCAGTGATAGGGCCATAACTGTTGTGTAATTGAGTTGGAAGGGGGGTGTTAGCATCCTGCCTCACCATACCCTTGATGGTGCCCCAAAACCTAGCAGGATTATGGTAGGAGGAGGAGTCGAGTTCGTCCAAGTAGAAGGTAGCCTTTGCATCCCTAACTTTCTTGGTGCATCTATTCCTGGCTTTCCTAAAAATCATCCAGTCATTTGCATTCTTGGTTTTTCTTGCCATTTTCCAGAGTTTGTCTCTCTCCAGCAGTGCAGCTTTCAGGTCAGCTGTAAACCAACGACAGGATTTATTTTTTATTCGGATACTAGAGATTGGGGCATGGGTGTTAAGGGCATTTATTATAATGCTATTTAGCACCTGCTGTGCTTTTTCCACAGAATGGGTAAGATAAAACTCTTGCCAGTGTGGAGAGTAAGCTAGATCATGCAAATATCCTTCAATATTGATGTTTTTCTTGGATCTCCTCATGAGTAATTTTGCAGGGCTTGTTGTTATGCTGGTGGATCTTACCCCTGCGATGGGGTACTGATCACTTATATGGCAGAGAAGCACTCCAGCATATGTGAATAGATGTGGTTTATTCACTAGCATGATATCAAGTAGTGTGCTGTTATTACTATTCCTTGCATTAATTCTTGTTGGTTCATTAATTAGCTGTGTGAACTCATATGTATCACAGAATGATACCAGAGGTGCAGCTGTCTGATTAAGCCAGTTGAAATTCAGGTCACCTAGAATAATTTCTTCTTCAGTGCTGGATTTGAGCAGGTTCCCCAGGTGGGATAAGAGCTTGTGTTCAGCAGAGGGGGGTCTGTAGCAACCAACTAGCTGAAAAGCTGCTGTATTGGGGAGAGAGACTTTTAGGGATAGGCATTCAAACTCCTTGGGCATAGATGTTGCAGCAATACAGGATACAGCTATACCGGATTTTGCATATATGGCTACTCCACCTCCCCTTGTTTGGAGATCAGCTCTGAATAGCTGGTAGTTAGGTAGGTTAACATCCCTGTCTGCAGTGGTGGATTTGAGCCATGTCTCAGATACCATGAGAAAGTCTGGCAAGGTATGGGCAACCCAGGCCTGTATCAGTGTGAGTTTTTCAGCAGACTGCATACATTAATATGCAGGAAACTGAAGCCTTTAATTGAGGTTAGGTCTGATGGAGAGGTGATACATTCAGGGGGTCCAGGGTTGATTTCCACGTTACCAATACAGAGCAATAGAAAGAGCAGGAGTTTCGTGAGGGCTGCCAATGATAGGGAGAGGGGGCTGTCTTTGGTCCTCCTTCTTTTATTCTTTTGCCACTCTTTTGGGAGTGCTCCCTGTGGGTTTAAGAGATTGTGTCGAGACACCAAGTAGCAGTTTGGTGGTTAGGCTTAGGGGGGGATCTGTATATCCAGCAGTGGAGTCTTGGTTGAAATACATGTATGGTGGTATGTGTCTCTTTATGGTGATCACACCACTGCAGTCGATGCAGCAATGGTAGAGCATATGTGAGGGTTTGAGCGTCAGCCAAAGGGGATGGTTCAGAGAGACTGGGTGGTTGGAACACCCTAGTTTGTGTGACATGGACATCTTCTTTGTGGAAAAACAGAAACTAGTTGTCCTGATGTGCCCCATGGCTGACAGTGAAAGGAGTATCAGAAGTAAAGTCCCCATTATGAGAGAGATATTGGTAGTTGGCTATCGGGGGAGTAGTGAAGTTGCTGATTGGTTGGTTCAGCAAGCCGGTGTGACAGTCTGTTGGTTTAGAATAATGTTGAGGGTGGGGAAGAGATTTTGGTGGGAAGATGCCTATAAAGTAACACACAAGAGGGGGAAGGGGGGTGGGCAAAACTTTTTGCGGCTTTCCCGGAGTGCTCCCTCAGTGTCCCTCCCGGTCTCGTGGTTCCCTGAGTCGGCTAAGGTGCCGCCGACCACCCGCTGGCGGAGCAAAGCCCGGGCGCTCAGCTGGGTGCTGTGGGGTAGGGATGGCAGGCTGGAGAGAGACAGAGGAGGGTGCAGCAGTTAAATAAAGGCAGAAACTAGTTGTCCTGATCATCACTGACTAAATCTGCACAACAAAAGACTGTGGGGGGGGGGTGCTGTGGTGCTTCAGTGTCTGGCCCACCTTGCAAATGCAAAGAAGGAGTTGCAATCACAGTAAATAGCAATAGAACTGCAGTTTCCCCTTGCAATTACAATAACAGAAAACAGCACCTTTTAGGTAAATTACACAGTTAAAGGAAGGAAAGTGGCACCTCAGCGCCTGGCCCACTTCAGCTATCAGGATTTAGAAATACAGCAGAATACAATCAAAATCAACAATTTCCCTTTACAGATGCAGCAGAAATAGAAGACAGCTCTTTTTTAGGAATTTTGCAAGAATACAGGGAAGAAAAATCAAGTCCCAGACAGATTTCGGCAAGACAGGCTGTGTCAGTGTAAATCAATGGGGCAGGAGAGCCAATCGGCTGCTGGGCCTAGAGAAGCGCTCGCTTACTGATTGGCTGTGGCTTTCCCAGGTGCTCCCTCACTGTCCCTCCCAGCCTCATGGTTCCCTGAGTCAGCTAAGGTGCCACTGACCGCCCGCTGGCGGAGCGAAGCCCTGGCACTCAGCTGGGTGCTGTGGGGTAGGGATGGCAGGCGATTGGCTGTGGCTTTCCTGAGTGCTCCCTCGCTATCCCTCCCAGCCTCATGGTTCCCTGAGTCGGCTAAGGTGCCACTGACCGCCCGCTGTCGGAGCAAAGCCCCGGCGCTCAGCTGGGTGCTGTGGGGTAGGGATGGCAGGTGATTTGCTTTAACTGGGGCAGTCTCTGTCCTGCTCTTTCTGTGTTTCATTACACTTCCTGAATGCAGTCTTTTTCTCCCTAACCTTCCCAGAACCATAGTGTTTTTTCTTTCATTTTGATTTATGTGCTTCACACAAAGGCTTGTTTCCTCTGTGATGGCTGTTTTGATGTTTCCCCATTGTTGCTCCACCCTACCTTCTTGTCTGTTTGCTAGTGCTTTTCTGAGGCACTCTCCCATTTTGACAAAATCAACCCTCCTGAAGGAATAATTCATGTCTCAGAAATCAGAAAATGCTGCCAGAATCCTAAGATTACTGTCACAGGAATCAGAACAAAGTGCTGCAGTACTCTACGGGCCCTGTTTATAGATCAGCAGAGATAATTTTTTTAATTAATGCATTGAATCCATCTTCACAAGACTAACTGCATGCATATGATGCAGTTGTGTCAGTGGCTCAGCAGGTTGCACACTTGCCTCTGAAGCCAGAAGATCAGAAGACTGTGGAATCCTGCCCTACACCAGGAACTTGGGTTAAAACACAGTACTGACACTGTGGTTCAGCACGAGGGGGCTGTACTCCAGAAGTGCAGTCTTTCAGATAAAACATTAAACTGAGGTCCTGTCTGCTTGTTCTGGTGGTTGCTCAAGTGGATGTCAAAGATCCTATGGAACTTCTTAAAAATAATGGGGCAATTCCCTCTGGTATGCTTTCCAAATTTCTCACAATTAGAAAAAATGCAACCATAAGTTTACTCTGGTTCAATTACAGTTGGTTACCACCAGTACCCCCTCACTAAAAATAGACAGAATTGTCTAGTCCTCCTCTCTCTCAGCAAAAAACATAAATATAGAGGATAATGTATGGTCCTCTATCGGCAACTGGTCTGTTTACCATGGAGAGGGTGCCAGGGTGACCGTGCAAATCTTGAGAGCGAAGCTCAAAAGGTTTACATCACCATGGCAACCTCAAGATGGTTAACAGTAACCGATTGCCGATAGAAGAACCATACATTATTTTATAGTATGGTCCCAAGAAAAGGAGAAATGGCTCCTTACTTTTCGAAACGAAGTCACTCGCCTCGGCTGTTCAGTCCTTCCCTTACTGCTGCGTGCATCCTTCAGTTCCCGAGTGTAAAAAAAGGCACGCACATGAGCATAACGATCCCCGTTGTTAACCTATCGATGTAACATAGCATTGATAGGTTAACAACATTACTATGTCACATCGATGGTATAACAACCTTAGGAAATGATGATTTCCTAAGGTTAAGTGTGTTCTACCATACATTATAAATAAAATAAAAATAGGGATTATGCGATATAGATAAAATAAAAATAGGGATTATGCGACATCCTTTAACCTAAAGGAACTCCTCGATCCTCTTTCTCACTACCTTTCTCTTTTTAACTGTCTCACATTCCCTTTCTTTCTTTCACTCACACTCACTCTCTTTCTCTTTGATTAACTCACTTTCTCTCTCATATCTCTCTCTCCCCCTCTGTTACAATGAAGGTCATGCCAAGAGATTTCTTGATTTGGGGTGGTGGAGGGTACATTAATAAAAATTAACCTAATGGGAACACTGATTTACTCTTTTAAATTTTCCATATGAAACCATGGAGCGCTCCCTTTTTGGGTGCACTTAACCTTGATAATGTCTAAATATTTGATTAATCATTGTTCCTATATGCTACCTAACTATTCTGCACTTTCCTTATGCAGTTGTCCATTGTTGTGCACAGCATTAAATTATGCCTCAGCATGTCCAGTATTTGCCAAAGAACTGCTCTAATTTGAATACTGAAACATTTACATTGAAGTCTCCCATTCACTGTGAAACCTTGTGAACATGTTGCTGTCTTTCCTGCTGTTACACACTCATGCTTTCAAGAACTCAAAAAAAGTAAATAGCAACTAGCAATAATAAACATATTTTTGACTGGCAATACTGTCAGCTTAGGGATTGGGGCTAGTGAAGGATATCTTTGACAAATACTGGCCAATATTAGAGTGATGTGCACCTGAGGGATTTGGCAGAATGCAGTCCTACTATAATGTTTAGGTGACCAACAAATATAAAAGGTGCAGTGCTCATAACACGATATAGTCTCCAGAACCCCTGTCCTATACTGTGGTTAAACTATTACATACAGGAAATAGGAGGTATACAAAATGCAATTTTTTTTTAGTTATTTTTATACAGATGTGGATGTAAATCATCCAAAGGATGGTAAACTTTAAGCCAGGGAAGATATGTGTTTTTTTTTTTTACTTATTTTATTATTTGGACATAACCTTTGAGCAAAATGCTCTTTTTCAAAGGTTTCACATCTTCACAGGAGGATAACACAGAAAGGTAGTTACAGAGTACGGGTGCACAAGTACAGAGACAAAAAATACAAGAACTAACAGCAATTGATCTGTTTACAGTTGTATGTTATCTCAAAGACAGGTACAGCATATTGCAGTTAGTACAGCCCAAGGTACAGTACATGGTGAGTGCTGTGGGTTTAAGAAACAAATTTAGCAGGCAGTAAAGCATCCAGGGGAGGCATTGTTGTTATTTCACATAAAGTTGGGGAGGGACACAACAAAGGCTTTCACACTCTGTATGTTAGGGCAGCCAAGAGGAGGCTTTGTCGTAAATTCTAGTCGAGGGTGAGGGAGGGTAATTTTCTGTGCAGGACTAACCTAGTAGGAACACACTAAAGAGCAATATGAGGAAGGACTGTACACAGAATAAGCTGGGGAAAAACAGGTGCTTTGAGACAATCACATTTGTGCAGGGTCAGTGGCAGGGGGGATCTTAAAACAGAGTGCTGAGTTAAGGACAGTAGATAGAAGGTCATTGATAGGCTGTGGTTATGGAAGGCTCACGTTCAAGGGCTGGCAAGTAGTAGGAGGAAGTAGGAGTTTAAACTCGGGGTTACTGGGCAGCAGTGTAACAAATCGGAGAATGCAGCCCAGGAGCTGACTGACTCCAAACTACTGGGTGATAGTGCTACAGATTACCTACAACTACAAACCTCAACCTTGGCCAGGTGATGTCTTAGTTCTGCCTTGAAGATGGGGAGGCTGTTTATAAGTCAAAGGTGTGCTGGAATCTCATTAAGCCAAGAAAGAGTCCTGTACATGAAGGACCATTGGCCAAGCACTGTTTTTCTGAAGGGGATGGCAAGTGGGCAGCGAGTCTACGCTCCAGTGCGATACCTGGATTTACCTCACCCGAGCAGTTCTTGGAAGGCCAATGGAGCTTTACCTAGGAGAGATTCAATGCCAATCAGGCACATTTGGACTTTGATTCTGCTGGCAAGACTGAGCCAGTTAGTGCACTCATAGAGGGAGCAGGTGTGTAGGAGATTATCAGCACCTAGAGCCACCCTGCAGCCCTTGTTGAGGGCCGTGTTTACTCCTTTTAGTGCAGTGTCAGATGCTGACCCATAGACCATGAGTTCATAGTCCATAACAGACAAGAAGGAAGAGGAGACTGTCAACCTGAGTGCCTCCGGAGTTAGGTACTGTCTGTGCCTGTAGAGAACTCCAAGTTTAGTGATCACTGTTTTGACAACCTGATCGATGTGCTGCATGTAAGAGAGGGTGTCATCAATGATCACACGCAAGTATTTAAGAGAGTTGATCTGCTCTAGTGGAGCAGCCCATTGGTAACTGAACATGAGGATTCTGATCATCCTGACAATGATAACACACATTGTAACATTTCTTCCACTGCGGTTCAGGGCACACATTTGCCATGCAATGATTCACAGTGTGGAGAAAAAATATCTGGTGATGGTGGTGTTGATGATGAATCTGATAATGCTGATGTTGCTGTGGTTGTAATATGCAGTCAATGTGCCAGCATCCAGGCAGAAAATGTGGATATGGATGATGATTTTGATGAATATGATGATGATGTCAGTGACCCCTTTTGGGAACCGGAGAAAATAAATTCAAGGTGGCTGTGTCTGGGTCTGTTTACATTATCCCCCTCAAAAAAAGTTGTGATTTACCAGTTTCAGTTGATGATGACCCAGTAATAATGATAGGTAGTTGTTGTGGTCAGTTGCAGACCAAGTGTGTTCGGCCTAAAAAATCATGTAACACCCCCCCATTTCAGAACTTAGAAAACAGAGTCCATTAAGCAGCGTCAGGGACATGGTAAAAGTAGGGGATCACAAAAATTCCTTGTTTGGGATTTTTGTGTGCAAGTTGCAAATGATGAGTCAGTTGCAATCTGCCAGCTTTTCCATGCGTGTGTGAGGCGAGGTAAAAAGGGGAGCCATCTGGGCACAGGGGGACAGCATACACATCTTTAAGAACAGGCACATGGCACTGTGGACCCAGCTCAAGATGGCAGCTAATACCAGAGGGGGGAGTTCACCCTTATCATCAACCATAATGGACATGTTATCCCCTTCCATAACTGTAAGATCATGTAGGAAATTAAATGCATGCAGTAGTGATGAAATAACAGCAGAGGATTACTACAGGCATCATAATGATTTTGGAATCTTGTCCACTGGTGGTGAGAGTAGCATTTTTGGTGGTGGTGGTGGTGAATGCAGCACATCTAGTGAAAGTGGTACATCAACCCCGGTTAGCAAATCTGGGAAAATAACTTCATTTGTGGATTTTTCATCACCTGTGCAACCATATTCATTACACGTCCACACTCCACCCCCTGCTAATTGCAGTCTAGCTGAACCATTTGTCCTCACACCCCATGTAAAACATTTAAGTCAGCTCACATTACAGAGTGTTTTTGTGCACAAGCTGAAGTACCCACCCAATCATACAGTGTCACGTGAACTTAATGCTGCTGTAGCTGAAATGCTAGCAGGTGATCTTTTGCCCTTCTCCTTCATGGAGAATTTTTGGTTCTGATGGTTTGCAGCACATGTCTGTCCAAAATGGAAAGTCCCATCCAGGACATACTTTTCCACCCGTGCTGTTCCTGAGTTGTACCATACTGTGTCCAACTCTGTAAGACATGCCCTTCAACATTCCTCCTCTCCATTCATCCATTTAAGTATGGATATGTGGACAAGTGGCAAAACAGCGGGGAGTTCATATTTGTGTATAACTGCACATTGGGGGCAGGTGCCAGGTGTTGTTTGTGCTGTTGGTAGTGTGAATAATCAGTGTAGTAAGGTGGAGTGTTGTGGTTGCAATCTTCCAGGAATTTGACAGCATGCAATGATTGCTATGCACAATGAGACCTGTTCACAGACTTGTTTGTTTATTTGTTTATTTGGAAACAATCAGAATTACAACCCTTTGAGTCACAGACTCTTTTGCAAAGGCTCCACGTCAGTTACAAGGGTGGAGGGTAGACAAATACAGTAGAGAACATACATGTAACAGGCAGAATATACATAAAAAAAAAAATCAAAGGAGCAGTCCAGTCAAACTTAGTGACTGTTGAGGAAGTTAGGCAGCAATCTTGGGATACAGGCGGGGATTATTGGTGAGATCATTGGGGCCTTGTGTGGCCCTGAGTCGAGAGTGGGGGGCAGATTAACCGGGTGAGCAGAGTTAGCTGCAGCCACATATGGCTCTCTCAAGGAGGTGAGCTTTGAGGCCTGTTTTAAGTTGAAAGATGCTGTGGGTCTGTGAGGAGAGGCGTGGTAACGCATTGAGCCAGAGAGGGCCCGTATCTGAAGGATCTTTGTCCAAGGAAGTTCTACATTGAGGTACAAGGAAGGGGGAGCTTGCGGCAAATCTTGTATTGCACGTGTGGGGTGCAGAACTGATTAGGGGGAAAAGTCCGACGGGGGCTAGGTGAAGGTGTATTTTTTTTGCAAGGATGCAGGTGTGGAACTGTAATCGTTGTTGGAAGTTTAACCAACCAGATAACGCATAGAGATCACAGGTGTGGGTTAGCCGACCACAACCAGTGACTAGGCAGCAGGCTTTGTTCAGGAGAATGTTTATCCTGTTCAGGGAGGTGGGTTCAGCAGAGCCGTATATAGTGATCCCGTAGTCCACCAGGGAGAGGATGGAGGAGGTGACTGCTAGCCGCATTGCCTGCGGGGGTAGGCAGTGCTTAAGCCGATACAGGATGCCTACCCTTGAGCTGATAGAGGTGGAGAGAATTTGGGTGCCTCTGTGAGAGGGAGGTGTCTAGGGTGACACCTAGGTATTTGAAATTGGATACTTGTTCGAGAGGGGCACCTTGAGCGTTCTTGATGAGGAGAGCAGACTGACTATGAGGATTTTGGGTGGGCAAAATCATGGATTTAGTTTTATTGTAGTTGATGATTAGGCGGTGTTCAGAGAACCAGGTCTCAAGTTCCTGGAAGTGCCTTTGAAGGGCCTGCTGGAGGGCGGTAGGGTGGGGTGTTTCCAGAACAGAACCGCATCATCAGCATAGAGGAGCAGCTGACCACTGCAAGCCTTGGGGAGGGAGTTTAGAAGAGGGTGAACAGCAGTGGCCTAGGATTGACCCCTGAGGGACCCCTGAGGCAACTGTTTTAGGGGTGGAGAGGGTGGAGCATATCCTGACTTGTTATGAGCGGCCTGTGAGGTAATCCTGGAACCAGGACAAGGTCTCGGGACCACATTTAGTTTAGGGAGGACTTGAAGCAGGAGCTCGTGACTGACCGTGTCGAAGGCCTTAGTTAGGTCCATATATGGCCCCGCAATTGAGCCATGGTCGAGGGCTTCATGTAGGAATGAGGTGAGCTCTGTGAGAGCGGTGATGGTACTATGACCTGAGCGGAAACCATGCTGCTCCTGGCTAAGGAGCTTATGCTTGATAGGTGTTCGGTTAACTGGTCAGAGACTATTCTTTCAAGGGCTTTGGAGAGAGGTGGAAGTATTGAGATGGGTCTGTAGTTGCTGGTGTTGGTGGGGTCTCCACCCTTCAGGATGGGCGTGATTATAGCTCTTCCAGGTAGAGGGAACTGGCCTAGGCAGAGCGAGAGGTTAAGAATTTTAGTGAGGTGTGGTAGAGTGGCAACAAGGGAGAGCCTCAGGAGTTTAAGATCAAGGGAGTCATTGCTGTAGCGTGTATGGAGAGATGGCCCTGGAAATATAAGCGTTTAGCCTCGTGGAGGGTGATGACTCGGAGCCGGAAGGGGGGTATTGGTAGGGCTCATGTTGGGGAGTTAGGAGGGGGATGTGGGATAGATCCGAGAAGGCCGAGTTAAGGGCTTCGGCGATAGTGGTATGATCTTGGGTGACCTCGCCATTAATAGTGAGTTGCGTGGGGATGGGGGAGCGGGGTTTGCCACTAAGTTCCTTTATGTTATCCCAAAATTTTTTCCCATCACCCCAGGTAGAGGTTAGGGTGTGTTGGTAGTGTTGGTAGACTGGTGAAAGCATGCTGGACTTGGTACTGACTGAAACTGACAAGTGGCTGAAACACCTGTCCCTGAGAGCTGGGTTTATAGCAAGTGACAATGGGTCAAATGTGGTTAAATGCATCACAAATGGTGGCTTTGTTTGGGTTCCATGCATGACCCATTGTTTAAATCTTGTGGTGTAGGAGTTTCTTCTGCACCCTGATATAAACAAAATGCTGACAGTTGCACATCATATCTGTTCTCACTTTTCACGCTCTGCAAAGTTCCGTGACCAACTTCGGCATTTGCAGATCTGAAACTGCCTCCTGCAGCACTGCTTGAAGCTGGAAGTTGTCACCTGGTGGAACTAAACTTTTTACATAGAAGAGAGGTTGTATGAACAATACAAAGTCATCTCAGAATATCTTTTTCATGTACACTAGCAGTGAGTTTTGGGGCCTCCGTGTCTATGAAGACTCAACAGTGGTACCTCATGGACTCTGTAATAACAATTTTGAGGCCTTTTGAACATGCCACACAGGCAGTGAGTGCTGAGTCTACCTCCATTAGCCAATCAGTTCCACTGCTGCAGGAGCTGAGGCAGACATTGGTGAATGTATACCATAGCCTTGATGTTGCTGGAGACAGTGCTAGCAGTGTGTTACTGAAACACTTGCTGACAGTATTCAACCAGAATCATAATCTTGAGCATTCAGTGTAGTGACAACTTTGCAATAGCAACAATGCTGGACCCACAATACAAATGTGGAATTGCCTCAGTACTGAAGGGTGGGCCTGAACAGGTAAAAAATATCAGTGGGCAACTGGTGCACTTGGTTTCATAGGGCACAGAAATCATGTGCCAAGGTCAGCAAACCTCAGCAGCATAATCGGGCTGAAGGTGAAACTGGAGGAGTAGAATCAAGCATATCTTGTAAGGGGACTGCAATTCCAGGAGGTATGTCATCCAAAGCAGTTGGCGTTAACCCACTTTGGGAGGCTTTATCCCAAGTGTCGATTCGTGACATAAATTATTCCGGAGAACAGGATGATGCATCAACCACTGGACTGAGTGCAGCACAGTGAATGGTTGAGTCATGTTTGTCTGAAAACAGGCATCTGTCAATAACTGATGATCCTATTTTATACTGGAGTGGAAAGGCCAATGAATGGCCAGAGCTGACCGCAGTGGCACCAAAGTACCTGACATGCCCACCCTCCAGTGTAAGTGTCGAGAGGGTATTCAGCTCGGCAGGTGCAGCAGTTCAGGATCATCATACAAACCTCTCTCCTGCAAATGTCAGTTTGTTGACATTCATAAAAATGAATGAGGGGCACATACCAGCTCAGACTGCAACCTCAGTATACATACCCTGGCCTAGTCATGGTTTTGCTGATGTAGACATGGATCATCCTGGTGGCACTGGCAGTGGCAGCATGAAACCGCCTACCACTGGTGTAGATGATGACACAATGGAGAAAGAATTTCCCAGTGGTCAGAATATAGACATAGATAACTGTGAGGGAAGCTTTGTTTATGAAGATGATGATGATTTTTATGTTGGCAGGTTTTAACTTAAGTGGTTAAAAGGCTATCGTATTTGTTGTATGATACATGTTTTCTTTTTCATAAACTTAAATCAGTGTCCCATGCAGAGTGACTCAGATTCCATATGTCACGTCACATTTGTAACACAGAGCATAATATATCCTGACCCCTGTACCACCACCATAAGGCTGCTGTTAGCCACTGCCACAATTGTAGGGAATGGCCAGAGGAGGGCAACTAAAATGGTGCAGGGTCTGCACCAGAAGACATATGAAGAGTGACTTAAGGAGCTTAATATGTATAGCCTCGAGGAAAGGAGGGAGAGGGGGGGACTTGATAGAAACTTTCAAGTACCTCAAGGGAATCAACAAAGTCCGAGAGGGTAGCATCTTTCAAAAAAAGAGGTGTGCAAAAACAAGGGGGCACAATTTGAAAATAGAGGGGGCTCAGAGGTAATTTAAGGAAGTATTTTTTCACAGAGAGGATTGTGGATGCATGGAACGGCCTTCCGGAGGAGGTCGTGGAGTCAAAAACAGTGGTGGAATTCAAGCATGCATGGGACAGTTATAAGGCAATTCTAGGGGGTGGGGGTAGAAAGAAGTAGGCTGCGGGTTAACTAGGATCTGCAGCTTATCCAGTAGGCAGGGGAAATGGGCAGACTGGGTGGGCCAAGCGGTCCTTATCTGCTGTCAAATTCTATGTTTCTATGAATGTCACCGTGTGCCACTCTGGACCACCACCATAAGATCGCTGTTAGCCATTGCCACCAGGGGGAATGACTCTGTGTGCCCCCCTGGACCACCACCATAAGACTGCTGTTAGCCTCTGCCACCAGGGGGAATGACTCTGTGTGCCTCCTTGGACCACCACTATAAGACCGCTGTTAACCCCTGCCACCAGGGGGAATGACTTTGTGTGCCCCTCTACCACCACCACCATAAGACTGCTGCTAACCACTGCAACCATCACCAGATGCAGGAATATGTGAAAACAATTGTCATCATGTGCCTAAGCTATGACCACCACCACCACCACCACCATTCTGACGATGTTTTCCATTTCATGTCTTGACCAAAGCAGAGGGAGTCAAACAGGAGACCACATCCAACAGCAACATGCACAAGGCTTCTTACTATGAATACCATAAAGTGAGTATGTGTAGTAATGTTTTTTATGCTATTCAACTTCCTTTAGCTGTGTGTTTTGTTTCCTGTTGCTTTTCCGGGCTACAATGGCCAAACAAATACAGTCAACTTGACTGTTACTGTAGTTATTTGCACTTATATTCCTGTTTTGTTACTATATATAGATTCCTGCAAATGTACTGTCAGTGCTCAACATTTTGTATAAGTGTGCTATGTCTGACTTCTACTTGTTCCTATGATGTTTTCTTGTATCTACTATTGTCTACATACCCTTTGTTGTAATCTCCTGGGTCGTACCTGAAAAAAAGGCAGCTATGCTGTCTCGTGTACCTAGTCGGTTAAGAAAAACTAAATAAATAAACTTATTTTTTTTTTTTTACAGGTTAACAAATGACTCTCCTTTGTTGAAGGTCTGTATCAATGGTGCAACATTACTGTGTACAGCAACCTATGGGATATCCATGTCCATACTGGTAAGTATATCAATTTTATTTAATCTGTTCCTTTTTTTTTTTCATAAGAGTGCAAAACATCTGACTGATGATTCATAAAGTAGGTGACATGTATGTCACTAAATATTTGCCCAACACATCATGCACTGTATTCCAAATTTGAAGCTAGCAATGCCAGTGTTGAAAAAAGTTTGACCCAGGTCGTGTGACTTGACAAGATGTGGTGTTAAAATGTAACCTGAGTTAAGACACAGGGACACTGACACAGTGTATTTCTTACAGCCTGGTACTAAATTTAATTGTAATCTGATGATTTGGTGTTCTTGTGGCTTCACAGCTTGCTATCTGTGTTAATCCATATACCCACGGTGGAACAGCCGTGGCTTAAACATAATGTGTTACTGCTGCAATCATATTGTAATAAGTCCTTCATTTCTTTCTTAGGAAACTTCCAGATGCTTTGTTGTGTCATAGTTGCCTTATCCAAAGAACTTCAACATCATACCCCCCCTGGGCTGGCTGGCAGACATGCAGTAGAAGTCGTATGAATTGATGATGACCATGACCATCACTGCTGGACTGGAGAAGGATGCTGATAAAATCTGTGAAGAAGTAACCAAACAATAAACCATTAATGAGACCTACTTGCAAATATAATAACTCCCCCCCCAAAAAAAAAATTACCTACCTTCACTGGCTTGAGAGTATTCCATTTTTCAATTCCAACGCAACAATTTTTTGAGCATGGGAATGTGCACACCAACAGTATGTGACCTGTGAAAGAAAACAATACAATGAGTACATGTATATTTATGTCACTCCCCCCCCCCCAAGAAAATACATATATGTATATATCAACTCACCAAGGCTACTATTGGTGTACACACAAAGGGAACCCTTCCTGTTGAGGTCATCACAGCACACTTTGGGCAACCAACAGTTCTCTCAATGTCATCACTGTGATGGACCCAGTACACCGAATGGTAGTCTTTTTGATGAGACTTTAAACCAAGGTCCCATCTGCCTGGATTGGTGGTAGTTCAGGTGTGTGCTAAAGATCCCATTGCATATATTGAAAAAGAGTAGGGGAGTTTTTATTGAAATAATAAACATAGAGTACAACACATTACCATGAATTACACGAGAAATGTGTATCACTTTAACAAAGAAGGAAAAAAACATTATTCATTTCAAATCCTTTCTGATACACACAAAATTACTTAAATTTTATAAAATGAGTGAAACCCATCCACCATTTCTTAATTTTCTTTGAGTTAAATAACTGTGAGTCTTGTAAATGTATTTTTGATAATTCATTGGATACTAAGCTACTAAAGCAGTCATAAGTCATTTTTCTTTTGATAAAGCACCCATTGGCATCTTGCCTGCCATAAATAATACCTCACACAACTAAATAATAAAGATAATGTGATGTTATGATATTGTGCAAAACTAGGGGGATAAATCCCTAACACTAACATTTCATAAATAATAATTGAAAACCATTTAAAGTTCCATAATCTTGCAAAATATACCCATAGACCTTTTGCATAGGAGCACTGTAAGAAAAAATGCTCCATTGATTCTTCTGTATTTATACATTCTAAGTAAGGACAATTTCTTTCTTCTTTAGCTTTGTACTTTGCATTCCCCCATACATTAAGGCATCCGTACATTATGAGCCATTGTGTTTCCCACTAGCAAGGAGGTAATCTGGCATTATTAAGTTGTGCCATCACCATGGGGTTTTGAGCTGTCAGACAGTTCTTAAAACAAGGAACTTGTGGATGAATTTTCTCCTAAGTAGCTTATACATGGTCTGTGTATTATTATTTTGTATCATGACTTTGGAGACTTGCCATCTATATAATTGTTGCACTGCATGTTTAAAATATAAAGGAATATGTATATAAGGGTTCAATTTTGGGGCAATAATGTGCCAAACTTTAAAGTATCTACCTAGGGCTCTGTCCACCCACCCCTGTTCAATGCTCCTGACTTCAGCCAATCTGCATTTTATGGTATTTATAAAAAATAGTGTGTATGAAAATACGATTGGGTCTATCATTCTAAGACCCCCAGATTTTTTATCCAAATAAGTAAAAAGTCTTTTAACTGGATTCAGGCAGTTCCCCCATAACATTTGAAAAAACACACTATACATTTTGGTCTCCAGCTGAGGTGGTAGGGGAAATATCATAGCAATATACTGTAAGCAGGGCATAATAAATTGTTTTATGATATGTATACACTTAAGCTTAGAGAATTTCCATGCTTCCATCTGTTTACTTTCTTTTCCACTTTCTCTATCACCATTTCCCAATTCTCAACTGGAAGATTTTGAGGTCCAAAAAGAATTCCTAAGATTTTCAGTGGAATTCGTGAAATTAAAATATTACTCTGCACAACCTCTGCTGGTCCAATTGCCCCTATAAATAAGCTTGTAGTCTTCTGGAGATTTAGTTTGGCATTTGAGACTGCTGAAAACAGTTTAAAAGCATCCAGAAATTCATGAAATTGCACTTGGTCTGAACAATGTAAGTTTAAATCATCAGCATAAGCTTGCAAGTGAAGCTGATGATTAGGTGTATCCCCAATGATACCAGTCCACCTCGGTGAATTTACTAAAAAGTGCAAAAGGGGATCTAGAGAAAAAATATATAAAAGGGGGCTCAGGGGGCAACCCTACTGGACCTCAGATTTTAACTGGAAGCTCTTAGCTGAACAACCTTTTAAAAAGGGATAAACAGCATTAGACTGATAGAGTAATTTAATAAGAGTAATCATTTGTATAGGGATCCCATAGCTTTCTAAAACTAAAAACATAAGGTAGGTGAACCCTATCAAAGGCTTTCTCAAAATCCTCCATGATGATGCAGCCAGTTTTGCCAGCCATTGATAATTGTTCAATATCGTCTCTTATAATCATCAGTGTGGATTGAATTCTTCTATCAGGTACCCCACAGAATTGGTATGGAGATATAACTAGCTTGGCATACTGTTTTAATCTATTATTTAAGAGATTGGAAAACATTTTATCAATCAGAATTTAAAAGAGTGATAAGCCTCCAATTCTTTATATTGTTTCTATTGCCTGATTTGAACAAGTGTATTAATAATCCATCAGTAAAGGAGGGAGGCATTAAGTTAGTATCCATAAAAAATTGAAATAAGATGTTCAGACATTCACTAAATTCTTTCTGAGAGCATTTATAAAGTTGATTAGAAAGCCCATCTATCCCTGGTGAAATATTAGGCTTCAGTCTTTGAATAACCTCATTTAATTCTGAACTATTGATAGGCCCACACAATTTTAAAGCCTCCAGTGGCACAGAGGGTAGACTAATGGAGTTCAGGTAGTTAGTTATTGATTCCTTTAAAATGGGAGAGCCAGGTTCTAATGACTGATAATGTTTTCTAATTATATCCCTTATTTGATCTACAGTTTTGGCTCTAGAGCCATCTGAACTTGTCAGAAAGTCTATAGTTGAAGATTCCTTTCAGTTTTTACAAGCCTCAAATGGGTCACCTATGGGGTTTTTCTTTATGCCATAAGCAAGAATAGCTTGCAGTGTTTTTGCACTACTATATTGATATTGTTTAATTTTGGTTTTAAGAACACTGATTTGTTCAGAATAATCCTGTCTAGAAGAGTATGAAATCATAATAAGCCTCTGTAGCTGCTGTCAAAATGAAAGAAAAAGCCACTATGGTTCTCAAAAGAGGTGGCTGTGAAAGTCAGGAAGAAAAAGATAGCATTCTGGAAGTATAAGGAAACACAGAAAGAGCAGGACAGAGAGCTGTACCAGTTAAGGCAGAAGGAAGCAGGGAGGGAAGTCAGAATAGCAAAGGCCCAAACTGAGGAAAAGATAGCCAACTCAGTTAAGAAGGGGGATAAAACCTTTTATAGGTACATCAGCGAGCGTTGAAAGACAAAGGGAGGATAGTGAGGCTGAATAGAATGAACAGAGGGTGGGCAGAGGGGAACAGTGAAAAAGTAGGGATGCTGAATGAATATTTCTGCTCAGTATTCACAAAAGATGAGGGGGAAGTGCTAATCCAATTAACAGAAGCACTCTTGATTGGGGGGTCAATCCCAGTCCTTTCACAGAAGAAAGGGTTCTGCAAAAACTCCTAAAACTGAAGGTGAACAAAGCAATGGGGCCTGATGGAATTCATCTCTGAATTCTAAAAGAATTAAGGGGAGAACTAGTGAAACCACTGGCAACTCTTTCTAATAAATCATGGGAGGATGGTGTGGTACCCGAGGACTGGAGGAAGACGGATGTGATTCCCCTTCACAAAAGTGGGACCAAGACAGAGGCAGGAAACTACAGACCTGTCAGTCTGACCTCTGTGGTAGGGAAAGTGATGGAGTCACTTCTGAAGGAAAGAATAGTTGCGTACCTAGAGGCCAGTGGGACACAGGACTCCAGGCAGCATGGGTTCACAGCAGAAAGGTCATGTCAGATGAATCTAATAGATTTCTTTGACTGGATGACCAAAGTAGTAGACCAGTGAGGGGCTGTGGACATGGCCTACCTAGACTTTAGCAAGGCCTTTGACACAGTCCCACACAAAAAATATTAATAGTCAAATTAACCAGCCTGGGAGTGGGACCCAGGGTGGTAGCCTGGGTAAAACATTGGCTGGACAACAGGACACAGAAGGTAATTGTAAATGGAGTCCACTCTGAAGAAAGAGGGGTTACTAGTGGGGTACCACAGGGTTCAGTCCTTTTTAATGTCTTCATAAGTAACATTGCAGAGGGACTGAAAGGAAAAGTATGCCTCTTTGCAGATGATCCAAAGATCTGCTACAGGGTTGATACACAAGGAGGCGTAGAAAGGATGAGAAGAGACTTGGCAAGGTTGGAGGAATGATCAGAAGCATGGCAGCTAGGATTCAATGCAAAGAAGTGCAAAATAATGCACCTGGGAAACAAGAACCCAGGGGAAGAATACACAATGGGGTGAGGTAGTAACAACAACAAAAAAGGAAAGGGACCTGAGGGTAATCATATCAGATGACCTTAGGGTTAGCAAGCAATGTGAGAAGGCAGTAGGGAGGGCTGGGGGTATACTGGAATGCATAGGGAGAGGCATCAGCAGCTGGAAACAGGAAGTTGTTATCCCTCTGTACAGACAGTTGGTGAGACCCCATCTGGAGTACTGCATCCAGTTCTGGAGACCCCATCTCCACAAGGACATAGACAGGATAGAGGCAGTCTAGAGGAGGGCAACTAAAATGGTGCAGGGTCTGCAAGGGAAGCCATATGAGGAGAGACTTAAGGAGCTTAATATGTATACCTTTGAGGAAAGAAGGGAGAGGGAGACATGATAGAAACTTTTAAGTACCTCAGTGGAATCAATAAAGTCCAAGAGGGTAGCATCTTTCAGAAAAAGAGACATGCAAAAACAAGGGGACACAACTTAAAGATAGGGGGGGGCAGTTTAGGGGCAATGTGAGGAAGAATTATTTCACAGAGAGGGTAGTGGATACATCAAACAGCCTTCCTGAGGAGGTTGTGGGGTCTAAAACTGTGGGGGAATTCAAGAATGCATAGGACAGACATAAGGCAATTCTTGTGGGGGTAGGAAGAAATAGGCTATTGGTTAACTAGGATCTGCAGCCTATCTTATAGGTAGGGAAAGGGGCAGACTAGATGGGCCAAGCGGTCCTCATCTGCCGTCAAAGTCTATGTTTCTCTGCTTCTGCCTCAGGGATAAGTGATTTAAGAAATTTTGATCTTTTGATTCTCTTCCATGTTTTTTGAACCTTTTACGAAGATCCGATTTAGTCTCCTCCCACCGTGCCCCTATATCCGAGTATAAAAAAGCCACTGATAAACGAGCATGTAGTATGAATTTTATGCTGGTTATTACCTGGGGGGAATTTAAAATTGAGGTGTTCAGTTTCCACCGTACCTGTCTACTGAAGGTCTGGCCTACAGATTGAAAGGAACACAGCAGAAATAAGTGATCTGATAATTCTATAGGGCACAATTGAAAGGACTTAATCTGTACTGATGGGGAAACAAGCATGTAATCTATCAAAGATTGTATTTTCCCTTTCACAAAGGAAAACCTGGGACCATGAGAAAGGTAGGAAATGCAATTAAGTAAACCAGCTGTCTTAATTATGGATTCTAATGCATGTGTATCACAATAGATTTTCTTATTCTGCTGAGGATTTTTGATTAGGCTACAATTAAAATCCCCACCCCAGAGTATCCCAACAGAAGTTACCAAGTATGGTTGTACTGCTTTCATAAAGGATACTCTATCTGCTTTAGTCTGAGGATTATAGATATTAATAAATCTATAACTAATGTTTTGCCATTTCCCAACTAATATCAAAACCCTGCCAGGTATGAGATCTATTAAGTTGTGAAGTGAAAAATCAAAAGAGTTAAATAAAATGCCTATCCTGTCCATGCTGTCTATTCCAAAAGACCAATAGGAAGGACCCCAGGGCCTTCTTAAAAGTTAACAATTGCTTTATAGAGTACATCCAGGTTTCCTGTAAAAAAACTTACTGACATATTGTTATCATGAATATATTGAGAAAGAGCTTGTCTTTTAGTGGTGTTCTGTATGCTATGAGCATTTAATGATCCCCATGATTTCAGCATTGAGAAGCCCTTTGAATACTGACATCACTTATTTTTCCCTTTTTTCTTTTTTTTCTCTTTATAATTGTCCACAGGCTGGGAGATAGTGGACAGAGAAGACTTTTGAGAGTCTGAATCCCCAAGCTTCATCTCTGTCTCACCCCATGGGGTGAACAAGGTTGTGTGAATTATTGGATTCTATAGAAATGGAAGGGGGGGGGTTTGGCGGCAAGTTCCTGGAAGATCTTCTACGGGCAATGGGGATAAAGGGGCAGTAACGTTTAAATCTTTCTTAGGAGCTACTGGATCTTCATAACAAACTGGCATCAACTCTAGATTCGCAGAAGCATCTGTAAAAGACTTAACTTCCTCTTGGGGATTTGGATCTTGGACTTGAACCTCTACTGGAGGACCTGGGTCCTGAAGCCTAGTAGGGATCAAAGCCTGAGGAAAATGCATTCCTGCCATGGGGGAAGGGGGGACACAGCCTCCTGAGCTTGCTGAATCAACAAATCAGGACTGATACAGATTGTTTTGTTTTTTGCTGCCCTAGGACATTCCCTAAAAACGTGGCCATATTCATCACATAAATCAAATTTGGTATGATTTGCGCATTGCATGGTAACACGACCAATTTCCCCACAATTGTCACGCCGGGGTTGATCACATACACTGGAAAGGTGAGTCCTTGAGCCACATTTATAGCATGCTTTAGGCTGACCCCCATAAAAACAGACCTCTCTGTCCCTACACAACAAAAAGGAGTTAGGTATATGTTCAGTTCCAGATTCAGATTGCTTTAGTTTAACTTTATATTTCCAACCCCCCATCCCAGAACTGTTCGGAATCTAGGATAAGTTCTGGAGAACTTAGAACTTCACATTTCTGTGATAACCAGAAAGTAATATCTTCCACATGGACCCCCTCATTCTGAAACATTACAGTCACAAACTTCATCAAAGGTTTAATGAGGGGCATAACCAGGAAGGGGGTCCATGTGGGAGAAAACTTTACCTGCCCATATCTTTCCCAAAATAGGGCTAATGCATATGATGTCCTAAAACTAACATCGAAATTGTCTTCTCCAGATATATTTGTAAAAGCAAAGACATCTTTAGGTGAAAAGCGAAGAGAGTCTTTTAATAGATTTTTCCCAACATAATATCTGGCCGGCCTATTCTCCAAACCCCCTTTGTAACGAATATGCACTGCATTCCTCCTAGGAGCCGCCTCCCTTTTTGCATTGGAAAACAGTTCAGACATCAAAGGGTTTTGTTTAGGAGGGTCAGAGTCATCTGAGTGTGGTAATGTAACCTGAGGTTGTAGATCAGAATCTCCATTGAGAGCAGTCTCCTATGAAGCCTGTGGTCCTAAAGGCAGAGTAGAGGCATGAGGCCTAGGATCACAAAGCTTGTCCCCCTTTGACAAGGCCTCTGTACCCTCATTAACATTTAAGCCAGGTTTCCAAATAGGGGAATTCTGTGAAAAGTTTAAGTCTGCATCCCATACTAGATCAGGTAACAATATACCTGAGGGAGTCTCTTCCAACCCACCCCTGCTAGGGCTTTTCCTGGTGACCAGGGCTCTCCGAGTAGATTGGAAACATTATCCCCTGATCCTGGCATTTGTACAGAGGGATTTAATTGTGCAAGATCAGTACCAGTCTTACCCCACTGATTAGCTGGAACTTTAGAAAAGGTAAATTCAGTAATGACAGCTTGAGACTCCGTTTTGGACTGATATACAATTGTGCGAGAAAGAACAGCCTTTTCGCAAGCCAGTTGTTCGAACACAAAACCCACTGATTTACTCAGTGGTACATTTGGAGACAAGATAAAGTCAGCAGGCTTAGAAGATTCAGCAACCCCTTGTTGCGCTAACACGCCAACTGATTTGGAAGAAACACTTCCCTTGTCTTGCAAGCTATCAGGCTTTTGGCACTCGTTAGCGCTAACGAAACTACTGCCAGCCTGTATGATGACATTGTCAATTTCAGTAGCATTCAATTTGACAGTTAAAGAGTGCACTGACTCACCACTCCCCTCGGGGCCATTTGAAGTCTTCTCATCAGCTGCCGTGCTAACAGGATTAACTGTACTAATGACAGGGAGTGCCTACGTAGTCTCCAACTTCTCAGCCGGCTTAGTGGCTCCCGGTTGTAGAAACACTCGCTTTACATTCGAACCTCCAGGTTCTGTACATGCTCCAAGCACTCCCAAATTAAACTCTCTGGTAGATACTTCAGTAGCTTTCTCCATTTCCTCCATGGAAATAGGAGCTTCATGGAACTCATCTTCTGAATCGGCTTCAGCAAAACACAGTTGATTAGCCTCCATTTTGATTACAGTAAGAGACAAGGCAAGAGCTCCCACTGTGCAGATGTCTTCACCCTCCAGCATCCCGCTCTGACTGGCCATCATACAGACAGCCTGTCCCCCTACTGACAAGAGTAGGGGAATTTCCCGGGTGTCCTGGCCAAATTTCTCCCATTCACTAAAAATACCACCAACAGCTTAATCTGGTTCAATTTCAGTTGCTTACCATCTGTATCCCCCCTACCCCCCCCCCGTCACCCCTGAAAAATGGACTTCTAGGCCCAGTGGGCTTACTGGGTCAACACATTTCAATAAATAAATGTTATCCCTCCTTCATATGGTTTGGCATGACACTGGGCATCATCACATTCCCCGTCATCATCAAAGTAAGGTCAATACGCAGCAGCATGTAATTGCAACAGCAGTAGCATTTCTTGTAATGCTCCCATTTCACTTCGTCAGCACTGGGGAATTTTCTGGACACAAAACAGTTGCATATTGGAGATGCACAAAAATTCTGGTGACTGTGTGTGAACACATAATGTCATAAATTATAAATTAATGTCTATTTCAAAAAAATAAATATTTTTCGAGCCTTATTAATATTTACTTTCTGTCGTGAAGTGTTTGTCCAAAAGCAGGACTGAGCAGTGCAAATACATTGCATTTAACTGCATGTGTGCAGTAAGTCTTCTTTCCTGTGTGTGCAGACCTGACACTGTCTAGCTTCATGCAAACATATATGGTGTGACTTGTTGCAGTATGTAAAGAATAAAGATAAGAATATATAACGTGTATTTTATTGGTACCATCATCAGCAGCAGCAGAATAAGTGATATGATATTTTTTCAGAGGTCTGGGGCCACTGTGCATCTCAGTCACTCACAGTGTGCCCATGACTTTGCCGAGATATTAGCAGAGAAAAAATAATGCTTTTCAACAAACCATACCCAACAGACAAATATTGCTCAGGCACCCAAACTATGTTATGGTGTACAGACATTTTAAAGTTGGAATATATAACAGGTCCTGCAATCCACTGCCACCACACTGTGCAACCACTGGTGCCGTGTCATGTTATGGTGTACATCAACTTGCTAAAAAACTGACACTGCCACTCTAAACTAGAAATACATCACTTATTCCAGAACAAAAAATGAAAAGGAAAACTGTGGTAGCACAAAGTGTTGGCATTTGGCAGTGAGTGAACGGGTCCTTATATTTTTTATGACTTTATAGTGTCTGTATACCATCCATCAAATATTTTGGGTGCCTCACCATCACCAGTATTTCATATCTGTTGAGTACGGTTTGTTAAAAAGCGGGATTTTGGCTTGCTGTATGATCTCCTAAAAGTCATGTGTGCACTGTGTGAGTGTGACTAAGGTGCACTCTGGCCAGAGACCTCTGAAAAAATATCATATCAGTTAGTCCACTTATAATGATGGTACCAATAAAATATACATTATATATTCTTATCTTTATTCTTTACATACCGCAGCAAGTCACATCATATATATGTTTGCACAAAGCTGGACAGTGTCTGGTCTGCACACAAAGGAAAGAATATTGACTGCACAGTGCACACATGCAATTTAGCACATTATACATGCATGGCTCAGTCCTGCTTTTCCACAACCTCTCCACAACAGAAAGTAAACATTACTCAGGTACTGGAAATATGTCAGGGAGGATAGCCATTCTTAACTTGGATTATAAGTATAACACGGGGGGGGTCTTAAAAAAAAGTTAATATGAGATCCCCTGATGGTCCAGCAGCAGATGGAGCATTGACACAATCTGCAGTTGGTGTCGCTCTATGTGCTGCAACTGCTGCTGGACAGCACTCACCCTCTTATTGTTTTCTGCCACCGCAGTCCACAACATAGTAAGGTCAGCCTGAGTAGCAGGTGCTGTGGGGTCCACTGGCGTTGGTACAGCAGCTGGTGGTGGTGGTGTGGGTGGTGCCAAAGCAGCTGCTGCTGTGGCTTTCCTCTCAGTGCTGCAATGACGCACAGCAGCACCCTCTGCCACTACCACAGAAGGGTCAGCAGGTGGAGGCCTGGCCCATTCTGTGGCAGCCTATCACTCCACATTGTGGTGATTTATAATGTGGGTGCACTGGCCCGCCATCTCCAGGTGTGTCCCCAAGGGGCCACGGCACACCTCTACACCACAGATGTGGCAAAGTACCAGGCTGTTGTCCCCCCCGACAAAGTCAAAAAAACTCCCAAACTAGGCAGCTGTGGGGGGGGATCAGGCACGGGAGGGCCAGATGCACTAGCAGCCTGGACACATCAGTGATCCACCTTCAGCACATCCTGCTGTGGAGGCAGTGCTGTTGGAGCTGATGCTGCTGATGCTGGTGGACTTGGTGATGGTGGTGCTACTACTGCTGCTGCTTTGGGGGAGAGGTGGTGGTGATGATGGTGGTGGTGCTGCTGCTGCTGCTTCTGGGGGGGGAAGGACCTAAGATTTTAGAACAGTCCAACAGCACCTGACCACACACCCCACCACTGGTGCGCAGTCTTCCCCTGCCAACCATGCTGCCATGCAGATGCAGTCCCACTGCCTGGCACAGTCCCAGACATACCCTCCCTCCTTCCTTCTGTCTGCACAATGGCAACGAGCTGAGACAGTTGACAAAACACTCGCACACACAACACAGGCATACACACACACACACACACACACACACACACACACACACACACACACAGTCAGACACATGCAGACAAACAAAACCTTATAAAAGTAAAAAACAATGAAATCACAGAAATAAAAAAATTAATGTCCACAACAACAGTGCAAAAAACTCTAAACAGTTAAAATAGCTTTCAAAAAAACTTTTGGGGTTTTACTTTTATAAGAAAATGATCTCTCTCTGCTACTAAGACAAACTACCTCCTTTCTCTCCCTCTGCACAGGAGAAAGTGAAAGTATCTGCCTGCATGAGTCACTTCCTTCCTACCTGGCTAGAGCACATGACTTACAGTACTGCAAGCCATGTGATGTGTTGGGGCTGCCGATATCGTTGTCACTTTGCTTTACTTTGGGTTAAGGCGGAATGACAACGCAAAGTCATAATTACAAGGTGAAGTTAGCCTTTCACGCTGGTCACTCCATGTAGTGGAGTCACAATGCGTAGTGCCCACTTCACGGGCACTTTGCCAGCAAAATTTTAATTCACTGCATCTCTATTGGCAGATCTTATGTGCACAGATCCAACCACTTTGGAAACAGTGGTAGAATTATTTTTTTTTCAGTTTGTGCTTTGGAACATATTGGTTCTGTTCAGCTTGACTACTAGGCAGTGAAAGTAAAATTCCTTTACCATGGTTTCAGACTTTTGATTGCATGCCTTGGGACATCAAAAAGAGAACTGTGGCATTTGACACCTGCTGCATGCTACTATCCAAAAGAGAGCTAGAACTTTAGGAGACACGGCCAAAAAGTGTATAGTTTGTGTTTTTAAATGTTTTACACATTTTTTATATTCTTATTTCACATCAGAACTGTTTTCTGGCCCCAATATTAAGAGTGGTCTAGTGGATTGAGCAGGAGCTTGATAACTGGGACATTGGGGAGATCAGAGGCTCACAACCCACTAGAGCCAATTTGGTTCTGGTGGTGTTTGAACATGTAATGCCAAATACTTTCTTTTTTTTTCCATATGTATTTTGTAGGTGTTTTTCAGTTTTCTCACCGACCCCTTGCATCCCTGCGTAGTGCACACGTGTGCAGGCATGCCGACGTCATGCACTATGGGACACCCCATCCTTCTAGTCACTCTGGTACCACCTGCATCTGCCACTGGACCTCTATCTGCTGACAGTGGGACTGTGGATGGGCATCACCCCTCCTGGGAGAGGAAAGTTGGTGTTCAATCCTGCTGCCACCCCCCCATGTCAGTGCCCCTATGAACCAAGGTTGTTCCCAAACAAGAGTCACTGGTGTAGCACGAGGTAAGACATCCAGCTCCTCAGCACCATGGACCACCTAATGACAAATACTTTCTGACCTTGCTCTAGCCAGTTAACTTGCAAGTTCATCAGGCCACCCAGCTGTCCAGCTGTGTGTAAAAGGTTAAATCAGGAAATAGTGGGGGAGGGCGAGAGGTGCTATATCAGCAGTTCTTGTGCTCATTAATTTGGTTATCTGTTGCAACTCTCTTCTCCAGTTACAGCTGTCTCCAACCCCCTCCACCCTTGCCATCATGGAGCATACACTGGTTGTTGTGTTAATGGCAGCTATGAAGCAGAAGAAGTGTATCTGGTAGAGCCAAGTTCAGTGTCACTATTCCTCTCGGCCCAGACATTCAAAAGGGTTGCGCATGGTGCAACAGTGTTGCACCATGCGCAACCCACTGATGCGCCACGGCATGATATTAAAAAGCGAAAACTGTGCAGTACAAATCCCAATGTGCCAGAGTGCATCAGTAATGTATGCAGGCACAGGTAGGGGGGCGTTCCCATGCATACCCTGCACAGCCCAATATTCAGCCTGGGATGTGCAGAGCCAGACATGTGCAACTCCTACCTGTGCCAGCACAAAGCTGATCCAAAAAAAAAAAGGAACAACTGATGGCCACCCACAGGTGAGCTGCCACATTGCAGGGTGCAACAAGGCAGCTGCCACCTGTGGGTGGCCACCTGAGTTCCGGCTGCACCTGGTGGCCCCTCCATACTCGATCGTGGGGCATTTGTAAAAAAAAAAAGACATCTGTCCAACATCCATGGTGGTCCAGTGGACTGCTATCTGCCCGATCGCAGGCATTTGTGTAAAAAACATAAATAAGTCCTATATCCATGGTGGTCCAGTGGACCGCTATCTGCTCAATCGTGGGCATCTGTGTAAAAAAATAAGTAAGTCAAGTCCCTGGTGGTCTATGGTGCCCCCCTCCACCGCCCACTGGGCCCCACCGCCCTGCTTCCCGCCCCAGTCAGCCGGGGGGCGGCAGCACCCCACCCACCTGCGCCCGCCACCGCTGACTGACACGTCAATGGGGACTGTCATCCCGTGGTTACTGTGAGCCAATGGGCGTGCAGCCATATCATACACATTCCAGATATGAATGATTTCATTCACATATCTGAATGTCTAGTACGGTATGGTTGGGACGCCTTGGTCTGCTACCGAACCATTGGTACAGCCCACTGACAGTGTCAGGCCGTGGGGCGTGGAGCACCGGAGGTGGGTGCTGCCACCCACCAGCTGACTGGGGCGGAAGGGCAGGGCTCTGTGTGCGGATGAGGAGGGGGGTACCCTAGACCACCAGGGATATTGGACTTACTTATTTTTTTACACAGATGCCCGCGATCGGGCAGATAGCGGTCCACTGGACCACCAGGGATATTGGACTTATTTATGTTTTTTACACAAATGCCCACTATTGGGCTGTGAAGCACATTGCCGGCTGCAGGGGGCATCAGTCCCCGATGGCTGCTACCTGGCAGGGACCAGGTGCAAGTCATCAGGGGTCGGCGCACCTGCATGCAATGAAGCCATAATGCCATGCAATGGCCCCATTTGCACCTTGCATACTTATGGCCCCATTTGCATGTCAAGTTTTGAATATCATGGATGCTGTGCATAGCGCAATGGAACTTGTGCTAGCACATCCCCATGCTCCACTCTGGCCACTTGTGCTAGCGCCGTGCCGCTGCGCCATACACATTGGGGGTGACCAGGGTGCGATATTCAACACTGCTAAGCCATGGCGCAGCTCCATTGAATATCACCCACTCCACACCCCTGCGTAGCCAAGCTGAGCTGCGCCCAAGCTTGCACCACAGCCTGGCGCAGTTTGAATATCTGGACCCTCATCTGCAAATTTAAGTTATTTATTCTCTTTAGAAGGCCATACTTTGAGAGTCCTGCATAGTCTCGAAGGAAATATAGTGTGTGTATGTGTATGTGTGTGGGGGGGTATTGATCAGATTTGTTCTGTCTCTGTCTTATCTACTATTACCAGCTGCTTATTTTAGTTATTCTTTTAACAAAGGAGACACTGCTGTTTTTAAGAAGACAGACTAAGATACTAAGTGACAGTTATCTGGAACATGACATGACTTACTAGCTACAACTGGTGCTCACATCATCTGTTTTTTGGTTGAATGGTTCAAATAAGGATGTCAACATGATTTACAAGTGTTTTTGCTTTGAAATAACCTTCTTCTTCTGACAAACAAGCAAACTTACAGCCTTACATTAAACAATGACTAAGAAAAAAAAATACCTCTATAGCTCAATAGTGTTTTAAGAGACAGTTTTAAATTTTCTAACGTAATAAAAGCTCAGTAGTATTTCCATGTTATCTACTCAACAGATTGAAGGAAATGGTTCTTTCAACTGGCATAGTGATTTGCACTTGTTTAAGGACATACTGAAAACACTGTAAATGTGTGCTTCAGTATCCCATTTTTTCAGCTACAGCAAGATGGCTGCAGGCTCCACACATAGCCAAAAAAATGCACAATTCTTGAACAGTAGCTTTTTTATCTCCATAATACAAGCCACCTAATGTATGCCCCATGGGACCGTAGTTATTTCTCTATAGACATATTACTCTGTATATTTTGTTATACCACTTGTATTGCATTGTTTGTCCCTCTAATCTATATTTGTGTAATCCTGCTTATATTATGGACACAGCATTTTCTATGAATGGCAAAGCATTTTGAGTAGCATTGTAACCAGAATAATTGGGCTTCCAAGTAAAACATTTTTAGTATAACCCTCTTCCCAAGCAATCTCAGTATTACATAACTGAAATGGGATTGAATAGAACCTAAGATCAATTTAGTCTGGATAGAGGTGCTAGTATAAAAGAGTGAATGAGGCCTTCTTAAAAGTACAAAATAGAAATTCTGAAGAACTGTCCACCTCTTTCATTTAACTGCTGTATTAAAAGTCATGTTATGACACCAGCTTAGTGGAAGGAGCGCAACTGTATTTTTATACTAGTAATTTGGAATGCAAAATGTTATTTGTCAGGCTCTCAAGAAACAGGGGACTAAGTAATGAACTGGTCTCAGTGTTTGTGATTATTTCAATTGCATTATTATTATAGTTCTTAAAGGGTACCAAAACAAGCAGTTTTTTTTAAACTGCAAACTCCAAAATCTGGCTTCATAGTAAGGCAAAGTAAAGGCTGCTGTTTACATTTATGCTAAAACTGAATTTATGTACATAACGTCAATGCAGTTTCATAGCTTTGGAAAAATGTAAACATCAGCCTTTCATTTTCAAAACACAGCCTTGGTTTCTCCCTAAGATGTCTGCCAAGTGTTTTATGTGATGAGTCATAATGGCATCATTGGAGCCAGAGGCAGAGACCCACATAGCTCGCTATAGTGCTAACTAGTTCTTCTTTCTCTCTTTGTTTTGAATTGTTCTACCAGAATGAACAATACCATGTGTTAACATGTGGATTATTTTGATCAGTACACATGTTAGGCTATGATTTTGTTCATTTTATTTACTTTAACTTGCTGAAAATGTTTTGCAGTCCTTCTGATTTTCTGTTTGGCAAACTGCAGTATAGTATAACACTTCAAATACCTAATAATCTAGTGGTCATGTGATGCCCTGAATTTTTTTTTGTTAACCTGGAGAGACACACTAAGCTGAAAGCTTGTTTACAGGTGTGGCCTGTTAGCACACAGAAGTTAAGTGACTTGCTCAGGGTTACACAGCGAAGTACTGATCTGGCCCAATTCCAAAGCACGTATTTTCTTGTTAATCCACAAATGAGCTTCTCTTGTATTCGTTTTCCACATGAACCCCCTGCATGTAGCCTGCCTTCTGTTGAACACCCCACCATCCATACCCTGTCCTTGGTACTGCCTGGGGCTGCATATGAGCTTATGGTCTCATGAAGAGAATTATAGCACCTCAGATTGTAATCTTGTACCTCAGAGAGTTGTGCACGTCTATACTGATACGCTTCATCAGCTGGCACTGTTAAAAAATGCCTTCCAATTCACTCTTCAGTCCACTTTCTCAGTGTTTGACTTCTGCTCCCACAGTAAACACTGAGTTGATCACCACCTTCCTGCACAGTGAAGGCAATATGTACAGTCCCCCTGTTGTGTTTTCTTTCCTGCCTCATTAACCAACAACAAGGTCTTCATGGAGGACCAAGCAATATGCATCAGAACCCAGCAGAAAAATTGCTGTTCATGCCCTTATAAGAGCAGCACTTACTAAGGATAACAATATTACTAGCAGGAGAGGCATATATATTGCCCCAAAGTTGGCCATTACAGAGAAAATATTGTAAATAATAGAAAAGTGCCCTGTGCACTTGCAGCTTTGTAAAAAGTTAGAATTTACAAGCAATGTGTGTCATAATAGCCTGGATGGAATGCTGTGCTTGGTGACTCATGCACAGCATTCCAATCCAGCAGATCTAGAACCCTGGGGAGGTTCAAGTTTAAACAAGGATTCTACAAGTGAACAGTTGGAGACAGTGATCCTGGGAAGAGGTTGAGGAGCCAGGACCCAGAAGTCAGGGGGACAATTTAGGCTTACCTTTTGTTTGGAGCTGTCCCTCTAGAATTGCTGTGGTCCTGTGCTGCCTCCCCTACCTGAAGACTTCCTCTGCTGTGGTAGTCTGTCATCGGTTTTGCCATCGGGGCACCACGAAGATGAAAACACCGGTCCCGATGCATTTAATGGGCTTAACAGCCCTCCGATTATTAATTTTCGGCCCCACAGTGTCTCACAAGTAAATCCGGTCCCACATCGCCGGGAGAGAAGTGCCACATCGTTGTTGGCCGTTGGAGGCCCCCCGAGCTGTCCCTCTTTCTGCTCATGTGATTCCCTCCCACTGCAGCTCACCTGCCACCTCCCAGTGACAGCAGAGACTCCCTCCAGATCGCAGAGCAGTGAGTTGGCAGCAGCACATGTTGTGCTGGCCGCCTGTGTTTTAAAAGGGGACTGTCTTATTTGGGAAAAGGTGGCCAATCGCCGCATGGGCATCGGGTCAGTAGGACCCACAATTTAATATTCATTTGGGAGGCAGGTCTAGCGACGCCCATGGGAAGGGGCCAAGAAGCAAGGCTATAGAAAAGACTTATGAATATTTATAAGGGGCTGATTTAGAGGCAGGATTTTTCTAAATTAAATGACAGCAGGCACTGGGAGCCTGGAAATTTAAAAGGGCAACCACATTTAAAAGGGCATTTCAGGCCCAGCTGCAAAGTAGGGTATTAGGCCCAGTACAAAGAGGGCATCAGGCCCAAAGTGTTGAGGGGCATCAGGTCCATTATAAATTGGGGCACCAGGCCCAAAGCAACGTGGCGCACCAGGCCCATTACAAAGTGGGGCACCAGGCCCATTGTAAAGTGGGGCACCAGGCCCAATCTAACGTAGGGCTTCAGGCCCGAGGTGAAGGTAGGGCATTAGGCCTGAGGTAAAGCCTGGTTTATAGGGAGGCCCCAGCCTAACGGAATAGGGCAAGCCAGCCTAGTGGTACTACAGGGAGGCCCAGGCCTAGCGGAATAGGACAAGCCAGCCTAGTGGTACTAAAGGGAGGCCCCGGCCTAGCGGAATAGGGCAAGCCAGCCTAGTGGTACTAAAGGGAGGCCCTGGCCTAGCGGAATAGGGCAAGCCAGCCAAGTGGTACTAAAGGGAGGCCCCGACCTAGCGGAATAGGGCAAGCCAGCCTAGTGGTACTAAAGGATTCCCTAGTCACAACGTACAGTAAGGGATCCTATCCCAGAATACCTTACCTATAGACACAGGGGTTCATTTGAGAGTGTTCTATTTGCCTATACTGTGAAACTACTGTGATTAATGTACTGCTTATAGAAAAATAGAAACATAGAATTTGACGGCAGATAAGGACCGCTTGGCCCACCCAGTCTGCTCATTTTCCTACCTACTGAATAAGCTGCAGATCCTAGTTAACCAGCAGCCTACTTCTTCCTACCCCCACCCCTTAGAATTGCCTTATGACTGTCCCATGCATGCTTGAATTCCACCACTGATTTTGACTCCACAACCTCCTCCGGAAGGCCGTTCCATGCATCCACAGCCCTCCCTGTGAAAAATACCTCCTTAAATTACCTCTGAGCAGCCCCCCCTCTATCTTCAAATTGTGCCCTCTTGTTCTTGCACACCGCATTTTTTGAAAGATGTTACCCTCTTGGACTTTGTTGTTTTTCCTTGAGGTACTTGAACATTTCTATCATGTCCCCCTCTCCTCCTTTCCTCGAGGCTATACATATTAAGCTCCTTCGCTCTCTTCATATGTCTTCTGGTGCAGACCCTACCATTTTAGTTGCCTCCTCTGGACAGCTTCCATCCTGTCTATGTCTTTGCGAGATTGGGTCTCCAGAACTGCACACAGTACTCCAGATGGGGTCTCACCAGCTGTCTGTACAGAGGGATAATAACTTCCTGTTTTCTACTGGTGATGCCTCTCTCTATGCATCCCAGTATCCCCAAACCCTCCTTGCTGCCCTCTCACATTGCTTGCCCACCTTTAGGTCATCTGATATGACTACCCCAGGTCCCTTTCCATTTTTGTTGCTGTTAGTATCTCACCCCATTAAGTACTCTTCCCTGGGTTTTGTTTCCCAGGTGCATTTACCTTGCACTTCTTAGCATTGAATCTAAGCTGCCATACATTGGACCATTCTTCTAACCTTGCCAAGTCCCTTTTCATCCTTTCCACCCCACCCTGTGCATCAACTCTGTTGCAGATCTTTGTGTCATCTGCAAAGAGACATTCTTTTCCTTCCAGTCCTTCTGCAATGTCGTTTATAAAGACATTGAAGAGGACCGGTCCTAATACTGAACCCTGCGGTACCCCACAAGTAACCTTCCTTTCTTCTGAGTGGACTCCATTTACTATTACTCTCTGTGTCCTATTCTCCAGCCAATTCTTTACCCAGGCTGTCATCTTGGGACCCACCCCCAGGCTGGCTAACTTGTATATTAATCTTTTGCGTGGGACTGTGTCAAATGCCTTGCTAAAGTCTAGGTAGGCCATGTCCAAAGCCCCTCCCTGATCTACTACTTTGGTCACCCAGTCAAAGAAATCTATCAGATTTGTCTGGCATGACCTTCCGCTGTGAATCCATGCTGCCTAGGGTCCTGTGCCCCTCTGGCCTCTAGATACTCAACAGTTCTTTCCTTCAGAAGTGATTCCATCATTTTCCCTATCACTGAGGTTAAACTAACAGGTCTGTAGTTTCCTGCTTCTGCCTTGCTCCCACTTTTGTGAAGGAGAATCACATCTGCCCTCCTCCAGTCCTCGGGTACCACCCCATCCTCCCATGATTTGTTAAAAAGGGTAGTCAGTGGTGTCACTAGTTCTACCCTTAGTTCTTTTAGAATTCTGGGATGAATCCCATCAGGCCCCATTGCTTTGTCCACCTTCAGTTTTAAGAGTTCTTTCAGAACCTTTTCTTCTATAAATGGGCTGGTATCAACTTCTGTATCCAGAGTGTTTCTACTGTTTGTTTTATGCACCTCCCCCTCTTCATTTGTAAATACTGAGCAAAAATATTTATTTAGTATCTCTGCCTTTTCACAGTCTCCCTCTGCCCACCCTCTCTCCCCTTTATTAAGCCTCACTATTCCTCCCTTGGTCTTCCTTCGCTCCCTGATGTACCTATAAAAGGTTTTATCCCCCTTCTTAACTGAGTTGGCTATCTTTTCCTCAGTTTGGGCCTTTGCTGTTCTGACTGCCTTCCCAGCCTCCTTTTGCTTTAACTGATACAGTGCTCTGTCCTGCTCCTTCTGCAATTCCTTGTACATCCTGAATGCTTTCTTTTTCTCTTAAACCTTCACTGCCACTTCCTTTGAGAACCATAGTGGTTTCTTACATCGTTTTGTTTTGTTTATTTGCTTCACACAAAGGCTTGTTACCTTTGTGATGGCAGTTTTTATTATTCCCCATTGTTCTTCCACCTCTCCTTCCTGCCCATTTGCTAGTGCATTCCTTAGGCACTCACCCATTTTGGCAAAGTCAGCCCTCCTAATGTCCAGTACTTTTGTCTTTGTGTGGCTTGACTCTATTGCTGTGTTTATTGTGAACCATACTGTTCGATAGTCGCTAGTTCCCAGATGGCTACCCACTTCTACATCTGTGATCCTCTCTCCATCTCCATTTGAGAGAAGCAAGTCTAATATTGCTCCCTCTTGAGTGGGCTCCAATACTAGTTGTCTAAGGCATGCCCCCTGTAGGGCATCTAGAATAACTCCACTCTTCAAAGTGGCAGCTGCAACTGCACTCCAGTTAACATCTGGCATATTCAGATCACCCATCAGCAATATCTCCTTTTCTGCCATTCTAAGTATACTTTCTATCATTTCCTTGTCCATTTCCTCCCTGAGTAGGGGTCTGTCTCTAACTCCTATACGGATTGTGGTGCCATTGCCTGTCTCCAAATTTACCCACAGTGCTTCTTCTCCTCCCTGTTTACCCTTTTGTTCTGTTGCTTTTATTCCTTCCCTTATGTAAAGAGCTACTCCTCCTCCTCTTTTACCCTCCCTGTCCCTCCTGTAGATAGTGTATCCTGGTATGTTTAAGTCCCAGTCATGGTTTTGTGTGTACCATGTTTCTGTGACTGCCATGATATCCAGATGTTCCTCCTCCATCAAGGCCACTAATTCAGGAAGCTTGTTACCCAGACTACGGGCATTGGTACTCATTGCTCTCCATCTTTTGATGGCTTTACCTTCTGTTGCAGCATCCCCCACTGACCGTTCTACCTCGGTCTTTTCTCATTTAGTACCCTGTTTTGTAGGGAGAGGCTGGGATTTTCCTGCTGCTTGTCAGTGCCTCCCCCTTTGACTAGTTTAAAAGCTTGCCAATGAAGCATTTAAACCGATTGCTCAAAAGACTTGTTCCCTTCCTGGACAGATGCAGACCATCCTGCCAGTATAGGCTGGTGTCCCTCCAGGCGAAACCCCAGTCCCCAATGAAGCCAAATCCCTGTGCTCCGCATAATTTTTTCAATCATTCATTAAACTGCATGGTGCTAGTTACCCTCGCCTCCCCCATGCTTTTGACAGGCAGCACCTCTGAGAAGGATACTGTGTGTGCTACTTGTCTTAGACCCTTCCCCAACTCTGCAATGTCCTCCTGCACTGCTCTAATCTCATGATGAGCCAAGTCATTTGTCCCTAGGTGGACAATTATGTCCAGCTCAGACTCCCTTGCAGCTGTTCTCATGATCCTGAGGATGCGCTTCTTGTCCCTCCAAGCCATGACACCAGACAGGCACCTGACTTAAATTTTCCTAGCTCCCCCCAGTTCTATACCCCTAATAATTGAGTTCCCCACCAGGAGCTGCTTTCTTTCCCTGTGGTGTCCTCTGCCTCCTTCCTGTGGGCCTCCCTTGTGACAGTTGAACTCAGTCTTCTCTGCGGGTGCATCCATAGGGGAGCTATGCTTCCCCAGAATAGTGTATGGATTGTGGAGTGGAATAATTGACTGGGTATGCCTCTGTTCCACCATCCTCACCCTCCCTGAGCCCACTGTGGTCCAACTGCTGTGCTTTCTTCGCAACCTCTGAGGTAGTGGTAGTGGCCCTAGTGCTCCCTAGATGGGGGAGGTTCCCTTCCTACTGTCCAGTGTGGCCTGGGGGAAGGTTTCCTTACTACTGTCCAGTGCAGCCTGAAGATGGGCAACTTCCTCCCTCAGGGCAGAGAGTTGTCTGCAAATAGGTCAGCATCTCAGCCTCCAGAAAGACTCCCAGAAGACTGCTGCCCCACAGCCATTACATTGTACTACTCCCCACATGTTTATCTACTTTTTTTGTTTGTTTGTTTTTGTGTGTGTGTGTGTGTGATTGGTTATATAGAAATATATATATTATACAATGCATATGCTTATATTGTCAGTGCAGTGTGCTGGAGAGGAGATAACAGTGATATGCACCTTGCACTCTTTAGGAAATGATGTCAGAACCTCAGGTATAAAGGAACTATTTCCAGGGGTGCGTGGGGTGAGGGTGGGAAGGGGTTGGGCCTAAACTGTACCCTCACAAAACAATCAGCTAAAAGCTCTCACCCACCGCTGCAATGAGTGCCTTCCTGTCAGCAAGATACCCTACACAACAATTTGACAGAGACAATACCCTGATAATCAAACAGAGAAAAATCCAGATATCCAAGTCAGACACAGGTAAACCTCTCCAGCCCCAAAACAGCCTGGTGGTTTGTTAGCCACAAAGGAAAATCAAATATGCAGTTATTTCAGCCCTTCTGAAGATAAGCAGTTTTGAAAACCCCCTTCCTGAATTAAAAACTAAAATAATTAAACACAAAGCAATACCTCTGTAAAAGTGAGGAAAACTTCTCTCAGATGTAAGCAAGAGAGAGAGAGATTAGTTACAGATATTTAGTTCAATATAATATATCCCACGCAGCTTCTCAGTTGTTTCAAAGCACACAACTTGGAAGAAGATGGACGGAGGACTACCAAGCTCCGACTGATGCTGCAGCACTCCAAGGGCCAGCTGGACTCTGAAGGAACTCTGACAGGACCAGGAACCATAAGAATCTGAAGAGATGATGGTTGACTCTGCAATCCTCAGATCAGGAACTAACACAAAACAAAGAAACTTGCTTACATTAAGCTGAACTATTGCCCTAAGTACCTGAGCTATTGCCCTAAGTACCTGAACTATTGTCCTAAGTACCTGAACTATTGTCCGAAGTACCTGAACTATTGCCCTAAGTACCTGAACTGTTGTCCTAAGTACCTGAACTATTGTCTGAGGTACCTGAACTATTGCTCTAAGTACCTGAACTATTGTCCGAAGTACCTGAACTATTGGTCCAAGTACATGAACTATTGCTCAAAGTACATGGACATTGGCCCTTAACAGTAACAATTACCCCTGAAGTTATAATTTGCCCTCCCTGGCAAATTATTGTACTATTCCACAGTTCTTTGGGCATTTTTCAGTTATATGTTTACTACTGTACGAAGACAGTCTCAATCTTCTACCACACTGCAGTTTCATAATGTGGTCTGTAACACCGCGTGCTCAGAATCAGTCTCTACTAAGAAGAAGACATCCTTCCAGCATTCTTCAGTCCAGGAAGATCATACATCAACTCATCCCATCCGTTTGTGTCATCCGCCGAAGTCAAGTCCGTCATCAGTCGTACCCGCTGTTTTCTTGTTTTTACAGCTTGAAAGTACGTCCGCTAAAATGCATCACGACAGCAGTGCCAGTGTCGTTCCATATGGTTCCTGTTCCAGATGTCCGGAAGTTGGTCGCCCTCTACAGAAGAGAGAGAGAGCTCATCTTGAGAACTCTGTTCTTGCCCCCTACCTGGTCGCTCACGGAAGTCAACTGCCGGCTCAGTCCAGGACACGTCCACCGTTTCTTTGTGTTGTGTTAGTTCCTGATCCGAGGATTGCAGAGTCAACCATCATCTCTTCAGATTCTTATGGTTCCTGGTCCTGTCAGAGTTCCTTCCGAGTCCAGCTGGCCCTTGGAGTGCTGCAGCATCAGTCGGATCGTGGTAGTCCTCCACTGGATTAATCGCCAAGCAGATCTTGGTCTTTCTTCATCCTTGGCAACCCTAGAAGTGGGTTTTGGCCGAGGAACCTCTTGCTTTAGTGTGTTATTTCAGGAACCAGTTGCTTTGGTTCTACATTCCGGCAGCCTCGGAGAGAGTGGGCTTTTGCCGAAGATATATGGTCTGTTTACCAAACCTCTCACCACCCCAGTGACCTTCTCTAGGTCCTTGCTGGGAATTGAGATTAGGGTTCCACAGTTCTGTTTTATTTCCCTTGTAGCTACCAACGAAGAAGGACGGTGTACATGAAGATGCCAGATCTCTGGACTCTTGTAAAATCTGGACTCTTTTGTAGATGTGTGATGCTGATCACCCTAATGTAGTGCTGAGTAGCCTATGTAACTGGATTCTTGTTTAGAGTATAGAAGTACAGTATAAACTAGTATTAGAATAAGAGTGACAGTAGGCCTAAAGTTTATGCTTGTAGCGGTAACCGTAAAAGTGGTAGATAAAAAATATTTCAGTATATCCCTGTTCCATTGCCTTATTGTTAATTGGGCATCCCCCACTCCTTCTTGTGACTGTGTCTGTCTACCCCTTGGTACCAAATAAACGCCCACCCTGCGGGCATCGAAATACTAAGTTGACTCCTGCCTCTCCTTGTCTGGATAGCAGTTATCCTATCTACATTTTAATTCGGACCTTGGCTGCTCTCTTCTCACATCATCTCTCGAGCAGCAGCATCACACATACTAATGTCTTTAGCAAATCCACCCAACTTCCAGTGTCAGTCCACTCCATTACCTCTGATCTGCAGAACCCCACAGGACAGTTCCCAGCAATTCTTCTCCAGTACTTTTTCTGTGCCCTACTCCACTATGTGAGTTGACTGGCTACCACCCTTACAGATCATGAATGAGCTATACACAGCTCCATCAATACTGTCCTAACAAACATCTACACCCCCCCATTGGGGGTAATCTCCCTACACTGAATTCAAGTAACAGTTTAGGTGCAGCCCTGCCACTCTGAGTATTTGTCATCACTGACTGCTCTCATCCACAATCAAGTAGTGATCATGATGCTGGCAGACCCTCATTTCAGATCTCAAAATGATCTGCTGAACGTCCTCCTTCCTGTCTTCTCCTAACCTGAATATAGCTATACCCTGCTGGAATGGCCTCTTCAATGCATCTCTGGCGTTCATTCTTCTCACCTGTTCCCCACACCAAAACCTGGTGAACTCACTACCCTTCCACATCATGAATGTGGTTAGTATTGTCTCCAGTGTTATATTTACATAATAATTTTAAACATAATCTTCTGGTAAGCCAGGCTGATAGCAGCAGAGCACAAATGAAAAAATAGGCATTACTATCCATATAAGATCTAAATCACCTATGATTAGGGCCTACTAAATGATATGCAAAATGATGCACACAGCCGTTATTTAATAGTGCCTAATCAAAGGTAGCCTAGATCTTTTAAGGATAGAAAAGCCCATCATTCCCCTTTTCCCTGCTGCTTTTAGCCTAGCCTGACTTACTAGAAAGATTTGTTTATTTTTGATATGTCATAAAAATGGGGACTGTACTACTTGCACTCATGATGTAGAAGGGTAATGAGATCACCAGTTTTTGGTATGAGGAGGAGGAGTAGTGAAAAATCTATACCAGAGGGGGACTGAGAAGGCCACTCCTGCAAGGTACTGCTATATTCAGGGAAGGGAGAAGACAGAAGAGGAGAAATAAGAGCAGATCACTGTGAGAAAAAAGATGTGGGGCTGCCAGCACCATGATCACTACCTTACCCCTTTGTCCTGGCCAACATTGCCCTTCCCATAAAACCACTTCATACAATTGTCCAAGGCTGTGTGTGGGTACTAATGTGTGAAATGGCTGCCATTACATGTTCAGTCACTTCACTACCAGTCTAGCTTTGCCTGTAAAGCACTTTGGAATACAGTGTGTATGAAAAGCACTATATAAATGCTGATTCTTATTATTATTATTTGTCATGGAAAAAGAAGACAAGACAAGCATATTTTTGATTTCCAAGAACGCATGAACTAGAAACGTAGGAACATAGAATTTGATGGCAGATAAGGACTGCTTGGCACACCTAGTCTGCCCATTTCCCTACCTAATGGATAAGCTACAGATTTTAGTTAACCAACAGCTTACTACCTCCTACTCCCATTAGAATCACTTTATGTCTGTCCCATGCATTCTTGAATTCTCCCACTGTTCTTGACTCCACAACCTCCTCAAGAAGGCTGTTCCATGCATCCACAAACCTCACTATGAAAAAAATACTTTCTAACATTGCCTCTGAGCCATCTCCCTTCTATCTTCAGATCATGCCCCCGTGTTCTTGCATATCTCTTTTTCTGAAAGATGCTACCCTCTTGGACTTTGTTAATTTCCTTGAGGTACTTGAAGGTTTCTATCATGCCCCCCCCTTTCCTAGAGGATATACATATTAAGCTGCTTTAGTCTCTCTTTATATGTCTTCTGGTGCAGACCCTGCACCATTTTGGTTCCCCTCCTCTGAACAGACTCCACTCTGTCTATGTCTTTGTGGAGATGGGGTCTCCAGAAATGCATGCAGTACTCCAGATGGGGTCTCACCAACTGCCTGTACAGAGGGATAACAACTTCCTGTTTTCTACTGTTGATGCCTCTCCCTGTGCATCCCAGTATCCCCCCAGTCCTCCTCACTACCTTCTCACGTTGCTTGTCCACCTTTAGGTCATCTGATATAATTGCTCCCAGGTCCCTTTCAATTTTTGTTGTTGTTGGTATCTCACCCCCATTGTGTACTCTTCCCCTGGGTTTTTGATTCCCAGGTACACTACCTTTTACTTCTTTGCACTGAATCTGAGCTGCCATACATTTGATCATTCCACCAAACTTGCCAAATCCCTTTTTATCCTTTCCACCCCACTTTGTAACAGCCCTGTTGCAGATTTTTGTGTCATCTGCAAAGAGACATACCTTTCCTTCCAGGTGCTCTCCAATGTTATTTACAAAGACATTAAAGAGGACTGGTCCCAGTACTGAACGCTGTGGTACCCTTCTAGTTACCCTCCTGTCTTCACTGTTGACTCAGTTTACTATTACCCTCTGCGTTCTGTTGTCCAGACAATTTTTTATCCAGGCTACCACCTTGGGACCCATTCCAAGGCCGGCTAAGTTGTAAATTAATATTTTGTGAGGGACTGTGTCAAATGCCTTGCTAAAATCTAGGTAGGCCATATCCATAGCTCCTCCCTGGTTTACTACTTTGGTCACCCAGTCAAAGAAATCTATTAGATTCGTCTGACACAACCTTCATGCTGTGAATCCATGCTGCCTTGGGACCTGTGCCCCACTGGTCTCTAGATACTTAACAATTCTTTCCTTCAGAAGTGAACCCATAATTTTCCCTACCACTTAGGTCAAACTAACTGGTCTATAGTTTCTTGCTTCTGCCCTGCTCCCACTTTTGTGAAGTAGAATCACATTCACCCTCCTCCAGTCCTCAGGTAAAACCCCATCCTCCCATGATTTTTTAAACAGAGTAGTCAGTGGTGTCACTAGTTCTTACCCATAGATCTTTCAGAATTCTGAGGTGAATCCCATCAGAGGCCCATTGCTTTGTTCACCCTCAGTTTCAAGAGTTCTTTCAACACTCTTTCTTCTGTGAATGGACTGGTATCAAACCCTCCATCCAGAGTGTTTCTCTTGTTTGTTTTAGATACCCCCCCCTCCTCTTCCATTGTGAATACTGAACAGAAACATTCTTTCAATGTATCTGCTTTTCACTATCACCCTCTGCGCGCACATTCCCTCCAATTTATTAAGTCTCCATATCCCTCCCTTGGTCTTTCTTTACTCTCTAATGTACTGATAAAATGTTTTAGCACCCTTTGTAACAGAATTGGCTATCTTTTCCTCAGTTTGGGCCTTTGCTATTCTGACTGCCTTCCTTGCCTCCTTCTACTTTAACTGATAAAGTTCTCTGCCCTGCTCGTTCTGTGTTTCCTTATATTTCCTGAATGCTATCCTTTTTTCCTTAACCTTCCCTACCACCTCTTTTGAGAACATTGGACTACACAAGAACTTTGACACAAACAAGTGGTGTAGCAAGGGGGTGGTGAAGGGTGCGACTGCACCCCCCCCCTCACATTATAACATACTTGCTTGCTGCATGCTGCATTTCACTTTGTTGAAGAAATCTGATTTATTGATTGTATAAATGTTTACATTCAAAACTATGGATTACATTTGTAGGGTCTGTCAAAAACATCCTAGAAAGGCATAACAGCAGACAATATAAATGTTTAATAAAAATGTTAAATCACGCATATGAAGTATGCACAACACCCCAGCACCCCCATTGTAGCATCCTGGATCCACCATAACCACTAGGCCACCAGGTTATTCAAGATTTGTACTGCACTGTGGTTTGGCAGAAAGAAAGTCGGTTGGATTAAAACACGATTTCAGCATGTTAAAGTAAACAAACTGAACAGAACCACAGCCTAACATATGTATTGATCTAAATACTGCATATGGTTTTGACCAGTTTGATGAAGCAATTCTATACAAAGGAAAAAAAAATAGTTAGCACTGTAGAGATCCATATAGCTCTCTGACTTTGGCTCCAATGATGTCATTACTTAACACATTTGGCAGCCATTTTAGGAAGCAGGTAATGCATTTTTTTTTAATTGGAAGGCTGATTTTACATTTTTCACATGCTTTGGAACTGCATTTAGGTAAATTATATGAATGTAGTTTTAACATTAATGAATACAGCAGCCTTTCCTTTAGTATCCTATAAAGTCAGATTTTTTAATAGTTCGTTGTCAAAATGTTGCTTAGGTATCCTTTATTAATACAGAGCTGAAATAATATGAAACATTTTGTCATGCACTTTATAATGCAACAGGTTGTGAACTGAACTTTGAATTTGCTAGCTCAGGCTTTGTCCTCCCTTTTGTTTTTCCTTTATGTGCCTTTCTAGAACATTCTAATAGTCTCCCATTGGTTAGGTATGACAACATCATTTGCTCTATGTACATTGCTCTAGACCCCCACATCCCCTTCCATGAAAAAAAAAACACTGACACAGGTCTTGGAGGAAATGGCAGCAGCCATATGTTTATTTAACTTGCAACACTGGAGTAGCATGCTCAGCTGGGAGAGGATGCAAACTCCTCAGTCCCCACACCTAGCCATGGCTGTATGTGCCAACCCTTGTGTGTATCTGAATATCAGATGTACCTCCTGGGTCAGAATGCAACCTCAAGAGTGGAGAGATCATGTAGCCAAGTGGCATGCAACCACTCCCTGGCCAGTGCCACCATCTTTGCAGGTTATTCCCGATGAGGTTGGACTGCGATCCCTCAACTGGGTCCAAGTCATGCTGTCCCATTGAAACATAAACATTGATGGCAGATAAGGACCACTTGGCCCATCCAGTCTGCCCATTTCCCTACCTACCTACTGGATAAGCTGCAGATCCTAATTTTACCAACTGCCTACTTCCTCCAACCTCCCACTAGAATTGCCTTATGTCTGTCCCATGCATTCTTAAATTCCCCCACTGTTTTTAATGCCATGACCTCCTCAGGAAGGATTTTCCATGCGTCCACTACCCTTTCCGCAAAAAAAATACTTCCTTAAGTTCCCTGAATTGTCCCTCCCTCTATTTTCAAACTGTGTCCTCTTGTTCTTGCACACCTCTTTTTTCTGCAAGATGCCACCCTCTTGGACCTTGTTGATTCCCTTGAAGTACTTGAAAGTTTCTACCATGTCCCCCCCTCTCCTTTCCTCAAGGGTATACATATTAAGCTCTTTTAGTCTTTCTTCATATGGCTTCTGGTGCAGACCCTATACCATATTAGTTGCCCTCCTCTGGACTGCCTTCATCCAGTCTATGTTTTTGCAGAGATGGGGTCCCCAGAGCTGCATGCAGTACTCAAGAAGGGGTCTCACCAACTGTCTGTACAGAGGGAAAACAACTTCCTGTTTTTCACTGGTGATGCCTCTTCCTATGCATCCCAGTGTCCTGTCAGCCCTCTTTACTGCCTTCTCACATTGCTTGCCTACCTTTAGGTCACCTGATATGACTACCCTGGGTCCCTTTCTATATTTGTTGTCATTAATACCCACCAACCCCCAATTGTGTACTCCTCTCTTGAGGTTTTGTTTCCCAGGAACATTACTTTACACTTTTTTGGACTGAATCTAAGCTGCCATACATTTGACCATTCCTCTAACCTTGCCAAGTCCATTCTCATCCTTTCCACCCCAACCCTATTGTAGATCTATGGGGGTAGGAGGAAGTAAGCTGTTGGTTAACTAGGAGCTGCAGCTTATCAGTTAGGTAGGAAAATGGGCAGACTAGGTGGGCCAAGTGGTCCCTATCTGCCATCAAATTCTATGTTTCTATGTTTCTATGAGAGGTTTACATTTCCTTCCTTTCCATCCACAATGTTACCTATAAATACATTAAAGAGGACTGGTCCCAATACTGAACTCTGTGGTACCCCACTAGTAATCCCCTTTCTTTGGAGTGGACTCCGTTTACTAGTACCCTCTGTGTCCTGTTGTGCAGCCAATTTCTTACCCAGGTTACCACCCTGGGACCCCTTTTCCCATGTTGGCTAACTTATTTATTAATCTTTTATATGGGACTGTGTCAAATGCCTTGCTAAAGTCTAGGTTCACCATGTCCACAGCCCCTCCCTGCTCTATTACTTTGGTCACTCAGTCAAAGAAATATATTAGATTCTTCTGATTGACTTTACCACTGTGAATCCATGCTGTTTTGGGTCCAGTGCCCTGCTGGCCTCTAGGTATTCAACAATTCTTTCTTTCAGAAGCAATTCCATCATATTCCCTACCACTGAGGTCAAACTGTCAGGTCTTTAGTTTTCTGCCTCTGCCTTGCTCCCACTTTTGTGAAAGGGAGTCTCATCCACCTTCCTCCAATCCTCAGGTACCACACCGTCCTGCCATAATTTGTTAAAATGGGTAGTCAGTGGTGCCACTAGTTCTCTCCTTAGTTCTTTTAGAATTCTTAGGTGAATCCTGTCAGGCCCCATTGCTTTGTCCACTTTCAGTTTTAGGAGCTCTTTCATAGCCTTAGGCTAACTGGAAATGATGAGCCCTTTGGAAGAATTCAACTTGTCCTCCTTTTTCCACTGTACCATCGTGTTTGTGATACTGCAAAGTTGTCATTAGATTATTGAAACATTTTTTTTTGCTGCATACTGCCTGTTTTAATCCCCCTTTGAGGAGGCTAAAAATCTGGAAAAAACTTCTTACTGGGAAAACTGGGAAAACACACTCCCTGACCCCTAATGTGATCACCCCAAGCAGGTCAATGAGTTCCCTGTCTGACCTGGTTATCTCTGCCCTGGTTTCACAAGGTCAGGTTGGGCGGGGCTCTGAAGAGAGGAAGGAGAAAGAGGGGTAGCTGATGGACCTCTACTCCTTTTAACCCCTCTCTCCACCCCTCCCCAAACAGCCACTACCCTGCAGGTAGCCCATGTGGTTCCTCCTCCTGAGGTATAGCTAGGGCATGCTTTCTACTCCAGGAGGATGATCCTTTTATTTCCCAAGTAAGGAGAAGTGGACCCTCTAATGGCCAGCTGCTGCATTGCTTTTGCAGCCTCTCCATTCTTAAAGAATGAGAGAGCACTTTTGGCCAATCAGAGTGTTTCATTTACCTATGAATAGGACATCTTATTTTGTAAATAGTGTATTATGCACAGGTGCCTGGAACTGGGCCCATTCATGAAATTTTTGTTTTATTGTTAATATATATTATTGATTGACCTCAAACAGATATATAGTAATTGTGTCATGAAGATAACTTTTATGGGTTGCAAGAATGCTTTCACTTACAACTCTCAGGTACCAGAATTTCTAAGCTGTGGTTTTCAGTTTTCATACTCTAAGCATGTATGTGATTGGACTACTCAAACAACTGTTAATAGTGGTGTCTGTGACAGCCTGTTTGCCTCATGTTAGTCACATGTGTTATGTAGAAATGCAAGGAAGCAAGAGATAGTGTTTGCACATTGTATGCAAGATCCTGCAAAGTAAGTTTCTTTATGAGTAACAAGCAGAAATGAATAAAATGAGCCATATGCCGTGTGTATAGTTAGGGGTTATAGTAAAGGAGGAGGTCATTTATACTCGTTTATATGAGTGCAGCATAAACAAGTATAAATAACCTCCAAATTTGCTCCACTAGTTATAATAAAAATTCTTCTGTGAGCTATACCCTGGACTCATGTGTGTTACTGGGAAGGAAAAACATTCCAGAACAAATGTTGCAACTCACAGGTGTACAGGAGTTGCAATATTCGCTGCTACGCCAGGGAACCTTCATCCTGTTCCAAGACAGGCAGCATCCCTGGCACTTACACCCTGCAATTTGCTGCTGCTGCAGAGTTCTGCCACAGGAATGGTGCAACCGGCCCTGGTGTCACAAGCCGCAGACTACAATTAACAGCTCCCCCCAGAGACCCCCACCCTGCAACAGGCCTGCAATCCCCTGGAGGTCTTAAGGGAGTAGGCCAGGTGGCACTTGCACAAGGGGGGCAAATTACGAATCGGACTCGGATGGCACCTTGAATTGTGGGGGGGCATCACTGAACTGGGGGGGTCCATAGGGCATTGCAATATGCATTTCACAGCACTGCAGAGGGGCACCCATTGTTTTGCCAGGATGGATGCCTCTTAGACCAGCTAAGAGCTGATCTATCCCTGTAGTGCCATACCAGGACCTGGAATGGCATAGGAGGGTTACAGCAGCAGCCCTTTCAGAATAGAGTGCAGTCGCTGCAGTAACCCCCTTCCACTGTGCCGTAGAGCTGCAGATTTCAGAATGCCCATTGGATGCAGGCTGCAGGTACCATTCTGGGCCACATCTTGGAATATGGTAGCATGGTGCAAGTTGCGATTTGCACCGTAGGGTTTAGTGCAAGTCACCTTACGACATGCATAACCCCTCTTGGAATCAGGCCCTGTGTCTCTAAGCAGGGAGTTATCACTGTGTAGAGCTCAGTAAACATAGAAACATAGAAGTTGACAACAGATAATTACCGCAAAGCCCATCTAGTCTGCCCATTTCTTTTTCTACCTTATAAATGTGCCATCAGCCTTTGCTCTGTCAATGGCCTATCTATTCATGCTCATCTGTATTGCTTCCTTATGCCTATCCCATGCCTGTTTGAAGCCCTGCACTGTATTCATATCCACTACTTCCTGAGGCAGGCCATTCCATGCATCCACCATCCTTTCTGTGAAAAAGAACTTCCTCACATTACCCCTTAATTGGTCTCCCTCTAATCTCATGCTGTGTCCTCTTGTCCTGCTATTTGTCTTATATTGAAACATGTCAGACTCATTCACCTTGTTAATGCCCTTAAGATGTTTGAATGTTTCAATCACATCACTTCTCTCCCTCCTTTGCTCTAGGTTATACATACTGAGCTCCGTTAATATGTCCTCATATGTTTTCTGATGCAGTCCCTGCACCATTTTGGTTGTCCTTCTCTTGACTGCCTTAATTTGGTGAATGTCCTTGTGAAGGTGTGGCCTCCAGTACTGCACAAAGTACTCCAGATGGGGCCTAACCAGTGTCTTGTAAAGAGGGATTATTACCTCCCTCTTCTGGCTTGTTATACCCTTGCTAATACACCACAACATCCCCCTAGCCTTACCTACTGCTTTAGTGGTCTGCTTGGATGATTTCAGGTCATCGATGAATGATGACTCCCAAGTCTTTTTTTTTCCCTTGTGACTGCCAGCAACTCCCCTCCCAGCCTACAGGTGGCTTCAGGGTTTCTCTTCCCTGTGTGCATGATCTTGCACTTCTTTGCATTAAACCCCAGTTGCCACTCTTCCAACCATTTTGCTAGTTTTTCCAGATCTCTTCTCATTCTGGCCACCCCATCTGGATCATCTACTCTGTTGCAGATCTTGGTGTTATCTGCAAACTGACAAACCTTACCATCCAGTCCATCTGCAATGTCCCTGACGAAGATATTGAAGAGTACTGGTCCCATGACTGATCCCTGAGATACCCCACTTGGTACTTGAATCTCTTCTGACTGTATACCATTTACCACCACTCTCCGTTTTCTGCCCATCAACCAGTTTGCCACCCAGTTGAACAACTTCTGACCCACCCTGAGACTACCCAGCTTATTAATCAATCTTCTATGTGGAACAGTATTGAAAGCTTTGCTGAAGTCATGGTAGGTGACATCAACTGCTCCCCCTTGGTCCACCACTCTGGTTCCCAATCAAAGAAATCGATGAGATTAGTCTGACAGGACCTTCCTTTTGTAAACCCATGCTGTCTTGGATCCTGTTCTCCTATGGATTCCAGGTGTTGCACTATTCTTTCCTTAAGGAGTGCCTCCATAATCTTGCCCACTACTGAGGTAAGACTGACAGGTTTGTAGTTCCCTGCCTCCTTCCTGCTACCACTCTTGTGGAGCGGGATCACATGAGCCCTTCTACAGTCTTCTGGGACCTCTCCTGTGCTCAGAGACTCACTAAACAGTTCTGATAATGGCTCTGCTAGTTCTACCCTTAGCTCCTTTAGTACCCAGGGATGTATGCTATCAGGTCCCATTGCCTTGTCCACCCTGAGCTTATTGAGCTCTTGTAGGACCCTTTCTTTTGTGAAGGGACTAGTGCACACCTCCATCCCCCCTGTGTCCATGGTGCTGTGCTGTGGGCCCTGCCTACCTTCTCTTCTGTAAATACTGAGTAGAAGTATCTATTTAGTATAGATGCCTTTACATGGTCCTCCTCCACACACGCCCCTTATCTCCTTTAATCTTAGCAATACCTCCTCTAGACATTCTCCTTTCACTAATGTAGCTATAGAAAGTCTTGTCACCTTTTACTGTTTGTGCTAGTGTTTTTCCGGTTTGGGCCTTTTCCTGCCTCTCTGCTTTCCTTAGGAAAATTTGTTATGCCTCCCTGTCTTCATCCCACTGTTTTCCCTTATATTTCCTGAAGGCCAGACTTTTGGCTCTGACCTTTCTGCTATGTTTTTGGGAACCAAAGTGGTTTCCTTCTTTTGCACTTCCTTTTCTCTCTAACACAATGGGATGTTGCTTCAAGTACTGCATCCTTAATGCTTGCCCACTTTACCTGTAGCCCCTCACCTGTATTTCTTTTTGTCAGGGCTAGTTTAACTCTGTTGGCCATCTTATCAAAGTCAGCTCCTCTGAAGTCCCATATTTTTGCCTTGGAATGGGATGATTCAGTTCTAGTGGCCAAAATGAACCATACCATATGATGATCATTGGCCCCAATGTGACCTTCTACCTGGAGATCTGTGATCTTTTCCCTGTTAGTCAGTACTAGATCTAGGATAGTTCTGTCTCTTGTAGGTTGTTGTACCAGTTGTTTGAGACCTTTCCCCTGCAGGGAATCCACCATGTGTCTAGTTTTGGCAGATGTTCTTGCTGGTGTTGATCACTCTGTATCTGGCATGTTGAAGCAAGAGAATAATGTTTCCCAACCTTTTAAATGGGAGTAAATAGGTGGACAGTGGTAAGATTTTTACACCAAGTTACTGTTTCTGACAAATACTTGTCCAGTTTTTGACACCAAAAATTACAAAGAGAAGTGTCATGCGTACACTTGGAAGTCAAGTAACTCTCTTTCGTATAGTTAGTCTCTGGTTTCTGATATGTTGTACAGAAAAGCTGCCACATGTGCTGGCTGAATGCACAATGGATCTGAAGTTACATAGAAACATAGACTTTGACAGCAGATAAGGACCACTTGGCCCACCCAGTATGCCCATTTCCCTACCTACTGGATAAACTGCAGATTCTAGTTAACCAACAGCCTATTTCCTGCAAGCCCCCACTATAATTGCTTTATGTCTCTCCCATGCATGTTTGAATTCCTCCACTGTTTTAGACCCCACAACCTCTCCAGGAAGGCAGCTCCATGCGTCCACCACTCTCTCTGTGAAAAATAATTTCCTCACATTACCCTGAGCCGTCCCCCCTCTAACTTTAAATTGTGCCCCTTGTCCTTCACATGTCTTTTCTGAAGATGCTACCCTCCTGGACTTTGTTGATTCCCTTGAGGTACTTAAAAGTTTATATCATGTCCCCCCTGTCCCTCCTTTCATCAAGGGTATACATATTAAGCTCTCTCAGTCTCTCGTCATATGGTTTCTGATGTAGACCCTGCACCATTTTAGTTGCCCTCCTCTGGACAGCTTCCATCCTGTTTATGTCCTTGCATTGATGAGGTATCCAAAACTGCATGCAGTACTCCAGGTGAGGTCTCACCAACTATCTGTATAGAGGGATAACCACTTCACTTTTTCTACTTGTGATGCCCCTCCCTATGCATCCCAGTATGATAAGTAAGAGTCAGTCTGCAGCCTGCCATATACTGTAAGTGAAGCAGACAAATCACAAATAAATCAGACTATAGCTGATTGATCAACACATCACTTTGGGTTTCCTTTACAATGTGGGCATTTCTATGGTTGTAGCCCTTGCACACCCCAACAAGTATGGCCCTGATTTGTAGAAACTGTGTACAAAATGAAGCTGCATTGTAATAACAGACTGCTACTCCTTACCAGAAAAGAAGCAATGGCCTTTCTAAATAGCATTACAGTATGGAACTGGAAACATGCTATCTTTAGAAGATACCACTCCAAAAAACTAAGTGTAGAATTAAACTTTATGTATTTGAATAAGATCTGATATTTTCATTAGTGATGCCCACAGAATATTCACTTTAGAAGGCCAAGAAAGTGGAAATTGTTCCCTTCCATCTTGGATTAGTGTATTCTCTTTGTTAAGAAAAGTCCATGCAGTTTCTGTAGAAGATGTAGAGTTATGTCTAAAAGCATCAGTATTTGTTAGTCAACAACAACATTCATTACAGAGTAATTTTAGAAAAAAAATATTTCTGACTTTCTTAGAATAATCCTCACTATATTTTTAGTTTTCTCAGCTATATTAAAACATTGTTATAGTTAATTTTGTAATTAATGACTCACATCATTAAAGATTCCCACCACTCACCAACTCTACAAAATCTGTTCTGCTGAGGTTACCTGTTGAATGTACAGACTCGATTCATAATGTGGATTAATGGGAATCAGTATTACACAGTGGTTAAGAGCAGTAAACTGCAACCATGGAGAACTGAGTTTAAAACCCACAGCCATCACTTGCATCCTGTGTGACTATAAATAAGTCACTTAGCTTTCCAGTGCTGACAGGAAGCATCTGCAAGCAAGCCTCTGCATTGTGTGTCTTTCCTGGTTAAAAAGTGTAAAAAAAAAAATCTGAGCTGGGCATCACAATAACAAAAGACGCAAGGTCAAAATGTTGGGAAAATGATAATTATAATAATTGGGAGATCCAAGACAGATTAGGACAGTGTAAAGTGCTACATCATTTTTTTCAGAAAAAAAGTTGCTCAAGAACAAGGGGACCTGCTATGAAGCCGGGGGGGGGGGTAGTTTTAGGAGAGATGTGAACAAGTACTCCTAACAGGAAAGTGGTAGATTTGCAGAACAGCCTTCCAGCAAAGGTGATTGGGGTGAAAGCAATGGTGGGGTTCAAGAATGCATGGGATAGGCATAGGGAATCTTAGGGTAAAAGAAGGGGGGGATAGGACAGAGATCAAGCAGGATCTGCGGTGATAGTGTAGGTAGGAAAAATTGGCAGACTCTGTGGGACAAGCAATCCTTATCTGCTGGCAAATTGTGTGATTCTGTGTTGTAATGGATGTGTTAGGATGGTGTTGCCACATGTTTCTGATGGTAAAAAGCATAGCACTGTACCAAGATATTTAATTGATTTCATTGTGAGCATGGCACAGGAGTGGGAACATCTGAAAAAACATCAGAATCATGTATCTTGGTTCAGGAATAAAGAAAACAAAAAGACAACAGAATTATGCATTAAGCAGGTTAGCAAGAGGAAAAGGAAGAGGAGACCATTATGGTTTTCCAAAGAGGTAGCAAAGAAAGTGAAAGCCAAAAAGATTGCATTCAAGCAATACAAAAAGACACAGGCAGAAGGGGATAGGGAGAAGTACCAGGAGAAACAAAGGGAGGCAGGGAAGTCAGTAAGGGAAGCCAAAGCTCAGACAGAAGAACACATTGCAAAATCAGTGGGTAAAGGGACAAAATCTTTACAGGTATATAAGTGAAAAAAGAAAGACAAAGGAGGGATAGTGAGACTGAAGGGGAGGATGGGAGCCAGCGTGGAGGATGACAACAATAAAGCTGACATATTGAACAGGTATTTCTGCTCAGTCTTTACTAAGGAAGAGGGGGTAATGGGTCTGAAGGGAGTACAAGGTGAGAATGGTGCAGAAATGGACACAAGTCCCTTTACACGAGAAAGGGTCCTGAAGGAACTGGAAGTAATAAGAGCTGATAAAGCAATGAGGCCAGATGGGGTGCACCCCAGGGTCCTTAAAGAACTAAGAGGTGGTGGCTGAACCTCTGGCTATCCTGTTCAGCCAATCACTGGAAACAGGAGAGGTACCCAAAGACTGGAGGACAGCAGATGTAGTCCCTTATATAAAGTGGGAACAAAGAGGAAGCAGGGAACTACAGACCAGTCAGCCTCACCTCGGTAGTGGGAAAGATCATGGAAGCACTACTGAAGGAGAGATTGGTGGAACATCTGGTTGTCAATGGACTACAGGACCCAAGGCAGCATGGTTTCCCAGGGGAGGTCATGTCAGACCAACCTCATTGAATTTTTGACTGGGTGACTAGAGGAGGTGGATCAGGGAGGGCAGTGGACATGGCCTATCTGGACTTCAGCAAGGCCTTTGACACTGTGCCACATAGAAGACTATTACACAAACTGGGGAATATGGGTGTGGCAGGACAGTAGTGTGGTGGGTAGGTAACTGGCTGGGTGGCAGGACACAGAGGGTGGTGGTAAATGGCTGTCACTCCACAGAGGGAAGAGTAACCAGTGGGGTACCACAGGGATCAGTGCTGGGACCGGTCCTATTCAACATCTTCATCAGTGACATTGCACAGGATCTAGAAGGCAGAATTTCACTGTTCGCTGATGACACAAAGCTCTGTAACAGAGTAGACACACCAGAGGGTGTAGACAGAATGAGAAGGACCTGCAGAAACTTGAAGAATGGTCAAGGGTTTGGCAGTTGAAATTCAATGCAAAGAAGCAAGATAATGCATATGGGCACAAAAACCCTGGCACAATATATCAGTTGGGGGTGAGGATATAACATGCACCAAGCAGGAAAGGGATCTTGGGGTTGTCATCTCTGATGACCTCAAGGTAGGGAAACAGTGTGACAAGGCATCAGGTAAAGCAAATAGGATGCTGGGATGTATAGGCAGGGGCATCACCAGCAGGAAAAGGAGGTCATAATTCCGCTATACAAGACACTAGTGAGGCCCCACCTGGAGTACAGTGGACAGTTCTGAGACCATACCCACGTAAGGACATAGACAGGGTAGAGAAGGTTCAGAGGAGGGCAACAAAGATGGTGCATGGGTTGCATCACAAGTCCTATGAAGACAGGTTGAAGGAACTGAACATATACTCCCTGGAGGAGAGGAGGGAGAGGGGATATGATAGAGACATACAAGTATCTTACAGGGAGGAACAGGGTGCAGGAAAACACTATTTATAGCAAAAAGATGTTTCAGGACTAGAGGCATGGGATGAAGGTTGGAGGGAGGACGATTCAGAGGAAACATGAGAAAGAATTTCTTCACAGAATGGGTGGTGGACAAGTGGAACACCCTGCCAGAGGAAGTGGTGGGGGCTGAAACAATCACGGGATTTAAGAATGCATGGGATAGACATAAAGGAATTCTAGAGGGCAGGGGTAAGGGGAAACAGACTTCTAGGAAAACAAACTGAACTTACAAGCTCAAATGGGCAGACTAGGTGGGCCATAGGCCCTTATCTGCCGACACTGTCTATGTATCTATGACAAATGGGTATCTTCATATGTTTGTCACAGAAACATTATTTTTAATACAACTATATGGTGACTAATAGGTACTGCTTCTTTAACTGTACAGGTCATTCATGAGGCTACACCTGGAGTACTGCATACAGTACTGGCTCCAAAACTTAAGGAAGAATGTTAAATTATTGGATGGGGTCTAGTGCAGAGCTACAAGGATGATCCAGAGATTGGAGAATAAATCCTACAAGGAAAGGCAAAGGGAAGTGAACATGTATTGCCTGGAGGAGAGGAGGGATAGGGGAGATATGATAGAGAACTTTAAATATGTGAAGATTATTAACAAGACTGATAAAGAGGGGATCTGTAAGTTAAAGGGATGGAGGAAAACAAGTGGTGCATGGTCTGAGACTGGAGGGTGGAAGATTCAGGAAAAAAATGAGGAGGCACTTTTTCATGGAGGAGGTGGTGTCCAGGGGAATGCACTACCTGAGGAAGTAGTTTCCTGCAAATCGATGAGCAGTTTTAAGAGGGGGTGAGACAAAGTGAGGGGGCAGGTCACCATCATGAGGGTTGAGCAGGGAGGGGTAGCTGCTGAGTAAGGGGATGGCTAGCTGCACTGGAGCAGACTTGATAGACTGTGCGGCCTTTATCTGATGGCAAATTGTGAGTATAGTGAAATGAAATACTGAACTGAAAAGTAAAATGCTTCACTGTTTTTCTTTTTTCTTTGAAAATTGTCTGACGGGAATAAAATGGGTTAAATAAATGGCTAGGCCAGCCAGGGTCAATAAACTGTGAAACTTTGTAGATGCTGACCCCATTGAAGACCAGAATTTGCATCACTGCTGGATTATCCTGGCTAAATACACTGCATAAATAAATAGTTAAAAGCACAACATTGTTTGCAGATTTATTTTGAGAGCACACCTGGAATACTGTGTGCAATTTTTGAATAGTCTATTAATGAAGGGCAGAGACCTCCTAGAATATGTCCAAGGGAGTGAAGCAAAGATGATCCCAGAGCAGTAGAGAAAATTGTATGAGGAGCATCTGTAAAGCCTCATACAGACTTGTAAGTAGTTAAAGGATATCAACATGATAGACTACATTGAACTAATCATGAGGTCAAACAGCACTATGATGAGAAATCACATGTGGATGCAGCCCTCATAAGAAGCTCTGCTCTTTATGTAGGTCTATGGGATCCATTTAGAATTCTATAAAGGGTTGTTTCCCTGGAGTCTCAGTGTGCCTGGCCTGTTACAGCTTCCTGAATGGAGGAGCTAGCTGACTATAATTTAGATTGTTGCAGGAAGTGGTCTTAGTCTGGAGAGGAATACTTCAGGCATGCTGGCCTGATCCTTGTGCTGAACCTCTGTGGAAGGCCCAGAAACATCTTGCTGTTATCATGGTAGCTGATGCTGGCAATGATTCCCAGAGGTGATAATCTCCTATGGATTCACCAAGTAATAGGCTGAGTGGAGAAAAGGACATATCTTAGAATGATCAGCAACTTTAGACAAAGAAAAATAGAGGTGTTAGAAAACTACTTGTTATTCAGGCCTGTAGAGGGCACACAGTGGTGGCTTCGCTCCCTGCGTTAGGCAAGAGGGTTTGGAAGTATGCCTCTATAGCATTGATTTGGTCTGAGACTCACTGCCCATGGGGGGGCCAAGTCTTGGAAGAGGATGTGAGGTGGCACCTGTGGCAACCTGGGACCTTTTGGAGGGTGTCTGCCTCTCCTTGTCCCTAAAGTGTGATCCCCTCATGTGGGAACTAAGCATTTTGAAGTACCAATTTGGACATTGACTCTCTTCCCATTGGGGTCAATGTTTGTGGGAGAATGGAAGACATCACTGGTGACACCTTCAGACCTCAATGGAATGTGTGCCTCTTCTAGCTGAGTAAATTGTGTTGAATAACAGTCCCCATGAGAACCAGTATTTAGTATGCATTGATAGCTTGTGGAGCGAAGTGAATCTAAGGATCTTTGGCCCTACCATGAATGTTGTATGACTGAGGACAGGTAGGAGAAACTGGTATTGGATTTAGAGGAAGCCTTGGTTGGCCTATTTCCTGGGTAGCTCTAAATACTAAAATATCTCACTGCTGTGGAAGGAGGAGAGTGTGATTGAAGCATGATACTCACAGTAGTTAAAAAGTAATATGCAACTGTGCTAAAGAATAAGAGAGAAGTGTGTCCTGTAAATTATGATCCCCTCATGGGTCCATGCTGCAGGGGACCTAGAAGTTTAGTGCACTCCAAGTTCAGTTATCTATTCAAAGATCATATGTGTGACTACTGTGAAGACTGAAATTGCAGAGATGTACCTGTGTACCCCTAGTGCTGTTGACACAACTCCTGCAATGCATAGGAAAGGACATTACCAATGAAGTAATGCCTTTACCAACACCCCTCAGTCACTGGGGTTATAAAACTGCTTTTGACCACATAATGGTTTACAGAAAGTGAAATATTTCAGGCTGCCCTACAGAGGAAAATAATGTTCATAAGCTCCTAGTAAATATCAAGCATTTGTTAATGCTGAATGCTGTCTCGCTGGCATTGGCATTGGTAGTGCCAGAGCTAGAAATGCATAATAGGAATGGCAGTGAAGTATTGAAGTGATGCAAATCCCACCCTCACCCTGTAGAGAGCAACAGACATTGGGGTGTGCCTTTGGGTCATCAGCTATATCACTCACGCCATTGTACCTCACCTTACCCTGTAGACACTGATAAATATCATGGTGTGCTTTGGGGTCTTTGGGCATTATACTTACCCCATTCCTCAAGGAAATATGCTGATGTGGGTGCAGGATAGGAGAATGAGGTGAATGTTGTGGCCAAACAGTGCAAGGCAAACCACAATGCCTGTCAGTGGCTGCAGGGTGAGGGTGGGTTGGAATGGTGTGAGCATTACATCTGTTGATCCCAAGTCATACCCCTGGTGCCTGTCAGTCTGTACTTGGTGGGGTACTACTGTTGGAAACCCTAACACTGTAGGCATGTGGTGGTATTTTCACTCCAAATTTTCAACATGGCTATTTGTGAGCCCACCTCATGAAAAGCGGCACAATCAGTTTGATAGCTGAAAGGTGGTTTTGCACAGTTGCTATGCTATTTGGTGACATAGGGGTGAAAAAACATTTTGGGTAGGATGTGGAGAATGACAACTGTATTGTTCATGAGGAGGTGTAAAAAATGGCAACGATGAAAATATGGAGTGAAAATAAAGAAAATTGGTGAAGTCATGAGCATGCATACAAACTGCGCAACACACATCCATAACCCAATTATTTTTGGGAGTTTGTCACCCACATTTTTAATATATGCATTTTGGGACCTCCTCTCATGAATAGTTGTGCTGTGACTTTGTTACTCTGTCCCAAAAGTTGATTTCCCACCGTGACCACGCCATTGTGTTCCACAGGTGCGAAAACACATTTTGGGCAGGATGTGAAAAATGACAGCTGTACTGTTTATAAGGAGGTATGAAAAAAATGCCAGTGTTCAAAATCTGGCATGGAAATATTGCAAATTTGTGAAGTTACAAGGGTGCACGGAAACTGCACAACACATGCTTTTAACAGTCATTTTATGGACTTTTAGCACCAATTTTTCAACATAGGCATTTTAGGGACCTCTGCTCATGAACAGTGTCACTGTCATTTTTGTAATCTGTCCCGAACACTGATTTCCCACAGCGACTGAGCTATTCTGCGCTGGAAGTGTGAAAACACATTTTGGCCAGGATGTGAAAAATGATAGCTGTACTGTTCCCAAGGAGGTGTGGAAAAATGCCTGTGTTGAAAACTGGCATGAAAATATTGCAAAGTCATGAAGTTACGAGCATGCGTAGCAACTATGCAATGCATGCTCATAAACAGTCATTTAGATTTTTTCCACCAAATTTGCAACAGAGGCTTTTTGAGATCCCACCTCATGAACACTGGCACTGTCGTTTTGTTAATTGGTCCCAAAAGGTGATTCCACGCAGTGACCGCGAAATCACCTTTCAGGGTGGAATAATGCCACGATAGTGGCAGAATTCATGGGGAGGAGTCCCAGAAAAAACCATGTTGAAAATTTGGTGCCAAAATTCCAAAACATGCCTGAGATATGCATCAAAGTTGAAAAAAACCCTATTTATGCCATTATACAGCTAACCAGCATTTCCTCAGTTCACGGTCGGCTTTGAAGACTGCAGACGTGTTCCCGGTCCACTGAAGATAGTCACGTCAGACTCCGGAGGTAAGTATGGGGTGAGGGGGGTGTGGGGAGGCAGGGTGCGCAGAGGGTGAGAGCAGGTTGTGGGAGGGGGTAGGGAGACAGTGAGGGACTGTTTTCTTTTTTTGACAGCTTAAAAAAAAACATGGCGGGACTTTTTTTTTTGCTGGGCATTTGGCACACTGGGGTAGGCATCCAGCATGCAACCTAAGTCTTTTTTGTGGGGGTATTCTGTAGCTGAAGGGAGATTGGCCACCCCCATTGGCACATACTGGGTGGGACACGAGCTGAGGGGGATTGGGCGCCCCCTTGGCAAGCAACAATGGGGGGATTCATTATGCCAATGGGGAGTGGGCTCCCCTATTGGCAAAATACAAGGGGATGGTGGATAAATGCCGATGGGGATTGGGCCCCCCCCGTCTGCAAAGAAAAACTGTTGGGGAGGCACATGATGCCGAGGGGGGTTGGGCACCCTCTCGGCATACATTCTAAATGGGAGGGGGCACAGTATGCTGATGTGGAGTGGGCTCCGCCATCAGCATTGTATTACGTAGTGGCAGCAGTCACTGCCGCCATGTTGCCTGCACATCGGGGAGGCATGTTGTGGTCACGCTGCATGACAGCTTAGATCTCATTGCAGCGGACCTTTTCTTTGTTCTGGTGGCTACATTAGGGATGCTTGCAGATTGGGGAATGAGGGACGCACCTTCTGATGCATGCCCTGTATTCACCCAACAGTGACCACACCTCCAAATGTGCCACTACCGCAAGATGTTGGCTGGCGTGCAAGTGTGCAAGCCAACATAAACATGGATCCTGTTTTGAAGCTTGCCCTACTGCTGGGACATCACCTTTTATTGGAGAGTTGTGCTATGCTCTGATCCCACTTTATTTGCAGTCTGAATACCCTGATGTGTTCCTGATGCCAGGAGGTTACCAAGTGCCCAGAGGTCAACTGAGTGCATCCCATTCTGAATATGCTCTCTTTCCTATTCATAACATATCCCTAGATGCTAGGGAGAGGGGCTACATGGAAATTAATAGGGGGAAGGCAGGAGCGGGTGAATTTTAAATTCGCCCATGAAGTTAGTGCGAAGTGGCCCACTATGCATTTTGCATAGTGCAGGCTAATTGAGCACTTCACGTTGTCAGAATTCATGTAGTAATTCACCAAAAACTGCTGTGAAGTGTGCAAATTAGTTCACTTTCTGTAGCTTTCCACTGTGCGAAGTGTGAAATTCACGCTCCTTGTAGTTGCGTAGTGTGAACTTTGCAAAGTGTGTCACTACACAAAGTGATGCACTGCACGTAGCACTGTGTTAAGTGTAAAGTTTTTTCACTTTATCCACAGCTAGGCAAAAGTTGAAGAAGGATGTAAGGAAGTCTTTCTTTATCAATCGGGCAGCGGACAAGTGGAATAGATTGCCCAGTGAGATGGTACATTTAAAATCGGTGACTATTTTCAAACATGGGAAGGACACACACAAGGAAATCATATAAACTACAAAAAAAAAATGAAGACGGTATTCTCGGGAAAGGATTCTTGAAAAACCACTTTGGCTATCATATAATAATTCTGTCTGAGCCTAGGTTAGACACAGCTCCATATAGGCATGTGGGTAGACTATAAAGACCTTTGGGTATTTTTCCATCAGATTCTATGTACATAATTTGTACAATATCCATCTCACCTGGGCTGGGAGATCTTGGATAAATACTGTCTAAAATGAGAAGAAGCAGAACCCAATAGAAGACAATATATTGCATCACATTTGGATTATTCTTTGTAAATATAGCTCAAAATACATAAAAACAGGAAGCTTACCCCACTAAAAATAGAACATAGCCACTGCTGCCAGAGAAACACAGAGTCGATCCAGTTTGCCCATGTAAGTTTTAATATTTAAGTTATGGAATCTTAGCTGGGCTATCCACAGTAGATACTTTCTGTAAATTTTGAATGAACCATTATATTGTTTCAGTTGTTGTATTTTCATCACTATCTGTCATGTGTCCTACCTTGCTAGCCCCGTTACACATATAAACAAATTCTGGCTCAGTGTGCCCTTCCCAGTAAACAAATTCTGAACAAAAAATGGGTCAAATCACACTGAAATTAAGATGTGAAATTGTAGCTTGGTTATCAGGGGTAAACATATTGTAAAATAAGTAAAAGGAGGATTCCACTGAAAATGAGACGTTGCATCTCAGATGGGCTATCAAAAATAAATACAGCCCAGAAATGAATTAAACACAGGCCTTTACTGAAAATAAGACATTACCTATAAGCTGGACTATCAAGGTTACACTGCAAATGTGGAAAAAAACTACACATAAGATATTGCATCTCAGGTAATCTTGGGTACCTTCTGTGTAACAGTAAATAAGAGTAGAACCCCTGTGAAAGTGAGATGTGGTGGTTCAGCTCATATGTTTGGGGTACATATATTGTAGAAAGGGGTAAATGCTGGATCGTAGGGAAATAAAACGATACTGAACATCACCTGGGCTGGGATATTTTTGGTAAAAACAGTGTTAAAAAACCATAAAAGCCAGACTCCACTGTTAAAAAGATACTTCATCTCTGCTGTGCTTTCCTTAACAAATACAACATTAAACAGTGGTGAAAGCAGGACCCCACTTAAAATAAGATGTTGCATCTCCCCTGGGCTATGATTCCTAGGTTACTGCACTGTAAATGTTAGAAACATCTATACCCCACTGAAGAGAATACAAGATCTATTGCAACTTTGCTGAGAAACTTGGAATCATATCAGTGTAAAATGTGCAGAAGGAACCCACAGAAAAGAAATATTGCATCTCACCCTTTGGGTAAATACCATGTAACAGACAGCGAATGCTGGCCAGGCAGTGTAGTGGTAATCCTACTGCTTGGCATCCAGATAGGCCAGCTTTGTGCCCTGAGCCTTGGATGTCTGGGGGTTACTGGTGAGGCAAGGTTCTGCCATTCCTTTCAGGTGCCCCCTGTCTGAGGGAGGGAGTGTGGGAGGATAGTCTGTTTGCAAAAAGAAAACAAACATCAGGCATCAGGCTTAACAGCTTAACACACAACTGTGAGGCTTTATTCAATGATGTCAATTTTGTTGACACAAAGAGCAAGTTTTTGAGACCACTTTGCAGATTGTACAGACACCTTTTTGTAAGAGTATATCAGGATATCCAGACTAGCTAGGTAAATCATCAGGAATCTCTCTCTGGCACAATCAACCAAGTCGCAACTTGAAACCTCTTTTCCTTAGAGCTTCAGACTCTTCTCTAGTAGTGCGGTCTTTCCCTTAACTAAACCAAAGACAGACTGACTAGTTTCAGCTTCACAGGGCTTATATACACCTCTTCCCTGGGTCACATGATCTGCATCACTTCCAACACTTGGGTATAGAAGGTGTCATTTTATGGCCAGCTGGCTTCTAAAAAGCAGGGCTCCCTTAAAGGTAAGGTTTCTACTTTATTTTATGCTAACAGAGTGGGCACTCAAAACAGGACATTTTGTCATACAGAAGTACTTAAAATACACATTTAACATACATTACTACAATAGTTTCTTGGATATCATGTAGTGTGGGCTTGTGCTTAAACTGTGACTTTGTACAACTACCTTTATTTACATTTGTCTGGCTTGGCCTACAGCCTTTTACACTGCCAGGCAGCCATGAGTTCCATGTGGAAGGGATGCCTTAGTTTTAGACAGGCAGCAACAGGCCTTTTAAGGCTGGATAATCCACGCTTACTGGTCCCTTTTCAACCTCAGGGCTCAACCTTCCCTGCTAGCCTGACAAAACACTATATTTCTGAATTCTAGACATTCCCTGGGCTCTATGTGCAGTGCTGACCCAGGAAGTATGAAGCACATGTCTCTATGTTATACTCTGTCCCTGCTGGCTGTGGTGCTTGCTGCCCAGGGGTGGGGGTGGGGGGTGGAATTAAATATAAAGGAGAAGTGATGTATATTAGCCTGGGATGGTGTCTAGATAGAGAGCATCACTACTTGTGCATTCCTATTGGCTCTAACTTGACCCTTACCTGTGATAGGTCACTTTTGACCCTATCACAGGGAGGATACCTCCATCTGTTGCGTGATTACCACCTGGTGGTCAAGTGGTAGGGCTTATCGCATGGGAAGGAATATGTGGTCCCTCTGGGAGTGGCCTTGCATTGGCATATGCCTGCTCACCTGACAAGTGATGTGGATGTGGAGGAACCACCTGCCCAGCTGGGATGTTCCAAAGGAATGGTGAAAATTGCCTTCCCTTCTGATGCTTCTGATAGCTCAAATGTCACTTTCATCGGGTTGTGCATCAGGATCATTCCCTTGGGATGAATAAGGAAGGGCTTCAGTGGATTACAATACACCAGCAGTTAGTTTGTGGATATAGCCGCTCTATCATGCTGTCTCTGCCCACACTTCACCCACTCCTCCTTGCAGACCACAACCATCAAATGAAGACTCTTATTCAGATTATTGGAATGGGGGGCTACCACCCATTGGAGACAAGTTATAAGATATGGTTTCAGTATTGAGCAGAGGATGGTGGCAGGCTGGATACTTGGGGGACTACCACGGCGTGCAGAAGGACTTAGGCATGGAAGGATCTGTAGTTGATGAAGAGCAATGGTGGTCTAAACAGAATGTATTTAAAAATAGTTAAAAGCAGGACTTCTTCTAAAAATCAGATGTTGCAGCTTACCTGGGATATCTTGTGCGTATTCACTGTAGAAGGTGGTTAAACAAGAGTTATACTGGGTACATTCATTGTATAATCCCTAGGTGGCACTATCCCAAGGGATACTACCCCTGCCTGCATGGCTAGGCACAGGCTGAGGGGCCTGAGCTCTGTAAATGGGTGCCTCCACCTAGAGGAATGGTTGTGGGGTAGTGTAACTGCTGTGGTTATAGTCCTCCAGGACACTATCACCCCCCCCCCACCAACCCTTCTACTGGCTTAAACAATGGAGTAGATAACCAATCACGTATGACAGATGAATACAGTATTAAACACACACTTAGTACACTGACCATGAAAGCTAGATCAGCATACAAGTCCCTGGATATCCCCTGTAAAATAAGACATGTAATACAACAGTACAATGGCAATGCTGGTTCCCCTCTACAAAGGCACTCAATAGCCAGGTTAAAGGCAGAAAGAACAAAATCTGATTTATTTGGGGGAACTGCACATGGGTGGGGCAGTAAATCTAGCACTTGATTCAAGATCTGATTTAGCCAGGCTAAACATGCATGCCCTGTTGCCCTGGCTGTTACAGTCACACACTCTGGGTACCCAGCTATTACTCAGGCTAGTCTGAAGTGTTGCCCGGGGTAGGCCGGCATAGTAGCTGTTGCTGAGGCTCTTAGGAAAGAAAAGAATCAACATGCACTTTAACCCAAATTTGTATTCCAGAGCTAGAGGACTCAGTTCGTGATGACCAACCCAAACAATAAAATCAGATAATGCATGCCTGGTGGCACTGAGGGTTGAGGTGCTGGATGCCACACCTGACGGCATACTTGCAACCCTGGTTCAGGAATGGACTCTGGCCGCCATTGACTAGCAGGGTAGAGGAAGGATTGCGTAACCCACGATTTTTCTCCTTTCTCTTAGGTGGGTGGGGACAATGCATCGTGCAACAGCAATGACTGGCAGAGGCCAGCTGCACTACAGCTACATGCTGGATATGAGGGGAGCACAGCAGGCGTCAGCACAGTGGTGTGTCTGATGCTATTGCACGTCCTGCTCCCAGGGACAAAAAATGGAGGAAAATAGTGGGACTATCTTGGTGGCTGATGGCCGTGCCCTGCATCCTCTGACATGAGATGCACTTTTACGGGGGTGTGGCAGACCCCGTGTGCATGGGGCATATCAATCTGCGCACCAGACCTAGTCTGGGATTGTGGGTGCCGGTGGCTGGTGATCACTGGGTCCACTCCACAGTGGTGAAAAGAAAAAAATAAAATAAAATGGGCAGACTAGGTGGGCCATAGGCCCTTATCTGCCGACACTGTCTATGTATCTATGTATCTATGTAAAATCAGATGACACAAGGATTTTTTCCTTGTTGCAGGGAGCTAACCTGTTGGTTACTCATGCTACCCAGACCAGGAGGCAGAGCAGATGAGATAAAAACCTCAGAATGGTATTCTGGCTAGCCAGGGGAAGCAGTTCCCACAAGATGCACCGTAGTGGTCGATCCTGTTTGATGCTGTTGAGCAGGGAGCTGAATCCCTGAGCTGGTCCTTCATTGATAAAGTCTCTGTAGCAGGTGCCGTAGTCTATGCCAAGATAGAAAGGGCCAGACAAAAGCAGACAGTTTGGATTGAGTCTGTTGAAGGTTCTGGAGCAGCTTCCAGCTAGCATATCACATTTGAGGGTGGGAAACCAAATTGTGACCCGCACAGCGCATTTGGCACACTTGTAATCAAAACAGCAAGGTACCACAATTTGGATGAAGTCTGGTTGTGAATAGGCAGGGTTGCTGTGCAAACCATATGTTCTGCGGTTCTCTTCAGGTTCCAGACAGGCCAATTTCTTCTGGAGCAATTCTTCGGTCCACACCAGGTGAAATTCACTCTCACTCTCAATCAGCACTCAGGTCTCAACAAGGTATTTGAATCACAGTCCAATTATATTTGTACAAGCTTCTTCACACTGGAAGATGGTAGCAGGCATGCCAAACACAGTCTTCCCACCAAATCACCCATGCTATTACACAGGAGCAGCTGCTTGAATGGTTCAAGCTGTTCACTCTCCAAACTTCAACTCTTGACTGACACACTGCTGCAGACAGCTCTGGGATTTCCCAGTGATCCAAAAGGTTCGGCTGGTTGATCCATTGGTCTATCACAGAAAGGGCTCCTCTTCAGGTCCATCTAGGCTCCAAACAGTAAAAATTACAATTCCTACAGAAATTCACTCCCACAAGGCCTCTGGGGACAGTCTCCATTTTAGGGTCCCCCCGAGGTTCCAATTGGTCCAAACTGGCAGTCAAGAACCAAAATAGTGGCTCTAAGCAGAATGTCCATGCTGCAAATGAAGGCAGGTTAGACAAACTCTATATTATAATTATTAAATCAGCAAACAATCACAGATCCTATAAGGGCTCCCCTCTGCACAAATAGCAATGGCAGAATGGAGCAGAAATACCACAGCCGGGGTGGGACTCGAGCCTGAAACCACTCTGTCCCCACCCAGATTATTTATATCCTATGAAAGAAACAGGCATGGAAGCTAGCAGGGCACTCTCATGCAGGCATATTCAAACTGTTTAAGACACAGAATACCAACCTGGCAGTGGGCATTGGGCAAGCCCAGGAAGACATTTTAGGATCCCCCATTTGTAGGAGGTAACACCTTTCCCTGCCTACAAAGAACTTGGCATCCTTGTCAAGTCTACACTTAATATAAATCTCTATAAAGACACTATACTATACGAAACATATAGGTTCTATTGCTATGCCATACAAAAATAAAGACTGAAGCCTCAGTAAACTTAAGCCAGTAAGATTCCTGTACTTATTCCTGATATATCCTATACTCTGCAATAACAGTATTTATGCATTTAACATACATAAAAATGATCTACAATGATTCAAAACAGATAATCACATTACTTTACAATTCAAGTTTGTACTGTTTCCTGTACTTTAAATAGCATAGATGGGGGCATCCCTATCAGTTAACTTGGGACTAGATGGGTCAGGAGCACCATGCTTTGAATGGTGGACTATTAGCTTTGATGTTGCAGAGAAACTCAATTTGGGAAGTAGGCTTACATAAATATAGACTCCTTTATGGACAACATATAAGGGGAGGTCCATGGGCCTCCCAGGGGAGTCATAACTGAGACATATTTAGTATGTTTAGTAGCTCTTCCAGACTTCCTAGGAAGAACTGACACAGATACTGTAATTTCAACACTTGCACTGGATTCTTCTCCTATGGGAAGGGGTACCTCTGCACTGGCTGAAGGTTCCAGGCTGGAAGCACTATCTGCTTCTTGCTCTATTGACTATGTTTCCCCAATATTGCTTTCATTATTGAACTCTTTAGCAGGCCCAGATTTCTCATCCAGGGGAAACTCTGACAAATTTTGATCTGGCAATACCTGACTGGTACTTTCAACATCAGGAATCTCACTTTCACCTACCACAGCAGGACTGGCATCATTCAGTTCGCACGGTTCATCAGTTTCCGGTATTTCACCAGGGTCACTTTCAGTAACAGCCTCTCTTTCTGATAAATCAAACAGTTTTACCAGACACAAAGAATCAGCTACTTCACAAGTCACAATTTGCACCTCACTTCCATGGTCACAGGGCTAGAGGAGAAGATTGGAGAGTTAGGCAGTCCTGAAGGCCCAGCTTCTTCCCCATAATTGAACATACTACAGGGTTCCCTTGAAATAATTGACTCAGTTTATAAGAAGGATAATATGAAGCCTCACACTCATTGTTATCAGACTCAGACTGGCAATCAGCGTCACTTTGGGCCTGCCTAGGGGAAGGCCTTGAGACCTTGACAGCTGAAGAAGGCTGATGTCTCTTTTTAGCAGCAGCTCTAGTCACAGGCCCAGGAGGGGCAGCATCTGAAGGCTCAGAATCAATAATTACTTGACCAATAGGCAGCAAGTGATTTCTGTGCCAGCAAGTGATTTCTGTACATAGTCTTGGAGACTCGAGGATCATTCCCGAGGTGCACTTTATAGATGGGCAGGTCATCCAGCTTGCTGACTATGATGTATGGAAGATGGTGCCACATATCAGCAGTTTTATGTTTTCCATGTAACCCCAGATTTCGGAGCAGCACATGGTCTTCAGACAACAACTCCTTTTTTTCATGTCTTTCCTTGTTAGTCAGACTTCTTTTGGCTGCCATAGTTTGGACCAGTTGATAGGCATACCTTTACCCTTGCTACTAAAACTAGTCTTGCAAAATAGGATGTAGTCTGCAATATCTTCTGTTTTGCCCTTGCTACCCCTAGGCTTACCCATCACTGTGAGTTATACAAAAACCTACACTGGATGTCCCCAAGTAATTATTGTTCCTTTGTCTTGGGCTGCTTTTAAAGACAAAATTGTCCATAATGCCACCCCACCTGCCTTGTCTCAACTCCTCCAACTGGCTCTACTGTCATACCAACTCAGGTCACCTCTCCTGCCCCTCCTCCTTTCCCAAAAACTTGTATTCTGGCAGGTGATTGTGCCTTTGCTGTCTGTGCCCCAAGACTCTGGAATACCCTACCTGAACCCATCAGATGTAGTCCCACCCATCTCATGTTTAAGAGCTCCTTCTAGTTACACCTGAAGTCTGTCTCGGCCTGTAACCATCCCTAGGGTGCATGGTACCTCCAACCCTGGCTTGGACCCAGGTGTGCTCCATCCACTTCCCTGGTTCCTAACTCAATTCTCTGGAGCTCAAGTAGGGGAACAACCCACTCTTATGGTTTCCTGCACCTCAGCACTTATCATCCTTATACCGGGACAACCATCCTATGCCCCACCTTAAAAACCCTTGTGTTATACCAAGAGTTGTTATTATTGCTTATATGTTCTTACCTTGATGTATATGCTTATCTGATCATCCTGTACTTGTTTATCTGTTTCACCCTGTTCAATGCCTGTATTTCACTATGCTGTAATTGTTATACTGCTTGTAAACCTGCTCTTGTAATCTCCCGGGTCGCACCTGAAAATAGGCATTCCTTGTCTAGTGTGCTTACCCAGTAAACAAAAGCTAATAAATAAATTATTCAGCTGAGCCTTTAATTTCTGAACATACTGCAAGTAATTTTCAGAATGAATCCCATCTCCAAAACAGATACCTACAGGAAACCGGCCTTCCCGGTGAAACATTAGATGGAAAAGGGAAAACCCAGCGGCATCTCTTTTGGTGCAATTATAGGCATGGACTAGGGTACTGACCTGTTGACTGTACTTGTGCTTGTATTTAGGGTGAAGTGTACACAGCATATCGAGAAGTGTCCTATTGAACCATTCGGGTTGTGGGTACCCCTGAGGGTGGTAAGGAGTAGTTCTGGATTTTTTCACCCCCCCCATAAGGAGAGCATTTCCTTTATCAACTTGCTTATAAAGTCTCTCCCCTGATAGGAATGAATTCTTTAACTCATTGTCTCCACAGGAGCCCTCTGAAGTTACACCACTTGTCTCCTGTGTATGGTTAACAGAAAATCCTGGGCCTTTCTAAGCAAAATCAAGCTATAGTCAGCATGCCACAAACAAATCCTAATAGCTCAAGAACCGTAAGTGCTAGACACAAAGTATGGGTGGCAAAGATATTCAGCAAAAAATTACCTTTGCAATGGTGGTATGCAAATAATAATATGTCATTTTCTTTTTTTCTATGCTGGTTGAAACAGCAAAAAAAATATTTTTTCACTAAAACAGGCAACATAAGCCATACACACCATAACCATAAACAAATGCGAATAGCTCCTAAAGTATACATGATATACACAAAATATCAGTGGCAACGTTGTTTAGCATAAATTTACCTTTCCAGTGGTGCTATGAAGTCAAATATATGTTATATTCTGTTACGCTATATATTAAAATATATAAGTGATTTCTCCAGACGTTGCAAGGGCATACTGGGAGTCAGTAGCTGACTTCTACAGGTGTCCTCAGGACACACCAGTGTATTTTACTGATGACTACAGGTGTTTGCTAGGAGACAATGAGTTAAGGGGCATCATAATGGATGAAGAACTTCTCTACAAGGACCTTGGCCACTGTGGATGCTTTCTGATCTTTAGTGGGTAGACTAGGGCATACCTTGTGAAGAGGTCTGTCACAACCGGCACATTCTCAATGTTCTTTTGGTCAGGCTCAAGACACAAGAAGTCAATATACACCTGCTCCATAGGTGCATTTGTGGAGATATTGACTAAGGGAACAGCCCTTTGGGGTGGGGCTTTCCTTTGAAGACAATGACTGTAGGTTAAAATATGATCCTCAACATCAGCCCCCATTTTCAGCCAGTAGAACTGAGAATGGGCCAGGTCAAGAGTTGGATCAAAACCCAAATGTCCCATTTGATTGTGGATGGCGTGAAGCACTAAATGTTTGAAAGCAGTGGGCAATACCAGCTATTATTTATCTAGCTGGCCTTGGTGATTTAGAGTTTCTCGATACAGAAGCTGATTATGTAGCTTAAGTTGGGGACCTTCTCTAAACAATAATGCAGTCCGGAGGATCACGTGATGCAGTCCACCTAGAAGCAGCACTTGTCTGGAGTTTCAACCTACCACCCTTTGAAAAGCCCCTTATAGTAATTTTGGGAAAGGCTAAAAGCTGATTTCAGGTGCTATTCTATGCTACTGCTTTCCTGCCTCCAGTACTCGTTTCATTGGAGTTCTTCATTGCAAAGCTTTTTAACGGCGATGGATGCCGAGATGAGGCAGGCTGCAATCAGACATACTCCACCATTCATGCAAGAAAAGACTTCCAAAAAATCAAGAAGTCAAGGAGCAGGGAATTCGACTCAAACAAATAATCCCAATCCTCCAGCAACCCCTCTGACCGAAGAGTGATTTCTTCAGGACCTGTTACTGTTCCGAGAAACCTTGAAGGACATTGCTACAGAGATAAAATCTATCAAAGGGGATCTCACCAGTCTTAAGACAAGGATGGATGACTCAGAGGCCAAAGCCTTGTCCCTGGAGAAGTGGAAAGACAAGATTGACCCCAAGATCGTTCAGTTCAGGCAACAGGTTCACAAACCTCTGCTTAAAACCGAAGACTTGGAGGGGAGAAGCAGGAGAAATAATGTCCTGTTCATCGGGCTACCCGAAGCAGAAGAGGGAGTCTACATAAGATCAGGGGACCCTCTTCATTGAACCCCCACTACCACATAGAAAGAGCTCATCGCTCCCTTAGACCGAAGCCTCAATCCAGCTCATCTCCCTGACATATCATTATAACATTTCTGAGTTTTGTGGAGAAGCAGCACATAATCACAAAAGCTAAGGATCTACAATCAGTAACCTGGGGTTCCTCAAAAATAAGAATCACACAGGACCTCCCCTGTGAGACTAGACAGAAGCGTTCAGCATTCCACCCAACTGTAAGCAAGTTGATAGCCGCTGGCATCCACTTCAAGATGATATACCCTGGTAGAGTACAAGTGGCAATTGAAGGCACCTGGCACTCCTACGACTCTCCTGAACAGGCTGCTAAAGATCTTGCTTCCAGACTTCCTAATCTCTTCAAGGCAGGCTGACTTCAAAAAGTCTAAATGGAGCCTCAATAATGCAAAAAGGGAAGTTTTCCTAAAGTTGGCTATCATAATTGTTGTTAGTTACCTGCTGGGTTTTTCTTCGTTGGGAGGATGGGGTAATGTAGGCCTTGCTGACGAGTGGTAGGCCCATCCTTCTCTTCGTAGGGACGTGCATTTGCTCTCTAGCGGGGGGGTGGTAGGAACCTTATGGCTGGTTTGTGTTTCCAGGCAGCAACCTCTGGTACAGACTTTTGGTCCCATCCCAATTAGTGTCCCCCTATTATTTCCACATTGTTTTGGGGCCTGGATCACTTGGTTTGTTGGAGATACGTTATGTGGTTGTTATTGGGGGGGAGTTTTTCTTCTTCCTTGGGGAAATTGCTGCCTTATAATCAAGGATTTCTCCCTGGTTTGTCCTCAATACAGGCTTCGACTAGCCCTGATTCGAATCAGCAGGTTTTATTGGGGTAAAACACCTATAACTTACTAGGGTAAAATATTTGGAACAGAGTGCTTGTGTCCAATTGAGGGATCAATCCTTCTCACGGGATAAGATAGGGCTAGGAGGTATAATTAGGGAGATTACTTTGCCACATATGTTCCAATTACGAGGGGGGGTTATCCTTTTCTTTTTTGATTCCTGGTTGGATTTAGTGCATTACTATCCAGGGTATATTTAGTTGGAAGCTATACCTATTTCCGGTAGTTCACATGGATGACAATCAGACGGAGGGTAGTGGAGGCCGGGGGGAGGCTCCAGATTGGGGCAAGCTCTGGGAAAACTGCACAGCGTGCTAGTAAATGGAGGATATAGTGTATTTCAGGGGAATCTGGTACTGCGCGTGTACATCGGGTGTTTGGCTAAACACCCTTTCAGACTGAAAGGTGGATTCCTCTCCCATGACAGGATGAGTCATTTCCGGACAAAGGTTAATCGAAATATTGCCAGGAGGATTTGGATCCCAAGCACTTTTGCATGGCTTCTCGGACTATCGTTTATCTATACCTGGGGTCTTTTTGTATATAGTTGTTTTCATTTTTGGGGGGGGAGTTTGGGAGGTGGGAATCACGAGACTGAGACTTCTTCTGTGGGTATTGTCTATAGTTGTGGGGGACAGTTTGTTACAGCTTACTATATTACTGACACAACTCTTATTGGGTGGGAGTAGCAAGGGGAGTTACAGCCTTAATACTGTTTTTCTACTTTAGATGTGGGGAGGGAAGGGGGGTGGGTATGGAGTGTGCCATTGTAAGTGGTTGCTGCAATTAGATAGCTGCATTTGTTACCACTCTTTGGGTATACACAATGGTGAATAACCTGCTTAAAATTGCCACGTGGAATGTTCGAGGTGTTAGAGATACAACAAAGAGATAACAAGTGTTTAAAAATTGTACTTTATTAAATGTGGATATAGTTTTTTTCCAAGAAACCCACCTTCTTGCCAATGAAGCTGTCTGGTTACATAGACAAGGGTACTCCCAAATCTTTTCTGCTAGTGGGTCCTCTTCAAGTTGGGGGGCCAGCCATTCTGATTAAAAGACATATTATGTTTCAGGCTGAAGAGACACCAATAGATCCAAATGGTATATTCATATTAGTCAAGGGTGTTCTTAACAGTGCCAATGTGGTGTTAGGTTCCATCTATGGCCCAGTTGGTGGGGATCCTGAATTTTTTATGGATTTGGCAAATAATATGGCAAATATGTTGCCCTCATCATTAATTTTGGGGGTGGGGGTTGGAATATCCTGCCATCCCAGGAACTGGATAGGTCATATCTGCCATTAAAACCCTTATCTTCATCACAAAAGGCCTTAGAGAAATTTATGGGGCTTCTGGGATTATGTGGTCCTTGGCATTTTCTTAACCCCTCCCACTGCCTTTTCTCCTTCCACTACCAGATTCATCAGTCATGGTCATGCCTAGACTATATTCTAATTAGCACTTCCCTTTTACCCAGCCTGTGTCAGGCAGGAATTGAGCCTATAGTTATATCAGATCACTCGGTGGCATGGTTACTGATTTCTCCAGCTTCAGACTTAAATACCCAGGTCCTTAAAAAGGAACATATAGTTTCCCATATTACGACACTAATTCCCTCTTTCATGGATATTAAAAAGGGATCCACATCAAGAGAAGATATTCGTTGGTGTACTTTTAAGTGTTATCTTCAGGGGGAATTCATCAAATTAGCTTCCAGAATGAAAAAGCAAAGAGAGGCGAGGGCGACTTTCCTGCTAGTACAAATAAGAGACATGGAAAATGCTTTATTGGCAACTTCTTCACCAACCTCCCTGGAGACTCTACTAGGTTTAAGGAATGAATACACTGAACTACTACAGGAGAAAACACAGTATGCATCTTAAAACCAAAAACGAAATACTCGGATCAAGAGGAGAAAGCAGGCAGATTATTGGCACTTAGATTATGGAAATTAGAAAGTTGAAGGTTAATCCCTTCTTTACATGCTCCAGACAGCACCATGAAAACCTCCCCCCAGGACATTGCCCAGGTCTTAGGGAGATTTTATAGCTTGCTGTATAGTAACAATACTTCCCCTGTCTCCTCATCTAGTATTAAGGGGTACTTAGAGGCTCTTGATTGCCATTTACAAGCTTCTCACAAGTCTTCCTTATCTTCCCCCATTTCATTACAGGAAGTTGAGGAGGCAATCATGGGTCTTGCACTAGCTAAGGCACCAGGGCCTGACGGTTTCCCCTTCAATTTTTACAGGACCTTTTATAAAGAATTATCTCCCTTGCTTCTTAATCTATATGAGTACATGTTTAGGGCTAATAAGCTGGACCCTACTTTTTTGGAAGCTACAATAGTTTTACTTCTCAAACCTGATAAGCCACACACTGATCCTGCCAGTTATAGACCAATCTCTCTTTTCAATTGTGACATTAAAATATTAACAAAAATCTTATCCCTTCAGATAAAAAGGAGTTGGTCCCGCTTGCTAAGCACCAAACAAGTAGGCTTTGTACAGGGCCGTTTGTCAGCTGACCATCTTAGAACCCTCTCACACATTTTCAGTATAGCCCAGTCCTCCCAGATTCCCATGGCCCTGATTTTGTTGGATGCCGAGAAGGCTTTTGACAGAGTTAGCTGGGATTTTCTGTGGTTAACGCTTAAGAAAATGGGATTCCCCTCTTCTTTTATCCAATGGATACTGGCGGTGTTTAGATCTCCCTCAGAAAAAATTTATTGCAATAGGGTCTTTTCTTCCCATTTCTCTCTGTACTCAGGCACCAGGCAGGGCTGTCCCTTATCTCTTTTGTTGTTTAATCTATACTTAGAACCTCTCCTTCTTCACCTCAAATGCTTCTCCCAAATACAGGGCATTTCAATACTACAATGGACCTTGTCTTTCTCAGTCTGTGCTGATGACATCCTTCTCCATCTCGAACACCTAGACACATCTCTAATGCAGGCATTAGAAATTATAGCACAATATGGATCTCTATCCAATTGTAAGTTGAATTCAACAAAAAACAGAAATCTTCCCCTTAAACGAACTTACTTATAGAGTGGACTTTGCTCACCTTGGGATGAAATGGTCCCCAAAATCAATGAAATATCTAGGTATATATCTTACTAGGGATCCAGCGACTTTCAGGAAACTTAACCTTGATGATCTACTGGCAACTATTCAACAAGACCTTCAGAGGTGGACAAAGCTCCCTCTCTTTTTATGGGGCCGGATGAATATTATTAAAATTAATGTTTTACCCCACCTCTTCTACCCATTGAATTTAATGAACCTGTGGCTCCCATTATCTTTTTTTTTGGCATATTTACACAATCATTTCCCAATTCGTTGGCAGGGCAAACTTTCCAGACATTCTTTTCTAAAGCTCAGTCTCCCTAAAGAGTTGGGGGTCTCCACCTCCCTAACTTTCTCCTATATTACTGGGCTAGCCATTTATTCAAAATGGGATGATGGCTTTCAGTTGAGGAGAAGGAGTATACTCCTGTCTGGCTTCAGCTTGAAAGATTATGGCTGCAATTGCATAACCTGAAGTCGTCTGTTATATTTTATCTTTCCTACTCGGCATTACCTATCCCATTACAATACTCGGTTATTGCCACCTTGCTTAAAGTCCTGTCCCAATGTTGGTCCTATTTTAAGATTTCTATTTGGCCATCCACTTATCTACAACCCTAATATTAAAATAGGTGGGTCACTGCTTTCTTCAGACTGGCTCCCTCAGTTAAATGGAGCCCTTATAGAACATCTCTTCTTTCAGGGCTCTCTTCTCTCTTCTCCTGATATCCTGGATAGGTTTAAGATGCCCCAGAAGGACATCTTTAAAGTCTTCCAATTGAGACACCTAATTGGCTCACTATTTAATACTTCACCCAAAGATTCCCAGGCTAGGCACATTTTAACTCAGTTCCAGGAATACGCTAGCAAGGCCCATGGGGTCTCAAGAATATACTCCTACTTATTAGATCGCAAGTTCCCTGAGGCCCTTCTAGGCTTCAAAGTCTGGAGGAGTCTTATGCTGGATAGTACCCCTAATTGGGGTAAAATTTGGAGGGATCTTCATAAATACTTCACACAGGACAGACTTAGGCTCACCCAGTATCACATTTTAAATAATATGTATTACACACCAGCAAGATTAGCTAAAATGGGCAGACTTCTAATTTCTAGGTGTACTAGGTGTGGCAAGGAGGAAGAGAATCTGATTCATATATTTTAGCTTTGTGAAAAAATTACCCCTTTATATCAAACAATTTGATCCAGGCTAGATCCAATACTTGGGTTAGGGGATATGTTCACTAAAGAGATATGTGTCTTGGGAATGTTCTCCAGTATTGAAGTTAAAGAATGTAAACTCCACATGGCTCTAATTTCAATTGTAGCAAAGAAATTGGTACTTAAACACTGGATGGATCAGCTAGTCATCTCATATTCTGAATGGCTGCTGGATATGTCATTTTTTTTCAACATCGAAAGTCTGATGGCTAGTTCCCATAACAACAAGAAAGGATTCACTAAGAAATGGGGCAAACTATATGCCCTATACCTACTCTAATTATTAATTTTTTTCTATGTCTCTAATTATGTGTGTGTATTGATTATAGCTTGTACACTGCTCATTGACTATTAGCTGTAGAGTGGGTTCAGTTGGCACATTCGGGGGTTAAGGGAAGAGTAGTGGGTTGGGAAGGGAGAGGGGGTTCTATTAACTCCTTCGTATAGTTTATCTGAGGATAGTTTATCTCATACAAGATGCCCGTATGTTGTTAACAGTTTAACAAAATAAATAAAGATGTTGAATTAAAAAAAATAAATAAAATAATGCAGTCCATGAATCAAAGGAGTGAAGCTTAGACACATCTTTTTCAGCATGCAGGGCTTCAAGCATTGGTTTAATCATGGAATTCTGGGTCTGGGCCCATCAGATATTTTTATTGTCAAACTGAGGTTATGCACTAAGGTCTAGTGCTGCAAAATGACAGTAAGCTGCAGGGACACATGTTTCTGGGGGCCCCAGCCAGTCCACTAAGCAATCTACAGTATCAGCCAAAGGGTGTTCATCTTTGTTGAACTTCTGACACAAAGCTTTGATAGACTGCTGAGACAACCTCACCCAGTTTTCATTGGGGTTCAGCATTCTTGAGATGTCATCTGCGTCAATGTGGTTCAAACTGGGTCAGTATTCCACCACTTAATAGTATATGGAAAGGGCAGCTAGTCACCGGTGTCCAGTGGTATCTAGTTTAAATGAGGTCTGGACATAGGTAAGTGGTTAATATCAGTTTTGACTAAGGTCTTGGCCCCATAAAGATATTCATGAAATTGCAAAATCACACATGCCCCCACAATGCAAAGCATCATGGGCTGCATATGCAAATCACCACAGAATGTTATGCTGGTCCAACTTTAAGCAGAATTGCATGGTGCTGAAAGGCCTCTCACACAGTTTGCAAAGGGTGCTAACAGAAGACATAGACACATGTTTCGTCCTACCAGGACTCATCAGTATGCAGCGGCCTGTTTGACACCCCAGTGGAATGGACCAGCTACCCTTAAGGCAGTGTGCCTTGGATATATTGTGGTGAACCCATTAAAATAAAAAAACTATTTAAAAGACAAAGAACCTCTGTGCACAAACACTGAGGCAAGGGTTACCCCAAAGGGCATTTGGCTGGGAAGCCAAGTTTCAAGAAAATACAAAATCACACATGCCCCCACAATGCAAAACATCATGGGCTGCATATGCAAATCACCACAGAATGTTATGCTGGTCCAACTTTAAGCAGAATTGCATGGTGCTGAAAGGCCTCTCACACAGTTTGCTCCACCACACCCCATTTGAGGGTGAGAAACCCAAGTTTGTGAATTGGGTAATTTTGCTCAAAAGGTGTTAAACTTCTACTAGCAAAGGCCACTGAGTGCAGGCCTTATTCCTATTTTTGATATTGAACAGTCCCCAGTCCCTTCAGGCTGGTGTCCGTGTGCAGAACATAAGGTTAAGCAGGGTCGGCATATGCCAGCACTGGTGCATAGCTAAGTTGGTAAATAATTTTGTAAAAAGCTGTTTCACATTCGGGAAGTCCACCTAGCTCAAAACAGTTAATGTGTTTTGAGATAGGTCTTGTCTCCCTCCAGAATGGAACATTTCTTGTACTTTCTGTTAGTAGGAGGATAGCCCTGAGTGAGACTGAGCAAAAAGCAGATGACTTTGGAATAGTCTTTGATAAACCAGTGAACGTAGCCTCAGAATCCCACGAATCATTGCAACTTTTTTAAATTATTTGACTGGGGCCAGGTGGTTAGAGATTCCACCTTGCTGGGGTCAGTTTGAATTAAGTTAGCTGATACTATGTGTCCCACATATTTTAAAAATGTTTGGAAGAATTGACATTTATCTATAGATAACTTCAGTCCAAAATCTTCCAATCAGTCCAGGACTTTGAACAGATGAGCCTCGTGTTCTTCCAGGGTTCATCCAAACACAGTGACATCATCTCGGTGCACAAGGCACTCTAACAAGTTTGTGTCCCCGACAGCTTGTTCCATCAGCCGTTGAAAAGTAGTAGGTGCACCTGAGATACCTTGAGGCATGCAGAGGAACTCATAGAATCACAGAGGGCAAACAAAGTAAATAATCCTCTATGCCAACGCTGCCGTGATTCTTGCCACTCATAAAGATCCGAACCTCTTACGCCTCAACCTTTAGCATGCTTTTTCCAAAGTTGAGATGTGGTTCCTTGAACATAAGCTGGATCTAAACCACAAAAAAACTAAATCCATGCTCTTCTCTAACCCACAAAACAAGAAACAGCAAGTCCCACTCACCATTAATACATACCTGGGAAATACCCTTAAACAAGTGCCAATCTTCAAATATCTTGGAATCAACTCTGATCAAGGCCTAACCTTTGCAACTCACATTAATAGTACAGCAAAAACTATTAATCAGCGAATTGGGATTCTGTATCAGAACCGACGGCTCCTTACCCATTCTGCACTGAGGATTGCCATCCAATCCTCTATCATCTCAGTCGTTGACTATGGCTTAGTTATATATGGATCTGCCACTATTACAGCACTTAGTCGCATTACAACATCCCTAAATAAGGCCTGTTGGCTGCTCACTGGTGCACATCAACGTACCCACACATGTGAACTCTATGCTGACTCAGGTTGGTTGCAACTCTCAAACTGGATAAAGTACCTTACCTGCCTGATGGTGAAAAAATCCACTCTGGGCCTCACTCCACTTTGTATCCAAGACCTGTTATGCCCGAGCGCTAGCACCGGTTTTACCAGAAAAGATCAGAACACCAGCCTCTCCAAGTTGCCCGATGCCAGACTTCTCAGGGACAAAGATCATTTGCCTATCATGCCCCCAGCTGGCTAAATGTCCTCAGCACTCATATTACTGCCTCCACCTCTCTAGGTATTTTCAAATCAAGGCTGTTCTCTCACCTTGCCACTTCCAGCTCCTGTGACTGCCCAGATTAAACCTCCTATTTTCTCACTACCCACCCTGTTCCGTTATTTGACAAAGACATGTTTGGGAAACCTTTTCTCCTGCTATTGTCTGCTCCCCACACCTTTCACTTACTCTCTCTGTTCTGGACTTTTTCCCTTCTTGTTTCTCCTAATCTGGCATGACCTCTTTCTTGTAATAATAATGTGATTATTGATATCTCATGTCCTTTTGCACAAATGATTTGATATGTATTTGTATATGTTTTCTCGCTCTTGACACAGCACAAATTGTTGTGTTATCTATGTAACCTTTTTTGTACTGTACCTAATTGACGTGGAACCTTTGTAAAAGAGCCTCTGGCTCAAAGGTAGTAATTCCTAGAACAATAAAACTAAAACTAAAGTGCTGTTTTCTGCCAGTCTTCTGGGGCCATTGGGATCTGGTAGTAACCACTGCATGGGTCAAGCACCGAAAACCACTGGCTCCCATTAAGACAGTCAAGGGCATCCTGGATAAGTGACATGGAGTACTGATCTGGTACTGTTCTTCGGTTCAGAGTTTGGTAATCCACACACATTCCTACTGATCCATTCTTCTTGTGGACTACCATGACTGGGGAGGCATAAGGGCTTTTCAACTCCTGGATGATCCCTGCAGCCAACAAATCTTGATGGTGCCCCCGCATATCATCTATGTCAGCCAGGGCAAGATGGTGGGATCTCTCTCTAAATAACCTCTCATCATGGAGTCGAATATGGTGTTCAGCCCTGGTGACACAGCCCATGTCCCATTCCTTTAAAGAAAATACTTGGCCTCTCTGAGACAGCTTCTAGCTTATCTGGGTTTTCCATTCTGTGGGGAGGGGGGGACTCCCCAAAATCAAACAAGTCAGGAGTCACCTCATCATTCTCGACAGGACCCTTCTTGTTGGGCAGTACGGCAGTGTTCACACAGTACACTGTGGCTAGAGTACACCCCTGATTAACTCAAATCTCTCCATCAGACATATTCTGTACTTGCACCACCACTCATTGAGCATAGGCATGCTCTTGGGCTGGCAAAATGCTGGGCTTGACCATTAATCCCTCAGGCAGCTTTCCTTCTTCTGGGCCATCGACCGTGAGGATTTCATTTTCTACATCTGCCTTCAGGTGCACATCGCCACACACTGTGTACTGAGCACTGGGGAGTAACACAAAGGAATCAGGATCTTTCTTCTATACTATGCCCACAGGTTCATCCCCCTCCACTTCCTTATTCTGCCTTCTCAATTTGTATGCTCTCCTTACCAAAGCGGGGATGTGCAAGGCCTGGACAGTCTTCTTGGCTTGTTTTTCTTGACACAGTTGAGTCACCCATCTGAACATGTGGGCATGGGTACCAATTAATATGGAAACACCATCATACAGCACAGTGGATGGGCACACCAGAGCAAAGGTCAGTACTTGTTCATTCATACTGGCTATAGCAGTAGGGAAAGATAACCAAAGCCAGACATATCCTAGATAAGGGTAGGATTTCTCACTTAACCCCCACACATGTAGGCCTTCAAGGGGCTGCAGTGGAAGGTTGGATAAGTATTGGCTATACCAGTCTTGAAATACAATAGTCATTTGTGACCCACTGTCTAACACAGCATGAGCAGAGATATAATTCACAGTCACAGTAGTTTCCATGGAGGGGCCCAATACTTCGGACCAGTCCAGGGAAGTTGGCTTGGCAGTCTGTCCTAAAGCAGTTTTTGAGGATTCGGCCCATCTCAGGCTTTATGTTACTCTGATGAACCATGTTTAACAAACTGGGGTGACCATTTGCAAGTTCTCTGGGAGGGTGCAGCCTGGCTGGGTGTGTCTGTCCTCCCCACAGCAATAGCAAAACACTTGTTCCTTGAGTTATCAGGAATCTGGTGGTTTGTCCCTCATTTTAGATCGATTAAGAGGGGGTTCTATGGTCCTCCTTTGGCTGCAGTTTGGTCTCCCTATCTTCATGACTTACCCAATGGCCAGCAGTATGAGTGACCTGAATAAGGTCTCCCACCAGGTTCTCAGCTCTCTCACTTCTTCCATTAACTGGGATTTAACCCAAGGTTCAGGGACAATGGCATGCAGCCCCACACCCCAAGGTGAAGCCTCGCCTCCAGTCTCAGTTGGCATCTGGCAAGAGTGCAAGCTTCTAGCTGCTTCAGCGGAAGCCTGTTGATTGGCCCATATCTCTTTCACCTCTTTAAGTAGTTATTTTACTTGTTGGGGTTTGCAATTGTCATCTCACTCTTCAAGGTGGTCTGTGACTTGACTGGGGAGTGCAGCCCCAGCATAGGGCTCTTATCCCTCCTCGTCATCCTTAGATTCTCGAATTTCCTTCATGAGCCAGCAATATTCACGAGGGTTAGCTTTACGACCCTGGAATTTCAATTTTAGCATGAGCACACTAGAATATCTAGTAGAGTTGAGAATATGTTCCAGTCTGACCCAGTTCAGTTCACTAGCAGGCACTCCTCCTTTCCAATGGTCCCTCTGCAAGGCCCGCTCAAGTCGAGTGACAAAAGCAGAAAATTTCTCATTCTTCCATTGTTTGGTGGACTTAAACTTCCACATCAAGTCTTCTCCAGATTCCATGCTGCCAAATACCCCTTCCAGGGCAAAATGGTAATCAGCTGCAGTGGCATCTGGCTAGTACAGCTAAGAAAATGGATGGCCTCCAGTGCAAGGCCCCTTAATCCTTCCCTGAGTCTCTTTCTTTTCTATCCCTTGGAACATTGCCATTCTTGGACCAAGGGAGTGGCATAGTCTAGCCAGGTTTTCAAATCATTCTCCCCCACAGGCACCTGCAATGCACCAGAAAATAGCTTGAGCCTATGATAGGAGTCCAGGTGTACAGACAGTATCAAAATGGGGGATGCTACCATAGGGGAAGCTCTAGGGTTAGATAGAGGCACTGGAGGAGATTGTAAAGGTGTAGTCTCCTCTAAAATGTCCAACATTTTTATCAAATCTTTGGCAGTTTGCCTTTCAGTGGCTAACAATCTTAACAGTTTGACTTTGAACCCTTCCACTTTCAGGGATCCCCCAGGAGAAGATGGGCCACTATGTAAATAGATAACTCACCTTCCCCTTTAGGCCCCATTTAGGCAGGATAATGGGAGATACTCATTCAGGGTCTATGGGGAAGCTGCATGAGAGGAGGGCTACCAAGATTTGATTGAATAGATCTGAGTCCCACCCCTTCACTTCAACCTTTCCCAAACACTTTACTTTCTCTACAGTTTCTACAATAAAATCATTAGTAGTCTCCAAAGGGATATCCAGAAGGTAGTATAGTGCAGTGGTTTAAGGCTCAGAGCTGCAAATCTGGTGACATCCAGCAGACCAGAGCTGGGTTTGAATCCCACAGATTCTACTTACATACTGTGTGACCCTGAGCAAGTCACTTAACTTCCCTGTGCTCCCAGGTTGCTCCTGTAAAAAAGCTTTCAGTTTAGTGTGCTACTCCTGGTTAAACAACTAAAAAAGAAGTAATATGGCATGTGGATGATCCACCCCCTCAGCTTCATTCCACCCCATCATGTGGTGCATGACCAGTTTATGGGAGGCAATCTTAACTTTGAGCATAGTAAGCACCTCCATTTCTGACAACGTTAAAATGTCTGCACTGTAATTCCCACTCCCAACCACTAGTGGGTGCAAATCCCAGCGATACCTCCAAAATGTAACCCCTAGGTGATGATATCCCAAAGGATATTACTCCTGCCTAAGTGGCTAGGCACAGGTTGAGGGTCCTGAGCTCTGTAAACAGAAGGAATGATTCTGGGGTAGCGTAACTGATGTGGTTATAGTCCTCCAGGACATTATCACCTCCTGCCAACCCTTCTAGTGGCCTAAACAATGGAGCAAGTTACCAATCACATATGACAGATGAATACAGTATTAAACCCACACTTAGTACACCAACTACCAGGGCTGGATCAGTATACTAGGCCCTGGAGATCCCCTGTAAAATAAGACCTGTAATGCAACAGTACAATGGCAATGCTGGTTCCCCTCCACAAAGGCACTCAATAGCCAGGTTAAAGGCAGAAAGAACAAAATCTGATTTATTTGGGGGAATTGCACAAGGGTGGGGGCAGTAAATCTATCAGCTGATTCAAGATCTGATTTAGCCAGGTTAAACATGCATGCACTAAGAGTACCTCTGACACAGTCAGACACCATGGGTACCCTGCTGTTACTCAGGCTGACCTGAAGCATTGCCTGGGGTAGACTGGCATTGTAGCTGTTGTTGGGGCCCGTAGGAAAGAAAAGAATCAACATGCGCTTTAACCCAAGTTTGTATTCTGGAGCCAGAGGGCTCAGTTCATGATGTCCAACCCAAACAATAAAATCAGATGACACACAATGATTTTTGCTTTGTTGCAGGGAGCTACCCTGTTTGTTTCTCACACTACCCAGACCAGGAGGCAGAATTGACAAGATAAAGACCTCCGGATGGTATTCTGGTTTGCCAGGTGAAGCAGGGTCCATACGACATACTCTGGTGGTTGATCCTGTCTTATGGTGTTAAGCAGGGAGCCTAATCCCTGAGCAGGTCTTTGATTGGTAAAGTCTGTGTTGTGGGTGTGGCAGTCTAGGCCAAGATGGAAAGGCTCAGACAGAAGAAGACAGTTTGGATTGAGTCTGTTGAAGGTGCCGTAGCAGCTTCCAGCTAGTGTAACCCATTCAAGGGTGGGGAACAAAATTACAACCCACACAGTGCATTCAGCGCACATCTAATCAAAACAGCAAGGTATCACAATTCAGATGAAGTCCGGTTGCGAATAGGCAGGGTTGCTGCACAAACTGTACACTCTGTGGTTCTCTTCCAGTTCCTAACAGACGATCACTTCTGGAGCATGTCTTTGGTCCACATCAGGTGAAATTCACTCTCTGTCTCTCAATCAGCACTCAGGTCTCAACAAGATATCTGGATGACAGTCTGATTCTATTTGTACAAACTTCTCCACACTGGAAGATGGTAGCAGGCAGGACAGTTACAGCTTTACCACCAAATCCCACGCGCTACCATGCAGGAGCAGCTGCTCAAATGGCTCGAGCTGCTCACTCTCCAAACTGCAACTCTTGACTAACACACTGCTGCAGACAGCTCTGGGATTTCCCAGTGATCCAAAAGGTTCAGTTGGTTGATCCTTCTGTCTGTCACAGAAAGGGCTCCTGCTCCGGGTTCATCTAGGCTCCAAATAGTAAAAACTACAATTTCTACAGAAATTCACTCCCACAAGGCCTCCAGGGGCAGTCTTCATTTTAGGGTCCCTGAGGTTCCAACTGGTCCAATCTGGCAATCCAGAACTAAAATGGTGGCTCTAAGCAGAAAGTCCATGCTGCAAATGAAGACGCAGGTTAGGGAAACTCTATATTATAATTATTAAAGCAGATAATCAGAAAACAATTACAGATCCTATAAGGGCTTCCTCTACGCATATAAAGATGGAAAAATGGAGGAAAAATACCACAGCCCGGGTAGGATTCAAGCCTGAAACCACTCGGTAACCCACCCAGATTAGTTATATCCTACAAAACAGACAGATCTTAAAGAGACAGGCACAGAGGTTGACAGGGCACTCTTATGCAGGTTTAGTTTAGTTTAGTTTATTGTTCTAGGAATTATTACCTTTGAGCCAAGGCTCTTTTACAAAGGTTCCACATCAAATTAAGTACAAACAAAAAAGGTTACATTAAGTGGCACAACAAAGTACGTTGTTGTAATAAAAAAAGAAAACAGAGACAGTCAAGTATCAAGACATTTGTGCAAGGACAAATAAATACCAAATTAACACTTTTCAACAATATAAAATCAAGTGAGGAGGGGAAAGTCAAGTTAGGGAAGTGTAATAGATAGAGTGGGTGAGAGAAAAGGTGGGAGGAGCAGACCATAGCAAGAGAAAACAAATCCTCTAACAAGCCTTTGTCAAGTAAATGGACAGGGTGGAGAAATGAAATAGGTAAGGATTTAATCAAGGCAGTCACAGGAGTTGGAGGTGGCAAGGTGAGAGAATAGGCTAGATTTAAATGCACCTAGAGAGGTAGAGGATGTAATATGGGTGCTAAGGGCATTAAGCCAGTAGGGGGCATGATAGGCAAATGATCTTTGATCCTGGGTAGTCTGGCAATGGGGGACCTGAAGAGGCTGATTTTCTGATCTTCTGGTGAGTCGGACACTTGTGTTCTGGCATAACAGGTCTTGAACACATGGTGGAGTGAGGCCCATGATGGATTTTTTAGCCATAAGGCAGGTGAGATACTTTAAGCAGTTTGAGAGTTGTAACTATCCAGTATCAGTGTAGAGCTTGCAAGTTTGAGTACGTCGATGAGCGCCACTGAGCAGCTGGTGCATTCAAACTATTTAAGACAAAGAACACCAACCTGGCAGTGGGAATTGGGTATGCCCAAGGAAGACATTTTAGGAACCCCCCTTTGTATGAGAGTTATAACTGTACAATTGGAAACAGCATGACACCACAGGATGTGAGTTGCCATATTATATTTCTGTTGGGCTGGGCTATTCTTGGTAAATACTGTGGAAAAATGGGTAACATTGTTGCTGGTCCAGTAACACAGAGGTTTGAGGCACCGGATGCCATAGCTACCTATACACTGATAACCCTGGTTCAGGAATGGACTTATGTCACTGGGGTTGGCTGGAGAGGGAGAGGATTGAGAATGTAGGGGACAACTTTCATCTCCTGGGGGGGACATGGTGCCACCTGTATGTTTGACCAATAAGGATGGCTGTGGAAGGCATCCAGGGACCATAATGCAGGGAATCAGTGGAGTGGCATCTGCTGATGTCCTGCACATGGGAGCATGTGCAGGGCCATCTTGGATGTCATTGTGTGCCAGCTTTCCTAGGTGAGAAAAAGGAGGGGAAAAAGGTAGTTCCATTTGTCTGACAATCTCTGGCTACCTGCAGACCCTTCGCATTGTGAGTACCTGGGCCACGCAGTGGAAGCATGACTGTAAGTACCCAGCTAGAAGCTGGGGAGAAGGAGTTGGGGTGGCTGGGGACATTTTACCATCCAGGGATTGGTGCAGGAGAAAAAAAAATAACTGTAAAAAATGTGTTAAAGCAGAACCCTCTATAGAAGAGATATTGTCACTCAGTTGGGTTTTCTTTGTATCTACAGTGTTAAAATGGGCAAAAGGAGGAACACATGATATGACATCTCAGCTTAGCTACTCATGAACAACGCTGTGTAATACGGGTGAAGGCAGGACAGAAGTGGAAACGTGATTTAGCATTGCAACTGTGTTATCCTGGGTAAATGCGCTGTAGGAATATGTGAAACAGGACTGCACTGAAAGTGAGATATTGTATGTTATCTGAGCTCTTCTTGGTAAATTAAGTATGCAAATGAGTAAAGAAGGACAGGTTTTGCATCTCTGCTGGGCTATCCAGGGTAAATACAGAGTGCAAATGGGCCAATGCAAGACAGCACTGAAAATGCGATCTTGTGTCTTGGCTGGAATATCATGAATAAATCCAGCACAAGAGCAAGTACAAGCTGCACCCTATTAAAACTGGTGTATTGCATACAGCTGGAGCCTGGGTAAATAAACTGTAACAATGGGTGAAACCAACACCCCACTGAAAATGAAATGTTGTATCAGCACTTGGCTATCATGCATGAAGGTTTTATAAATATGGATAGAAACAGTACCTCACTTATAAAATAATTCAAAAGCAGCCCTTTATCATGGTTGCCAGCTTTTCTTCATATTGATACATTTATTTTTATTTATTTATTTAGTTTTTGTTGACCGGGTAAGGTGCACTAACTATAGCAATGACCATTTTCAGGCACCACCTGGGAGTTTACAGAAACAAAACGTTAGTTTAACAGAACATTAGTTTGACAAAGGCAGAAATAATCCTAAACAAATAAAGTCTAGATAATAGTAATGCAGTGAAGCAGCAGAAATCAGTAAATACAAATGATTCAACAATAGTGTATAACATAGAATGATAAAAGAGCAACTACTATAAAGAGACAATTGGAAGCAAGTTAAGAAGTGATGTAGGGGTGAGAATTACAAAAACAAATACCATTCTAATAAACGTATTGGATGGATCTGGACTTGAAAGGGTGGAGATGCAATAAAGGAGGGGGATAAGATAGGATAGGAAAATAGGGCAGGTAGGGTGATGAGTACTAGATGTAATAAACAAGGCAAAAGAGGTGACAGGAGGAAAGCGCTGTGTTAGTTGTTGAGGTGAGAGGGTGCATGATTAGGAGAAAAAAGTTATGGGCTGGGGGGGTTTGAAACAGAAGCAGGAATCATCAAGATGGTCATGTAGCAATTTCTTGAAAGAGGCATGGGATGGTGCAAGCCGTATAGAAAGAGGGAGGGAATTCTAGTGATTGGGGGGGCATAACAGGAGAAGGCGCTACCACCTTTGGAGGAGTTGTGTCGGGGGATGAGTACAGGGGCATTATTAGTCGAGTGTAGACCATATCTAGATGTTTGGTTGACAAATAGTTCCACCACGGGCTTTGGAGTTTGGTTGCTGATGATGTTATCTATGATTGATCTGTGGGCATATTTTCTGGAGGCATCCAGAGAAGACCACCCTAGTTCCTTGTACAGGAGGCAGTGATGTTTCCTCCGATGAGTGGAGGATGCATATCTACAGATATTATTGTAAGTTACATCCCACTTCTGAAGATTAGTTTTACCCACTGAGGCATACACTGCAACCCCGTAGGTGAGTGATGGGAGGAGTATGCCACGGACTATTGCAAGCCTCGCTGAGGGTGTAATCATATAGCTGGAATGGTAGGCCATTCCAAGTTTTATGTTAGCCAGCTTACAGGTTTGTTGAGTATGAGGATCAAAAGTAAGAGTTGGATAGAGTGCTATGCCAAGGTATTTAAATGAGGTTACCACTCCAACAGATGTCCCATTTATGGTGGTGACATTGAAAGTGGGCTGGGAGAGTTTGAGTTTAGCATTTGAACCAGCTAACATGGCCTGGGTCTTGGGTGCATTCAAGACTAGTTTATGGCTGAGTAGCCACTGCTGAATCCCTTGAAAGTCTAGGGAAAGTTGTTGGTTTATTTCAGCAGTGTTTTTCACACTGATGTAAAGGACAATATCATTGGCGTATAACAGGGAGACAGACTGGAGAATGATGGGGGTTATACCATTTATATAAATGGAGAAGAGCAGGGGACCAAGAATAGAACCTTGGGACACACCAAAGTTAGTGGTAGCATAATCAGACAATGAGGAGTTAAACTTAACTTGTTGGGTGCGATCTGATAGGTAGCTGACAAACCATGCAGTGACATTTGGAGAGAAGCACAGGGATCTGAGAGAAGCTATGAGGATGGGTCTTTGGTCATGTCTATAAAAATAGCCCCTGTTAGGAGACCAGATTCCATTGACATTAGGGTATTAGAGGTAAATTTGAGTAACGCAGTGGTGGTGGTGGTGGTATAACCCTTGCAAAAACCATGCTGCATGTTTATAAGAAGGTCATGTTTTTGAAGAAAGTCCTATGGTTTGGGTGGCTACGAGTTTCTCTAGGATTTTGCTGAAGACAGGTAACATGGCAATAGGTCTATAATTTGAGGGTTTTTTGCAGTCACCCTTTTTGAAAACCAGGGTAATCCTAGCAGTCTTCCATATGTCAGGAACATAGCTATGACACAGGGAGAGGGTAAAGATCCTAGCAAGAGGCACAGCAATGTGAGGGGCAGCAAGTTTTACTAACTTAGGTTCTATAGAGTCAGATCCTGCTGCATTGAGGTCAGAGATGTTGTTGAGCAGTTTAAGTACAGCCCATCGGTTGACAGACTTGAAGTGAAATTTAGGCCCAGTGTAATTAGGTTTCATATTTGAACTAGGTGTAGCCGGTAAGGATGAAGTATAATTGGTAAGGTCTGAAAACTGAGCATTGAAAAAGTTTGCAATGGTAGAGGGATTGTTGCAGTGGACACCATTTATAGCCATGTCAGCTGGGGTAGAGTTTGGATTTGAACCTAGGAAGCCTTTAATGTGGGACCAGAATCTTTTGGAGTCACCATATGGTTTGATTAAGCGATCCTTGCAGTAGGTACTCTTTGCCCTCTTTATATCCTTTTTGCAGGCATTTTGGAGTGTCCTATAGAAGTTAAGGTCAGCTGGCAGCCCAGTCTTTTTGTATTGGAGCCAGCATTCGTCACACAGTTGTAGTTTTAAAAGAAGGTCAGACTTGAGCTAGCGGTATGCTTGTTTTTCACACGATGGGTAATAAGGGGGCAGAGTTTGTCCTGAGTCACCAAAAAGTGAGTCACAAAATAATTTAGAGCAGTCATAGGGTTATCAGATGCAAACAGAGGGGTCCAGTCGCTTGTAGTAATGTCCAGTAAGAAGGACTGGGAGTCAAGGTGCACGTAGTTTTGGAAAGTAAAAACACGAGGCTTCGGGGGGGCCTAGTCTTACCCCATACACAAAAAGTGGGGGAGTGGTCTGTGATGGCATCAGCTAATATGCCAGAGGAAAATATATTTTCAGTGTGGTTGGTCATTATCCAGTCCAGCAGAGTACTAGACTTAGAATGCTGTGCGATTCTAGTGGGGTCACTAATGATCTGGTGAAGGTTGAAACTTTGGATCTTGGATAGAAGCTCAAGCTGGGAGTTGCCCAGCCAGTTTAGATTGAGATCACCAAGTACGAGAACCTCATTTCTCCCCGAGAGACGTGAGGTCTGATCAAGCAGTTCATCAAGACCTTTTAAGCCACTGAAAGAGGGAGTTGAAAGCACAAACAATATGAAGTTTTTTGGAGCCAGTGGTAAGAAGAACATGTATTGCCTCACTGTGGACTGGGGGGATAAGCAGATTTCAGAGAGATGAAGGTTATCTTTAAAGTAGATAGCTACACCACCACCCCTTTTGGGAAAAATCTGTCAAATCTTAAGATGTTGTATGAAGGAAGTGAGCAACAAGAGTTCAGAATAGGTTTAAGCCATGTTTCAGTAAGACAGATGATGTCAGGTTTGTAGAGGGTGACCCAGGATTGTAATTCAGAAAAATTGTGTAGCAGGCATCTGATGTTGTGGTGCACCACTGTAAGACCCTTATTATATGGAAGGGGACTACGTATGTTATTGGTCAGTCCTGGGTTTGAATGAACATCTCTAGAGAGTAGTAGTGCCAATAGGAGGAGATACCAGAGTTTATGTTACAGGAAAAAACATGCAGTACTCATATTCAAGTGGCTGCATTTTAGGGCATAGGCAACCATCTGGACCCAGGGCCAATGTAATATAAATTGAGTAGGGTGATAATGGGTTGGGGGCAATAGGAGAAGGTTGGAGTATTGGTAGTCATGGGGCTTATAATGAGGGACAACCAAGGGGGCAGGTGGAACAGAAGGCAAGGAGAGGTGGAGCAAGGCATATGAGGGTACAAGAAAATATAGTAATATGAAGAGCTTCACCATTAATAGACTTTTGTGCAGCTAGTAAAGGGGAGAAAGTTAGGAGCACTCAGGAGGAACAGAAGCAAGAGATCAGAGCTAGTAGTGGCATAGAAAAGCGGGTAGCTTTAAGTCATAGTGTGAGATTTAGATCAAAGTGTGCCCATCAGGGGTGGGAAGAAATGAAAGTTTCAGAAAGCCAATAGGAAAGGAGCTAATAGAGTGGAAGGAGCAATTGGGTATTTCAAGGAGGCCTGGCAGGGGTTGGGGAAGGAAGAAATTTCAGATTAAAACTAGAACAGTAGCAGCAGTGAGGAGCTCCTTATGTATTACTTTTACTCACTGCACCACGAAAATAAATGGCTTTAAAACGGTTCCAAAAACAGCTCAGCAGTAGTGTGAACAGGCAGCCTTGCATCAGCAGTAAGCGCAAAAGTTTAGCTGGAAGTTGTCCGTTTAAAAAAGGTGGCAAAAAGTCTTAGGGAATTCAGCTGCGCTCAGGCAGGAATTAGCTTACAGGGCAATTAATTAGTGGAGTTGAGTAGCAGGGCTCCTTGTAGGTTATAAACAGCAGCAGTGGCAGTGTTCCTCCAAATTACCAGGAGGCTCTCTTTGGATCCTGGTTCGGATTTATGTGGTGGGATTCAAGCTGTATCTGTGGTGGCTGCTGTGGGGGAGTCCTGCCCTGGGTGCAGCTTCCAGCTTGAGCCCTGATGGGTGAAGGAGTGCTCTGAGCAGTTAATTAGTGGAGCTGAGCGGCAGGGCTCCTTGTAGGTTTTAAACAGCAGCAGCGACAGTGTTCCTCCTAATTACCAGGAGGCTTTCTTTGGATCCTAGTTCAGCTTTGTGTGGAGGGATTCGAGCTGTGACCATGGCTGCTGCTGTGGGGGAGTTCTGACCCGGCTGCAGCTTCCAGCTGGAGCCCGGATGAGCAAATTATTATCAGCAAGAGAACATGTAGTCATCTACATTTCGCATTATCAATATTAAAAACATATATAATATTGTTGAAAAGTGAAAAATAGTGGTCAAAATACACATTTTTTACTTGTATCACTTTAAAACTGAGTCAATTTGAGCAAGACAATTTTGGTGACTCAAAAATGGCATGTGTCACGTGAGCAACCAGGTTTTAACAGCACATGTTAATTTTAGCACTGTATATAAAGGAGTCAATGATGTCGGTAGTCAGTTGTGCAAGTATGTAGGCAATAATTTGTATGGCCAGATCTGAGCTGGCAGTGTAGCCTACAGGTTCGAGTCATTGCCTGTGCACCCAGCAGACCTGGGATCGAGACTTGCGATGTGGTGATTTAAAAAAAAAAGTTCTACCTGTAATCACAACTTTGTCCCTGTCTCTGAGTTCTGTCCCCCTAGTGATGTGTTACACAAGGTCCCTGCACCCTAACTGGTACCCCCATAGGTACACTGCAGACAGCTAGCATTTAGTTATATGTTGTACCAACATATAGGGCTAAGGACATCTACCATATAAGAGAAGATGTCAGGATATAGAAACATAGAAACATAGAACTTGATGGTAGATAAGGACTGGTTGGCCCACCCAGTCTTTCCATTTCCCTACCTAATGGATAAGCTGCAGATCCAAGTTAACCAACAGCCTACTTCTTCCTTCCTGCACTTGATTGCTATGCACTTTACTTTACAATATACACATGTATTTCTTGCTTACAAGATGTTAGGACATCTGTGTCCTTGTAATGATTATATATTCAGTCATCCCCTGCTATAACAAACCCCATTATTACAAATTATCACTTATAACGAACTCATGTGTTGGATCCCATCATGACACCGTCTTGATCTTGTTATATAATTGTAATCAAGTGCTCCTAGTTTAGTACTGTATTCGACAGTTTCATTAGTTTGCAGTACAGTGAGCAGTATAAAAGCCCCTCACCTGTAGACATCTGTAGACAGATAGAGTAGTCCCCTGTGTACCTGTTTACCTTCACCATCACGTTCCTGGACTGCTGGAATGAAACGCTCAGGATATTCTGTGGAAACCAAACTGAGGATCTTGCACAGGCTCAAGGTTGGGGAGAGTCTAACTAAACTGTCACAGGAGACACTGAGATTTTGTCCAGAATTTTAGCATATGGTAAAATACCTGACCATCAAGACTCTGGTGAGGAGGAAGACAAGGGCGAGGATGATTCTGTGGACAAGCCAACAACAGGGGAGGCAGTTTATGGTTTGGAGACAGCTCTTGCCTGGCTTGAATGCGAGGAAGCAGACCCTATGAAATTGGTCCAGCTGCAGCAAATTTTATCCTATGCCAGAGACTTGCATGCCAAAAAAGCAGCAACATAGCTGAAAGTCACTGATTTTTTTTAAACCAAAGCAGTAACTTGATTTTTTTCCTGGTCGAAGGATTGTTTTCTGCAGTATTTAATTAAAGTACTGATTGTACATTCAATATAACATTTTGATTCTACTTTAAGCAGATATTTTTAAATGCATGAATGTTTAAATAAATGATTAAATAAACTACTTTTCTAAACAACCAAAGTACTGTACTTTTACTAATGTACGAGTTCATTACAGTTGCGTTCTGGTGTCCCTCTATGTAACGGACGCGGTTCTATAACGAATGCTCAGAATGGCTCCCAAATCATTCATTATATCAAGGGATGACTGTATATATGAGTCAGCATTGTCATCTTCTGATGACTTGTATTACTACACAGCTATAGACAAACTGTACCTCTTTGTTTCTATAAAGTGATGACAACTACAAAATTGTATAATGTTATCTTGGACTGAGGAGTCACCACTAATTTAGCCAACAGGGCTCATCTCTGTAACTAGAAATGTTTCTATTTCACAGTAACCATGGTAATTATCTTAGGTATATAATGTAGGACATTACTGTACATCTTCTGCCTCGAAGATCCTAGGAGACACAGAGATTCCTCGAGGTATAGGGAATGCTTAGCATTGGCTCCCAGTTCCTATTGGTAAGAACTGCTTAGGGCAACTGTGATTTTCCTTTTGGTAGTAATAAACAAGCTTTATTACTCTTATGCAACATGTCTGTGATTCCTTGCATTCCCATTATTGCCAAGAACCTGAGAGTGAGGTTTAGACCTCCCTGACAATTGATGACCATGTGGAGGCAATATTTGGTGTTTGCAAAGTTTCACTTGTCGCTAAAGACCTTTCCCTTCCCAACGAGGACTGTAGGTGTGCATCCCTGCACCACCTCTCCCATTTCTCACCCACTTTGTAATCAGTTGCAAGGTCTGGCTGCTTACTGGATGTGGTGGATGCTGACTCAACCCACCTCTTGGCAGTTTTGAATTGCAAGCTTACAAGTGCACAGTAGCCTGACTGTGAACCAGTGTACCTGTTGTAGATTGATACACAGCACGACTCCTTTTCACTGTTTGCTTTTTCATTCCCTCCCACACAACAGCCACCATATCAAATATCTGTGCAGAACTGGGTCTCAATGTCTTAAACTTCCTTGCCTCCCATGGAGGATGGGCTGACTTTGCGCAGGTCAAAACTCAATTCGAAAACCCTGTGCTGGGGATTTCAATCAAGTACTCAGAGATGAGACAAACTGCCAGAAAGTGAGAAGCTAAAGGGGTGTTGGTCACAGTTCTCTATGCAGCTTTGGAAGCCTCTGAAGTGAGGTTTTGATCCCTTGAACTGCTAATCTCATCTCTTAAGCAGGAGATGGGGTTGCAGCAAACTGAATGTGTGAGACTTGAGCAGGATTTGGAATCTAAGCTCCAAACTCTGTGAAATAAAAAAGGATTCCCTTTTGCATCATTCTGCCAAGGCAGGTGAGCAGAAACTTTGTATGTTGATGCCGGAGTGTGAAAGTTTGAGACAGGATAAGGAGCAGGCTTTGCAAATGAATGACTTGTTAAGTAGAATGAAGAAATGCATGTGGAATTGGGCAAGCTACAGGATGAGAAAAAAAAACAGGTATGTAATGACTTACGTTTAGTTACTAGGGACTATCGTGAATTGAGTGCCACGTATAGAGTGCTACAGAAGCAAATGCAGGATGAAGTGGATCAGAATGTTGCAAGAGTGAGTCATGATGAATATGAATCTAAAATGATGAAACTGCGCCATCAGCGAGAGGTACTGGCTGGTCATGTCAAGGCAATGGGAGGCATAGCTCCTGCCTTGTTGATGTCATCTGAAGGGGAGGAGTCAGATGACGATATCTCTCAGTACAATGCCCAGTCACACCCCTACTATGGCCCAGTTACCCCTCCCCACCATCCACAACATGACAGACCCCTGACACATGACACCACATCGTTACGTCATCAACAGCATGATGCACATCATGGGTGATGCCAACATGGTGACCCCCCATAATAGGGGAAGTAGGCCTAGGCCTAGCCCCAATGGCACCACCAATTGTCAATATTTCTGTGGATGATAAGGAAGAGATAAAGAAAATGATTGATGCCGCCTTAAGCAATGTGACCCCAACCGATAGAAACAAATGGACACACTGAACACAGATTTGGCAGTTGCTGCAGGAAGCTGCTACTAAGGAGGGAATGGTCTGCACTGTGGCCGAGGCTGCAGCTCAGGCAACCCTAGAAGGTGCCCAAGGTAATCTACCTCCACTTAATCATTCTAATAATCCCCTACAAGTGGCCTACTCTGTTCAGCAAATAGCTGACAGCATTGGTCGAATGACCCCGTCCGACAACCTCAGTTGTCACTTAGAAAAGGTGAGTGCTAAATGTGAGATGCCTAGTCTTGCTGCAGACTACCAGGCCCAGATCCTATGCCAGACTATCGATCCTGGCTTGTGGGCAAAACTCCCCAATGTTGTCCGCCAGGACGGCCACGCCACATTTGACGGAGTAGAAACTGAACTCATTTCTGCACACAGCCCAGGTGCAGCAGAAGTGATGCTCGCATACTCTGTGAAACAGAAGCAAAAGAAAGTCCAGCTACTTTCCACCAGAGGCTCTGGATGGCCTACCATGCAGAGAAGCACCTTGCAGGAGAAGCCACAGATGTGGACCTCATTGAATATGAGGTTCTTTAGGAACATGATCCCTGCAGTAAGAGAAGAGGTAGAGCCAACCACCTATCCCACCACAGAGAGGTTTTGTCGATATTCTTCAGAAAACAAAGAGTTTATCAACTCTACATCCATGTTTCAGGCTTCAGTTCCAAGAAAGTAGCTGCCTGGGAAGCCATCCCAGAGGTCACGACACACTACATGGTGAAGGGGCAGGCTCAAGAGAAACAGTCCCTCACCACAGACAATCAACTCCCCCAGCAGGACCAACAGCAGCAACAACAACAATCCTGTGGTGGCAACTGGAACTACCACAAAAATAAGAAACACCACAAGAATAACAAGGGTAAATAACAAAGATCAGGTCCTTCCTATAGGGAAATAGCCAATGAAAACCAGAAATTCTGAGATCTTCTCAGGCAAGTGCGTTCTGTAATGGATGCCATCCCCGTTCAGGCCTTTGCAGCAATACAACCAGGAGAACAGGCCTCAATAGGTTGTGGAGATGCCGGAGGTCCAGGCTCTCAGACCCTTAGAGGCCTGGACTTGGGAATGGCTCCCTATATAGCATCAGTGCAGCATGTGAGATAGTTCAAAGGAACCAGGCCTAGACTCTCTTTGAAGAGCTTCACCATGCTTCCACTGGTGCAGATTGACAATTACAGGCCCCAGTTCATACTGTAAACAAGCTAGTCTTGCATAGAAATGGAAGGTCTTGCACTGAGGCCAAGGTAGGGGGCCACCTACTGACAATACTACTGGATGGCTATGTCTGTATTACAGAATGACCACCCAGACACATCACCTTGGTCCACCTGATGGAGGACCAGTATGTCTGATGTAAACAGGACTAGCTTACCTACTTACCGCTCCCTGCCACTACCTGTAACACTGGGACACCTGAAGGCAATTCATACCTTTCAGTTGATGGTACTGCATGGTCATCCTAGTATAATCGGAACTGACTTTTTGGCACCACACAGCTGTGTGGTAGACCTAGCCAACATGTTACTGATACAAACTCAGGGACAATATCCCACCATCATGATCCCGGACTCACATGTGGTTACAAAAAATCTCTGTGAACAACAAAGAGTATGACGTCATAGATTTGTTCAAGAACATCAAGCTCTTCCTAAAGCTCCTCACCATTTTACAATGACATCTGGTGGCATTTGCCACTAACAAGCATGACTGTGGCAGGATGCACACTGTCATCGAAGTGACAGGCCAAGCATATGAAAGGCAATGGCGATACCGCTTTCCACCTGAGGCCTTGTCTTCTCTTAGGGAAACAATTAAATCTCTCCTCAAGCAAGGTGCAATCAGGACATGTGTTTCAATTGCAAATTCCCCAGTGTGGCCTGTGATAAAACCAACAGGTGCCTGGAGACTTACTATTGACTGCAGAGGAGTAATCCAGATCATCCCAAGTTGTGCCCCAACTGTGGCATCAGCACCAGATGTGCTACAACTACTAACTCCTGACCAACAATGGTTTAGTGCCCGGAACATTTCTATTGGTTTCTGGTTATTGCCATTGACCCCCAAGAGTCAATATAAGTTTGCCTTCTCCATTGAGGGCAGGCAGTACATGGGGACCAGCTTACCATAGGGGTTCCACAACAGCCCCTCCCTGTTCTGTTTACAAATGATGGACACTCTTGAGGGTTTCTCTACACTCCAATGTCTCTTGCAGTATGTGGACAACCTGTTGTTGGCCACAGCCACACAGGAACAACATCTGGATCTCTTGGATGAACTACTGACTGTCATCCAAAGGGAAGGCCTCAAATGTAACCCTGCAAAAGCACAACTATGTCTAAAAGAGGTACTCTTCTTTTTGTCCAGCAGACTTAAGCAGGGGTTTTAAAACCTGGGATGAGCGAGGTCTGAAATATACATATCAGTTTAGTTCCAATGGTCAATTTAAAACATTTTCACAGCTGCAAAGGAATTCTGTGTCCCCAGTAGGGATTGGTTCTGACACTTTCAGAGCTGTCATTTTTATGAGTCTACTATAGGCTTGGGGTTGGATCAGGGGAAGAGTCCCACCATTGGTCACACTTCTGATGGCAGTCTCAGGTGAGCAGACCCCCAGACACTTGATATCCAAGTTCTATTTGGCAGAGAGACAGAGATCTAGATATACATGGGAGAGGGTACATAGCATTTGGGAAGAAGAAATGGGGATACACCTTACTGATAAACACTGGCTGTAGATATGGGCGCGACAGCATAGAACTACAGGCTCTTACAACTGGTGAGAATTTGGTTGGAAGGTGGTGTCATAATTTTTTCATGCTCCACAAGTAACAGCTAAGTTTTTATCCATACATGATGCCTCCTGTTGGAGAGGTTGCAGCTCTGGAGAAGCTAATCATACACATGTATTCTGAAGTTGCCCTGTGTTAAAATAATACTGGCAAGGGGTAGAAAGGGTTTTGATAGATATATGTCTAGAACTTAAACCCATTGACCTCAGCAATGGCTATACTATAGCATTTTCCTCTCACGTTTAAACATACATCAAAGGTATATATGGCCTCAGTGTTGATAATTGCAGCTAAAAAAGTCATTACTAGGAACTGGTTGACTTCAAATCCCTCCACCCTTAGTGCGTGGGAAGACCTGGTTTATGATATTTATGTCATAGAACACATGACAGCTAAAATACAAGGGAGGACTTCCCAGATCACAGGTTACTGGACCACCTGGTGGATGGGGATTGCAGGGCATAGACTGGACCTGGTTCCTTAGTTGGTCCAGGGTTATTTATGGAATGAAATCCTTTTATAAGGCTACATACTGGGAATTTAATCAGCTCCCAGTCGGGTCAGCTAGTTAATGTAGTACTTGCTCATGTGAACTGACAATGGCCTGCTTCTCTCCGACCCTGCCCCCTTCGAAGTAGACACACTTGTATTTATGTACTGTTTCCTCTGACATTGTAATGTATTAAAAATGTAATAATTGCTGATATGTACAATGATATTACTATTCAGATGTATACCTCAGTACCTGGAACTATAATATTAAAAAAAATAAAGTATAAAAAAAAAGAAAGAAGAAAGAGGTACTCTTTCTGAGCCTTAGAATAACAGACCAAGGCCGAACCCTACCTGGAAGAAGGTACGAGGATTGTAAGATCTGCCACTGCCTTCTGGCGTGGCAACCCTTAGAAGGTTTCTAAGTATGGTAAACTATTCTAGGGATTTTATTTGTGATTTTGCTCAGAAGGCCACCCCTCTGTATGAACTGCTGAAAAGGGATTTCTCCTGGAATTGAGGTCCCATTCACATCCAAGCTGTGATATCACTGAAACGACCTTGGCCTCAGCTCCAGTTTCGGTCAACCCCAATCTAGCCTTGCCATTCCATCTGGAATGTGCCATCTCTGATGTTACTACGTCTCTAGTGCTGGCCCAGAAGGTCTATGACACCCTGAGACCCACTGCATATGCATCACAGCTCTTGCCCCAGTGGAACAGAAGTTCAGCCTTTGTGAAAAAAAATGTTGTAGGTGCCGTATTGGTCCTTTTAAAAAACAGATCCAGAAACAAATGATTTGATACCTTTTATTGGACCAACATGGATGTTACAGAAAAGAACAAAGTGCTTTAGCTTTCGAACCAACTTTGATAAAACTGCCACAAAGCTTCTGAAGAAGGACCTGGTTGGTTCGAAAGCTAAAGCACTTTGTTCTTTTCTGTAACATCCATGTTGGTCCAATAAAAGGTATCAAATCATTTGTTTCTGGATCAGCCTTTGTGAAAGGAACTTTCTGGCCACCTACTGGACTGTCGAGCACTTTCTGTATATCATTGGGTACTCCCCTGATTATTAACACAAACCACATCCCAATAACCTTTCTGCTATCAGACAGAGTAAATGATGGGTCAGTCTTCAATACCAGGCTAACACACTAGTCCCTCCTTCTTCAAAACAGATATTAAGGTACACCCAACCAAGATGCCATCCATGCTGGTGCAAGGCCTCCTTTTTCAAGGAGAACCCCATAACTGTACACTGCAGCCACCTGAGCTACCAGATCCAGGTCCAGATTCCTACTACACTGCAACTACTTGAGAACACCTCATTGTGCCATGTCTTTATGGACAGCTCAGCTTCCTACTACCAGGGAGAACAGATAGCAGGAATGGGCATATTAGCAATTTACCCTGATAGTAACACTGTTAAGATTTCTAAGCATTGCAATGTGGCATCAACACAGTATGTTGAGATGACAGCAGTGGCCTGTGCCCTCGAGTTCATCCAGCATGGAACCGAGGATACCATCATTTTTACAGACTCTAACTGGGTTTGTTGTTCCCTTACAGATACCTTCCTTTCTGGCAGAAGATCTCCTATACCTCTTCTGATGGCAGCCCAGTGAAACACAAGGAGCTGGAAATATACATTCATTCACTGGCACAGCCATTTGCACACAAACTCTATGTACACAAAGTTAAGGCCCACTCCAAATATAACTCCTATCATGCCTTCAGTGACACCGCTGACACCCTAGCAAAGGAAGGGGCTCAAGGGGGGGGGGCATCTGGATGATGAACTATCCAGAGGCCAGAGCAGCCGTATACATTGCAGCAGTCACAAAGAAACTTGAACCATTCTCCCCCTAGGATTTGTCAGAAGCCCAGTATGCTGACTCTGAACTCAGAGATGTGTTCATATTCCTGGACAAAGGTACTGAGAATAATCTACCTACCCACAACCCCTACCGAAGGCATGAAGGTAAGTTACACCTGTCCCCTGATGACAAGCTCATCTGGTATCAACCAGGTGACACCCCCACTAAATTGTGGGTGGTCCCTCATCATCTTAGGTCTGAATTTCTGCACCAGGTGCATGACACCCCTACTGGTGAACACCAGGGAGTGGAGAACACACTCCAAAGGCTTAAGACCACCACCTGGTGGCCTGGTGTCACCAAGGATGTCAGACAGTACATAGACAACTGCCTTGTTTGTGCACAAAACAACCCCTTCCCTACCAACTGTAATGCCAAGCTACTACCACAAAGGCATTCTGGCCCTTGGCATGCCATACAGATTGATTTTATTGGTCCACTAACCAATACCAGCAGAAATAACAAGTACGCCCTTGTGGTCACTGATCTCTTTTCTAAGTAGGTTGAAGCCTTCCCCACTAAGACATGCACTTCTAAAACCACTGAAAAATCCTGGTGGAACAGATAATTTCCAGGTGGGGCCTACCTCTCAAGGTAGACTCAGACAAAGGAACCAGCTTTACAGGTGACTTGATGAAGGAAACACTTGAACTCCTTGGAGTTCATCAGAAGTTACACATAACTTACCACACACAATCTTCAGGTCAAGTAGAGACAGCCAACAGACAGATTAACCAAATGCTTTCCAAATTCATTGACGATGATCCCAAGTATTGGGATTTCTTACTGCAGTTACTCCTTATGGCAATTAGGAGCACACCCTGCCTCAGCCACCACCCAGCTGAATGAGATTACCTAAACGCCTGTTGTTTGACTTGCACACCCCCACTGCAGATCATGTCTCAGTGGACCAATATGTGGAAAAACTCAGACAAGACCTTATACACACTCATTTATATGCTATTAATTGCATGGGCAAGGCCCAGCAACAGTTCAAAATCCAGTTTGACAAACATGCAAAAGAAGTGGATCGGCAAGTTGAGGATCAGGTAATGGTTCTCAGATTTGTACATCCCACACATTCCTTCTCCAATAAGTGGGAAGAACCCTACCCCATTGTCAACAAGCTCAGTCCAGCAGTCTATCAGGTTAGACTCATGCAAAACAACAAACTGACTGACAAATGGTTACATGCAAACCAGCTGAAACTGTACAAAGGAGTGTAATTACTTTTCCTCACCCCATTGGGTGGAATAGAACTAATTTACTAATGTTTGAGTTTCCTTTTCAGATACACTGACAAGATGACTATCTTGACCATTTTCTCCTCATTTCAGGAGTCATTCACTGCATCCAAGGCATGGTAAAGCACCTCCTTCCTCACCTTGATCCACCTGCAACTACCCCAGAGGGAGTTTCCATCAATATTTCCAACAATTTGATTACTGTCTAGGAAGGTTCAGATGCCGACCTCACTGCCTCGGTTGTTATTCCTCATAAATCTACCCTACAAATTGAGTGTGAAACTAAATCTCAAAGACAAATACTCCCCATGGCCAAGCTCTCCAAGGGAACTTTCCATGGCTGGTCCAACACAAAATTATCCCCAAATGGTACTACGTCCTTGCTCCAAACTTGTCTTACACATTCTGATGTATACAATATCACTGCGTTAATTGACCCTTTATATTGTGATTCATTGTGTAAAGATTCTGCCAGGAAATTCTGTGCTGTACACAACATGGCATCAGCCGCCATGTACATATCTGTGTTACCCCCTACTGAGAAACAGCTTTTAGAATGTTCAAAACAAACCCCTGGTCCTCGTAGTGGCCTCATAGCAACTGCTTTACCAGGCTTACTTATTAACAACTTACAACTTATGCATATACCTGTTTTGTTTAACTTGACCTACTGTAATATGAAAGAATTTGGTACGTGTCATACTACTAATACATTATTATTTTATAGTACTTTGTTACTTGATAGCTCAGCAACTTTTCAGATTCATAACCAAGACCCTATTCCCTGAGTACACATCACCAAGCATAGAGGCAATTTTAGGAGAAAATCTAATGTAGATAATCAAAGTCATAGCGTAATACACATGATACATCTGATGTCACTGGTGCCATAGGCACCATCACTGGTGTTTTTGGTACTGCAATGTCCATCTGGAATATGGCTGACATTTATGCTATCAAATCACATTCACAGAAGTTCCAAACCAGTCTGGTAAATGATATTATACCCCAATTATTGCATGGTGTGGATGGCCTTAGTCAGGAAAAAAGATACACTGTAAACAATATGCATGACATTGCTAAGGCATTTTAAGATTCTAAAGACAAGAATAGTGCACTAGTTACACAAAACAAAAAAGAAGCAGATAAGCAATACATTGCCTGCAAAATACTATCCTCATTCGATGGGTCTTACATTATTATTATTACCATCAACAATCTCTTCCGTGATCTGGAATCTGGAAGAAACCCTGATATCATACATGATAGACGTATCTCTAAATGGTATTGTACTCATTGCAAATCCCTTAACTGTGTTGCCATGTGTATAGAAACATAGAAACATAGAATTTGATGGCAGATAAGGACCGCTTGGCCCACCCAATCTGCCCATTTCCCGATCTACTGGATAAGCTGCAGATCCTAGTTAACCAGCAGCCTACTTCTTCTTGCCCCAACCCCCCAGAATTGCCTTATGACTGTCCCATGCATGCTTGAATTCCACCACTGATTTTGACCCCACAACCTCCTCCGGAAGGCCGTTCCATGCATCCACAACCCTCTCTGTGAAAAAATACTTCCTTAAATTACCTCTGAGCCGCCTCTATCTTCAAATTGTGCCCTCTTGTTCTTGCACACTCTTTTTTGAAGATGCTACCCTCTTGGACTTTGTTGATTCCCTTGAGGTACTTGAAAGTTTCTATCATGTCCCCTTTCTCCCTCCTTTCCTCGAGGCTAAACATATTAAGCTCCTTAAGTGTCTCTTTATATGTCTTCCGGTGCAAACTCTGCACCATTTTAGTTGCCCTCTTCTGGACAGCTTCCATCCTATCTATGTCTTTGCGGAGACTGGGTCTCCAGAACTGCACACAGTACTCCAGATGTGGTCTCACCAGCTGTCTGTACAGAAGGATAATAACTTCCTGTTTTCTACTGGTGATGCCTCTCCCTATGCATCCCAGTATCCCCCCTGCCCTCCTTGTTGCCCTCTCACATTGCTTGCCCACCTTTAGGTCATCTGATATGACTTCCCCCAGGTCCCTTTCCATTTTTGTTGTTGTTAGTATCTCACCCCCCATTGTGTACTCTTCCCCTGGGTTTTTGTTTCCCAGGTGCATTACCTTGCACTTCTTAGCATTGAATCTAAACTGCCATACATGTGACCATTCCTCTAACCTTACCAAGTCCCTTCTCATCCTTTCCACCCCACCCTGTGCATCGACTCTGTTGCAGATCTTAGTGTCATCTGCAAAGAGGCATACTTTTCCTTCCAGTCCTTCCGCAATGTCGCTTATAAAGACATTGAAGAGGACTGGTCCTAATATTGAACCCTGCGGTACCCCACTAGTAACCCTCCTTTCTTCTGAGTGGACTCCATTTACTATTACTCTCTGTGTCCCATTCTCCAGCCAATTCTTTACCCAGGCTGTCATCTTGGGACCCATGTATGCTACAGTCTTTAAATATTCCAATTTCTACTGCTAGGAATTTGGGTTTTGTGACCAGGCACCCTAACACTGGTCCATGTTTTACTTCTAAGAAATGTTCTATTAAGGATACCATGTTTGTGTCTTTCACTGTTTCTTTACCACGTTTTGATCCGACTACAGCTATATTTGATAAACTCACATCTGTACACTCCATTGGACACCTCAATGAAGACATGTACAGAGAATATCTCAATTTGCCTCCTCGATTGGTTTTCTATCCTCTCCTGGATGCGTGGGTCTAGCCGCACACGGACTGCAGTGTGAAGAAGGGTATATTTATTTGTGTTGATGTGTCATATTTGATGATATTAAACCTGTATGTGGCTATTCTACAGACAGTATAGATTGGTCCTTTTCCATGGATAATGACATTACCACTAATGGTAAAGAGTACCAGGGCTCAACATCTGCTCCAGATGATTCCTCACTATGCAAGTCTAACCGGGAGGAGGTTAACCGCCTGCCAACATAGATTCTCAAACAGACTTATACTTGCCCAGTAGAGTTGCACAAATGGAGACTTTCTACAGTGAAAATGTAATATAACTCAGATGGTGAATATTATGTTGTTACTAACTATAAGACTTTCGCATATGATTCTAAAACATGTTCTAGTGATGCTCCCAATTTTTGTTTTGTCCCGTATCAGAAAACTGTTGTTGGGCACATAGTTATTACCCCTTTTCCCCTCATGAATGCAGATATATTTGATGGTAACCCTGATTATCTGCTCACTCTTTCAGAGTACTTACCTAACTTTAATGTACACATTGGTCCTTTAACTTTGACATTAAAATCTCTTTTAGACAGGAAATACACCCATCTCATCCACATCAGCAACAATATCTCCAAAGCAGATGAGGCCGTACACGCCCTCATTAATGATGGTGATTTGAAAAGTACACTTAATAAAACCTGGTTAGAGATTAAATATAAAGGTTGTGTTATTATACAAGCATTTTTGATATTTTTTCTTATTATTATGCTTTGCTGCCTATGGCACACATTATATCAACACTGTCAGCAGCTGGAGTTCCTTTACAAGACTTGCATGTCAGCTCTGTAAATGACCTCTGCTCCCTATCCAGTTCCTTACTTTTGCCTGTGTTGCCCCTTTTGAGGCAACGGGGGGAATGTTACACGAGGTCCCTGCACCCTAACTGATACCCCCACAGGTACACCGCAGACAGCTAGCATTTAGGTATATGTTATACTAACATATAGGGCTAAGGTCATCTACTGTATAAGAGAAGATTTCAGGATATGTGTGCACATTATTGCTTTACACTTTACTTTACAATATTCACATGTATTTCTGGCTTATGAGATGTTGAGACATCTGTGTCCTTGTGATGATTATATATATGAGTTGGCATTGCCATCTTCTGATGATTTGTATTACTACACAGCTATGGACAAACTGTACCTCTTTGTTTCTCCAAAGTGATGACTACTACAAAATTGTATTAATGTTATCTCGGACTTAGAAGCCACCTCTAATTTAGCCAATAGGGCTCATCTCTATAACTAGAAATGTTTCTAATTACAGTAACCATGGTAATTATCTTAGGTATATAATGTAAGACATTACATCTTCTGCCTCGGAGACCTGAGGATGCATGGAGATTCCTAAAAATAAAGGGAACACTTAGCATTGGCTCCCAGTTCCTATTGGTAAGAACTGCTTAGGGCAACTGTGATTTTCCTTTTGGTAGTAATAAACAAGCTTTATTATTCTTATGCAATGCGTCTGTGATTCCTTGCATGCCCATTGTTGCCAAGAACCTGAGAGTGAGGTTTATACCTCCCTGACAGATGATTATAATTAGTAAGAGAGTTGTGGGGGGTCATGGGGAGCAGATCCCCCTGGAGAATGTCACTGTAGATACATGTCTTGAATTTCATACTGTCGTTCCGCTCCCCAAATAAGCTCTTCCTAGTGTATGCTCCCCTCAAAATTTGCCCCCTCTCCATGTTCCAGCTGGAGACCCAGTCAGTGAATTGGGTCAATCGTTTCAAGTTTTTGTTCTGCACTCTTTTGCTGGTCACAGTTTTTGTTTTAGCTGTTTGTCCCTTGCTGTTGTTTGTCCGCAATGGTTTGCTGGTGCTGCTTTAACATGGGACTTTTTTACTAATGTAATACATATAGTAGTAATATAGTAACATAGTATTTGACAGGCAGATAAGGACCTCTAGGCCCACCTAGTCTGACTGTATTCCCTGACTGCATCAGCAACCACTGACTGTACTTGGTCATTGGATTTTGCCTCTCTTCCCCACATTTTGGGTTTCATTATGTCCATCAAAAAATGCATGTTGGAATCCCCCCACTATATTAACACCCGCCACTTCCTGGGGTAGGCTATTCCAAGCATCCACCACCCTCTTTGTGAAGGAAAGCTTCATCACAGTTCCCCTTATCTTGCCCACCTCCAATCTCATATTGTACCCCTTCATCCTTGTACAACTCTTGTACTTAAAGATGCCATCTCCTGCACTTTATTCAAACCTTTAAGATACTTGAAGGTCTCTATTGTATCCCCCCATTTACTCCTCTCTTCATGTGTATCCATACTGAGGACTTTTATCTGTCCTCGTATGTTTTCTGATGCAAGCCCTGCACCTTCTTGGTCTCCCTTCTCTGGACTGCTTCCACACTGTCTATGTATTTGCAAACATGTGGCCGCCAGAACGGAACACAGTATTCTAGACGAGGCCTCACTGGTGTTTTGTACAATGGCATCACCACCTCCCTTTTTCTGCTAGTGATACCCTTTCCTATGCCCCTCAACATCCCACTGTCCCAGCCCACAACCAAGTTACACTGTTTTGCCATACTTAGGTTATCTGTGATAGTTATATCTAAATCCCTCTTTTCCCTGGTGACTATCAACAATACCCCCCATTATTTAACTCTGCATTGTTTCTTCACCCGGTGCATGATTTTGTCCTTTTGTATTAAATTTCAGCTGTGTCACCTTTGACCATTTTTTCCAGCTTTCCCAGATCCCTCCTCATTCTTTCGAACCCCTCTGGAATATACACTCTGTTGCAGATCCTGTTATCATCTGCAAGTAGGTAAACCTTCCCCTTCCAGCACTTCTGCAATGTCACTGATGTAGACATTGAAAAGTACTGGCCTCAGGAGAGATCCCTGAGGCACACCACTGGACACCCTCTTTTCCTTGGATTTGATCTCATTAACTACCACCTTCTGCTTCCTGTCCCTCAACCTGTTTCTAACCCAGTTTTCCAGTTTGTGGACCACCCCCAGGCTTCCTAGCTTGTTCGCCAGCCTTCCATATGGTATGGTGTCAAAGGCCTTGCTGAAACTGAGGTAGGCAATATTCAACAATCTTCCCTGACGCAACTCCTTCATCACCCAGTCAAAAAAGTCAATCAGATTTGTTTGACATGACCTATCTAATATTGACATCAGTAGACATATATCAACATCAGTAGACATATATTAACAGATGAGAACAATATCACTACATGTATAGTCATTTCATTTATGTCTGACTTCAGTCTTTCATTTCAACCCCCTATGGTGGGCTGAGAAGCTTGACTCCTCCATTCATGCGTAGCTGCATGCCAGCAAGGCTTAAAGTAGCAGTACAACAAAACTGGCAAAAAAGTGGACCTTATATTTTGTTCACCATAAAAGATTTCTGGCATCTTCCAGTTTTGTTTGATGGTAAAAATGTCTAGTTCTGCCAATATCTGAGTTTGTTATCAATGTTTTGATTTAGTTTTTCTTAAGAAAAACAGATGACCGCCACATTTGTCTTAGATAAATGGCATTTTAAATCTGACAAGAGTTAGGAATGAAAAAAAAAATAAAAAAAAAGTATGGTGTGCCACACATGAGGTACCTAGTAAAAAAGATCTGACAGATATGATAATATTTTTATTAGTTGTAGTTGAAACTAGGCTTTTGCAAAAACCTGCTTCACTGCACTGCTGCTTTAATGAGGCACTGTGCAGCATCTACAGGAAGTGGGAGGTACTAGGAGATGTGAACAAAAAAAACATTCAACTGGCTTTTGCTACCACTTTATGAAACAATAAACTTTGTAATCCTAACAGAGAAACATGTAATCCACCAGTAAAATTGTAATCTGAAAGGTAAAGTTCAATTTTTTACTTCCAGTGTCTTTAATCTGGCTGACTAGGCCTTAGAGCTTTGTGGACTGAGAAAATTCCAGTTTCGTAGAATTTTGATGAAAGTTTGCAAAATGCTGCAAAATGTAATGGAATGTCATCAAAAATTTCATGAACGTTGTATAATTTATGAATTTGGTCATAACTTGTCTATTAGTGATGGGTGAAGTGGCCCCAATTGGCTCCGTAGAGTGAAGTTGAATTCACAGAGTGCTCCGCAATGCAAAGCGGAGTACTTTGCGTTATTAATGAGTAACGTGAAGTCCATTGAAAACAATGACTTTGCATTGCTCTGCCTTCCCAAACCACTACTCCACCAATTCTTAAGGCAAAGTACATTGAAAACAATGTACTTTGCCATACTTTGCCTTGTTTTCAAGCTCCAAAGGTGAATTTTGCAGTGTTTCATGGGATTTCAGGTCACATAGGCTCAAGATTTTTCTGCATAGCCTCAGTTTGGGGTAGTGTGTGTAGGAAGCTATAGGAGACAATCTGCTCTGGGAGCTCTCTGCAATTCAAACCTTCAAAAAGCTATTAAGAAAGCCTTTTTGAGTATTTTTTTTGCTGAAACTTTAGTTCATTGATTATAGGAAACCCTCCTGTGCTCATAATATCAAGCGTTTATTGTTTGTGTCTGGATTTTGAATGTTAATGTACAATATTCAGTCTGTGTACTGAAAGATAGTGGAAGTGTGCTTTGGGGGAGGGGTGTATCTGTAGTGTAGGTATATTAACTTGGAGAAAAATACAGTGCTTTCTGTTTTGGTGATATTTTTCTTGTTTAACTGTGTTAATGTTCACACATTAATATTTTCAATATTTCTTGCCATTTCTTTTGCTGATTGTTGGGGTGTAGCAGTGCATAATTTTAGTTTGTTTAAAGTATGTGGTTATATTACTGAAGTTTTCAATTTGCATGCATTACTTAGTGTGTGTGTGAGTATGTGTGTGACACATGTCATCAAATCAGACACCTTTTACTGTGCCATATAATAATTTCAGCAATGTGAAGCTGCTATTCACTGCAGCCGTGTGATTTTTGTACTTCATTGTGGTATCTTTACTGGTACTAGTACTAGTGACTGTTACTGCAGCAGTGCATTACACTGCCCCCCCCAGCTGGCAAAGGTATTCTTTTCCAGATTTGAATTTCTGATGGTTGGCACTGGTTAAGTGTTATGCCTTTCTGTCTGCATCTCTTCATTGCACAGTGCAATCTTAATCTGTCTGTGCATTTGCATCTCTTTAGGGCCCAATCTCCATCTGTAACCTAAGTCACAGTTGTTTCTTTGACTTCCCTTCAGAGTACTGGACAGGTGTGGTGCTTAATTCTGCATGAACATTGTACTCATTAATGTGCATTTTTAAGTCAGGACCGTCATCACGAGCCACTCATGATGCAAATCACATTCTTCATCATCATAGTCACAAATCACAATTCATGATCATTCACGTTACAAATCACAACATCATTTGTTTTTCTAGTTACTAGGATGTATTGTAAGCCTGTTTTGTAGTATCTCTCCAGGCTTCACCACCCCAACATTGTACTCATTGATAGTGTTTTTAAGTCTGGGAGGTTTAAGCTACAGCTCATTGGGGAAGTACAGCGATAGGTGGTAGGCATTCACGTTTCTTCATCATCATGGTCACAAATGCAGTCACAAATCACGATTCATGATCATTCACATTATGAATCACAACATAAATCTTTTTTTAGTTACTTGGATGTATTGTAAGCCTGTTTTGTAGTATCTCTTCAGGCTTCATCACCTCACCATTGTACTCATTGATATGTGTTTTTAAGTCTGGGAGTTTTAAGCTACAGCTCATCGGGGAAGTACAGCCATAGACGGTGGGCATTCACCTTTTTTCATCATCACGGTCACAAATTCAGTCACAAATCACAATTCATGATCAAGTCATGAATCACAACATTAATTTCTCTTAATAGTTACTTGGATGTATTGTAAGCCTGTTTTGTAGTATCTCTCCATGCTTCACCACACTAACATTGTACTCATTAACGTTTGTTTTTCAGTCAGGGAGTTGGACAGTGTCTGCAGTACATGCACAGACTGGAAAGAAGACTGAATGCACACATGCAGTTTAGTACAGTATACTTGCACTGCTCAGAATACAAAATGTCATGCATACAGAAGACAACAAAAAAGGGCATAATTACATTCAAGGATCGGGGATGGTGGAGGAATATATTTTATAACACAACAAGGAAGGTGTGGGGGGGCATATGGTGTGAGAAAAAAAAATAATGTGGGATCCCATGGTGATCCAGCAGAAGTTCCAGCATGGACATAATTTGCAACTGATGTTCCTCTATGTGATCCAGCCGCTGCTCCACAGCACTCACCCTCTCGTTATTATCCTCAACAGCACTTCAGAGAACTGCCAAGTCAGCCTGTGTTACATGCAGTTCTCTGGAGTCCACACATTCAACAGGCTGACCTGCTGGTGGTGGTGGGGGTGGGGGTGCTGGTGGAGCAGCAGGTGCTGCTGTGGCCCTCCTCTTCTTAGGGGTGCTGCAATGCACATCTGCACCCTCTGCCACAGAATGGCCAGCAGATGCAGACATGGTCCATTCTGTGGCAGCCTGCCACCCCAACTGCTGGTGATTGAGCATATGGGTGCACTGGCCCTCAGTCCACAGGCAAGTCCCTTGGGGGTAACAGCACACCTCCACCTCACATAGGCAGCACTTGACCACACTGCTGTCCCCCCACACAGTAAAAAAACTGCCAAACAATGGAGGTGAGGGGAGAACCAGGCACAGGTAGGGGATGGCCAGATGAACTGGCAGCCGACTGGTCACAGTGCTGAGCAGGGATGGGATCCACACCTGGGCCAGGGGGAATAGGCACATACTGCTCCAGAGAACCTGGACTTGATGGTGGTGGTGGTGGTTCAACTGCCTCAGACTCAGGACAGGAGGCGGTGCTAGTCCTGCTTCTGGGGGGGGCACTCACAAGTATCGAGTGGTCCAACAGGAATGGGTGCCCATGCCCTCCACACATGTGCATGGTATGATGTTTACCACTACAATGCTGTCCCAGAGCTGCCCCCACCCCAAACATTCCGTCACCCTGGTCCATCTCTCCTACTGAGCTCCCTCAGTCTGAGCAATTACTACTTACACTGTCACACACACACACACACACACACACACACACAGTCACACAGACAAACAACTAACTACTTATAAAGGTAAGAAAATAAAATTTACAGAAAGAACAAATTAAGTAAAAAAGAGTACAGAAAAGACAACAAAATGTAGCTTTTAAAAAAGCTGTTGGGTCTAAATCAGAGTTTAAATCTCCTCCTCCTCGCTCTGATCTCAAAGTATCAGCAGTCACAAAACACGCTACTCTCTCTCCATCTGCACAGGAGAAAGTAAAAGTGTCTGCTTGTATGACTCACTTTCTTCCTGCCTAGCTAAAGAGCATGTGACTTACAGTACAGTAAGCCATGTGATGTGTGGAGGACTGCAAAATCTGAAACACCAAGTGGATCACTTAGAATCATAATGAGGAACACAAAGTCCATTAAAAACAATGACTTCACCTTACTTCGCATTGCCATTGTGCCTTAACATGAATGGGTAATGACAAGGCAGAGTGAGCACTTTGCATTGCCCACTCCACGTAGAGGATTGGCAATGCCAAGTGCAGACTTCGCATTCGCTTTTCCAGCAGAATTTAAATTCACTGCTTCTCTACTGTCTATTGAGCTAGAGCTCTGCAATTTGGCATGCTTAATTTCGTGTAGAAGTTCTAAACCCGTGACAAATATCATGAAAGCTTGATGGAGTGTCTAAAAGTTATAGATGCTCAAATTCTGTAATTTTATTTTTTTTTTTTCAGTTAATCTTTTTATTAGTTTACATAAACAAGGTATAGTACATTAGAATGATTTACATAAATGAAATAATATGATATAGAAGGTGATAGTAAGAAAACAGTAACATAATGAAAGCAATAAGTTGCCTTAATGAAAATAACGCCTGAAATTTTGGCTTTCATTTGATACATATACTGTTAATCGTACTACACCAAGTGAAGTAATAAAAAAAAAGTGTAGCTAAGTTATGAATTTCCTATGATAATTACAATAGAAAACAGTAAGCAAGAAAAAGAAAGATCTGCAATGATCTCTACTATAGAGAGAAAAAAAAATGATAATTATATAAATATTTATGATTGAAGAAAATTTAAATAACTCTGCCAGCAAAGGTAGTATTCATTCAGTCTGTCAGCAATTAAATGAGAAATTCTCTCATATGAAGAGATACTTGTTAGATGTTTTAAGATATCTGAGAGAGTAGGTATTGATTGAGATTTCCAATGGATTAGAATCGATCACTTGACTTGCATAAATAATATTTGAAGCCATTTATGTTGGTATATTGTTAAACTTGTATTACGGTCAGTAATACCTAATATACAAAATTCTGGATCAAATGAAATAGGGCATCTGATGATCTTAGAAGCAAAATGGTAGATTGTTTGCCATAAGTTAAAAATTGAATTACATGACCATAACAAGTGTAAAAGATCACCATTTGGGGCATTACATCTCCAACAGTTGTTACTGGGTAATAAACCTATATTAAATAAATGAGTAGGGGTATTGTACCATAGATGCAATATTTTATATTGAATTAATCTACTCTGTACGTCTTTGAAGGAGATATGACAGAATTTCCAGCATTTATTCCATTGGGAATCAGTTATCTCTATATTGAGTATCTGATTCCATTTATCTCTGGCCAAAAGGGATTGATTAGGAAGTGTATCTCTAATTACTTTATATATAGTACCTATTAAACCTTTGGGGGTATTAACCCACTTGTTAATGTATGGATGTAATCTTTGAGAATCATTGAGCTGTATAGTGGTATGAGAAATAGCCACTCTGAGCTGTAAATATTTCCAAAAGTCTGTATTCGGAATGTTCCATTTAGTCTGTAAATTAATAAAGGAATCTAGGGTGTTGCAATGATCCATTAATATGTCCTTAAGGAAAATAATGCCTTTATGAGACCAAGATTTACAATAAATGGGTTTATTATCCAAAGTGATTTTAGGATTACCCCAAATAGGTGTATATCTGATGGAAATAGGATCAATTTTGAGCCATTTATGCATCTTGAACCAATAATAAATGGACGATTTGATAACAGGATTATGTATAGCTCTAGATATGAAATTAAAGTAGATAAAACAATTGGGAGTCAATCCAGAAGATGTAAATTTCTCCATGTCATACCATAGCGGAGTATTGCGATTTGGTTTTATAAACCATTTAATTGTTTGTGAAGCTCTAAATGCCCAAAAATAAAGCGTTAAACCATGGAAGGCCAAAGCCACCTCTAGTCCAATGAGATCTTAACTTAGTGTGACTAAATCTAGGTATATGTCCTTCCCATAGAAAGTTTCCAATAATTTTATCAATTTTTTGCAAAAAGAAGGAAGGAATTTTAAGCGGAATACAAGCAAATAGATATAACATGTTTGGAGTAATATTCATTTTAATTGCAGATATTTTACCTGAGAAGGAAAGATTGAGATTTTTCCATCTATTCAAAGTATTCTTAACATTGTTTAATAATGATGGAATATTTAGTTCCCAAATCTTATTCAAATCAGATGAGATCTTAATTCCAAGAAAAGTAATATATTGTGAGGCCCATCTAAATTGGGTATGCGAATAAGATAAAGGACAGCAGTGGGCATTTAATGAAAGAATTTCAGTCTTTTGTAGTTAATATTAAGACCTGAGAGAAAAGGAAAACGGTGAGCAAGTTATAAAAGGTTGCTGAGATAATTCAAAGTTCTCTATCAGAACTAGCATATCATCAGCATATGATAATGAAGTATAACGGTGTGTCCGATGGGAATACCTTTAATGTTTGTATTAAGTTTGAGAGAAATTGCAAGAGTTTGAGAGCAAGAATAAAAAGGTAGGAGATAAAGAGGCAACCTTGGCGAAGTTCCTCTTTTAATGCCAAAGAATGAGATAAAGTGAAATTTAGAGCACAAGCGGTGAAGGGATTTGTATAGATAAGCTGAATCCAGGAGCAAAAGACTTCAGGGAGTCCAAATCGAGGTAGCACTTGATAAAGAAAATTCCAACTGAGTGAGTCAAATGCTTTTTCAAAGTCTATAGAAATAGCAACAGCTGGAGTGGAAAGGGATTTAGCTTTGTGAATTAAATTAAATAAAGAACGTAAATGATCCGAGCCTGTTCTCCCTTTAATAAAACCGGTTTGAGATCTATGAATTATATTCAGTATATATGGTTCTAAACGACTAGCAAGAATTTTAGCAAAAATTTTCCCGTCGGTGTTAAGCAGTGATATAGGACGATAATTCGCCGGATTGGTAGTATCCTTATCTTTCTTTGGAATAACTGTTATAATGGCTTCTGTCATTGTTCGAGGTAACTGTCCAATATGTGTAGATTCTTTATAAACACTGCATAACAGAGGGGCTAATTGTTCAGCAAGTATTTTATAAAAATCTACAGAAAAACCGTTGTCACCTGGGGAACGACCTGACTTAAGAGATAAGATAGCATTTTTAACCTCAGCAGTAGCAAAAGGCATTTCTAAAGTATGCCTCTCTTCATCTGAAAGACGGGGAAAAACAAGCTTGTCCAAAAATGAAGAAATGTCTCTAGAATTAACAGTAGAAGGAGGAGAAGAGTAAAGATTTTTATAAAAGGATGTCATTATTTTATTAATGGAACTGTCACTAGTGCAAATTTCCCCTGAATGGTCTTTTAGTGCAACAATATGTCGTTCTGCCTGTTGCATTCTAAGTCTATAAGCGAGAATTTTACTACCTTTCTCCCCTACTTCCCAAAATTTTTGCTTTATTCTTAACAATGCTAACTCTGTTTTTCTAGAGATAAGTTTGTTAATTTGCATACGAAGTTGTAAAATTTCATAATGAAGAGATGAAGAGGGGGTCAGGGTTATTACAATTTAAATATACAGTTTGCTTTTGTTTAAGTAATTTTTCGAGGTTATGAATTTGCTGTTCCCTGAGCCTTCTTCTATGTGTCGAAAATCCAATTATCTTACCACGCAATGTGGCTTTAAGTGCTTCCCACGTGACGCTCATAGATGTGTCTTTAGGATCATTAAATGTTAGGTATTCGTTTATTTGATCTTTAATCCAAGGTAAGAACTCCAGATCCTTTAACAGAAGTGGATCTAAATGCCAAATGGGAGTTTTTGTGGGAGAAGTGCCCCAGTTGAACAAAAGTTTAACAGGGGCATGATCAGAAATAATTAATGGCAAAATTTCTGAGTCTATAGTATTAGCAGTGATGGTAGGGGGAAGTAAGCAGATAATCGATTCTACTGTAAGTTTGATGTCGAGAAGAATAGAAGGTATAATCTCTGTCTCTAGGATGTAAAATCCTCTATATATCAGTTAAACTGAGATCTTGCATTATTTGAAAAACATTCTTTGAACTGTAAGGATGACTGTCTAAACAATTATTACTACGATCCATATATTTATCCAGAGTGAGATTAAAATCTCCACCGATCAATAAAGAGGAATTCACTAGATTTGCAGAAATTAGAGTATGTAGGAGATTAAGAAAAAAGGAAGGATCATCGGAATTAGGTGCATAGATATTAACTATGGTTATTTTACCCAGGGGAGTATCAAAGGTAATTATGTGCCATCTACCATCTGTATCTTTTAAGATGGTAGTAGGCCTCCAGTTTAAATTTTTATGAATTAAAATGGCAACACCTTTTTTTTTTGATGTAGCTGAGGCAGAAAATACTTGGCCTACCCAATGACATTTTAGTCTAGAAGTATCTGCATCTAACAATTTAGTTCCTTGTAATAACGCAATTTGAATTTTGTATTTTTTAAGATGGTTCATAATTTTATTTTTTGTGGGAAAAATTCATGAGCATTTTAATCTGCATATACTACAGTTGCCTATTGGGCCAGAGATCATAAATTTGGTATGGTGACTTGATGATAGGGTTTCCACCAATGTGCTAAATTTCATGACATTCAGATGGATTGTCTCAAAAATATAGATGCTCAAAATCTGTCATTTTATTTTTTGTGGGAAATTTTGTGAACATTTGTATCTGCATCTACCTCAGCCATTTATTGAGCCCAGGATCATACATTTGGCATGATTACTTGATGAGAGGTGTTCCAAATATGTGTTAAATTGTATGACATTAGGATGCATCATCTCAGAATTATATGTGCTTAAATGTTGTTATTTTATTTTTTGAAGGAATATTCAGGAACAATACTATCTGCCTATAACTTATGCACCCATGGAGCTAGACATGTGTAAATTAGCATTAATAACCTTGTTTTCAATAGTTGCAGAATCTTCTCAATATGGAGAGAATTGGATTACAGATTTTTATGTTACAGGTGTTCAAAAGTTTACTGTTTAAATATTTGCGAAATGCTCTGAAAACTCAAAAATGTGGAAGTTTATAACTTCTCTGCTTTGCAGGCATAGACTTTACATTTGACATGCATATCCAATCAAAATATATTCTGGTATCTAACACAACTGGATAAATACGTTTAGCAGTTTTAAATTTACAGAGAAAAAAAACATTGGTAACATTGTCTCAAATGTTTATGGCAGCATATGAAAGAGGTATCCAGAATTCTTTTTGTTGAGTTCAACATTCGCAGTGCGCGTGTCACTATTTTATTTAATAAGGTACTGTGAGCTATTTGCAGTCTTGCTGTTCCTATCTCTGTAATTATTTTGTCCCCTTCTCTCTTAGCATAGCTAAATTGACTCAGTAGAACTGCTGATCCCACTGATATCCTCTTTGTTTTTTACAATGACAAAATTCCTTAAAATGAGAGCCCTACTCCTTTTCCTATCAACCATCCAATTGGAATAGCCAGAACTCTTCTTTCCTTGTGCCCCAGACATTGTATCCCCCACTACATCTTTCTTAGTATCTCTCAGTCCCAGACTTGCACATATGTCAGGCTCCCTGGATCATTGGTTTACTGAGTTTGATCCTTATGTATCCTGCAATCAATGTGAAACTGTTGACACTTTATGTATCCATGCTCCAGTTTGGGGTGTCTACCATTAGTGTGCTACTCAGCTCAGCTGTCCATTTCTTGAGGAAACTATGCAGTTATTTCCTGCAACTGGTGACCCCCTGCACTACCTGCCTCTCATGCCCCTAACCTTTAATTTGAAACCTCCAGATAAGGCTGAGTGAAATTGACAAATTCCAGTGTTATTGAATTTTCATAAAATTCTATGATTTTCACAAAGACTCATCGGATTTAACTTTAAGTACATATAATAGTTTACAATTTTGGCAGCAATCAATCAGTAAAACTGGCACACAGTCGCCTTTCAAGGTTTAAGAAATTGCCAAATTAAATGTCATTGCATTCTCTAGTTTTAAGATTTCAGGGTTATGCAATTGCAGTTTACATTCTTGCAAAATTTAATTTTAAAATTCAAAATATTGACTACTTTTATTTCAGTCCCTTTTAAAGCTGTAAATATGTCAGAAATGACCACGTGGTATAGTAGTTTAAATGGTACAAATCTGGTTAAATGTGGATGTGTTGTTTTAAAATAGCAGGGACATAACTGAAATGTAAATGGGGCAGGCAACATGTTTGGCAGGTTAAAACTCAGCCCCATTTGAAGCTGGAAATCTGAAACTATATGCATATATAAAGGTAGTAATAACATGTATACCTGTAACATTTTATAACATTTCAGTGAATGAATTAGGCAAAAATAACAAAATACACATTTTGGAAAAATGTGTGGCTACCTACATCTCTGCCCCCTCTGCAGATTGAAACTTCAAACTTGCACATATATTCATGATGTACATTTCTATAAATCCTAAAATTGTAGAGAAATGTGGATAAAAAAATATAAAAATAGACTGAAAAAACTGAAAATTTAATTTTGATCAAATGTTTGGCTATCCATATCTCTGCCCTCTTTTAATCTACTATATGACTTTGAAGTTTGACACACTTATGTATTTCAGAACAAACTGTGCATATGCCAAATATGACGTTATTTGGATGTGTATGTTTAGCATTAGAGCAAAATCACTGAAATTTAATATTTTTGAAATTCTACAGATTCTTTACACAAGGTCCACTAAATTTCATGGAATGGTAATGGTAATTCAGTGGGCATTCCACCTTCAGAATTTTATATTTCATGCAGTTCTACAAGGCCTCTATGCATGTGTTTGATGACCCAAGCTGGCAGGCTGAGCAGGTGCAGATATCAATGTTAAGAATACAGTAGCTCTTAGTGCTGCCTGTCACTGGTATTTCAGAATCATGCAGGGCCCCCTGGCTAGGGGTGAAAAAGCCAGCTCTCGCTCTCTGACAGTTCTGTTTGACACAGCAGTCACCAACAGTGTAACAGCATGTCAAGGTGCAGATTATGCCAAGACCAGAGTAATTGATCGCCTCTACACAGGGCCAACATGTGACTGGAGTAACCAACTACCCAGCAACAAAGCACCCTGATGTTAACCTTCCCCCAGTCACACTAGCCAGGGAAAAAATGACTGTTTTCATATCTCTCAGTTCCAGTAGCAGTTCCTGGAAATTCTCTTTAACAGAGCGCTTCTATCAACAACAGCAGTGGCGCAGTTCAGACTGAACTTCTTCAGGATTCAGCAGTGATGCAGCAACTTTCAGGACTGAATCCAGTTAGGAATTTGTTTCTCTCCTCTCAGCACAACTACTTCTATCATATGACTTGGGGCTTGGGGGACAGGACCTATGGGAAGATGCTCAAAGAGATAAATATATACACATTGGAAGAGAGAAGGAACCAGGGGGACATGATAGACATCTTCAGGTACATGAAGGGTGTAAATAGGGAAGGAGCAGTCAGGGTGCTTCAAAGGAAGGAGGGGGGCAACTAGAGGGCATGGGTGGAAGCTGGATGGGGGAGATTCAGGGGAGAAAGGAGGAGGTGTTACTTCACTGAGAGGGTGATGGAGCCATGGAATGCATTGCCCAGAGTGCTGGTGGAGGCAGAGATAGTGGAGGGTTTAAGAAGGGGTGGGACAGGTACAGTGGAAAGGTTCTGGAATCAAAATCCAGTGCGGCCAGAATATCCGGAACTGGGAAGGGAGAAGTCAGAGAGGGTGAGGTGGGCAGCAAGGTCAGCTCCCAGGCTGGGGACTGACCAAACAAGCAGACACAAAAGACCATTAGGCCTATTCTGCTGGCACTTTAGTATATTAGTATGTTAGTATGACTAAGCAGGACTAACTGAAACTCCTATTTGTCTGTGGGAAGATTCCAGTCATAGCAGGTCATAATGTTATGCAGCTTAATAGCGTGCAGCATTATTCTGGCTCCCTGAACTGCGTGCTCTCACAGGTTGGACTCCCGGACTTGAAATTTTTGGTGGAGGTCAGGGAGCACAGTCCCTGTAATGGGGTGAGGGCAGAGCCCCTCAGAACAAAAAACTACAAGAAATCGCTCAACGCGATTGTGCCACACAGCATTCTGCCGTGCAACATAATGACCCTGTGACGATTCCAGTACAGATCCAAAGCTTTCTGTCTCCTGACTGGCTATATCAGGTGTCAGTCAATTGTAGCAGTCATACTCAACACATGATTTGTGCAGAAAAGAGTGCTAAGCAAGATGCCACTCTTAATCCCAGAGTGTTTCATGCATTTCCTCCTGTGATCCTTTGTATTCCAAATGGTAATTCTCTGAGGTCTCAGATCTTCAAGATGGTGATGCCTATGTTGTTATATGCACTACATGTGCAAAGTTATTAATTTTGCAAGGCTTCTTAACTGGGATGCCTTAGATCATTTATTTAGTTTAGCCCCCATGGATCTACTGTTCGGTGTGGCAATAACAGTTACAGTGGTCCAGCTGGATATCCAGGAAGGTCTCCTCTTTGGTGCAGGGATGTTACTTTTGTTGGTGCCATGAAGAACAAAGATGGAGGCTCTCTTTTCCTCTACTTGATTCCTGGCCTCAACACTAGCTTAGCGGTAGATCACAGGCAGCAATGTCAGCCCAATGTCAGTCTCCCATGACTCAAAGGTAAGGCCCACCTTGGGGGCAGGGGTTCCATTTATATTTCTCATCATTCTGATAAATTATATTTACCACAACTTTACAATACAATTCCAGAATATCTGATTTGATGATGACAATAAAAGATTAGCAAGTGGTCCCAGTGACTGGCACCACTAAAAAGGCCCACGCTAGTCTTTGCTTGCAGTATGGCTTAACAACATTGCTTGAAGTGTGGTAACTTAGGCAAAGCATTGAAAATTCATAACAAACACTCACCAGTCCATCCTGTGGTGTAACAAAGGCAATTTATTCAACTATCTACTATACAGTATAAACAGGATATAATCATGGTAATGTCCCAGAAAGTGTTCAGCAAATGCCAAGCAATGAACAAATGCAAATGAACTGCTCCCTGCCCTGGAAGGAGGAGGGGACCCCTAGAGGGAATGGGTGGAAGCTGGAGGGGGGGAAGATTCAGGGGAGAAAGGAGGGGGTGCTACTTCACTGAGAGGGTGGTAGAGCCATGGAATGCACAGCCTAGGGGGCTGGTGGAGGCAGAGACGGTGGAGGGGTTCAGGAGGGGCTAGGACAGGTACAGGGGAAGGGTTCTGGAAGCAAAATCCAATGCAGCAAGAATATCTGGAACTGGGAAGGGAGAAGCCAGAAGAGGGGAAGCGCAAAGGTCAGCACACCCAGAGTGAGACTGATGTCCAGGCAGACTCGAGAAGACCGTTAGGCCTATTCTGCCGGCTTTTTAGTATGTTAGTATGCTCAGTGTAACCAGCAGATGTGCGTGTGTGCAAACATCGATGTCTCAGTCACCTGACATGTATCGCTCAAATGAGCTTTCTCAAAGGTGCATCAAAACAATAGTACAATAGTGACCACTCACTAATCGTTGCTATTGTCATTGTTGATTTTGACCTGGCACACTCATTTCCAGGAGCAGCAGTACCCATTTTGCATCTTATTTGGTGAACATTTTGAATAACCATGCAGAAGTCCTTACTATAATCATGTTTAAAATGCATATCTTTGTGCATTCCTCTCAGGAGTTGGAGGCTTTGTGATAAGCTTCCAGAGGTAAGGACATATGGCCATGTGCTGGATTGTTTAGGAGAAGCAGCCAGAGCAGGCTAGTGGTTCAGCATTTGCAATACAGAGACCAGGTATGCCACCATTGTCTGTGCAGCATAAGTAGCAGATTTTTAATCACAGTGCCATGTATTGCACTGAATTCTGCTGAATATCAGCTGACTTGAGGCTCTAAAAGTGTTTGGCCACTAGCTTTCCAGTCAGTCTGGTGGCTCTGTTTTTACTTGGAGACCCTTATTGGTTCTCCTTTTTCCCCATGTAAGTAACAGGAGTCTGATGATGGGAAGCCCGCTTCCATGAGGAGAAAGCAGCAAACCCTGTGGAGGGCCAGATACCAGGGAAAGAACCCTAGAAAGAAGTACTAAGCATTGAGTGATGAACAAGTAAAGGAACAAAATCTGTTCAACTGTTTAACTGACAACTGAAGACCTGGTGGAGGCCTGGGGGAGAACCACGGAGAAATGGAAAGGAATGGAAGGATTACAGGATTAGCAATATATACAGAATATAAACCAGATTATGTTTTGGTGGCACAAAGAGTTAAAACTTTGCAAGGAACTTGCTTGTGAAGAAGATAATGCTGTTCAAGCAACCGGCTTTACAAGTCTTATTAATTTTATTCTCAGCTCTTGATACAATGTTTGTGGCATTACAATAGGGCAGTAGCTAGATATTATTTTGCTTTAAATTAACCTAAGCATTTTCTCTCATTTTATCCGAAACAAACTTCCCCAGTCTTTTGTTTCAGTTTTCTTGTGATGAGTGAAAAACAGGAGTCTGGAAGGGGTATAAATGTAATTGAAAAAAATATATATTCTTCAGGTTCATTTAAAATTTGGTTTAAAAACGAAAATGACCCATGATAAAATTAAAGCCAACATGTGACAGGATTAAAATTACAGAGACAAGAAGAAAGATTTAGCAAGAGTTATAAAGCACAAGGAGAGTTTTAAAATGTTCTTAAAAAAATAATAGAAACCTTAAAAAGCATTTTTTTTTTGCATTTTGTACCAATAAAGGCACATAACTCAGTGCCTTATAGTGCAGGTATGGGTGTCCGACAGGTACAGGAGCCATCTTTATCGAGAGAGTAAGGTACACACATGGAGCTAGCAGAGCAATTCTTTTAAATAAGAGTAACCTGCTGTTTTTATAATGCTAATAAAGATATCCAGCTACTTTTAAAAACACTGATAGAGTTTTCTAGATAGTTTGGGAAAGAAATTGTGTAGCTGACAACTTGCAGAAAGCATGGCTGTACGCAAGGTAGGTTAAAACACCTGTGTACTGAAAGGAGCAAACCCTATTTTATTGCACAGGGAATTATTGTATTCAATTCTGAGAAAGATGTCTAGGGAACAATTCTTTCAAGTACCAAACTTAACAAACATTACTAGATTAATTCAGTCATTTAATATTTAAACTAAACTGGTTATTTCATTAATGAAATGGACCTTTGGATCTTCTAGAAATGAAAATGGTTATAGCGCATATTGCAGGTGCTAAGAATTGATTTAAAATGTCCCCAGTTTAAAAACTTTAAAAAGGTAAAAGCTCATTGAGATGGCTTGGGAAACATGTAAGGCCCAATTCACAAAAGTGAATGCAAGACTGCATCAAGTCTGCATCCACCCAGTGCTGCACTAACCACTTCCATGCACCCAGTTCTCAAAAGTAATGCACCTTTGCGAAATTTCACCCTGTTTGACCACCCCCTCAGCTAGTGGTCAAACAGGATTTCAGCATGTTTGTAGTTCATTTGCATCACCAGGTAAGGAAAAAGGTCAGGCTCCCTATATAACGCACAGGAGAAACGCCAGACCTCACCCAACAACTAACACACTGAAATCTGGCCAATGGAAAATCGTGTACACAAATGCTCACTGTCTGGGAAACAAGATCCCAGATCTGCAGGCAATAATGACAGAGGCGAAACTGGACAATGTAGCCATTAGCAAGACAGGGTTTACCAGTAACCACACTTGGGAAACTTCAATACCTGGCTATGTACTGTTCAGAAGAGACTGAGGTGTAAGGGGGCGGTGGAGTGGTCCTTTATGTCAATGAAAATATCGAAGTTACAAAAATTCAGAATACACATAAGGAGCTAGAAAAACTGTGGGTCACCCTAGAAGCAGGAAATGGGACAGCCATAAGAACTGTGGTTGTTTACAGGACTCCAGACCAGGGGGAGGACACAGACACATTACTGTTAGAAGATATACAAAACATGCCAGCTAAAGGGGAGGATCTGATAATGGGAGACTTCAACATGCCAGATACAGATTGATCAATACCAGCAGGAACATCTGCCAGAACTAGACACATGGTGGATTCCCTGCAGGGGAAGGGCCTCAGACAGCTGGTACAACAACCCACAAGAGACAGGGCTATCTTAGATCTAGTACTGATTAGCAGGGAAAGGATCTCAGATCTCCAGGTAGGAGGTCACCTGGGGGCAAGTGACCATCACATGGTATGGTTCAATGTGGTCACTAGAACTAAATCATCCCATTCCAAGACAAAAATATGGGACTTTAGAGGAGCTGACTTTGATAAGATGGCCAAAAGAGTTAAGCTAGCCCTGGCAAAAAGAAATACAAGTGAGAGGGTACACGCAAAGTGGGCAAGCGTTAAGGATGCAATATTTGAAGCAATATCCCATTGTGTTAGAGAGAAAATGAAATGCAAAAGAAGAAGGGAAACCACTTTGGTTCTCAAAAACAGTAGCAGGAAAGGTCAGAGCCAAAAGGCTGGCCTTCAGGAAATATAAGGGAATGCAGCAGGATGACGTTAGGGAGGCATGCCAAACTTCCCTAAGGAAAGCTGAGAAGACAGTAAGGTAGGCAAAGACCCAAACCGAGGAAACACTAGCACAAACAGTAAAAGAAGGTGACAAGACTTTCTATAGGTACATTAGTGAAAGGAGAAAGTCCAGAGGGGGTATTGCTAAAATCAAAGGGGATAAGGGGGCATGTCAGGAGGAGGACCATGTAAAAGCATCTATCCTAAACGGATACTTCTGATCAGTATTTACTGAAGAGAAGGTAGGGCAGGGCAAACAGCTTAGTACAATGGACACAGCTGGGAGGGAGCTGTGCACTAGTCCCTTCACAAAAGAAAGGGTCCTACAAGAGCTCTATAAGCTCAGTGTGGACAAGGCAATGGGACCTGATGGCATACATCCAATGCTACTAAAGAAGCTAAGGGTGGTACTAGCAGAACTATTTAGTGAGTCTCTGAGCACAGGAGATGTCCCAGAAGGCTGGAGAAGGACTCATGTGATCCCGCTTCACAAGAGTGGTAGCAGGGAAGAGGCAGGGAACTACAGACCAGTCAATCTTTCCTCAGTAATGGGCAAGATTATGGAGTCACTCCTTAAGGAAAGGATAGTGTAACACCTGGAATCCATAGATGCACAGGATTCAAGATAGCATGGTTTTGCAAAAGGAAGGTCCTGCCAAACTAATCTCATAGATTTCTTTGACTGGGTAACCAGAGTGCTGGATCAAGGGGGAGCAGATGCTGTTGCCTACCTTGACTTTAGCAAAGCTTTCGATATTGTTCCACATAGAAGACTGATTAATAAGCTGGGTAGGCTTGGGATGGGTCAGAAGTTGGTCAACTGGGTGGCAAACTGGTTAATAGGCAGAAAATAGAAAGTGGTGGTATATGGTAAACTGTCAAAAGAGATGCAAATCACAAGTGGGATACCTCAGGGATCAGTCCCGGGGCCAGTCCTCTTCAATATCTTCATCAGATTTTCCTGTGGCCTTTTGCCCCATGTTCCCCTGTTTCCCCAGCTGCCCCTCCCCCTCCAGTCCATCTTCCCACTGTACAGTCCCTGTTTCCTACCCCAGCCATGTTGCTGTTCCTCCTGCACCCTCACACCTTTCATTACAGACTCCATCAGGAAGGGCACACTATCCATGGCTCCTGGTGCCCTGTATCACCCTGGGCAGTTGGGTGCTGCAGGCTGTGTGCCACCCTGGTGCACTGACTGGCACTGTGCCTGCCCGTCCCACTCACACTCTCAGCCCTTGTCTCCCTCTCCACTGCCACCTCTGTCCTTCTCCCTATGTGGCTGCCTCTGTCTTTCTGTCTGTCTCTCACTCATTATGTCTCTCTCTCTCTCAGTATGTCTTTCTGTCTGTCTGTCCTTTCTTCTTTGTTTGTTCGATTACTCTTTCACTGTCCCACTCACCTGGCACAAGTGCTGTCTGTGTGCTTGTGCCCTGTATTTATAGGAATAAGTCTGTTCGGCGCATCTCGGTTTTGCTCCGCGCTTGCGCCATGGTTCCACTGTAGAAAATTGCACTGTGCCAGATATTCATGAGCATGCCCACTGCACTTGTGCCTACATTCAATATAGTTGCACATTGGTGCACTCAGATTTTCGCTGCGCAATGACTCCCTCTGAATATCGGTCCTTGGTGCAAGTCCGCACTTGCACCAGCTCAACTCAATTGTGCCATATGCAACTGCTTTGAATATCTTGGCCTAGATGTATAATTCCCCTGTATCTTAAATTCCTTATTCTGGGTGTGACAGAAATGGAAAGGAAAGAATAATGGTTTGGATTCTATAGATGCCTTATTGCTGATGTTGATAGAGCCTAAGGTGGAAATATGCTCACATATCTTACATTTAGGACTATTGCAGGGTTTAGCACCACCTAGTGGTCTGTTATTTTGGGCAGGTATGCATTTTCTCTTGACAATCAGGTTAGATAAATTAGGTGACTGTTTGTAAGACAAGACACAAAGGTAGTTCTTAGAAGGCATATTTCAAGGTGTCATCTGCACTGAATATTGGTTGGAGGTCCCTGATGATTTTACATAAAGGCTCTAGATCAGGACTGTATGTAACAACTAAGGGCATCCAGTTGATGGTGACCTTTTCTTCATATTGTAGGAGTTGTTCTCCTGGCATAAACATGGCACATTCAACAGCTCTGTCGATTTCTCTAGAGGAGTATCAAATCACCCATTTTGTTTGTCTTTTTGTACAAAGACCAAAATGTCAACCATCATTTTTTTTACATCATCGATGATAATAAACAAATATACACACAAATAACATCAGTGTAATTAGATATGGGAAGGATGGAGCAATGACAGATGCTATGCCAATTAATTCTGGTGTAAAACAAGTTTGTTTACTTGCACCTAACTTATTTAACATGTAAATTGAAACAATAGTGGAAGGAAATGTCTAATAGACACCTTTCCATCAATAGCAAAACGTATGCATATTCAAATTTTGTTATACACTGACGATGCGGTTATATTGTCACAGATTCTATTAGGGCTCATGAGAGCACTGAAAGTATTTAATAAAGCTTTTATGAAAATATATTTCAAAATAAACAAACACAATCCAAATAATGGTTTTTGGATGAGATAAGAAAAAATAATGTAACCTAAACAATGGCAAATTGATAATCTAGTTATAGAAGAGGGATCTGATATTGCTACCTAAGGGTAGTCTTTGAAAATAATTTAAGCTGGAAAAAGCACTTTAAAAAAAACTAAAGAAACAACATTAAAAACAGTATAGGCCATCAACAGATTTGCCAACACATTTGGAAACAATTATGTTTTAGTGCAAAGTAGATGCTTTAATGCAAAAGTGAATACTCAGATATTGCATGCTGCAGACATTTGGAGCAATACTGAAAACCTACATTTAAAGAACTTTAAAAGATACAGGATTTATTTCTAAAAAGGACCATGGGGATGCCAAAGTTTATATCTAGTGTGGTGGCAAGGGCAGAAACAGTAACATTAAAATGAAAAACTGTAACCCTAAAACGAAGTATAGCATCTTGGTCTGGACTTAAAACTGTTCACTTAGACAGCTTACTGTATAATTGATGGGTAGATTCATGAAACAACAAAAACAGATACTTAGTTTGGATAGCTAAATAATGTTTTAAATAATGTGGGTCTTGAGAGAAATTATATTCTAGACTGCAGTGGGGATATTGAACAATGCGCACAAATTAAAGTAAAAAGTATAATTGACATAGCCATTCAGAATGACTGATCAGTAATACAACACTCTATGGAATATAGACTATTAAAAGGAATCAAAACCAACTTTGATGTATAAAATATTTGTTTTTTGTAACAGTGTCACACATGGGAAGACAATATTGAAGATAAGGCTAGAATTATTATGGTATGACTGGAAACCACTAAGAGAAAGACAAGGTCACCATGTATCTGGTTTCATTTATTTATTTATTAGGTCTAGGATTACAATACCTTTGAGCCAGGGCTCTTTTACAAAGGTTCCACATCAGGTTACAATTCAAAACATAAGACATGTAAGTCAGGTTACAAATTCAATACATAGGACAAGGTTACAAAAGTGTAAGATAAACAGAGTTACAAAGCATCTGAGAAACAAAATAAGTTTTGGAGGCTAGGTTATAAGGAAATAGCAGATGAGCTGCAGAGATGATAGAGGACAAGAGAGTGGAAGAGTAGAGGGGGGGTGGGGAGCTATAGAGAAGGAGTGCAGCCAGAGGCATTGTTGTAGACATAACATGGGGAAGTGCATGCTAAGGGGTATTCAAGTGCTAATTGGAGAGAGAACTGCATAACGTTAGGGAAATATTCGTGGAGATTAGTGGAAATATTCTGTAACTGAAATATACAGCTAACAGTGCCTCATATTATTTGTGAGTGCAAAGCGTTATAAGGAAAGACAGCTAAACTGATAAGAACAGCCATTCAAGGTAGTACAGGGAGAGACATTAAAGAAACAACTGTGAATCTGTTTGAAAAACTAGAAGAAGCAATATTGTTTAGATTTGGCAACTTTGCACATGGAGCTATGAGAAAAATTAATAAGGCAACTGGGATACATTTTTCATGAAAGGTTTTAGACAATGTATTCATAGCATGGGTGGACCTGAGGAAGGGTATAAATTGGGAAATACAAAATATATATATATATTAGTAAAATGTGTATATGGTAAGGATATTTCTGCAGCATGTTAGTATTATACTGATGATGTTAAATGTTTGACACGTGATGAATGTAATATTTTATTTCTACATACTGTACCCTTTAAGTAATAAACTTGAACTTGAACATATCTTAGTGCACGTAGGATGATGTCCATGTAAAATCTGATAATACCATGACTAGTTATTTTATAGATTCATTATTTCAAAGTTAAGGCAAGGTTGCTGAAAGGCTGCTATTGAAAACTGAATATGTAATATATCCCATTCACTCACAAACAGTGATACCACATTTACAGTAGCAGCCACAGACACTGCTAGATATTTCCCCAAATTTCTGTGATACTTCCAGAAATATCTCCTGCTTTCTGCATTTCCACAGTAGGGGCAGCAGAGAGAAACTCTTCAGAAATTTCACAAAAAATCTGGAAATAGATGGCAATATTTTTGGTTACTACTGTAGTTTTCAATCTGTACCAGAGTCAGAAAGCTTGGTTTAAAAAGCAAACTGTAAACCAAGTCATTCTTATAAAGCCAGCATATCCGGTTATAAAAAAGACTGAACTCTTTCTTGTGGCTTACCTAAAATAAAGGTTTTGTTTGATGAGATTGAGAAGTGGCTGTATCCTCCACTGACAGGTGCTGTTGGGCTCCTGCATTGATCATTTTTCACACAACCAGTTTTGTATCAACCATGACAGCTTAAAAAACAAACTCAGGTCAGAGCCAATATGGCTACAATGTTATGGTATTGTTGCAGCTGTAAAAAGTGAGTGGCTGCTTCAGATCTGACAAAAGCTGAAGATTTAATTGATATATCAACAGAAGCAGATGTGCAGGGCCAGTTGAGATGTGCTACGGGAAGACTCTGTTCACTTACAGAAGTGTAGGGACTGACATGTTCACTCTTTACACCTTCACCCTTCACAAATTCAGTATACATTCATTCATTCTTCACACATCCAGCCTTCATACATTCACTCACTTTCACTCTTTTGTTTATTCTGACCCCAAATGCTCAAGATAATCATCTTATGACTGATTTTATAATCATGACATGTAGCATGTATAGTTTTTGGCTGAAATGTCATTTTGCACCACAAATGTGAAACGATGGCTCATCTAGAATAAAAAAAATCACACCAGACATGTTTTTGAGGTGGTGTAGAAAAGTGAATATATTGACAGTTTGGAGTCAAACTACTGAAAATCAACAAAATCATGAGCGAGCGTTGAAATACTCCAGCATTTAGTCACAGCCCTGACATTTTGCCATATTTGTGAATGACTATTACAGTATACACGCACGCCCAATGGTACCCAGTGTGGACCAATAGGCTTGCAGCAGATACTGTAAGCTGTCACTTGGCAATCAGCTGTGGAGGTATGCAGGTGGCTTTGCTGCCACCAATGACGAGGTGAGCACAGTGGGCTGGGGGTCTTGTGTGGGTAGGGGGGATGAGGACCACTAGAATGTCAGGTGATGTTTTTACACATTTCTACTGCTATTGAGATTTTGGGTGGAGTGAGTGGTATTACTAGACTACCATGGAATGTTTTTACGCATTTCCACTGTGATCAGGGTTGCGGGCTGGGAGGGGGGAACCACTAGACTATCAGTGATCTTAAAATGATAATAATATGGTTATCAGGGTTACGGCAGGGAGGGTGCCACTGGACTACCAGGGACCTTAAAAAGCTATGTATATAGTGATCAGGGGTATGGGATGGAGAGGGGGCACTACTGCTGTACCTGGTACTGGGACCACATTCTGTGCAGGGTTCCAGGTGCATTTCACTGGCCAGAAACATAGAAACATAGAATTTGATGGCAGATAAGGACTGCCTGGCCCACCTAGTCTGCCCGTTTCCTTATGTAACAGATACGCTGCAGATTCTAGTTAATTGACAGCCTACTTCCTCTTTCACCCCAATAGAATTGCCTTATGTCTGTCCCATGCATTCTTGAATTCCCCCACTGTTTTTGACAGCACGGCCTGCATAGAAAGGCTGCTCCATGCATCTACAACCCTCTCTGTGAAGAATTACTTCCTGACGTTACCTCAGAGCCATCCCCCCTGTATCTTCAAATTGTACTCCTTGTTTTACAAATCTCTTTTTCTGAAAGATGCTGCCCTTTTGAACTTTGTTGATTCTCTTGAGGTATTTGAAAGTTTCTATCATGTCCCCCTTCTCTCACCTTTCCTTGAGGCTATACATATTAAGCTCCTATAGTCTTTCTTCATATGTCTTCTGGTGCAGACCCTGCACCATTTTGGTTGTCCTCCTCTGGACAGCCTCCACCCTGTCTATGTCTTTGCAGAGCTGGGGTCTCCCAAACTGCAAGCAGTACTCCAGATGTGGTCTTACTAATTGTCTGTACAGAGGGCCAACAACTTCTTGTTTTCTACTGGTGATGCCTCTCCCTATGCATCCCAGTATCCCCCCAGTCCATCTTACTGCCTTCTCACATTTCTGGCCTGCCTTTATGTCATCTGAAATAACTACCCCCAGATCCTTTTCTATTTTTGTTGTTGTCAGTACCTCAACCCCCATTGTGTACTGTTCCCCTGGGTTTATGTTTCCCAGGTACATAACTTTGTACTTCTTTGCATTGAATCTAAGCTGTCATACATTTGACCATTCCTCCAATCTTGCCACACCACTTTTCATCCTTTCCACACCACTTGTGTATTAACCCTGTTGCAGATCTTTGTGTCATCTGCAAAGGGACATACTTTTCCTTCCAGTCCCTCTACAATGTCACTTATAAAGACATTAAAAAGGACTGGACCCAGTACTGAACCCTGTAGTACCCCACTAGTAACCCCCTTTTCTTCACCATGGACTCCATCTACTATTACCCTCTGTGTCCTGTTGTCTAGCCAATGTTTTACCCAGGCTACCACCCTGGGACCTACTCCCAGGCTGGGTAATTTTTTTATTAATCTTTTGTGTGGGACTGTATCAAATGCCTTGCTAAAGTCTAGGTAGACCATGTCCATAGTCCCTCTCTGGTCTATTACTTTAGTCACCCAGTCAAATAAATCAATTAGATTCATCTGACATGACTTTCCTGCTGTGAATCCATGCTGCCTTGTGTCCTGTGCCCCACTGGCCTCTAGGTACTCAACAATTCTTTCCTTCAGAAGTGATTCCATCATTTTTCCCACCACTGCGGTCAAACTGACAGGTCTGTAGTTTCCTGCCTCTGTCTTGTTCCCACTTTTGTGATGGAAAATCACATTCACCCACCTCCAGTCCTCAGGTACCACACCATCCTCCCATGATTTATTAAACAGGATAGTTAGTGGTGTTACTAGTTCTCCCCTTAGTTCTTTTAGAATTCTGGGGTGAATCCTATCAGGCCCCATTGCTTTATCCACCTTCAGTTTTAGGAGTTCTTTCAAAACCCTTTCTTTTGTGAAAAGACTGATATCAATCCCTCCCCACATACAGAGTGCTTCTATTGATTGGATTAGGTATATCCCTCTGCTCTTCCTTTGTGAATACTGAGCAGAGGTATTCATTCAGTATCCCTGCTTTTATACTGTCCCTGCACTGCACAAATCATGCAAATGAGCCCATAATGACATGCAAATTGACCCATTTGCATGCTTTATGGCTCCATTTGCATATTTATGTCTGCAAGGATATTTCTGTTGCACTGGCAGATTTCCCATTCCTGGTATTCAGACCTATCTGGGGGATATGCCAGTGTATTGTATTTGCACTGTGGGCATTTTGTAGTATATTCAGATGAGATGCACTGTGGCACATCTCTTTTGAACATATCCCTTTTTTGCTCCAGCACAACTTAGTTGCGTGGAGCAACCGCTTGCTCCTGTGCCTGGTGCACTTTTGAATATCAGACATCACACGTTCAGCATACATTCTTCTTCTTACTATTATTATTTTAATTTTGGTAACCGGGTAAGTCCACTGAGACAATTACAGTCCCTTTTTCAGGGGCGACCCGGGAGAGAACAGTAATAAAGAACAATACAGAGACACATTATGAGATACAGAAGACAATCGCATGCACTTTGGATTTGACAGCAACTAGGTGTAAACTTAGAGCATGGCAAATTCACCAGAGAATACAGAAATAGCCAAAGCTCAAAAAGCCATTCTGTATGAACAATATTGTAAAACAGATGAGTAAAAAAGGCTGAAACACATGTAGAATAGCATGCAAAACGTAGACAAAAAGATGACAAAAATATATACAATGCGAGATGAGTAAAAACAATAGACTATTACTCCACTTCATAAATCTCATAGGTAAACATTTTCAAATCCCAGCCAAAATGTAGTAGTAGTAGCAGTAGCAGTAGCAGTAGTAGTAGTAGTAGTAGCAGTAGTAGCAGTAGCAATAGTAGGAGCAGTAGCAATAGTATTAGGAGTAGCAGTAGTAGTAGTAGCAGTAGCAGTAGTAGCGGAAGTAGTGAGTAGTAGCAGTGGTAGCAGTGAGTGAAGTGGTAGTCAGCGGCAGTGGTAGTGGCTGTGGCAGTAGCAGTGGTGGTGAGTAGTAGCGGTAGTGGCAGCGGTAATAGTAGCTGTAGCAGTAGCAGTAGTAGTAGTAGTAGTAGTAGTAGCAGTAGCAGCAGTAGTAGTAGTAGCAGTAGCAGTAGTAGTAGTAGCAGTAGTAGCAGTAGCAATAGTAGGAGCAGTAGCAATACTATTAGTAGTAGTAGTAGCAGTAGTAGCAGAAGTAGTAGTAGTAGTAGCAGTAGTAGCAGCAGTAGTAGTAGCAGTAGTAGCAGCAGTAGAAGTAGTTGTGCAGTAGCAGTAGTAGTAGTAGTAGTAGCAGTAGTAGCAGCAGTAGTAGTAGCTGTAGCAGTAGCAGTAGTAGTAGTAGTAGTAGCAGTAGTACTAGCAGTAGCAGCAGCAGTAGTAGTAGTAGTAGTAGTAGTAGAAGTAGTAGTAGTAGTAAAAATATTTGTTTTTATAAAGGAATATTGTTGGTACATTTTCACACCATTAGGACTGTCATCGTATTTTCAAGGTGGTCCTGTTTTATTTTCTCAAAATACATTTACACAATTTCAAGACAGTACAATTAGAAATTCCTAATTTCAGACACAAATATGCAAATGGCGCCATATTGCTTGCAAGGTGCATTTTGGTGCCACACACAGAGGAGAACAGCACAGCTTGTGGAGTCAGCATTCAAAGCTGACCCCTTTCAGTAATCCACTCCATTTTAGCTCCACACACAGAGGAGAACAGCACAGTGTGTGGAGTCGGCATTCAAAGGTACAGAGCATAGAAAAGGCAGCGTGTAGCATTCTGAAGCCACCTGTTTTGCTGGGATATGTTTATGTAAAATGTACTGCTGTTTTGCTACAGTTTTACTGCTGGAATTTCTGTGATTATATTGTATGGCAAACAATTCTGATAGTTTTTTTCTGTAGTAACTGCTGTTGGAGCACTGGGTGAGACCTGCTCGTAGTTGTTTACTTAATTGTGTTTAAAGTTTGCTGCTGAGTTTGCTCATGCTGAACAACTGTTTAGGCTGGCAATTGGAGTGCATTCAAACTACTCACTATTGTTTGAATGTTCCCCTTTTTCTCCTGTCTCCAGGTTTGGTCTGCACAGCTCATCAAGCCTTATTCTTTTGTTTCTTGTTCCCACCCCTCATTCTTTCTCTTTTTCTCTTCCTTTGTAGCTGACTCCTTTCAGTAATCCACTCCATTTCAGACCCTCACACAGAGGAGAATAGTACAGGTTGTGAAGTCAGCATTCAAAGGCACAGAGCCTAGAAAAGGCAGCTTGTAGCAGTCTGAGGCCCTGTCCACACTACACCACTCCAGCCCGGTAACAGACTCAATCCGTTATGGCCAGGGAGCAGTGCAGTGCATCCACACTGCGGTGGTGTCCGTTACAGGATCGGCACTGCCAGTCCACACTTCAGGAGCAGGCGACCATTACGGTGGTGCCCGATCCTACAATGCAGCTCGTGCTGCGCTTCGGGCCCGGCAGGGGACCGTAATCGCCCATCTACATTACCGCCGGTAACGCTACCAAGGCAGGACCAGTTTCATAACCATTGTTGAAGCCACCTCAAATGTGTTTTCAACAACGGTTATGAAAACGCCCTCTGCAATGTTACACGTGTAAGCGCAAACCATTGCAGTAATGGTTTGGGCACTCTGTAACATTACAGAGGCATAGTGTGGACAGGGTCTAAAGCAACCTGTTTTGTGGGGGATTGGTTCATCGATTCTCTGCATTGACTTCCCCACTCAGCCCCAGTTATATTGACATAACAAGGTCACATGACCCGGGTTTTATTAAGTACCAACATTTCCATCTGCAGGTTTATCCTCTGAGCACTAAGGGTCAATCCAAAGCTCACTATTTTGCTTGTTTTCCTAACTGGTCTCCTCCTCTACTAACCCCTTCTTTTCCATTCCCCCCTGTATTCTCAATATTTCTCCCTTTTGTACAGCCCTCTTCTTGTGCTGTCAGTTCTCTAGCCCTGTCTGGCTTTTGAACCTTGGACCATCCTCACTGAAGTCAGTAGCCCTACTGCTGTGCTATCTGGCCTGACTTACTTCTAGCCTCTCAGTTGTTTTTTTTATATATTTTTTTTTTTATGCTTCATCTTTATTAAAGGTATTTTTCATTTTGATACATATCAGGATCAGAGATTTTACACATGCATTATATTAAACATACAAAGAAAACTCATGTCTGGGAGTTCCGTTTTACAGTGTATTGGATACTCCCAGCCTTTCTTATAGTATTCACTATATTTTAGCTTAAGCTGCAGACAGTAGATTTAAAAAAAAATAAATAAATAAAAAGCCATTAAAAACAAATGATTTTATCATTATACAAAGAAACATATAAGGTCTTTATCATTTGTCCCCTCTTACAATTAGTGGTAAATTAACTTATTAATACATACTGTATATAGACTTATAGCTGGTTGTTTAGGAACATAAATACATAGGACCAGTCTATATCATTAAAAAAATTGTCAAGTGCTAGTATTAAGAAAAAGGAGATTTTATAGAAAAAGAAGAAAAGGAAACAGAGAAAAAAGGAAAGAGCAAAATCTATAAAAGCCGCCATTTAGCTCACCCTTGTCCTACTGGCAGTTGCATTAATTCATATAGCATGTAGTTCCAACTCCATGCAGGACCCAGCTTCCAAATAGGATAAATGTATTTATTTATTTTATTTATTTATTGGAGAAATCAGTTTTACAACCTTTGAGTCATGGACTCGTTTACAAAGGTACCTCGTCATATGGGGGGGGGGAGACAACAATAAGTGAGTTTGAGACAGGGGTGAACATACGGGTGAAGATACATAAACACACTTGGAAATTACAGGCAGCAGCTATACTGGTACAAACATGTGTAGAGTTACACGCATTGTAACAAAGCAATAGATACATCACACAACTAACAGCTAGTCTTAGACAAATTATGTAGTAAGGCGGGACGGTTTAGGTAGCTACAGAGCATTTGCATGACTGTCAATAATATGCTACAGAGGTTTTGAGCGGCCAATCCCCAGGATCTTGGAGATAGATTCAGGAAGGAGTTGAACCAATGCGGGGCCAAGTGATGGAAGGACCTTTGGCAGTGAGAGGTCCTGGCCCTGGGAACAATGAAGGTGGCAGTGGAGGACTTGCGGGTGGGCAGGGACCTGGTAGCCAACTGCAAGGGTCCAGAGACCCCAGGAGGACAAAGGCCTGACATGGACTTTTTGGCCAGCAGGCTGGTTTGATATTTCAGTCTTTCCTCAAGAGTGAGTATATTTGTGGTGGAGTATAGCAGACAGGTGTGGGTTCTGCTGTGGGCACCGGTAAGGAGCCTACAGGCTTTGTTAATAGCATTCTGGACTTTAGATAAGGCAGTGGTGTCAGCAGCAGCATAGATTGGGAGCCCGTAGTCAGCCAGCGATAACACTGATGAGGCGATGGCTAGTTTTAAGGTGGGTTCAGGGAGGCAGTCTTTGTGGTGGTAGAGAAGCCCGATCCTGGAGTTCATGGCAGATGACAAGGCTTTGAGGTGGGCATGGAAAGTAAGGCCGGAGTCAAAGGTGATGCCCAGGTACTTATAGGATGTTACTAGTTCAATTGGGAGGGGCGTGCTGGTGGTGATGTGGAGGGGAAAGTCCTTGGCGCTGTTTTGCCGATGTGAGAATATCATGGACTTTGTTTTCTTTAGATTAAGGACTAGACGATGGTTATTGAACCATTTTTCAGTTTGAAGGAAGGCTCTTTGTAATATGACTTGGAGAGGGAGAGGGTCCGGGTGAGTTGCTAAATTACAGCGTCGTCTGCATAGAGTAGTATTTTGCTGGGACAGGAACTAGGGAGGGTGTTCAGGAATAGGCTGAAAAGGGTCGGTCCAAGGATGGAGCCTTGAGGGACCCCAGAGAGTACGGGTAGGTTGGAGGAGAAGGTTCCATTTAGCTTGACTCTTTGGGTCCTGTTGTGAAGGCAGCTTGTGAACCACTTAAGGGGGTTGGATGAGAGGCCCAGTTTGCTCAGGGAGTGTAATAGCAGGGGGTGGCACACCGTGTCAAAGGCCTTGGAAAGGTCTATGAAAACCGCCCCTGCAAGCTGACCATTGTCAAGTGCGGAGTGTATGTGATGGGAGAATTCCAGGAGGGCAGTGGATGTGCTATGGCCAGGACGAAACCCATGTTGCTCCGGACATAGAAGGTTGTATTTAGAAAGGTATTCCGTGAGCTGTGTGTTTACGATTTTTTCTAAAGCTTTGGATAAGGGGGGGAGGATGGAGATGGGCCTGTAGTTGTTAGGCAGAGTACGGTCCCCAGACTTGTGGATGGGGGTTGATGAAATGAACTATTGTTATTCAGATATTGTATTCATTAAGAACAGTGTCAAGTCTATTGGTTTCCTTTAACCCTCCTCCCCCTCCTTGCCCCATAGAAGCACCTCCCATCTGGTCCACCTATTTATAAATTGTGGGGACCTAAGGTCCAGAGAAAAGGTTATTCTTTCCAGAGTTTTTATATTCTCTACCAACTCCCTCCAGTCACTTACAGATGGTGAAGAGTGAGACAGCCACTTCTTGGTAATTGCCTTGCAAGCTGCTGCCACAAGGATATTCCAGAGATATTTGGCTTCACGCCCCCTTATCTCCATAGGGTGTAGACCCACAATCAAATGTTCCAGTCCTAAGGGGTTCGTAATGTTAAAAGCCTTGCACAGCTGTTGTTGTATATTGGACCAGAAGTGTTCTAACACTGGACAGTGCCAGAAAATATGAGCCTAAGAGGCCACTGTAGTCCCACATTTTTACCAACTTGCGGAGGTAACTGCGGGATTCCATTTACTCACCTGTTCAGTCGTTCGAAAATATCTACTTCTAAGTTTCCACAAGAACTCCCACCAACCCAGTGATGAAGAGGAATGCCATGTATTTTTATTGATTGTTGACATGGTCTCTCAGTTTTTATGTTGATTATGCACAGTGCAAGAAACATAGTGAGACAGCTTGCTGAGAAGCAGGCTGTGGAGGCGCAGCACTGCTCTGGCCAATGCCCCCACAGCCTGCAACACTTCCCACAATGCCATGGCAGGCTGCTGGTGACACAAGTTTGGAACATTTGCACCAACTTGTGATAATTTAGCCGCTGCAATCAGGGACTGCCTGGCCATTGCAGCATAAGCCATTCACTGCAATGAGGGAGCAACCCATCTTTGCAGGGCGGGATCTCACAAACAATATAACTCCCAACCATATTTCTGTTGTCGATGGAGGAGCCAACTCCCCATCAGCATTCTGTAAACCCCCCCGCCTTTTATTCCTGCCGACGGAGTGCCCAATTCCAGTCGGAATAATGATTCACCCTTCCCCTTTGTGTACCGACGAGGGTGCCCAATCCCCACCAGCTACTGCTGCCCCCAAAAAGAAATCCTCTGGTGGCACACTGGGAGCCCACCCCAGCATGCCACATGCCCCTCTAAGGGGGAAAAAGGTCCCTCAATGTCTTTTTTTTTCTTGTCCTGCAAAAAAACCAAATGGTCCCTCATAGTCTCCCTGCCCCCAACCAGCAACCCGCACCCACCCACTGCGCACCCTGTCTCTTCACACACCCCCACCCGATACTTACCTCCAGAGCTTGGTGCAACAATGTTCAGTGGACCGGGAACACGTCTGGACTCTTCAAAGCCGACTGCGAACTGAGGAAATGCCGGCAAGCTGCATAATGTAATAAATAGGGTTTTTCCAACCTTAGTGCATATCTTGGTCATTTTTTGGACTTTTTTCACCAAATTTTCAACATGGGATTTTTGGGGCCCCTTTTCATGAATTCTTGAACTGTCATGGTGTTAATCAGCCCCAAAAGGTGATTTCACTGCCACTGCGTGGAATCACCTTTTGGGGCTGATTAACGAAATGACTGCCAGTGTTCATGAGGCAGGCTCTCAAAAAAGCCTACGTTGCAAATTTGGTGGAAAAAATCCAAAGAATTACTGTTTTATGAGAGTGCACTGCACAGTTGCTACGCATGCTCGTAACTTCGTGAATCTGCAATATTTTCATGCCAAATTTTCAACACTGGCATTTTGTCACGCCTCCTTGTGAACAGTATAGCTGGCATTGTTCACATCCTGGTGGAAATGTGTTTTCACACTTTTGGCACAGAATAGCACGTTCGTTGTGGGAAATCAGTGTTCGGGACAGATTAAGAATATGACAGTGACACTGTTCATGAGTAGAGGTCCTGAAATGGCTATATTGAAAATTTAGTAATGATACTCCATAAAGTGACTGTGTTACGAGGTGTGCATTGTGCAGTTTGCAAGCATGCTTGTAACTTCATGAATTTATAATATTTTCACTCCAAATGTTCAACATTGCCATTTTCCCGCACCTACTTGTGAACAGTGCAGCTGTCATTTTTCCCATCCTGGCTGAAATGTATTTTCGCATTTCTGGCACAGAATCAAGCGGTCACTGTGGGGAAATCATTGTCCAGGACAGATTAATAAAACGACAGTGATACTGTTCATGAGCAGAGGTTCTAAAATGCCTATGTTCAAAATTTGGTGATGATAGCCCATCAAATAATTGTGTTACAAGTGTGCATTGCACACCTTCCACACACCCTTGTAACTTCACAGATTTGTAAAACTGTCATGCCAGATTTTCAACAGTGGCATTTTTTCACACCTCCTTATGAGCAGTACAGCTGTCATTTTTCACGTCCTGACTGAAATGTGGTTTCACACTTGCGGCACAGAATAACACGGTTGCTGTGAGAAATCAGTGTTCGGGACAGATTACAAAAATGACAGTGGCACTGTTCATAAGCAGAAGGCCAAAAATCCCAATGCTGAAAATTTGGTGATGCAACTCCATAACATGATTGTGTTACAACCGTGCGTTCAACTGCTTCCACGCATCCTAGCTTCACAAATTTGTAATATTTTCACGCCACATTTTCAACAGTGGCATTCTTTCACACCTCCTTATGAACAGTACAGCTGTCACTCCTTATGAACAGTACAGCTGTCATTTTTCACATCCTGGCTAAAATATGTTTTTGCACTCCTGACAGAGAATAGCATGGCCGCTGTGGGACATCAGTGTTTGGGACAGATTAAGATCAAATGAGTGAGAGGGGGGAGTGACTGAGCTCAACTGAGCTCTGTTGGGACTGTTACAGATTTATTAGTGAGCAGAAAAAGGCCACAACAGAAGAGGCCAGTACAAAAGGGTAGCCTGCAGCACTGGGAGAAACAGAATGAGAGAGCGGGTGAGGGAGGAGGAGTGAGGGAACTCACTGGAGTGCTGTCAGGACTGCTGTGGATTTCTTTGTGGGCAGAAAAAGGCATCAATGCAGGCAGGGGCCCAGAACAAAAGGCCAGTGTGCAGCAGTGGGAGAAACAGTACGAGTGAGTGAGACGGGGGACTGAGTGAGCTCAATGGAGTTTTATTAGGACTGCTGCAGATTTCTTTGTTGGCAGAAAAAGGTGCCAATGCAGGCAGGAGCCCCGTACAAAAGGGCCGCTTGCAGCACCAGGACAAACAGAATGAGCGCGTGGCAGACAGAGACTGAGCAACCTCAGCGGAGCTTGTTGGTGCAGCTGCAGATTTCTTTGTGGACAGACAAAGATGCCAATGCAGCCAGGAGCCCTGTACTGTACACAAGTGCAGTCTGCAGTGCCAAGAGAAACAGAACGAGTGAGTGACAGAGCAGTAGTGAGCAAGCTCAACAGAGCTCTATTGTGACTACTACAGATTTCTTTGTGGGCAGAAAATGCGGCAACGTAGGCAGGAGTCCAGTACAAAAGGCCAGCTTGCAGCATGAGCAGAAACAGAATGAGTGACTGAGGGGGGGGGCGAGCTCAATGGAGCTGTGTCGGGACTGCTTCAGATTTCTTTCTGGCCAGAACAAGCCAACAATGCAGGCAGGAGACCAGTACAAAAGGGCAGCCTGCAGCTGCAGGAGACACAGAATGAGCGAGTGAGGGAGGGGGAGTGAGTGAGCTCAACGGTGCTCTGTTGGGACTGCTGCAGAGTTGTTCATGGGCAGAAAAAGGCAGCAATGCACTCAGAGGCCCAGTACAAAATGGCAGCTTGCAGTGGCAGGAAATCCAGAATGAGCGAGTGAGAGAGGGGGAGTGAGCAAGCTCAATGGAGCTATATTGTAACTGCTGCAAACTTCTTTATGGGTAGAAGAAGGTGGCAACGCAGGCAGGAGCCCAATAGAAAAGGGCAGCCTGCAACGTGGGCAGAAACGTAATGAGCGAGTGAGAGAAGGGGAGTGAGCGAGCTCAAAGGAGCTTTGTCAGGACTGCTGTAGACTTCTTTGTGGACAGAAAAAGGCACCAACAGATGCAGGAGTCCAGTACAAAAGGGCAGGCTGCAGCGCCAGGAGAAACAGAATGAGTAAGTGACACAGGGCGGAGTGAGTGACCTCAATGGAGCTCTGTTGCGGATTTCTTAGTGGGCAGAACAAGGTGCCAACACAGGCAGGAGCCCAGTACAAAAGAGCAGCCTGCAGCACTGGGAGAAAGAGACTGAGTGAGTGACAGAGGGGCAGTGAGAGAGCTCAACACACCAACGCAATCAACATTCGGCATTGACAAATGCTCGTTTATCTTATAACCCCTACTCATACTCTCTCCTGATAGCTTGCATTTTTTTGCCTCCCCCCCTCTTCATCTGACCTCAGTCTACAATGGATCTAGTAAAGCAAATTCTCATTATTGGTTGTCTCTTACTACTCTTTGTTCCATCCCCCATCCCACACACTCTATTAGCTCCTGCTTGTCCCATAGCTACCGTCTTCCTCTCTGTTCTATCTGGAACTACTAGAAGTGCCTTACCTCACTGTAATTTACGGCCTAGTTTATCTGCCTGCTACCACAACCTATCGTTTGTTTTGAGTCTACATGTCTGCCAGCTCCTGATCCCAGTGGTGGGATCTGAGCCCTACTCCAGCACCTGCCATCCCACTCTGAAAACTAAGCTACTTAAATCTGCCCTCCTTAGACATGCCCTCCTTTTGCTGCTCCTCTCAGGAAATGTACACCCCAACCCTGGACCCACTTCCTCACCTGTCCCAACATGTGGTCATGTTGGTGGACTGTTAAATGGCTGTATCAATATCTGCAGCCTTCTAAAAAAATATGATATTCTCCAAGGTTGGATCTTCCTTCAACAGCCTGATATTCTGGCTGTTGTAGAAACCTGGTTATCCCCAAATACCCCTGATACTGCAGTAGCTATCAATGGCTACTCCATGTACAGGGTGGATAGGTTAGCAAAGAGAGGCAGCGGCTGTATGATCTATGTATGGGACACCTTGCAGAGGCATGTAGTCCTTATCTTACCTCCCACACATGGGGCACAGGCCCTGACCTTTAAATTAGCCATTGACCCCTCAAGGAAATCCCTCCATATCAAGTCAGTTTACATCCCACCCCGGAATCAGAAGATGGCATTCCATTCAATTGCAGATAGCATTTACTAGCTGCCTAACACATCAGAAGTCATAGCATTAGGTGACTTTAACATAAACTGGATGTCCCCCAAGGCTAAACCCTTCAAGGACACCACTGCAGCCATCAATCTCGCCAAAGCAGTCTCTTTCCCCACTTACCAAAACCTGAAATCTGGATCATCCACTTTCCTGGATCTAATCCTCACAACCCATCCTGACAGACTCTCAAAGGTTGTTGTCCTCCCAGATGCTCTAAGTGATCACTCCTCCATAATCTACGGTTGGTCCAACAAGGTCATCAAGTCCTACAAACTCATTTATCAGCATTATCTTAAGAAGAGTTCCCTAGATCACTTCAAGAACTTCCTCTTACACTGTGATTGGTCACCTATTGATACTTCTAGGTCAGTTGACAGTGCCCTCTTCCACTTCATCACCTACTTTAATGTTGCCTGTGACTGCTTCACCCCTTTTACTAAACTGGCAGACAAAGGTCCCAATATTCCCTGGATAACACCTGCCCTTCTTGACCTCATGTGCCTCCATAATAACTTATGGCATAAGGCTCTCGAATCTGGCCATCCCACTGACAGGCAATGGTATAGAGCTGCCAGGAATAAATGTACCTGGAGATTCACAAAGTGAAGGCAACTCATTTTCAGGTAGCCTCTCTTCCTCCTGGGGTTCTGGGTGTACATTTTGGGAAAATATTAAAGTACTTAATGGAAAAACAGCATCCCCTGCACCATCACAACTTGACATTAATGGTATCACCTATCAGGACTCTATAGCCAGTGCCAACATCTTAAATTCCTCCTTCTCAGACCTTAGCAGTATCCTCCCACCTAATTTCTTTGCCCTCCCAACAAGTCGCCTCTCCTCCCCAACCCCTACTAATACCCTACTCTTTTGATTCACGACTATTTTCCCCCAAGAGGCAAAACCCTACTTATCTACAGTCCTGGGTAAGTCCCGGCATAGTGGGGACACTTCAGACCTAAAACTCTTTCACCTGGCTCTGGATATAGTCCTTGACCCTTCTACAAAAATTCAGAACCTCTCTCTCTCTTTGTCTTGGCCAGTTTCCCTCTCAGTGGACAGTGGGTGACATCATGCTTATTCTCAAAGGAGGGGACCACACCTCTCCAAATAACTACTGCGCCATCTCTATTCTCCCCCCTCCAAGGTCCTGGAGAAAACTGTCTCAGACAAGCTTACTGACTACCTGACTAAATATAACCTCCTCTGCAAAGAACAGCATGAATTCAGGAAGAGGCACAGCACCTCAACTGCACTGCTGGAATACACCACCTTCCTACACGAAGTCCTTGACCATGGACACCTAGTCAGGTCTGTGTACATAGACCTGACAAAGGCGTTTGACATGGCCAGTCATCATCTCCTACTAGAGTCTCTCCTTGCTTTGGGTCTTGCTTCTGAATCTATCTCTGGGTTCGAGAGCTACTTGAGTGGTAGATCACAGCATGTCAAAATAAACTCCACCCTATTTAACAGCCTGCTGGTTTGTTCAGGTGTCCCCCAGGATCCATACTAGGGCCACTTCTCTTTGTCCTCTTTCTAAATTCTCTCTCAAAAGCATGTTCTGGCCACATGCTTCTATATGTGGATGATGCAGTTATTTTCTGCAGTCATCGTGCCTCCCCCTTCAGCTTGCCCTCCAGAGTCTTTTCTCTGAAACTGAAACATGGTTCTCCACCAATAAACTAGTGTTAAATTACAAAAAAACAAAGTCTATGGTCTTCATTCATCCTCAAAACTAATACAGGGGCACTCCACTGTAAATACTTAACTGTTAAAACTGACAGCTAGAACAACTGACTTCCTTTAAATAGCTGGTTGTTACACCTGACTCCTCACTAAACTATCATAAATATATCCATCATATTAGCTCTGCTGCAAATGCCAGAATTTATCTCCTTTACAGGAACAAACATTGTATGCCTCCTGCAGCCCTCCCTCTAGCAGTTACCTCCTCTGTCCTTTTCCTATTGGATTATGGAATCATCTACGGTGCAGCTGACAATACTACACTTTGCAGAATTAAGGTCACCCTGAATAGATCCTGTCACCTTGTCACAGGGTGTAATAGGATGATTCACACCTGTAACCTTTATTGGCTCTCCAACTGGCTCAACTTTGAGGGCCGGCTGCAATACCACACCTGCCTCTTTGCCAGGAAGATTGTCAACAGTCAGTGCCCCACTGGGATCCTTAAACTCATTCAACATGCACCATCCACAAGGAATACTAGAGGCTCAGCCAAAGCCACATTGCCTGTGCTGTCCTGCAAAATGTCCTTGGGGCAATGTGCCTTCCACTACATGGTTCCACTCTGGCTAAATGATCTGCCCCCGATTCCTCATCTGTCCAGAACCTTGGTCATTTCAAACTCAAACTCGGAGAGCAATAACTCACTGCCAGTACCTGTGACTGCCCCTGTGATCTTCTACTCGCATAGTTGCTGCTCTTTCACTGGTGTGCCAAGCTGAACTTCAATGCCTTCTGCCCTCTCCCTCCTCTCTCTCTACTCTGATTGATTCTTCTAATGTATTGTGCCTTTACCTTAAGTATCTGTTTTATTGGCATAGGAAACCTTGTATTATCTTTGAAATTTAAATGTATGCAATAGCTTAATTTGCTTGACGCCTTTGTACCATGTTTGACTATAGATTGTTTTACCCTCCATATTCAGATGAAATATCTTTCAATGTATTGCTCGTTACCTTTGTACCTCACTTGACTCTGGGTTGTTTTACCCTCTGCATTCATTTGTAATACCTTTCATTGTATTGTCCAATTCTTTTATTTTGTACTTCAATGACGTGGAGCCTTTACAAAGGAGTCTCTGATTCAAAAGTTTGTAATTCTGGTATCTCAATAAATAAATAAATAACTATATCAATATAAAAATATGCATAGTAACACTAGACAGGAAAATCACAATTTCTCAAAATACATATAAAGTCCAACAATCATTAGACAATTCAACTTATAATTGTTCTGGATACATATTTTATATGATTTTATAGATTTTAGTCCTTTATCCATTACTCATGCATCTACAAAAAATCCTCTTTCAGTAGTGTAACAAAACATTTTGATGACTTAGTTGTTTTAACTTGTTCACTTATCTTAGTCCGTATATTTAATGCCACATATGAAAAGAACATCTCAACAAACTTATGTTTCAGTTTTGGGTATTCTTAGTTCCCCAGTGCTCTTATTTCTTACATTGTGACAGTGTCGACCTTTCTCTAATTTCTCTAGTAGATACAAGGGTTTGGATTTGTTTATAACTTTGTACAGTTGATTTGCTCATATTATCCTTCTTTTATGTTTAAGTGGTAGTCAATTTAATGCTTCATAATGTTTGCAATGGTGCATTTTATAATCACAATGAAGGACAAAGTGGGCCATTCAATTGCACAAAATATCAACTTTTGAGTGTCTGAAAGCACACAATTGTTTGTTTAAATTTTCAGTCATTTTAGTAATATGATATTTGAAATGTAGGTTTTGATTTACCAATACTCCAAGGTATTTATATTCTGTAACCTGTTCGAGAGTATCACCAATAGTTGTTTCAATTTTAATTTTCGGATTTTTTTGACTCCTAGAAACATACATAGAAACACAGAAACATAGACTCATTTTTCATTTTTTATTAAACAATAAGGTCTTGGATTTTTGACTATTTAAAACTAACATTGAGTTCCCAAACCACTTGTACATATTTTCAAAATCTGTTTGCGATTTCTGCATCATTTGTTCTTTAGTTGGATCTGTGGTCACCATTACAGTATCATCTGCTTATAATCATGTTTTAGTGATGTGGTAACATCCATGACTTGATTTATAAGGGATGCAGCATAGCATAGTGGTTTAAGACTCTGAGCTGAATTCAGGAGACCTGGGTTTGAAATCCACAGCCCCCACTTGCATAGCGCAGTGGTTTAAGGCTCTGAGCTGCAATTCTGGAGACCTGATATTGAATCTCACAGCCCCCACTTGCATACTGAGTGACCCTGAGCAAGTCACTTAACTTCCCTGTGCTCCCAGGTTGCACCTGTAAACAAGCTTTCAGCTTAGTGTGTCTCACCTGGTTAAACAATTGGAAAAAAATATATATAGAGAGATTAAAAATAATGTAGGGCCCAATGTTGATTCTTGCGGGAGACTTCTTGCAGCTGTCATCATATCTGAATATTCATTTCCTACATCAGCTAACTGCTAACTGCTTTCTGTCAATCAGATAAGAATCAAACCAGTCAGGGGTTTCTTCAGCAACTCCAAAATGCAATAGGCAGTCCCTCAGAATACTGTGATCTAATGTATAAAATTCCTTTGATAAATTCATGAATACTGTGCCCACTACCAGTTTGTTCTCCAATGATGAAGGAATAATATTGAACAGGTCAGTGAGTGTGGTGTCCATGGAATACTCCTTTCTGAAGCCTGGCTGATATTTTGAAAATAGCCCATTGCCTTCCAAGTACTCTGACAGCTGTTTTTGTACTAGAGTCTCAAATATTTTTGAAACTACTGTTAATAATGTTATTGGATGATAGTTAGATGACTCAGCGGTCAGTTCCCCTTTATATATGGGAATTATTTTTAAAATATGATAGTGCACTACTGAAATGTCATTCCATGCCATACTGTAGGTGCAAAAACCCCTCACTCTTTGCTCACATAGTGTTACAGCTCAGAGGTACTGCACCTGGGAGCCAGAAACCCGGGGCAGGTGTACACCCTGGGGGGGAATGTTACAAGTCTCACTGGCTGAGAAGGACCTGGGGGTGGTGGTGGATGTCAAGATGAACAACTCAGAGACTTGTAAGAGGGCAGCGGCAAAGGCCAACAGGATGTTTGGATGCATCGCTAGGGAGCTCACCTCCAGAAGGAGGGAAGTGATGCTCCCACTGTATAACTGCTTGGTGAGGCCACACTTCGAGTACTGCCTGCAGTTTTGTAGGCTACATTTTAAGGATGGGACACTGAACTGCTGGAGAGGGTCCAGAAGAAGGCAACCAAAATGATTTGGGGCTTGGGGGATAGGACCTATGGGGAGAGGCTCAAAGAGCTAAATATGTACACATTGTAAGAGAGAAGGGACCGAGGGGACATGATAGAGGTGTTCAGGTACATGAAGGGGTAAATAGAGGAGGAGCAGTCAGGGTGCTGTGAAGGAAGGAGGTGGGGCAATTAGACAGCATGGGTGGAAGCTGGAGGGGGATTCAGGGGAGAAAGGAAGAGGTGCTACTTCACTGAGAGGGTGGTGGAGCCATGGAATGTGTTGCCCAGGGGGCTGGTGGAGGCAGAAATGGTGGAGGGGTTCAAGAGGGGGTGGGACAGGTACAGGGGAAGGGTTCTGGAAGCAAAAACCAGTGCAGCAAGAATATCCAGGACTGGGAAGGCAGAAGCCAGAGAGGGAGAGGGGGGCAGCAAGGTTAGCTCCCAGGATGGGGGCTGACCAAACAAGCAAATACAAAAGACCGTTAGGCCTATTCTGCTGGCATTTTAGTATGTTAGTACATTAACATGGAGTTTGATAGTAGAAACAGAATTACTTTATGGAATATTCTTAAAGAGAAAAAAAATACAACAAATTACCAAAGATAATAAAATAAACAAAATGGGTAGTTTAATACCTCTTATTGGACCAACAAATATTTTTTACAAATTGTTTAAGCTTTCAGACTACCTAGAGTCCTTATCAGAAACATGTCAGTTAAGGAATGATAACACCTCAAAAGCTCAGAACAGAAGTAGTAAAACCCTGCACATCTGGACACAGATCTGCTAAATAAGATTTAAGGCATAGGATGAAACCGAAGTACAGGTCAGTCTTAAAAATTCTAACAAAGTGGAATGCATTTCACAGCAGAATTCTGGAAAATAAAAAACAACAGAGTGAGAGAGAGAGAGACAGAGAGAGAGTGTGTGTGTGTGTGTGGTTCAGCACAGCAGTATACCTGTGTGTATGAAGCTGATAATAAAACAGCATTTGGAATTCAGATTGTGTAAACCAAAGTCCATATTCATACTACAAATAAATCTACTAAGAAAGTAAACAAATTTGACCTCATACACTCGCCTCTCATGTGCATTCCTGAAGTTCCCCTTAAGAGCAGCTGACACCTTCAGGACAACTTTAACAAACCATAATATTCAGACACAGTTCAGCTTGTGTTTCTTATTAGTTCTGTGTTCCTCCTCCCCATTATTTATTACTGAGGTCATTTTCATTAAAACAAAATCTTTGTTCCATAAGAGTTCATCTATCCCTGTTGCTTTCTTCCTACTTGACATCATAATGAACTGTTTGTGACATCCCAGTTACTCTCACAGCAACACATTGTGATGTCACAACAGAGGATTCTGACTTGAAGTTGTGAGTAAGCTATAGAGGCAGATGAACTCTAAGGGATAAAAATCATGTATTTATGAACATTTACGTAGTAATAAATAATGTAGAATAAAACTATATAGAATACATATGGAATGCAAGCTGAATTGTACCTAAATATTATGTTTTTCAAAGTTTTCTCTGAGGCATCAGTGGCTCATTAAGAACTAGGACAGATGAATCAGAAATTAAGTGATCAGACTGAGAAAAATGTTGTCCCACTGGTTTTAAAGTTTTTTTTCATTTTGATGCCATGTCTATGTGAATTAATTTGGGTTCAAAGGCATTACCCAGTTTCCCCCACATAACCTGTATGTGGACATTTTTTGCAGGGGATATAATAAACAATGTTCCTAGATTTACAGTAGATGTATAATTCCCATATTTCTTGAATTCTTTATTCTGGGGATGTTGATAGAATCTGAGGTGGAAATATGCTCAGGTGTCTTACATTTAGGACTACTGCTGAGTTTAGTGTCACCTAGCGTTCTTTTATTTGGTCAGGAATAAGTTTTCTCTTGACAATCAGGTTAGATAAATTAGTTGACAGTTTGAAAGACAGCAAAGGTAATTCTTGGAAGATACATTTCAAGGTATCATCTTCACTAAATATTGATTGGAGGTCCCTGATGATTTTACGTAAAGGCTACAGATCAGGACTGTATGAAACAACTGAAGGTATCCAGTTGGTGATGACCTTTACTTGATACTGTAGGAGTTGTTCTCTTGGTGTATGTGTGACACATTCCACAGATCTGTCAATTTATTTAGAAGAGTATCAAACCATCTATTTTGTTCACCTTTTTGTACAAAAACCAAGATAGCAACTACCATTTTTCTTACATTTTTCATGACAGCAAAAAATGTATACACAAATACCATCAGTGTAATTAGATGTGGGAAGGATGGAGAAATGACAGATGTTATGCCAAATCTGGTGTAAAACAAGGTTGTTTACTCACACCTACAGTACTTTTTTTAACATATATATTGAAACAATCATGGAAGAATGAAGTCTACTAGACAACTTTCCACTGGTAGTGAAAAGTATGCCTATTCAAATTTTGTTATACTCTGACGATGCAGTTATATTGTTAGATAATCTGCTAGGACTCATGAAAGCAGTGAAAGTGTTGAATAAAACCCCTATGAAAATAAATCTATAAATAAATAAAATTCCAAAATAATGTCTTTTGGAAGAGGTAAGAAAAAAATGGAACCTAAACAATCGAAAATAGATAATCAAGTATAGAAGAGGTATCTGATTATTGTTACCTAGGGGTTGTCCTTGAAAATAATTTAAGCTGAAAAAAGCAAATTAAAAAAAAACTAAAGAAACAGCATTAAAAACAGTACATGCCTTCAACAGATTTGCCAACACATTTGGAAACAATTCTATTTTAGTGCAATGTAGCTGCTTTAATCAAAAGTGAATACTTAGATACTATATGCTGCAGCAATTTAGAGCATTACTAAAACCTAAAAGAGCTTGAAAAGATACAGAATTTATTTCTAAAAAGGGCCAGGAGGGGTCGTGGCTTAGCCATCAAACAAGTTGGCAGCTTAAGCATGATTGGCCATCTACCTAGGAGTGAAGAATGCTGATTTCTCTGTTTTTACCTAGCGCACTGATCCCGTTATGATATTGGAGAGTGTGTGACACTATAGTCCATCAGTGGAGTAACTCAGAATCATTGATTGCCTAGCTTGCTCTGTGCTGTCTCAAAGATCTGTTTTGTCCTCCCCGGCCACATGGCACACAGCAGCAAAGGGGGCTTGGAGCCCTCAGTCAGAGAGATGTTTTCTTCCATTTTAAACCACATTGAAGCCCTCACAATTGCCTCCAATAATGTGGCCTGTACCCTGCATCAGCCCAACATTAGAATGGGGCTTAATGAACAGAAAATGGCCAAGCATGGAGAAGCACTTCAGGGACACTGCAATATACTGCAGGATCAAGCACTGCAAATCAAAGTCCTATAACTCAAAATGGAGGACCTGGAGAACAGGAGCTGCCGCAACAACATGTGGCTCCTGGGCTTTGCGGAGGGCTGTGAGGAGGGCAGGACAGTCCAATTTTTACAATGAGTCCTTGCAGAACTGCTGAAGCTCCTGGGGCAGTACACGCATCATGATCAAAAGGGCACACTGGACCCTAATGTCTAGACCGTCCACTGGTTAGAGACTGAGGCCTATCCTGGCCCGGATCCTAAATTTTGTCAAAAAGGAAGTGATCAAGTCCAGTGCCAGGGAACCTGAAGCCCTGGACTGGAAAGGTCACAGAATAATGATCTTTCAAGATTATTCCATGGACATTGGAAGGCTTTCATGGAAGTCAGTAAAAAGCTGTACAAACTCCAGGTGCCATTCATGCTTCATTACCCTGCAGTGCTCTGGGTTACCTATAATGGCTCTCCCTTGAAATTCTTTTTGCCAGAAGCAGCTATGGACTTTGTCATGGCAGCCTGGCTCCCCTCCAATAACCAGAGGAGCAGCCTGCTGCAAGGCCTGTCTCAAAGCCCCAGGAGTGCATACACAGACCGCAGATCACCACTGAAGAGGGACAAGGGTGACTCCTTTAACTGGTCTTCTAACCTGGGACACAGGTGACAGCTGGAGCTGAGGCTTCAAACCATTCACAAGTGACCACAGCATGTGGCGCATACCAGGAGGGATCCACAGGAATGAAGTGGAGATGTAGATGACTGCACCAGGCAGACAGGCCACCAAGGGGAAATGCAGGAACTTGAACTTATCAGCCCGTATTTCTCCTGAAACCATTTTTCACTGCTGGCCCTGGCCTCCCCACCTCATGATGACAGAGATGAGTTTCCAGGTATGGACTTTTCTGATCCAGTGCACCAAGACCAGTAGAATGGGCTGGCTCATCCATCATGTGTGGCTCCGGTTCTATGTGATAATGGCAGTCGCAGAATAGCGATCTCCATTATAGCATGTGTACATCACAAAAAATCAGGCTCATGGTGATTGGGAAGAGGGCTTCCAAGATCCACAACTCTATTTTTTAAAGGAGGGGCTGTACCCCCACACCCCCATGGGGGGCTTCACCCTCTGCACCTCCCTACTAAAGGATTTCTCAACTCCAGGGGGGTGCGTGTTGGGGATGAAATACTTGAATTTTGAAAAAGCCAGCTGGTGGCAAAAAAGAAAGTGCCATCCTGGACCTGCACCCTGCACCTCCCAACCAACCACCCTCTCCACCACACTAGCAGAGCAGCTCGGCAGCTGCCCACCACACCCCCTCCCAGATAAATTACTTCCCCTTCCTCTCCCCATGCGTGTGCACCCATGTACATGTATAGCTTCCTCTCGGCCTTCCTTGCCCACCCCGGTATTTGTGCACTACCCTGCCAGGTAGTCCTGAATACAGGTGATGTAATTGAGTTGCCATTTTTGGAAGTGTTCAATTGCGCGTGCCATATTCACTCGATATCAGTGGCCACCCTGGACACTGTATTTCAATTACCAGAGCCAGAGGTCTCATTCTCCCTGATAGGCCACACACATGGACAGGTGATGGTGCAGGTCACAGTTGGAGAATTCAGAGGTGGACAGCAAAAGCTCCGTACTGCTCTCCTTGAATGAGGTCTGACTCCAGATAAGTACATGCCTAATAGGGTTCATGTTTCAATGAGGATTAAGAGGAGGAAGGTTTAAAGGTGTATGGGGAGACTGAATTCCTAATTTTTGAACTGGGACCGTCTATGGTCTGGGCATCACCTTCACTCCTACCTAGTGGGGTCTTACAAGATGTGCAGGGTTGTACTCTAACTCCCCCCCCATGCACACCAGCCCTCATGTTTAATTATAAAACTTATAAAAGATTGTGATGCTTAAACAATATAGTTTGTGTTGGGGAGTGGGATCTTTTGGCTTGTTAGAGATGAGAATGTTTAACCATTGTGTGGAGGTCTGTCAGTCTTTACTCTTACAGTAAGGTTGCTCCACCCCTCTGCCTGTCCCATCTCCCCTTCCCCCCTTTTTTTTGCCTCGGGTGGAGCTGTGTGGGTTGCATGGCCCTGTTCCACCCCTAGATTTGGAAGGGACTGGGATAGCCACAGGAGGACTGTTGGGCTGCCACCTACCCAACTAAGAGGTGTGCACCACAGGATCTGCATTGCCATGCTGAGCACTGATGAGGTCAGAAAACCTGTATTGTATTGCCATGGGCCACACTCTCTGCTGGGGTGCTGCATCCTGTCCTGGACCAGTGACCTCCCCATGCTAGTGCTGTGACCCTGAAGGCTACTGCAGGGCTCCAGCTGGGTATTTCATTTAACCCTTGTCCACACTTCCCATCTGCACTACAGTCTCAACTGTGGTGCAGGGTACAGACAAGGATTCCTGTTGCTCCGGGTAGTGGTTATCCCTAGGGACTCTTGTTGGTTTCTCTGAGTAAAGGCAGAAGCCAGTTGTCATCTCCCCTGTCCCTTCAAGTTTGTTCTGAAAGCAGGATATGGCAGCGCTAGCTGCCTACCCACTAAGCACTCACAACAGGGACAGCTGTGACAGCCATTGGTTGATTTTCCACCCAGCTAAGCCCAGGCTGTGACTCTTAGCTACCTTTTAGTTCTTTTTTATATCTGTACTTTGGTTCAATAGCACTGCGAACTGCAGGAAAATTATTTTCACTGTTTTTGTCCATCAATATCCCAGGGCAGCACTCTTACCTTTAGATTTGAGGTGATAGTATCTGTCTCCAAGTATTATAAGCTATAATACACCTGTAATGTCCTCAGAGGTCTTGACTGGGCTCCAGGCAGGAACTGAGACACAAAGTGGTTGGGGGTGTCTGGGGAAGGCTGACTTGCTCCACCAGATAGTTGTGCCCAGGTGCAAGATGCCATAGTAGGCTCACCCAGCAACATGGTCAAAACAGTCTTTCAGACATGGATTGTCAGGGGGCTGAATTCTCCTGTCAAGAGAAAGAAAGTCCTCTCACACCTAAAACTGCTGAAAACTCAAATGGCCCTCCTCCAGGAGACCAAACTAACCAAAGATGGTCATGCCTTGCTGGTGAATAACTGGGTGGGGCAGGAGGTACATGCTGGGACCTCAACGAGGAAGCAGGGTGGCCATGTTACTCCACAGAGCCTTACAGTCATCCCTGGCTGCTTCCTTAGCTGGCCCAGAGGATAGGTGGGTGATGACCCACTATACAGCCCTAGCTGGTTCCCTGATCTTGTGTAACATCTATACACCCAATAATGATGATGACACCCACTTTTTCCATGTTCTGACTGGAATGCTATGTACCTTTGTACCCCCCAGTTGCTCAATATTGGTGGAGGGGAGACTTCAATCTCACCCTGGTACCTCTCTTAGACAGAAAAGACACTGGATGTGAGTCCCACACCACAGGGGGGGGCCTGCATTAACTCATGACAGATCTCAGACTAACAGATGTTTGGAGGATTTTCCACCTGGGGGTCAGGGACTACTTCTACCATTCCAAACCCAACTAAACAAATATTTTTGCTCAGTATTTACAAAGGAAGAGGGAGAGGTACCAAAAACAAACAGTAGAAACACTCTTTTTTACAGGAGTTGATACCAGCCCATTTACAGAAGAAAGGGTTCTGAAAGAGCTCTTAAAACTGAAAGTGGACAAAGCAATGGAGCCTGATGGGATTCATCCCAGAATTCTAAAAGAACTAAGGGTAGAACTAGTGACACCACTGACTACCCTCTTTAACAAATCATGGGAGGATGGGGTGGTACCTGAGGACTGGAGGAGAGCAGATGTGATTCCCCTTCACAAAAGTGGGAGCAAGGCAGGGATCAGTGCTGGGACCAGTCCTATTCAACATCTTCATCAGTGACATGGCACAGGACCTAGAAGGCAGAATTTCACTGTTCGCTGATGACACAAAGCTCTGTAACAGAGTAGACACACCAGAGGGTGTAGACAGAATGAGAAGCGACCTGCAGAAACTTGAAGAATGGTCAGGGGTTTGGCAGTTGAAATTCAATGCAAGAAGTGCAAGATAATGCATATGGGCACAAAAACCCTGGCACAATATATCAGTTGGGGGTGAGGATATAGCATGCACCAAGTAGGAAAGGGATCTTGGGGTTATCATCTCTGATGACCTCAAGGTAGAAACAGTGTGACAAGGCAGCAGGTAAAGCAAATAGGATGCTGGGATGTATAGGCAGGGCATTACCAGCAGGAAAGGGAGGTCATAATTCCGCTATACAAGACACTAGTGAGGCCCCACCTGGAGTACAGTGTACAGTTCTGGAGACCATACCTACGTGGGACATAGACAGGGTAGAGAAGGTTCAGAGGAGGGCAACAAAGATGGTACAGGGATTGCATCACAAGTCCTATGAGGACAGGCTGAAGGACTTGAATATGTACTCCTTGGAGGAGAGGAGGGAGAGAGGATGTGATAGAGACATACAAGTACCTTACAGGAAGGAACAGGGTGCAGGAAAACACTATTTTACAGCAAACAAAAATGTTCCAGGACTAGAGGGCATGGGATGAATTTGGAGGAGGGCGATTCAGAGAAACATGAAAGAATTTCTTCACAGAACGGGTGGTGGACAAGTGGAACACCCTGCCAGAGGAAGTGGTGGGGGCTGAAACAATCACGGGATTTAAGAATGCATGGGATAGACATAAAGGAATTCTGGAGGTCAGGGGTAAGGTGCAACAGACTTCTAGGAAAACAAACTGAACTTACAAACTCAAATGGGCAGACTGCGTGGGCCATAGGCCCTTATCTGCCAACACTGTCTATGTATCTATGTAAGGTAGAAGCAGGAAACTACAGACCTGTTAGTTTAACCTCAGTGGTAGGGAAAATGGTGGAATCACTTCTGAAGGAAAGAATTGTTGAGTATCTAGAGGCCAGAGGGGCACAGGACACAAGGCATCATGGATTCACAGCGGGAAGGTCATGCCAGACAAATCTGATAGATTTCTTTGACTGGGTGACCAAAGTAGTTGATCAGGGAGGGTCTGTGGACATGGCCTACCTAGACTTTAGCAAGGCATTTGACACAGTCCCACACAAAGATTAATATACAAGTTAGCTAGCCTGGGAGGGTCCCAAGATGACAGCCTGGGTAAAGAATTGGCTGGAGAATAGGACACAGAGAGAAATAGTAAATGGAGTCCACTCTGAAAAAGGGGATTGGTAGTGGGGTACGCAGGGGTTCAGTATTGGACGGTCCTCTTCAATGTCTTTATAAGCGACATTGCAGAGGGACTGGAAGAAAAGTATGTCTCTTTGCAGATGACACAAAGATCTGCAACAGAGTTGATGCACAAGGTGGGGTGGAAAGGATGAGAAGGGACTTGCAAGGTTAGAGGAATGGTCAAATGTATGGCAGCTTAGATTCAATGCTAAGAAGTGCAAGGTAATGCACCTGGAAACAAAAACCCAGGGAAGAGTACACAATGGAGGTGAGATACTAACAACAACAAAATGGAAAGGGACCTGGGGTAGTCATATCAGATGACCTAAAGGTGGGCAAGCAATGTGAGAGGGCAGCAAGGAAGGCTGGGGAATACTGGGATGCATAGGAGAGGCATCACCAGTAGAAAACAAGTTATTATCCTCTGTTCAGACAGCTGGTGAGACCACATCTGAGTACTACGTACAGTTCTGGAGACCCAATCTCCGCAAAGACATAGACAGGATGGAAGCTGTCCAGAGGAGGGCAAACAAAATGGTGCAGGGTCTGCACAGAAGACATATGAAGAAAGACTAAAGAAGCTTAATATGTATAGCCTCGGGAAAGGAGGGAGAGGGGGGACATGATAGAAACTTTCAAGTACCTCAAGGGAATCAACAAAGTCCAAGAGGGTAGCATCTTTCAAAAAAAGAGGTGTGCAAGAACAAGGGGGCACAATTTGAAGATAGAAGGGGGGTGGCTCAGAGGTAATTTAAGGAAGTATTTTTTCACAGAGAGGGTTGTGGATGTATGGAACGGCCTTCCAGAGGAGGTTGTGGAGTCAAAAACAGTGGTGGAATTCAAGCATGCATGGGACAGTCATAAGGCAATTCTAGGGGGTGGGGGTAGGAAGAAGTAGGCGGCTGGTTAACTAGGATCTGCAACTTATCCATCAGGTAGGGAAATGGGCAGACTGGGTGGGCCAAGCGGTCCTTATCTGCTGTCAAATTCTATGTTTCTATATTTCTATCCCAGAGCTGACTAGATTTTGGGTTGCCACCTCAATCCCTGCTTCAGAGTACCCTGGATGTCTCTGTCCTCCAAAGGGTGATCTTGGATCATGCCCTGGTTCAGCTCCTAGTGACATGGTGGCCTGAGTCCCCCTCATCATGTAGCTGGAGGCTTAACCCCCTACTGATGAGGGACCCAGACTTTGTACGATGGGCCAGAAATGAGGCCTCCATCTTTCTGGAAAACAATCTGATCACAGACACTTCCCCAGTGAATACATGGGAGGCATTTAAGGCCACACTGCCTTACTGAGGTTTCCTTGAGATTTGTACAAGGCCTTTAAAGCCACCATGAGGGGCAGCAACATGGGGTACACTGCAGCCAAGCACAGGGAATGAGAATGGCAGCTGGTTGAGCTGGAATTAAGGCTGGAGCAGGGTGGAGATCACCTGCAAAGCAATGCCCTCCCCCTTTCTCAGTTTCCCTATGGGCAGAGAAATCCTTGGCCTCCGACTAGAGATCAACCAATTCCTGAATGGGAAGGCTGAAGTGGCTATTATTTGTCTGCACCACACATTCTGGGAGGAGGGAGGGAAAAGGGGTAAAGTCCAATCCTATCAACTTATGTGGCAGAAAGCAGCGAGGTACATACGTTACCTGGTCTGTAAGATGACCATGAGAAGGTAGCTGCCAGCCCAGCAGCCATAAACAAGGTTATGGCCACATTCTACTCCAGACTCAACACTTCCAGCAACCCCGCCCCAATTTTAGGCACCCAGTTCTTTCTGGACTAGGTTTTGCCTTCCCAAACTTTAACCTCAGCTCTCTAGGACTCCCCCATCATGCAAGAGGAGGTGGAGGCAGTCATCCAAAGCCTATAGGTGGAAAAGTCTCCAAGTGGTGATAGAGACATGGTGGACTTCTACCAGGCACTAATTCCCCAGACAACACCTTTTTTGATGGAAGTCTTTAAGGGTGCCGAAACACAGGGGATCCTTCCACCTACCCTCTGGGAGGCTAATACAATTGTTAGTCCCAAAAAAGGGAAGGACCCCACGAACCTTGGCAGCTACAGGCATATCTCCCTATTGAATGTGGACTGCAAAATATATGCTAAGGTTCTGGCCACCAGGTTTAGCCCACTACTAACCACCTTGATCCATCCCTCTAAGATGTGGTTTATCCCTGTCCAGCATAGTTTTGATCACATTAGGGTCTTGCTCAGTCTCATGTACGTAACGCGTACACTTCACACTCCAGCAGCAGTCATCATGGTTGACTGTGAGAAGGCCATCGATTCCCTTGACTGGGACTGTCTGAACACTGTAGCTCACCTCAGGTGGAAGAGAAGTTTTGAGCATGGACACAGGCTATTTACAACAGCCTCTCTGCCTGTGTCAAAACTAATTGTAACATTTTGGCCTGGTTCACATTGGAATGGGGGACCCATCAAGGCTGCCCACTTTCTCCTTTCCTGTTAGCGGTTGCTGTTGAACCCCTGTCGGCTACCTTCCAGCAATGCCTGGCCATTAAGGGTATTGGGATAGGAGGTTTGACCTATCCAACCCATATACTGTATATGCAGATGACCTGCTGCTCCCCCTTGCAGATGTACAACAGTCCTTGACCCCTCTCCTTGCCCTCTTGTACTCCCTCGCAGGGCTTTTGGTAATCAAACTCAACTAGACCAAAACTGGATTGCTACCCTTGAATTACCTGTGCACCCAGAGCATAGCCACCCGATCTGGGCTCCTTTGGGCACCTGAGGGGATCATCTACAGTAGCATAAAATTACCCTGAAATTAGAGGACATTTGGAGCTCCAGCAAGACCAAATTTGAGTGATGGACACTACTGTGGCTCACATTAGTTGGGAATATTGTGGCTATCAAAATGATGACTGCCCCCAGGTTTTTCTATCAGTTGGCCCTTATTCCCATAGATCTCCCTAAGAACTGAACTCAGCCCATAGACAAACTGATTGGAGACTTTGTATGGGAGGGGCCAAAGCCCCAATTCAGCTGGAAGAAACTCAGAACCCATTAATCCCAAGGTGGATGGTACCTATCATGGATGGAGGGCTACAAATGAGCCTTTCAGACCATACAGACCACTCACTGGTACCACCTAGAAACTGAAGTCACACCACAGTGGGTTCATATGGAAAGGAACATGGTGGCAATGCTGTCTGCCTGCTCTTTGATGTTCTCCCCAGGACTCTGCACCAGTTGGTCGCATAGCACTGGGGCTCTCCCCCACTATAGAGGTGTCCAGGAAACTCTGGTACTCTGGCCATGCCCAGCTCCAGCTGGGTATGGATCCATTTCCTATCCTGCTTGCTCCATTCTGGCAGAACCCAAACATCACTATTGGTAATAGGTGAGTAGCCTGGCCACAGTGGAACAGAAGGGGGATACGAACAGTGGGGGATCTCTGTGAGCCCCTATCAAACAGAGTGACCACCTTCCAAAGCTTGAAGGAGACATGGGAACTCCCACAAAATGACTTCTGCAGGTACCTGCAGCTCCAAGTGATACTTAAACCCCTCCTCAAAACTATCACACCACATACCACCTAGAGGTGGGCAAAGTGCTCTCACTTTGCTTCGCGGAGCACTTCGCAATATTAACCCCCATTCATGTAGTGCTCTGTAATGCAAAGCATGTTACTCTGCCTTTTTTTTTATCATGAATTGCATTGAAACCAATGGACTTCATACTACTTTTATAGTCTTCCCCTTAATTCGAACACGACACAGCATTGATTTTAATGAACTTCACTTTACTTCACCTTTATATTGCTATTTGAGGCAAGTTTTGCATTAATTCATGGGATGGCAGGTCACATGGCTTCTATATTGTCTTGCACAGCCTCAGTTCTGCATAGTGTGTGTAGTGGAAAGCTCAAGACAGTTTGTTCTCAGTGCTCTGAAAATCAAACCATCGAAAAAGCTTTAAAAAATCACTTTTGATCCAATTATTTTGTTCCAAATTTAGTACATTGGTTATAGGAAACCCTCCTGTGCTTAGATCATCGAATGTTGATTGTTTTTCTGTGCATTTTGAATGTTAGTTTAGAATGCTCAATATATATATATATATACTGACAGACACTGTTGAAGTATGCTCTGCGGGAGGGGCGTATCTGTAGTAGAGTGAGAGTCACATGAGAAAGGCAGTCTTTCTGTTTTGTACTAGTAGTGTGTGTTAGTATTTGTGTGTTTATGTATACACAGTATTACGTGAAGTAATTTTTGATAATTATTTTCTGTTTGTTGTGGAGCAGTGCATCTTTTTGTTCTGTTTAAAAGATTTGGTTATATAGTGTACTGAACTGCTACATTTTCTGGGCATTGCCTGTAGTGTGTGAGTGTGTGTGTGCTTGCCATCAAGTCAGACACATTTTATTGTGCCGCACAGTAATTGCAGCACTCTGAATCTTATATCAATCTGGGGCAGTTTTTACTGCTTTGTTCTATCTAGGTAGTGGACTGGTACTGCAGTGCCCCCCAACCTGCAAAAGGTATTATTTTCCAGTTTTGATTTGTGTGATCACTGGTTAGGAGTTGTTTTGTGCCTGTGTGGCTGCTTCTCTTGAGTGAGCAATCTCCATCTGCTTGTGTGTTTGCATCTGTTTAGGGCTCAATCTGCATCTGTAAGTCACAGTTATTTTTTGGCTTCCCATCCACCCCAAAGTTCAGAAATCTAAATTTGTTGTGAATTTTCTGTGTAATCCAAAATAATGCCTGCTAAGAGACATGGATGAAAATATTTTTCTGGCCATGGCTGAGCTGCGACTGGCAAGAGTGACTGTGGGTATGGTAGTATGCAGCATAAGTGCACAGTTGATGACGGTAAAGATATTTCTTTATGTTTTTCACAGTGCAATTAGTTGTTTGAGTGATGGTTGGAGATGCTGTTGTCCCCACTGGTGGTGGTAGTGTAGTTACTGATGGCATGAGTATTGCCCCAAGTTCAACCCATGACAATGTAACAATGTAAAGGGGGCACAATTTGAAGATAGTGGGGGGACAGATCAGGGGCAACATCAGGAAGTATTTTTCATGGAGAGGGTAGTGGATGCATGGACAAACAATAACTAATGCTCCACGTTATGGCGTGAAAGCAGCAGTTGGAGCATGGCCAAAATTTGGAGTTGGTGACCCTCAATGCACTCCAACTGCTGCTCCAGGTTTGCAACCCTATTGTTCAGGTGGTTTAACTCACTCCACATCAGGCCATAGTCAACCTGTATGGCAGGCTTTCTTGCAGTGTTGCCTGTGTCCCCTGCAGGTTCTGCAGAAGCCACTTGCTCCATGGCCTTACCACATTTGACCCTATGTGCAGGTGGAGGCCTTGCTGCCACATGTTGCACAGCATGGACAGCAGGCACATTCCATCCTTGTTTGGCAACCTTGGCCTCCCACTGTGCATGGTGGTGGTTTGCTAGATTGGTGTGCTGCCCACCTGTCCCCAGATGTCTCCTCTCTCACAAAACCTCTTTCTTACACACTAGGTAAGGCAAAAATGAAAGTCTTTCACTGTCTTGCCTGATTAACTTTGTATTTATGTGATAACGGTGATCCCAGATAGGTGATCCCCGTTACAGCAGTCACATCGACAAAAGTTTCTGTCACCAATGCACTCCCTGGCATGCAGCAACATGGTACCAGAGACATACATTTTTATTGTTTATGCGGGGGACTGTGCCCCACGCACCTCACCTGTGGGTCTTCCTCCCCAACCCCTACTTAAAGATTTGCAACTCAGGGGGTGCATGTCAGAAGTGCAAGTTGGACAAAAAATAATTTAGTCCAGGCACAACAAAAGGCATACACACCCAGACCCAGTACCATACCCACCACAGCCACAAACCAACCCCCAACACCACAACGCAGTTTGGCAGCCCTCCACCGCACCACCCCCTACAGCTCCTATGTCCCCTTCCCAGCCCACGCTCGGTCTGCTTGATCCCCCACTTGCGCACATAGACATGTAGCGACATCCGGTCATTATTTCGCCAACCCCCACCATCAGGTAGCCCAGCTCCTCCAGTCGCTGCATCCACAGGTACCGTAATCATGTCACCGTTCTGGACATCGCCCGTCAGAGATCGCCGGCATCACGGGATACCATTCACTTCCTGCCTGAGCGATATGACTGGCAGACTGTAACACATGTGATCTGTAAGCTGTTTTAATTATGACTCACTTCACGTTCAACAAAAACCAACATTAAGTAAATGCGAAATCACCTTAATGCAAAGTCACAATGAGGCAAAGTAATTATAAGGTGAAATAGTGTAATTCTAGGGGCACTTCGCATAGCGTTTAGCAACACAAAGTGGACGACTTTGCCCCAGCTTCACTGACAGAGTTAAACTTCACTGCATCTCTAATACTGCCTCATCTGAGCTAAGTGTATGGCTAAACCATCCCAAGGGCCTAGATGGCAGGATATATGCCAAACTGAGGAATAAGCACCACTCACAATCAGCTGAATCCCAGCGGAAATGGGGAAAAATGCTTCATGTGAGTATCCCCCAGGTCCAATGGAAACAAGCATGGAAGGACGCTCATGGGTCTTATAAAGATGCTCGTACCAGACTGATCCAGGTTAAGGTCTCACATGACTGGTACAAAACCCTGGTGGTCCTCCAAAATACCAAGCTTGTGGACAAAGATGAGTGCTGAAGGTGTCAGACCCTGGGTGGAGACCTGTTGCACATACTTTGGGCGTGCCCCTCCCTACAACAACAAAGGTAGCAGATATCCTAACTGCCTTCCGAGTTCTCCAGTAAAGAATCCCCCGCTCTCCCACATTCTTTGTATTAGGGATTAATCCACACATCATGAGCAATGCCCTCAAATCACCTTCTATCATCCCATTCTGCTGTACCTCTCAAGCTCAATGTGCCTTCTGCACCAGGGCCCCATCACTAATGAATAGCCTTCCTGCTGAAATCACTGCTGTGAACATGTTTGGCTCATTGAAACATAAATTTCAACACAGCACTTCACTTATCTCAGCAATTGTGACTGCTCACCTAGGCCTGCGTCACACTTTCTCCATTCTTCCCCCCTCACTAGTCTATTTTTTCCTCCCACCTCTTCCCTCTCCCACCCCCTCCACCCTGAGTCCCTATTCCCCTTTCTAGCCCCTGCCTGCCTTCCTTGTCCCTCCCACTCTCCCCCTCCCTTATTCCCCTTTCTACCCCTGTCCACCTCCCCTCCCCTCTCCTTTTATTCCTTCCTACCTCTCCTTCCTCTACTGCCCCCTATCCAACCTCCACCTCCAGCCCTGTAACCCATGTCTCCTCCTCCCCACCCAGCCCACCTAGCACTTCTCTGACATCCTGCACTTGTAACATTGTCAACCCCTGAGCATCTTCTCTCTCAACCCCCTCACATTCCTAACTCCCTTTGCACACTTAGGTCTATTTATTTTGTGCATACTCCTGGCTTACCTGTTTCTCACCCCCTCTGCTAACTATATGTTTCTATGATTCTTGTTTAATTTTGTGAACTCACGTTTTGTATTGCACCCCCACACTGTTTGTTTTACTCTCCTGCTCATGTGGTAACTTTGTAAACTAACCTCTCATTCAAAAGTATTTGTAATCCTAGTACCCAATAAATAAATAAATATAAAATATAACTAAATCAGGACTTCCTCCTCTCTCACCACAAGAATACAGATGGCTGGCACTTCTGGCAATCCAAATGAAGACAGACATTTTCTATAAATGGCACTTATCAATTGCTCCTACTACAGAGGAGGTCATGGCCTCCATGTCTGCCTCAGCTGCACTAGACAGGATTCTACATCTCAATCCTACCAATTGGCTAAGTTCTGGAAAGGTTGGGCACCCTACTTACTCTATTTATAGCACAATAACTCTTATGCAGGGATAGTATGATCCGTGCATTGCACTGGCTGTATGATGCCTGGTTTATCCACTGATGGATGTGATTATGGTTAGGAAGGAAGCCTCTGGTAGCTGCACTAGGAGAATCCTTTACAGATGTTAAGTACAATGTTCATCATTTGTGATGCTACCAATTGATGTTGTTTATTAGGAATGTCATTTATTTTAGTAGTTGTACTCAACAATAGGACATTCAGTACAGCTCTCTCAGAACTTTAGTCAGTCTTGGTGCGCAATCCATTGTGTGTGTGTGTGTGTGTGTGTGTCTATTCTGTTTCAGACTGAACTGTCTCCCTGGACCAGGTGGTCTGAATTCACACTTATTTGGGTTTTACTGGAAGTCGTGTACTAGAGTGGACAGTGCTCAGCACGACTGGTGTAGTGTGGACAAGTGACACCTATGGTCCAGGTGGTACTGGGGGAAAGTACCCATATTGTTGGCAATTTTTCTTTCTCTTTCTCTTTCTGATCTCCTTAGGTACTAGCCCCAAACCAAGCCCACAATTGTCATGCCACATAGACTAGCATTGTCCCACTGGCAGCCACTTGATCATTCAGCTGAAGCACTGCTTATGTACTGTATTACATCTGAATATGCAATAGTAATAGCTCTGCACCCTGTAACCTAGGGCAGACTGATAATTGTGAGTTAAATTTCCCCTGTACCCTTCCCATGTTCCTCCTCCCTGTCCCTCCCTTTTCCCTCTCTCCATAACATGGGGTTCTCATTCAGAGGCCCCCCAGATGGTCCTGTCCCTGTGAAGATGATCCAGTACCACCCATTAAGAGGTGTTACCTCTAGGGGACTGTCAGGAGGTGCTGGACCTATCGAGTGTTGGGGCAGCAAGTGCTGTTGGAATGGAGGAAGAGGTGGCAGCCTGTAATGGGGCTGTTACTGTGGCCTTTGATTCCATCAAACCCATTCATGTCTGCCCCTTGTCTACTCACCAGAGACCTCCTTAGTTTGATGATAATATCTGTTGTTTAAAGACTAATGGGCGGAGGTTAGAGAAGTGCCGGAGGAGATCCGACCTGCTGGATGGCAAATTGGCCCTGAAGTCGCATTTTGTTGAGTTTTGCGGTCAATTACCCATAAGAAGGCTAATTATTTGTCTTGGAAGATTGCTGTGTTGAGGAACTGGCCAGATCAGCTCTTCTGCATTGTAGACAGGCTTTTATATCCTGCCTGTCTCCATGTAAGGGGAGTGGGTTCTAGCACTAGGTGTGAGGAGCTGGTTGTGTCTTTGCCGATAAAGTGTCCTCAATCAGGGATGAAGTCTCCTCAAGTGCCTCTTGAAAAGGATGAAGAGCCCGGTCTGAGTTGTGCTGTAACAATCCTCCTCTCTGGGATGAGCCTGATCTGGTTGGGGTGGAGGAGGAGGAGATTGAGTTAGTCTCAAAGCTGCAGCCAACACAATGCAATCTAAACTCAGGTCCGATCTGACTTTTGGTTAGATGTCTGGACCTAATTGGACCTGTGGCTACTGAGGTCATCTGGAGTTCCTTGAAGAGTGGGGTCTTCCCACTGGCCTTGAAAGGGACCTTGGCTAGACCCCTTTTGAAGAAACCCTCCTTGGACCCGGACTGCCTCAGCAACTACAGGCCAGTCTCGAACCTTCCTTTCTTAGGGAAGGTTATTGAGAGAGTGGTGGCTGTGTTCACCTTTCTCTAATTTCTCTAGTAGGTAAAAGGGCTTGGATTCATTTATAACTTTGTACAATATAGTTGACTTGCTCATATTATCCTTCTTTTATGTTCAAGTGGTAGCCAAGTTAGTGCTTCATAAAGTTTGCAATGGTGCATTTTATAATCACAATGTAGGACAAAGTGGACCATTCAATTGTACAAAATATCAACTTGTTTTTTAACTTTATTTATGCAACTCTCTCAGACATCCACCTCATCTCGACGCTCTACCTCTGAGCCTGAGACTCTCCCACCCATGGCACCAGTCCGACTATCCCCCCAGCTCTGAGCCCCCCGAGGTAGGATGCTTTCATCCCAGGGTACTCTAGCTACAATTTGGCAGGCCGGGATGGGCTCGGCACAGGGGTGGATGGAGTCCAGTTGATGGAGTGTGGCGGTGGGCAGTGGTGCCACCACCTATCCCCATGGATGGATATTTTCTACTTTTATTTCCCCTGGGAGGTGACATGCAAGAATGTCTGCACATGGCTGTCCTGCTGATGTCTGCTGAACTCCCCGCCCTGTACAACTCTGGCTGGTGATCCTGTAGTACCCCCAATTTGAAGGACACTGAGTAGCCCCTGAAACTCTCTCCAGAGAGAGGAGAGCAGTCCTCTGGATGCTCAATCCTTCTACCTCCTGCCGACTCGTCGGCAGCCCAAGCTCGTTCCCAAACCCAGGCCACCGGTGTGGCGCGAGATGTGGCGTCCATCAATTAAACCCTCAGCACCACTGTGCCTGCTCAAAATATAAACTTTTTAACAATGAATTTTACTAGCAAGACTGTACACATTACTTCCACAGTCCAAAACAGGTACTTGTAATTGATTTACAATATTCTTACACAAATGTTCATTTTTTACAGAAATTTGAGCATCTGAAAGCACACAAATATTTGTTTAAATATTCAGTCATTTTATTAATGTGATATTTAAAATTTAGGTTTTGATTTACTAATACTCCAAGATATTTATGTTCTTTAACCTGTTTGAGAGTTTCACCATTAGTTGTTTTAGTTTTAATTTTGAGATTTTTTGACTTATTTTTAGAAACGTTTTTTATTAGACAATATGATCTTCAATGTTTTTACTATTAAAACTAACCTGAAGTCCCCAAACCACTTGTGCATACTTTCAAAATCTGTTTGCAATTTCTGCATCATTTGGCCTGTAGTTAGATCTGTGGCACCATTACAGGATCATCTCCATATATGTGTTTTAGTGTTGTGGATAACATCCATGACTTGATTTACATAGATTAGAAATAATGTAGGGCCCAAAATTGATCCTTGTAGGAGACCTCTTACAACTGTCATCATATCTGAATATATATATTTTTTTTTTACCAGGAGAGACACACTAAGCTGAAAGCGTGTTTACAGGTGCGACCTGGGAGCACAAGGAAGGTTAAGTGGCTTGCTCAGGGTCACACAGTATGTAAACTCAGGTCTCCAAGTTTGCAGCTCAGAGCCTTAAACCACTGCACTATACTGCATCCTCATCCACAATATTTATTTCCTACTGCTGCTAACTGCTTTCTGTCAGTCAGATAAGACCCAAATCAGTCAGCAGTTTCTTCATCAACACCAATATTCAAAAGCCAGTCTTTCAGAATATTATGATCCAATGTATACAATTCCTTTGATAAAGTCTTTAACCACCACCACCAGATCATTCTCCAATGATGAAGCAATAATAATGATCAGGTCAGTGAATGTGGTGTCCTTGGAATACCCCTTTCTGAAGTCTGACTGATATTTTAACAACTGCCCATTGCCTTCCAAGTACTCAGCGACAGCTGAATTTGTACTAGTGACAAACATTTTTGAGACTACTGATAACTACTGATAAAAATGTTATTGGATGATAGTTAGATGACTCAGTAGTCAGTCCCCCCTTTATGTATAGGAATTATTTTAAAAAAGTGATTCTGCACCATTGAAATGTCATTCCATGCCATAGGTGCGAAAACCCCTCACTCTTCACTCACACGGCATTACAGCTCAGAGCACTACAGTCTTTTCCCCTTTCATATTCTGGTAAACAAAGGAAAAAAAGCTAAAAGAGCAAAAAAAAGGCAAGCTAAAAGTGAAGCTCACTTGAAAAAAACAAAGTTTACTTGAAAGCAAAGCTCACTCCTTATGTCCATGGCTTGTTTAGTGTCACAGCATTATGTCTCAGATCTGATAAAAGGGGAAAAAAAGTTAAATTGCAATAAGCTAAATTTTCTTAGGAAGCAATGCTTCAGGAAATATCTTTTTAAAAAATGAAAACCAAAAATAAAAACTGGTGTCCCTGATCTGTTCATCTTAAGGGAGGGGGAAGGAACATTGAGAAGGGGAACATTTTATCAGATTAACAAGTTTATCAACTCATTGGCATGATGGCTGTAGAGGTGAGATAGTGTCATGGAGGCCCATCAACTAGTTTAATCAACATCAGGTATCTGTCATAGCAGGCAGCCCTAATCTCCAGTATCAAGTGGTCTTATAATGAACCTCCTTTGGCAGTGTTTTTGGTTTGAACAATTTGTCCTGTAAAATCTGCTGTCTGTACTTATCATGTTTGCTATAAATGATGCATACTGTATTAGGTAATGGAAATCGAGTGCTGCTGTTTGATCTATATGCCCTTCCTCCAGAGAATGTGACCAGTCTTTTTGTTTAACTGAAAGCTCAGTAACCCACATATCTTGATGTCCTGTGATTATTTCATCTACAAATATACCACCAAGCTCACGATCAAGACATGACAGTAAACTTTCTGCATTATTCTGTGTTTGGTAGATAAAGAATTACATTTCTGCTCAATTTTAAAACCCTTCGCACCTGAATTAAATAGTACTCAATGCAAAGTGAGCCACAAAAGTGGAGTGTAGGTGTTAAACTGTTTTCTGTGGTTATTTCAACTACATATAGATTAGCAAACTCAAGATTAAGGCATGACAGTCTACGAAAATCATTTCAGTGTTAGTTTGTTTCCCAATCTGGCTTTGACCGGACTGCAACTGAGGTCATTCAAGGACTGACATCAATTGTAGCAGCACAGGAGTATCATGCTGTCACAATAGAGGAGCAGACATTGTAGCTAGAAGTGAAACAGAAGTGAGTGTGAGAGCCAAAAATATAATGTGGTGGAGGGAAGGGGAGGGGAACACAAAGCAAAATCACTCTACTGAATAGAGAGGACAGCATGCATATATTGATGAAAGCATAATGTAAATTATCATAAATATGCAGAAATGTTTGAAAATAGCAATCAAAAACTGTTGACACAGCTCCAAATTTTAAGAATCTAGTCCATGGCCTCTGAGGTCTATTTTGGGCTTAGGTCTCCCTGCTCTACACAGGATGCACTAAGCACAACTGAATTCAAAAATACGTCTGCCTTGTCCAGCACTCCAATAGTAACCTTCTGCAAAAAGAACTTGTGAAAAATGATGTATCTCATCTTTTATTCTAATCTCACAAGACACAGTTCAGGACCTGCCCTGCCTAGTAACTACAGATCTGGTCTCTCTAGAGTATGACAAGCTGATGTCTGCTGCATCATCACCTAGGAGAAATCCTGCTTGACAACGGAGCTGAGGATGACGTTTTGGGAGTCAGACTGTAGCTGGAAATTCCACACAGGTTAAGAAGTAATCTGGTTTGCTGATTCTGCATAAACAATAGGCAGCCTCAACTTCTTCATGTGCCTGATGCTGTTCAGTGAGTTCCATACTGTGGGACTTAAAGTGTGTGGTTACTGGTTATCTGGTTTTGGTGAACAGAACTGGTGGTTTACACTGTCAGTATTGTGGTACAGTACTATTGATGATGTCTTTTGATAACTGACCCGCCTGTAGGGTAAAAGATTGCATTAACTAAAAAGGAAGAGGCAGCTCTTGGTCAAGCAACATATCCTGTAACTCACAGAGTGGAGCATGTGAAACATCAGCATATTTGTCAAGAGTTGCAGGACCAAAGCAAAAGCATCAACAGGCTAGAATGAAATTTTTCAAACTTGCCATCTGGGCCACCTGCTGCATAGTTCTTTCAGCCCTTCGAATGGCCACAGGTAATGCAATCTTGTTGCTGTAAACTGTTACATGGATGGAGGGTTTCTCTGTGCATGATCTGTGCAGTTGCTGTGGTGAGTAGTTGGCATGTCATTTACCCAGGATTATCTAAACAGAGGTACAGCATCTGGTCTTAACACATTTCTGTAATTACTTAGTGGGACAGCTGAGAACTGAAACACAGGTAGACCAAGTGACTTACTTGACAGGCTGATCAAGTTACTTTCTCAAAGTTAAATAATGACAATATGGCTGTAATGGAATTCAAACCTAGTTCCTCGCTCTTTGCTCAGTGCTTGAACCATTAAGCTATTTTGCCTTCATGTGTAGGAAAGGATGTTTGTCTATTGATAAATTCATGCAGATAAAGGACATTGCTCTCTCTTTAGAAGACAGCTTTCTGATAGTTCCCAGATCATGTTTTAAAGCAGTCTTGGATAGTGGTGGTCAAAGTGGCTGAAATTCTCTCCACAAAGTGATTTGCGGAATCCACGAAGTAACCGCAATGTGAAGTGGAGTGCTTTGCGTTATAATGGGGAATGCAAAGTCCATTGAAAACAATGACTTTGTGTTATTCCACCTTCCCCAAACCACTTCTCCACCAATTTTAAGGCAAAGTATATTGAAATCAATGTACTTCGCCTCACTTTGCCTTGTTTTTCAGCTCCAAAGGTGAATTTTGCAGTGCTTTCTTTGGATTGCAGGTCACATGGGGTCTAGATTGTTCTGCACAGCCTCAGTTCTATGTAGTGTGCATGTGTGGTGGAAAGGGGAGACAGTTTCCTCTCAGAGATCTGTGATTCAAATCCTTTAAAAGCTCTTAAAAAAGCTTTTTTGGGCTATTTTTTTTGCTCACAATTTAGTACATCGATTGTAGGAAACCCTTTTGTGATCATATCATCAAGTGTTTATTGTCTACGTGTGGATTTTGAATTTTAATTTAGAACAGTTAGTCTGTATACTGTAAAGTGTGCTTTGGGGGAGGGGTGTATCTGTGGTGTAGAGTAGGTATTAACACCTTGAAATGTTGTTTCCTTTTTCCACAGAAACTTTACATGTACTTCTTATTTTGTACCTCAGGTATGGAAGCAGTAACGGCAGTCATCGGAGATGAGGTTGTTCTGAACTGTTCTGATATTCCACTGCCGCACATCACTGCTGCATTTTGGAAAATAACATTTGCAGGGGGGACCAACTGCTCATTTGCATTCTGGAATGAAACTAACCACACCATCAATGAGTGTGGGGTTAACAGGATAACATTTCATCTGAATGTTAGATTAACTCTTCTCATATCCCCTGCTGAACTGAGTGATACAGGCATCTATAAATGTAGGTATGATTATTATGGAGGTCAAGAAGGCATACAGTACAACTTAACTGTAACAGGTAGGAAAAACATTTTTCTAATTCTGATTAGTCTTGGGCTAAGTGACCGAAATTCACTCTGCGAAGTGATTCGTGGAGTAACACGGAATCCGCAAAGTATTCCGCAACACGAAGTGGAATACTTCACGTCATAACAGGGAATGCAAAGTCCATTGAAAACAATGACTTTGTGTTATTCCATCTTCCGCAAACCACTTATCCACCAATTTTAAGGTGAAGTACATTGAAATCATTGTACTTTGCCGTGTTTTTGAGCTCCAAAGGTGAATTTTGCAGTGCTTCATGTGATTGCAGGTCACATGGGCACTTGATTCTCCTGCACAGCCTTAGTTCTGTGCAGTGTGTGTAGTGAAAGATGGAGACAGTTTCCTCTCAGAGCACCGTGATTCAAATCCTCTAAAAGCTGTTACAAAAGCCTTTTTGAGCTATTTTTTTTTTTTGCTCAAAATTTTGTACATTGATAGTAGGAAACCCTCCTGTGCTCATATCATCGAGTGTTTATTGTTTGTGTGTGGATTTTGAATGTTAATTTAGAACAGTCAGCCTGTGTACTGTGAACTGCGCTTCGGGGGAGGGGAGTATCTGTGGTGTAGGTAGATTAACTGGGAGAAAAAGGCAGTCTTTCTGTTTTGGTTATATTTTTCTTGTATAACTGTGTTAATGTACACACAGTAATATTTTTAGTAATTCTTTACATTTTGTTGCTGATTGTTGAGGTGCAGCAGTGCATAATTTCAGTTTGTTTAAAACATTTGGTTATATTACTAAAGGTTTTCAATTTGCTACACATTATTTGTAGCTTGTGTGAGTGTGTGTGCGATGCATGTAATGGGTGCATTTAAATCAGACACCTTTTATTGTGCCACAGAGTAATTGCAGCAGTGTGAACCTGCTATCCATTGCACCTGCATTCATTTTTTATGCTGCTTGTGGTATCTTTACTGGTAGTGGACTGTTACTGCCGTGCTTTACCCCCCCAAATGGCAAAAGGTACTCTTTAATAGATTTGGGTTGGTGAATTGTGAGCACTGGTTAGGTGTTTTTTTTGTGCCTTTACATCTGCATGTCTTGAGTGTGCAGCACAGTCTTAATCTGTCTATGCATTTGCAGTACATCATTAATTCTGGGAGAGTTTTCAGTTTTGTTACACTCTCATTTCACTTCATCAGCACTGTGGAATTTTCTGGACACAAGAGAGTAACATTTTGGGGATGCACATTAATTCTGGTGACCGTGTGTGACCACTGTGCGCATGACTGAGTGTGCTATTAATTCTAGGAGACTTCGCATTTCTTGTTACGCTCTCATTTTGCTTTGTCAGCGCTGGGGAATTTTCTGGACACAAGACATTAGCAGTTTGGGGATGCACATTTATTCTGATGACTGTGTGTGACTACTGCAGGCATGACATCTGAGTATGACATTAATTCTGAGAGACTTTGCATTTCTTATACTCTCATTTCACTTCATCACCATCAGCACTGAGGAGTTTTCTGGACACAGAACATGAGCATTTGGGGGATTTACATTCATTCTGGTGACTATGTGCGTGAAGGGCTGCCAGTATTTTTGTCACTTCACTTTACTTCGTGTTAAGGCGGAATGACAACTCAAAGTAATAATTACAAGGTGAAGTGAGCCTTTTGCATTGGCCACCCTGCATAGCGGAGTGACAACGCGAAGTGCCCACTTCATAGGCACTTCACTGGTGAAATTTAAATTTGGTGCATCTCTAGTCTTGGGATGCTTTAAAGCAGTCTTTAGACTTGGTATTTGAGGTGGCTGCCCTGGGGAGGTCATGTCAGACCAACCATGTTTAATTTTTTGACTGGGTGACTAGGGAGGTGGATCAGGGGAGGCAGTGGACATGGCCTATCTGGACTTCAGCAAGGCCTTTGACACTGTGCCACATAGAAGACTATTACACAAACTGGGGAATATGGGTGTGGGCAGGACAGTAGTGTGGTGGGTAGGTAACTGGCTGGGTGGCAGGACACAGAGCGTGGTGGTAAATGGCTGTCACTCCACAGAGGAAGAGTGACCAGTGGGGCTACAGGGATCAGTGCTGAGACGGTCTATTCAACATCTTCATCAGTGACGTGCACTTACAGGACCTAGAAGGCAGAATTTCACTGTTCAGCTGATGGCACAAAGCTCTGTAACAGAGTAGACACACCAGAGGTGTAGACAGAATGAGAAGCGACCTGCAGAAACTTGAAGAATGGTCAGGGGTTTGGCAGTTGAAATTCAATGCAAAGAGTGTAGATAATGCATATGGGCACAAACCCTGGCACAATATATCAGTTGGGGGTGAGGATATAGCATGCACCAAGCAGGAAAGGGATCTTGGGATTGTCATCTCTGATGACCTCAAAGTGGGAAACAGTGTGACAAGGCAGCAGGTAAAGCAAATAGGATGCTGGGATTTATAGGCAGGGCATCACCAGCAGGAAAAGGGAGGTCATAATTCCAGCTATACAAGACACTAGTGAGCCCCACCTGGAGTACAGTGTACAGTTCTGGAGACCATACCTACGAAGGAAGGACATAGACAGGGTAGAGAAGGTTCAGAGAGGCAACAAAGATGGTGAATGGATTGCATCACAAGTCCTATGAAGACAGGTTGAAGGAAACTGAACATGTACTCTGGAGGAGAGGAGGGAGAGAGGGATATGATAGAGACATACAAGTATCTTACAGGGAGGAACAGGGTGCAGGAAAACACTATTTTAAGCGAAAAGATGTTCCAGGACTAGAGGCATGAGATGAAGTTGGAGGAGGACGATTCAGAGGAAACATGAGAAAGAATTTCTTCACAGAATGGGTGGTGGACAAGTGGAACACCCTGCCAGAGGAAGTGGTGGGGGCTGAAACAATCACGGGATTTAATAATGCATGGGATAGACATAAAGGAATTCTGGAGGTCAGGGGTAAGGGGCAACAGACTTCTAGGAAAACAAACTGAACTTACAAGCTCAAATGGGCAGGCTGGGTGGACCATAGGCCCTTATCTGCCGACACTGTCTATGTATCTATGTATCTACGTATGTATGTTCTTTGGAATGCCTTGCCTTGACATATGAGGGAGGCTACCTCTGTAGTGCTGTTTAAGGAGAATTTAAAACACCATTTGTTTACACTGCCTTTCCATGACTAATTTATCACCCTTTCAAGCTGACAGATCTTAGTTTTAGGATTTGTGCAATATGATATTACTAAATATTTTGTAACTTTTTTATTTTAGCTGCTTTAGAAGAATGGATTGGCTTAGATTTATGTCAGATTTAGTTTGCAAGTTCTTGAGTCTGCTGTGTACTTTGAATTTTGTAAAACACTCTGAACTTGTGGAATAGGGTGGCAAAGAAATAAAATACCTACCAACCTATTGTATATCATGCCCCTTCATCCTGAAGAACATTTGAATCTCTGACTTTCTTTTTAGATACATAATACCGAATAGCTCCTCTTTCTTTTGGTGCTACGAAGTAAATTGTCCAAATAACATCACAAAAACTAGACAGATCCTTAGTATGGTCTCAGATTACTGTGTGCATAGATTCACAGCTTAAAAATACTTCAGCCCTTCACTTGCAATCAGCTTAGCATAGTGTGTGGTCCCGCACCATGTCATGGTAGGTAGTAGTAGTATTCAACATCTTTCCCTGTGAAAGCAAATTCCCCCAACACAGGCAGTTCAGTCACAGTGAATCCTGGAGCCACATCTGGCTGGCTTGACTCAGATTTGGCTTCACTTCCTTTACTTTTTCAGGCATGCCAGACAGTCAGTAATAGTCAGGCCTGTAACTTACTGTACCATCACATGGTTGTTGATTGTGTCCTCCAGTATCCCAGCAGTCAATGCATGCCACATGATGCATGTAACTCAACACGTGATTACCAAGAGAAATGGGATGGTGCACAGAGTAAGGGTGCGGATGTGAAGTGCGGGCATGGCAATAAATAATGGTGTGCACATGTTGTGGTTCCATCTCATCCAGTTCAACTGACAGAAACAGTCCAGTGGTGTGTGAAATCCAAAGCTGGGAGTGTGAGCATAAGCTGGTAAGAAGGATTGTGGGGTGCAGGGCCAGGGTGACTAGTTTATGTGATGGACTGCAAGACAGCAAACAACTGCTTCACATGAAGAGGGACAAAGAAAATGACTGAAGTAATACATTTTTAAGAACACCAGGGCACAGAACTGGGCACTCATCTCAAATGTAGAGAAAGGTTCAACATTTAGCTTTATAATTTAAAGCAGCAGTATTATGAAAATAATTTGTGCTTTTTAGACATTTTATTCCCTGTGCCCTGCTGATCATATACCTGATACTCTTTCCCACTGGCATTGCACTATCACCGAGTAATACGGTTAGTTATCCTCTGCTTCTTTTACATTTCTGCCACCAAGCATACTGCACTGGAACCCCCTCTGCTGCCAACTGCACATGTGTATGACTTGCAGAGACATCAGGAATGGTCAGCAGAGGGTCCCTCTGGTGTAGTCAAAACATGTGATGCAACCTGAAGGAAAAGCACAGCTGACGAAAATTAGTCAGCCAACATATCTATTGTTGCACTACAAAGACTCAAATAAATTGCAAATATGTAAAAAAAAATAAGATGACTGAAAAAATATATTTACAGGTATGGAAACTAGAAGTTTTGGTGCATGCTTACATCCAAAAAGCAGAATTTTGATAGATCACTTCCTGATTTGGTAGTACTTTGCATATTGCTGATGGCAGCATGTAAACTGCCTGCCCACGGCAGCATGCAAATTGCCTACACATTACCACCGCTCATTGTAGCAATCTTTTGCTTTGAACTGTATGCCACTGCATCTGAACTGCTGTCATAGACAGCTTGGACATTTATTGGTGGGATGAGGCCACGCCTGTAAGAAGGAGTAGGGTATTGGAAGCAGGGTGTCACACCTACGAAAATTCATATGGTGGCAGTATACTTCTTGCACATGCATTCAAGCAAACATAATAAACCACAGGTCAATTCAATCAGATGGTGTGGGAAGAGGGATGGGCATGCCTGGGCTGTAAATATAGCAATAACATATCAGACACTCAACACTTTTACTCTTTTAAAATCAATACAGCCTGCTGTGGTCTGCAGATAAAAAACAACAACTTATACAGACAGATGCTCATGCAGAATGAACTGTGCTACAGACGGCAGCCAAAAACTGATAAAAAGAAGCATTCCAGCTTCTCAGCTCATTTCAGCCTGAAAGGTTTGCAGCACTCCAGCATATCATTACTCTATATCTCTGGTATCTCTCTGTGAAGAAGGAATATTTTTTATGGTACCATTAAAATACATTTTACCAAACTTGGTGTAGGCTTGTCACATGGTAAACATTAGCCTTTTGTTTCAGAATGGTGTATCCCTAAGACAGATCAGAAGCTTCTGTTATGTAGACCACTTGCCATTTATGAGCATGAAAGCAGGATTTTTTTCATAGCACTATTAACGTACATTTTACTAGACTTTCTATAGGAAAAGTATTTTATAGCTTCTTGCTTATAGCCAACAGACTTCTCATGGACATACAAGATTGGGGCTTTAGGAAGGAAATTAGGGTTCAAAGCATCAAAACACATCCATCATGCCTGTCCCTGTATGCACAGTGGGGATAAGGCCTTATGCTTGGGAAGCTGGTATTGAATTTCCCAACTTTTGATTTTGCAACCCTAATGATGAATTGACACAGTTTTTCACAATGAATTTCCCCTTCTTTTCAAGAAAGTTCAATGTAAGTGGTATACCATTGTGGGAGTACAGGTCACATTGCCATGAATACTTAATATTCTCCATTTCTTTGAGTGCAGGGCCCTGCAGGCCCTGTGTTACCATATATCTATGAGTGTAGAAACACTGTAATGAACCCTCATCTCCCTGTGGATATGCAGGACCCTTTGGGCCCAGCGCTCACACCACTGCATAATGGCATGCCCCAATCCCATTTTGGCATAATGGTATACATATGTGGGAGCACAGGCCTTCTAGGCCCAATGCTCCCACTTACACATAAGTACAGAGACATACCGCAGCCCTAGAGACATGAAAAGGAACACTTGTAACACAAATTTGGCAATATGTCAGTAACCAAAGCAAGTATGGGAAAAATTACACTGCTGTTGTAATCATGACTTGTGAACCTCCATTCATGCTTAGTCCTTAGGTGGACTAAGCATCGAGTACCAAAAAATGCATATCTCAAACCATTTCCAAGATATAGGCACCAAAAGGCACCGTGGGTGCTGTGGACTCTGCAATGTTATCCTATGGGAAATTGTACACATTTGGAGTGCCATAACCATGGCACCATTGTAAATGCTTTCACCAAACCAGCAAAAGGCACATCTGCAGGGCAAGTGCTTGCCACCCTGTGAGTTTCAGTCAAAAAGCCCTAACTGTTTTTTGATATGAGGTGGCAAAGAAATTTGTGGTTTGGGGCTGGTTTTCAGTTGTACTTTCATGAAAGTATGGGTATTTTTGTGAAAATACTGTACCACTGGTCTTCATGGGGAAACTTTTGCAAATGTAATGAGGGACTTTTGCAAAAGTTCTCTCATGTTAACCAATGATACTTTTGCAAAACTACCTGGTACGTTCACAAAAATATCAGGTACTACTTACACATAAGTTCACACTGCCATGGATACAAAATGTTATCCATGTCTTGACCCTGCGGTACCATATATCCATAAGTGTAGAGACATTGTAATGAACCCTCATCTCCCCAAAGGGTTCTATGCTCCCAGCACTGCATAATGGCAGGGCCCTCACTCCCATGCATATGTGGGAACATGAGCTCTCTGGGTCCTGTGCTCCCACTCACACATAAGTACAGAGACATACTGCAGGCCTAGAGACATTACAAGGAACCCTTGTAACACAAATTTGTCAATATTTCAGTAACCAAAGCAACTATGAAAATAATTCTACTGCAGTCATAATCATGACTTGGAAACCTCCAAGTGTGCTTAGTCTTAAAGGTGGACTAAGTGATGAGTAGTGAAAAATGTGTATCTCAAACTGTTTTCAAGATATGGGTGCTGAAAGATGCTATGGGCAGTGCAATGTTATCCTATGAGAAATTGCACAACTTTGGAATTCTGTAACTGTGAAACTGGTGTAAATTTTTTCACCAAACCATCAAAAGGCACATTGATAGGGCAGGGTCTTGCCATCCTTCAAATTTCAGTCCAAAAGCCTTATTCCTCCTTTACCTATGAAGTGGCAAAGAAACCGATTGTTTGGGGTCGTTTTCAATATTGTCCTACGGGAACTTTTTGCAACTTGCTGCACCTACTCCATTTGGAATTTTGACCTGACATTTTCAGGGTAGAAAGAGCTTATCCTAATGAACAATCCAGCATTGGTTTGGTGAAAAAATAATACTGTGTTAAAAAGTTATCAAATTCTGACATTTTGGGAGCTGAGCATGCTCTGTTCATGCTCTACACCTTATGAAACTACATCCTGCACTTCTCTGATAAGGGACATCTCATATGCCACCAGCTACTTTTACCATCTAAATAAGGTAAAGCTATGACTGCATAACCCTGTACTGTTACATTAATACTGTTTGTATATGTTTCTTTTTACTGTAAATGTATTTCCTCCATTTTGTGTAACTGGCATGGAGCCTTTGCAAAAGAGTCTATGACTCAAAGGATTGTAATTCCGATTCTATTCAACAAACAATAAACAATGGTGCACATATATTTTTCCTGTAGGCTATGATGGGAAATGTTAAACTTTAATAACTTTTGAACAGATTAAAATGTGTTCACCAAACCTGCAAAAGTCACTTTCCTGCAACAGTCTGCATATACCCTGAAAACTGCAGACCAGACGGACAAACCATTTGGGCAGCGGAGACGAGAAACTACTTCAAAACAGTGAGGATTTTTCCACACTTTTTCATGCTCTGCAACTCTGCAACCACAAATCCAACCAGAATGAAACTTTCCAGATCCAGAGATCTGTAGTACCATACTGCACATGCAAATTTCAGGCAAATCAGAGTGATGAATGCAAAGTTATTAAAGTGCAAAATGTTTAGTTTAACATAGAAGTGGCTGCGCAACCCTAATATACTGGCCCTACTGGGCCAGTATTTTATACACACACTGTATATTTTAGTGGCATGGTAGTGTCACTGTAGTTAGGGTTTAGTACCCCATTTATGGTTAAATCTGAAATCTGGCAGCTTAATAACTTTGCCCCCATATGACTGATTTGGCTGACATTTGGAATGCTTGGTCTGGTCCCACTGATCTGTGGATCTGCTAAGTTGCATTACAATCAGATATACAGTTGTGGAGCTACAGAGTGCCAAAATGTCTAGAAATTACATTTTTTGCATGTTTCTTTTCTAGCACCTACAGCCTGCATGTTTTGTGTGGTCAGTCCAAAAGCTTCAGGGACCATGCAGCTGGTGTCCTCAATGTGCCTTTCGAAGATTTCATGAAAAAATATTAAACAGTTCAAAAGTTATTCAAAAAACAAGTTTCTCATTATAGTCAATGGGAAAAGTTAACAAAATATGCAAAAGTGTCACAAATGCACTTTCTACTTTAACAAATGACCCTTGTAGTGTTGCAAATCAGCCATCTTGTTTTCAGTAGGTCACAGAAATGCTTGGCATTTAAATTTGGGACCCACTAGGGGCACAATTCTTGTTGTGTTCACCTAGTCGAGACCTGAGGACGCAAGCCTTGTCTTTTTGGGTGGGTAAAACTCCCCAGAAATATGTTTTTAAAATGTTTGTAAGTAGTGTCACAAAGTACTTTTGCATATGTGACACTTTCATGATTTCATTTTACAAAGTGTCGGATTTAAGTAAAGTACTTTAAGACACTATAGCCAAAATAATAGGGAATGTTTGCCACCCTGCTGCAAAAGAATGGTTTGGTCCTTTGGGCTGCAATTCGGAGGGAAGAAATCAAAGATCCCACAGATGTGCATTTTGTTAGTTTGTTGCCAAAATATTAGAGGGCTGCAAAGTTATGGTACTCTGAAGTTGATGATTTTTCCCATAGGATAACATTACGGTGTCTGCCGTGCCTTTCGGAGCCTGTATCACGAAAATGGTTCAAGATAAGGTCTTTTCATCCAAAGAATGCTTAATCCCCTGCAAGGGGGCTAAGTACAAAACTAGCCTGGAAAGTCATAAATAATATGAGATTTTAAATGTTTTTTCTACGCCGTACGGTTCCTAAGATATAAGGAATTTAGTATTCCAAGTTCTCATTTTCTGCTCCAAGGGCCATTATTATGCACACATTCTTTGTATTCACTATGCTTCTGCATGTACCTTTTTGGGGGAAAAAAAGGTGTGAGTTTGCATTACTGTTACCTTTAATGTTTCTGCTTGTGTTTCCATTTACAGCACTGTGTGCATTACCCTTTGCATTTCTGCTTGTATTTCCATTACTGTTACAGTTTGCATTTCCATTACCATTTTTATTTGTGTTTACTTTTATGTCACTGTGTGCATTACCCTTTGCATTTGCACTTGTGTTTGTATTACTGTTACCCTTTGCATTTCCATTACTGTTTTTGTTTGCATTTACTTTTGCGGCACTGTGTGTGTCACAATTTGCGTTTTCATATGTGCTTGCATTTGTGTTTGCGTTGTGTTTCCTTTGGCATCATCGTTGGTGTTACCATAGGGATTTGCACTTCCAGCTGCGTTACCGTGACCGTGTGCATTACCATTTGTGTTTGTGTATGTGCTTGCATTTGCATTTCCATTTGCGTTAGTGTTTCCTTTGGTATCATCGTTGGTGTTACTGTAACCATTTGTGTTTCCGGTTGCATTACAGTTACTGTTTGCATGTTCATTACCATTTGCATTTGCGTTTCTGTGGCCCTTAGCATTTGCATTTTCGGTATGTGTTACCGTAACTGTTTACGTTTCCATTTACGTTACTGTACTGTTTACATGTTCATTACCAT